>OU744792.1:2500-2402500 GCA_916614155.1 Mesoligia furuncula
ACCTAACCTAACCTAACCTAACCTAACCTAACCTAACCTAACCTAACCTAACCTAACCTAACCTAACCTACCTAACCTAACCTAACCTAACCTAACCTAACCTAACCTAACCTAACCTAACCTAACCTAACCTAACCTAACCTAACCTAACCTAACCTAACCTAACCTAACCTAACCTAACCTAACCTAACCTAACCTAACCTAACCTAACCTAACCTAACCTAACCTAACCTAACCTAACCTAACCTAACTAACCTAACCTAACCTAACCTAACCTAACCTAACCTAACCTAACCTAACCTAACCTAACTAACCTAACCTAACCTAACCTAACCTAACCTAACCTAACCTAACCTAACCTAACCTAACCTAACCTAACCTAACCTAACCTAACCTAACCTAACCTAACCTAACCTAACCTAACCTAACCTAACCTAACCTAACCTAACCTAACCTAACCTAACCTAACCTAACCTAACCTAACCTAACCTAACCTAACCTAACCTAACCTAACCTAACCTAACCTAACCTAACCTAACCTAACCTAACCTAACCTAACCTAACCTAACCTAACCTAACCTACCTAACTAACCTAACCTAACCTAACCTAACCTAACCTAACCTAACCTAACCTAACCTAACCTAACCTAACCTAACCTAACCTAACTAACCTAACCTAACCTAACCTAACCTAACCTAACCTAACCTAACCTAACCTAACCTAACCTAACCTAACCTAACCTAACCTAACCTAACCTAACCTAACCTAACCTAACCTAACCTAACCTAACCTAACCTAACCTAACCTAACCTAACCTAACCTAACCTAACCTAACCTAACCTAACCTAACCTACCTAACCTAACCTAACCTAACCTAACCTAACCTAACCTAACCTAACCTAACCTAACCTAACCTAACCTAACCTAACCTAACCTAACCTAACCTAACCTAACCTAACCTAACCTAACCTAACCTAACCTAACCTAACCTAACCTAACCTAACCTAACCTTTTTTTTTTTTTTTTTTTTTGCGCTGGGAAAAAATGCGTTACGCATACCCTCCCATCGGGGGATGGGGGGCTATGTGGGACTCCCCGGTCTGACCCGGTATACCCACTAAAATAACCCAGCGGCACTCCCGCTTCGTCCGAGTGGCGGGGGACTGGGAAACCGGCACAGCCTTAACGTCCAGTCCTCCGCCGACGATTGCTCCTCAGGGCGGACCCCTCACACTCCCCCCCGTGGGGAGGGGGAGGGGCCCGGGAGTGACCGACGAAGAAGAAGGTGGTGATGGGTGCAATGCGGGAGATGGCGCCCCCGCGCCTGTCGCCCGCCCATCGCCACCATGAGGAGGGGGAGGATGTCGCCCTCTCCGACCCCTTCTTCGTCTGCGGAGCGGCACAGCGAGAGGGTCATCCTCCCGCGCGCGCTCCGCCTCCTCCTTTTGCGAGATTACGTCCTCGCAAAAGGAGGCAACCGCTGACCAGGACCCCTCGCTCTCCAGCATGGCGCTGACCACGCAGGGAAGCGAGAGGTCCTGTCCGACCACCGCGGTCAGACCGCGGCGCAGCTCGGACCAAGCCGGGCACACTTCAAGCGTGTGCTGCGCCGTGTCCTCCGCCGCGCCGCAGTCGTGGCACGCCGGGGTCTCCTCCCTCCCGATCCGGTGCAGGTACGTTCCGAAGCAGCCATGGCCGGATAGCACCTGCACCAGACGGAACGAGAGGAAACCGTGGGACCGCTCGAGCCAGCTCCGCAGGACCGGACCGAGCGCGTCCAGCGTCCGGCGGCAAAAGGCGGCGGTGGCGAGGTCCTCCGTCCAGTGGAGGACGATTGCGTCCCTCGCCTCCCGCCGCACGGCCTCCCGCTCTTCGGCGACGGGCCGCTCCCCGAGCGCCCTCCGGTGCGCGGTCCACTCGTAGACTCTGGCGAGCACCCAGGCCTCCAACTCCCAAGGAGGGGTGCCGGCCAGAGCGCACGCCGCCGAGAAGCCCACCGACCGGTAGGCCCTCGCCACCCGCAGTGCAATGGCCCTTTGGGGCTTGCGCAAGGCGGTCGCGTTTTCCCTTCTGTGGAGGGAATCCGCCCAGATGGGGGCCCCGTATAGGGCCATGCTCTTAAGGATGCCGGCATACAGCTGCCGGCATTTCGCCTTGGGCCCCCCCAGGTTCGGGAGGAGCCAGGAGAGGGCGTCCGCAGCTTTCAAGAGGCGCGTCGACAGCCCGCTGAAATGCGGGCCGAAGCGCCACCTGTCGTCCAGCACCAGGCCCAGATACTTCATCTGGGGCTGGACCCCTATCCGGACGCCCTCTACGACAATGTGGGCGTCGGGAGGGCAGCGCTGCCGAGGCCCGTGAAAGAACACGGCCTCGGTCTTGTGCAGCGCCACCTTCAATCCCAGGCGGCGGATCCTCTCTGCGACCAAGGATCCGCCAGCCGAGGCCAGACAGGCCGCGTCCCCGAAGTTCCTCCCCCGGGCAGTGAGGAGAGTGTCATCCGCGTAGCAGATGACACTCGTGCCCTGGAGGAGGACTCCCCGCAGTAGCCAGTCGAACCCGATGTTCCACAGGGGGGGCCCCAGCACTGACCCCTGCGGAACACCGGACTCTGCGCCGTACCGCCTCACCGTGGCCGTCTTGTCCACGAGGAGGACCTCTCGGCCCTCCAAGTAGCTGGCCAGGAGGTTCTGCAGGTACTGGGGCGCTCCGTGATACCGGAGCGCCTCCAATATCGTCGAGTGGGGGACGGAGTTGAAGGCGTTCGCAATGTCGAACGACACCGCCAGCACTCCGTCCCCCGCCTCCACCGCCTCCCTCACCTGGCCCTTGAGTAGGGCCAGCGCATCGATCGTCGAACGCCCTCGACGGAAACCGAATTGGGCGTCCGACAGGTCCGGCCCTACCCCCCGCAAAAGGCTATCAAGCCGGGACGCGACGATCCCCTCGAACAATTTACCGACCTCATCGAGCAGGACGATGGGCCGGTATGCCGATGGGGAGTCCGCCGGGCGTCCCTCCTTTCGGAGGAGGCATAGCTGCCCCTCCTTCCAAAGTTGCGGGAACCTCCCAGCCGTAAAGCACGCACTGAAGAGGTCCCGAAACCTGTCCTCCATTTGGGAGGCGGCGATCGCCACCACCCGTGCGGGGACGCCGTCTGGTCCGGGGGCCGTCTTCTTCGCGCGGAGGCTGAGAACTCCCGCGCGGACCTCCTCCGCCGTCACCGGGGGGACGTCTTCCTCCGGCGAAGCCGCCCTTTGCGGGGGATCCATCGTTGGTGGGGTGAAGTCGTCGGTCCTGCGCGGAAACAGGGACCGGACCACCCCATCCAGCAACGCTGGCTCGAGGGTCTCCGTCAGTGGGGGACCATAGGGGCGCAGCTGGTTCCGCGCCGCCTTGTATGGTCTCCCATAAGGATCCCTGTCGAGACCCTCCAGCATCTCGGCCCTCGCCGAGTCTTCTGCAGCGCCCATTGCAGACTTTAGGACCGTCTTCGCCTCCCGGTAAGAGGCGTATAGGCGGTCCTCCTCTGCCCGGTCTCGGTTTTGGGCGCTGCGCCGTCGGCTCCGGGCGTAGGCCCTTCTGGCCGCCACGCAGGCGGCCCGGAGACCCGTCAGCTCCTCCGTCCACCAATAGACGGCGCGACGGGGAGGCGGACGGCGAGACCGAGGCATACTGGAGTTGCACACCTCGGTCAGGGACCCCCTGAGCCAGGCCGCTGCGGCGTCCACGTCCAGGACATCGACAGGGGGCGACAGCCAGTCCTGGAGAAAGGCCGCCTCCTCAGCTGCCTCCCGGTCCAGGCGGGTGAGTGCCCACCGCGGGAAGGGAGATTGCCCGGTGCGGGCCATCCTCCCCCCCTGGGTGGAGATGTCGAACCGCACATATCGGTGGTCCGACAAGGTCTCCACCATCTCCACCCGCCAGTTGACGACGCGGGCGGCTAGGGCGGGGGTGGCAAACGAGACGTCCACCACCGACCCTCCCTGTTGCCGCACACACGTGTGGACCGCCCCCCTGTTGAGGAGGGACACACCGCATGAGGCCGACCAATACTCGACGGCGCGTCCCCGGACGTTGCAACCGGCAGCCGGGTTGCCCCAGGCCACCGACTTGGCGTTCAGGTCGCCCAGCACCACGACCTGGCGCGGCGCCGCCCTCCCTACGACTGCGGTGAGGATCTCGAGGAAATCCTCAAAGTCCGAGAGAGGGCGGTTCGGGGAGAAGTAGACCCCAACCAGGGCCATGTCTCCCCACGCGGCGGCCACGTATCCCGGTCCCCTCTCTAAGAGCGAGAGGGGAGGGGAGTCCGTGGAAGACCGCGACACCAGCGCCACCAAGCCGTCCCGGTCGCCCAGCCAACGGCCAGGGACCGAGTAAGGCTCGGCGACCACCGCCAAGTCCACCAACCACTCAGCCATGGTCTGCATCAGCAGATCCTGGGCTGCCCGGCAGTGGTTGGCGTTCGCCTGGAGTATGCGATGTTCGACCCTATCCATCAGTCGGACATCGCACCCCCCTCCGCCGCCACCGCAGCCGCCGCAGTGCTTTTGGCAGCAGCAGCAGGCCCGGTCGGCGCTTGCGCTTTGCCCCGCTTAGGGGGAGGATTGCAATTCCTCCCCCTCGTGACGTGGTCGGCGGGGCAGCCACTGGCGGCACACACCGCGCAGTGCGGCGCGGCGGCCTCGCAGGAGGCGGCTTTGTGGCCCTCCTTGCCGCAACGGAAGCACGTGTCCGTCCTGTCGACCGTGGACGGACACAGGGCCCGGGTGTGTCCGATGCCGAAGCACCGGAAACACCGCAGAGGCTGGTCCTCGAGTGCCCGGACTGCACCCGAGCTGAAGCCGACTGTGAGCCGTCCCTTGGCAAGGACGGCTTTGGCAGCGGCGACCGGGCACTCGAGGCGAATGGTGCCCATGCCGCCGCGGCCGGGTCTTATGTCCCGGCCTTGGACCGCTGCGACGCCACAGCCCCCTATCGCCGCGACCGCCGCCACCACCTCCTCCTTGGTGACGGAGTCGTCCAAGTCAGCCACCTCTATGGCCGCTGACTTGACCGGCCGGGCCACCTTGGCGGAATCCGCGATGACCTCCTGCAGCTTGGCTGCAAAGAGGTCAGCATGGGTACTCCCCTCTGCCCCCGGGAACTCGAATATTCGAGCCCCGGCTTGGGTCCGCCGGCAAGATACGCTGCCGATCCCCAGTTGGGTGGGATCCGCATTGGCACGCGCCCGCAACAGAATCGACGCGTACGTCTCCCCCCGGTCCGCAGCCTCCGCGGTGAGCGTCACCACGACGGCCGCGGTTTTTGGGGGGACTAGTCGCCCCTTTCCCCTCTTCCCTTTCCCTTTGCCCGTCCCCTTTCCCTTGCCAGTCGTCTGCGATTGGCTGGGAGCGGTGGTGGCGGGGACGACAGGCACGACCGTCGTCGACTTCTTGCCCTTTCCCTTCCCCTTACGGACCACTTCCGTCCACTCGTTGGACGGGGTCGTGGAAGGGAGAAGGGCATCTTCCGTCTGGGAGGAGGACGGCCCCGGCTCACACTGCCTCGTATCCGCCGCAAGCGGTGGTCGGAGGCGTTTCTCCGGCAAGAGCCGGTCCTCAATCCCTGCTAAGCAGGCTCTAGTGAAGGCCCTCTCCTCCATTACGACCTTGCGGATTATATCCTCAAGGTTGGAGGCGGGGCCCTCTGCCGCAGGGCTCGACTTGGCCTGTTGTGGCCGGGCCGTGGCTTCGGCCAGCTTCTGATGAAGCTGGCTGACCTCCGACTGGAGGCGATCCACCTTCGCCTGCAGTTGCCGCGTCTCGTCAGTGGTCTTGCGCTGGACCAGCTCCGCGACGACACCGCGCATACTCGCGGCTCTGCATTTCAGGGCCTTCTGTAGGGTGCCCTTTAGGTTGGAGGACTTCGAGGCGACCTCCACGATCTCCCTTTCGTCCTCCTCCGCCATTCGCTCTAGCTCCGCCAGAGAATGGTCCGCGTAGAGAACGCGGGACGCACCGTACCCAGACTTGGCCCGGGCGGCGTGCGCCCGCTTCTCTGTGGCGGCGACCCGCTCCTCCAGCTCTTGCTGGAGCTGAGCTCGCCGAGCCAGGTCCAGCTGGCGTTGGGCGTTCGCCAGCCCAACGACATGGGTCTCCGCGGCCACCGTCGGCTTTTTAGCCTTCGGCAACCGCGTCGACCCCGAGGCCGAGGAGCCCTCGGACCCACCGCTCCGGTGGACTCGCTTCCTCGATCGGCAGTCGTCCGCGTCCGACACACTAATCAGTGAGTCGTTGTCGGACGACTCGTCCGCCCCTCCGAAGAAGCTAGCCGCAGACGGCGCGCGGCTAGTCTCTGACGCTGAAGCGTCGGAGTGGCCCTGAGAAGGGCCTTTTGGTTGGCCCTGAGAAGGGCCTTTTGGTTGGCCCTGAGAAGGGCCTTTTGGTTGGCCCTGAGAAGGGCCTTTGGGTTGGCCCTGAGAAGGGCCTTTGGGTTGGCCCTGAGAAGGGCCTTTTTGTTTTAAAAAACGCCCGCAGGCGTCCCGCGCAGGACTCGACATGTTTCCCGCGGGTTCGCAAACAAACAAGACAATAGGGTTAAAAACAAGTTGCGAATGCACAGTGCACTTTGGCCGTACCCAGTCTGCCACTCCGTTACGGTGGTCAGAACTGGGCCGTTTCCAGGGGACGCGACGTGGACGCAAGCACTGTGGGGTGGTCCCCCAACCTAACCTAACCTAACCTAACCTAACCTAACCTAACCTAACCTAACCTAACCTAACCTAACCTAACCTAACCTAACCTAAACTAACCTAAACTAACCTAACCTAACCTAACCTAACCTAACCTAACCTAACCTAACCTAACCTAACCTAACCTAACCTAACCTAACCTAACCTAACCTAACCTAACCTAACCTAACCTAACCTAACCTAACCTAACCTAACCTAACCTAACCTAACCTAACCTAACCTAACCTAACCTAACCTAACCTAACCTAACCTAACCTAACCTAACCTAACCTAACCTAACCTAACCTAACCTAACCTAACCTAACCTAACCTAACCTTTTTTTTTTTTTTTTTTTTTTGCGCTGGGAAAAAATGCATTACGCATACCCTCCCATCGGGGGATGGGGGGCTATGTGGGACTCCCCGGTCTGACCCGGTATACCCACTAAAACAACCCAGCGGCACTCCCGCTTCGTCCGAGTGGCGGGGGACTGGGAAACCGGCACAGCCTTAACGTCCAGTCCTCCGCCGACGATTGCCCCTCAGGGCGGGCCACTCACACCCCCCCCGTGGGGAGGGGGACGGGCCCGGGAATGACCAACGAAGAAGAAGGTGGTGATGGGTGCAATGCGGGAGAAGGCGCCCCCGCGCCTGTCGCCCGCCCATCGCCACCATGAGGAGGGAGAGGATTGCGCCTTCTCCGACCCCTTCTTCGTCTGCGGAGCGGCGCAGCGAGAGGGTCATCCTCCCGCGCGCGCTCCGCCTCCTCCTTTTGCGAGATTACGTCCTCGCAAAAGGAGGCAACCGCTGACCAGGACCCCTCGCTCTCCAGCATGGCGTCGACCACGCAGGGAAGCGAGAGGTCCTGTCCGACCACCGCGGTCAGGCCGCGGCGCAGCTCGGACCAAGCCGGGCACACTTCGAGAGTATGCTGTGCCGTGTCCTCCGCCGCGCCGCAGTCGTGGCACGCCGGGGTCTCCTCCCTCCCGATCCGGTGCAGGTACGATCCGAAACAGCCATGCCCGGACAACACCTGCACCAGACGGAACGAGAGGAAACCGTGGGACCGCTCGAGCCAGCTCCGCAGGACCGGACCGAGCGCGTCCAACGTCCGGCGGCCAAAGGCGGCGGTGGCGAGGTCCTCCGTCCAGTGGAGGACGATTGCGTCCCTCGCCTCCCGCCGCACGGCCTCCCGCTCTTCGGCGACGGGGCGCTCCCCGAGCGCCCTCCGGTGCGCGGTCCACTCGTAGACTCTGGCGAGTACCCAAGCCTCCAACTCCCAAGGAGGGGTGCCGGCCAGAGCGCACGCCGCCGAGAAGCCCACCGACCGGTAGGCCCTCGCCACCCGCAGTGCAATGGCCCTTTGGGGCTTGCGCAAGGCGGTCGCGTTCTCCCTCCTGTGGAGGGAGTCCGCCCAGATGGGGGCCCCGTATAGGGCCATGCTTTTCAGAATGCCGGCATACAGGTGCCGGCATTTCGCCTTGGGCCCCCCCAGGTTCGGGAGGAGCCAGGAGAGGGCGTCCGCGGCCTTCAATAGGCGCGTCGACAGCCCGCTGAAATGCGGGCCGAAGCGCCACCTGTCGTCCAGCACCAGGCCCAGATACTTCATCTGGGGCTGGACCCCTATCCGGACGCCCTCTACGACAATGTGGGCGTCGGGAGGGCAGCGCTGCCGAGGCCCGTGAAAGAACACGGCCTCGGTCTTGTGCAGCGCCACCTTCAATCCCAGGCGGCGGATCCTCTCTGCGACCAAAGATCCGCCAGCCGAGGCCAGACAGGCCGCGTCCCCGAAGTTCCTCCCCCGGGCAGTGAGGAGAGTGTCATCCGCGTAGCAGATGACACTCGTGCCCTGGAGGAGGACTCCCCGCAGCAGCCAGTCGAACCCGATGTTCCACAGGGGGGGCCCCAGCACTGACCCCTGCGGAACACCGGACTCTGCGCCGTACCGCCTCACCGTGGCCGTCTTGTCCACGAGGAGGACCTCTCGGCCCTCCAAGTAGCTGGCCAGGAGGTTCTGCAGGTACTGGGGCGCTCCGTGATACCGGAGCGCCTCCAATATCGTCGAGTGGGGGACGGAGTTGAAGGCGTTCGCAATGTCGAACGACACCGCCAGCACTCCGTCCCCCGCCTCCACCGCCTCCCTCACCTGGCCCTTGAGTAGGGCCAGCGCATCGATCGTCGAACGCCCTCGACGGAAACCGAATTGGGCGTCCGACAGGTCCGGCCCTACCCCCCGCAAAAGGCTATCAAGCCGGGACGCGACGATCCCCTCGAACATCTTACCGACCTCATCGAGCAGGACGATGGGCCGGTATGCCGAGGGGGAGTCCACCGGGCGTCCCTCCTTTCGGAGGAGGCATAGCTGCCCCTCCTTCCACAGTCTCGGGAACCTCCCGGCCGCAAAGCATGCGCTGAAGAGGTCCCGAAACCTGTCCTCCATTTGGGAGAAGGCGATCGCCACCACACGTGCGGGGACGCCGTCTGGTCCAGGCGCCGTCTTCTTCGCACGGAGGCTGAGAACCCCCGCGCGGACCTCCGCCGCCGTCACCGGGGGGACGTCCTCCTCCGGCGAAGCCGCACCTTGCGGGGGATCCATGGTTGGTGGGGTGAAGTCTTCGGTCCTGCGCGGAAACAGGGACCGGACCACCCCATCCAGCAACGCTGGCTCGAGGGTCTCCGTCAGTGGGGGACCATAGGGGCGCAGCTGGTTCCGAGCCGCCTTGTATGGTCTCCCATAAGGATCTCTGTCGAGACCCTCCAGCATCTCGGCCCTCGCCGAGTCTTCTGCAGCGCCCATTGCAGACTTGAGGACCTTCTTCGCCTCTACGTAAGAGGCGTATTGGCGGTCCTCTTCTGCCCGGTCTCGGTTTTGGGCGCTGCGCCGTCGGCTCCGCGCGTAGGCCCTTCTGGCCGCCACGCAGGCGGCCCGGAGACCCGTCAGCTCCTCCGTCCACCAATAGACGGCGCGACGGGGAGGCGGACGGCGAGACCGAGGCATGCTGGAGTTGCACACCTCGGTCAGGGACCCCCTGAGCCGGACCGCTGCGGCGTCCACGTCCAGGACATCGACTGGGGGCGACAGCCAGTCCTGGAGGAAGGCCGCCTCCTCAGCTGCCTCCCGGTCCAGGCGGGTGAGTGCCCACCGCGGGAAGGGAGATTGCCCGGCGCGGGCCATCCCCCCCCCCTGGGTGGAGATGTCGAACCGCACATATCGGTGGTCCGACAAGGTCTCCACCATCTCCACCCGCCAGTTGACGACGCGGGCGGCTAGGGCGGGGGTGGCAAACGAGACGTCCACCACCGACCCTCCCTGTTGCCGCACACACTTGTGGACCGCCCCCCTGTTGAGGAGGGACACACCGCATGAGGCCGACCAATACTCGACGGCGCGTCCCCGGACGTTGCAACTGGCAGCCGGGTTGCCCCAGGCCACCGACTTGGCGTTCAGGTCGCCCAGCACCACGACCTGGCGCGGCGCCGCCCTCCCTACGACTGCGGTGAGGATCTCGAGGAAATCCTCAAAGTCCGAGAGAGGGCGGTTCGGGGAGAAGTAGACCCCAACCAGGGCCATGTCTCCCCACGCGGCGGCCACGTATCCCGGTCCCCTCTCTAAGAGCGAGAGGGGAGGGGAGTCTGTGGAAGACCGCGTCACCAGCGCCACCAATCCGTCCCGGTCGCCCAGCCAACGGCCAGGGACCGAGTAAGGCTCGGCGACCACCGCCAAGTCCACCAACCACTCAGCCATGGTCTGCATCAGCAGATCCTGGGCTGCCCGGCAGTGGTTGGCGTTCGCCTGGAGTATGCGATGTTCGACCCTATCCATCAGTCGGACATCGCACCCCCCTCCGCAGCCACCGACGCAGGAACGACGGTGCTCTTGGCAGCAGCAGCAAACCCGGCCGGCGCCGGTGCTTTGCCCCGCTTAGGGGGAGGATTGCAGTTCCTCCCCTTCGTGACGTGGTCTGCCGGGCAGCCACTGGCGGCACACACCGCGCAGTGCGGCGTGGCGGCCTCGCAGGAGGCGGCTTTGTGGCCCTCCTTGCCGCAGCGGAAGCACGTGTCCGTCCTGTCAACAGTGGACGGACACAGGGCCCGGGTGTGTCCGATGCCGAAGCACCGGAAACACCGCAGAGGCTGGTCCTCGAGTGCCCGGACTGCACCCGAGCTGAGACCGACTGTGAGCCGTCCCTTGGCAAGGACGGCTTTGGCAGCGGCGACTGGGCACTCGAGGCGAATGGTGCCCATGCCGCCGCGGCCGGGTCTTATGTCCCGGCCTTGGACCGCCGCAACCTAACCTTTTTTTTTTTTTTTTTTTTTTTTTTTTTTGCGCTGGGAAAAAATGCATTACGCATACCCTCCCATCGGGGGATGGGGGGCTATGTGGGACTCCCCGGTCTGACCCGGTATACCCACTAAAATAACCCAGCGGCACTCCCGCTTCGTCCGAGTGGCGGGGGACTGGGAAACCGGCACAGCCTTAACGTCCAGTCCTCCGCCGACGATTGCTCCTCAGGGCGGACCCCTCACACCCCCCCCGTGGGGAGGGGGACGGGCCCGGGAGTGACCGACGAAGAAGAAGGTGGTGATGGGTGCAATGCGGGAGATGGCGCCCCCGCGCCTGTCGCCCGCCCATCGCCACCATGAGGAGGGGGAGGATGTCGCCCTCTCCGACCCCTTCTTCGTCTGCGGAGCGGCAAAGCGAGAGGGTCATCCTCCCGCGCGCGCTCCGCCTCCTCCTTTTGCGAGATTACGTCCTCGCAAAAGGAGGCAACCGCTGACCAGGACCTCTCGCTCTCCAGCATGGCGCTGACCACGCAGGGAAGCGAGAGGTCCTGTCCGACCACCGCGGTCAGACCGCGGCGCAGCTCGGACCAAGCCGGACACACTTCGAGCGTGTGCTGCGCCGTGTCCTCCGCCGCGCCGCAGTCGTGGCACGCCGGGCTCTCCTCCCTCCCGATCCGGTGCAGGTACGTTCCGAAGCAGCCATGCCCGGACAACACCTGCACCAGACGGAACGAGAGGAAACCGTGGGACCGCTCGAGCCAGCTCCGCAGGACCGGACCGAGCGCGTCCAACGTCCGGCGGCCAAAGGCGGCGGTGGCGAGGTCCTCCGTCCAGTGGAGGACGATTGCGTCCCTCGCCTCCCGCCGCACGGCCTCCCGCTCTTCGGCGACGGGGCGCTCCCCGAGCGCCCTCCGGTGCGCGGTCCACTCGTAGACTCTGGCGAGCACCCAAGCCTCCAACTCCCAAGGAGGGGTGCCGGCCAGAGCGCACGCCGCCGAGAAGCCCACCGAGCGGTAGGCCCTCGCCACCCTCAGTGCAATGGCCCTTTGGGGCTTGCGCAAGGCGGTCGCGTTCTCCCTCCTGTGAAGGGAGTCCGCCCAGATGGGGGCCCCGTATAGGGCCATGCTCTTAAGGATGCCGGCATACAGCTGCCGGCATTTCGCCTTGGGCCCCCCCAGGTTCGGGAGGAGCCAGGAGAGGGCGTCCGCAGCTTTCAAGAGGCGCGTCGACAGCCCGCTGAAATGCGGGCCGAAGCGCCACCTGTCGTCCAGCACCAGGCCCAGATACTTCATCTGGGGCTGGACCCCTATCCGGACGCCCTCTACGACAATGTGGGCGTCGGGAGGGCAGCGCTGCCGAGGCCCGTGAAAGAACACGGCCTCGGTCTTGTGCAGCGCCACCTTCAATCCCAGGCGGCGGATCCTCTCTGCGACCAAGGATCCGCCAGCCGAGGCCAGACAGGCCGCGTCCCCGAAGTTCCTCCCCCGGGCAGTGAGGAGAGTGTCATCCGCGTAGCAGATGACACTCGTGCCCTGGAGGAGGACTCCCCGCAGTAGCCAGTCGAACCCGATGTTCCACAGGGGGGGCCCCAGCACTGAACCCTGCGGAACACCGGACTCTGCGCCGTACCGCCTCACCGTGGCCGTCTTGTCCACGAGGAGGACCTCTCGGCCCTCCAAGTAGCTGGCCAGGAGGTTCTGCAGGTACTGGGGCGCTCCGTGATATCGGAGCGCCTCCAATATCGTCGAGTGGGGGACGGAGTTGAAGGCGTTTGCGATGTCGAACGACACCGCCAGCACTCCGTCCCCCGCCTCCACCGCCTCCCTCACCTGGCCCTTGAGCAGGGCCAGCGCATCGATCGTCGAACGCCCTCGACGGAAACCGAATTGGGCGTCCGACAGGTCCGGCCCTACCCCCCGCAAAAGGCTATCAAGCCGGGACGCGACGATCCCCTCGAACATCTTACCGACCTCATCGAGCAGGACGATGGGCCGGTATGCCGAGGGGGAGTCCGCCGGGCGTCCCTCCTTTCGGAGCAGGCACAGCTGCCCCTCCTTCCAAAGTTGCGGGAACCTCCCAGCCGCAAAGCACGCGCTGAAGAGGTCCCGAAACCTGTCCTCCATTTGGGAGGCGGCGATCGCCACCACCCGTGCGGGGACGCCGTCTGGTCCGGGGGCTGTCTTTTTCGCGCGGAGGCTGAGAACCCCCGCGCGGACTTCTGCCGCCGTCACCGGGGGGACGTCTTCTTCCGGCGAAGCCGCCCCTTGCGGGGGATCCATCGTCGGTGGGGTGAAGTCGGTCCTGCGCGGAAACAGGGTCCGGACCACCCCATCCAGCAACGCTGGCTCGAGGGTTTCCGTCAGTGGGGGACCATAGGGGCGTAGCTGGCTCCGCGCCGCCTTGTATGGTCTCCCATAAGGATCTCTGTCGAGACCCTCTAGCATCTCGGCCCTAGCCGAGTCTTCTGCAGCGCCCATTGCAGACTTGAGGACCTTCTTCGCCTCTACGTAAGAGGCGTATAGGCGGTCCTCTTCTGCCCGGTCTCGGTTTTGGGCGCTGCGCCGTCGGCTCCGCGCATAGGCCCTTCTGGCCGCCACGCAGGCGGCCCGGAGACCCGTCAGCTCCTCCGTCCACCAATAGACGGCGCGACGGGGAGGCGGACGGCGAGACCGAGACATGCTGGAGTTGCACACCTCGGTCAGGGACCCCCTGAGCCGGACCGCTGCGGCGTCCACGTCCAGGACATCGACAGGGGGCGACAGCCAGTCCTGGAGGAAGGCCGCCTCCTCAGCTGCCTCCCGGTCCAGGCGGGTGAGTGCCCACCGCGGGAAGGGAGATTGCCCGGCGCGGGCCATCCCCCCCCCCTGGGTGGAGATGTCGAACCGCACATATCGGTGGTCCGACAAGGTCTCCACCATCTCCACCCGCCAGTTGACGACGCGGGCGGCTAGGGCGGGGGTGGCAAACGAGACGTCCACCACCGAGCCGCCCTGTTGCCGCACACACGTGTGGACCGCCCCCCTGTTGAGGAGGGACACACCGCATGAGGCCGACCAATACTCGACGGCGCGTCCCCGGACGTTGCAACTGGCAGCCGGGTTGCCCCAGGCCACCGACTTGGCGTTCAGGTCGCCCAGCACCACGACCTGGCGCGGCGCCGCCCTCCCTACGACTGCGGTGAGGATCTCGAGGAAATCCTCAAAGTCCGAGAGAGAGCGGTTCGGGGAGAAGTAGACCCCAACCAGGGCCATGTCTCCCCACGCGGCGGCCACGTATCCCGGTCCCCTCTCTAAGAGCGAGAGGGGAGGGGAGTCTGTGGAAGACCGCGTCACCAGCGCCACTAAGCCGTCCCGGTCGCCCAGCCAACGGCCAGGGACCGAGTAAGGCTCGGCGACCACCGCCAAGTCCACCAACCACTCAGCCATGGTCTGCATCAGCAGATCCTGGGCTGCCCGGCAGTGGTTGGCGTTCGCCTGGAGTATGCGATGTTCGACCCTATCCATCAGTCGGACATCGCACCCCCCTCCGCAGCCACCGCAGCCGCCGCAGTGTTTTTGGCAGCAGCAGCAGGCCCGGTCGGCGCCTGCGCTTTGCCCCGCTTAGGGGGAGGATTGCAATTCCTCCCCCTCGTGACGTGGTCGGCGGGGCAGCCACTGGCGGCACACACCGCGCAGTGCGGCGCGGCGGCCTCGCAGGAGGCGGCTTTGTGGCCCTCCTTGCCGCAGCGGAAACACGTGTCCGTCCTGTCGACCGTGGACGGACACAGGGCCCGAGTGTGTCCGATGCCGAAGCACCGGAAACACCGCAGAGGCTGGTCCTCGAGTGCCCGGACTGCACCCGAGCTGAAGCCGACTGTGAGCCGTCCCTTGGCAAGGACGGCTTTGGCAGCGGCGACTGGGCACTCGAGGCGAATGGTGCCCATGCCGCCGCGGCCGGGCCTTATGTCCCGGCCTTGGACCGCCGCGACGCCACAGCCCCCTATCGCCGCGACCGCCGCCACCACCTCCTCCTTGGTGACGGAGTCGTCCAAGTCAGCCACCTCTATGGCCGCTGACTTGACCGGCCGGGCCACCTTGGCGGAATCCGCGATGACCTCCTGCAGCTTGGCTGCGAAAAGGTCCGCGTGGGTACTCCCGTCTGCCCCCGGGAACTCGAAAATTCGAGCCCCGGCTTGGGTCCGCCGGCAAGAGACGCTGCCGATCCCCAGTTGGGTGGGATCCGCATTGGCACGCGCCCGCAACAGAACGGACGCGTACGTCTCCCCCCGGTCAGCAGCCTCCGCGGTGAGGGTCACCACGACGGCCGCGGTTTTTGGGGGGACTAGTCGCCCCTTTCCCCTCCCCTTCCCTTTCCCCGTCCCCTTTCCACTGCCGGCCTTCTGCGCTTGGCTGGGAGCGGTGGTGGCGGGGACGGCAGGGACGGCCGTCGTCGTCTTCTTGCCCCTGCCCTTCCCCTTACGGACCACCTCCGTCCACTCGTTGGACGGGGTCGTAGAAGGGAGAAGGGCGTCTTCCGCCTGGGAGGAGGATGACGGTCCCGGCTCGCTCTGCCTCGTATCTGCCGCAAGCGGCGGTCGGAGGCGTTTCTCCGGCAGGAGTCGGTCCTCAATCCCTGCTAAGCAGGCTCTAGTGAAGGCCCTCTCCTCCATTACGACCTTGCGGATAATATCCTCAAGGTTGTTGGAGGTGGGGCCCTCTGCCGCAGGGCTCGTCTTGGCCTGTTGTGGCCGGGCCGTGGCTTCGGCCAGCTTCTGATGAAGCTGGCTGACCTCCGACTGCAGGCGATCTACCTTCGCCTGCAGTTGTCGCGTCTCGTCGGTGGTCTTTCGCTGGACCAGCTCCGCGACGACACCGCGCATGCTGGCGGCTCTGCACTTCAGGGCCTTCTGCAAGGTGCCCTTTAGGTTGGAGGACTTCGAGGCGACCTCCACGATCTCCCTCTCGTCCTCCTCCGCCATTTTCTCCAGCTCAGCTAGAGAGTGGTCCGCGTATAGAACCCGGGACATACCGTACCCGGACTTGGCCCGGGCGGCGTGCGCCCGTTTCTCAGTAGCGGCCACCCGCTCCTCCAGCTCTTGCTGGAGCTGAGCCCGCCGAGCCAGGTCTAGCTGGCGTTGGGCGTTCGCGAGCCCAACGACATGGGTCTCCGCGGCCACCGTCGGCTTTTTAGCCTTCGACAACCGCGTCGACCCCGAGGCCGAGGAGCCCTCGGACCCACCGCTCCGGTGGACTCGCTTACGCGATCGGCAGTCGTCCACGTCCGACACACTAATTAGTGAGTCGTCGTCTGACGACTCGTCCGCCCCTCCGAGGAAACTAGCCGCAGACGGCGCGCGGCTAGTTTCTGACGCTGAAGCGTCGGAGTGGCCCTGAGAAGGGCCTTTTGGTTGGCCCTGAGAAGGGCCTTTTGGTTGGCCCTGAGAAGGGCCTTTTGGTTGGCCCTGAGAAGGGCCTTTGGGTTGGCCCTGAGAAGGGCCTTTGGGTTGGCCCTGAGAAGGGCCTTTTTGTTTTAAAAATCGCCCGCAGGCGTCCCGCGCAGGACTCGACATTTCCCCGCAGGTTCGCAAACAAACAAGACAATAAGATTAAAACAGTTGCGAAAGCACAGTGCACTTTGGCCGTACCCAGTCTGCCACTCCGTTACGGTGGTCAGAACTGGGCCGTTTCCAGGGGACGCGACGTGGACGCAAGCACTGTGGGGTGGTCCCCCAACCTAACCTAACCTAACCTTTTTTTTTTTTTTTTTTTTGTTCCGGGGTGGAAAATCCTCATGGATGTCCGCCGCCCTGGGGCGGGCGACGGGGTCTGTCAGACTCTTACTGACTAAAAACCACCCCGGTGTTCCATCTCACACCTACGCCAGGGGTCGCGGGAACGTTCGATCCTTCCGCAACCCCCGGCTGGTGCCGGCCCGCCACTGCGGGCCTCGTCGGGTCAGGGGGGGGAGTGAGGTGTTTGACTCCCCCCGTGACGTCTAAGAGGGGCGCGCGTGGAACACTACGCGCCGCCACCTCGGGTCCTGATGTGTGGGGGGCGGCGGACGTCCCCGAGTCCGTCGCCCCTGGACCCATTTAGGGGGGCTGGAAGAGGGCGTTGTCCGCCCTCCGCCGACGCCCGGTGCGCCTGCTGCGGGCAGGGTGAGTGGACGAGATCTCCCTCTCCCTTTCCGCAGCCTCCTTCTGCGACATGACTGTTTCGCAAAAGGAAACCACCGCGTCCCAGGACTCTTCGCTGCCGACCATCGACTCGACCACGGCCGGCAGCGACAGGTCACTGCCTACTTCTGTGATGAGGGCACGGCGCGGCTCCTCCCAAGCGGCACATTCTGCCAGCGTATGCCACGCCGTGTCCTCCCGGCAGTCGACGCAGTGGTGACACCGGGCGTCCGGCTCCCTGTTTATGCGACACAGGTACTTCCCGAAGCAACCATGCCCCGAAAGTACCTGCGTCACCCGAAACGACAGGGAGCCGTGCCTCCTCCCGAGCCAGGGCTCGAGTACTGGCCGGACCGCCTCGATAGTGCTGAGGCCGGCGGTAGGGCGTGAGAGCCTGTCCCGCCATTCCGCCACCAGGACCTCGCGAAGCTGAGACCGACGCAGCTCCATATGGCGCTGCATCAGCCCCTCGCCTCGCGCCCGCGCTTCCTCGCGCCACCGGTACAGTGACGCGAGCACTTTCGCCTCCAGGTCCCAGGGCGGGGATCCAGCCAGTACGCAAGCCGCCTCGTAGGAGATCGTGCGATATCCGCGGACGACTCTGACGGCCATCGCTCTCTGCGGCTTTCGCAGTACTGCGATGCTACCGGCCGTCAGGTCAGTCGCCCAGATCGGGGCCCCATACAGGGCCATCGATCGCACGATCCCCACGTAGAGCCGCCTACAGGCGGCGCTCGGGCCCCCCAGATTGGGAAGCAGCGTTGACAGCGCCCCAGCCGCGCCCAACAATTTGGGCGCCAGCCGCCGGAAGTGGGGGCCGAAATCCCACCGGCTGTCGAGCACCAATCCCAGGTACTTCATGGTAGACTCGACAGCGATCCGAGCCCCCCCGACCACTATATGCAAGCCGGGCGGCGACGCCCGCCGGGGGCCATGAAACACCATGGCCTCCGACTTGTTGAGGGCTACCTCCAGGCCCAGGCGACGTATGCGGCTCACCACCTGTGACACCGCAGCCGTCGCCAGCAACGCTGCTTCCCTGTGCGAGCTCCCCCGGGCAGTGACCAGCGTGTCGTCGGCATAACACGTCAGTTCCACGCCCGGCTGGAGCTCACCCCTCAGCACCCAGTCGTACCCGATGTTCCACAGGGGCGGGCCAACGACCGAGCCCTGTGGAACACCGCACGACATGCGGTGCTGGATTTCGCCATCGCGTCCCATGTAGGTGACACTCCTCTCCGACAGATAAGCCCCAATGATGCGGCGGAGGTAGAGAGGCACCCGATGATACCGCAGTGCCTCCCGAATAGTACTCCAGGGCATGGTGTTGAAGGCGTTGGAGATGTCCAAGGACACCGCCAACAACACCTCGCCCCGGGCCACCGCTTCCTCCGCCAGGACCCTCACCCGCGACACAGCGTGAATGGTGGAGCGCCCCTGCCGAAAACCGAACTGGTTACCGTCCAGGTCCGGCCCCTCTCCGCACAAGTGGCCGACGAGGCGGGCTGCGATTATCCGCTCAAACAGCTTACCCACCTCGTCTAGCAACACTATGGGCCGGTACGCGGACGGCGAGTCCGCAGGGCGCCCCGCCTTCCTGAGCAGGACCAGACGACCAGATTTCCACAAAGTGGGAAACTGGCCCTGCTCAAGGCACGCTGTGTAGAGTCCTCTTAGTTGGGGCTCAAGCTCCTTCAGAGCGAGGGCTAATACGCAGCCGTGGATCCCGTCGGGCCCCGGAGCCACGTTCTTGGCCCGGAGCCGCATCACGGCTGCCCCCATCTCTGCCTCTGTCACCTCTGGGACGCTGATGGCGTTCTCTTCAGTGGACTCTGCGGCTGTGGGCAAAGCCATCGGCGGCGGTGTGTGCTCCGCTCTAGCCGGGAAGAGGGCTGCGACCACCTCCTCCAGCAGCTCGGGTTGGAGACTCTCCGTAAGTGGGGGCGCCGCGGCTCGAAGCTTCCCTCGAACCGCGCGATAAGGGCGCCCCCACGGATCCCCGTCTAGAGTCTCCAACATCTCCTCCCTGGCTCGCGTCCTCGCCTCGTCGATGGCCAGCCACAGAGTCCTCTTCGCCGCGCGGTACACCTCATACAGCGCGGCTTCTTCGTCAGGGACCCGACGACGTCTCCTCCGGTATCGGGTGTACTGGCGCCTGACCGCCACGCACGCGACGCGCAGCTGCGCGATCTCGGCGGTCCACCAGTACACCTGGCGCCTTGCCGACTGTGCGTGGACCCGGGGCATGGACGCGTCGCTGATTTGCGTCATCGCCCCGCGGAACCACAGCGCCTCCTGCTCGACGTCGACGGGTCCATCCGTTGCCGACTCCCGGAACCAGGCCTGGACAACAGCGGCCTCCTCGAGAAGCTCCCTGTCGATGCGCTTACGCGCCCAGCGCGGACCGTCCGTACGCGGGGCCGGTAAACTGCGGCCGCCGGCGGTCTGGGCGGAGACGTCGAAACGGATGTAACGGTGATCCGACAACGTCTCCACCTCCGCGGCGACACGCCAGTCGCGGACACGGCTCGCGACAGCGGGGCTAGCGAACGAGACGTCCACTATAGACCCGCCCCGCTGCCGCACGCACGTGTGCACCGATCCCCGATTTAGGACGGTCAAGCCAGTAGTGACCGCCCACTCCTCCAGCACCTCGCCCCTAGCATCGGTCACTGGAGATCCCCACGCCGCAGACTTGGCGTTGAGATCCCCCAGCAACAGCACAGGGCGAGGGTGGAGTCGGCCCACGACGGCACCCAACTCGACAAGGAACCTCTCGAAGTCGGCGAGGCTCTTGTTGGGCGAAAAGTACGCCCCAACCGTGCCAATGCCGTCCACGAGGGCGGCCACCCAGCCGTGACCTCGGGACGGGTTGGCAAGAGCCCCGCCAATGATGGCTACCAAACCGTCCAGGTCTCCCACCCAGTTATCCCTGGGGGGGACAAAGTACGGTTCGGCAACCACCGCCACGTGAATCGACCACTCTGCCATGCTCTGGAGCAATAGATCCTGAGCTCTAGCAGAGTGGTTGATGTTGCCCTGGAGGAAATGGTACAGCGCCATTTATGCGCAATCCATTCCCTCCGCACCATTCCTAGGCCGGGAGTCGGCCGAAGAGAAGCCAGGCTGAGGGGGGGGTAAAGAGCCCCCCGCAGCCTTGGCACCCCTTCTCTTACTCTTCTGGGCAGGCACGCCACAGGCCTTTCCGCCCGCCCTGTGCCCAGCGGGCCTCCCTGCAGCTGTACAGAGGCTGCAGTTTGGCGTCGCGGAGCACTGGGCCGCCTTGTGGCCGGCCTGACCGCAGCGATAGCACTGCTCGCTGCGGTCTATGGAGGTGCACCGTGCCCTGACATAACCTAACCTTTTTTTTTTTTTTTTTTTTTTTTTTTTTTTTTTTTTTGCGCTGGGAAAAAATGCATTACGCATACCCTCCCATCGGGGGATGGGGGGCTATGTGGGACTCCCCGGTATGACCCGGTATACCCACTAAAATAACCCAGCGGCACTCCCGCTTCGTCCGAGTGGCGGGGGACTGGGAAACCGGCACAGCCTTAACGTCCAGTCCTCCGCCGACGATTGCTCCTCAGGGCGGACCCCTCACACCCCCCCCGTGGGGAGGGGGACGGGCCCGGGAGTGACCGACGAAGAAGAAGGTGGTGATGGGTGCAATGCGGGAGATGGCGCCCCCGCGCCTGTCGCCCGCCCATCGCCACCATGAGGAGGGAGAGGATTGCGCCTTCTCCGACCCCTTCTTCGTCTGCGGAGCGGCGCAGCGAGAGGATCGTCCTCCCGTGCGCGCTCCGCCTCCTCCTTTTGCGAGATTACGTCCTCGCAAAAGGAGGCAACCGCTGACCAGGCCCCCTCGCTCTCCAGCATGGCGTTGACCACGCAGGGAAGCGAGAGGTCCTGTCCGACCACCGCGGTCAGACCGCGGCGCAGCTCGGACCAAGCCGGGCACACTTCGAGCGTGTGCTGCGCCGTGTCCTCCGCCGCGCCGCAGTCGTGGCACGCCGGGGTCTCCTCCCTCCCGATCCGGTGCAGGTACGTTCCGAAGCAGCCATGGCCGGATAGCACCTGCACCAGACGGAACGAGAGGAAACCGTGGGACCGCTCGAGCCAGCTCCGCAGGACCGGACCGAGCGCGTCCAACGTCCGGCGGCCAAAGGCGGCGGTGGCGAGGTCCTCCGTCCAGTGGAGGACGATTGCGTTCCTCGCCTCCCGCCGCACGGCCTCACGCTCTTCGGCGACGGGGCGCTCCCCGAGCGCCCTCCGGTGCGCGGTCCACTCGTACACTCTGGCGAGCACCCAAGCCTCCAACTCCCAAGGAGGGGTACCGGCCAGAGCGCACGCCGCCGAGAAGCCCACCGATCGGTAGGCCCTCGCCACCCGCAGTGCAATGGCCCTTTGGGGCTTGCGCAAGGCGGTCGCGTTCTCCCTCCTGTGGAGGGAGTCCGCCCAGATGGGGGCCCCGTATAGGGCCATGCTCCTAAGAATGCCGGCATACAGGCGCCGGCATTTCGCCTTGGGCCCCCCCAGGTTCGGGAGGAGCCAGGAGAGGGCGTCCGCGGCCTTCAATAGGCGCGTCGACAGCCCGCTGAAATGCGGGCCGAAGCGCCACCTGTCGTCCAGCACCAGGCCCAGATACTTCATCTGGGGCTGGACCCCTATCCGGACGCCCTCTACGACAATGTGGGCGTCAGGCGGGCAGCGCTGCCGAGGCCCGTGAAAGAACACGGCCTCGGTCTTGTGCAGCGCCACCTTCAATCCCAGGCGGCGGATCCTCTCTGCGACCAAGGATCCGCCAGCCGAGGCCAGACAGGCCGCGTCCCCGAAGTTCCTCCCCCGGGCAGTGAGGAGAGTGTCATCCGCGTAGCAGATGACACTCGTGCCCTGGAGGAGGACTCCCCGCAGTAGCCAGTCGAACCCGATGTTCCACAGGGGGGGCCCCAGCACTGACCCCTGCGGAACACCGGACTCTGCGCCGTACCGCCTCACCGTGGCCGTCTTGTCCACGAGGAGGACCTCTCGGCCCTCCAAGTAGCTGGCCAGGAGGTTCTGCAGGTACTGGGGCGCTCCGTGATACCGGAGCGCCTCCAATATCGTCGAGTGGGGGACGGAGTTGAAGGCGTTTGCGATGTCGAACGACACCGCCAGCACTCCGTCCCCCGCCTCCACCGCCTCCCTCACCTGGCCCTTGAGTAGGGCCAGCGCATCGATCGTCGAACGCCCTCGACGGAAACCGAATTGGGCGTCCGACAGGTCCGGCCCTACCCCCCGCAAAAGGCTATCAAGCCGGGACGCGACGATCCCCTCGAACATCTTACCGACCTCATCGAGCAGGACGATGGGCCGGTATGCCGATGGGGAGTCCGCCGGGCGTCCCTCCTTTCGGAGGAGGCACAGCTGCCCCTCCTTCCAAAGTTGCGGGAACCTCCCAGCCGTAAAGCACGCGCTGAAGAGGTCCCGAAACCTGTCCTCCATTTGGGAGGCGGCGATCGCCACCACCCGTGCGGGGACGCCGTCTGGTCCGGGGGCCGTCTTCTTCGCGCGGAGGCTGAGAACCCCCGCGCGGACCTCCGCCGCCGTCACCGGGGGGACGTCCTCCTCCGGCGAAGCCGCACCTTGCGGGGGATCCATGGTTGGTGGGGTGAAGTCTTCGGTCCTGCGCGGAAACAGGGACCGGACCACCCCATCCAGCAACGCTGGCTCGAGTGTCTCCGTCAGTGGGGGACCATAGGGGCGCAGCTGGTTCCGAGCCGCCTTGTATGGTCTCCCATAAGGATCTCTGTCGAGACCCTCCAGCATCTCGGCCCTCGCCGAGTCTTCTGCAGCGCCCATTGCAGACTTGAGGACCGTCTTCGCCTCTACGTAAGAGGCGTATAGGCGGTCCTCTTCTGCCCGGTCTCGGTTTTGGGCGCTGCGCCGTCGGCTCCGCGCGTAGGCCCTTCTGGCCGCCACGCAGGCGGCCCGGAGACCCGTCAGCTCCTCCGTCCACCAATAGACGGCGCGACGGGGAGGCGGACGGCGAGACCGAGGCATGCTGGAGTTGCACACCTCGGTCAGGGACCCCCTGAGCCGGACCGCTGCGGCGTCCACGTCCAGGACATCGACAGGGGGCGACAGCCAGTCCTGGAGGAAGGCCGCCTCCTCAGCTGCCTCCCGGTCCAGGCGGGTGAGTGCCCACCGCGGGAAGGGAGATTGCCCGGCGCGGGCCATCCCCCCCCCCTGGGTGGAGATGTCGAACCGCACATATCGGTGGTCCGACAAGGTCTCCACCATCTCTACCCGCCAGTTGACGACGCGGGCGGCTAGGGCGGGGGTGGCAAACGAGACGTCCACCACCGACCCTCCCTGTTGCCGCACACACGTGTGGACCGCCCCCCTATTGAGGAGGGACACACCGCATGAGGCCGCCCAAAACTCGACGGCGCGTCCCCGGACGTTGCAACCGGTAGCCGGGTTGCCCCAGGCCACCGACTTGGCGTTCAGGTCGCCCAGCACCACGACCTGGCGCGGCGCCGCCCTCCCTACGACTGCGGTGAGGATCTCGAGGAAATCCTCAAAGTCCGTGAGAGGGCGGTTCGGGGAGAAGTAGACCCCAACCAGGGCCATGTCTCCCCACGCGGCGGCCACGTATCCCGGTCCCCTCTCTAAGAGCGAGAGGGGAGGGGAGTCCGTGGAAGACCGCGACACCAGCGCCACCAAGCCGTCCCGGTCGCCCAGCCAACGGCCAGGGACCGAGTAAGGCTCGGCGACCACCGCCAAGTCCACCAACCACTCAGCCATGGTCTGCATCAGCAGATCCTGGGCTGCCCGGCAGTGGTTGGCGTTCGCCTGGAGTATGCGATGTTCGACCCTATCCATCAGTCGGACATCGCACCCCCCTCCGCCGCCACCGCAGCCGCCGCAGTGCTTTTGGCAGCAGCAGCAGGCCCGGTCGGCGCCTGCGCTTTGCCCCGCTTAGGGGGAGGATTGCAATTCCTCCCCCTAGTGACGTGGTCGGCGGGGCAGCCACTGGCGGCACACACCGTGCAGTGCGGCGTGGCGGCCTCGCAGGAGGCGGCTTTGTGGCCCTCCTTGCCGCAGCGGAAGCATGTGTCCGTCCTGTCGACCGTGGACGGACACAGGGCCCGGGTGTGTCCGATGCCGAAGCACCGGAAACACCGCAGAGGCTGGTCCTCGAGTGCCCGGACTGCACCCGAGCTGAACCCGACTATCAGCCGTCCCTTGGCAAGGACGGCTTTGGCAGCGGCGACTGGGCACTCGAGGCGAATGGTGCCCATGCCGCCGCGGCCGGGTCTTATGTCCCGGCCTTGGACCGCTGCGACGCCACAGCCCCCTATCGCCGCGACCGCCGCCACCACCTCCTCCTTGGTGACGGAGTCGTCCAAGTCAGCCACCTCTATGGCCGCTGACTTGACCGGCCGGGCCACCTTGGCGGAATCCGCGATGACCTCCTGCAGCTTGGCTGCGAAGAGGTCCGCGTGGGTACTCCCGTCTGCCCCCGGGAACTCGAAAATTCGAGCCCCGGCTTGGGTCCGCCGGCAAGAGACGCTGCCGATCCCCAGTTGGGTGGGATCCGCATTGGCACGCGCCCGCACCAAAATAGACGCGTACGTCTCCCCCCGGTCAGCAGCCTCCGCGGTGAGCGTCACCACGACGGCCGCGGTTTTTGGGGGGACTAGTCGCCCCTTTCCCCTCCCCTTCCCTTTCCCCGTCCCCTTTCCACTGCCGGCCTTCTGCGCTTGGCTGGGAGCGGTGGTGGCGGGGACAACAGGGACGGCCGTCGTCGACTTCTTGCCCCTGCCCTTCCCCTTACGGACCACCTCCGTCCACTCGTTGGACGGGGTCGTTGAGGGGAGAAGGGCGTCTTCCGCCTGGGAGGAGGATGACGGTCCCGGCTCGCTCTGCCTCGTATCTGCCGCAAGCGGCGGTCGGAGGCGTTTCTCCGGCAGGAGTCGGTCCTCAATCCCTGCTAAGCAGGCTCTAGTGAAGGCCCTCTCCTCCATAACGACCTTGCGGATGATATCCTCAAGGTTGTTGGAGGCGGGGCCCTCTGCCGCAGGGCTCGTCTTGGCCTGTTGTGGCCGGGCCGTGGCTTCGGCCAGCTTCTGATGAAGCTGGCTGACCTCCGACTGCAGGCGATCTACCTTCGCCTGCAGTTGCCGCGTCTCGTCGGTGGACTTTCGCTGGACCAGCTCCGCGACGACACCGCGCATGCTGGCGGCTCTGCACTTCAGGGCCTTCTGCAAGGTGCCCTTTAGGTTGGAGGACTTCGAGGCGACCTCCACGATCTCCCTCTCGTCCTCCTCCGCCATTCTCTCCAGCTCGGCCAGAGAATGGTCCGCGTAGAGAACGCGGGACGCACCGTACCCCGACTTGGCCCGGGCGGCGTGCGCCCGCTTCTCTGTGGCGGCGACCCGCTCCTCCAGCTCTTGCTGGAGCTGAGCTCGCCGAGCCAGGTCCAGCTGGCGTTGGGCGTTCGCCAGCCCAACGACATGGGTCTCCGCGGCCACCGTCGGCTTTTTAGCCTTCGGCAACCGCGTCGACCCCGAGGCCGAGGAGCCCTCGGACCCACCGCTCCGGTGGACTCGCTTCCTCGATCGGCAGTCGTCCGCGTCCGACACACTAATCAGTGAGTCGTTGTCGGACGACTCGTCCGCCCCTCCGAAGAAGCTAGCCGCAGACGGCGCGCGGCTAGTCTCTGACGCTGAAGCGTCGGAGTGGCCCTGAGAAGGGCCTTTTGGTTGGCCCTGAGAAGGGCCTTTTGGTTGGCCCTGAGAAGGGCCTTTGGGTTGGCCCTGAGAAGGGCCTTTGGGTTGGCCCTGAGAAGGGCCTTTGGGTTGGCCCTGAGAAGGGCCTTTTTGTTTTAAAAATCGCCCGCAGGCGTCCCGCGCAGGACTCGACATTTCCCCGCAGGTTCGCAGACAGCAACGCAATAAAATTAAAATAAGCTACGAAAGCACAGTGCACTTTGGCCGTACCCAGTCTGCCACTCCGTTACGGTGGTCAGAACTGGGCCGTTTCCAGGGGACGCGACGTGGACGCAAGCACTGTGGGGTGGTCCCCCGACATAACCTAACCTAACCTAACCTAACCTAACCTTTTTTTTTTTTTTTTTTTAACGTGGAGAAATGCTCATGCATTCTGCACTACCACGGGGAGATAGTGCAGTTATGTGGGACTCTAACCCACTAAAACTCCACGGTGTCCTCCTCTGCCGCTTACGGCGGGAACACGGGCACGCGTTAGCACTCATCCGTGAACCCGCCGCGGCTGTCCGTTACCGGACCCTCCTCTGGGGAGTACTCCCCATCACCGGCGCACCAGAACACATAGCACGCCGTGACCACCCCAGGGACCAAACCAGCACATGGGCGCCAGACGACCCCGTGTCTGGGCACCCTTGGTCCCCCTGCGACGGGTCAGGACATTGGCCCCGCCGCCTGCCAATTTTCGGCCGCAGAGGATAGGGAGAGCGGCCAACGTCATACCGACACTCCTCCTCCCCTGCGGCCCCACCGCGTCCGCCATCGAACGGTGGCGACCCCGTCAAGGCCGCGGAAGGTAGGGAGAGCGGCGCACCGCAATACCGGCACTCCTCTCCCGCCGCGGCCTTCAACCCTCAGCCGCGATGCCTCCGTTACAACGACATCGCGGCCCGCCTCAGTTGCGATGTCGCCGAAGCGGCACCGCAACCTACTTGTTGGCCGCTACGTCGTCGGCTTATAGGCAAAAGCCCTGACGAGCGGCCCCTCCTCGGGTTCCTCTTCGCTTCACCGTGGGTGTCCAAGCCACGGCTACTGAGCCCCCCCGCCTCGACAATGCGGGAACCCACCGGGGGGGAACCTAACCTAACCTAACCTAACCTTTTTTTTTTTTTTTTTTTTTTTTTTTTTTTTTTTTTTTTTAACGTGGAGAAATGCTCATGCATTCTGCACTACCACGGGGAGATAGTGCAGTTATGTGGGACTCTAACCCACTAAAACTCCACGGTGTCCTCCTCTGCCGCTTACGGCGGGAACACGGGCACGCGTTAGCACTCAACCGTGAACCCGCCGCGGCTGTCCGTTACCGGACCCTCCTCTGGGGAGTACTCCCCATCACCGGCGCACCAGAACACATAGCACGCCGTGACCACCCCAGGGACCAAACCAGCACATGGGCACCAGACGACCCCGTGTCTGGGCACCCTTGGTCCCCCTGCGACGGGTCAGGACATTGGCCCCGCCGCCTGCCAATTTTCGGCCGCAGAGGATAGGGAGAGCGGCCAACGTCATACCGACAATCCTCCTCCCCTGCGGCCCCACCGCGTCCGCCATCAAACGGTGGCGACCCCGTCAAGGCCGCGGAAGGTAGGGAGAGCGGCGCACCGCAATACCGGCACTCCTCTCCCGCCGCGGCCTTCAACCCTCAGCCGCGATGCCTCCGTTACAACGACATCGCGGCCCGCCTCAGTTGCGATGTCGCCGAAGCGGCACCGCAACCTACTTGTTGGCCGCTACGTCGTCGGCTTAGAGGCAAAAGCCCTGACGAGCGGCCCCTCCTCGGGTTCCTCTTCGCTTCACCGTGGGTGTCCAAGCCACGGCTACTGAGCCCCCCCGCCTCGACAATGCGGGAACCCACCGGGGGGGAACCTAACCTAACCTAACCTAACGTAACCTTTTTTTTTTTTTTTTTTTTTTTTTTTTTTTTTTTTTTGCGCTGGGAAAAAATGCATTACGCATACCCTCCCATCGGGGGATGGGGGGCTATGTGGGACTCCCCGGTCTGACCCGGTATACCCACTAAAACAACCCAGCGGCACTCCCGCTTCGTCCGAGTGGCGAAGGACTGGGAAACCGGCACAGCCTTAACGTCCAGTCCTCCGCCGACGATTGCCCCTCAGGGCGGGCCACTCACGCCCCCCCCGTGGGGAGGGGGAAGGGCCCGGGAATGACCGACGAAGGTGGTGATGGGTGCAATGCGGGAGAAGGCGCCCCCGCGCCTGTCGCCCGCCCATCGCCACCATGAGGTGGGAGAGGATTGCGCCTTCTCCGACCCCTTCTTCGTCTGCGGAGCGGCACAGCGAGAGGGTCATTCTCCCGCGCGCGCTCCGCCTCCTCCTTTTGCGAGATTACGTCCTCGTAAAAGGAGGCAACTGCTGCACAGGCCCCCTCGCTCTCCAGCATAGCGTTGACCACGCAGGGAAGCGAGAGGTCGCCCAGCACCACGACCTGGCGCGGCGCCGCCCTCCCTACGACTGCGGTGAGGATCTCGAGGAAATCCTCAAAGTCCGAGAGAGAGCGGTTCGGGGAGAAGTAGACCCCGACCAGGGCCATGTCTCCCCGCGCGGCGGCCACGTATCCCGGTCCCCTCTCTAAGAGCGAGAGGGGAGGGGAGTCTGTGGAAGACCGCGACACCAACGCCACCAAGCCGTCTCGGTCGCCCAGCCAACGGCCAGGGACCGAGTAAGGCTCGGCGACCACCGCCAAGTCGTTCGCCTGGAGTGTGCGATGTTCGCCCGCATCCATCAG
Organism: Mesoligia furuncula; assembly: GCA_916614155.1. NCBI lineage: Eukaryota > Metazoa > Arthropoda > Insecta > Lepidoptera > Noctuidae > Mesoligia > Mesoligia furuncula. The sequence continues at coordinate 31,165 of OU744792.1, forward strand.
TCGGACATCGCACCCCCCTCCGCAGCCACCGACGCAGGAACGACGGTGCTCTTGGCAGCAGCAGCAAACCCGGCCGGCGCCGGTGCTTTGCCCCGCTTAGGGGGAGGATTGCAGTTCCTCCCCTTCGTGACGTGGTCTGCCGGGCAGCCACTGGCGGCACACACCGCGCAGTGCGGCGTGGCGGCCTCGCAGGAGGCGGCTTTGTGGCCCTCCTTGCCGCACCGGAAGCACGTGTCCGTCCTGTCAACAGTGGACGGACACAGGGCCCGGGTGTGTCCGATGCCGAAGCACCGGAAACACCGCAGAGGCTGGTCCTCGAGTGCCCGGACTGCACCCGAGCTGAACCCGACTGTCAGCCGTCCCTTGGCAAGGACGGCTTTGGCAGCGGCGACTGGGCACTCGAGGCGAATGGTGCCCATGCCGCCGCGGCCGGGTCTTATGTCCCGGCCTTGGACCGCCGCGACGCCACAGCCCCCTATCGCCGCGACCGCCGCCACCACCTCCTCCTTGGTGACGGAGTCGTCCAAGTCAGCCACCTCTATGGCCGCTGACTTGACCGGCCGGGCCACCTTGGCGGAATCCGCGATGACCTCCTGCAGCTTGGCTGCAAAGAGGTCAGCATGGGTACTCCCGTCTGCCCCCGGGAACTCGAATATTCGAGCCCCGGTTTGGGTCCGCCGGCAAGTTACGCTGCCGATCCCCAGTTGGGCAGGATTGGCATTCGCACGCGCCCGTACCAAAATGGACGCGTACGTCTCCCCCCGGTCCGCAGCCTCCGCGGTGAGCGTCACCACGACGGCCGCGGTTTTTGGGGGGACTAGTCGCCCCTTTCCCCTCCCCTTCCCTTTCCCCGTCCCCTTTCCACTGCCGGCCTTCTGCGCTTGGCTGGGAGCGGTGGTGGCGGGGACGGCAGGGACGGCCGTCGTCGTCTTCTTGCCCCTGCCCTTCCCCTTACGGACCACCTCCGTCCACTCGTTGGACGGGGTCGTGGAAGGGAGAAGGGCGTCTTCCGCCTGGGAGGAGGACGGCCCCGGCTCGCTCTGCCTCGTATCCGCCGCAAGCGGCGGTCGGAGGCGTTTCTCGGGCAAGAGCCGGTCCTCAATCCCTGCTAAGCAGGCTCTAGTGAAGGCCCTCTCCTCCATTACGACCTTGCGGATGATATCCTCAAGGTTGGAGGCGGGGCCCTCTGCCGCAGGGCTCGACTTGGCCTGTTGTGGCCGGGCCGTGGCTTCGGCCAGCTTCTGATGAAGCTGGCTGACCTCCGACTGCAGGCGATCCACCTTCGCCTGCAGTTGCCGCGTCTCGTCGGTGGTCTTGCGCTGGACCAGCTCCGCGACGACACCGCGCATACTCGCGGCCCTGCATTTCAGGGCCTTCTGTAGGGTGCCCTTTAGGTTGGAGGACTTCGAGGCGACCTCCACGATCTCCCTCTCGTCCTCCTCCGCCATTCTCTCCAGCTCGGCCAGAGAGTGGTCCGCGTAGAGAACGCGGGACGCACCGTACCCGGACTTGGCCCGGACGGCGTGCGCCCGCTTCTCTGTGGCGGCAACCCGCTCCTCCAGCTCTTGCTGGAGCTGAGCTCGCCGAGCCAGGTCCAGCTGGCGTTGGGCGTTCGCCAGCCCAACGACATGGGTCTCCGCGGCCACCGTCGGCTTTTTAGCCTTCGACAACCGCGTCGACCCCGAAGCCGAGGAGCCCTCGGACCCACCGCTTCGGTGGACTCGCTTCCGCGGACGAGAGTCGTCCGCGTCCGACACACTGATCAGTGAGTCGTTGTCGGACGACTCGTCCGCCCCTCCGAAGAAACTAGCCGCAGACGGCGCGCGGCTAGTCTCTGACGCTGAAGCGTCGGAGTGGCCCTGAGAAGGGCCTTTTGGTTGGCCCTGAGAAGGGCCTTTTGGTTGGCCCTGAGAAGGGCCTTTGGGTTGGCCCTGAGAAGGGCCTTTGGGTTGGCCCTGAGAAGGGCCTTTTTGTTTTAAAAAACGCCCGCAGGCGTCCCGCGCAGGACTCGACATGTTTCCCGCGGGTTCGCAAACAAACAAGACAATAGGGTTAAAAACAAGTTGCGAATGCACAGTGCACTTTGGCCGTACCCAGTCTGCCACTCCGTTACGGTGGTCAGAACTGGGCCGTTTCCAGGGGACGCGACGTGGACGCAAGCACTGTGGGGTGGTCCCCCAACCTAACCTTTTTTTTTTTTTTTTTTTTTTTTGTTCCGGGGTGGAAAATCCTCATGGATGTCCGCCGCCCTGGGGCGGGCGACGGGGTCTGTCAGACTCTTACTGACTAAAAACCACCCCGGTGTTCCATCTCACACCTACGCCAGGGGTCGCGGGAACGTTCGATCCTTCCGCAACCCCCGGCTGGTGCCGGCCCGCCACTGCGGGCCTCGTCGGGTCAGGGGGGGGAGTGAGGTGTTTGACTCCCCCCGTGACGTCTAAGAGGGGCGCGCGTGGAACACTACGCGCCGCCACCTCGGGTCCTGATGTGTGGGGGGCGGCGGACGTCCCCGAGTCCGTCGCCCCTGGACCCATTTAGGGGGGCTGGAAGAGGGCGTTGTCCGCCCTCCGCCGACGCCCGGTGCGCCTGCTGCGGGCAGGGTGAGTGGACGAGATCTCCCTCTCCCTTTCCGCAGCCTCCTTCTGCGACATGACCGTTTCGCAAAAGGAAACCACCGCGTCCCAGGACTCTTCGCTGCCGACCATCGACTCGACCACGGCCGGCAGCGACAGGTCACTGCCTACTTCTGTGATGAGGGCACGGCGCGGCTCCTCCCAAGCGGCACACTCTGCCAGCGTATGCCACGCCGTGTCCTCCCGGCAGTCGACGCAGTGGTGACACCGGGCGTCCGGCTCCCTGTTTATGCGACACAGGTACTTCCCGAAGCAACCATGCCCCGAAAGTACCTGCGTCACCCGAAACGACAGGGAGCCGTGCCTCCTCCCGAGCCAGGGCTCGAGTACTGGCCGGACCGCCTCGATGGTGCTGAGGCCGGCGGTAGGGCGTGAGAGCCTGTCCCGCCATTCCGCCACCAGGACCTCGCGAAGCTGAGACCGACGCAGCTCCATATGGCGCTGCATCAGCCCCTCGCCTCGCGCCCGCGCTTCCTCGCGCCACCGGTACAGTGACGCGAGCACTTTCGCCTCCAGGTCCCAGGGCGGGGATCCAGCCAGTACGCAAGCCGCCTCGTAGGAGATCGTGCGATATCCGCGGACGACTCTGACGGCCATCGCTCTCTGCGGCTTTCGCAGTACTGCGATGCTGCCGGCCGTCAGGTCAGTCGCCCAGATCGGGGCCCCATACAGGGCCATCGATCGCACGATCCCCACGTAGAGCCGCCTACAGGCGGCGCTCGGGCCCCCCAGATTGGGAAGCAGCGTTGACAGCGCCCCAGCCGCGCCCAACAATTTGGGCGCCAGCCGCCGGAAGTGGGGGCCGAAATCCCACCGGCTGTCGAGCACCAATCCCAGGTACTTCATGGTAGACTCGACAGCGATCCGAGCCCCCCCGACCACTATGTGTAAGCCGGGCGGCGGCGCCCGCCGGGGGCCATGAAACACCATGGCCTCCGACTTGTTGAGGGCCACCTCCAGGCCCAGGCGACGTATGCGGCTCACCACCTGTGACACCGCAGCCGTCGCCAGCAACGCTGCCTCCCTGTGCGAGCTCCCCCGGGCAGTGACCAGCGTGTCGTCGGCATAACACGTCAGTTCCACGCCCGGCTGGAGCTCACCCCTCAGCACCCAGTCGTACCCGATGTTCCACAGGGGCGGGCCAACGACCGAGCCCTGTGGAACACCGCACGACATGCGGTGCTGGATTTCGCCATCGCGTCCCATGTAGGTGACACTCCTCTCCGACAAATAAGCCCCAATGATGCGGCGGAGGTAGAGAGGCACCCGATGATACCGCAGTGCCTCCCGAATAGTACTCCAGGGCATGGTGTTGAAGGCGTTGGAGATGTCCAAGGACACCGCCAACAACACCTCGCCCCGGGCCACCGCTTCCTCCGCCAGGACCCTCACCCGCGACACAGCGTGAATGGTGGAGCGCCCCTGCCGAAAACCGAACTGGTTACCGTCCAGGTCCGGCCCCTCTCCGCACAAGTGGCCGACGAGGCGGGCTGCGATTATCCGCTCAAACAGCTTACCCACCTCGTCTAGCAACACTATGGGCCGGTACGCGGACGGCGAGTCCGCGGGGCGCCCCGCCTTCCTGAGCAGGACCAGACGACCAGATTTCCACAAAGTGGGAAACTGGCCCTGCTCAAGGCACGCTGTGTAGAGTCCTCTTAGTTGGGGCTCAAGCTCCTTCAGAGCGAGGGCTAATACGCAGCCGTGGATCCCGTCGGGCCCCGGAGCCACGTTCTTGGCCCGGAGCCGCATCACGGCTGCCCCCATCTCTGCCTCTGTCACCTCTGGGACGCTGATGGCGTTCTCTTCAGTGGACTCTGCGGCTGTGGGCAAAGCCATCGGCGGCGGTGTGTGCTCCGCTCTAGCCGGGAAGAGGGCTGCGACCACCTCCTCCAGCAGCTCGGGTTGGAGACTCTCCGTAAGTGGGGGCGCCGCGGCTCGAAGTTTCCCTCGAACCGCGCGATAAGGGCGCCCCCACGGATCCCCGTCTAGAGTCTCCAACATCTCCTCCCTGGCTCGCGTCCTCGCCTCGTCGATGGCCAGCCACAGAGTCCTCTTCGCCGCGCGGTACACCTCATACAGCGCGGCCTCTTCGTCAGGGACCCGACGACGTCTCCTCCGGTATCGGGTGTACTGGCGCCTGACCGCCACACACGCGACGCGCAGCTGCGCGATCTCGGCGGTCCACCAGTACACCTGGCGCCTTGCCGACTGTGCGTGGACCCGGGGCATGGACGCGTCGCTGATTTGCGTCATCGCCCCGCGGAACCACAGCGCCTCCTGCTCGACGTCGACGGGTCCATCCGTTGCCGACTCCCGGAACCAGGCCTGGACAACAGCAGCCTCCTCGAGAAGCTCCCTGTCGATGCGCTTACGCGCCCAGCGCGGACCGTCCGTACGCGGGGCCGGTAAACCGCGGCCGCCGGCGGTCTGGGCGGAGACGTCGAAACGGATGTAGCGATGATCCGACAACGTCTCCACCTCCGCGGCGACACGCCAGTCGCGGACACGGCTCGCGACAGCGGGGCTAGCGAACGAGACGTCCACTATAGACCCGCCCCGCTGCCGCACGCACGTGTGCACCGATCCCCGATTTAGGACGGTCAAGCCAGTCGTGACCGCCCACTCCTCCAGCACCTCGCCCCTAGCATCGGTCACTGGAGAACCTAACCTAACTTTTTTTTTTTTTTTTTTTTTTTTTTTTTTTTTTTTTTTTTTTTGCGCTGGGAAAAAATGCGTTACGCATACCCTCCCATCGGGGGATGGGGGGCTATGTGGGACTCCCCGGTCTGACCCGGTATACCCACTAAAATAACCCAGCGGCACTCCCGCTTCGTCCGAGTGGCGGGGGACTGGGAAACCGGCACAGCCTTAACGTCCAGTCCTCCGCCGACGATTGCTCCTCAGGGCGGACCCCTCACACCCCCCCCGTGGGGAGGGGGACGGGCCCGGAAGTGACCGACGAAGAAGGTGGTGATGGGTGCAATGCGGGAGATGGCGCCCCCGCGCCTGTCGCCCGCCCATCGCCACCATGAGGAGGGGGAGGATGTCGCCCTCTCCGACCCCTTCTTCGTCTGCGGAGCGGCACAGCGAGAGGGTCATCCTCCCGCGCGCGCTCCGCCTCCTCCTTTTGCGAGATTACGTCCTCGCAAAAGGAGGCAACCGCTGACCAGGACCCCTCGCTCTCCAGCATGGCGCTGACCACGCAGGGAAGCGAGAGGTCCTGTCCGACCACCGCGGTCAGACCGCGGCGCAGCTCGGACCAAGCCGGGCACACTTGGAGAGTATGCTGTGCCGTGTCCTCCGCCGCGCCGCAGTCGTGGCACGCCGGGGTCTCCTCCCTCCCGATCCGGTGCAGGTACGTTCCGAAGCAGCCATGGCCGGATAGCACCTGCACCAGACGGAACGAGAGGAAACCGTGGGACCGCTCGAGCCAGCTCCGCAGGACCGGACCGAGCGCGTCCAACGTCCGGCGGCCAAAGGCGGCGGTGGCGAGGTCCTCCGTCCAGTGGAGGACGATTGCGTCCCTCGCCTCACGCCGCACGGCCTCCCGCTCTTCAGCGACGGGGCGCTCCCCGAGCGCCCTCCGGTGCGCGGTCCACTCGTAGACTCTGGCGAGCACCCAAGCCTCCAACTCCCAAGGAGGGGTGCCGGCCAGAGCGCACGCCGCCGAGAAGCCCACCGAGCGGTAGGCCCTCGCCACCCGCAGTGCAATGGCCCTTTGGGGCTTGCGCAAGGCGGTCGCGTTCTCCCTCCTGTGGAGGGAGTCCGCCCAGATGGGGGCCCCGTATAGGGCCATGCTCTTAAGGATGCCGGCATACAGCTGCCGGCATTTCGCCTTGGGCCCCCCCAGGTTCGGGAGGAGCCAGGAGAGGGCGTCCGCAGCTTTCAAGAGGCGCGTCGACAGCCCGCTGAAATGCGGGCCGAAGCGCCACCTGTCGTCCAGCACCAGGCCCAGATACTTCATCTGGGGCTGGACCCCTATCCGGACGCCCTCTACGACAATGTGGGCGTCGGGAGGGCAGCGCTGCCGAGGCCCGTGAAAGAACACGGCCTCGGTCTTGTGCAGCGCCACCTTCAATCCCAGGCGGCGGATCCTCTCTGCGACCAAGGATCCGCCAGCCGAGGCCAGACAGGCCGCGTCACCAAAGTTCCTCCCCCGGGCAGTGAGGAGAGTGTCATCCGCGTAGCAGATGACACTCGTGCCCTCGAGGAGGACTCCCAACCTAACCTAACCTAACCTTTTTTTTTTTTTTTTTTTTTTTTTTTGCGCTGGGAAAAAATGCATTACGCATACCCTCCCATCGGGGGATGGGGGGCTATGTGGGACTCCCCGGTCTGACCCGGTATACCCACTAAAATAACCCAGCGGCACTCCCGCTTCGTCCGAGTGGCGGGGGACTGGGAAACCGGCACAGCCTTAACGTCCAGTCCTCCGCCGACGATTGCTCCTCAGGGCGGACCCCTCACACCCCCCCCGTGGGGAGGGGGACGGGCCCGGGAGTGACCGACGAAGAAGAAGGTGGTGATGGGTGCAATGCGGGAGATGGCGCCCCCGCGCCTGTCGCCCGCCCATCGCCACCATGAGGAGGGAGAGGATTGCGCCTTCTCCGACCCCTTCTTCGTCTGCGGAGCGGCGCAGCGAGAGGATCGTCCTCCCGTGCGCGCTCCGCCTCCTCCTTTTGCGAGATTACGTCCTCGCAAAAGGAGGCAACCGCTGACCAGGCCCCCTCGCTCTCCAGCATGGCGTTGACCACGCAGGGAAGCGAGAGGTCCTGTCCGACCACCGCGGTCAGACCGCGGCGCAGCTCGGACCAAGCCGGGCACACTTCGAGCGTGTGCTGCGCCGTGTCCTCCGCCGCGCCGCAGTCGTGGCACGCCGGGGTCTCCTCCCTCCCGATCCGGTGCAGGTACGTTCCGAAGCAGCCATGGCCGGATAGCACCTGCACCAGACGGAACGAGAGGAAACCGTGGGACCGCTCGAGCCAGCTCCGCAGGACCGGACCGAGCGCGTCCAACGTCCGGCGGCCAAAGGCGGCGGTGGCGAGGTCCTCCGTCCAGTGGAGGACGATTGCGTCCCTCGCCTCCCGCCGCACGGCCTCCCGCTCTTCGGCGACGGGGCGCTCCCCGAGCGCCCTCCGGTGCGCAGTCCACTCGTACACTCTGGCGAGCACCCAGGCCTCCAACTCCCAAGGAGGGGTGCCGGCCAGAGCGCACGCCGCCGAGAAGCCCACCGAGCGGTAGGCCCTCGCCACCCGCAGTGCAATGGCCCTTTGGGGCTTGCGCAAGGCGGTCGCGTTCTCCCTCCTGTGGAGGGAGTCCGCCCAGATGGGGGCCCCGTATAGGGCCATGCTTTTCAGAATGCCGGCATACAGGTGCCGGCATTTCGCCTTGGGCCCCCCCAGGTTCGGGAGGAGCCAGGAGAGGGCGTCCGCGGCCTTCAATAGGCGCGTCGACAGCCCGCTGAAATGCGGGCCGAAGCGCCACCTGTCGTCCAGCACCAGGCCCAGATACTTCATCTGGGGCTGGACCCCTATCCGGACGCCCTCTACGACAATGTGGGCGTCGGGAGGGCAGCGCTGCCGAGGCCCGTGAAAGAACACGGCCTCGGTCTTGTGCAGCGCCACCTTCAATCCCAGGCGGCGGATCCTCTCTGCAACCAAGGATCCGCCAGCCGAGGCCAGACAGGCCGCGTCACCAAAGTTCCTCCCCCGGGCAGTGAGGAGAGTGTCATCCGCGTAGCATATGACACTCGTGCCCTGGAGGAGGACTCCCCGTAGGAGCCAGTCGAAACCGATGTTCCACAGGGGGGGCCCCAGCACTGACCCCTGCGGAACACCGGACTCTGCGCCGTACCGCCTCACCGTGGCCGTCTTGTCCACGAGGAGGACCTCGCGGCCCTCCAAGTAGCTGGCCAGGAGGTTCTGCAGGTACTGGGGCGCTCCGTGATACCGGAGCGCCTCCAATATCGTCGAGTGGGGGACGGAGTTGAAGGCGTTTGCGATGTCGAACGACACCGCCAGCACTCCGTCCCCCGCCTCCACCGCCTCCCTCACCTGGCCCTTGAGTAGGGCCAGCGCATCGATCGTCGAACGCCCTCGACGGAAACCGAATTGGGCGTCCGACAGGTCCGGCCCTACCCCCCGCAAAAGGCTATCAAGCCGGGACGCGACGATCCCCTCGAACATCTTACCGACCTCATCGAGCAGGACGATGGGCCGGTATGCCGATGGGGAGTCCGCCGGGCGTCCCTCCTTTCGGAGGAGGCACAGCTGCCCCTCCTTCCAAAGTTGCGGGAACCTCCCAGCCGTAAAGCACGCGCTGAAGAGGTCCCGAAACCTGTCCTCCATTTGGGAGGCGGCGATCGCCACCACCCGTGCGGGGACGCCGTCTGGTCCTGGGGCCGTCTTCTTCGCGCGGAGGCTGAGAACCCCCGCGCGGACCTCCGCCGCCGTCACCGGGGGGACGTCCTCCTCCGGCGAAGCCGCACCTTGCGGGGGATCCATGGTTGGTGGGGTGAAGTCTTCGGTCCTGCGCGGAAACAGGGACCGGACCACCCCATCCAGCAACGCTGGCTCGAGGGTCTCCGTCAGTGGGGGACCATAGGGGCGCAGCTGGTTCCGAGCCGCCTTGTATGGTCTCCCGTAAGGATCTCTGTCGAGACCCTCCAGCATCTCGGCCCTCGCCGAGTCTTCTGCAGCGCCCATTGCAGACTTGAGGACCTTCTTCGCCTCTACGTAAGAGGCGTATAGGCGGTCCTCTTCTGCCCGGTCTCGGTTTTGGGCGCTGCGCCGTCGGCTCCGCGCGTAGGCCCTTCTGGCCGCCACGCAGGCGGCCCGGAGACCCGTCAGCTCCTCCGTCCACCAATAGACGGCGCGACGGGGAGGCGGACGGCGAGACCGAGGCATGCTGGAGTTGCACACCTCGGTCAGGGACCCCCTGAGCCGGACCGCTGCGGCGTCCACGTCCAGGACATCGACAGGGGGCGACAGCCAGTCCTGGAGGAAGGCCGCCTCCTCAGCTGCCTCCCGGTCCAGGCGGGTGAGTGCCCACCGCGGGAAGGGAGATTGCCCGGCGCGGGCCATCCCCCCCCCCTGGGTGGAGATGTCGAACCGCACATATCGGTGGTCCGACAAGGTCTCCACCATCTCCACCCGCCAGTTGACGACGCGGGCGGCTAGGGCGGGGGTGGCAAACGAGACGTCCACCACCGACCCTCCCTGTTGCCGCACACACGTGTGGACCGCCCCCCTGTTGAGGAGGGACACACCGCATGAGGCCGACCAATACTCGACGGCGCGTCCCCGGACGTTGCAACTGGCAGCCGGGTTGCCCCAGGCCACCGACTTGGCGTTCAGGTCGCCCAGCACCACGACCTGGCGCGGCGCCGCCCTCCCTACGACTGCGGTGAGGATCTCGAGGAAATCCTCAAAGTCCGAGAGAGGGCGGTTCGGGGAGAAGTAGACCCCAACCAGGGCCATGTCTCCCCACGCGGCGGCCACGTATCCCGGTCCCCTCTCTAAGAGCGAGAGGGGAGGGGAGTCCGTGGAAGACCGCGACACCAGCGCCACCAAGCCGTCCCGGTCGCCCAGCCAACGGCCAGGGACCGAGTAAGGCTCGGCGACCACCGCCAAGTCCACCAACCACTCAGCCATGGTCTGCATCAGCAGATCCTGGGCTGCCCGGCAGTGGTTGGCGTTCGCCTGGAGTATGCGATGTTCGACCCTATCCATCAGTCGGACATCGCACCCCCCTCCGCCTCCACCGCAGCCGCCGCAGTGCTTTTGGCAGCAGCAGCAGGCCCGGTCGGCGCCTGCGCTTTGCCCCGCTTAGGGGCAGGATTGCAATTCCTCCCCCTCGTGACGTGGTCGGCGGGGCAGCCACTGGCGGCACACACCGCGCAGTGCGGCGTGGCGGCCTCGCAGGAGGAGGCTTTGTGGCCCTCCTTGCCGCAGCGGAAGCATGTGTCCGTCCTGTCGACCGTGGACGGACACAGGGCCCGGGTGTGTCCGATGCCGAAGCACCGGAAACACCGCAGAGGCTGGTCCTCGAGTGCCCGGACTGCACCCGAGCTGAACCCGACTGTCAGCCGTCCCTTGGCAAGGACGGCTTTGGCAGCGGCGACTGGGCACTCGAGGCGAATGGTGCCCATGCCGCCGCGGCCGGGTCTTATGTCCCGGCCTTGGACCGCTGCGACGCCACAGCCCCCTATCGCCGCGACCGCCGCCACCACCTCCTCCTTGGTGACGGAGTCGTCCAAGTCGGTGACCTCTATGGCCGCCGACTTGACAGGTCGGGCCACCTTCGCCGAGTCCGCGATGACCTCCTGCAGCTTGACTGCAAAGAGGTCCGCATGGGCACTCCCCTCTGCCCCCGGGAACTCGAATATTCGAGCCCCGGCTTGGGTCCGCCGGCAAGACACGGTGCCGATCCCCAGTTGGGCAGGATCGGCATTAGCACGCGCCCGCAACAGAATCGACGCGTACGTCTCCCCCCGGTCCACAGCCTCCGCGGTGAGGGTCACCACGACGGCCGCGGTTTTTGGGGGGACTAGTCGCCCCTTTCCCCTCCCCTTCCCTTTCCCCGTCCCCTTTCCACTGCCGGCCTTCTGCGCTTGGCTGGGAGCGGTGGTGGCGGGGACTGCAGGAACGGCCGTCGTCGTCTTCTTGCCCCTGCCCTTCCCCTTACGGACCACCTCCGTCCACTCGTTGGACGGGGTCGTGGAAGGGAGAAGGGCGTCTTCCGCCTGGAAGGAGGACGGCCCCGGCTCGCTCTGCCTCGTATCCGCCGCAAGCGGCGGTCGGAGGCGTTTCTCTGGCAGGAGCCGGTCCTCGATTCCTGCTAAGCAGGCTCTAGTGAAGGCCCTCTCCTCCATAATGACCTTGCGGATGAAATCCTCAAGGTTGGAGGCGGGGCCCTCTGCCGCAGGGCTCGACTTGGCCTGTTGTGGCCGGGCCGTGGCTTCGGCCAGCTTCTGATGAAGCTGGCTGACCTCCGACTGCAGGCGATCCACCTTCGCCTGCAGTTGCCGCGTCTCGTCAGTGGTCTTTCGCTGGACCAGCTCCGCGACGACACCGCGCATACTCGCGGCCCTGCATTTCAGGGCCTTCTGTAGGGTGCCCTTTAGGTTGGAGGACTTCGAGGCGACCTCTACGATCTCCCTCTCGTCCTCCTCCGCCATTCTCTCTAGCTCCGTCAGAGAATGGTCCGCGTAGAGAACGCGGGACGCACCGTACCCGGACTTGGCCCGTGCGGCGTGCGCCCGCTTCTCTGTGGCGGCGACCCGCTCCTCCAGCTCTTGCTGGAGCTGAGCTCGCCGAGCCAGGTCCAGCTGGCGTTGGGCGTTCGCCAGCCCAACGACATGGGTCTCCGCGGCCACCGTCGGCTTTTTAGCCTTCGGCAACCGCGTTGACCCCGAGGCCGAGGAGCCCTCGGACCCACCGCTCCGGTGGACTCGCTTCCTCGATCGGCAGTCGTCCGCGTCCGACACACTAATCAGTGAGTCGTTGTCGGACGACTCGTCCGCCCCTCCGAAGAAGCTAGCCGCAGACGGCGCGCGGCTAGTCTCTGACGCCGAAGCGTCGGATTGGCCCTGAGAAGGGCCTTTTGGTTGGCCCTGAGAAGGGCCTTTTGGTTGGCCCTGAGAAGGGCCTTTGGGTTGGCCCTGAGAAGGGCCTTTGGGTTGGCCCTGAGAAGGGCCTTTGCGTTGGCCCTGAGAAGGGCCTTTGGGTTGGCCCTGAGAAGGGCCTTTTTGTTTTAAAAATCGCCCGCAGGCGTCCCGCGCAGGACTCGACATTTCTCCCCGCAGGTTCGCAATCTCTCAAGACAATAAAAATTAAAAACAAGTTGCGAATGCACAGTGCACTTTGGCCGTACCCAGTCTGCCACTCCGTTACGGTGGTCAGAACTGGGCCGTTTCCAGGGGACGCGACGTGGACGCAAGCACTGTGGGGTGGTCCCCCAACCTAACCTAACCTAACCTAACCTAACCTAACCTAACCTAACCTTTTTTTTTTTTTTTTGTCTCGGGGGGAAAATCCTCATGGACATCCTCCGCCCTGGGGAAGGCGGAGGGGCATGCCGGACTCTTACCGGCTAAAAACCACCCCGGTGTTCCCTTCCTGTACCTATTGCCGGGGGTACGGGTATCGCTTGCGCATTCATCCGCGCCCCCGGCAGGTATTGGCCCGCCAGATGATTGTAGGCGGGCCCCGTCACCCTCTGCGGCCATCACCCGGTGGCCGCAGGAACTCCAACAAAGAGGCGCGCGCGGAACACTGCGCCGCCGCCTCGAGGCCTGTTTCTGATCGGGCGACAGACGCCCCTAGTCTGCCGCCCGCAGGCCGCGCCCTATGGTGGCCGGAGATCGTCCGCCACCCTGCGACGCCCGGTGCGTCTGCTGCGGGCCGGGAGAGAGGTAACAGCTTCTCTCTCCCTTTCCGCCGCCTCCTTTGCCGACATTACGTCCTCACAGAAGGAGGCGACGGCCGTCCAGCCGCTCTCGCTCCCGACCATGCATGAAATGACGGCCGGAAGCGAGAGGTCACCCGCAGCATCGACTGCCGCGACTAAGTCACGGCGCTGTACTGCCCAAGCTGGGCACTCCTCCAACGTGTGCAGCGCCGTGTCCTCGCGGCAGCTGTCACAGTGGTGACATTCGGGCGTCGGCTCCCGGCCTATCCGACACAGGTACTTCCCGAAACACCCATGTCCGGTAAGTACCTGCGTCAGCCGGAAGCTGAGGGCGCCGTGGCGTCTCTCCAGCCACTCTTTCATCACGGGTCTTACCGCCGCTATCGCGGCGTGCCCTGCCGTGGGTCGCGCAAGTCGCTGCTCCCATTCCGCCACTAGGACCTGGCGGAGCTCTGCCCTGCGCGCCTCAACTTGTCGAGGCACCAGTCGCTCGCCCCGCCCCACCGCTTCCTCGCGCCATGTATAGAGTGACGCGAGGAGTTCTGCCTCTAGGTCCCACGGCGGGGATCCGGCTAGGAGGCTCGCCGCCTCGTAGGAGATCGTGCGGTATCCCCTTATTACCCTGACGGCCATCGCTCTTTGCGGCCTTCGTAGCAAGGCGATGTTACGGGCCGTCAGGGCATCCGCCCACACTGGCGCGGCGTAAAGGGCCATGGACCGTACGATCCCTGTGTAGAGCCTCCGGCAGGAGGTATTTGGACCCCCCAAGTTGGGCAGCAAGCGCGAGAGCGCTGAAGCGGCACCCAACAAACGGGGTGCGAGCCGCTGGAAGTGCGGCCCGAAGCTCCACCGACTGTCGAGGACGAGTCCTAAGTACTTCATCGTCGACTCGACAGCTATGGAGACTCCTCCTACCACGATGTTTGAACCCGGAGGTGGCTTATTCCTCGGCCCGTGAAAACAGAGGGCCTCGGATTTGTGCAAGGCCACCTCCAGGCCCAACCGCCGGATCCTACCCACGACATGCGCGACCCCGGCCGTCGCCAGTATGGCCGCCTGCCGGTATGTCTTCCCACGTGCTGTTACTAGCGTGTCGTCGGCGTAGCATGTCACGCCGACTCCGTGGAGAAGAGCACCGCGCAGAGCCCAGTCGTACCCTATGTTCCACAGGGGCGGCCCCAATACCGACCCCTGCGGAACACCGCACGACATCTCTCGCCTACCCCATCCTTCACGACCCGGGTACACTACCGATCTTTCCGATAGATAGGCCCCGATAATGCGGCGGAGGTAACCGGGCACCCCGTGATACCGGAGTGCCTCTCTGATGGTATTCCAGGGCAAGGTGTTGAATGCGTTGGCGATGTCGAGCGACACCGCCAAGACCACCTCACCCCGGGCGACTGCCTCCTCCGCCAGGACCCTCACGCGCATGATTGCGTCCACTGTGGAGCGCCCCTGGCGGAAACCAAATTGGTTGTCCGCCAGGTCCGGCCCCTCGTTGGTCATGTGCTGGACGAGGCGGTCGGCGATGATTCGCTCGAAGATCTTACACACCTCGTCCAGAAGCACAATGGGCCGGTAGGCAGACGGTGAGTCTGCAGGGCGCCCCTCCTTCTTTAGCAGGACCAGCTTTCCGGTCTTCCACCGGCGTGGAAGTTGGCCCCGCTCCAAACATGCGCTTAAGAGTCCTTCTAGTCGGGGCCCGAGAGCCCTCAAGGCCAGGACCCATGCACGGCCTGGAATGCCGTCGGGCCCTGGGGCGGTGTTTTTTATGCGAGAAACCGCCACTCTCAGCTCTACCCGGGTCACTTCGGGCACGTCGTCGTCGTCGTCTTCCGTGTTGGGCACATTCCAAGGCGGAACCATAGCAGGTGGAGTATGCTCCGGGCGTGAGGGAAATAGGGCGCTCACCACGTCCTCCAATAACTGTGGTTGAAGACTCTGGGTCAGTGGGGGGGCCCACTGGCGCATCTTGCCCCTCACCATACGGTAGGGGCGTCCCCACGGATCTCGGTCCAGAGTCTCCAGCAGTTCTTTGCGGGCCGATGACTTTGCCCGCACGATGGCTAATTGGAGAGCGCTCTTCGCCTCCCTGTAGCCCTCGTATAGTTCCGCCTCGATGGCCACCGCTGACGGAGAGCGGCGGCGTCTTCTTCGGCACCTGGCATACTGGCGTCGCCTCTCAACGCAGACGATGCGCAAATGCGCAATTAGCTGCGACCACCAGTACACCTGGCGCCTGGATGGTATCGGCCGGACTCGGGGCATCGCAGCGTCGCAGATTTGCGACATGCTCTCCCGGAACCACTCCGCCTCCTCATCGATGTTGACAGGCCTGTCGGGAGCATTCAACCAGGCCTGCATGATAGAGGCCTCCAGGAGAGCCTCCCTGTCCAGCCGCTTTATTGCCCAACGCGGACCGTCTCCAACTCCCACCGAGGCTGCTAGGACCGGCCCGACCGAGGTCTGGGTGGAGACACTGAATCGGATGTATCTGTGATCAGACAGCGTCTCCACGTCCTCCAATACGTGCCAGCCATGGACACGGCGCGCGAGAGCGGGGCTAGCGAACGTGAGGTCCACTATTGACCCGCCCCACTGTCGCATGCATGTCTGCACGCAACCTCGGTTCAGAAGAAGCAGGCCTTGCTCGACCGCCCACTCCTCCACCAACTCGCCCCGCACATCAGTTCTCGGGGAACCCCATGCCGCAGACTTGGCGTTGAAGTCCCCCAAGACGAGAACGGGACGAGGACGAGTACGACTGACGACCGTGCCCAAATCCGAAATGACCTCCTCGAGGTCGGCGAGAGATAGGCTGGGGGCGAAATACACCCCCGCGACCATAATATCACCCCATACTGCCGTGACATAGCCCCGCCCCCGGGTGACGGCCTCAAAGAGCGGGGTGTCCACGGCAGACCTTCTTATAAGCGCCACCGAACCGTTAGTGTCGCACACCCAGTCATCCCTGGGCGGCACAAAATACGGCTCGGCGACGACTGCCACATCGATTGACCACTGCGCCATGCTCTGGAGCAAGAGATCCTGAGCTCTAGCGCAGTGGTTTATGTTGGCTTGGAGGAGACATAGACGACCTGGGGCCATTATTGGGTGTCCATTTGAGTTGTCTCCTCCCCAGTCCCCGGCGGATCTGCTGCCGCAACCGGTGGGTGAGCCGGTTGCGAGGAACCGGATGCCTCTTTTAGTGAACCTTGAGAAGCCGGCGGATGAATTGGCTGTGTGTTGGTTCCAGATTTCCTCTTTGTGGGCCTGGCGCAGGCCTTAGTCCCGGTCCGGTGGTCGGCTGGCTTGCCGGATGCCGCACAGAGTACGCAGTGCGGCGCGGCTGTGCAAGAGCCAGCTTTATGATCAGGCTGACCGCAGCGGAAGCACAGCTGGCTGCGGTCGACCCCCGCGGTGCACCGTACACCCACATGTCCTGGCTCGAGACAACGATAGCACCGCAGGGGTCTGGGCGTCAAAAGCGTCACCTGCGCCGAGACCCATCCTATTAGCAGTCTTCTGCCCTCCTTTAATTTGTTGGCCACCGCTACGGGACAGCTTACTACCACTGTCCCGAGGCCAGAGACACCCCTGCGAATTGTGCCCGCCTTTACATGTTCTGGCGGGCAGTTGCCGGCCTTCGAGATGGCAGCAGCAACCTCATTACTGGTGACAGAGTCGTCCAGGCCCGAGATTCGCAAATCTGCACACTTAGTGGGCCTGGACACTCTGACGTCGTCGTTTCCGAGAGACGCCCTTAGCTTTTCAGCAAGGGCGTCTGCCTTGGGGGCACTTGTAGCCCCCGAGATTTCCAGTAATCGGGCTCCGGTAGCCGTAGGCTTGCACCGGAGGCCCGTTATGCCGAGATCATTCAATGAAATTTCGGCTTTCGCCTTTGAAAGGATCTCGGCATAAGTTAGGCCCCGCTCCTCCGCGCCCGGCTGCAGTGTCAGAACCACAGCCGTAGATCGCGGGGCACGGAGCCTCGCAGCCTGTGCTTGGGCCGCCGTCTTAGTTTTCTGGGCCTGTTGCCTGGCCTTGCGGCGCGCCTTATTTTTATTTTGTTTGGCGCCCGCAGTTGTCCATTCCGCCTCCTTTTGTGAAGGGTCGCGCTGATCTGGAGATTGTGTTAGCGGTGCTGTAGAGGCAGCCGCTGCACCCGGCTTTTTCGTCTTCTTTTTATTCTTCTTCTTCTTTTTCTTCTTCCCATTCGCCTTATCTTGAGACAAGGCTATTTGGGGTGTCTTCTCCGTTGTAGCAGCAGCCACTTGTGCCTGTTGTTCGGCACGAGGCGCTGCGGCTTTGGCCGCATAAGATGACGCCGGTGCGCTGCGTTGGTCTACAGCTAGGGAAGGGCGTAAGATCCTCCCCTCTAACACCGAGAATCGGGCGTTGAAACTCGCCAACTCCTGACGGACAAGGCGAGCCAACTCCGACTCTGGTGGTGGCTGCTGCTGTGTGGGCTGCTGCTGCTGTGGCTGCTGCTGGGGCTGTGGCAAGCCCAACTCCTTCCGGAGGTGCTCGCGGCGGAAGGACGCCATCTCCGCCTTGAGCTCCTCATACTCCTTGCGGAGTTCCGCCATTTGGGCTGCCAGCTTGGCATTTTGAGCCCTTAATAAGGACGCCTCTTCGTTGGTGGTGCGGCTGAGTAGCACCTCGGCACTCTCCAGTATCGAGGCCGTAGCCTCTTTGAGTGCCTTCTGGCTTACGCCACTGAGGCCCTTGGACACTTTTTGCACCCTCTTGATGGCAGCCACAGCGTCAACCATTCTTTGGTTGAGGTCGGAGGCAGGTAGGTCTTCCGCCTCGACGACCATGTCGGAGGCAGCAGAAGACGACTCCGACAGGTGGGTGACCCTCCCTTCCGTCACCCTTTTTGTCAGAGCCGCAATCTGCCGCTCATCCTCCGCTTGTTTGTCGGCGTCGGCTGCAGCCTTCTTGGCAGCCGCAACCTCGCGCCTGGACAAGCCGATGCCAACGTACTTGCCTGTTGACACCGGCCTACCTCTCCCGCCTTTTTTGGCACCGACCTTGGCAGCCGGTACCGAAGTATCACTCAGGGCCGAATCCGACCCCGAGTCAGCACCACTTCGAGGGCGCTTGCTCGGGCGCTTTGAGCTTGCGCTCGCAGCGCTTGCGATGGTCATCAGACTCGACGTAGAGTCCGAGTCCGAGAGCACACCTCCAATCCTCTCTATAAGTACCCGAGGCACTTTCTCTCCTTCAACGTCGTTTGGTTTTGTTTTTATAATTTTATCCATATAAATCCCACGAGAATGGAAGCAAATATTGGGGTCCTTCGCGGGCAGTGGCTCCATGCCCTTCAAAACGTAGCCCTATATACTGTTGGGGTCGGGAGGTACCAACAGGTGGGAGCGCTAACGACCGTCCTCCCAACGGCCATGCATCCCCTCGCCGCGCTCCCGAAACTTGGGATTGGGTGGTTTTTTATCTTAGAGGTGTCCTTCCTCTGGGCCAGGCGGTTAAGCCAAGCCCCCGGCGGCGGCATTAAACATGCCTCCGTCCGCTGTCCGGCCAACCCGACTCAGCGGACCCGCCGAAAGGTTTGTTCCTCGATGAACGAGGAGACAAACGAACGCCGCTTCGATGCGCCTGCACCTAAGCGGCTGCGGCCGCGTCCTTGCCTGGTCGACTAGCGTCGACGGAGCAGGAGCGACCCCTCCCTGTGTCCCTCTTGGTAATGCCCCTCACCTGAACCTCAAGCCGAAATCCAGGATCGGGACACGCAAGCCCCACCACGACGACAACGTGGGGATCACTTCGGTGGGGAACCTAACCTAACCTAACCTAACCTAACCTAACCAGTACCCCCCCAGCTCTCGTGGCGATCGGATCGTTTTTAGAGCCGCTCCGCGCATAAAAATTCATTTAATTGGTATTTTTTAACGCTAGGAAGTCGCAAAGTATACCGAAAGAAGCGTCTCAGTGCCGTGCAAGTGACTGTGAAAACCCCGTGAGCCGGAAAACTCCGGGAAAAAAGTTATTAGTGAAAAACTGAAAAAGTTTGGACTTGGGAAATCTTCGGAGACCTATATCTCCGAAGAACGATCGTTGACCCCAATTTTTTATCGCACCATATTGTGAGGCACGGGACGACGCATTCAGTGACATCAAGCTGAAAAACTTGTGACTGCGGATTCCTGAGAAAACGGCTGAAAACTGCGTACATAACCTCAAAATTCGACCACATGGTTTCCGAACGGGTTGTTGCTGGTTGCTGATTTTTTGGGAGAGAGCAGGAGGTACACGGACGAGACCAACGACACGTCGATTGGATTTTTTGGAACACCAGGTATCGAGAAATTTTTATTTGAAGATACAGACTTTGGACCCCTGTCCTGAGAAATTTTCAGGCAGGACCCCTATTTTTTCCGGCGAATCCTGCTGCGCGCTCATCAGAAGAAGAGTTCCAGCTTAATTTTAGAATTTTCATGTTTTTATATTGCCCAATAACATAGTTTTTGTAATTTTTTCAGTTTTTTATAATTTATGACTTTTAAATAACAAAATAAAATTATTTTCGTGCAAGCATCTAATAGAACCGTATTTTACACAAATTTTGATACTTTTTTTTATATTTTTAAGTGTAAGGGCTGTAAAGATATCTTAATTTTAGTGAATTTTTCATTTTTAATAGAAATAAATAGTTTTAAAAATATTTTAATGATAGAATTGTGTTTGGAACATATATTCCAACTAGTTTAAGCCCAAACTTGCCCCCAATAGCTCCAAAAACGGAGGAAATAGCTTTTTCAGCCATTTTGGTTTTGTTGGTTAAAATTTTAAACTGCGAATATCTCCAAAGTTGATGGGCGTAGAAGACCCGGATTTGTATATTTCGGAGCGGGACACTTGTGGGAACATTAAAAAATTGCTTTCAGGCGTTTTTCAGGCCTGAAAATTTTCAGCGCTGAAAACATTTTTGATATGCGCGGGAGGTTAGGGTAGGTCTAACATTTGAAACCGCAACTCTCTCCGATAAGCGGTTGCGGAGTTACAGCCACTTAAAGTTGGCATTTGACAGTTGGGCGGCCATTTTGGAAAACTTTGACTCTACGTAGCTCCGGACTCAGTGGTCGCAGAGAGTTGCCGTTTTAAAATTTACGTTTGGGGAGACAAATCCTGTCGTGTAAAATAGGTTTCAGGCGTTTCAGGGCTGAAAATTTTCAGGGATCTGGAGGCCATCTTGCGCGTAGGAGCGGGTCGGGCCAAGCCAGAAAAGTCCAAACTCGGGTGTTCTGCGACCAGCCAAAGCGGAGATATTACCTGTCAAAGATTGACTTTGACAGCTGCACCGCCATCTTTGTAAAATCTTAAACACCCATATCTCCGCAACGGAAGGTCGTAGAGCGATCGGATTTGCTTAGTGGGTCTTCGCTAACACTTGTCTTGCGAGTGGACTAGCTTTCAGGCGTTTTCAGGAAAACAAATTTTTTCAGCCTGAAAACCGTCTCGGTGGATAGGCCTCATTAAGCCAAGTGCGAGAAGCCCAAGCACGGGGGTTTTTGGTTCAGTGGTCCCGGAGATAACCTCCTGTAACCACTTTTCGGCCGCCATCTTGGCAAAAAACCCAAATTTTTGGGTTGAAATATCTCCAAAACCCCTTGGCGGAGTAGTACCGAGTTTGGGGTCGTTTGAAAGGGCTCGAGGAGGGCTATTCACTGACGGTAGCAAATCGACTCTACATAGAGCTCTGTCTATTTTTTTGCTCTACATCGGCAGTTTTTGACCCCTGGAAGCGAAATTTTCTTATAGGTTTATTGTTTGACTTGATTTGTTAAACCAGAAGGTTGACCGTGTTAACTCTACATAGAGACAACACCTAGAAATTTTTTACTAAAGATCTCTACGATCTTGAACGCACTTTTATCTCTTTTTATTATACTTTTTACTCATATTGACGCATACCTCTGATATGTTCGGAATAAGGACCCCGCTAAAGAAGATGGAGAGTGAGAAATCACCACCAAAACCCAGGACATCACCTCCAAGAGTTCGACGCAGCGCTGGAGACGCGGAAGTCGCTAACTGCTCAAACGTAGAGTTAACACCTCCCCTAACCACCAAGACGATACAGGCTGGCCCTGCAAAAGCGGCACAAAAACCCCTAGAGTCGCAGGAAAATAAAACGATCCCAAAAATCACGAAAGCGATAGAGGTTCATATGCCGCCAAATCTAAAGTACGCGGATCGGTCAACAGAAGCTAGGGCCTGCTTGATCAAAGCTAAACAACACCTGAGCGTCTCCAGAAATACTAAGACCGAAATTAAAAACGGCGTCACTGAAGCACTGGAACGGCTGTATCAGCTAGTGAAGGAAGCTGAAAGAGAGGCCAAAACAAAAAACCTAGGAGGGGTAAAGGAAAACACAGTGCCCGAAGTTGCCTCTACTGACGTTACCTTCTCTGTTAGCTCCGAGCAAAACTTGTTAGCAGCACAAATTGAGGAACACTCAAAGCTGCTACAAGAGAACAATAAAAGGATGGAGGAGTTGAAAGCCGCAATAGAAAAGGGCCCAACGACAACATACGCGAGTGTAACTGCAACACACAGCGGAAAGTCGCATCCATTGCGAAGTACGCTGCACTCTATCGTAGTTACCTCAAAAGACGACACAGAAACAGGGGACGAAGTATTAGACAAGATACGAACGGCGGTGGATGCAAAAGAGGGTTGGGTTAAAGTCGAAAAGGTGAGGAAGGCAAAAGATAGGAAAATCATAATGGGGTTCCAGACGAGGGAAGAAAGGAGCAAAATTAAAAACAAACTGGAAGCAGAAAGACAGGACCTCAATGTCGAGGAAATGAAAAACAGGGACCCGTTACTGATTCTCAAGAGCGTCCTCTCTGCTAACTCAGACAAGGATGTTCTCAAGGCGTTGAGGAATCAGAACAAGGATGTTTTCCACAACCTGGACAAAGAAGAGGACAGAGTGGAAGTAAAGTTCAGGAGAAGAACCAGAAATCCGCACACTAATCACATTGTGGTCAGCGTGTCACCGACCATCTGGAGAAGGGCTACAGAAATCGGAAGCCTGCACGTAGACCTCCAGCGCGTCAGGGTAGAAGACCAAACCCCGCTGGTTCAGTGCACGCGCTGTCTAGGCTATGGGCATGGCAGACGATTCTGTAAGGAACCAGCCGACCTGTGCAGTCATTGTGGCGGCCCACATTTGAAGTCGGAATGTGCTGATTGCCACACGGGTGTCCCACCCAAATGCCAGAACTGCACAAGGGCCAAGCTTGACACCGCTGACCACAACGCCTTTAGCTCCGTTTGCCCTACACGCCATAAGTGGGACGAAATCGCCAGATCAACGGTGGCGTATTGCTAAGGGCACCCAAGGCAACCCAAACCTCTACAGAGTAGTACAAGCCAACCTCCAGCGGAAAAAACTCGCAACAAACGAACTCCTATTGGAAGCCGTAAAGCGTGGAGTCGCCATTGCTCTCCTCCAGGAACCATACGTGGGGGGCGCTAAGGTGATGAGGAATTACAGGGGCGTACGGATCTTCCAGAGCACTGACACCGGAGATGGGATTGTTAAGGCCGCAATAGCGGTCTTCGATCAAGACCTCATAGTCACACAGTACCCGAAACTCACCACGAACAACATCACCGTGGTGGGGATCCGGACCAGTGCCTGGAGGATCACGCTGGTCTCTTTTTATTTCGAGCCGGATCAGCCAATAGGACCATACCTCGAGCACCTCAAACACGTTGAAGAAGAAGTAGGTTCCAGAATGTTGGTGGTTGGAGGAGATGCAAACGCGAAGAGCACCTGGTGGGGAAGCTTGTCTATCGAATGCAGGGGCGAAGAAGTGGCTGGAGTTCTCGATGAGATGAATCTTAACATACTCAACTCAGGGGAAATTCCGACCTTCGACACGATCAGAGGAGGGAAACGCTACTGCAGCCACGTCGATATCACGGCATGTTCGACGGATATCCTGGACCTGGTAGACGACTGGAGGGTAGATGAGGGCGTCACAAGCTCGGATCACAACGGCATTGTTTTTAACATAAAATTAAAAAGGTCTAAAGGCATAAAAATCAATAGAACCACTAGAATTTACAATACAAAAAAAGCAAATTGGTCTGAGTTTCGTGAGAAACTCAGCCAATTAATGCAAGAGAATAAAATCAATAAATTAGAAATAGAAACATTAAATACAGTCGATCACCTTAATATAATTATAAACAAGTACACACAAGTAATAAAGGACGCATGCACCTCATCAATGCCTATGAAAAAGACGAATGAAGTGCTCACCTTGCCGTGGTGGTCCGAGAAACTCGAGAGGATGAAGCAGGAAGTCGCAACCAGGAAACGCAGAATCAGATGTGCTGCACCGGCCCGAAGATCGAAGGTCGTCGAAGAGTACCTGAAACAGAAAGTTGAGTATGAAACAGAAGCAGCCAAAGATATGGTCGAGAGTTGGAAGAACTTCTGCGCCAAGCAGGACAGAGAGGGGGTTTGGGAAGGAATATACAGGGTAATAGGAAGGACCAAGGGAAGGGGAGAGGACCAACCGCTGGTGAAGGACGGAAAGGTACTAAACATGAAAGGTTCAGTCGAACTACTGGCCAATACATTTTACCCGGAGGACCATCAGGACAGTGACAGCGCGTACCACCGCCTTATCAGAGAAAAAGCCGGTGCTGTGAATGCTGGAGGGCAAGATAACTCATGCGATCCACCATTCACGATGGCTGAACTGATGGCGGCGAGCAGGTCCTTCAATGTTAAGAAGGCTCCAGGAGCAGATGGTTTCACCGCCGATATTTGTTGCCAAGCTATCGGAGGCGCCCCTGAGGTGGCCCTCGCTCTCCTGAACAGCTGCCTGAAATGCCACCACTTTCCTGAAGTCTGGAAGGAGGCGATTGTAATCGTTTTAAAGAAGCCTGGAAAGGACGACTATAGCACCCCAAAGGCGTACAGACCAATCGGCCTTTTGCCAATACTAGGCAAAATATACGAGAAGATGTTGGTGGCCCGCCTCAAGTTCCATTTGATCCCAAGGATGAGTACCCGCCAGTACGGATTCATGCCCCAGAGGAGCACGGAGGACTCCCTTTATGTACTAATGCAGCACATACGCAACAAGCTAGAGCTGAAGAAAATAGTAGTCGTAGTATCACTAGACATAGAGGGAGCTTTTGACAGCGCTTGGTGGCCAGCCATAAGGGTCCGTCTGGCTGAGGAAAAGTGTCCAATCGGCTTGAGGAGGGTCATCGACAGCTATCTCGAAAACCGAAGGGTCAGAGTCAGGTACGCAGGTGAAGAGTTCGGCAAAGCCACAAGCAAGGGTTGTGTTCAGGGTTCCATAGGGGGGCCAATATTCTGGAACCTTTTGTTGGACCCGCTTCTAAAGAGCCTAGAAGCAAGGGGTGACTATTGCCAGGCGTTTGCTGACGACGTTGTGCTGATCTTCGATGGTGACACGGCGATGGAGATCCAGGGACGTGCCAATGCCGCTCTCGAACATGTTCGGGCGTGGGGGGTACAAAACAAACTTAAATTTGCCCCGCATAAAACCAACGCAATGGTTATAACTCGCAAACTAAAATACGACACCCCACGCCTGAGCATGGGCGGGATCGACATTGCCATGTCCA
The DNA here is from genome assembly GCA_916614155.1 of Mesoligia furuncula. Classification (NCBI taxonomy): domain Eukaryota; kingdom Metazoa; phylum Arthropoda; class Insecta; order Lepidoptera; family Noctuidae; genus Mesoligia; species Mesoligia furuncula. Next base: position 55,860 of record OU744792.1, read on the forward strand.
AAGAGATCAAAATCCTTGGTGTCACTATCGACGAAAAGCTGACTTTTAACACACACGTCGCAAACGTCTGCAGAAAGGCAATAGGAATCCACAAACAATTAACCAGGGCAGCAAAGACTAGCTGGGGACTTCACCCTGAAGTCATAAGAATAATATATGTGGCCACCGTGGAACCAATCATCCTGTACGCAGCCAGCGTATGGGCCCCGGCTGCTAGAAAGCTGGGCGTCATGAGGCAGTTGGGAGCAGTTCAGCGCGGTATTGCACAGAAGATATGCAAGGCTTACCGAACAGTATCCTTGAACTCTGCGCTGGTGCTGGCTGGGATACTACCTCTCGACCTCCGTGTCCGCGAGGCAGCATCGTTATACGAGGCCAGGAGGGGGGTGCCCCAGCCGGCACTTGGCGACAGGAGTGTAGAGCAGGCTGCTTCGGCAATGGAGGCCCCACACCCCGCGGAGCGCGCTGAGCTGGAGCTCATAAGCCTGGTAAACAAAGAGCAACTTGATGCCCAGAACGAACTTGAGGTTCGTATCTTTACGGACGGGAGCAAGATTGGTGGCAAGGTTGGGGCGGCACTCTCCGTGTGGAGTGGTGGCGCCGAAACCAAAGCTCGCAAGCTTGCTCTCCCACACTACTGCACCGTCTACCAGGCTGAGCTTCTGGCGATATGCGTCGCAACCAGGGAGATGTTGAAAAACAGTGCGCAATCGTTTGGAATCTTCAGTGACTCCATGGCAGCTCTCCAAACCATACAGAATCACGACCGACACCATCCACTGGCAGTGGAGGCAAGAGCCAACATAAGATCTCTGTCTATCCAAAACAAGGCTGTCACCTTGTTTTGGATCAAAGCACATGCGGGACTGGACGGAAATGAGAGAGCCGACGAATTAGCCAAGAGAGCCGCTGAAGGTTCCAAACGAAAGCCCGATTATGACTCGTGCCCGGTTTCGTTCGTCAAGCGATGCATTCGTACGGCAACGCTAGACGAGTGGAACCAAAGATACTGTTCCGGAGAAACTGCCTCAGTCACCAAACTGTTTTTCCCGGATGCGGTGGCTGCCTACAGGATAATCAGGAAGTGCAAAATTGGTAATATAGTTACACAAATCATGACGGGGCATGGTGGGTTCTCGGCATACCTGAACCGTTTCAGGCGTAAGGAGAGCCCGTCGTGCATCTGTGACCCTGAAATTGATGAAACGGTGCCACATATATTGTTCAGCTGTCCCGTGTTCGAAAGAGAAAGATTAGAGGCTGAACACATACTGAATACAAAACTCGATGCTGAAAATATGTGGCAAATAATAGCGGGCAAAAATAGAGAGATATTATTGGAATATTGCATAAAGATATGTGAAAAGGTTATAAAAAGAAATAAAAGTGCTTAAGCAAAAGATGTTTACATAATATTATAGACAATATTAATGTTAAGCATTGAAAAATAAGGATGTTAAATATATGAGTAAAAGCGTAAATGAACAATAAACAAACACTTGATTGCCCAAAAAACAATGAAATAATAACGAGCAATATACTATTATGTATCAGAATGTAGGTGAAGTAGTTGTAAGAAACATGAACTTGTAAGAATAGATATAATTTAAGATAGATATAATTTAAACACATGTTCTAGTATTAAGAAATAGAAATAAGCATAGAATAAGTACCTGTATATGAAAGAGCAATAACAAAACTGCTCCGGATGTGTAAGATTAGAATAAGGATAGAAATTAGAAACTGTATATAGAATAAATAAAAGAAGATAAGAAATAATTATATAACTGTTAAGATAGACATAACATAAATGTAAATGCAAAACTACAATAAAAATATCTCACCAGTTGTTGTAACACCCAATCCTGAATAAATAAATAAAAAAACAAGGAAAGTTAGACAGAACAGGCGATAGTTGGGAATCCCACCCATAAGGCATAAATGAGGAAGGATGAAAGAAAGAACAAGTATGAGGAACGAAAGTACGAGAGGCAAAAAAGCGAGAACTGGAATGAACGTAAAGCTAACATAGGCTCCGATTATGTTGGAGGTAAAAGTATAACAAAAAAAAAAAAAAAAAAAAAACCTAACCTAACCCAACCAAACCACAATAACTTTGCATCCCGGTGACGCAATTTCAAGCTGTTTTCAGCACAATAAATCGTTTTCAGGCTCCGTCTAACTTTCCCACTAGTGAAAACTGACAAAACCGCGAAAAACACTTCCCGGTTATTGACTTTGCAAAATTTTCAGCAAAAATTCCTTTTAAAATTTTTTATTTCAAAATTTACAACCTAACCTACGTTCCTTACAACTTTAATCGTTACTTACCTGCCTTACCTGCACTCCGGCGCGCGTTCCGCTAGCTTGAGTCACGTTTGGTGGTGTTATTCCGGGTTTTTACATACATTTTGGTCGAAAAACACGTTTTTTCAGCATTTTTCAAAATTTTTCTTCAGCGTAAATTCTGAAAACCTCATACAACGCTGGCCCGCGCCGAGACGCGTCTTTTGACACCTCGCACGTGCGCCTAGCTCACATAGAAATTCAAAAATTTGCCCTCCCATCCTCCCATTTGTCATTAGCCAGGTAAACTTTTCTGTTTTATCGAAAAAATTAAATTTTTGCTGTTTACTCATACGGTTACAATATTACCTTTTAAGAAACGACGCTGGGAAAGAAAACGATTTCCAAGACTTTTAGCGCCTCTGAAGGCAATTATTGACTTTTCTTTTTATTAGCTGACCGAGTCCTAGCTTGGAGGGCTCGTATTTTACATCTCTCTTGTCGATCCCCCCTTTACAGGGACACAGGAGAGAAGCCAGTGACCTCTGACGGTTTTAGCACATGAACCTCACATTTACAAAGGCCACCGCCATGTTCCACACGCCGGCTAAGAAAACCGCGAGCTCGTCTGTCTTCGGGGGCTCGCCGCGATCTGCAGAGGAGGCTGGGACCTCGCAGTCGAGCGTGAGACGCAGCATTGGTGAATGGGAGGCCGGGAAAATAGAGCCCAAGGCAAAGTCCCCGGCCAACCCAAAACCTGGTGCAACTCCGCCACCCGCACAAAAAATCCCAGGCTCTGTAGCGACGCGGCGGGCCTCCGCAGACGCCGCGGGGCCCAGCCATAAGCCCGAGCTGAGATACCCAAGCTTGACAGCGGAGGCGAGAGCTTGCCTGAGTAGAGCAAAGCTGCACCTGGGCAACTCTCGCAATTTAAAAACGGAGATAAAGACTGAGGTTTTGGGGGCCATCACTCGGCTCTACGAATTAGTAAAAGAGTCGGAGAAGTCGAAGCCCCCAGCCACCGCCGTCACCACTCTGACTGTCAACGAGACCAGCCTGCCCTCCTCAAACGAGGAAACCAGAGACGACAAGGATCTCATAAAACAGCTGGAGGCAAATAGCGCTCTATTAAAAGAAAACCTCGCAAAAATGGAGTCGCTGCGAGATGCCTTGTCGACAAGGGACATTGTTGGGGAGAGGACATACGCGACTGTAGCTGCTGCGCACAACAGCCAGACCGGGGCTCAGGTCCTGGGGCGGACAACGCTGCACTCCGTTGTCGTCTCCTCAACAAAGGAAACAGAGACAGGAGAAGAGGTTCTGGAAAGGGTGAGAAAGGCGGTCGACGCAAAGGAGGGCTGGGTGAAGGTGGAGAGAGTTAGGAAGGCAAAGGACAGGAAGATAATAATGGGGTGTCACTCGAAGGAGGAGAGAACGAAGGTAAAGGAGAGGATAGAAGCAGCTGGGCAGGGCCTCGTCGTCGAGGAAGTGACGAACAGGGACCCGCTTCTGATTTTGAGGGACGTTCTCCTCGTCCACAGCGACGAAGAAATTATGAGGGCCCTCAAAAATCAGAACCGGGAACTCTTCCACGGCCTCGGAGACGAGGACCAAAGGGTGGAAATTAAATTCCGAAGAAAGGCACGCAACCCCCATCTGAGCCACATTGTGCTCAGTGTGTCCCCGTTAATCTGGAGGCGGGCCATCGAAGGTGGCAAACTTAGAATAGACCTCCAGATTGTGCGCGTCGAAGACCAGACGCCTCTGGTGCAGTGCACCCGCTGCTTGGGCTACGGTCACAGCAAGCGCTTTTGCAAGCACCCAGCCGATCTGTGCAGCCACTGCGGCGGCCCGCACCTTAGAGCGGACTGCCCGGACAGGCAAATGGGCGAAGTAGCGGTGTGCGTAAACTGCACCAGAGAGAAATCGGGAAACACTGAGCACAATGCTTTCAGCACGGAATGCCCAGTAAGGCGGAAGTGGGATGCCCTCGCTCGAGCCTCAATAGCGTATTGCTAAAGTTGCCCCTGATACCCACCAGTATAAAATAGTCCAGGCCAACCTGCAACGGAGTCAGCTCGCCACCAACGAGCTATTGCTGGAGGCTGAAAGGCGCAAACTTGCTGTAGCGCTGCTCCAGGAGCCCTATGTGGGTGGGGTGAGAAGAATGAAGGGCTACCGGGGCGTAAGGGTCTTCCAGAGCTCTGAGGGAGGAGAAGGGACTGTAAAGGCAGCAGTAGCTGTCCTTGACCAAAGCCTGGACATAATACAGTACCCGCAACTCACCACAAACAACATCGTTGTGGTGGGAGTCCGAACCAGAGCCTGGACGATCACGCTGGTGTCCTTCTACTTCGAACCCGACAAGCCCATAGAGCCATACCTGGAGCAGCTGAAACGAGTGGATCAAGTGGTGGGCCCTAGCAGGTTGGTCATTGGAGGAGACGCGAACGCGAAAAGTACTTGGTGGGGTAGCGGCAACGAGGACTCGAGAGGGGAGCACATGTGTGGAGCGATATGGGAAATGGGGTTGCAGATACTGAACACGGGCGACATCCCGACCTTTGACACCATTAGGGGAGGCGTTAGGTACAGCAGCCACGTGGATGTTACGGCCTGTTCGGCGGACATGCTGGACCTGGTGGACGGCTGGCGAATCGCAGAAGGACTCACGAGCTCAGACCACAACGGCATATTTTTCGGCATTAACCTCAAAAAATCTATAGGAATAAGCATTGAGCGCACCACCAGAAAATACAACACGAAGGATGCAAATTGGAGACAGTTTCATGAGAAACTGTCTCAAATTATGCTGGCGAAAAACATAACAGTTACGGAGCTCACAAACATAAACACTACAGACCAACTGGAACACACCATAAACACATACACACAAGCCGTAACTGAAACATGCACACACACTTTAAAAACAAAAAAGAAACACGAAACACTCACCTTGCCGTGGTGGTCCGATGAGCTCGCGGAGATGAAGGCGCTGGTCGCCACCAGAAAACGCAGAGTCAGGAACGCAGCGCCGGTCCGAAGAGAGATGGTGGTCAGGCTGTACCTGGAAGAAAAAGAAAGGTATGAGGAGGCTGTAAGAAAAGCTATCGAGGAGAGTTGGAGACAGTTTTGTGGAAAGCAGGATAAGGAAGGCGTCTGGGAAGGGATCTACAGAGTCATGGGAAGGGTCGCGAAAAGAGAGGAGGATCCGCCGCTATGGTCGGAAGGCGAGGTATTAGATGCGAAGGGTTCGGTGAAGCTGTTGGCCGACACGTTCTACCCCGAGGACCGTGAGGAGGACGACACTGTGGACCATCGCCAAACCCGGCTACTAGCAGAAAGGGTAAACGAGTGGAGCCATGATGAACAACATGACCCACCGTTTACCCAGGGTGAGCTAGACAGGTCCATTGGGTCGTTTAACCCAAAAAAGGCCCCGGGAGCTGACGGCCTCACTGCCGACATCTGCTCTCAGGCCATCTCCTGTAACCCTGAATTCTTCCTGTCGCTGCTGAATAAATGCCTGGCACACCAATACTTCCCGAAGTCCTGGAAGGAAGCAACGGTGGTTGTGCTCAGAAAGCCAGGCAAAGACTCGTACACCGTCCCAAAATCTTACAGGCCGATTGGGCTTTTGCCTGTGCTAGGGAAGGTGTACGAGCGGATGCTGGTTGCTCGTCTCAAGTTTTACCTGCTCCCCAGGTTTAGTACTCGCCAATACGGCTTTATGCCCCAAAAGAGCACCGAAGACTCCCTCTATACTCTCGTGCAGTACATCCGCACAGAGCTGTCACGTAAAAAGATCGTGACGCTCGTGTCGCTGGATATAGAGGGAGCATTCGACAGTGCGTGGTGGCCCGCCATCAAGGTACGATTGGCTGAGGAAAAGTGTCCTGTGAACTTGAGACGAGTAGTCGACAGCTATCTCAGCGACAGGGAGGTCAGCGTGAGATACGCGGGGGAAGAGACCAGGAAGTCGACCAGCAAAGGGTGCGTCCAGGGTTCCATAGGTGGCCCTATCTTCTGGAATCTGCTGCTAGACCCACTGCTGAAGCAATTAGAGGATAGAGGCCACTACTGCCAGGCATTCGCCGACGACGTCGTTATGGTGTTCGTCGGCGAGTCGGCACTGGAAATCGAGGGACAGGCCGGTGCCGCTCTCGAACATGTTCGAGCGTGGGGTGTCAGAAATAAGCTCAGATTCGCGCCGCACAAAACCTGTGCGATGGTTCTAACGCGGAGGCTGAAGTATGACACACCGCGCTTGACCATGGGAGGGGTCGACATCGGTATATCCCAAGATATAAAAATTCTGGGCGTCACCATCGACAGCAAGCTGACTTTCAATAAACACGTGACTATCGCCTGTAAAAAGGCGATAGGTATTTACAAGCAGCTGGCCAGAGCTGCCCGGGTGAGCTGGGGCTTAAGCGCGGAGGTTACCCGGGTCATTTACACCGCAGCGGTCGAGCCGACGCTTTTGTACGCCGCGAGTGCGTGGGCGCCAGCCGCAAACAAGCTAGGGGTGATAAAGCAACTAAATGTGGTCCAAAGAGGGTTCGCACAAAAGCTATGTGGAGCCTACCGCACAGTCTCCCTTAACTCGGCACTGGTGCTGGCCGGGATACTCCCAATCGACCTGCGCATTCGCGAAGCTGCGGCGCTGTACGAGGCCAAGAGAGGGGTGTCCCAGTCAGTGCTAGGAGATAGGGAGATTGAGCGGATGGCTCCAGCGTTGGAATCCCCACACCCCGCGGAGCAGACCACACTGCAGTTCGGCAGCCTGATAGACGAGGAACACTACCAGAACCACAGCAATTTCGCTGTGCGTATCTTCACAGACGGCAGCAAGATTGAGGGCAAAGTCGGAGCGGCGCTGTCTGTGTGGAACAGCGCCACCGAAGTAAAGGCCCTCAAACTTGCCCTGCCGTCTTTCTGCACCGTCTATCAGGCGGAGCTTTTGGCCCTACAAAGAGCGGCTGGCGAAGCGCTCAAACGAAGGGAAGAGACGTTCGGCATCTTCAGCGACTCCATGGCGGCCCTCCAGTCGGTGGTCAGTGCGAGTTCCCCCCATCCCCTGGCAGTGGAAACAAGAGACACCCTTCGCCATTGTGAACTACAGAACAAGAGGGTGTCCTTGTTCTGGATCAAGGCTCACGCAGGGTTGGAGGGAAACGAGCGAGCCGACCAACTCGCAAAGGAAGCCGCCCTGGGCTTGAAGAAGAAGCCGGACTACGACCTGTGCCCTGTTTCATTCGTCAAGCGGCAGATCCGAATGGAGACGCTTGACGAGTGGAACAGGAGATATAAGTCCGGGAAAACAGCCTCCGGCACAAAAATATTCTTCCCCGACGCAGTTGCGGCGTACAAAGTGGTGCGGAAAATAAAGCCCACGAGCCTCACCACACAAATTCTCACAGGGCACGGTGGGTTCTCTGCATACCTGAAACGCTTTAAGTGTAAGGAGAACGCATCGTGCGCCTGTGAGCCGGGCAAGGAAGAAACGGTCCTGCATGTGCTGTTGGAGTGTCCCATAACAGGAAAAGCGCGCTACGAGGTCGAGCAAGACCTCGAACAGAAACTTAGTATAGATATTTTACCTAGTTTATTAAGTAGTAGATATAGAGAAAAATTCTTAGAATATTGTGTTAGAATAGCTCATGTAGTAAATAATAGAAATAAAATAGCATAAGTAAAATAGGTTACTTAAATATATAATAGTTTATATAGTCTAAGTACCTAATAAATAACATAAGGAAAGAAAAAAAAAAAAAAAAAAAAATAAAAACAATATTCTAAAACAAAAAAGCAAAAAAAAAAAAAAAAAAAAAAAAAAAAACCAAGAGAAATGTTAAATTTAGATATTTATTAAGTTTATAGAATTATGTATTTGTATTGTCTGTCGAGTTCCGGATCGAGTATGTTGGCAAAAAAAAAAAAAAAAAAAAAGTGTCTAATATGGAAATTAAGTACACAAGGGCTCTGATCACGTCAGAGGGTCACTGAGCACGGGCAGGAGTGTGGTTTTAGCCGGTAAGAGTCCGGCACTACCCCGACTGCCTCACCAGTGAGACAGTCTGGGTGTCCATGAGGATTTCCCACTCCTGCCAAAAACAAAAAAAAAAAAAAAAAAAAAAAAAAAAAACCTAACCTAACCTAACCTAACCTAACCTTTTTTTTTTTTTTGTTCCGGGGTGGAAAATCCTCATGGATGTCCGCCGCCCTGGGGCGGGCGACGGGGTCTGTCAGACTCTTACTGACTAAAAACCACCCCGGTGTTCCATCTCACACCTACGCCAGGGGTCGCGGGAACGTTCGATCCTTCCGCAACCCCCGGCTGGTGCCGGCCCGCCACTGCGGGCCTCGTCGGGTCAGGGGGGGGAGTGAGGTGTTTGACTCCCCCCGTGACGTCTAAGAGGGGCGCGCGTGGAACACTACGCGCCGCCACCTCGGGTCCTGATGTGTGGGGGGCGGCGGACGTCCCCGAGTCCGTCGCCCCTGGACCCATTTAGGGGGGCTGGAAGAGGGCGTTGTCCGCCCTCCGCCGACGCCCGGTGCGCCTGCTGCGGGCAGGGTGAGTGGACGAGATCTCCCTCTCCCTTTCCGCAGCCTCCTTCTGCGACATGACTGTTTCGCAAAAGGAAACCACCGCGTCCCAGGACTCTTCGCTGCCGACCATCGACTCGACCACGGCCGGCAGCGACAGGTCACTGCCTACTTCTGTGATGAGGGCACGGCGCGGCTCCTCCCAAGCGGCACACTCTGCCAGCGTATGCCACGCCGTGTCCTCCCGGCAGTCGACGCAGTGGTGACACCGGGCGTCCGGCTCCCTGTTTATGCGACACAGGTACTTCCCGAAGCAACCATGCCCCGAAAGTACCTGCGTCACCCGAAACGACAGGGAGCCGTGCCTCCTCCCGAGCCAGGGCTCGAGTACTGGCCGGACCGCCTCGATAGTGCTGAGGCCGGCGGTAGGGCGAGAGAGCCTGTCCCGCCATTCCGCCACCAGGACCTCGCGAAGCTGAGACCGACGCAGCTCCATATGGCGCTGCATCAGTCCCTCGCCTCGCGCCCGCGCTTCCTCGCGCCACCGGTACAGCGACGCGAGCACTTTCGCCTCCAGGTCCCAGGGCGGGGATCCAGCCAGTACGCAAGCCGCCTCGTAGGAGATCGTGCGATATCCGCGGACGACTCTGACGGCCATCGCTCTCTGCGGCTTTCGCAGTACTGCGATGCTACCGGCCGTCAGGTCAGTCGCCCAGATCGGGGCCCCATACAGGGCCATCGATCGCACGATCCCCACGTAGAGCCGCCTACAGGCGGCGCTCGGGCCCCCCAGATTGGGAAGCAGCGTTGACAGCGCCCCAGCCGCGCCCAACAATTTGGGCGCCAGCCGCCGGAAGTGGGGGCCGAAATCCCACCGGCTGTCGAGCACCAATCCCAGGTACTTCATGGTAGACTCGACAGCGATCCGAGCCCCCCCGACCACTATGTGCAAGCCGGGCGGCGGCGCCCGCCGGGGGCCATGAAACACCATGGCCTCCGACTTGTTGAGGGCCACCTCCAGGCCCAGGCGACGTATGCGGCTCACCACCTGTGACACCGCAGCCGTCGCCAGCAACGCTGCCTCCCTGTGCGAGCTCCCCCGGGCAGTGACCAGCGTGTCGTCGGCATAACACGTCAGTTCTACGCCCGGCTGGAGCTCACCCCTCAGCACCCAGTCGTACCCGATGTTCCACAGGGGCGGGCCAACGACCGAGCCCTGTGGAACACCGCACGACATGCGGTGCTGGATTTCGCCATCGCGTCCCATGTAGGTGACACTCCTCTCCGACAGATAAGCCCCAATGATGCGGCGGAGGTAGAGAGGCACCCGATGATACCGCAGTGCCTCCCGAATAGTACTCCAGGGCATGGTGTTGAAGGCGTTGGAGATGTCCAAGGACACCGCCAACAACACCTCGCCCCGGGCCACCGCTTCCTCCGCCAGGACCCTCACCCGCGACACAGCGTGAATGGTGGAGCGCCCCTGCCGAAAACCGAACTGGCTGCCGTCCAGGTCCGGCCCCTCTCCGCACAAGTGGCCGACGAGGCGGGCTGCGATTATCCGCTCAAACAGCTTACCCACCTCGTCTAGCAGCACTATGGGCCGGTACGCGGACGGCGAGTCCGCGGGGCGCCCCGCCTTCCTGAGCAGGACCAGACGACCAGATTTCCACAAAGTGGGAAACTGGCCCTGCTCAAGGCACGCTGTGTAGAGTCCTCTTAGTTGGGGCTCAAGCTCCTTCAGGGCGAGGGCTAACACGCAGCCGTGGATCCCGTCGGGCCCCGGAGCCACGTTCTTGGCCCGGAGCCGCATCACGGCTGCCCCCATCTCTGCCTCTGTCACCTCTGGGACGCTGATGGCGTTCTCTTCAGTGGACTCTGCGGCTGTGGGCAAAGCCATCGGCGGCGGTGTGTGCTCCGCTCTAGCCGGGAAGAGGGCTGCGACCACCTCCTCCAGCAGCTCGGGTTGGAGACTCTCCGTAAGTGGGGGCGCCGCGGTTCGAAGTTTCCCTCGAACCGCACGATAAGGGCGCCCCCACGGATCCCCGTCTAGAGTCTCCAACATCTCCTCCCTGGCTCGCGTCCTCGCCTCGCCGATGGCCAGCCACAGAGTCCTCTTCGCCGCGCGGTACACCTCATACAGCGCGGCTTCTTCGTCAGGGACCCGACGACGTCTCCTCCGGTATCGGGTGTACTGGCGCCTGACCGCCACGCACGCGACGCGCAGCTGCGCGATCTCGGCGGTCCACCAGTACACCTGGCGCCTTGCCGACTGTGTGTGGACCCGGGGCATGGACGCGTCGCTGATTTGCGTCATCGCCCCGCGGAACCACAGCGCCTCCTGCTCGACGTCGACGGGTCCGTCCGTTGCCGAATCCCGGAACCAGGCCTGGACAATAGCGGCCTCCTCGAGAAGCTCCCTGTCGATGCGCTTACGCGCCCAGCGCGGACCGTCCGTACGCGGGGCCGGTAAACCGCGGCCGCCGGCGGTCTGGGCGGAGACGTCGAAACGGATGTAGCGATGATCCGACAACGTCTCCACCTCCGCGGCGACACGCCAGTCGCGGACACGGTTCGCGACAGCGGGGCTAGCGAACGAGACGTCCACTATAGACCCGCCCCGCTGCCGCACGCACGTGTGCACCGAGCCCCGATTTAGGACGGTCAAGCCAGTCGTGACCGCCCACTCCTCCAGCACCTCGCCCCTAGCATCGGTCACTGGAGATCCCCACGCCGCAGACTTGGCGTTGAGATCCCCCAGCAACAGCACAGGGCGAGGGTGGAGTCGGCCCACGACGGCACCCAACTCGACAAGGAACCTCTCGAAGTCGGCGAGGCTCTTGTTGGGCGAAAAGTACGCCCCAACCGTGCCAATGCCGTCCACGAGGGCGGCCACCCAGCCGTGACCTCGGGACGGGTTGGCAAGAGCCCCGCCAATGATGGCTACCAAACCGTCCAGGTCTCCCACCCAGTTATCCCTGGGGGGGACAAAGTACGGTTCGGCAACCACAGCCACGTGAATCGACCACTCTGCCATGCTCTGGAGCAAGAGATCCTGAGCTCTAGCAGAGTGGTTGATGTTGCCCTGGAGGAAATGGTACAGCGCCATTTATGCGCAATCCATTCCCTCCGCACCATTCCTAGGCCGGGAGTCGGCCGAAGGGCAGCCAGGCTGAGGGGGGGGTAAAGAGCCCCCGGCAGCCTTGGCACCCCTTCTCTTCCCTTTCTGGGCAGGCACGCCACAGGCCTTTCCGCCCGCTCTGTGCCCAGCGGGCCTCCCTGCAGCTGTACAGAGGCTGCAGTTTGGCGCCGCGGAGCACTGGGCCGCTTTGTGGCCGGCCTGACCGCAGCGATAGCACTGCTCGCTGCGGTCTACGGAGGTGCACCGTGCCCTGACATGCCCAATGTCGAGGCAACGGTAGCACCGCAAGGCCCGGGGTTGCAGCAGCTTCGCCCTCGCTGCAACCCACCCCACCAACAGACGCCCAGCGTCGGCGACTTTGTTCGCCGCCGCCACCGGGCACCGCACCCAGATCGCGCCGAGCCCGGAAGCGTCGACGCGAATCTCGCCCGTCCGCACGTCCGCGGGCGGACATCCACCGGCTCTGGCGACGGCCGCCACGACTTCGGCCGGAGTCGTCGAGTCGTCCAGACCGTCGACGCGCAGTTCAGCGGTCTTCATCGGCCTGGACACCCGAACGTCCTCCGGGTTGAGGACTTCCCGCAGCTTGGCGGCCAGGACGTCCGCCTTTTCGCCGCTAGATGCACCCGACACCTCTAGCAGTCGCGCCCCCGTAATCGCCGGCCTCATTCTGAGGCCGGACGGTATGCCAAGGTCGGGGAACGCGACTTTGGCTTTCGCCTCCATAAGGACCGCCTTATAAGAGATGCCCCTTTCGACGGCTCCGGGCTGCAGCGTAATCACTACAGCCGCGGAGCGTGGAGCTCTGACCCTAGGCGGCCCCTGAGCCTTCTTCGATGCCGGTGCCGGTGCTCTAGCGGGTACCGGTGGTGGCGCCGCCGTCTTCCTCTTACGGCGGCCCCTCTTGACGACCGTCGTCCAGGTCTCAGTGGTGGACCCGGGTGCGGTCGCCGAGGGTGCGGTCGCCGGGGTTGCAGTCGCCGGGGGTGCGGTCGGCAGGGGCGCGGACGTGCCTTTCACGGCCTTTCTCGGCCCCACCGCGGGCTTATTGGGCCCCTCCGCGGGCTTTTTGGCCCCCTTGGGTTTCTCGACTGTTGGGCCCAGCTTAGCGGGCTCCCCCTTACTCCGCCTGTCAGTAGCTAGCGGCGGCCGGAGAGTCTCCGCCGGGAGGAGCCTCGACTCTAGGCCTTGCAGACGGGCATTCATCATACCCCCACACTGCAGCATGCAGATGCGAACGATCTTCTCGATCTCCGCATCCGCAGGTGTAGGGGCAGTGACCGACGACGGGGCCGACGGTGGCGGGGCAGTGATGGGAGCGACATCGGTGGCCGCGGGGCGTCTCTGCTGCCATTCCACCCTCTGCGCGGCAAGTTCCCGCTTGAGGTCCTCGAGCTCAGATCTGAGACGGCCATTCTCCTCCCACAGCTTCGCCGTCTCCTCTGAACTTGTGCGGTTCAGGAGGACCCCAACTGCCTCCTTTATGTCGTCAGCCGCCTCTTTTAGAGCGCGCGTGAACGTGCCCTTCAGGCTGCCAGATTTAGTGGCAACCTTCAGGACGATGTCCACGCCGTCCAAAACTTGGCGACTGAGCGCCACTGCCGACAGGCTCTCTCCGGCAGCCGCCTGAGCAGAGCGTCGTTCTCGGGCCAGTCGGGCCATTTCACTGACCTCGTCAGCCGCCACCGCCTTCCGCTGTGCCCGCTTTGCGGCGCTCGCCTCCGCCTTGTTGCTTGGCAGCAACAGCTCGGACACAGCGGAGTCTTCGCTCGGTTCCCCAGGGGTTCCGTCACTCTCCGCGCTCTCCAGGCGCACCGATACCGGCGTAGCGGGCCGCAAAAAGCGACCCCGTGAGTCGCGGTCCGGTAACCGAGCGGAATGTCCGCCCAACACTGCACGACCTCGCCCCCTCTGTGCAGTTGTAACTTTTGCGGCCGACAGGTCCTCCTCGCTAGAGGAGAGCCCCATCGACCCCAAATCCCCGCTGTGTGGGCGCTTTCGCAAGGGGTTTTGCCCGCGCGTGTCCTGCTCGGACAGCTGGTCCTCACTAAGACCTGAGCCTCCTCGGCTCTTGTTGCCGTCTACGACGGCAAGTGGTTCTGTTGCGTCGCACAGGCGCTCCAGGCTAACCCGGAGCTCCTTTTCTTGCGGCGCAGGTTGACGAAGGTCGGCGGTTGTCTGCCGGCCCACGAGACTAATAGTGCCCCCCCCAGATACGAAGGGGCTGCCTTCCGAAGAAGGGCGGGATTGTCCCTCCTTGGATAGGAGGGTACCCGCCTGGGGAATAGTTTTCTTATCAGCCTTTTCCATTTTGTTCCTTTTTAAGGGTGAGGTCCCTTTTCGTCGCGCTAACGACCGGATCCCCTCCGGCCATTCATCCCCTCGGCACGCTAGACCTTGGGATTGGGGTAATTTTTTAGAGAGGTTGTCTTCCTCGCGGCCCGAGCCTCAGTGGCCCGGACCCCCGGTCCTGAACTCAGGATTACGGGGTGGCCGACGATTGGGCAGAACCAACCGCCGCCCCGGCGTCCCCACGCTGCCGCCGGATGCCGGACAGACGCAGCGCGGACATTGGACACCTTCCACCACCCACCTTCCCGTGGGTACAGCGGCGCGAACCGCTCCTTCCCAGCCTACGCCCACTCACGACCCTCTGTAAGCAGAGGTGGAGTGGACGTATGACCGTCCGTCTGTAGCCCGGTTCCCTTCACCGACCATCAAGGATGATCGGTGATTGGAACCATGACCTTTCCCCGTGTGTTGAAAATTAGCCGCCAGCCCCAAGAGTCCACCAGAACCAGTGGGCAATTGGTGCTGACGTTGCCCAGGGTGCGCCGCGAGGAGGCTTTCAACATGCACCCCAACCTAACCTAACCTTTTTTTTTTTTTTTTTTTTTTTTTAACGTGGAGAAATGCTCATGCATTCTGCACTACCACGGGGAGATAGTGCAGTTATGTGGGACTCTAACCCACTAAAACTCCACGGTGTCCTCCTCTGCCGCTTACGGCGGGAACACGGGCACGCGTTAGCACTCATCCGTGAACCCGCCGCGGCTGTCCGTTACCGGACCCTCCTCTGGGGAGTACTCCCCATCACCGGCGCACCAGAACACATAGCACGCCGTGACCACCCCAGGGACCAAACCAGCACATGGGCGCCAGACGACCCCGTGTCTGGGCACCCTTGGTCCCCCTGCGACGGGTCAGGACATTGGCCCCGCCGCCTGCCAATTTTCGGCCGCAGAGGATAGGGAGAGCGGCCAACGTCATACCGACACTCCTCCTCCCCTGCGGCCCCACCGCGTCCGCCATCGAACGGTGGCGACCCCGTCAAGGCCGCGGAAGGTAGGGAGAGCGGCGCACCGCAATACCGGCACTCCTCTCCCGCCGCGGCCTTCAACCCTCAGCCGCGATGCCTCCGTTACAACGACATCGCGGCCCGCCTCAGTTGCGATGTCGCCGAAGCGGCACCGCAACCTACTTGTTGGCCGCTACGTCGTCGGCTTATAGGCAAAAGCCCTGACGAGCGGCCCCTCCTCGGGTTCCTCTTCGCTTCACCGTGGGTGTCCAAGCCACGGCTACTGAGCCCCCCCGCCTCGACAATGCGGGAACCCACCGGGGGGGAACCTAACCTAACCTAACCTTTTTTTTTTTTTTTTTTTTTTTTGCGCGGGGAAAAAATGCATTACGCATACCCTCCCATCGGGGGATGGGGGGCTATGTGGGACTCCCCGGTCTGACCCGGTATACCCACTAAAACAACCCAGCGGCACTCCCGCTTCGTCCGAGTGGCGAAGGACTGGGAAACCGGCACAGCCTTAACGTCCAGTCCTCCGCCGACGATTGCTCCTCAGGGCGGGCCCCTCACGCCCCCCCCCGTGGGGAGGGGGTCGGGCCCGGGAATGACCGACGAAGGTGGTGATGGGTGCAATGCGGGAGAAGGCGCCCCCGCGCCTGTCACCCGCCCATCGCCACCATGAGGAGGGAGAGGATTGCGCCTTCTCCGACCCCTTCTTCGTCTGCGGAGCGGCACAGCGAGAGGGTCATCCTCCCGCGCGCGCTCCGCCTCCTCCTTTTGCGAGATTACGTCCTCGCAAAAGGAGGCAACCGCTGCACAGGCCCACTCGCTCTCCAGCATAGCGTTGACCACGCAGGTAAGCGAGAGGTCGCCCAGCACCACGACCTGGCGCGGCGCCGCCCTCCCTACGACTGCGGTGAGGATCTCGAGGAAATCCTCAAAGTCTGAGAGAGAGCGGTTCGGGGAGAAGTAGACCCCGACCAGGGCCATGTCTCCCCGCGCGGCGGCCACGTATCCCGGTCCCCTCTCTAAGAGCGAGAGGGGAGGGGAGTCTGTGGAAGACCGCGACACCAACGCCACCAAGCCGTCTCGGTCGCCCAGCCAACGGCCAGGGACCGAGTAAGGCTCGGCGACCACCGCCAAGTCGTTCGCCTGGAGTATGCGATGTTCGACCGCATCCGTCAGTCGGACATCGCACCCCCCTCCGCAGCCACCGACGCAGGAACGACGGTGCTCTTGGTAGCAGCAGCAAACCCGGCCGGCGCCTGTGCTTTGCCCCGCTTAGGGGGAGGATTGCAGTTCCTCCCCTTCGTGACGTGGTCTGCCGGGCAGCCACTGGCGGCACACACCGCGCAGTGTGGCGTGGCGGCCTCGCAGGAGGCGGCTTTGTGGCCCTCCTTGCCGCACCGGAAGCACGTGTCCGTCCTGTCAACAGTGGACGGACACAGGGCCCGGGTGTGTCCGATGCCGAAGCACCGGAAACACCGCAGAGGCTGGTCCTCGAGTGCCCGGACTGCACCCGAGCTGAACCCGACTGTCAGCCGTCCCTTGGCAAGGACGGCTTTGGCAGCGGCGACTGGGCACTCGAGGCGAATGGTGCCCATGCCGCCGCGGCCGGGTCTTATGTCCCGGCCTTGGACCGCCGCGACGCCACAGCCCCCTATCGCCGCGACCGCCGCCACCACCTCCTCCTTGGTGACGGAGTCGTCCAAGTCAGCCACCTCTATGGCCGCTGACTTGACCGGCCGGGCCACCTTGGCGGAATCCGCGATGACCTCCTGGAGCTTGGCTGCAAAGAGGTCAGCATGGGTACTCCCCTGTGCCCCCGGGAACTCGAATATTCGAGCCCCGGCTTGGGTCCGCCGGCAAGATACGCTGCCGATCCCCAGTTGGGCAGGATCGGCATTCGCACGCGCCCGCACCAAAATGGACGCGTACGTCTCCCCCCGGTCCACAGCCTCCGCGGTGAGCGTCACCACGACGGCCGCTGTTTTTGGGGGGACTAGTCGCCCCATTCCCCTCCCCTTCCCTTTCCCCGTCCCCTTTCCCTTGCCAGTCGTCTGCGATTGGCTGGGAGTGGTGGTGGCGGGGACGACAGGGACGGCCGTCGTCGACTTCTTGCCCTTTCCCTTCCCCTTACGGACCACTTCCGTCCACTCGTTGGACGGGGTCGTGGAAGGGAGAAGGGCATCTTCCGCCTGGGAGGAGAACGGCCCCGGCTCGCACTGCCTCGTATCCGCCGCAAGCGGCGGTCGGAGGCGTTTCTCCGGCAAGAGCCGGTCCTCTATTCCTGCTAAGCAGGCTCTTGTGAAGGCCCTCTCCTCCATTACGACCTTGCGGATGATGTCCTCAAGGTTGGAGGCGGGGCCCTCTGCCGCAGGGCTCGTCTTGGCCTGTTGTGGCCGGGCCGTGACTTCTGCCAGCTTCTGATGAAGCTGGCTGACCTCCGACTGCAGGCGATCAACCTTCGCCTGCAGTTGCCGCGTCTCGTCGGTGGTCTTTCGCTGCACCAGCTCCGCAATGACACCGCGCATGCTGGCGGCCCTGCATTTCAGGGCCTTCTGCAATGTCCCCTTTAGGTTGGAGGACTTTGAGGCTACCTCCACGATCTCCCTCTCGTCCTCCTCCGCCATTCTCTCTAGCTCGGCCAGAGAGTGGTCCGCGTAGAGAACGCGGGACGCACCGTACCCGGACTTGGCCCGGGCGGCGTGCGCCCGTTTCTCAGTAGCGGCAACCCGCTCCTCCAGCTCTTGCTGGAGCTGAGCCCGCCGAGCCAGGTCCAACTGGCGTTGGGCGTTGGCGAGCCCAACGACATGGGTCTCCGCGGCCACCGTCGGCTTTTTAGCCTTCGACAACCGCGTCGACCCCGAGGCCGAGGAGCCCTCGGACCCACCGCTCCGGTGGATTCGCTTCCGCGAACGAGAGTCGTCCGCGTCCGACACACTGATCAGTGAGTCGTTGTCGGACGACTCGTCCGCCCCTCCGAAGAAACTAGCCGCAGACGGCGCGCGGCTAGTCTCTGACGCCGAAGCGTCGGATTGGCCCTGAGAAGGGCCTTTTGGTTGGCCCTGAGAAGGGCCTTTTGGTTGGCCCTGAGAAGGGCCTTTGGGTTGGCCCTGAGAAGGGCCTTTGGGTTGGCCCTGAGAAGGGCCTTTGGGTTGGCCCTGAGAAGGGCCTTTTTGTTTTAAAAACCGCCCGTAGGCGTCCCGCGCAGGACTCGACATGTTTCCCGCGGGTTCGCAAACTCAACACGACAATAGGATTAAAAACAAGTTGCGAAAGCACAGTGCACTTTGGCCGTACCCAGTCTGCCACTCCGTTACGGTGGTCAGAACTGGGCCGTTTCCAGGGGACGCGACGTGGACGCAAGCACTGTGGGGTGGTCCCCCAACCTAACCTTTTTTTTTTTTTTTTTTTTTTTTTTTTTTGTTCCGGGGTGGAAAATCCTCATGGATGTCCGCCGCCCTGGGGCGGGCGACGGGGTCTGTCAGACTCTTACTGACTAAAAACCACCCCGGTGTTCCATCTCACACCTACGCCAGGGGTCGCGGGAACGTTCGATCCTTCCGCAACCCCCGGCTGGTGCCGGCCCGCCACTGCGGGCCTCGTCGGGTCAGGGGGGGGAGTGAGGTGTTTGACTCCCCCCGTGACGTCTAAGAGGGGCGCGCGTGGAACACTACGCGCCGCCACCTCGGGTCCTGATGTGTGGGGGGCGGCGGACGTCCCCGAGTCCGTCGCCCCTGGACCCATTTAGGGGGGCTGGAAGAGGGCGTTGTCCGCCCTCCGCCGACGCCCGGTGCGCCTGCTGCGGGCAGGGTGAGTGGACGAGATCTCCCTCTCCCTTTCCGCAGCCTCCTTCTGCGACATGACTGTTTCGCAAAAGGAAACCACCGCGTCCCAGGACTCCTCGCTGCCGACCATCGACTCGACCACGGCCGGCAGCGACAGGTCACTGCCTACTTCTGTGATGAGGGCACGGCGCGGCTCCTCCCAAGCGGCACACTCTGCCAGCGTATGCCACGCCGTGTCCTCCCGGTAGTCGACGCAGTGGTGACACCGGGCGTCCGGCTCCCTGTTTATGCGACACAGGTACTTCCCGAAGCAACCATGCCCCGAAAGTACCTGCGTCACCCGAAACGACAGGGAGCCGTGCCTCCTCCCGAGCCAGGGCTCGAGTACTGGCCGGACCGCCTCGATAGTGCTGAGGCCGGCGGTAGGGCGTGAGAGCCTGTCCCGCCATTCCGCCACCAGGACCTCGCGAAGCTGAGACCGACGCAGCTCCATATGGCGCTGCATCAGCCCCTCGCCTCGCGCCCGCGCTTCCTCGCGCCACCGGTACAGCGACGCGAGCACTTTCGCCTCCAGGTCCCAGGGCGGGGATCCAGCCAGTACGCAAGCCGCCTCGTAGGAGATCGTGCGATATCCGCGGACGACTCTGACGGCCATCGCTCTCTGCGGCTTCCGCAGGACTGCGATGCTGCCGGCCGTCAGGTCAGTCGCCCAGATCGGGGCCCCATACAGGGCCATCGATCGCACGATCCCCACGTAGAGCCGCCTACAGGCGGCGCTCGGGCCCCCCAGATTGGGAAGCAGCGTTGACAGCGCCCCAGCCGCGCCCAACAATTTGGGCGCCAGCCGCCGGAAGTGGGGGCCGAAATCCCACCGGCTGTCGAGCACCAATCCCAGGTACTTCATGGTAGACTCGACAGCGATCCGAGCCCCCCCGACCACTATGTGTAAGCCGGGCGGCGGCGCCCGCCGGGGGCCATGAAACACCATGGCCTCCGACTTGTTGAGGGCCACCTCCAGGCCCAGGCGACGTATGCGGCTCACCACCTGTGACACCGCAGCCGTCGCTAGCAACGCTGCCTCCCTGTGCGAGCTCCCCCGGGCAGTGACCAGCGTGTCGTCGGCATAACACGTCAGCTCCACGCCCGGCTGGAGCTCACCCCTCAGCACCCAGTCGTACCCGATGTTCCACAGGGGCGGGCCAACGACCGAGCCCTGTGGAACACCGCACGACATGCGGTGCTGGATTTCGCCATCGCGTCCCATGTAGGTGACACTCCTCTCCGACAGATAAGCCCCAATGATGCGGCGGAGGTAGAGAGGCACCCGATGATACCGCAGTGCCTCCCGAATAGTACTCCAGGGCATGGTGTTGAAGGCGTTGGAGATGTCCAAGGACACCGCCAACAACACCTCGCCCCGGGCCACCGCTTCCTCCGCCAGGACCCTCACCCGCGACACAGCGTGAATGGTGGAGCGCCCCTGCCGAAAACCGAACTGATTACCGTCCAGGTCCGGCCCCTCTCCGCACAAGTGGCCGACGAGGCGGGCTGCGATTATCCGCTCAAACAGCTTACCCACCTCGTCTAGCAACACTATGGGCCGGTACGCGGACGGCGAGTCCGCGGGGCGCCCGGCCTTCCTGAGCAGGACCAGACGACCAGATTTCCACAAAGTGGGAAACTGGCCCTGCTCAAGGCACGCTGTGTAGAGTCCTCTCAGTTGGGGCTCAAGCTCCTTCAGAGCGAGGGCTAATACGCAGCCGTGGATCCCGTCGGGCCCCGGAGCCACGTTCTTGGCCCGGAGCCGCATCACGGCTGCCCCCATCTCTGCCTCTGTCACCTCTGGGACGCTGATGGCGTTCTCTTCAGTGGACTCTGCGGCTGTGGGCAAAGCCATCGGCGGCGGTGTGTGCTCCGCTCTAGCCGGGAAGAGGGCTGCGACCACCTCCTCCAGCAGCTCGGGTTGGAGACTCTCCGTAAGTGGGGGCGCCGCGGCTCGAAGTTTCCCTCGAACCGCGCGATAGGGGCGTCCCCACGGATCCCCGTCTAGAGTCTCCAACATCTCCTCCCTGGCTCGCGTCCTCGCCTCGTCGATGGCCAGCCACAGAGTCCTCTTCGCCGCGCGGTACACCTCATACAGCGCGGCTTCTTCGTCAGGGACCCGACGACGTCTCCTCCGGTATCGGGTGTACTGGCGCCTGACCGCCACGCACGCGACGCGCAGCTGCGCGATCTCGGCGGTCCACCAGTACACCTGGCGCCTTGCCGACTGTGCGTGGACCCGGGGCATGGACGCGTCGCTGATTTGCGTCATCGCCCCGCGGAACCACAGCGCCTCCTGCTCGACGTCGACGGGTCCATCCGTTGCCGACTCCCGGAACCAGGCCTGGACAACAGCGGCCTCCTCGAGAAGCTCCCTGTCGATGCGCTTACGCGCCCAGCGCGGACCGTCCGTACGCGGGGCCGGTAAACCGCGGCCGCCGGCGGTCTGGGCGGAGACGTCGAAACGGATGTAGCGGTGATCCGACAACGTCTCCACCTCCGCGGCGACACGCCAGTCGCGGACACGGCTCGCGACAGCGGATCTAGCGAACGAGACGTCCACTATAGACCCGCCCCGCTGCCGCACGCACGTGTGCACCGATCCCCGATTTAGGACGGTCAAGCCAGTTGTGACCGCCCACTCCTCCAGCACCTCGCCCCTAGCATCGGTCACTGGAGATCCCCACGCCGCAGACTTGGCGTTGAGATCCCCCAGCAACAGCACAGGGCGAGGGTGGAGTCGGCCCACGACGGCACCCAACTCGACAAGGAACCTCTCGAAGTCGGCGAGGCTCTTGTTGGGCGAAAAGTACGCCCCAACCGTGCCAATGCCGTCCACGAGGGCGGCCACCCAGCCGTGACCTCGGGATGGGTTGGCAAGAGCCCCGCCAATGATGGCTACCAAACCGTCCAGGTCTCCCACCCAGTTATCCCTGGGGGGGACAAAGTACGGTTCGGCAACCACCGCCACGTGAATCGACCACTCTGCCATGCTCTGGAGCAATAGATCCTGAGCTCTAGCAGAGTGGTTGATGTTGCCCTGGAGGAAATGGTACAGCGCCATTTATGCGCAATCCATTCCCTCCGCACCATTCCTAGGCCGGGAGTCGGCCGAAGAGGAGCCAGGCTGAGGGGGGGGTAAAGAGCCCCCGGCAGCCTTGGCACCCCTTCTCTTCCCTTTCTTGGCTGGCACGCCACAGGCCTTTCCGCCCGCTCTGTGCCCAGCGGGCCTCCCTGCAGCTGTACAGAGGCTGCAGTTTGGCGCCGCGGAGCACTGGGCCGCCTTGTGACCGACCTGACCGCAGCGATAGCACTGCTCGCTGCGGTCTACGGAGGTGCACCGTGCCCTGACATGCCCAACGTCGAGGCAACGGTAGCACCGCAAGGCCCGGGGTTGCAGCAGCTTCACCCTCGCTGCAACCCACCCCACCAACAGACGCCCAGCGTCGGCGACTTTGTTCGCCGCCGTCACCGGGCACCGCACCCAGATCGCGCCGAGCCCGGAAGCATCGACGCGAACCTCGCCCGTCCGCACGTCCGCGGGCGGACATCCACCGGCTCTTGCGACGGCCGCCACGACCTCGGCCGGAGTCGTCGAGTCGTCCAGACCGTCGACGCGCAGTTCAGCGGTCTTCATCGGCCTGGACACCCGAACGTCCTCCGGGTTGAGGACCTCCCTCAGCTTGGCGGCCAGGACGTCCGCCTTTTCACCGCTAGAGGCACCCGACACCTCTAGCAGTCGCGCCCCCGTAATCGCCGGCCTCAGTCTGAGGCCGGACGGTATGCCAAGGTCGGGGAACGCGACTTTGGCTTTTGCCTCCATAAGGACCGCCTTATAGGATATGCCCCTTTCGATGGCTCCGGGCTGCAGCGTAATTACTACAGCCGCGGAGCGTGGGGCTCTGACCCTAGGCGGCCCCTGAGCCTTCTTGGATGCCGGCGCCGGTGCTCCAGCGGGTACCGGTGGCGGCGCCGCCGTCTTCTTCTTACGGCGGCCCCTCTTGACGACCGTCGTCCAGGTCTCCGTGGTGGACCCAGGTGCGGTCGCCGAGGATGCGCTCGCCGGGGTTGCGGTCGCCTGTGGTGCGGCCGCCCGGGGCGCGGGCGTCCGGGAAGTGGACGCGGACTTCTTGGCCCCCTTTCCGGTCTGACTCGGCCCAGCCACCGCGGCTTTTGGCCCCGGTTTTGCTGGCCCCTCCTCCCTCCGTCTGTCCGCAGCGAGCGGTGGGCGAAGGTTTTCGGCCGGGAGAAGTCTAGCCTCTATGGCCTCCAACCGGGCACCCACCATACTCCCGCACTGCATCATGCATATGCGCGCGATCCTCTCTACCTCCGCATCCGCAAGTGCAGGAGCCGATGACGGTGCCGAGAACGGGACCAACGCCGGGGCCGCGCCGGGAGAGGTGCCAGCGGCCGGGGGAGTTGCCCTCTGGGCGGCAAACTGCCGTTTGAGGTCCTCCAGCTCGGATCGGAGACGGCTATTCTCCTCCCATAACTTCGCCGTCTCCTCCGTGCTCGTACGATTGAGGAGGACCCCTACCGCCTCCTTAATATCATCAGCCGCCTCCTTTAGGGCGCGCGTGAACGTGCCCTTCAGGCTGCCGGATTTGGTGGCAACCTTCAGGACGACATCCACGCCGTCCATAACTTGGCGGCTGAGCGCCACCGCCGATACGTTCCCCCCGGCAGCCATCCGAGCGGATCGCCGCTCTCGGGCCTGTCGGGCCAACTCGCTGACTTCGTCAGCCGCGACAGCCTTCCTTTGCGCCCGCTTGGCAGCGTTCTCTTCCGCCTTGTTGGACCCCAGCAAGGGCCCGGGGTCACTCTCCGCGCCCTCCGTCGGACGCGCTATGGGCAATGGCGTTGCGGGCCGAGAGATCGGCACGAAGCGACCCGCTCGGTCGCGGCCCGGCAGCCGACCGGGAGCTCCGCTCGCCAACGCACGACCCCGCCCTCTCTGTGCCGTTGGCACCTTGGGGGCCGACAGGTTCTCCTCACTGGAGGAGAGGCCCATCGACCCCGAGTCCCTGCTTCGCGGGCGTTTAAACCCGCGCGTGCCCTGATCGGACAGTTGGTCCTCACCAGGACCTGAGCCTCCTCGGCTCCTGTTGCCGCCAACGACGGCAAACGGTTCTGTTGCGTCGCACAGTCGCTCCAGGCTAACCCGGAGCTCCTTTTCTTGCGACGCACGTGGTTGACGCAGGTCGGCGGTGGTCCGCCGGCCCACGAGACTAGTGGTGCCCCCCCCAGATACGAAGGGGCTGCCTTCCGAAGAAGGACGGGATTGTCCCTCCTTGGGTAGGAGGGTACCCGCCTGGGGAATCGTTTTCTCATTAGTCTTTTCCATTTTTTCCTTTTTGAGGGTGAGGTCCCTTTACATCGCGCTAACGACCGGATCCCCTCCGGCCATTCATCCCCTCGGCACGCTAGACCTTGGGATTGGGGTAATTTTTTAGAGAGGTTGTCTTCCTCGCGGCCCGAGCCTCAGTGGCCCGGACCCCCGGTCCTGAACTCAGGATTACGGGGTGGCCGACGATTGGGCAGAACCAACCGCCGCCCCGGCGTCCCCACGCTGCCGCCGGATGCCGGACAGACGCAGCGCGGACATTGGACACCTTCCACCACCCACCTTCCCGTGGGTACAGCGGCGCGAACCGCTCCTTCCCAGCCTACGCCCACTCACGACCCTCTGTAAGCAGAGGTGGAGTGGACGTATGACCGTCCGTCTGTAGCCCGGTTCCCTTCACCGACCATCAAGGATGATCGGTGATTGGAACCATGACCTTTCCCCGTGTGTTGAAAATTAGCCGCCAGCCCCAAGAGTCCACCAGAACCAGTGGGCAATTGGTGCTGACGTTGCCCAGGGTGCGCCGCGAGGAGGCTTTCAACATGCACCCCTCCCCCAACCTAACCTAACCTAACCTAACCATTAGTACCCCCCCAGCTCTCGTGGCGATCGGATCGTTTTTAGAGCCGCTCCGCGCATAAACATTCATTTAATTGGTATTTTTTAACGCTAGGAAGTCGCAAAGTATACCGAAATAAGCGTCTCAGTGCCGTGCAAGTGACTGTGAAAACCCCGTGAGCCGGAAAACTCCGGGAAAAAAGTTATTAATGAAAAACTGAAAAAGTTTGGACTTGGGAAATCTTCGGAGACCTATATCTTCGAAGAACGATCGTTGACCCCAATTTTTTATCCGACCATATTGTGAGGCACGGGACGACGCATCCAGTGACATCAAGCTGAAAAAATTGTGACCGCGGATTCCTGAGAAAACGGCTGAAAACTGCGTACATAACCTCAAAATTGGACCACATGGTTTCCGAACGGGGTGTTGCTGGTTGCTGATTTTTTGGGAGAGAGCAGGAGGTACACGGACGAGACCAAGGACACGTCGATTGGATTTTTTGGAACACCAGGTATCGAGAAATTATTATTTGAAGATACAGACTTTGGACCCCTGTCCTGTGAAATTTTCAGGCAGGACCCCTATTTTTTCCGGCGAATCCTGCTGCGCGCTCATTAGGAGAAGAGTTATAGCTTAATTTTAGAATTTTTATGTTTTTATTTTGGCCAATAACATAGTTTTTGTAATTTTTTCAGTTTTTTTTTTTTATAATTTATACCTTTAAATAACAAAATAAAATTTTTTCATGCAAGCATCTAATAGAACCATATTTTACACAAATTTTGATAATTTTTTCATATTTTTAAGTGTAAGGGCTGTAAAAATATCTTAATTTTAGTAAATTTTTCATTTTTAATAGAAATAAATAGTTTTAAAAATATTTTAATGATAGAATTGTGTTTGGAACATATACTCCAACTAGTTTAAGCCCAAACTTGCCCCCAATAGCTCCAAAAACGGAGGAAATAGACTTTTTCAGCCATATTGGTTTCTGTGGTTGACAACTTCAACTACGATTATCTCCGGAGCTATTGGGCGCAGAACTTCCAGATTTTTTCAATTCCCAGAGGGACACACTCGGGAACATTTTCTGAAAATTTCAGGCGTTTTTCAGGCCTAAAAATTTTCTGCCCTGAAACTTATTTTGCCTGATAGGGGAGGTCAGGCCGAGTACAGCATCGAAAACCGCGTTTCTCTGCGGCTAACGGGGACGGAGTTACAGCCACCTAAAGTTGACTTTTGACATTAGGGCGGCCATCTTGGAAAACTTCAACCCAACGTAGCTCTGGACTCGGTGGTCGTAGAGAGTCGCCGTTTCAACCTTGTGGCTTGTGGGGACGGGGCCTCTCGGGCGGGGTAGGTTTCAGGCTTTTTCAGGCTGAGAATTTTCAGGGTCCTGAAAGTCACCTTGCATGAAAAAACGGGTCGGGCTAAGCCTAAAGAGCCCAAACTCGGGTGTTCTACGACCGGCCGGACCGGAGATATCACCTGTCAAAGATTGACTTTGACAGCAGCGACGCCATCTTTGTGAAATTTTAACCACCCATATCTCCGCAACGGGGGGTCGTAGAGTGACGGGATTTGCTTTGCGGGGTTCGGCTGGCCCTTGCCTTGCGAATAGACTGGCTTTCAGGCGTTTTCAGGAGGAAACATTTTTTCAGCCTGAAAGCGTTGTCATTGCGTAGATCTTGTCGAGCTCGGTAAGATAAGCCCAAGCACGGGGTGATTCGGTCTGGTGGTTGCTGAGCTATCTGGTTTTAACCACATTCTGGCCGCCATCTTGGATGGTAACCAGAATCTTTAAACTGCGATAGCTCCGGAACCCTTAGTGCTAGGTACCTCGTGTTTGGTGTTGTTGAATTTGGCTCGGTGGGCTCTATCTGCTGGTGACGTCGAGAAGACTCTACATAGAGCCACTCTACCAAAAAAGTTAAAAATAGATTTTGAAAATTTTAAATTGATATCAGGGTCTCGGTAGAGCCCCTTATAACTGCCCGGGACCTTGAAACCCTGCTTAGTCATAGTAGAGACGGTTCTAACATTTTTGTTGCAACCCTACCATAGTTTTAAGACTCTTGTGCGGTTTTGTTTTGAATCTTGCACTCTTTATTTATTTTATTTTATTTTATCGTCCCTATTGACGCTTTTAATTTTAAGCTACGTTGACGCATACCTTCCGACATGTTCGGTTTTAGAACACCGTTAAAGGCGACCGGCGGCGAAAAGTCTCCACCTGGACCTGGGGCAGTTGCCCCTCCGAACGTAAGACTCAGCATAGAAGAGTGGGAAGCCACAAATACCAGCCCCACCCCCTCTATAACTGAAAAGACGTCGCAGGCTGGCCCTGCGAAAACAAAAGCAAAGCCTGCTTTGACACTGGAGAGCAAAGCTGCGACGGTGACCACAATGAGGAAGTCCGTCGAAACATGCTCACCGTCAAAGGCCAAATATCCAGACCGAACTGCGGAGGCTAGAGCCTGCCTAACAAAGGCTAAGTTTCATTTAAGCACCACTAGGAACACCAAGACAGAGATTAAAACCGGTATCTCCGAAGCTACAGAACGACTTTACCAATTGGTAAAGGAAGCTGAAATGGAGCTAAAAGTGGCAAAACAACGAAGGACCAAGGAAGGGCCGGTAGTGACAGACCCAAAATCCCTAGCCACAGAAACAACTTCTCCTGAAGAAATTAACACAAATAGGATCATACTCACAATGGAACAACATTCAAAGCTCCTACTAGAAAATAACAAGAAAATAGAGGAGCTTAAGGAGAAAATAGATAACCAGAGCGAATTCTTGGTCAGGGGTACCTATGCGAGTGTGGCCGCAACCCAGTCCGTGAACTTATTGCCAAGGCGCAGTACATTACACTCGGTTGTGGTCACATCCAAGAACGAAACCGAAACGGGTGAAGAAGTTCTTAGCAGAATAAGGGAAGCTGTAAATGCCAAAGATGGGTGGATAAAGGTGGAAAAGGTGAGGAAAGCTAAGGACAGGAAAATAATAATAGGTCTGGAAACCGAAGAAGAAAGAAATAAAATCAAGACCCGACTTCAAAAAGAAGGAGTTGACCTCACTGTCGAGGAAGTTAAAAACAAGGACCCGCTTCTGATTTTAAAGAACGTTCTAGTAGTGAACACCGACGAAGACGTCATTAAAGCACTAAAAAATCAGAATAAGGGTGTTTTTGACGGCCTCGACAGTGGGGAAAACAGGGTGGAGATAA
This sequence comes from Mesoligia furuncula, assembly GCA_916614155.1. Classification (NCBI taxonomy): domain Eukaryota; kingdom Metazoa; phylum Arthropoda; class Insecta; order Lepidoptera; family Noctuidae; genus Mesoligia; species Mesoligia furuncula. The sequence continues at coordinate 84,106 of OU744792.1, forward strand.
GGTATAGAAGAAAGACACGGAATCCCCATATTGGCCACGTCATCATCAGCGTATCGCCCACCATCTGGCGACGGGCTATAGAAATCGGGACTGTGCACATCGACCTCCAGCGCATTAGGGTCGAGGATCAGACACCGTTGGTCCAGTGCACTCGCTGCCTAGGCTTCGGGCATGGCAAGCGGTTCTGTAAAGAGCCTGCGGACCTATGCAGCCACTGCGGAGGTCCCCATATGAGACCAGAGTGCCCGGACTGGCAGTCCGGCTCACCACCCGCTTGCCGAAATTGCACGAAGTCGAAAATAGAGCACGGCACGCAACACAATGCGTTTAGCAATGATTGCCCTATTCGGAAAAAATGGGATGACGTGGCCAGATCAACTGTCGCGTACTGCTAAGGGCACCCCAGTGCAAAACATCCCTTATGGCGTATTACAGGCCAACCTCCAACGCAAGAAGCTAGCCACCAATGAGCTTTTGATAGAGGCTACAAAGCGCGGAATAGCGGTGGCGCTTCTTCAGGAACCGTACGTGACAGGAGCGAAAGTAATGAGGAGTCACAGGGGCGTTAGGATCTTCCAGAACACAGGCACAGGAGATGGGACTGTCAAAGCGGCAATAGCTGTCTTTAACAGCGACCTTACAGTCAGGCAGTACCCGCAACTCACCACAAACAACATAGCAGTGGTGGGAATCCAGACCTGTGCCTGGGAGATCACGCTTGTCTCCTTTTACTTTGAGCCAGACCAGCCTATCGAGCCCTATTTAGAACATCTCAAACAGATAGGGCTCGTAGTCGGTTCCAAGAGACTGATCGTTGGAGGGGACGCCAACGCTAAGAGCATATGGTGGGGCAGCCCAAGGGTTGACCTCAGGGGGGAAGAGATGGTAGGAACTCTCGGTGAGCTAAATCTAAATATACTAAACCGGGGGGAAATTCCGACTTTTGACACTATCCGAGGAGGGAAACGGTACTGTAGTCACGTGGACATTACCGCTTGTTCCAATGACTTATTGGACTTGATAGACGACTGGGGGATTGACGAAGGTCTCACGAGCTCGGATCACAACGGCATTATGTTTAAAATCCTCTTACAGAGATCCAAAGGCATTAAAATTGCGAGAACGACTAGGCAATTTAACACCAAAAAAGCCAATTGGACCGAATTTCATGTGAAGCTTGGCCAATTGAAAATAGACTATAAATTCACAGCAGCCGTAATTGACAAAATTAAAGACATTGAGCAACTCGACACTACTACAGATAACCTCACAAAAGCAATAGAAGAAACATGTAAGCAAACAATACCAACCAAAAAAGCTCAAGAGGAACTTACCTTGCCGTGGTGGTCCGAGAGACTCGCTGAGATGAAGAAGACCGTCGCTACCAAGAAGCGTAGGATCCGCTGTGCCGCCCAAATCCGGAAGTCAAAAGTCATAGAAGAGTACCTGAAACAAAAAGAAGAGTATGAATTAGAAGAGGCCAAAGCTCAGACCGAGAGCTGGAAGGAATTCTGTGGGAAACAGGATAGGGAGGGGGTCTGGGAGGGAATATATAGGGTGATAGGCAGGACGCAGCGTAGGGAGGAGGACCTGCCATTGGAATGGAACGGTGACGTGCTGGATGCGAGGGGCTCCGTAAAACTGCTAGCGGAAACGTTTTATCCGGAAGACCTCCTAGAATCCGACAATGCTCATCACCGATTCATTCGATCGAAGGCCGAAAACGTAAACTCTGGCGAACAAGATGATCCTTGCGATCCGCCGTTTACGATGGCAGAATTAAAAAATTCAATGGAGTCCTTCAATCCGAAGAAAGCACCGGGTTCCGATGGCTTTACGGCTGACATTTGTTATCACGCCGTGAGCAATGACCCGGAATTATTCCTAAAGTTCCTAAATAAGTGCCTTGAACACCACCATTTCCCCACGTCCTGGAAACAAGCAACAGTCGTGATACTGAGGAAGCCCGGAAAAGAGAAATATTCCACTCCCAAATCTTATAGGCCGATTGGACTGTTGCCTATATTGGGGAAAATATATGAAAAAATGCTGGTGACCCGCCTTAAGTTCCACCTTCTACCAAGGATGAGCACCCGTCAGTACGGATTCATGCCACAAAAGAGCACCGAGGACTCCCTCTATGCCCTCATGCAGCATGTCAACAAAAAACTAGCGCAAAAAAGAATAGTTACGCTCGTATCGTTGGACATAGAGGGAGCGTTCGATAGTGCCTGGTGGCCAGCGATAAGAGTCCGTCTGGCAGAGGAGAAGTGTCCAATCAACCTTAGGCGGGTCATAGATAGCTACCTCAGAAACCGAAGAGTTGCAATCAGGTACGGTGGGGAGGTATATAACAAGGACACAAACAAGGGCTGTGTCCAGGGTTCAATTGGAGGCCCAATCTTGTGGAACTTGGTCCTAGACCCTCTCCTGAAAGCAGTGGAAAACAGGGGGAACTACATCCAGGCGTTTGCGGACGATGTCCTCTTAGTCTTTGACGGAGAGACCGCACTAGAGATGGAGCAATGTGCCAATGCCGCTCTCGATCATGTTCTGGCGTGGGGAGTCGAGAACAAACTAAAATTTGCACCACACAAGACGACTGCTATGGTGATAACCAGAAAATTAAAATACGACACGCCACGCCTGAGGATGGGAGGGATCGACATTGGCATATCGAAAGAAATAAAACTTTTGGGTGTAACCATCGATCAAAAACTGACCTTCAACACCCACGTCTCACACATTTGCAGGAAGGCAATTGCTATCTACAAACAGCTGTGTAGAGCCGCAAAGGTCAGTTGGGGGCTTCACCCAGAGGTTATTCGCATGATATATGTGGCGACCGTTGAGCCCATAATACTTTACGCTGCTAGCGTCTGGGCACCTGCTGCAAAAAAGTTGGGCATTATAAAGCAGCTTGGGACCGTCCAGCGTGGAATTGCTCAGAAAATGTGCAGGGCATATCGCACGGTCTCCCTGAACTCAGCACTGGTGCTGTCCGGAGTGCTCCCCCTTGACCTCCGAGTTCGTGAGGCAGCATCACTGTACGAAGCCAGGAGGGGGGTACCCTGGGCGTCACTGGGGGACAGGGAGGTCGAGCGAATGACTGCTGCAATTGAGGATCCCCATCCCGCCGCACGTGACATATTGCAGTTCAACAGCCTGGTGAACCAAGAGCAACTAGACAACAACTGCAATTTTGACGTCCGTATTTTTACGGACGGGAGCAAGATCGGAGGAGGGGTTGGTGCTTCACTGTCCATATGGAATGGTGAGGCTGAGACCAGAGCCCTCAAACTTGCTCTATCAAAATATTGCACAGTTTACCAGGCTGAACTCCTAGCAATAACAAGGGCAACTAGGGAGATAATTAGGCGCAAGGAATCTTCTTTCGGAGTTTTCAGTGACTCAATGGCGGCTCTCCAAACAATCACAAATCCCGGTTCACACCACCCTCTCGCTGTAGAAGCTAGGGATAATATAAGATCTGCATCCCACCAGAACAAGATGGTAAACTTGTTCTGGATTAAAGCTCACGTAGGGCTGCTGGGGAATGAAAGAGCTGACCAATTAGCAAAAGAGGCCGCTGAAAACTCCAAAAGAAAGCCTGACTACGATCGGTGTCCGATCTCATTCATCAGGCGAAGCATACGTACGGCGACGCTTGATGAGTGGAATCGCAGGTACCAAACCAGTGACACCGCATCCGTAACAAAGTTATTCTTCCCGGATGTGCGGGTGGCATATCGTGTAATTCGCAGGATAGGAACAAGCGCCTTGAATACACAGATAATGACGGGGCACGGTGGATTCTCTGAGTACTTGAACCGCTTCAAGCGCAAGGAGAGTCCATCGTGCATCTGCGACCCGGATGCAAGCGAATCGGTCCCGCACATACTATTCGACTGCCCACAATTTGCAAAACACCGCTTTATCGTCGAAAATAGATTAGGTGTGGAAATAACACCGAACACTGTGAAGGACATTATAAAAAGTAAAGATGCAGAAATATTCCTGGATTATTGTAGATATGTAGCAAAAAGAGTAATAGATCGAAACAAAACCGCATAAGTAAATATGCTGTCATAATATATTGTACTATATTAGAGGCTAGCATAGCATAAAAATTGTGAATGATTTCTTTTGGATAAAATGGGTAATAAATACAATATGCGTAAATAGAAATAAGCTTAAAATAAGAATGAATGTTTAGGTGTAAGAAATAATAAAAATAAAATAAGAACTGCTCCCCCATCTCTGTAAGTTAAGTTAGTAAGATAAGTTAAGAAATAAGAAAATGTGAAATAGTATAAGAACTATGTAAGAAACAAACACAACACTGTAAATAGACATAAGCTTAGATAAGTATAAATGTAAAATGGATTCAATAAAAAATTGCCTACCCCTTTTTTGTTAAACCCGATTAGATAAAAAGAATAAATAAAATAAAAGCAAGTTATACAGAACGTAGACGATAGTTGGGAATCCCACCCATAATGGCATAAATGAGGATGAATGACAGAAAGAACATGTATGAGGAATGAAATTACGAGAGGCATAAACGCGAGAACTGGTATGAATGTAAAGCAGACAGGAATAGGCTCCGATCATGTTGGAGGTACTAGTATTAAAAAAAAAAAAAAAAAAAAAAAAAAAAAAAAAAAAAAAAAAAAACCTAACCTAACCTAACCTAACCCCCTCCACCCCCTGGCAGTCGAAACTAGAGCACACATCCAACAAGTCAGACTCCAGAACAAGGAAATCTCCCTGTTCTGGATTAAAGCACATGCAGGACTGGAGGGGAATGAGCGCGCGGACCAGCTGGCAAAAGAAGCTGCACTGCACTCCAAGAAGAAACCCGAATACGACAGTTGCCCAGTTTCATTCGTCAAGAGGCACATTCGTTTGCGGTCTCTCGACGAATGGAACGTACGCTATCAAACGGGACAAACAGCGGCTGTCACTAGGATGTTCTTCCCAGACGCGGTGGAAGGATTTAAAACGGTGAGGGAAATCAAACCGGCAGGCTTGACGACCCAAGTGATGACGGGGCACGGTGGGTTCTCAGAATACCTGCACCGGTTCAAGTGTAAGGGGGACCCATCGTGCATTTGTGAGCCGGGGGTCGCGGAGTCTGTCCCACACCTCCTGTTTAGCTGTCCAGTCAACGCAAAGCTTAGATTTGAAACAGAGCAAGCACTTGATTGTGACATAAAACCTGAGAATATACATATAATAGTAGCAAACAAGCAATTAAGACAAAAATTTATAGAGTACTGTGTGCAAATAGTTAAGACAGTTGTAAACAGAAATAGATAAATAACTTATGTTTAATATATATTTGTAAATTATATATCATAAACATATAAATAAGTAAGCAGAAAATAAAAATAAGTAAGGCGCAGAGTAAGACATGGGATAAGGTTAAAATTGTCAAATGTAGGTAATAAAATGAAATTGTTAAAGTAAGTAGATAATAAGAAAACAGTAAAAATAAGTTTGTTTTCTAACCAGCGAATGAAAAATATGGTGATATAAAACTAACTCAAAGAACTATATATTGAAAAATATTGTTAGTTAAGTAAAGTGGGTAATTAAAATGAAAGTACTGTATAATTTAAACGATATGATAAGAAGTTGCTTATAAGAATTCGTTGAAATACTCTGTTTTGAATCGTGAAATAAATGTAGTAATAAGTAATGTAAGGTAAAATGTAAGGACTGTTTGTAATAAATAAATAAATAAATATACCCCCTAGACAAAAAAGGTCTCTGATCATGTCAGAGGAAACATGCAACGCCCTGTGATTACGGGTAAATATTAAAAAAAAAAAAAAAAAAAAAAAAAAAAAAAAAAAAACCAAACCAAACCAAACGGTTTTTTTTTTTTTTTTTTTTTTGCGCTGGGAAAAAATGCGTTACGCATACCCTCCCATCGGGGGATGGGGGGCTATGTGGGACTCCCCGGTATGACCCGGTATACCCACTAAAATAACCCAGCGGCACTCCCGCTTCGTCCGAGTGGCGGGGGACTGGGAAACCGGCACAGCCTTAACGTCCAGTCCTCCGCCGACGATTGCTCCTCAGGGCGGACCCCTCACACCCCCCCCGTGGGGAGGGGGACGGGCCCGGGAGTGACCGACGAAGAAGGTGGTGATGGGTGCAATGGGGGAGATGGCGCCCCCGCGCCTGTCGCCCGCCCATCGCCACCATGAGGAGGGGGAGGATGTCGCCCTCTCCGACCCCTTCTTCGTCTGCGGAGCGGCACAGCGAGAGGGTCATCCTCCCGCGCGCGCTCCGCCTCCTCCTTTTGCGAGATTACGTCCTCGCAAAAGGAGGCAACCGCTGACCAGGACTCCTCGCTCTCCAGCATGGCGTCGACCACGCAGGGAAGCGAGAGGTCCTGTCCGACCACCGCGGTCAGGCCGCGGCGCAGCTCGGACCAAGCCGGGCACACTTCGAGAGTATGCTGTGCCGTGTCCTCCGCCGCGCCGCAGTCGTGGCACGCCGGGGTCTCCTCCCTCCCGATCCGGTGCAGGTACGATCCGAAACAGCCATGCCCGGACAACACCTGCACCAGACGGAACGAGAGGAAACCGTGGGACCGCTCGAGCCAGCTCCGCAAGACCGGACCGAGCGCGTCCAACGTCCGGCGGCCAAAGGCGGCGGTGGCGAGGTCCTCCGTCCAGTGGCGGACGATTGCGTCCCTCGCCTCCCGCCGCACGGCCTCCCGCTCTTCGGCGACGGGGCGCTCCCCGAGCGCCCTCCGGTGCGCAGTCCACTCGTACACTCTGGCGAGCACCCAAGCCTCCAACTCCCAAGGAGGGGTGCCGGCCAGAGCGCACGCCGCCGAAAAGCCCACCGAGCGGTAGGCCCTCGCCACCCGCAGTGCAATGGCCCTTTGGGGCTTGCGCAAGGCGGTCGCGTTCTCCCTCCTGTGGAGGGAGTCCGCCCAGATGGGTGCCCCGTATAGGGCCATGCTTTTCAGAATGCCGGCATACAGGTGCCGGCATTTCGCCTTGGGCCCCCCCAGGTTCGGGAGGAGCCAGGAGAGGGCGTCCGCGGCCTTCAATAGGCGCGTCGACAGCCCGTTGAAATGCGGGCCGAAGCGCCACCTGTCGTCCAGCACCAGGCCCAGGTACTTCATCTGGGGCTGGACCCCTATCCGGACGCCCTCTACGACAATGTGGGCGTCGGGAGGGCAGCGCTGCCGAGGCCCGTGAAAGAACACGGCCTCGGTCTTGTGCAGCGCCACCTTCAATCCCAGGCGGCGGATCCTCTCTGCGACCAAGGATCCGCCAGCCGAGGCCAGACAGGCCGCGTCCCCGAAGTTCCTCCCCCGTGCAGTGAGGAGAGTGTCATCCGCGTAGCAGATGACACTCGTGCCCTGGAGGAGGACTCCCCGCAGGAGCCAGTCGAACCCGATGTTCCACAGGGGGGGCCCCAGCACTGACCCCTGCGGAACACCGGACTCTGCGCCGTACCGCCTCACCGTGGCCGTCTTGTCCACGAGGAGGACCTCTCGGCCCTCCAAGTAGCTGGCCAGGAGGCTCCGCAGGTATTGGGGCACTCCGTGATACCGGAGCGCCTCCAATATCGTCGAGTGGGGGACGGAGTTGAAGGCGTTCGCAATGTCGAACGACACCGCCAGCACTCCGTCCCCCGCCTCCACCGCCTCCCTCACCTGGCCCTTGAGTAGAGCCAGCGCATCGATCGTCGAACGCCCTCGACGGAAACCGAATTGGGCGTCCGACAGGTCCGGCCCTACCCCCCGCAAAAGGCTATCAAGCCGGGACGCGACGATCCCCTCGAACATCTTACCGACCTCATCGAGCAGGACGATGGGCCGGTATGCCGAGGGGGAGTCCGCCGGGCGTCCCTCCTTTCGGAGGAGGCAGAGCTGCCCCTCCTTCCAAAGTTTCGGGAACCTCCCAGCCGTAAAGCACGCGCTGAAGAGGTCCCGAAACCTGTCCTCCATTTGGGAGGCGGCGATCGCCACCACCCGTGCGGGGACGCCGTCTGGTCCGGGGGCCGTCTTCTTCGCGCGGAGGCTGAGAACCCCCGCGCGGACCTCCTCCGCCGTCACCGGGGGGACGTCTTCCTCCGGCGAAGCCGCCCCTTGCGGGGGATCCATCGTTGGTGGGGTGAAGTCGGTCCTGCGCGGAAACAGGGACCGGACCACCCCATCCAGCAACGCTGGCTCGAGGGTCTCCGTCAGTGGGGGACCATAGGGGCGTAGCTGGTTCCGCGCCGCCTTGTATGGCCTCCCATAAGGATCTCTGTCGAGACCCTCCAGCATCTCGGCCCTCGCCGAGTCTTCTGCAGCGCCCATTGCAGACTTGAGGACCTTCTTCGCCTCTACGTAAGAGGCGTATAGACGGTCCTCTTCTGCCCGGTCTCGGTTTTGGGCGCTGCGCCGTCGGCTCCGCGCGTAGGCCCTTCTGGCCGCCACGCAGGCGGCCCGGAGACCCGTCAGCTCCTCCGTCCACCAATAGACGGCGCGACGGGGAGGCGGACGGCGAGACCGAGGCATGCTGGAGTTGCACACCTCGGTCAGGGACCCCCTGAGCCAAACCGCTGCGGCGTCCACGTCCAGGACATCGACAGGGGGCGACAGCCAGTCCTGGAGAAAGGCCGCCTCCTCAGCTGCGTCCCGGTCCAGGCGGGTGAGTGCCCACCGCGGGAAGGGAGATTGCCCGGCACGGGCCATCCTCCCCCCCCGGGTGGAGATGTCGAACCGCACATATCGGTGGTCCGACAAGGTCTCCACCATCTCTACCCGCCAGTTGACGACGCGGGCGGCTAAGGCGGGGGTGGCAAACGAGACGTCCACCACCGACCCTCCCTGTTGCCGCACACACGTGTGGACCGCCCCTCTGTTGAGGAGGGACACACCGCATGAGGCCGCCCAAAACTCGACGGCGCGTCCCCGGACGTTGCAGCTGGCAGCCGGGTTGCCCCAGGCCGCCGACTTGGCGTTCAGGTCGCCCAGCACCACGACCTGGCACGGCGCCGCCCTCCCTACGACTGCGGTGAGGATCTCGAGGAAATCCTCAAAGTCCGAGAGAGAGCGGTTCGGGGAGAAGTAGACCCCAACCAGGGCCATGTCTCCCCACGCGGCGGCCACGTATCCCGATCCCCTCTCTAAGAGCGAGAGGGGAGGGGAGTCCGTGGAAGACCGCGACACCAGCGCCACCAAGCCGTCCCGGTCGCCCAGCCAACGGCCAGGGACCGAGTAAGGCTCGGCGACCACCGCCAAGTCCACCAACCACTCAGCCATGGTCTGCATCAGCAGATCCTGGGCTGCCCGGCAGTGGTTGGCGTTCGCCTGGAGTATGCGATGTTCGACCCTATCCATCAGTCGGACATCGCACCCCCCTCCGCCGCCACCGCAGCCGCCGCAGTGCTTTTGGCAGTAGCAGCAGGCCCGGCCGGCGCTTGCGCTTTGCCCCGTTTAGGGGGAGGATTGCATTTCCTCCCCCTCGTGACGTGGTCGGCGGGGCAGCCACTGGCGGCACACACCGCGCAGTGCGGCGCGGCGGCCTCGCAGGAGGCGGCTTTGTGGCCCTCCTTGCCGCAACGGAAGCACGTGTCCGTCCTGTCGACCGTGGACGGACACAGGGCCCGGGTGTGTCCGATGCCGAAGCACCGGAAACACCGCAGAGGCTGGTCCTCGAGTGCCCGGACTGCACCCGAGCTGAAGCCGACTGTGAGCCGTCCCTTGGCAAGGACGGCTTTGGCAGCGGCGACTGGGCACTCGAGGCGAATGGTGCCCATGCCGCCGCGGCCGGGTCTTATGTCCCGGCATTGGACCGCTGCGACGCCACAGCCCCCTATCGCCGCGACCGCCGCCACCACCTCCTCCTTGGTGACGGAGTCGTCCAAGTCAGCCACCTCTATGGCCGCTGACTTGACCGGCCGGGCCACCTTCGCCGAGTCCGCGATGACCTCCTGCAGCTTGGCTGCAAAGAGGTCAGCATGGGAACTCCCCTCTGCCCCCGGGAACTCGAATATTCGAGCCCCGGCTTGGGTCCGCCGGCAAGAGACGCTGCCGATCCCCAGTTGGGCGGGATCGGCATTCGCACGCGCCCGCACCAAAATGGACGCGTACGTCTCCCCCCGGTCCGCAGCCTCCGCGGTGAGCGTCACCACGACGGCCGCGGTTTTTGGGGGGACTAGTCGCCCCTTTCCCCTCTTCCCTTTCCCTTTCCCCGTCCCCTTTCCCTTGCCGGTCGTCTGGGCTTGGCTGGGAGCGGTGGTGGCGGGGACGACTGGGACGGCCGTCGTCGACTTCTTGCCCCTGCCCTTCCCCTTGCGGACCACCTCCGTCCACTCGTTGGACGGGGTCGTTGAGGGGAGAAGGACGTCTTCCGCCTGGGAGGAGGATGACGGTCCTGGCTCGCTCTGCCTCGTATCCGCCGCAAGCGGCGGTCGGAGGCGTTTCTCCGGCAGGAGCCGGTCCTCAATTCCTGCTATGCAGGCTCTAGTGAAGGCCCTCTCCTCCATTACGACCTTGCGGATGATATCCTCAAGGTTGTTGGAGGCGGGGCCTTCTGCCGCAGGGCTCGTCTTGGCCTGTTGTGGCCGGGCCGTGGCTTCGGCCAGCTTCTGATGAAGCTGGCTGACCTCCGACTGCAGGCGATCAACCTTCGCCTGCAGTTGCCGCGTTTCGTCGGTGGCCTTGCGCTGGACCAGCTCCGCGACGATGCCGCGCATGCTCGCGGCCCTACATTTGAGGGCCTTTTGCAAGGTCCCCTTTAGGTTGGAGGACTTCGAGGCGACCTCCACGATCTCCCTCTCATCCTCCTCCGCCATTCCCTCCAGCTCGGCCAGAGAGTGGTCCGCGTAGAGAACGCGGGACGCACCGTACCCGGACTTGGCCCGGGCGGCGTGCGCCCGCTTCTCTGTGGCGGCGACCCGCTCCTCCAGCTCTTGCTGGAGCTGAGCTCGCCGAGCCAGGTCCAGCTGGCGTTGGGCGTTCGCCAGCCCAACGACATGGGTCTCCGCGGCCACCGTCGGCTTTTTAGCCTTCGGCAACCGCGTCGACCCCGAGGCCGAGGAGCCCTCGGACCCACCGCTCCGGTGGACTCGCTTCCGCGATCGGCAGTCGTCCGCGTCCGACACACTGATGAGTGAGTCGTTGTCGGACGACTCGTCCGCCCCTCCAAAGAAACTAGCCGCAGACGGCGCGCGGCTAGTCTCTGACGCTGAAGCGTCGGAGTGGCCCTGAGAAGGGCCTTTTGGTTGGCCCTGAGAAGGGCCTTTTGGTTGGCCCTGAGAAGGGCCTTTGGGTTGGCCCTGAGAAGGGCCTTTGGGTTGGCCCTGAGAAGGGCCTTTGGGTTGGCCCTGAGAAGGGCCTTTTTGTTTTAAAAACCGCCCGCAGGCGTCCCGCGCAGGACTCGACATGTTTCCCGCGGGTTCGCAAACTCAACACGACAATAAGATTAAAAACAAGCTGCGAATGCACAGTGCACTTTGGCCGTACCCAGTCTGCCACTCCGTTACGGTGGTCAGAACTGGGCCGTTTCCAGGGGACGCGACGTGGACGCAAGCACTGTGGGGTGGTCCCCCAACCTAACCTAACCTTTTTTTTTTTTTTTTTTTTTTTTTTTTGCGCTGGGAAAAAATGCGTTACGCATACCCTCCCATCGGGGGATGGGGGGCTATGTGGGACTCCCCGGTCTGACCCGGTATACCCACTAAAACAACCCAGCGGCACTCCCGCTTCGTCCGAGTGGCGAAGGACTGGGAAACCGGCACAGCCTTAACGTCCAGTCCTCCGCCGACGATTGCCCCTCAGGGCGGGCCTCTCACGCCCCCCCCGTGGGGAGGGGGAAGGGCCCGGGAATGACCGACGAAGGTGGTGATGGGTGCAATGCGGGAGAAGGCGCCCCCGCGCCTGTCGCCCGCCCATCGCCACCATGAGGTGGGAGAGGATTGCGCCTTCTCCGACCCCTTCTTCGTCTGCGGAGCGGCACAGCGAGGGGGTCATTCTCCCGCGCGCGCTCCGCCTCCTCCTTTTGCGAGATTACGTCCTCACAAAAGGAGGCAACTGCTGTACAGGCCCCCTCGCTCTCCAGCATAGCGTTAACCATGCAGGGAAGCGAGAGGTCGCCCAGCACCACGACCTGGCGTGGCGCCGCCCTCCCTATGACTGCGGTGAGGATCTCGAGGAAATCCTCAAAGTCCGAGAGAGAGCGGTTCGGGGAGAAGTAGGCCCCAACCAGGGCCATGTCTCCCCGCGCGGCGGCCACGTATCCCGGTCCCCTCTCTAAGAGCGAGAGGGGAGGGGAGTCTGTGGAAGACCGCGACACCAACGCCACCAAGCCGTCTCGGTCGCCCAGCCAACGGCCAGGGACCGAGTAAGGCTCGGCGACCACCGCCAAGTCGTTCGCCTGGAGTATGCGATGTTTGACCGCATCCATCAGTCGGACATCGCACCCCCCTCCGCAGCCACCGACGCAGGAACGACGGTGCTCTTGGCAGCAGCAGCAAACCCGGCCGGCGCCTGTGCTTTGCCCCGCTTAGGGGGAGGATTGCAGTTCCTCCCCTTCGTGACGTGGTCTGCCGGGCAGCCACTGGCGGCACACACCGCGCAGTGCGGCGTGGCGGCCTCGCAGGAGGCGGCTTTGTGGCCCTCCTTGCCGCAGCGGAAGCACGTGTCCGTCCTGTCAACAGTGGACGGACACAGGGCCCGGGTGTGTCCGATGCCGAAGCACCGGAAACACCGCAGAGGCTGGTCCTCGAGTGCCCGGACTGCACCCGAGCTGAACCCGACTGTCAGCCGTCCCTTGGCAAGGACGGCTTTGGCAGCGGCGACTGGGCACTCGAGGCGAATGGTGCCCATGCCGCCGCGGCCGGGTCTTATGTCCCGGCCTTGGACCGCCGCGACGCCACAGCCCCCTATCGCCGCGACCGCCGCCACCACCTCCTCCTTAGTGACGGAGTCGTCCAAGTCAGCCACCTCTATGGCCGCTGACTTGACCGGCCGGGCCACCTTGGCGGAATCCGCGATGACCTCCTGCAGCTTGGCTGCAAAGAGGTCAGCATGGGTACTCCCCTCTGCCCCCGGGAACTCGAATATTCGAGCCCCGGCTTGGGTCCGCCGGCAAGTTACGCTGCCGATCCCCAGTTGGGCAGGATCGGCATTCGCACGCGCCCGCACCAAAATGGACGCGTACGTCTCCCCCCGGTCCGCAGCCTCCGCGGTGAGAGTCACCACGACGGCCGCGGTTTTTGGGGGGACTAGTCGCACCTTTCCCCTTCCCTTCCCTTTCCCCGTCCCCTTTCCCTTGCCAGTCGTCTGCGATTGGCTGGGAGCGGTGGTGGCGGGGACGACAGGGACGGCCGTCGTCGACTTCTTGCCCTTTCCCTTCCCCTTACGGACCACTTCCGTCCACTCGTTGGACGGGGTCGTGGAAGGTAGAAGGGCGTCTTCCGCCTGGGAGGAGGATGACGGTCCCGGCTCGCTCTGCCTCGTATCCGCCGCAAGCGGCGGTCGGAGGCGTTTCTCCGGCAAGAGCCGGTCCTCTATTCCTGCTAAGCAGGCTCTAGTGAAGGCCCTCTCCTCCATTACGACCTTGCGGATGATATCCTCAAGGTTGGAGGCAGGGCCCTCTGCCGCAGGGCTCGTCTTGGCCTGTTGTGGCCGGGCCGTGGCTTCAGCCAGCTTCTGATGAAGCTGGCTGACCTCCGACTGCAGGCGATCCACCTTCGCCAACCTAACCTAACCTAACCTAACCTTTTTTTTTTTTTTTTTTTTTTTGTTCCGGGGTGGAAAATCCTCATGGATGTCCGCCGCCCTGGGGCGGGCGACGGGGTCTGTCAGACTCTTACTGACTAAAAACCACCCCGGTGTTCCATCTCACACCTGCGCCAGGGGTCGCGGGAACGTTCGATCCTTCCGCAACCCCCGGCTGGTGCCGGCCCGCCACTGCGGGCCTCGTCGGGTCAGGGGGGGGAGTGAGGTGTTTGACTCCCCCCGTGACGTCTAAGAGGGGCGCGCGTGGAACACTACGCGCCGCCACCTCGGGTCCTGATGTGTGGGGGGCGGCGGACGTCCCCGAGTCCGTCGCCCCTGGACCCATTTAGGGGGGCTGGAAGAGGGCGTTGTCCGCCCTCCGCCGACGCCCGGTGCGCCTGCTGCGGGCAGGGTGAGTGGACGAGATCTCCCTCTCCCTTTCCGCAGCCTCCTTCTGCGACATGACCGTTTCGCAAAAGGAAACCACCGCGTCCCAGGACTCTTCGCTGCCGACCATCGACTCGACCACGGCCGGCAGCGACAGGTCACTGCCTACTTCTGTGATGAGGGCACGGCGCGGCTCCTCCCAAGCGGCACACTCTGCCAGCGTATGCCACGCCGTGTCCTCCCGGCAGTCGACGCAGTGGTGACACCGGGCGTCCGGCTCCCTGTTTATGCGACACAGGTACTTCCCGAAGCAACCATGCCCCGAAAGTACCTGCGTCACCCGAAACGACAGGGAGCCGTGCCTCCTCCCGAGCCAGGGCTCGAGTACTGGCCGAACCTAACCTAACCTTTTTTTTTTTTTTTTTTTTTTTGTTCCGGTGTGGAAAATCCTCATGGATGTCCGCCGCCCTGGGGCGGGCGACGGGGTCTGTCAGACTCTTACTGACTAAAAACCACCCCGGTGTTCCATCTCACACCTGCGCCAGGGGTCGCGGGAACGTTCGATCCTTCCGCAACCCCCGGCTGGTGCCGGCCCGCCACTGCGGGCCTCGTCGGGTCAGGGGGGGGAGTGAGGTGTTTGACTCCCCCCGTGACGTCTAAGAGGGGCGCGCGTGGAACACTACGCGCCGCCACCTCGGGTCCTGATGTGTGGGGGGCGGCGGACGTCCCCGAGTCCGTCGCCCCTGGACCCATTTAGGGGGGCTGGAAGAGGGCGTTGTCCGCCCTCCGCCGACGCCCGGTGCGCCTGCTGCGGGCAGGGTGAGTGGACGAGATCTCCCTCTCCCTTTCCGCAGCCTCCTTCTGCGACATGACCGTTTCGCAAAAGGAAACCACCGCGTCCCAGGACTCTTCGCTGCCGACCATCGACTCGACCACGGCCGGCAGAACCTAACCTAACCTAACCTAACCTTTTTTTTTTTTTTTTTTTTTGTTCCGGGGTGGAAAATCCTCATGGATGTCCGCCGCCCTGGGGCGGGCGACGGGGTCTGTCAGACTCTTACTGACTAAAAACCACCCCGGTGTTCCATCTCACACCTACGCCAGGGGTCGCGGGAACGTTCGATCCTTCCGCAACTCCCGGCTGGTGCCGGCCCGCCACTGCGGGCCTCGTCGGGTCAGGGGGGGGAGTGAGGTGTTTGACTCCCCCCGTGACGTCTAAGAGGGGCGCGCGTGGAACACTACGCGCCGCCACCTCGGGTCCTGATGTGTGGGGGGCGGCGGACGTCCCCGAGTCCGTCGCCCCTGGACCCATTTAGGGGGGCTGGAAGAGGGCGTTGTCCGCCCTCCGCCGACGCCCGGTGCGCCTGCTGCGGGCAGGGTGAGTGGATGAGATCTCCCTCTCCCTTTCCGCAGCCTCCTTCTGCGACATGACTATTTCGCAAAAGGAAACCACCGCGTCCCAGGACTCTTCGCTGCCGACCATCGACTCGACCACGGCCGGCAGCGACAGGTCACTGCCTACTTCTGTGATGAGGGCACGGCGCGGCTCCTCCCAAGCGGCACACTCTGCCAGCGTATGCCACGCCGTGTCCTCCCGGCAGTCGACGCAGTGGTGACACCGGGCGTCCGGCTCCCTGTTTATGCGACACAGGTACTTCCCGAAGCAACCATGCCCCGAAAGTACCTGCGTCACCCGAAACGACAGGGAGCCGTGCCTCCTCCCGAGCCAGGGCTCGAGTACTGGCCGGACCGCCTCGATAGTGCTGAGGCCGGCGGTAGGGCGTGAGAGCCTGTCCCGCCATTCCGCCACCAGGACCTCGCGAAGCTGAGACCGACGCAGCTCCATATGGCGCTGCGTCAGCCCTTCGCCTCGCGCCCGCGCTTCCTCGCGCCACCGGTACAGCGACGCGAGCACTTTCGCCTCCAGGTCCCAGGGCGGGGATCCAGCCAGTACGCAAGCCGCCTCGTAGGAGATCGTGCGATATCCGCGGACGACTCTGACGGCCACAGCTCTCTGCGGCTTTCGCAGTACTGCGATGCTACCGGCCGTCAGGTCAGTCGCCCAGATCGGGGCCCCATACAGGGCCATCGATCGCACGATCCCCACGTAGAGCCGCCTACAGGCGGCGCTCGGGCCCCCCAGATTGGGAAGCAGCGTTGACAGCGCCCCAGCCGCGCCCAACAATTTGGGCGCCAGCCGCCGGAAGTGGGGGCCGAAATCCCACCGGCTGTCGAGCACCAATCCCAGGTACTTCATGGTAGACTCGACAGCGATCCGAGCCCCCCCGACCACTATATGCAAGCCGGGCGGCGGCGCCCGCCGGGGGCCATGAAACACCATGGCCTCCGACTTGTTGAGGGCCACCTCCAGGCCCAGGCGACGTATGCGGCTCACCACCTGTGACACCGCAGCCGTCGCCAGCAACGCTGCCTCCCTGTGCGAGCTCCCCCGGGCAGTGACCAGCGTGTCGTCGGCATAACACGTCAGTTCCACGCCCGGCTGGAGCTCACCCCTCAGCAACCAGTCGTACCCGATGTTCCACAGGGGCGGACCAACGACCGAGCCCTGTGGAACACCGCACGACATGCGGTGCTGGATTTCGCCATCGCGTCCCATGTAGGTGACACTCCTCTCCGACAGATAAGCCCCAATGATGCGGCGGAGGTAGAGAGGCACCCGATGATACCGCAGTGCCTCCCGAATAGTACTCCAGGGCATGGTGTTGAAGGCGTTGGAGATGTCCAAGGACACCGCCAACAACACCTCGCCCCGGGCCACCGCTTCCTCCGCCAGGACCCTCACCCGCGACACAGCGTGAATGGTGGAGCGCCCCTGCCGAAAACCGAACTGGTTACCGTCCAGGTCCGGCCCCTCTCCGCACAAGTGGCCGACGAGGCGGGCTGCGATTATCCGCTCAAACAGCTTACCCACCTCGTCTAGCAACACTATGGGCCGGTACGCGGACGGCGAGTCCGCGGGGCGCCCCGCCTTCCTGAGCAGGACCAGACGACCAGATTTCCACAAAGTGGGAAACTGGCCCTGCTCAAGGCACGCTGTGTAGAGTCCTCTCAGTTGGGGCTCAAGCTCCTTCAGAGCGAGGGCTAATACGCAGCCGTGGATCCCGTCGGGCCCCGGAGCCACGTTCTTGGCCCGGAGCCGCATCACGGCTGCCCCCATCTCTGCCTCTGTCACCTCTGGGACGCTGATGGCGTTCTCTTCTGTAGACTCTGCGGCTGTGGGCAAAGCCATCGGCGGCGGAGTGTGCTCCGCTCTAGCCGGGAAGAGGGCTGCGACTACCTCCTCCAGCAGCTCGGGTTGGAGACTCTCCGTAAGTGGGGGCGCCGCGGCTCGAAGTTTCCCTCGAACCGCGCGATAAGGGCGCCCCCACGGATCCCCGTCTAGAGTCTCCAACATCTCCTCCCTGGCTCGCGTCCTCGCCTCGTCGATGGCCAGCCACAGAGTCCTCTTCGCCGCGCGGTACACCTCATACAGCGCGGCTTCTTCGTCAGGGACCCGACGACGTCTCCTCCGGTATCGGGTGTACTGGCGCCTGACCGCCACGCACGCGACGCGCAGCTGCGCGATCTCGGCGGTCCACCAGTACACCTGGCGCCTTGCCGACTGTGTGTGGACCCGGGGCATGGACGCGTCGCTGATTTGCGTCATCGCCCCGCGGAACCACAGCGCCTCCTGCTCGACGTCGACGGGTCCGTCCGTTGCCGACTCCCGGAACCAGGCCTGGACAATAGCGGCCTCCTCGAGAAGCTCCCTGTCGATGCGCTTACGCGCCCAGCGCGGACCGTCCGTACGCGGGGCCGGTAAACCGCGGCCGCCGGCGGTCTGGGCGGAGACGTCGAAACGGATGTAGCGGTGATCCGACAACGTCTCCACCTCCGCGGCGACACGCCAGTCGCGGACACGGTTCGCGACAGCGGGGCTAGCGAACGAGACGTCCACTATAGACCCGCCCCGCTGCCGCACGCACGTGTGCACCGAGCCCCGATTTAGGACGGTCAAGCCAGTCGTGACCGCCCACTCCTCCAGCACCTCGCCCCTAGCATCGGTCACTGGAGATCCCCACGCCGCAGACTTGGCGTTGAGATCCCCCAGCAACAGCACAGGGCGAGGGTGGAGTCGGCCCACGACGGCACCCAACTCGACAAGGAATCTCTCGAAGTCGGCGAGGCTCTTGTTGGGCGAAAAGTACGCCCCAACCGTGCCAATGCCGTCCACGAGGGCGGCCACCCAGCCGTGACCTCGGGACGGGTTGGCAAGAGCTCCGCCAATGATGGCTACCAAACCGTCCAGGTCTCCCACCCAGTTATCTCTGGGGGGGACAAAGTACGGTTCGGCAACCACCGCCACGTGAATCGACCACTCTGCCATGCTCTGGAGCAAGAGATCCTGAGCTCTAGCAGAGTGGTTGATATTGCCCTGGAGGAAATGGTACAGCGCCATTTATGCGCAATCCATTCCCTCCGCACCATTCCTAGGCCGGGAGTCGGCCGAAGGGCAGCCAGGCTGAGGGGGGGGTAAAGAGCCCCCGGCAGCCTTGGCACCCCTTCTCTTCCCTTTCTGGGCAGGCACGCCACAGGCCTTTCCGCCCGCTCTGTGCCCAGCGGGCCTCCCTGCAGCTGTACAGAGGCTGCAGTTTGGCGCCGCGGAGCACTGGGCCGCCTTGTGGCCGGCCTGACCGCAGCGATAGCACTGCTCGCTGCGGTCTACGGAGGTGCACCGTGCCCTGACATGCCCAATGTCGAGGCAACGGTAGCACCGCAAGGCCCGGGGTTGCAGCAGCTTCGCCCTCGCTGCAACCCACCCCACCAACAGACGTCCAGCGTTGGCGACTTTGTTCGCCGCCGCCACCGGGCACCGCACCCAGATCGCGCCGAGCCCGGAAGCGTCGACGCGAATCTCGCCCGTCCGCACGTCCGCGGGCGGACAACCTTTTTTTTTTTTTTTTGTTCCGGGGTGGAAAATCCTCATGGATGTCCGCCGCCCTGGGGCGGGCGACGGGGTCTGTCAGACTCTTACTGACTAAAAACCACCCCGGTGTTCCATCTCACACCTACGCCGGGGGTCGCGGGAACGTGCGATCCTTCCGCAACCCCCGGCTGGTGCCGGCCCGCCACTGCGGGCCTCGTCGGGTCAGGGGGGGGAGTGAGGTGTTTGACTCCCCCCGTGACGTCTAAGAGGGGCGCGCGTGGAACACTACGCGCCGCCACCTCGGGTCCTGATGTGTGGGGGGCGGCGGACGTCCCCGAGTCCGTCGCCCCTGGACCCATTTAGGGGGGCTGGAAGAGGGCGTTGTCCGCCCTCCGCCGACGCCCGGTGCGCCTGCTGCGGGCAGGGTGAGTGGACGAGATCTCCCTCTCCCTTTCCGCAGCCTCCTTCTGCGAGATGACCGTTTCGCAGAAGGAAACCACCGCGTCCCAGGACTCTTCGCTGCCGACCATCGACTCGACCACGGCCGGCAGCGACAGGTCACTGCCTACTTCTGTGATGAGGGCACGGCGCGGCTCCTCCCAAGCGGCACACTCTGCCAGCGTATGCCACGCCGTGTCCTCCCGGCAGTCGACGCAGTGGTGACACCGGGCGTCCGGCTCCCTGTTTATGCGACACAGGTACTTCCCGAAGCAACCATGCCCCGAAAGTACCTGCGTCACCCGAAACGACAGGGAGCCGTGCCTCCTCCCTAGCCAGGGCTCGAGTACTGGCCGGACCGCCTCGATAGTGCTGAGGCCGGCGGTAGGGCGTGAGAGCCTGTCCCGCCATTCCGCCACCAGGACCTCGCGAAGCTGAGACCGACGCAGCTCCATATGGCGCTGCATCAGCCCCTCGCCTCGCGCCCGCGCTTCCTCGCGCCACCGGTACAGTGACGCGAGCACTTTCGCCTCCAGGTCCCAGGGCGGGGATCCAGCCAGTACGCAAGCCGCCTCGTAGGAGATCGTGCGATATCCGCGGACGACTCTGACGGCCATCGCTCTCTGCGGCTTTCGCAGTACTGCGATGCTACCGGCCGTCAGGTCAGTCGCCCAGATCGGGGCCCCATACAGGGCCATCGATCGCACGATCCCCACGTAGAGCCGCCTACAGGCGGCGCTCGGGCCCCCCAGATTGGGAAGCAGCGTTGATAGCGCCCCAGCCGCGCCCAACAATTTGGGCGCCAGCCGCCGGAAGTGGGGGCCGAAATCCCACCGGCTGTCGAGCACCAATCCCAGGTACTTCATGGTAGACTCGACAGCAATCCGAGCCCCCCCGACCACTATATGCAAGCCGGGCGGCGGCGCCCGCCGGGGGCCATGAAACACCATGGCCTCCGACTTGTTGAGGGCCACCTCCAGGCCCAGGCGACGTATGCGGCTCACCACCTGTGACACCGCAGCCGTCGCCAGCAACGCTGCCTCCCTGTGCGAGCTCCCCCGGGCAGTGACCAGCGTGTCGTCGGCATAACACGTCAGTTCCACGCCCGGCTGGAGCTCACCCCTCAGCACCCAGTCGTACCCGATGTTCCACAGGGGCGGGCCAACGACCGAGCCCTGTGGAACACCGCACGACATGCGGTGCTGGATTTCGCCATCGCGTCCCATGTAGGTGACACTCCTCTCCGACAGATAAGCCCCAATGATGCGGCGGAGGTAGAGAGGCACCCGATGATACCGCAGTGCCTCCCGAATAGTACTCCAGGGCATGGTGTTGAAGGCGTTGGAGATGTCCAAGGACACCGCCAACAACACCTCGCCCCGGGCCACCGCTTCCTCCGCCAGGACCCTCACCCGCGACACAGCGTGAATGGTGGAGCGCCCCTGCCGAAAACCGAACTGGTTACCGTCCAGGTCCGGCCCCTCTCCGCACAAGTGGCCGACGAGGCGGGCTGCGATTATCCGCTCAAACAGCTTACCCACCTCGTCTAGCAACACTATGGGCCGGTACGCGGACGGTGAGTCCGCGGGGCGCCCCGCCTTCCTGAGCAGGACCAGACGACCAGATTTCCACAAAGTGGGAAACTGGCCCTGCTCAAGGCACGCTGTGTAGAGTCCTCTCAGTTGGGGCTCAAGCTCCTTCAGAGCGAGGGCTAATACGCAGCCGTGGATCCCGTCGGGCCCCGGAGCCACGTTCTTGGCCCGGAGCCGCATCACGGCTGCCCCCATCTCTGCCTGTGTCACCTCTGGGACGCTGATGGCGTTCTCTTCTGTAGACTCTGCGGCTGTGGGCAAAGCCATCGGCGGTGGAGTGTGCTCCGCTCTAGCCGGGAAGAGGGCTGCGACTACCTCCTCCAGCAGCTCGGGTTGGAGACTCTCCGTAAGTGGGGGCGCCGCGGCTCGAAGTTTCCCTCGAACCGCGCGATAAGGGCGCCCCCACGGATCCCCGTCTAGAGTCTCCAACATCTCCTCCCTGGCTCGCGTCCTCGCCTCGTCGATGGCCAGCCACAGAGTCCTCTTCGCCGCGCGGTACACCTCATACAGCGCGGCTTCTTCGTCAGGGACCCGACGACGTCTCCTCCGGTATCGGGTGTACTGGCGCCTGACCGCCACGCACGCGACGCGCAGCTGCGCGATCTCGGCGGTCCACCAGTACACCTGGCGCCTTGCCGACTGTGTGTGGACCCGGGGCATGCACGCGTCGCTGATTTGCGTCATCGCCCCGCGGAACCACAGCGCCTCCTGCTCGACGTCGACGGGTCCGTCCGTTGCCGACTCCCGGAACCAGGCCTGGACAATAGCGGCCTCCTCGAGAAGCTCCCTGTCGATGCGCTTACGCGCCCAGCGCGGACCGTCCGTACGCGGGGCCGGTAAACCGCGGCCGCCGGCGGTCTGGGCGGAGACGTCGAAACGGATGTAACGGTGATCCGACAACGTCTCCACCTCCGCGGCGACACGCCAGTCGCGGACACGGCTCGCGACAGCGGGGCTAGCGAACGAGACGTCCACTATAGACCCGCCCCGCTGCCGCACGCACGTGTGCACCGAGCCCCGATTTAGGACGATCAAGCCAGTCGTGACCGCCCACTCCTCCAGCACCTCGCCCCTAGCATCGGTCACTGGAGATCCCCACGCCGCAGACTTGGCGTTGAGATCCCCCAGCAACAGCACAGGGCGAGGGTGGAGTCGGCCCACGACGGCACCCAACTCGACAAGGAACCTCTCGAAGTCGGCGAGGCTCTTGTTGGGCGAAAAGTACGCCCCAACCGTGCCAATGCCGTCCACGAGGGCGGCCACCCAGCCGTGACCTCGGGACGGGTTGGCAAGAGCCCCGCCAATGATGGCTACCAAACCGTCCAGGTCTCCCACCCAAACCTAACCTAACCTAACCTTTTTTTTTTTTTTTTTTTTTTTTTTTTTTTTTTTTTTTTTTTTTTTTTTTTTTTTAACGTGGAGAAATGCTCATGCATTCTGCACTACCACGGGGAGGTAGTGCAGGTATGTGGGACTCTAACCCACTAAAACTCCACGGTGTCCTCCTCTGCCGCTTACGGCGGGAACACGGGCACGCGTTAGCACTCATCCGTGAACCCGCCGCGGCTGTCCGTTACCGGACCCTCCTCTGGGGAGTATTCCCCATCACCGGCGCACCAGAACACATAGCACGCCGTGACCACCCCAGGGACCAAACCAGCACATGGGCGCCAGACGACCCCGTGTCTGGGCACCCTTGGTCCCCCTGCGACGGGTCAGGACATTGGCCCCGCCGCCTGCCAATTTTCGGCCGCAGAGGATAGGGAGAGCGGCCAACGTCATACCGACACTCCTCCTCCCCTGCGGCCCCACCGCGTCCGCCATCGAACGGTGGCGACCCCGTCAAGGCCGCGGAAGGTAGGGAGAGCGGCGCACTGCAATACCGGCACTCCTCTCCCGCCGCGGCCTTCAACCCTCAGCCGCGATGCCTCCGTTACAACGACATCGCGGCCCGCCTCAGTTGCGATGTCGCCGAAGCGGCACCGCAACCTACTTGTTGGCCGCTACGTCGTCGGCTTATAGGCAAAAGCCCTGACGAGCGGCCCCTCCTCGGGTTCCTCTTCGCTTCACCGTGGGTGTCCAAGCCACGGCTACTGAGCCCCCCCGCCTCGACAATGCGGGAACCCACCGGGGGGGCAACCTAACCTAACCTTTTTTTTTTTTTTTTTTTTTTGTTCCGGGGTGGAAAATCCTCATGGATGTCCGCCGCCCTGGGGCGGGCGACGGGGTCTGTCAGACTCTTACTGACTAAAAACCACCCCGGTGTTCCATCTCACACCTAAGCCAGGGGTCGCGGGAACGTTCGATCCTTCCGCAACCCCCGGCTGGTGCCGGCCCGCCACTGCGGGCCTCGTCGGGTCAGGGGGGGGAGTGAGGTGTTTGACTCCCCCCGTGACGTCTAAGAGGGGCGCGCGTGGAACACTACGCGCCGCCACCTCGGGTCCTGATGTGTGGGGGGCGGCGGACGTCCCCGAGTCCGTCGCCCCTGGACCCATTTAGGGGGGCTGGAAGAGGGCGTTGTCCGCCCTCCGCCGACGCCCGGTGCGCCTGCTGCGGGCAGGGTGAGTGGACGAGATCTCCCTCTCCCTTTCCGCAGCCTCCTTCTGCGACATGACTGTTTCGCAAAAGGAAACCACCGCGTCCCAGGACTCTTCGCTGCCGACCATCGACTCGACCACGGCCGGCAGCGACAGGTCACTGCCTACTTCTGTGATGAGGGCACGGCGCGGCTCCTCCCAAGCGGCACACTCTGCCAGCGTATGCCACGCCGTGTCCTCCCGGCAGTCGACGCAGTGGTGACACCGGGCGTCCGGCTCCCTGTTTATGCGACACAGGTACTTCCCGAAGCAACCATGCCCCGAAAGTACCTGCGTCACCCGAAACGACAGGGAGCCGTGCCTCCTCCCGAGCCAGGGCTCGAGTACTGGCCGGACCGCCTCGATGGTGCTGAGGCCGGCGGTAGGGCGTGAGAGCCTGTCCCGCCATTCCGCCACCAGGACCTCGCGAAGCTGAGACCGACGCAGCTCCATATGGCGCTGCATCAGCCCCTCGCCTCGCGCCCGCGCTTCCTCGCGCCACCGGTACAGTGACGCGAGCACTTTCGCCTCCAGGTCCCAGGGCGGGGATCCAGCCAGTACGCAAGCCGCCTCGTAGGAGATCGTGCGATATCCGCGGACGACTCTGACGGCCATCGCTCTCTGCGGCTTTCGCAGTACTGCGATGCTACCGGCCGTCAGGTCAGTCGCCCAGATCGGGGCCCCATACAGGGCCATCGATCGCACGATCCCCACGTAGAGCCGCCTACAGGCGGCGCTCGGGCCCCCCAGATTGGGAAGCAGCGTTGACAGCGCCCCAGCCGCGCCCAACAATTTGGGCGCCAGCCGCCGGAAGTGGGGGCCGAAATCCCACCGGCTGTCGAGCACCAATCCCAGGTACTTCATGGTAGACTCGACAGCGATCCGAGCCCCCCCGACCACTATATGCAAGCCGGGCGGCGGCGCCCGCCGGGGGAACCTAACCTAACCTAACCTAACCTTTTTTTTTTTTTTTTTTTTTTTTTTTTTTTTTTTTTTTTTGCGCTGGGAAAAAATGCGTTACGCATACCCTCCCATCGGGGGATGGGGGGCTATGTGGGACTCCCCGGTCTGACCCGGTATACCCACTAAAATAACCCAGCGGCACTCCCGCTTCGTCCGAGTGGCGGGGGACTGGGAAACCGGCACAGCCTTAACGTCCAGTCCTCCGCCGACGATTGCTCCTCAGGGCGGACCCCTCACACCCCCCCCGTGGGGAGGGGGAGGGGCCCGGGAGTGACCGACGAAGAAGGTGGTGATGGGTGCAATGCGGGAGATGGCGCCCCCGCGCCTGTCGCCCGCCCATCGCCACCATGAGGAGGGGGAGGATGTCGCCCTCTCCGACCCCTTCTTCGTCTGCGGAGCGGCACAGCGAGAGGGTCATCCTCCCGCGCGCGCTCCGCCTCCTCCTTTTGCGAGATTACGTCCTCGCAAAAGGAGGCAACCGCTGACCAGGACCCCTCGCTCTCCAGCATGGCGCTGACCACGCAGGGAAGCGAGAGGTCCTGTCCGACCACCGCGGTTAGACCGCGGCGCAGCTCGGACCAAGCCGGGCACACTTCAAGAGTATGCTGTGCCGTGTCCTCCGCCGCACCGCAGTCGTGGCACGCCGGGGTCTCCTCCCTCCCGATCCGGTGCAGGTACGATCCGAAACAGCCATGCCCGGACAACACCTGCACCAGGCGGAACGAGAGGAAACCGTGAGACCGCTCGAGCCAGCTCCGCAGGACCGGACCGAGCGCGTCCAACGTCCGGCGGCCAAAGGCGGCGGTGGCGAGGTCCTCCGTCCAGTGGAGGACGATTGCGTCCCTCGCCTCCCGCCGCACGGCCTCCCGCTCTTCGGCGACGGGGCGCTCCCCGAGCGCCCTCCGGTGCGCGGTCCACTCGTAGACTCTGGCGAGCACCCAAGCCTCCAACTCCCAAGGAGGGGTGCCGGCCAGAGCGCACGCCGCCGAGAAGCCCACCGAGCGGTAGGCCCTCGCCACCCTCAGTGCAGTGGCCCTTTGGGGCTTGCGCAAGGCGGTCGCGTTCTCTCTCCTGTGGAGGGAGTCCGCCCAGATGGGGGCCCCGTATAGGGCCATACTCTTAAGGATGCCGGCATACAGCTGCCGGCATTTCGCCTTGGGCCCCCCCAGGTTCGGGAGGAGCCAGGAGAGGGCGTCCGCAGCTTTCAAGAGGCGCGTCGACAGCCCGCTGAAATGCGGGCCGAAGCGCCACCTGTCGTCCAGCACCAGGCCCAGATACTTCATCTGGGGCTGGACCCCTATCCGGACGCCCTCTACGACAATGTGGGCGTCGGGAGGGCAGCGCTGCCGAGGCCCGTGAAAGAACACGGCCTCGGTCTTGTGCAGCGCCACCTTCAATCCCAGGCGGCGGATCCTCTCTGCGACCAAGGATCCGCCAGCCGAGGCCAGACAGGCCGCGTCCCCAAAGTTCCTCCCCCGGGCCGTGAGGAGAGTGTCATCCGCGTAGCAGATGACACTCGTGCCCTGGAGGAGGACTCCCCGCAGTAGCCAGTCGAACCCGATGTTCCACAGGGGGGGCCCGAGCACTGACCCCTGCGGAACACCGGACTCTGCGCCGTACCGCCTCACCGTGGCCGTCTTGTCCACTAGGAGGACCTCTCGGCCCTCCAAGTAGCTGGCCAGGAGGTTCCGCAGGTATTGGGGCACTCCGTGATACCGGAGCGCCTCCAATATCGTCGAGTGGGGGACGGAGTTGAAGGCGTTTGCGATGTCGAACGACACCGCCAGCACTCCGTCCCCCGCCTCCACCGCCTCCCTCACCTGGCCCTTGAGTAGGGCCAGCGCATCGATCGTCGAACGCCCTCGACGGAAACCGAATTGGGCGTCCGACAGGTCCGGCCCTACCCCCCGCAAAAGGCTATCAAGCCGGGACGCGACGATCCCCTCGAACAATTTACCGACCTCATCGAGCAGGACGATGGGCCGGTATGCCGATGGGGAGTCCGCCGGGCGTCCCTCCTTTCGGAGCAGGCACAGCTGCCCCTCCTTCCAAAGTTGCGGGAACCTCCCAGCCGTAAAGCACGCGCTGAAGAGGTCCCGAAACCTGTCCTCCATTTGGGAGGCGGCGATCGCCACCACCCGTGCGGGGACGCCGTCTGGTCCGGGGGCCGTCTTCTTCGCGCGGAGGCTGAGAACCCCCGCGCGGACCTCCGCCGCGGTCACCGGGGGGACGTCCTCCTCCGGCGAAGCCGCACCTTGCGGGGGATCCATGGTTGGTGGGGTGAAGTCTTCGGTCCTGCGCGGAAACAGGGACCGGACCACCCCATCCAGCAACGCTGGCTCGAGGGTCTCCGTCAGTGGGGGACCATAGGGGCGCAGCTGGTTCCGAGCCGCCTTGTATGGTCTCCCATAAGGATCTCTGTCGAGACCCTCCAGCATCTCGGCCCTCGCCGAGTCTTCTGCAGCGCCCATTGCAGACTTGAGGACCTTCTTCGCCTCTACGTAAGAGGCGTATAGGCGGTCCTCTTCTGCCCGGTCTCGGTTTTGGGCGCTGCGCCGTCGGCTCCGCGCGTAGGCCCTTCTGGTCGCCACGCAGGCGGCCCGGAGACCCGTCAGCTCCTCCGTCCACCAATAGACGGCGCGACGGGGAGGCGGACGGCGAGACCGAGGCATGCTGGAGTTGCACACCTCGGTCAGGGACCCCCTGAGCCGGACCGCTGCGGCGTCCACGTCCAGGACATCGACAGGGGGCGACAGCCAGTCCTGGAGGAAGGCCGCCTCCTCAGCTGCCTCCCGGTCCAGGCGGGTGAGTGCCCACCGCGGGAAGGGAGATTGTCCGGCGCGGGCCATCCCCCCCCCCTGGGTGGAGATGTCGAACCGCACATATCGGTGGTCCGACAAGGTCTCCACCATCTCCACCCGCCAGTTGACGACGCGGGCGGCTAGGGCGGGGGTGGCAAACGAGACGTCCACCACCGACCCTCCCTGTTGCCGCACACACGTGTGGACCGCCCCCCTGTTGAGGAGGGACACACCGCATGAGGCCGACCAATACTCGACGGCGCGTCCCCGGACGTTGCAACTGGCAGCCGGGTTGCCCCAGGCCACCGACTTGGCGTTCAGGTCGCCCAGCACCACGACCTGGCGCGGCGCCGCCCTCCCTACGACTGCGGTGAGGATCTCGAGGAAATCCTCAAAGTCCGTGAGAGGGCGGTTCGGGGAGAAGTAGACCCCAACCAGGGCCATGTCTCCCCACGCGGCGGCCACGTATCCCGGTCCCCTCTCTAAGAGCGAGAGGGGAGGGGAGTCCGTGGAAGACCGCGACACCAGCGCCACCAAGCCGTCCCGGTCGCCCAGCCAACGGCCAGGGACCGAGTAAGGCTCGGCGACCACCGCCAAGTCCACCAACCACTCAGCCATGGTCTGCATCAGCAGATCCTGGGCTGCCCGGCAGTGGTTGGCGTTCGCCTGGAGTATGCGATGTTCGACCCTATCCATCAGTCGGACATCGCACCCCCCTCCGCCGCCACCGCAGCCGCCGCAGTGCTTTTGGCAGCAGCAGCAGGCCCGGTCGGCGCCTGCGCTTTGCCCCGCTTAGGGGGAGGATTGCAATTCCTCCCCCTCGTGACGTGGTCGGCGGGGCAGCCACTGGCTGCACACACCGCGCAGTGCGGCGTGGCGGCCTCGCAGGAGGCGGCTTTGTGACCCTCCTTGCCGCAGCGGAAACATGTGTCCGTCCTGTCGACCGTGGACGGACACAGGGCCCGGGTGTGTCCGATGCCGAAGCACCGGAAACACCGCAGAGGCTGGTCCTCGAGTGCCCGGACTGCACCCGAGCTGAACCCGACTATCAGCCGTCCCTTGGCAAGGACGGCTTTGGCAGCGGCGACTGGGCACTCGAGGCGAATGGTGCCCATGCCGCCGCGGCCGGGTCTTATGTCCCGGCCTTGGATCGCTGCGACGCCACAGCCCCCTATCGCCGCGACCGCCGCCACCACCTCCTCCTTGGTGACGGAGTCGTCCAAGTCAGCCACCTCTATGGCCGCTGACTTGACCGGCCGGGCCACCTTGGCGGAATCCGCGATGACCTCCTGCAGCTTGGCTGCGAAGAGGTCCGCGTGGGTACTCCCGTCTGCCCCCGGGAACTCGAAAATTCGAGCCCCGGCTTGGGTCCGCCGGCAAGAGACGCTGCCGATCCCCAGTTGGGTGGGATCCGCATTGGCACGCGCCCGCAACAGAACGGACGCGTACGTCTCCCCCCGGTCAGCAGCCTCCGCGGTGAGGGTCACCACGACGGCCGCGGTTTTTGGGGGGACTAGTCGCCCCTTTCCCCTCTTCCCTTTCCCTTTCCCCGTCCCCTTTCCCTTGCCGGTCGTCTGGGCTTGGCTGGGAGCGGTGGTGGCGGGGACGACAGGGACGGCCGTCGTCGACTTCTTGCCCTTTCCCTTCCCCTTACGGACCACTTCCGTCCACTCGTTGGACGGGGTCGTGGAAGGGAGAAGGGCATCTTCCGTCTGGGAGGAGGACGGCCCCGGCTCACACTGCCTCGTATCCGCCGCAAGCGGCGGTCGGAGGCGTTTCTCCGGCAAGAGCCGGTCCTCTATTCCTGCTAAGCAGGCTCTTGTGAAGGCCCTCTCCTCCATTACGACCTTGCGGATGATATCCTCAAGGTTGGAGGCGGGGCCCTCTGCCGCAGGAATCGTTTTGGCCTGTTGTGGCCGGGCCGTGGCTTCTGCCAGCTTCTGATGGAGCTGGCTGACCTCCGACTGCAGGCGATCAACCTTCGCCTGCAGTTGCCGCGTTTCGTCGGTGGCCTTGCGCTGGACCAGCTCCGTTACGATGCCGCGCATGCTCGCGGCCCTACATTTGAGGGCCTTTTGCAAGGTCCCCTTTAGGTTGGAGGACTTCGAGGCGACCTCCACGATCTCCCTCTCATCCTCCTCCGCCATTCCCTCCAGCTCGGCCAGAGAGTGGTCCGCGTAGAGAACGCGGGACGCACCGTACCCGGACTTGGCCCGGGCGGCGTGCGCCCGTTTCTCAGTAGCGGCCACCCGCTCTTCCAGCTCTTGCTGGAGCTGAGCCCGCCGAGCCAGGTCCAGCTGGCGTTGGGCGTTCGCCAGCCCAACGACATGGGTCTCCGCGGCCACCGTCGGCTTTTTAGCCTTCGACAACCGTGTCGACCCCGAAGCCGAGGAGCCCTCGGACCCACCGCTCCGGTGGACTCGCTTCCGCGGACGAGAGTCGTCCGCGTCCGACACACTGATCAGTGAGTCGTTGTCGGACGACTCGTCCGCCCCTCCGAAGAAACTAGCCGCAGACGGCGCGCGGCTAGTCTCTGACGCTGAAGCGTCGGAGTGGCCCTGAGAAGGGCCTTTTGGTTGGCCCTGAGAAGGGCCTTTTGGTTGGCCCTGAGAAGGGCCTTTGGTTTGGCCCTGAGAAGGGCCTTTGGGTTGGCCCTGAGAAGGGCCTTTGGGTTGGCCCTGAGAAGGGCCTTTTTGTTTTAAAAAACGCCCGCAGGCGTCCCGCGCAGGACTCGACATGTTTCCCGCGGGTTCGCAAACAAACAAGACAATAGGGTTAAAAACAAGTTGCGAATGCACAGTGCACTTTGGCCGTACCCAGTCTGCCACTCCGTTACGGTGGTCAGAACTGGGCCGTTTCCAGGGGACGCGACGTGGACGCAAGCACTGTGGGGTGGTCCCCCAACCTAACCTTTTTTTTTTTTTTTTTTTTTTTTTTTTTTTTTTTTTTTTTTGTTCCGGGGTGGAAAATCCTCATGGATGTCCGCCGCCCTGGGGCGGGCGACGGGGTCTGTCAGACTCTTACTGACTAAAAACCACCCCGGTGTTCCATCTCACACCTACGCCAGGGGTCGCGGGAACGTTCGATCCTTCCGCAACCCCCGGCTAGTGCCGGCCCGCCACTGCGGGCCTCGTCGGGTCAGGGGGGGGAGTGAGGTGTTTGACTCCCCCCGTGACGTCTAAGAGGGGCGCGCGTGGAACACTACGCGCCGCCACCTCGGGTCCTGATGTGTGGGGGGCGGCGGACGTCCCCGAGTCCGTCGCCCCTGGACCCATTTAGGGGGGCTGGAAGAGGGCGTTGTCCGCCCTCCGCCGACGCCCGGTGCGCCTGCTGCGGGCAGGGTGAGTGGACGAGATCTCCCTCTCCCTTTCCGCAGCCTCCTTCTGCGACATGACTGTTTCGCAAAAGGAAACCACCGCGTCCCAGGACTCTTCGCTGCCGACCATCGACTTGACCACGGCCGGCAGCGACAGGTCACTGCCTACTTCTGTGACGAGGGCACGGCGCGGCTCCTCCCAAGCGGCACACTCTGCCAGCGTATGCCACGCCGTGTCCTCCCGGCAGTCGACGCAGTGGTGACACCGGGCGTCCGGCTCCCTGTTTATGCGACACAGGTACTTCCCGAAGCAACCATGCCCCGAAAGTACCTGCGTCACCCGAAACGACAGGGAGCCGTGCCTCCTCCCGAGCCAGGGCTCGAGTACTGGCCGGACCGCCTCGATAGTGCTGAGGCCGGCGGTAGGGCGTGAGAGCCTGTCCCGCCATTCCGCCACCAGGACCTCGCGAAGCTGAGACCGACGCAGCTCCATATGGCGCTGCATCAGCCCCTCGCCTCGCGCCCGCGCTTCCTCGCGCCAGCGGTACAGCGACGCGAGCACTTTCGCCTCCAGGTCCCAGGGCGGGGATCCAGCCAGTACGCAAGCCGCCTCGTAGGAGATCGTGCGATATCCGCGGACGACTCTGACGGCCATCGCTCTCTGCGGCTTCCGCAGGACTGCGATGCTGCCGGCCGTCAGGTCAGTCGCCCAGATCGGGGCCCCATACAGGGCCATCGATCGCACGATCCCCACGTAGAGCCGCCTACAGGCGGCGCTCGGGCCCCCCAGATTGGGAAGCAGCGTTGACAGCGCCCCAGCCGCGCCCAACAATTTGGGCGCCAGCCGCCGGAAGTGGGGGCCGAAATCCCACCGGCTGTCGAGCACCAATCCCAGGTACTTCATGGTAGACTCGACAGCGATCCGAGCCCCCCCGACCACTATGTGTAAGCCGGGCGGCGGCGCCCGCCGGGGGCCATGAAACACCATGGCCTCCGACTTGTTGAGGGCCACCTCCAGGCCCAGGCGGCGTATGCGGCTCACCACCTGTGACACCGCAGCCGTCGCTAGCAACGCTGCCTCCCTGTGCGAGCTCCCCCGGGCAGTGACCAGCGTGTCGTCGGCATAACACGTCAGTTCCACGCCCGGCTGGAGCTCACCCCTCAGCACCCAGTCGTACCCGATGTTCCACAGGGGCGGGCCAACGACCGAGCCCTGTGGAACACCGCACGACATGCGGTGCTGGATTTCGCCATCGCGTCCCATGTAGGTGACACTCCTCTCCGACAGATAAGCCCCAATGATGCGGCGGAGGTAGAGAGGCACCCGATGATACCGCAGTGCCTCCCGAATAGTACTCCAGGGCATGGTGTTGAAGGCGTTGGAGATGTCCAAGGACACCGCCAACAACACCTCGCCCCGGGCCACCGCTTCCTCCGCCAGGACCCTCACCCGCGACACAGCGTGAATGGTGGAGCGCCCCTGCCGAAAACCGAACTGGTTACCGTCCAGGTCCGGCCCCTCTCCGCACAAGTGGCCGACGAGGCGGGCTGCGATTATCCGCTCAAACAGCTTACCCACCTCGTCTAGCAACACTATGGGCCGGTACGCGGACGGCGAGTCCGCGGGGCGCCCCGCCTTCCTGAGCAGGACCAGACGACCAGATTTCCACAAAGTGGGAAACTGGCCCTGCTCAAGGCACGCTGTGTAGAGTCCTCTTAGTTGGGGCTCAAGCTCCTTCAGAGCGAGGGCTAATACGCAGCCGTGGATCCCGTCGGGCCCCGGAGCCACGTTCTTGGCCCGGAGCCGCATCACGGCTGCCCCCATCTCTGCCTCTGTCACCTCTGGGACGCTGATGGCGTTCTCTTCAGTGGACTCTGCGGCTGTGGGCAAAGCCATCGGCGGCGGTGTGTGCTCCGCTCTAGCCGGGAAGAGGGCTGCGACCACCTCCTCCAGCAGCTCGGGTTGGAGACTCTCCGTAAGTGGGGGCGCCGCGGCTCGAAGTTTCCCTCGAACCGCGCGATAAGGGCGCCCCCACGGATCCCCGTCTAGAGTCTCCAACATCTCCTCCCTGGCTCGCGTCCTCGCCTCGTCGATGGCCAGCCACAGAGTCCTCTTCGCCGCGCGGTACACCTCATACAGCGCGGCTTCTTCGTCAGGGACCCGACGACGTCTCCTCCGGTATCGGGTGTACTGGCGCCTGACCGCCACGCACGCGACGCGCAGCTGCGCGATCTCGGCGGTCCACCAGTACACCTGGCGCCTTGCCGACTGTGCGTGGACCCGGGGCATGGACGCGTCGCTGATTTGCGTCATCGCCCCGCGGAACCACAGCGCCTCCTGCTCGACGTCGACGGGTCCATCCGTTGCCGACTCCCGGAACCAGGCCTGGACAACAGCGGCCTCCTCGAGAAGCTCCCTGTCGATGCGCTTACGCGCCCAGCGCGGACCGTCCGAACGCGGGGCCGGTAAACCGCGGCCGCCGGCGGTCTGGGCGGAGACGTCGAAACGGATGTAACGGTGATCCGACAACGTCTCCACCTCCGCGGCGACACGCCAGTCGCGGACATGGCTCGCGACAGCGGGGCTAGCGAACGAGACGTCCACTATAGACCCGCCCCGCTGCCGCACGCACGTGTGCACCGATCCCCGATTTAGGACGGTCAAGCCAGTCGTGACCGCCCACTCCTCCAGCACCTCGCCCCTAGCATCGGTCACTGGAGATCCCCACGCCGCAGACTTGGCGTTGAGATCCCCCAGCAACAGCACAGGGCGAGGGTGGAGTTGGCCCACGACGGCACCCAACTCGACAAGGAACCTCTCGAAGTCGGCGAGGCTCTTGTTGGGCGAAAAGTACGCCCCAACCGTGCCAATGCCGTCCACGAGGGCAGCCACCCAGCCGTGACCTCGGGACGGGTTGGCAAGAGCCCCGCCAATGATGGCTACCAAACCGTCCAGGTCCCCCACCCAGTTATCCCTGGGGGGGACAAAGTACGGTTCGGCAACCACCGCCACGTGAATCGACCACTCTGCCATGCTCTGGAGCAATAGATCCTGAGCTCTAGCAGAGTGGTTGATGTTGCCCTGGAGGAAATGGTACAGCGCCATTTATGCGCAATCCATTCCCTCCGCACCATTCCTAGGCCGGGAGTCGGCCGAAGAGAAGCCAGGCTGAGGGGGGGGTAAAGAGCCCTCCGCAGCCTTGGCACCCCTTCTCTTACTCTTCTGGGCAGGCACGCCACAGGCCTTTCCGCCCGCCCTGTGCCCAGCGGGCCTCCCTGCAGCTGTACAGAGGCTGCAGTTTGGCGCCGCGGAGCACTGGGCCGCCTTGTGGCCGGCCTGACCGCAGCGATAGCACTGCTCGCTGCGGTCTACGGAGGTGCACCGTGCCCTGACATGCCCAATGTCGAGGCAACGGTAGCACCGCAAGGCCCGGGGTTGCAGCAGCTTCACCCTCGCTGCAACCCACCCCACCAACAGACGCCCAGCGTCGGCAACTTTGTTCGCCGCCGCCACCGGGCACCGCACCCAGATCGCGCCGAGCCCAGAAGCGTCGACGCGAATCTCACCCGTCCGCACGTCCACGGGCGGACATCCACCGGCTCTGGCGACGGCTGCCACGACCTCGGCCGGAGTCGTCGAGTCGTCCAGACCGTCGACGCGCAGTTCAGCGGTCTTCATCGGCCTGGACACCCGAACGTCCTCCGGGTTGAGGACCTCCCTCAGCTTGGCGGCCAGGACGTCCGCCTTTTCGCCGCTAGAGGCACCCGACACCTCCAGCAGTCGCGCCCCCGTAATTGCCGGCCTCAGTCTGAGGCCGGACGGTATGCCAAGGTCGGGGAACGCGACTTTGGCTTTCGCCTCCATAAGGACCGCCTTATAGGAGATGCCCCTTTCGACGGCTCCGGGCTGCAGCGTAATCACTACAGCCGCGGAGCGTGGGGCTCTCACCCTAGGCGGCCCCTGAGCCTTTTTCGATGCCGGTGCCGGTGCTCTAGCGGGTACCGGTGGCGGCGCCGCCGTCTTCCTCTTACGGCGGCCCCTCTTGACGACCGTCGTCCAGGTCTCCGTGGTGGCCCCAGGTGCGGTCGCCGAAGATGTGGTCGCCGGGGGTGCGGTCGCCGGGGGTGCGGTCGGCAGGGGCGCGGACGTGCCTTCCACGGGCTTTCTCGGCCCCTCCGCGGGCTTTTTGGCCCCCTTGGGTTTCCCGGCTGTCGGGCCCAGCTTAGCGGGCTCCCCCTTACTCCGCCTGTCAGCAGCTAGCGGCGGTCGGAGAGTCTCCGCCGGGAGGAGCCTCGACTCTAGGCCCTGCAGACGGGCATTCACCATACCCCCACACTGCAGCATGCAGATGCGAACGATCTTCTCAATCTCCGCATCCGCAGGTGTAGGGGCAGGGACCGACGACGGGGCCGACGGTGGCGGGGCAGTGATGGGAGCGAAACCGGTGGCCGCAGGACGTCTCTGCTGCCATTCTGCCCTCTGCGCGGCAAGCTCCCGCTTGAGGTCCTCGAGCTCAGATCTGAGACGGCCATTCTCCTCCCACAGCTTCGCCGTCTCCTCTGAGCTTGTGCGGTTCAGGAGGACCCCAACTGCCTCCTTGATGCCATCAGCCGCCTCTTTCAGGGCACGGGTGAACGTGCCCTTCAGGCTGCCGGATTTAGTGGCAACCTTCAGGACGACGTCCACGCCGTCCAAAACTTGGCGACTGAGCGCCACCGCCGACAGGTTCTCTCCGGCAGCCGCCTGAGCAGAGCGTCGCTCTCGGGCCAGTCGGGCCATCTCGCTGACCTCGTCAGCTGCCACCGCCTTCCGCTGCGCCCGCTTTGCGGCGTTCGCCTCCGCCTTATTGGACCCCAACGAGGTCAGCGAGGAGCCCTCGCTCAGGTCCACTATCGAGGGCCCGGGGTCGCTCTCCGCGCCCTCCGTCGGACTCGCTACGGGCACTGGTGTTGCGGGCCGAGAGATCGGCACAAAGCGACCCGCTCGGTCGCGGCCCGGTAGCCGAGCATGAGCTCCGCTCGCCAACGCACGTCCCCGCCCTCTCTGTGCCGTTGGTACCTTGGGGGCCGACAGGTTCTCCTCACTGGAGGAGAGGCCCATCGACCCCGAGTCCCTACTTCGCGGGCGTTTAAATCCGCGCGTGCCCTGATCGGACAGTTGGCCCTCACGCGAACCTGAGCCTCCTCGGCTCTTGTTGCCGTCAATGACGGCAAGTGGCGTTTTTTGTGCGTCGCA
Source organism: Mesoligia furuncula (assembly GCA_916614155.1). NCBI lineage: Eukaryota > Metazoa > Arthropoda > Insecta > Lepidoptera > Noctuidae > Mesoligia > Mesoligia furuncula. Next base: position 120,086 of record OU744792.1, read on the forward strand.
CAGTCGCTCCAGGCTGACCCGGAGCTCCTTTTCTTGCGACGCAAGTGACTGACGCAGGTCGGCAGTAGACTGCCGGCCCACGGGACTAGTGGTGCCCCCCCCAGATACGAAGGGGCTGCCTTCCGAAGAAGGGCGGGATTGTCCCTCCTTGGGTAGGAGGGTACCCGCCTGGGGAATAGTGTTTCCAGTAGCCTTATCCATGTTTTCCTTTTGAGGGTGAGGTCCCTTTTCGTCGCGCTAACGACCGGATCCCCTCCGGCCATTCATCCCCTCGGCACGCTAGACCTTGGGATTGGGGTAATTTTTAAGAGAGGTTGTCTTCCTCGCGGCCCGAGCCTCAGTGGCCCGGACCCCCGGTCCTGAACTCAGGATTACGGGGTGGCCGACGATTGGGCAGAACCAACCGCCGCCCCGGCGTCCCCACGCTGCCGCCGGATGCCGGACAGACGCAGCGCGGACATTGGACACCTTCCACCACCCACCTTCCCGTGGGTACAGCGGCGCGAACCGCTCCTTCCCAGCCTACGCCCACTCACGACCCTCTGTAAGCAGAGGTGGAGTGGACGTATGACCGTCCGTCTGTAGCCCGGTTCCCTTCACCGACCATCAAGGATGATCGGTGATTGGAACCATGACCTTTCCCCGTGTGTTGAAAATTAGCCGCCAGCCCCAAGAGTCCACCAGAACCAGTGGGCAATTGGTGCTGACGTTGCCCAGGGTGCGCCGCGAGGAGGCTTTCAACATGCACCCCCCCCCAACCTAACCTAACCTAACCTTTTTTTTTTTTTTTTTTTTTTAACGTGGAGAAATGCTCATGCATTCTGCACTACCACGGGGAGATAGTGCAGTTATGTGGGACTCTAACCCACTAAAACTCCACGGTGTCCTCCTCTGCCGCTTACGGCGGGAACACGGGCACGCGTTAGCACTCATCCGTGAACCCGCCGCGGCTGTCCGTTACCGGACCCTCCTCTGGGGAGTACTCCCCATCACCGGCGCACCAGAACACATAGCACGCCGTGACCACCCCAGGGACCAAACCAGCACATGGGCGCCAGACGACCCCGTGTCAGGGCACCCTTGGTCCCCCTGCGACGGGTCAGGACATTGGCCCCGCCGCCTGCCAATTTTCGGCCGCAGAGGATAGGGAGAGCGGCCAACGTCATACCGACACTCCTCCTCCCCTGCGGCCCCACCGCGTCCGCCATCGAACGGTGGCGACCCCGTCAAGGCCGCGGAAGGTAGGGAGAGCGGCGCACCGCAATACCGGCACTCCTCTCCCGCCGCGGCCTTCAACCCTCAGCCGCGATGCCTCCGTTACAACGACATCGCGGCCCGCCTCAGTTGCGATGTCGCCGAAGCGGCACCGCAACCTACTTGTTGGCCGCTACGTCGTCGGCTTATAGGCAAAAGCCCTGACGAGCGGCCCCTCCTCGGGTTCCTCTTCGCTTCACCGTGGGTGTCCAAGCCACGGCTACTGAGCCCCCCCCGCCTCGACAATGCGGGAACCCACCGGGGGGGAACCTAACCTAACCTAACCTAACCTTTTTTTTTTTTTTTTTTTTTTTTTTTTTTTTTTTTTTTTTTTTTGCGCTGGGAAAAAATGCATTACGCATACCCTCCCATCGGGGGATGGGGGGGCTATGTGGGACTCCCCGGTGTGACCCGGTATACCCACTAAAATAACCCAGCGGCACTCCCGCTTCGTCCGAGTGGCGGGGGACTGGGAAACCGGCACAGCCTTAACGTCCAGTCCTCCGCCGACGATTGCTCCTCAGGGCGGACCCCTCACACCCCCCCCGTGGGGAGGGGGACGGGCCCGGGAGTGACCGACGAAGAAGGTGGTGATGGGTGCAATGCGGGAGAAGGCGCCCCCGCGCCTGTCGCCCGCCCATCGCCACCATGAGGAGGGAGAGGCTGTCGCCGTCTCCGACCCCTTCTTCGTCTGCGGAGCGGCGCAGCGAGAGGGTCATCCTCCCGCGCGCGCTCCGCCTCCTCCTTTTGCGAGATTACGTCCTCGCAAAAGGAGGCAACCGCTGACCAGGACCCCTCGCTCTCCAGCATGGCGCTGACCACGCAGGGAAGCGAGAGGTCCTGTCCGACCACCGCGGTCAGACCGCGGCGCAGCTCGGACCAAGCCGGACACACTTCGAGCGTGTGCTGCGCCGTGTCCTCCGCCGCGCCGCAGTCGTGGCACGCCGGGCTCTCCTCCCTCCCGATCCGGTGCAGGTACGTTCCGAAACAGCCATGCCCGGACAACACCTGCACCAGACGGAACGAGAGGAAACCATGGGACCGCTCGAGCCAGCTCCGCAGGACCGGACCGAGCGCGTCCAACGTCCGGCGGCCAAAGGCGGCGGTGGCGAGGTCCTCCGTCCAGTGGAGGACGATTGCGTCCCTCGCCTCCCGCCGTACGGCCTCCCGCTCTTCGGCGACGGGGCGCTCCCCGAGCGCCCTCCGGTGCGCGGTCCACTCGTACACTCTGGCGAGCACCCAAGCCTCCAACTCCCAAGGCGGGGTGCCGGCCAGAGCACACGCCGCCGAGAAGCCCACCGAGCGGTAGGCCCTCGCCACCCGCTGTGCAATGGCCCTTTGGGGCTTGCGCATGGCGGTCGCATTCTCCCTCCTGTGGAGGGAGTCCGCCCAGATGGGGGCCCCGTATAGGGCCATGCTCTTCAGGATTCCGGCATACAGGCGCCGGCATTTCGCCTTGGGCCCCCCCAGGTTCGGGAGGAGCCAGGAGAGGGCGTCCGCAGCTTTCAACAGGCGCGTCGACAGCCCGCCGAAATGCGGGCCGAAGCGCCACCTGTCGTCCAGCACCAGGCCCAAATACTTCATCTGGGGCTGGACCCCTATCCGGACGCCCTCTACGATAATGTGGGCGTCGGGAGGGCAGCGCTGCCGAGGCCCGTGAAAGAACACGGCCTCGGTCTTGTGCAGCGCCACCTTCAATCCCAGGTGGCGGATCCTCTCTGCGACCAAGGATCCGCCAGCCGAGGCCAGACAGGCCGCGTCCCCAAAGTTCCTCCCCCGGGCAGTGAGGAGAGTGTCATCCGCGTAGCATATGACACTCGTGCCCTGGAGGAGGACTCCCCGCAGGAGCCAGTCGAACCCGATGTTCCACAGGGGGGGCCCCAGCACTGACCCCTGCGGAACACCGGACTCTGCGCCGTACCGCCTCACCGTGGCCGTCTTGTCCACGAGGAGGACCTCTCGGCCCTCCAAGTAGCTGGCCAGGAGGTTCCGCAGGTATTGGGGCACTCCGTGATACCGGAGCGCCTCCAATATCGTCGAGTGGGGGACGGAGTTGAAGGCGTTTGCGATGTCGAACGACACCGCCAGCACTCCGTCCCCCGCCTCCACCGCCTCCCTCACCTGGCCCTTGAGTAGGGCCAGCGCATCGATCGTCGAACGCCCTCGACGGAAACCGAATTGGGCGTCCGACAGGTCCGGCCCTACCCCCCGCAAAAGGCTATCAAGCCGGGACGCGACGATCCCCTCGAACAATTTACCGACCTCATCGAGCAGGACGATGGGCCGGTATGCCGATGGGGAGTCCGCCGGGCGTCCCTCCTTTCGGAGGAGGCATAGCTGCCCCTCCTTCCAAAGTTGCGGGAACCTCCCAGCCGTAAAGCACGCACTGAAGAGGTCCCGAAACCTGTCCTCCATTTGGGAGGCGGCGATCGCCACCACCCGTGCGGGGACGCCGTCTGGTCCGGGGGCCGTCTTCTTCGCGCGGAGGCTGAGAACCCCCGCGCGGACCTCCTCCGCCGTCACTGGCGGGACGTCTTCTTCCGGCGAAGCCGCCCCTTGCGGGGGATTCATCGTTGGTGGGGTGAAGTCGTCGGTCCTGCGCGGAAACAGGGACCGGACCACCCCATCCAGCAACGCTGGCTCGAGGGTCTCCGTCAGTGGGGGAACATAGGGGCGCAGCTGGTTCCGCGCCGCCTTGTATGGTCTCCCATAAGGATCCCTGTCGAGACCCTCCAGCATCTCGGCCCTCGCCGAGTCTTCTGCAGCGCCCATTGCAGACTTGAGGACCGTCCTCGCCTCTACGTAAGAGGCGTATAGGCGGTCCTCTTCTGCCCGGACTCGGTTTTGGGCGCTGCGCCGTCGGCTCCGCGCGTAGGCCCTTCTGGCCGCCACGCAGGCGGCCCGGAGACCCGTCAGCTCCTCCGTCCACCAATAGACGGCGCGACGGGGAGGCGGACGGCGAGACCGAGGCATGCTGGAGTTGCACACCTCGGTCAGGGACCCCCTGAGCCGGACCGCTGCGGCGTCCACGTCCAGGACATCGACAGGGGGCGACAGCCAGTCCTGGAGAAAGGCCGCCTCCTCAGCTGCCTCCCGGTCCAGGCGGGTGAGTGCCCACCGCGGGAAGGGAGATTGCCCGGCGCGGGCCATCCTCCCCCCCTGGGTGGAGATGTCGAACCGCACATATCGGTGGTCCGACAAGGTCTCCACCATCTCCACCCGCCAGTTGACGACGCGGGCGGCTAGGGCGGGGGTGGCAAACGAGACGTCCACCACCGACCCTCCCTGTTGCCGCACACACGTGTGGACCGCCCCCCTGTTGAGGAGGGACACACCGCATGAGGCCGACCAATACTCGACGGCGCGTCCCCGGACGTTGCAACCGGCAGCCGGGTTGCCCCAGGCCACCGACTTGGCGTTCAGGTCGCCCAGCACCACGACCTGGCGCGGCGCCGCCCTCCCTACGACTGCGGTGAGGATCTCGAGGAAATCCTCAAAGTCCGAGAGAGGGCGGTTCGGGGAGAAGTAGACCCCAACCAGGGCCATGTCTCCCCACGCGGCGGCCACGTATCCCGGTCCCCTCTCTAAGAGCGAGAGGGGAGGGGAGTCCGTGGAAGACCGCGTCACCAGCGCCACCAAGCCGTCCCGGTCGCCCAGCCAACGGCCAGGGACCGAGTAAGGCTCGGCGACCACCGCCAAGTCCACCAACCACTCAGCCATGGTCTGCATCAGCAGATCCTGGGCTGCCCGGCAGTGGTTGGCGTTCGCCTGGAGTATGCGATGTTCGACCCTATCCATCAGTCGGACATCGCACCCCCCTCCGCCGCCACCGCAGCCGCCGCAGTGCTTTTGGCAGCAGCAGCAGGCCCGGTCGGCGCTTGCGCTTTGCCCCGCTTAGGGGGAGGATTGCAATTCCTCCCCCTCGTGACGTGGTCAGCGGGGCAGCCACTGGCGGCACACACCGCGCAGTGCGGCGCGGCGGCCTCGCAGGAGGCGGCTTTGTGGCCCTCCTTGCCGCAACGGAAGCACGTGTCCGTCCTGTCGACCGTGGACGGACACAGGGCCCGGGTGTGTCCGATGCCGAAGCACCGGAAACACCGCAGAGGCTGGTCCTCGAGTGCCCGGACTGCACCCGAGCTGAAGCCGACTGTGAGCCGTCCCTTGGCAAGGACGGCTTTGGCAGCGGCGACCGGGCACTCGAGGCGAATGGTGCCCATGCCGCCGCGGCCGGGTCTTATGTCCCGGCCTTGGACCGCTGCGACGCCACAGCCCCCTATCGCCGCGACCGCCGCCACCACCTCCTCCTTGGTGACGGAGTCGTCCAAGTCAGCCACCTCTATGGCCGCTGACTTGACCGGCCGGGCCACCTTGGCGGAATCCGCGATGACCTCCTGCAGCTTGGCTGCAAAGAGGTCAGCATGGGTACTCCCCTCTGCCCCCGGGAACTCGAATATTCGAGCCCCGGCTTGGGTCCGCCGGCAAGATACGCTGCCGATCCCCAGTTGGGTGGGATCCGCATTGGCACGCGCCCGCAACAGAATCGACGCGTACGTCTCCCCCCGGTCCGCAGCCTCCGCGGTGAGCGTCACCACGACGGCCGAGGTTTTTGGGGGGACTAGTCGCCCCTTTCCCCTCTTCCCTTTCCCTTTGCCCGTCCCCTTTCCCTTGCCAGTCGTCTGCGATTGGCTGGGAGCGGTGGTGGCGGGGACGACAGGGACGACCGTCGTCGACTTCTTGCCCTTTCCCTTCCCCTTACGGACCACTTCTGTCCACTCGTTGGACGGGGTCGTGGAAGGGAGAAGGGCATCTTCCGTCTGGGAGGAGGACGGCCCCGGCTCACACTGCCTCGTATCCGCCGCAAGCGGTGGTCGGAGGCGTTTCTCCGGCAAGAGCCGGTCCTCAATCCCTGCTAAGCAGGCTCTAGTGAAGGCCCTCTCCTCCATTACGACCTTGCGGATGATATCCTCAAGGTTGGAGGCGGGGCCCTCTGCCGCAGGGCTCGACTTGGCCTGTTGTGGCCGGGCCGTGGCTTCGGCCAGCTTCTGATGAAGCTTGCTGACCTCCGACTGGAGGCGATCCACCTTCGCCTGCAGTTGCCGCGTCTCGTCAGTGGTCTTGCGCTGGACCAGCTCCGCGACGACACCGCGCATACTCGCGGCCCTGCATTTCAGGGCCTTCTGTAGGGTGCCCTTTAGGTTGGAGGACTTCGAGGCGACCTCCACGATCTCCCTCTCGTCCTCCTCCGCCATTCGCTCTAGCTCCGCCAGAGAATGGTCCGCGTAGAGAACGCGGGACGCACCGTACCCGGACTTGGCCCGGGCGGCGTGCGCCCGCTTCTCTGTGGCGGCGACCCGCTCCTCCAGCTCTTGCTGGAGCTGAGCTCGCCGAGCCAGGTCCAGCTGGCGTTGGGCGTTCGCCAGCCCAACGACATGTGTCTCCGCGGCCACCGTCGGCTTTTTAGCCTTCGGCAACCGCGTCGACCCCGAGGCCGAGGAGCCCTCGGACCCACCGCTCCGGTGGACTCGCTTCCTCGATCGGCAGTCGTCCGCGTCCGACACACTAATCAGTGAGTCGTTGTCGGACGACTCGTCCGCCCCTCCGAAGAAGCTAGCCGCAGACGGCGCGCGGCTAGTCTCTGACGCTGAAGCGTCGGAGTGGCCCTGAGAAGGGCCTTTTGGTTGGCCCTGAGAAGGGCCTTTTGGTTGGCCCTGAGAAGGGCCTTTTGGTTGGCCCTGAGAAGGGCCTTTGGGTTGGCCCTGAGAAGGGCCTTTGGGTTGGCCCTGAGAAGGGCCTTTTTGTTTTAAAAAACGCCCGCAGGCGTCCCGCGCAGGACTCGACATGTTTCCCGCGGGTTCGCAAACAAACAAGACAATAGGGTTAAAAAACAAGTTGCGAATGCACAGTGCACTTTGGCCGTACCCAGTCTGCCACTCCGTTACGGTGGTCAGAACTGGGCCGTTTCCAGGGGACGCGACGTGGACGCAAGCACTGTGGGGTGGTCCCCCAACCTAACCTAACCTAACCTTTTTTTTTTTTTTTTTTTTTTTTTTTTTTAACGTGGAGAAATGCTCATGCATTCTGCACTACCACGGGGAGATAGTGCAGTTATGTGGGACTCTAACCCACTAAAACTCCACGGTGTCCTCCTCTGCCGCTTACGGCGGGAACACGGGCACGCGTTAGCACTCATCCGTGAACCCGCCGCGGCTGTCCGTTACCGGACCCTCCTCTGGGGAGTATTCCCCATCACCGGCGCACCAGAACACACAGCACGCCGTGACCACCCCAGGGACCAAATCAGCACATGGGCGCCAGACGACCCCGTGTCTGGGCACCCTTGGTCCCCCTGCGACGGGTCAGGACATTGGCCCCGCCGCCTGCCAATTTTCGGCCGCAGAGGATAGGGAGAGCGGCCAACGTCATACCGACACTCCTCCTCCCCTGCGGCCCCACCGCGTCCGCCATCGAACGGTGGCGACCCCGTCAAGGCCGCGGAAGGTAGGGAGAGCGGCGCACCGCAATACCGGCACTCCTCTCCCGCCGCGGCCTTCAACCCTCAGCCGCGATGCCTCCGTTACAACGACATCGCGGCCCGCCTCAGTTGCGATGTCGCCGAAGCGGCACCGCAACCTACTTGGTGGCCGCTACGTCGTCGGCTTACAGGCTAAAGCCCTGACGAGCGGCCCCTCCTCGGGTTCCTCTTCGCTTCACCGTGGGTGTCCAAGCCACAGCTACTGAGCCCCCCCGCCTCGACAATGCGGGAACCCACCGGGGGGGAACCTAACCTAACCTAACCTAACCAGTCGCGCGGCACCCCTCACCGCGAGCAGATCAGTTTTAAGTCGCTCCGCGTTCGAAAAATCAAGAAAATCGGTTTTTTCGCGAAAAACTACAAGTGTCATACATCATTAGATGCGCGCTGCTGCAAGGCATGCTATAGTGAAAGTTATTTGGTGAAAAGTGGAAAATTCGAAAAGTTATTGACGAAAAACTACTTTTTGGAGACTTTGGAGCTTAACGCTGCTCGATTTTGAGTGAAGACTATTAAAACAGTGACTGTGGCCGGGTGCGCTGCGTGAAGACCTATCTTCGGACACCAACCTTGGATTTTTCCGAGTTAGGGTTCCGAAGATATAGAGAAAAAAGCAAAAACCACGTGCAACGTGGTCAGAGATCCCGAGGGTTTTGACTGGATCCGGGAGCAATTCCTGAAGCCAACACAGACGAGGAGCCGGGTGGCTTACTGGCATCGAAGAAAATCAACCTGGAACACCTGTAAAAATAAGGTTAAAATTTTTGTAATTTTCAAAATTTCATATCCTGGAATTTAAAGCGATAACATACACTTTTTATGCACTTTAAAAATTAGTCATAAGCACCCCTATACGTATTTTAAATTTTGTTCAAATTGGCCAAATAGTTTTTAAGTTATTAAGTCCCAAATATTTTAAAAATTCGGGGGTTGGTTAATTCAACCCCAAAAAAGTTGAATAAATTTTGGTTATAATTAGTCAGTGACTCGCTTTAATTATTGTTAGTTTGCGTTATTTTATATTTATATTTAATGCCTAAAAACCAGTTTGCAATATCAGTTTCTGACACTCACCCTTTTAAAAATTAAGCTACACCCCCTCAGGGCAACATAAAAATTTGAATGTAATATCACTGGATGGGGAAAATTGTCCTCTATCCAGTGATATATATCAAACCCACCCAAAAAGTATATTTAGACAAAATTTTAACATTTTCTTCCAAAAAACCAGTTCGTAATATTAGGACCTGACATACACCCTTTTTAAAAATTAAATTACACCCCCTCAGAATAACATAAAAATTTGAATGTAATATCACTGGATAGGGAAAATTCTCCTCTATCCAGTGATATATAATAAACCCACCCGTAACTTATATTTACATACCATATTAACATTTTCTTGTCGGAATAACAAAAATAAAAACTCTGTTTTAAAAAATCTTTCTCTTTAAATTCTAATTCAATAGCAGCTTTATTTATGCTCTGGTGTTTGTTTTTGAGCCCGAGTCTCTTTAGTTGTCGCGATTCCAGGTTTACACATAATTCTTTTTGACTATAACTGGAAATAATTACTTAGTGATACAGTCAAGTGCCCCATAGAAGGCTACCCTAAACTACGTTCCTTATAATTATAATTTTAATAGTTACCTACCTGCCTTACCTGTACTCCAGTCCGCGTTCCGCGAGCTTGAGTCCCGTATGGTAGGGTCTTTCCATTTTTCACATTTTTTTTCACATACATTTCGGTAGTAAAACACGTTTTTCCAGCATTTTTCAAAAATTTTCCTCAGCGTAAATTCCAAAAACCTCATAGATCTGTGGCCCGCACGGAGACGCATCTTTTGACACCTCGCAAGTGATCCTAGCACTTACAGAACCTGAGAAATCTTAAAAAACAGTTTTTCACTATCCAGGAATCGAACCCGGGACTTTTAAAATCCTTAAAACGCTCATATCTCGGGAACGGAGCGAGATAGCCCGTTTTTAACGCCACCCTGTAGATCTATACTAACGTATAGATATACTGCGGTGCCTTTCTGACTATCCCCCTTCAAACCCCCCCTTTTGTTTAAATAAATTGCGTATTTTATTTTAAATATCCCCGCCCCCAGCGCCCCCCTAAACACCCTCCTCGAACTATTACTGCCATCACTGTATGTGTATATATGCTTATGTGTAAACACTCATCATAGTAACCTCGTCACCCTTCCACCCTACCCCGCCTACCCGCCGCTCCCCCCCCCTCCCGCCCCGTCGAACCAAATTCCTTCCCCGTCCCATATCTGTTTGTAGTGAATATACTCACTGCCGCCCAGGTCACCCCTTCCCCTCTCCTCCCCCTGAAATTAACTCTCCCCCTATTATCTCGGAAACGGCTGGGAATATCCAAATTTTGAGTAAATTTTCCCCCCCCCTATAACCCCCCCTCTCATCTAAAACCTATAGTGGGATAAGACCCCTAAACCCCCATTTTGACCCCCTTCGTATTGACCCCAAAATTACTTAGTAGTGCAATTATATAATTATAACCTCACAGACCACTTACATTTATACTGTCCCAAACTCCCAACGCCCCCCCCTCACCGCCCCCCCCTCACCGCCCCCCTGAGACCCCCCCTGACAACCCCGTGACCCCTGGTATCCCAGGACGCCCCTTTGACCAGCCTCTTGCGACCCCCTGGATTTTCCAGAATTTATATACCTAACCCCCCCCCCCCCCCCCCCCCCCCCCGACCATTCAGGACTACCTCACCCCCCCGAGCCTTAACTTCGGACCCAGAGGTCGTAGACCTACCGAGTTTGGGGTCTTTGGAATCAGAAAGAAAAGACCTCTTCTTTGGCTCCGGAGAAATCCCGAAATAACGACCCCTCTTTAATTTTATTAATTTTTATATATATTTCCTTTCTTTTTTCTGGTGCCGCGGTATTTGCTGCGTGTGTGGCGTGTGCAGACCCTGGATAGGCTCATATTAACAAACAGCATTAACGTTACCTTCTAATCTGACAATTAGTAACCGTGGGTTATATAATTATTTAATTTTGACTAAAGGTCTGGGACCTGATAGCTTTAGTTGTTTTATTTGTTGTTTTTAGACAAATCTAGTTTTGTTCTTCTGCTTTATTGAGCTTTTATATCGAAGAAAAAACTATTGACACGACGATCCTGCGACTCAGGGATAGCGTTGTTTCACAGTCTTTAAATTTTGATAATCTTCGGGTATACTTGTGTCCATCCCCCCTTTACAGGGAAACAAAAGTATTACCTAAGTATAAAATTGCCTACTTATGAACCTGACTTTTACACATAGCACCGCTATGTTCCGCACACCGGCCAAGAAGAACGAGAGTTCGGCGAGCTCCAGTGGCTCGCCGCACTCGGCAGAGAAGGCTGGACCCTCGCTTCCCAATGTGAGGCGAAGCATCGGCGAATGGGAGGCCGGAAAAGCCGAGCCCCAGAACAAGCCCTCGGCTAAACGGGATGCCACCCCAGGTGCCTCTCCGCAAACCACCAACGCTCTGGAGACTCGCCGCGCCCTGCTGGATGCTGTAACACAGCCAAAAAGACCAGACCCCAGCTATCCCAACATCACGGCGGAGGCGAGGGCCTGTCTTAATAAGGCAAAGCTCCACCTCAACAACTCGCGCAATCTCAAGGCGGAGATCAAAAAGGAGGTTACAGCGGCGATAGACAGGCTGTACCAGTTGGTAAAAGAGGCGGATAACCGGAAAAGTGGTCAAAACCAGCAGAGGGCAGCGGAAGGCCAGAAGGCCGAGCAAAAAATGGAGGACCCAGAGAATATCACCTGGTTGCGCTCCGCACTAGAAGAGCAAGCTCTAATAGTGAAGGAGGGCAACCGGATGATCAAACAGCTGCAGGTGGCATTGCAGGAACAGAGAGAGGCACAAGAGCTACGAGACAGAGAACGGCACGGTGACAGAGATATCTTAAAGGAGATTCAGGCCCTCGGAGAGACCACCCAAGAAATGGGAAAAATGGTCCACGAGATTAGGGACAGAGCTCCTACCTACGCGGAGGCTCTAATCACACCCCAAAACACCTGGGGTCAAAAACCAAAGCACTCAGTCATCGTGTCGTCCGATGTCACAATGGACACGAGCACAGAGGTCGTGGGTAGGGTAAAACAGGTTCTGGATGCGAAGAATAGCGGCCTACAAATCGAGAGACTCCGAAAAGTTAGGGACAAGAGGGTTATCCTAAGCTTTGGTAGCAAGGAAGAGATGGCAAAGACAACAGCCCAGCTCAAAAAAGACAAAAACCTGAAAGTGGAAGAGGCGAAAAACAGGAACCCACTCGTGATCATCAAGGACCTCTTGTCCTACAACACTGACGAGGACATCTTGACTGCCCTAAAGGTCCAGAACGCCCGCCTACTGGAGGGTCTGACGGCTGAGGAGGCAACTGCCACGGTGAAATACCGGCGGAGGGCACGGAACTCGCTAGAGAGTCACGTCGTCCTACAGGTGACACCGAAGTTGTGGCAGAAGCTGACCGCGGCTGGCAGACTTTTCATCGACCTGCAGTGCGTTAGAGTCGAGGACCAAACGCCTCTCATACAATGCACAAGGTGCTTGGCGTATGGACACGGCCGAAAGTTGTGTGCGGAGCTTGTGGATCTGTGCAACTATTGCGGGGGGCCACATCTCAGGGCCGAATGTGCCGGGCTGGCAACGGGCGACAGGCCGACGTGCAAAAACTGTGTCAGAGAAAAACATGACGACACAGGGCACACGGTCTATAGCCATGACTGCCCCGTGCGCAGGAAATGGGATGCATTAGCGCGATCCGCAATAGCATATTGCTAAGGTGGTCCCGGCGGTTACGCGAACGGCAGCTACACAGGTATACACCATAGTGCAAGCCAACCTCCAACGCAAACAACTGGCGACTAATGAGCTTATGGTCGAGGCTCAAAAGCGAAAAATAGCCATCGCGTTGGTCCAGGAGCCGTATGTGGGTAGCATTAAGGCAATGAAGTCGTACGGGGGGGCTAGGGTCTACCAGAACTCGGACGGCGGTGGGGGCACTGTAAAGGCGGCGATAGTTGTGTTGAATCATGACATTGACGTCATACAGTGCCCTAGATTCACCACCAACAACATCGTGGTGGTGATACTGCGAACGAGGACGTGGGAGATGCTCGCCGTCTCGTACTACTTTGAGCCTGATCTACCCATTGGGCCATACCTGGACCACATAACAACCGTGATGAAGGAGCTGAAGCCTAAGAAAGCCATCATTGGAGGGGACGCTAACGCCAAAAGTGTGTGGTGGGGAAGCAGCACCATCGACGACAGAGGCGATGACCTGGCAGGAATGATAGGGGAACTAGACCTCCAGGTACTCAACTGCGGTAACAAACCCACCTTCGATACTATCAGAGGAGGACGCAGACTGACAAGCTACGTTGACGTGACGCTATGTACAGAGGACTTGCTTGACCTGGTGGAGGAATGGATGGTTGCTGAAGACCTAACGAGCTCGGACCACAACGGCATAATAATCAAAATTAAATTAGAAAAAGGGAAGGGTTTCAACATTAAAAGGACGACCAGGATTTATAACACGAAAAATGCTAATTGGGAACTTTTTAATGAAAAAATGGACCAATTAAAAATAGTAAATAAAATCAATACAGCACAGATACAACAAATAAATAATAAGGTACATTTAGACGAAATAATTGGAAAATACACAACAGTAATAACAGAAGCTTGTAATGAAGCAATACCTAAGAAAAAGGAAAACCATACACTTACCATGCCGTGGTGGTCCGAAGAACTCGAAGCAATGAAGCACGATGTCGCCACCAGGAAAAGAAGAATCCGATGCGCCGCGCCGTCACGTAGAGAAGGTGTGGTTGCGTTGTACCTGAAAGCAAAAGAAAAATACGAATTAGAGGTCAAAAAACGCTCCACAGAAAGCTGGAAAGATTTCTGTCAGAAACAGGACAGGGAATCGGTTTGGGAAGGGATTTACAGGGTGATTAAGAAAACCACAAAAAGGCACGAAGATCTGCCACTGGTCTGGAATGGGAGGGAAGTAGGTCAGGAAGGATCCGCGAAAGTACTGGCGGAAGTATTCTACCCGGAGGACACAGAGGAGGAGGATAGCCCAGACCATCGACGGATCAGAGCCCTGGCAGACCGAGTAAACGACTGGAAACATAATGAGACCCATGACCCAGCGTTTACGACGGAGGAGCTCAGGTTCGCGACGGAGAGCTTTAACCCCAAAAAGGCACCCGGGGCGGACGGCTTCACAGCCGATATCTGCCAGCGAGTAATATACCGGGACATGGACCTGCATCTGGTATTATTTAACAAATGTTGGCAACTGACACACTTCCCCACAGCTTGGAAAGAGGCCACCGTGGTGGTGCTGAGGAAGCCAGGCAAGGACAATTACACCAGTCCCAAGTCCTATAGGCCAATTGGACTGTTGCCAGTGATGGGTAAAATACTGGAGAAAATGATGGTTAGAAGGCTAGTTTGGTACCTGGCGCCCCGAATAAGTCCCCGGCAGTATGGCTTTATGCCACAACGAAGCACGGAAGACTCCCTCTATGACCTGATGGCCCACGTGAGGGGCAAACTCCAGGAGAGGAAGCTCGTCACGATGGTCTCGCTTGACATAGAGGGAGCCTTCGACAGTGCGTGGTGGCCGGCCATTAAGGTCAGACTGGCGGAAGAAGAGTGCCCTGCGAACCTCAGGAGGATGATAGCCAGCTACCTAAGCGACCGCAAGGTCCGGGTAAGGTATGCTGGCTACGAGTACGCGAAAAGCACGAATAAGGGGTGTGTCCAGGGATCAATAGGCGGCCCCATCTTGTGGAATCTCGTATTGAACCCATTGCTGGAAAGCCTCGCACAGAGAGGCTACTATTGTCAGGCGTTTGCGGATGATGTGGTGCTTGTGATTTCGGGAGACACGGCCTTAGACATCCAGAGACAAGCCAATGCCGCTCTCGAACATGTTCGGGGGTGGGGTGTTATGAATAAGCTCAGGTTCGCGCCGCACAAAACGTGCGCCATGCTGCTTACAAGAAAACTTAAATATGACACGCCACACCTGACCATGGGAGGGATCGACATTGAAATGTCCTCGGAGATGAAAATCCTGGGGCTCACAATAGATTCCAAGTTGACCTTTAATAGCCATACGGCTAACGTCTGTAAAAAGGCACTTGGAGTCTATAAGCAGCTGGCGAGAGCTGCCAGGGTCAGTTGGGGTCTCCACCCGGAAGTGACCCGAATCATATATACCGCTGCGGTAGAGCCCGTCATCACATACGCAGCTGCCGCCTGGTCCTCAGCATCAAAAAAGCTGGGGGTTCAACGCCACCTAAATGCGGTCCAGAGGGGTTTTGCCCAAAAACTATGCGGAGCGTACCGCACGACCTCTCTTCACTCAGCGCTGGTTCTGGCCGGAATATTGCCACTCGACCTCCGCATACAAGAGGCAGCCGCCCTGTATGAGGCGAGGAGAGGGGTACCCCGACCGGAGCTAGTAGACAGAGAGGTCGAGCGGAGAGTCGAGTTCGCCAGTACACCACACCCGGGGAGGCACACTGCGATAGAGTTCGTGAGCCTGGTAGACCAAGAACAATTAAATAGCTACAACACCCAAGCTATTCGGATATTTACCGATGGCAGCCGGATTGAGGGCAAGGTGGGAGCAGCGCTATCCCTATGGGATAGTGTAGCAGAGGTGAAAACCCTAAAACTCAAGCTGGCCCCATACTGTACGGTATACCAGGCAGAACTCCTCGCGGTGTGTAGAGCTACCGAGGTGATCCAGCGGAGAAGCGAGGAGAGCTATGGCATCTACAGTGACTCCAGGTCTGCACTGGAGACCATAACCAACCCCAGAACAACGCATCCCCTGGCAGTAGAAACCCGCAAGAACCTAAAGACCATTGAAAGCCAGAACAAAACTGTGTCTTTATTCTGGATCAAGGCACATGCAGGCCTTGCGGGTAACGAGAGGGCAGATGAACTGGCGAAACATGCGGCTCTCAATACGAAAACCAAACCTGACTACGACTTATGCCCGGTTTCATTCATCAAGCGACAGATCCGAAAGGAGTCGATTGATGAGTGGAACCAAAGATATAGAACAAGTTCCAGGGCCAAAGTTACAAAACTTTTCTTTCCGGACGTCACTACTTCATACAAGATAGTTCGACAAATGGTCCCTACAAATATCACCACTCAAATACTGACGGGGCACGGCGGGTTCTCTGAGTACCTGAACCGATTCAGGTGTAAGGGGAACTCATCGTGCATCTGTCAACCCGGAATACCTGAAACGGTCGAACACATCTTGACCGACTGTCCAGTGCACGCCCTAAAGAGACTCGAGGTGGAAAATAAACTAGAGTGCAAAATGGTAGCCAAAAACTTTCCAGAACTGATATCCGGTAGGAAACATAGGGAAACATTTATAACGTATATAACTGATATTGCGAAAACTGTAATAAATAGAAATAAATAAGAACAATAAATGTATGTTATATATATATTTGTATAATATATATAGGCTAGCATATAATATACAATAGTATAAGATAAGATTTAAGATAATTAAGGCATATAAACAAATTGATAAATGTAAATAAAAAATATGTTAACCCTACCTAGATATAGGATGTATAACTTAAAAAGAATAAACAATATGTAAGGAAATAAAGGCATAAGTTTAATAAATAAGGAAATAATAATAAATGTGTAGTCGTAAGTATAATTAAGAAATATATATTAAACATATTGACTTGCATGAAATAGGAATAAGAGTAAATTTTGTAATCCCACCAGGAAATTGACTATGTAGGTATTAAAATAAGTTAACTGTAATCAGAAATCTATAAACAAGTTTAAATAATCACGTACTTGTGTAACCTAAAGCACTGTTTAAAATAAAAATATAAGCTGTCCGTTTAAGGAGCAACATAAGACTAGGCTGTAATAATAAATATTAGTTAGAGATGAGAATAAAAAACATAAGACTGTTTGAAATAAATAAATGTATAAAAAAGGTCTCTGATCATGTCAGAGGAAACACGCAACGCCCTGTGATGACGGGTGAATATTAAAAAAAAAAAAAAAAAAAAAAAAAAAAAAAAAACCTAACCTAACCTAACCTAACCTAACCTAACCTGAGCGAACCTAACCTGAGCGAACCTAACCTGAGCGAACCTAACCTGAGCGAACCTAACCTGAGCGAACCTAACCTGAGCGAACCTAACCTGAGCGAACCTAACCTGAGCGAACCTAACCTGAGCGAACCTAACCTGAGCGAACCTAACCTGAGCGAACCTAACCTGAGCGAACCTAACCTGAGCGAACCTAACCTGAGCGAACCTAACCTGAGCAGAACCCCTCCAGCTCTCGTGGCGATCGGATCGTTTTTAGAGCCGCTCCGCAGTTAAAAATTCGAAAAAGTGGTCAATAGTGCTCGGATCTTGACAAATCAACCGTCAGGGTGTGCAGAAAATTTGCCCCCACACTACCAAGTCAACAAACAAATCGGATTGCAGTGCTGTGAAGTGAAATCGCTGAAAAACACTCTGTTTTAGAGGTTAAGTTATTTAAACTGGGACTTTTTGACGGATTGCGGTGAAACAAGATCGACAACCCTATGTTTTTCCATTGAAAAACACAGCGAAGAAACGCTACCTATGCGTCGGACCACTCCTGATTCGCGTGAAGTCACGACTTTCGGGATCATTCAGGAAAAACCAAAAACCACGTGGCCTGAAAAAGCCGAACGAGACATTGTAGCGGCCTGAAAGTTTGCAACACGGAAGAAGCTTATGAGAAGGGACGAAATCTGCAAGTACTAGAATTTTAAGTCAACTACTTTTGTTATTATAACCATTTGAAAACTCAGACTTTAACCTACTACACACATCAAAAGTGTCTAGGGATCAACATATATTTTTGCAATAACTTTTCTCCTGATTGATATTAATTAAAATTTTCTTTAAGGATTCATCAAATAAAGTGTTTTCGTTTGTCACAGTAACGATAAACCAAGTCACCTTTGCATTAATAAAGAAATTTGCCATTTTCCTAATAAAGGGATTTTTGACATTTGAACCACTAACACAAAAGTTCGAAAAAAAGACTGAAATAAATAAAATTAAGTTTTCTTTAAAATTTTATTGGGTAACTTAAACAATTAATAATCCGTGTTTCTACCGCGAACACTAACAACACAAGAACATCGGTTTGGCATACTCAAAATGAGTTCATCCAAATCACTCTGTAGAATGGCCGCCCATGTTCGTTGCAACAACAAAAAAAGGTCTTCTTGCGACTGGATACCCTCCATATTCGGCAGAGCTCTTCTCTGTAGCATATCCCATGCATGCTCAATCGGGTTCAAGTCTGGCGACTGAGCAGGCCAGGGCAGGACATTGATGTTAGCTGCGGCGAGAGTCTGTCTTACAACTCTTGCGGTGTGCGGTCGTGCATTATCATGCATTAACTGAAATAAGGGACCGATTTGCACTTGTAGAGGAACGATGACGTCTGATACAATCGTCTCAGCATAAATTTGAGCGTTGAGGTTGCCTCTGATCCAAATCAACTCAGTTCTTCCGCCGATCCAAATACCCGCCCATACCATGATGGTTCCACCACTATAAGGATGGACTTCCTGGCAGGATTTTAATCGCTGTTGGCGTCCAGGGGTTCTCCAGTGTCGTATACGTCTTGTATCCGGTCTCATACCAAAACGAGACTCATCAGAAAAGCACACGAAACGCCATTGTTCTTCTGCCCAATTTCTGTGTTCAAGAGCCCATTGATATCGAATCCTACGATTGTGCATTGCTATAGGTGGTACCCGTAGCGGTCTTCGGGAATGAAGGTTCACTTCATGCAAGCGGTTTCTGACTGTTTGGTCGCTAATTAAGTTCCCTGAAGAGTGATGAAGCCTCACGGTTAACATGGCGGTTATTGTTGGAGCTCTTCGAGTTAAGATTTGAATGTATCGGTCTTGTCTCCGTGTGGTGCAGCGATACCGTCCTCCATGGCGCTCAGCCACGGTACCAGTGCTTCGGTAACGTGTCCAAAGTCGACTGATAACACTCTGACTTGTATTCAGAGCTAAAGCCACAGTACGTTGCCGGGAACCAGCTTCTATCATTCCCACGGCTCTGAGCATTTCTTCCCTGCTTAAATGACGTCGCCGCTCTATAATTACGTTGGTTTTAATCAGTAGTAGGGAAACAGTAGCACTAATAATGTCTTCAATGCGTTGTATGTTTTTATAGGGAAAATATTGACAGCTGATTTTCATCTTTTACTCGAATTTGATTCACAGTTCCTGATTCAAATTATGAAATGCACCAAAAAGGATCCATATAAATTTATAAAATCATAAAGAATCATGTCCAGTTTTGACCTGAAATTTTTCGAACGCGTCTAGTGATGTAAATTATCTTAAAAAATTGCATTTTTTTTGCTTATTTCGTATCACTTAATTGAATTTTCAAATGAAGCCAGTAAAAAATACAATTTATATTTTGTTTATCATTCTCAATATACTTTTGGAAACGGAACGTGTTTTACACACGTTCCATTTTAAGTGTACAGTTAACAGGTTACACGTAAAACGAACTTCTTTAGCCGCAACGAATGACAGGCTGCCGCTGTGACAGCTGACAGTGTGACCGCTGTCATTTGTTTGACGTTTTGCAGTCGTTCGTTTCATTAAGTACTGTGCGATTTTGGTTTTTCTGATACCCTTACAACATTTGCATTTTCCATGGACTTCGATAGCTACCACTTACGATTACTTTGGCCTGTGTTATACGGATACCGATTTAGTACTTTTGATTGGGATCTAAGTTATCGTAATCGCTCTTGTTGGAAAGTGTTATGGAGCCTTCTACGAGATTGCTTTGTATAAACTGCAACAAAGTGTTAATACGCTTCGGCGTTATCGGGCGCTTCAGCTTGAAAGCAGAGTCATCTCGCTAATTAGCACTTGGATATCTCCAGTAATAGTAAGTATAATAACAATCAAGTACCTAACGATTTAATATCCAGTCACCGGAGGCTAGCGTATTAATTGTTTTATAAAAAAGAATTGATATTTGAGAAGTGGTAAAGTATATTTTTCAAGTTACACGAAAAATATAAGTAGTACTACCTACTAGAAATAGGTGACGCCCCTAAGACGACCCACTGACCGAATGTGTTAGTTACATCTAGATTTTCCCCATGTTTTAGTTATAGTGGTTCTTTTAGACAGCTGTTTAAAACAAAAAATGTAAAAATACAAATTAAATATACATAAGTACTTATTTCCATTGTAGGCTTTAAAATCTCATAATTTACGAAGACACTGAAAATCTAATGACCCTTTGTGTATAACCCTATCTACCACACAAACACACTTACTTCACCACTACATCATTCACACACATATCTCTATTTCACCACTTATATTAACACACATATACATCCATACCTCATATCTTCAAACTCACCAAAAAACCCTAGCACTCTCAAATGGTACTTACTAAGACGAATAATTTAATAAATTAATAGTGAGTGTGATAGTGATTTAGTAGTCCTAAGATAAAAATTAAAATGTCAAAGCTGAACACTATCCCCTGAGATACAGGTTCCTGCCTAGTTTAGGGGCAAGGGTCAATATTATGTGCACCTTATTATGATCACCACAAAATGTTGAAGTACCTACTTGTAATGTACCTAGGTATTTGTATAATTGTAACTTTTAACGGTGAGAAATAAACTATTTTTATTTTATTTGTTTTTCAGATAACGGAAGAAGATTACATTTGTGAAGCGTGCTTTGATGTATCCATGCAGACTATAAATGCTCAGATTCATGGAAAAAATGAGTGTGATCCATCTGTTGGTTCATCTCGACGTGGTCATGCTCAAGTGTGCCCCGTTTGTGGTTGATCATTGCTCAATCGTCAAAGTGACCGCATTCTCAAAGTAAACCCATCAAGCCTCACACTAAGGATGATCAACTTAATGCATGATCACTGGCATGAAATCAACATTGTGGCTCCAGTGGCATTTTTAAATGAAGTGGTTGCACGAGAAGATATTGAATAAATGATAATAAATCAAAATCCTGTTTTTTATTTAATTTCCCTGTCCTCGCCAAAAACATGTAGGTGGGCAGCTCTTTTCGTTATCTATTTATGTCGTCTGTCAGGCCAACTCCTGGAGTCTGGTCCGCTTCGACGGCGACGACAGATTTTGACTGATACCTACTTCGATGAACTGCAAGTAGGTACCTAAATTGCTCAAACTTGCACAAAGTGTAGTAAACAAGGATAGCACAATATCACACGAAGTCTTTATAACTCTGCATCGGCGGGTTATTACGAGAATAATAACTACTGTTTGCGACCGCGCGCCAATTTGATGATGATGATTTGATGTTATTACATTGAAGAGGGATTTATTTCTGAGTGATTGTAACTCTCAGCGATTAAGAAACAATTTGATTTTAATTATGATGTGATGATGACACGTACCGTTTTTGAGGTTATAACAGCTGTCAAACCTTATCTGACAGCTGCTATAACCTCAAAATCTTATTTACTTAATAACATTTTTCCCTGGCCTCTAAAAGAAAAGATAATAAATTATTGTGTTATTATGAACAATAATTGTTTTTATACAACACTAGTTGTAGGTAGACGCGACCTGTAAAAGAAATCAAGTGACAGGTCAATCAATGTATGGAAAGTGGGCATGATTCTTTATTACAAAGCCACATCTCAATCTCAAGAAATCCGCATAAAAATGCTTGATCCCTAGACACTTTTGATGTGTGTATAACTTGCGAGAAACGATCATAAGGTCGACTTGCATGTAGACACCCTTAAAAACCACCCCTAACGAGATTTTTTGGAAAAAAGGGAAAAATTTGTATTCCTGATTTTCCAAAAGGAAAAGCAAAGGGCTGGCCAGAAAATCTGGACCTTGACCTATACCCCAAAATTTTTTCCCGTTTCGAGATCTCGTTCCTAAGGGCGAAACCAAGCAAAAGTTGTTGGCAAAAAGCTACCCCTAAGTTTGAGGGTCAGTATAAAATCGACCAAGTGACCCAGCCCTGTGGGACTCACGGGACTGGACGGCTCAACTAACTAGCTGTAACCCGAAACTTCTCCCGACGAACTAGGACGATTAGAAAAATTTTGACAGGTTATTAAAGAACACCCTTCCAAGCCGTCTGACGGCAAAGAGATAAAATTGTTTAGGTATTTATAAGCCAAAAATTTTTCAAAAATTGCTCATATCTCGGAAACCGTGCGTCCTAGCTCAAAAATAACAAAAATTTTCCACCCCCCTCCCTAACCTACCCCCCTCGCTCCGCGAACCCGAACCCCCTTAAACTCACCCCCCCCTGTACCCAACCCCTAGGGTCCCAAACCCCTACCCCTAAAAACTTACTTTTAATTTCTGTACTTAGAAAAATTATAGAACAAAATTTTTGAACATCATCTACAATATTTTTATTTTATTTTCGTTAATAATATAGTATTCATTCTACATAGTATACAGTACATTAAGGCCCTCTAGGGGTCGCAACCCCTAAACTAAAAAAAATTATATCTCGCGAACGGAGAGAGCTAGAGAGACGGGGTTTTTTACTTGTTATAGGGCTCAGTCTGGGGAAGTTTTTGGACAGAGTTTAGAGACTCTACGTAGAGCCTAAAATTATTTTTATTTTATTTTTGTAAATTTTCCACCTGATTTAGTTATAAGTAGACTAAGTATATTATACGGCACATAGTGACTATAGTAGAGTCGACTCTACCTGAAAGTGACTAAATAAAATTTTTACTTTCTGTTTTTACTTTTAAGTGACACTATCGTTAATAGTACTTTAGGATAAGTTGACGCAGCCAAGTGACTCTACATAGAGAAACTTTTCTTTATTTTATTTTATTTCTTTTTATTTTTTATCTGTGTAATTCTTATTAGCGGTCACGACAAAAGGGGTAGCTATTTACAACTTTTACAAATTTATCTGCCCCTCCGCATCACATTCCCAAAATGTTCGGAGTTGGGCTCCGTACGCCAGTCAAAAAGCAGGTAGCAGAGACCGAGAAGTCACCCCCAAAGGTAGCCGTCCGCAAAAGTGTAGACAGGTTGGAGGCCGCTGCAAAAGCAAGTGCAGTACCAGCAAGGACCAGCGCGACAATGCAGGCAGGTCCTGCAGAAACAACTTATCTGGTCACTAAACCAGCGGAAAACACTACAGCAGCGCCCAGGGTATCAACGGGAAATGAGGAATCCCCCAAAAAACTCTACGTCAGTAGAGCAGCGGAAGCGGCAGCCTGTCTGAACAAGGCGAAGGCACATTTGAGGGCTTCACGGAATCTGAAGACAGAAATTAAGGACGGCGTCGAAAAGGCACTTGCGCGACTCCTTGAACTAGTCAAGGAAGCTGAAAAAGAGCTCAAGTCAAAGGGAAATACAAAGGGTGGATGGGTGGATTTGGGAGTGGGAGCGTATGTTGCTCCACCTCCCAACTCCACCCCCCCTCCCTCCTCTACCTCCGGCGAAAGCCTACTCATGGAGAGATTAGAGGAACACACAAACCTCATCCGGGAAAGCGGCAGGAAAATGGAGGAATTGAAGGCGATGATTGAGAGGCACGCTGAAAAAATAGAAAAGGTAGAAACGCCTACCTACGCCGGGGTGACCGCGACCCAGAGTGACAGGACACTGCAAAAGCGTACACTGCACTCGGTCGCGGTCACCTCGACCGTGGAGACGGAAACAGGAGAGGAAGTACTCGAAAGAGTTAGAAAGGCTATAGACGCTAAAGAAGGATGGGTAAAGGTGGAAAGGGTCAGAAAGGCCAAAAACAGGAAAGTAATAATGGGCTTTGAGTCCAAGGAAGAACGGGATAAAGTAAAGGATAGAATAGGGAAAGAAGGAGGCAGCCTCACCATCGAGGACGTGGAAAACAAAGACCCGCTGATCAGGCTTGGAGATGTCCTGTCAGCTAACACCGATGAGGACATCATCAAGGCTCTTCGGAACCAGAATGGGGCTGTCTTCCACGGTCTCGGTGAGGGGGAGGATAGGATAGTCATAAAATATAGAAGGAGAGCGAGAAACCCTCACACAAGCCACGTAATTATAAGCGTGTCGCCCAGCGTCTGGAGGCGGGTGACGGAAAGGGGCTATGCATACATAGATCTCCAGCGGATTTGAGCGGAAGACCAGACTCCGCTAGTCCAGTGCACACGTTGCTTGGGGTACGGCCACGGTAGAAAGTACTGCCAAGAGACCGCAGACGCATGCAGCGATTGCGGCGGTCCTCACCTGAGAACGGAGTGCCCGGACCGGATAGCTGGGGAGCCACCCGCCTGCAGAAACTGCAAAAAAGCGAAATTAACGCAGATAGAGCACAATGCCTTCAGCTCAGACTGCCCCGTACGCCGCAGATGGGACGAATTGGCCCGGTCGATCGTCGCATATTGTTAACGCCAACGTTGCCACCACCACATATAGCTATATGCAAGCGAACCTCCAGCGAAAAAGGCTTGCAACAATCGAGCTGTTGCTCGAGGCTCAAAAACAAGGCATAGCTGTAGCCCTACTGCAAGAACCATATATAGGGGGAACCAAGACAATGAAGAGCCACAGAGGAGTAAGGATCTTCCAGAGCACTGACGACAGAGAAGGGACTGTTAAGGCTGCAATTGCAGTCTTCGATAACAATCTTAATATAAAACAGTACCCATAACTCACCACAAATAACATCGTTGTGGTGGGGATACAGACCAGTGCCTGGGAGATCACCCTGGTGTCGATATACTGCGAGCCAGACAAACCAGTTGAGCCCTACCTAGACCATCTTAGGGAAGTAGTTGCCAAAAATGGCTCTAAGCCCATAATCGTTGGAGGTGACGTAAATGCGAAAAGCACTTGGTGGGGCAGCCAGACGGTCGACCGTAGGGGAGAGGAAGTGTGCGGGACTCTCGGTGAGCTCGGGCTGCATATACTCAATGCAGGAGAAATCCCGACTTCGACACTTTTCACAGGGGTGGACAACGCTATAGCAGCTTTGTCGACATAACAGCTTGTTCGGCAAATATCCTCGACAAGGTTGCAGACTGGAAAGTCGTCGAGGGCCTGATCAGCTCCGACCACAACGGCATCGTCTTCAAAATTTTACAGACTAAATCAAAAGGATTAAAGGTAGAAAGAACAACAAGGATTTTTAATACAAAAAAGGCCAACTGGTCTGCTTTTCATGAGAAAATCACCCAGCTGAGCCAAGAATATATCATCACAAAAGAAGAAATAGGAAAAATAACTAAAGTAGAGCAACTAGACGAATTAGTAAACCAGTACACAGAAATAATAACAAAGGCATGTAAGGCATCTATGCCAATCAAAAAACAAACAGAAACACTTACCTTGCCGTGGTGGTCGGAGAGACTCGAAAAATTGAAAAAAGCTGTAGCAACTAAAAAGAGGAGGATCAGGTGTGCTGCTCCAGTCCGTAGATCCATCGTTGTCGAAGAGTACCTGCAACAGAAAGAGGAGTATGAGTTAGAAGCAGCCAGAGCCCAAACCGAGAGTTGGAAGGAGTTCTGCTGTAAACAAGATAGGGAAGGGGTATGGGAGGGGATATATAGGGTTATAGGAAGGACATCGAGCAGAGTGGAGGATCCGCCGCTGGTAAAAGACGGGGAAGTGCTGGACGCGGTAGGGTCCGCCCGATATATAGCAGAGACCCTGTATCCAGAGGACAACCCAGCGGCGGACAACCCTCACCACAGCCGTGTCAGACTAGAGGCAGAAACAGTGAATGAAGGGGAAAATGGTGAGCCATACGACCCTCCATTCACTATAGCCGAATTGAAGGCGTCGAGCGAGTCATTCAACCCGAAGAAGGTTCCGGGAATGGACGGCCTCACAGCCGATATTTGCCACCGTGCTATCAGCAAAGACCCCGAAATTTTCCTGGAAATCCTAAACAGATGCCTCGCATGCAACCACTTCCCCAGAGCGTGGAAAGAGGCAACAGTGATTGTACTACGGAAGCCAGGGAAAACGGACTACACAACACCTAAGGCGTACCGCCCGATCGGCCTGTTGACGGTACTCGGGAAAATTTATGAAAAAATGTTAGTGGCCCGACTCAGGTTCTACATTACACCGAGGATGAGTACTCGCCAGTACGAATTCATGCCACAAAGGAGTACCGAAGACTCCCTCTATACTCTTATGCAAAAAATACGCTATGAGCTGAAACAAAAGAAAATAATAACATTAATATCGCTGGACATAGAGGGAGCCTTCGACAATGCCTGGTGGCCTGCTATAAGAGTCCGACTGGCTAAGGAAAGGTGTCCGGTCAACCTGAGAAGGGTCATCGACAGTTACCTGCGCGACAGGAAGGTACGGGTAAGGTACGCCGGCGCTGAGCACGAAAGAAACACAGAAAAAGGCTGTGTCCAGGGCTCAATTGGAGGCCCCATTCTTTGGAACCTCGTATTGGACCCCCTCCTTAAAGATCTCGAGCGAAGAGGAGACTACGCACAAGCCTTTGCTGATGACGTGGTCCTAGTCTTCGATGGTGACACGGCATTGGAAATAGAGAGACAGGCGAATGCCACCCTCGAGCGTGTTCGGGCGTGGGGCGTTGAAAACAAATTAAACTTCGCACAACACAAGACCAGTGCAATGGTTATTACAAATAAGTTGAAATACGACGCCCCACGCTTGAACATGGGCGGGGTCGACATTGCAATGTCGCAGAAAATTAAAATGCTAGGTGTCACTATCGACGACAGGCTCACGTTTAACGCGCACATCTCCGAGGTATGTCGAAAGGCCATCGCAGTCCACAAACAACTCAGTAGAGCCGCAAAAGTGAACTGGGGCCTAAATCCAGAAATAGTGAAAATAATCTACGTGGCTACGGTGGAACCAATAATTCTATACGCCGCCAGCGCATGGGCAGAAGCCGCTAACAAACTGGGAACAATTAAACAGCTGGGCGTCGTACAGCGGGGAATAGCACAGAAAATGTGTAGGGCATACAAAACTGTTTCCCTAAATTCTGTGCTCCTTCTAGCCGGGATACTCCCCCTGGATCTTAGAATCCAGGAGGTGGCATCGCTGTACAAAGCCAGGGAAGGGGTGCCACAGACCATATTGGGGGACAGAGAAGTAGAGCAGATGACCTCAGCACTAGAATCCCCGCATCCTGCGGAGCGAAGCGACCTGAAGATTGTCAGCCTGGTAAACCGGGAAGAAGTCAGCGCTAATTCGGACCAACAAGTGAAAATCTTCACCGACGGTAGTAAGATTGGGGGGCGTGTCGGAGCAGCTCTGTCCATATGGAACGGAGAGACCGAGACGCGCGCCCTCAAGTTGGCGCTGCTGAATTACTGTACGGTTTACCAGGCTGAGTTACTCGCGATATGCCGAGAAACGCGGGAAATCAGGAAAAGTACGGCGCCTAGCTTTGGGATCTTCAGCGATTCCATGGCGGCTCTTTTGACCGTGAAAAACCCCAGCTGCCTTCACCCCCTGGCAGTAGAGGCCAGACAGAATATTACAGCTGCATCTCTCCAGAACAAGGTCGTATCCTTGTTCTGGATAAAGGCTCACGCAGGGTTGGAAGGCAACGAGAGAGCGGATCAGCTGGCGAAAGAGGCCGCCATGAACTTGAAGAAAAAACCGGACTATGATCTATGTCCGATCTCATTCGTCAAGCGCCACATACGCATGGGGACGCTTGACGAATGGAATCGGAGGTACCAGTCCGGCGAAACCGCCAAGATCACTAAGATCTTTTTCCCAGATGCGGTGGCGGCGTATAGAATAATACGGAAGATGGAAGTCACCAACATCAGGGCACAAATTATGACGGGGCACGGTGGATTCTCCGAGTACCTGAATCGGTTCAAGTGCAAGGGGAGTCCATCGTGCATCTGCGACCCAAATGTAGAAGAAACTGTGCCACACCTGCTTCTCGAATGCCCCGTACACGCCGCGGACAGATATGCATTGGAACAGGCACTGCAAATAAAGCTAAGTAAAGAGACAGTGGGGGAAGTGATGCGGGGAAAAGACAAAGACAGAGATAAATTTTTAGACTACTGCACAAAGATTGCACGGAGGGCAATAGAAAGAAATAGAACAGCTTAAGAAAATATGCTTATAGTATATTTAGATCCCACAAAAACATTTCATGTTAAATGTTGCCAAGACGAGACCATGTAGCTCGCACTGTCAAAAAGTAATCAGATCTCATGTAGAGCTAAGCTTCTAACTCTACACGCCCTAACTCTACAAGGCCTGACTTCGCAAACTCTACACCTTAGTCAAAATATCTGGTTTGGCCGTTTCGTTACTACAAGAACCATTAACAGCATGAGAGTTTTTCACCTTACGCTCATGTGAATGCCAAAAGGTAGTTTTCGTATGGAGAAGAATGGGCAAGAAACTCCACCGTTACTCTTTTAAAATGTACAAAATTTTGTATAGGTACATTAATTATATAATAATATGTGAAGACGATGCACCTAAAATAAAATAAAATTACTATACCAAAATAGGTAAAAGAATTAAAAATGAAAACATGACATAAATTAATTATCTAATACATGGTGGTCACATATTTACAAACATGGTAAAAATAAACGATTTTCATTAAAATAAAAAATTACAAGTAATAAGTCAGGGTGTGAGTTTAAGTAATTACGGAATATAAATAAACGTCAAAAAAAAGAAGAAAGAATTAATTTTACAATTAAATTAGCAACCAGTTTGATTTTGTCTAGACTCTAGATTGTCCTATGGAGCAGGACCAGCATGTTTCCAAGCGTTCTTATCTTGGATATAATCGTCTAATTTATAGTATGCTTGTTTACAAAGTGTACGTTTAATGTGAGTTTTAAATTTTCTTTCATTTAATTGCAATATATCACAAGGTATTTTATTGTAACATTTAACACAGTCATTAAAAAGTCATAATAAAAAAACAGGTGTAACAAGGAATGTTTTACTGGGCCTTAAGAGATAGCAAATGACCTCTCCTTTCGGCCAATTCCATTTGGCAAACGATGCACCAAACACCCTGTATATATAAAGCATAGAAATAAGTATAAACATCATTAGCATAAGAGGTAGTATAAGAATAAATAGAAATAAGGTGATATTGTAAGATAATAAAGGTTAAAAATTGTATCAGAGTAAGGAAAAAGTTGTCAAACAAATAAAAGGGCAAAATGGACTTTTATTCCCCCTAGATTAGAATAAGTAAGAAATAAAATAAGAAAGGAAAACTTAGATAGGCAGAATAGGGTAGAAACGGGACTCAACCCGTAAAAAAGAATGGAAGATATGATGGAAGTAGAAAGATAAAGTATGCGGCATGAAAGTACGAGAGGAAAACAAGCGAGAACTGGAATGACAAAGAGAATTAGGCTTAAGATAGACTCCGATAACGTCGGAGGTAGAGAGCTCTATATATATAAAAAAAAAATTCAGTCTCCCTTAATTCGGCACTGGTGCTGGTCGGGATACTCCCAATCGACCTGCGCATTCGCAAGGCGGCAGCTTTTACTTTTTTTTTTACAGCAATTTAAAGTTGAGTGTTAAGTGTATTTTTCCTTTTTTCAAAAATTTTGTGAGTTATTTAAAAGGAACTAGATGTTATTAGCAAGTAAATTTTTAATTTCATAGAACCATACAAGAGTAAACACAAGAATTAAAATAAAACTTGAAAGCTATACCCATAATAAAAAAAAATTAAGCTTAAATGCAGAGTTCTTGTATTTTGGAGAGGCGTGTAAATAGCCTGCACCTTTAATGAGTGTTGTGAGAAAAATTTGAAATAAGAACTTAACTCACAAACTTAATGGCGGACCTCAAAAATAAAATAATTTCCCTATTGATGAATCCTTGAACCAATACCAAAAATTTATAGCAGCAAAACATGCCCACGTACCTTGACAATCCAGAAATCCCACTCAGACCCAGGGCGATGGGAAGACATCTCGTTCATGAGCGCGTGATGGCTTGTAGGTCTATAGCTGCCGGCCTGCTAGCAAATCTTCTTAAATCGACCGGTGGAATGGTTGAAACTCCAAAAATCAACACTGCACTATAAGTTCTCAACAAAGCACAGATGCAGGTCCGATTATTTTACGAGTATCATCAAGGTTTCACCAAAAAAGGAATATTCAAAAGGCGGAGCGATTCACACCCGCAAAGTCTCTGTCCGGGGCGGGGAACACACTCTGTCGAAACCGCCGCTATTGCCATCTATCGGTCATCTAGCGAGAAAACTCAAGAATGTTCCGATACATGGGCGCTGCGACAACGAATATTGGTGCGAGGATTCATGAATTGAGAAGTTAAAATATTTAATTTGAAACACTAACATATTATATTATAGGAAAAAATCCTAAAATGTTATTATTTTATTTTTTATATTGAAAAAAAGCATTGACGCTTCACCATGCTGCCCCTCCTTGGAAGGACGCAAGTACTTTCAAAAAGGAAAGTGAATAAATTATAAGTATTTACTGAACTACATTATGATCAGAAAAAGTTTAAGCTTTATGACTGAATGCGAGAAACAGGCGATATAATTAAGTTATTTAATTTAATGTATTTCCTAAACCTTAAGACTATGAATATCGTATAAGAGTTGACGTTTATTGCGTTGGAATAGGATATAATTTAGCGACGGCACGTTTAAAGTTACCGAACTTTGTCTTTACCATTGCAGCACGAGAGACATTATCCGTGCCTCTATAAACCTCAGTTACAACTCCTAATGGTCAACTTAGAGGAGCTGAATTATCCTGTCCCATAAGTACGACAGTTCCAACTTCTACGGGTTTGTCCGGAGTTGCCCATTTTTGCCTGACTTGCAGCGTATGCAGATACTCTAGGTGCCATTTCTTCCAGAAGGATTGGACCATACTATCTAACAACTGTTTGCGCTGTGACAAATTAAAACGCTGACCAGACAAATTGGCTGCCGGCAGGTACTGCAATGGAGTCGACATCAAAAAGTGAACGGGAGTAATAACTTCGGGATGGGGATCGGAAGACAAAACGCTCAGAGGGCGCGAGTTCATAATGCACTCTATTTGAATGAGTACAGTTTGTAACTCCTCATAGGTGAGAAGCTGACTTCCGATCACGCGATAAAGGTGCGTTTTTAATGTTTTAACATTCGCTTCCCACATGGAGCCAAAATGTGGGGAGCGAGGTGGGATCATTTTCCACATTATGCGGTGGGTTGATAACTCATGTGAAAGAGACGAATTGAAACTTGATTTAATAAGAATCTATAAAGCTCATCTAGTTGGGCCTTATCACCAACGAAATTGGTAGCATTGTCCGAATAAAGATAAGATACTGGCCCTCGACGCGAGATAAAGCGTTTAAACGTGGCTAAAAAGGCATAAGAGGTTAAATCAGAGACTAACTACATGGACGGCCTTGGTTACCAAGCACACGAATAAACAGATATACACCTTCTGGGCGTGTTGGCCTCTGCGACGAGTGAGGGTTATGCGTATGGGACCAGCATAATCCACTCCAGTGTGGACAAACGCCTTTGCTTCCGATACTCGGTATTCAGGCAGATCTGCCATCACTGGAATGGGATGCGTCGGATTTACCCGAAAACATATGTTGCATTGTCGCAACTTGGACCTAATGACAGTCCTTGCATCTAGTATCCAAAATCGCTGTCTTAGAATAGACATGAGTAGTCCCGGTCCAGTGTGACAATTCATCACATGGTAATGACGGATTATGAGATTCACAATATGGTCATGTTTGGGAAGTAAAAAAGGATGCTTAGCGTCAAACGGAAGGTGCGACTTCGAAAGCCTTCCGCCAATGCGTAATATTCCCTCTTCATCTAAAAAGACAGCTAAACTTTGGAGTTTCTTTGGAAGCAATTTCCCAGATTTGATGAGCTTAATATCATTTGCAAAATGAACAGATTGCACAGCACAGATTATCGCTCGTTCCGCAGCTGACAAGCCCTGGATAGAACGAGGTTCACAATGAACCTTTGGTCTAGCGAATTTCAATATATAGGAAACAATGCGCAACAATTTATCCCATGATGAGGTACGTTGAGCAAGTTGATATAGAAGGGGTTGTTCTACTTGCGTGGTCCCTGTTAAGACATTTGCCTTGTGCTCGGGAAGTTCCCTACAATTAATAGGAGAGAACGGTTTGACGGGCCAATCCTCAGGAGCACAACGAGGCCAAGAGGGTCCGTTCCACCAAAGTTCATGTGACACTAACTGAGAAGGAAGGATGCCACGAGATAGACAGTCGCTTGGATTCTCAACACCTGCCACATTGTAAAAATGTTGAGAACCCAAGTTCTCCTGACATTGAGCGACTCTATTGCTGACAAAGACTGACCAGCGGTGCGGAGAAGAGTGTATCCAAGATAAGGCTATCGCGGAATCCGAAAAGGCGTAAATTCCTGCAATAGGAATACGTAAAGCGTAAGTATCGCGAACAGTTTTTACCAATTTTGACATGAGCACGGCGGCACATTGCTCCAGACGTGCAAGAGTTGTGACTTTAGTAGGTGAAACCCTTGATTTCGCACAAAGTAAGCGGACTATAACACCGGATGGACCAGTAGAGTGTATATAAATCACACACCCGTACCCACCCATACTAGCATCAGCAAACGCGACTATACGAACGGAACAATCATCGGTAACACCCACATGACGTGGTATGCGTAATGTATCCAGCAATGGAAACTCTTGCATGAGAATGGAGAAACGTTTAAAAATGTCGTCAGGAGCGGAATCATCCCAACCAATATTGCTCAGCCATAACTCTTTGATGAGCAACTTGGCATAAAAGATCACGGGAGCGACCAAACCGAGCACATCAAATAAGCGGGCGACTATCGAGAGTATATTTCTCTTAGTACATTTCTCAACGACTTGAGCGGAAGTGCAGAAGAAATTATCCTGAGAAGGTTCATACGAAAGGCCTAGAACCTTAGACACATCACTCCCAGCGTGAAAATCGAAAGACTTACGATGCGAGTCGGGAAGACTGTTTAAAAGAACGGGTGAATTGCTACACCATTTAACAAGGTCAAAATCGCCCGATTTAAACATCTTTATAAGATCATGCGATAGCTGCATGGCGGTGTCTTCATTGTTCACAGAATACACCAGATCGTCCATATAGAGACTGGTCTCTGCTACTTTAGCAGCTTCGGGATAATGCGACGGTATAACGTCCCACATCGTCCCGTGACACTGTCGAGGAAAAAATATTCTCACATTCCGTTTCCTCAGGAGAGAAAAAAACGTTTATTCTCAACTTCTTTCAATTCCCAAAACTTTTGTAATAAATCATTGAGAGCCAATGCCGTGAAAGAAGAGTTAGGTTTTAAATTATCAATATCATGCGGAAAGTCACCCATAAAGACATACCCGAATGTGGTCAATAATGCAGGTGGGGCGCGTGAACCAAGATCGACCCTATTCCCCAAGTAAATGTACGGAAACAGTTGAGCGCTCAACACTAAGTCAATATCCCCTGGAATATTCCAGCTTAAATCTGCGAACGGAAGCGCGTGGAAGTCTACATGGCTATCCCACTTAACATGGTGCGATGGTAGCTGGTCCGTAATGCACTCAACTACTAACGCGTGAATAGTATATTTTTGATCCGGATATACGCGAGACTCGATATCTAAATGTACGTATCCTATTATCGGTCGCGATACAGAACCAACTCCTTTAACAAAAGAATTACTCAAAGGAATTATCAGTAAATTAAGTTTTCTACAACAGGCTGTAGTTATTAAATTATTCTGCGAACCATTATCAATTAAGCACCTCACTATTGTTTTGTGACCCGCACTGTCACTTTTAGCTCGCGCATAAACCTGAGCTGTCGATAACATCACTATCTCTTTAGCCTTCGCTGCATCAGCTGCTAATAACACGGCCGAGTTGTGGGCCGAAGACGGCGTCACATCACACGAATCGGACGCAATTACCCGTGCGGAAATATCGAACTTATCGCAATGAACATAAGAGCTCGGTACCGCGGCGGTAACCGGGTCAGACAAAGACGTACCGGGAGTCGAGAGGGGGGCGTGAGGCGCGAGGGACAGCGGCGCGTGAGGCGACGACGCGACGCGACGACTAAATTGCAATTCGTCGCCTTAACATCAGCTGTTTGCGGTTTATCAAAATGTAATAGTGTATGATGGCGTTTTTTACATAAGTCACAGACTGATGTTGACTTGCAGTTACTCAAACCGTGCAATGTGCTCAGACAATTCGCGCACCCACGTTTGGATTTAATAAATTCGAACCTTGTTCTAGGAGTCAACGCGGATTTAAACTTAGCGCAGTTATACAAATGAACATGAGCGTTATCATTACAGTACGCGCAGCATGGAACCGCAATCGCGGATAAACAAGCGGACGAGTCAGCTGACTCGCTCACAACAAACGCTTTTGTCTGTGTGCGTGACTCCCGAGGTGCGGAAGCGGGGTTCTTATTATTAAAGTTTCTCGCGTTCGAATGAGACAAATTCGAGCGTGCCAATGTCTTTGCCTGATCTTGAACGAAGCTTATCAACAATTTCGTTGTGGGAATTTCAACATCAGAAAAATCGATTCACAGAAAAATCGATTCACAGACTATTCAATCGTTTGAACTTTCCATTCGAAATGGAAAGTTCAAACGATTGAATAGTCTGTGAATCGATTTTTCTCATTGCGCAGTGCAAAAGAATAAAATCAGCAAGATCCGTAATCCCAAGTTGTTTCAAGTCAGAAATAGATGCACTAAATGTTTCTATGAAAGAATCGAGACTATTAGCGTTAAAAGAACAACTTTTTAAATCCAATATGTTATTTAAATAATGCGTACCTAGTGAGCGCTTCTCTTGATATTTTTTAACTAAACTGTCCCATAAAAACTTGTAAGTATCACCTGTAGGCACAATTCCAGCGGTAACCGTCAATGCGTTGTGTGTAAGCCTACCTACCAAGTACTGCACACGCTGCGAGTCAGTCAGCTGATCATTATCATGAATATTTGACTTGAACGACTCATAGAAAACAGGCCAATTCTCAATTTTCCCGTCGAAAGACGGCAGCGCGATAGGAGGCAATATTATTTTAAGCGGTTCAAAAAGAGTCTTTGTGTTACTACTGGGTATTGATGGCGATTGATTACTGTTTATTTTATTCCGAACACGTTTAATATGAATATACAAATCTTCAAAGGATTCTAAACAAGCATAGTCGGCACTTGAACCAGGTTTTAAACTAATGTTTATTTGATTAATTTGGTCGACAAACGATTCAAACTTATCTCGAATGTCATCAATTGTCTCTGACTCAGTCATAAAACTCTCATTTTCCTCGAATCGAACGACGATATATTTTTTGATAAATCATACAATTGATTGATGCGTTTAAATAACAATCCTTTCTTTTCATGAAGAATAGTTAGTAAATCTTCCGGCTTCGGTTGTCTATCCGTCATTTTGTTAAATAACAAATGAAGACAATAACAGAAAAAAATACCTATCAGGCTGTTTGCAATAATTAACGCGCCTACCCACTATGAGTAGGTATCTATCTACTTATTATTATTACGCACAAAGCCGAGATGAGTTGGTAACTACCTACCTAATAACTTATTAACAAAGCGAATTTTTAAATGCGGATACCTACATAGAATGAACTTTACCAATAAATACGTAATGTCGTTCTATGTAAACTAATAAATAATTGAACAAATTCACCACCAAACTACGTAAAATCTATTGTCAATTGCGCTGCCTTTTAAAGGAAATAATTTACCAAAGTTTACGTAAATAAATACCTATTGCACGTTATTGAACCTATATGATTTTCACTCAAACTCAAACTCAAAGCATTTATTTCAATTAAACCTTTAACAGGCACTTTTGAATTGTCAAGAAGTCGGTCAGTCAGAAAATATGAAGCTAGTTGCCCATTCCAAAGCGTAGGTACCTATGGAGAAGAACGGGCAAGAAACTCCATGGACACTCTTTTTAAATTACATTTTACAAAAATATTTGTTACATCATTACTTTTGAATTTATGATTATATAATGTGAGAACGATGTAAAAAACAAAAAAAACTGGCCAAGTGCGAGTCGGACTCGCACACGAAGGGTTCCGTACCACAAGGCAAAAACGCCGAAAAAAACATGTTTGTTGTATGGGAGCCCCCTTAAATATTTATTTTATTTTAATTTTATTATTTATTATTAAAGTTAAAATACAACTGAGTATTTTGTGAATATTTCAAGTGCCTACCTGTTGCCATTTTTGATATCGAGCAAAAAAGGGCAAAAAAATCGCGTTTGTTGTATGGGAGCCCCCCTTAAATATTTATTTTATTTTGTTTTTAGTATTTGTTGTTATAGCGGCAACAGAAATACATCATGTGTGAAAATTTCAACTGTCTAGCTATCGCGGTTCTTGAGATACAGCCTGGTGACAGACAGACAGACAGACGGACAGACGGACAGACGGACAGACGGACAGACAGCGAAGTCTTAGTAATAGGGTCCCGTTTTTACCCTTTGGGTACGGAACCCTAAAAAAGACGTCCGCGTTAAAAGCGTCCAGAATACAACAAATAGTAACAAAACAACAATCCAAAATTAAAACAATTAAAATAAGCCCAGGCGGCTAAGTGATGACCAGTCCCAACTGACGGCGCCCGTTCACGAACATGACGTATATATCAGCACCATTCAGCTCAATCACTTTGAAGGGAGCTAAATGATCCAACATACACGCCACCGTCAGAGAGACATTTGAGTGAGCATGACACACTATCAGCCGCCAGGGAATATTCTGTCAATGAAAGATATATTATTACCCGGTAAATGGTAGCTATAGATTACATAGAACTCACAACTGTGCTATGCAATTATACAATACAAAGGAAATTGAGTTTATATACAATGCAAGGATAGTCTTACAATCTTCAGCAGCTCCAACAGTATTTTCAAGTGTTTGTCAATTAGTTGTGGAGCAGGACTAGCATTGAGCCAGGCATTTTTGTCAGCGATGTAATCCCCTAACTTATAATATGCCTGACTGCATAGTGTGCGTTTTATACAAGATTTAAATTTTGTCTCATTCAGTTGAAGAATGTGGGGAGGTATTTTATTATAACATTTTAGACAGTACCCCATAAAAGATGAATCTACTTTAGCCAGTCTGAAACCTGGTTGAACTAATAGGTCCCTATTTCTAGTACTATAATTATGTCTTTCACCTCTTTTACTAAAAAGATCTAAATTTTTCCTTACGTACATGATGTTTTCATAGATATATTGACAAGGCACCGTCATGATGTTAATTTCCTTAAACAGTTCCCTTAGAGAATCGCGCCTGCGGAGATTATATATGGCTCTGATGGCTCTTTTCTGCAGAATAAAAATAGAATCGTTGTCTGTAGCCCGTCCCCAAAGTAAAATACCGTAAGACATGATACTATGAAAGTAACTAAAATAGACTAGTCTCGCGGTATCTACATCAGTAAATTGACGGATTTTTCTGACAGCATAAGCTGCTGAACTTAGCCGTCCTGCAAGAGATGTTAAATGAGGACCCCATTGTAGCCTTGAGTCGAGCGTGATCCCTAGGAAAACAGTTTCATCGACGAATTCTAGTTTCTCTTGATTCAATATTATCTCACAATCACTACCCTTGACATTTGGTAAAGAAAATCTTATGCACTTAGTTTTTTTTCCATTTAATACTAGATTATTAGCAGTGAACCAATTTTGGACCTGCAGTAGGGCGTTACTTACGTCGTCAAAATTTGTAGCACGTCTATTTACCTTAAAAATTAAGAAAGTGTCATCAGCAAATAACACCATTTGTGGTTGATTTTTTAATAAATGTAGTAAATCATTAATATACACTAAAAAGAGGAAAGGACCCAATATGGAGCCTTGTGGCACACCAATTTTTACTATTAAACCAAGTGAATTGACACCATTTATTTGAATTTGTTGTTGTCTATCATTTAAATAAGAACTAACTAAATTGAGCGCAAGTTTTCCAAGTCCGTAATGCTCAAGTTTCAAACGCAAGGTTTGGTGATCGACGCAATCAAATGCCTTGGAGAGGTCACAAAAGATTTCTATGGCATCTTGGGCCTCTTCCCACGCGTTAAAAATGTGTTTTAATAAAGTTACGCCGGCGTCGGTCGTACAACGTCCTTTGGTGAAACCGTACTGTTGATCGTGTAGGATTTTATTCGTGTTAAAATGATTGAGCATTTGATTAAGCATTATCTTTTCAAACACCTTGCTGAAAACCGGCAAAACGGATACGGGTCTATAATTATTGGTGTCTTTACTGTCTCCGGATTTGTAAAGTGGTATAACCTTACTGTATTTCATTAAATCGGGGAAGACTCCTTGATCCACACACGAATTAAATACTAAGGCTAAGTAAGGTGCAATAGTCTCAATTATGGAGGTACAGATCTTAATGGACATTCCCCAAAGATCTTCGGTCAATTTGATCTTAAGAGCGTTTACGCCGAACGGCATTTCATACAAACTTTCAAGCCCTTTTTTTTTCGAAGTGAATCAACCGATTTTAATGAAACTTCGTACGTATAAGCAAAACACAAAGGTCTAAAAAGTTAGTAGAAAACATTTTCGAAAAAAATCAATAAACCCGACTGCGGTAAAAAACTTAAGTTAAAAGAAACTGAAAAGCTAAAAACAAGCCCATTTGAAATTAAATAAAAGTTGGAAGCAGGCGGGACCCACATCATTTTTATTGTATTTTCAAATTCAAATGGGTCCCGCCTGCTTCCAACTTTTATTTAATTTCAAATGGGCTTGTTTTTAGCTTTTCAGTTTCTTTTAACTTAAGTTTTTTACCGCAGTCGGGTTGTTTGATTTTTTTAAATAACTTTTTTTATTTCCAGCTTTTTAGTTTACAAATTTGAAAGATTTCGCAGACGATTTAGTTCTTGGTAAGTGTTTTTTTGCGATTTGTCACTTCGAATTGCTTTTGAGTATATATGTTGTATATATTTTTGTAATCACCTTTTAAAACCCTTTATTTTGATACCCCACTCGATAGGTTTTGAAAAAAAAAATTAAAAAAAATATTTAATATGGCGTCCAGTAGTCGCCATATTGAATTTTCATTAACGTCATGTCTTTAGTGACACTCGCCGGACTAAGAGGAATCGATTAACGTGTGAATCATAAAAATCGGCCCAGGCGTTTGGTCTGTATAGTGCTTCAAAGGAACATATAAACATACATACATACATACATACATACATACATACATAGGCTGATGAACACATTACCACTCCTTTGCGTCGCGCAGTCGGGTAAAAATGTGTTACAGCCAAATTAGACCGATTTTAAACTTTCCATACAAACAGATATTTCCAGTTATCTTTTTTTATATAAGATATTTCGAAAATGTTCTCTACTAACTTTTTAGACCTTTGTATTTTGCTTATACGTACGAAGTTTCATTAAAATCCGTTCATTAATTTCGAAAAACAAGGCCTTGAAAGTTTGTATGAAATGCCGTACGGCGTAAACGCTCTTAATTTGCTTAAAAGCTTTAATTACAATTAAGGGGTTAACATGCCTAAAGTTAAATTCAATCGGGCAGGCTGAAACGTTCGCCCTTACTAAATCAAAAGCGAGCGAGGGCGAGGAATTTAAGGTTTCAGTTGTTTTGAGTGGGATACTAGTAAAGAAATTTACAAATTCTTGAGCCACTTCTTTGTTATCGCAAATGAGACCGCTTGACGTCTGCAGTGTGTAATCAGAATTATGCTTTTTATTCCTGCTTGTTTCATTATTTATAATTTTCCAAACCGTCTTTATTTTATTGTCTGCTAATTTAACTTTGTTGCTAATATATAAGGCTTTAGCTGCCCTACAAGCGTTCTTAAAAGTTCTAGAGTAAGTAGCAACATACTTATTAAAAGTTTCCATATTAATATAAGGCTTAAGGCCATACAGTTCGAAAAGTCTTTCCCTACTTTTCCTAAGCCTTTTAGTTGCCCAGTCACAAAATAAAAACTTGGGGCTGATACTTTTAGTATTCTTCTTAAAATAATTATTGAACTCGGTTTGGACTACCGAGAAGAATTCATTATACAAAGTATTAACATTGTTCACTGTAAGGTTCTGATTACTTAATTTACAAATTAAAGTGCTATTAAATTTATTTAAATTAACTGCATGATGTTATTGGTCTGGATTGGATCTGCACTTTTTGTATTGGCATGTTGTACTCAAAAGTTACAGTTTGACCACTGTGATCAGAAGGGAGATAATTATCAACGGCTTTATCTAAATAGTCGCAGCAACAAAAAACATTATCAATACATGTTGCAGTAGTCGTAGTTGTTCGGGTTGGATCTACAAACACATTTGACAAATTGGATGATTTAAACAAATTTAATAATCTGGTATTTAAATTATTTTCTAAAATATTAATATTAAAGTCACCACAGATAATTACTGATCTATTACCAGTTGCAAGTTTTGATAAAACATCTTCCATTACTGATTCAAATATAGAATAGTTTTGATAATTTGGGGGTCTGTAAACGCACACTATAACATGCTTATCTAGCTCAACACAAGACAGCTCAATGCTATGTTCAACTGATAGTTCAACTATGTCTTTACGAGGTTTGAACTTAATACAACTTTTAATTAGGATTAATGAACCACCACGCAGCATTGAATTTCGATTAAAACAACTGGCCACACTATAATTGTCATAGTTAATTAGCATTTCAGAATCTTTTAACCAATGCTCAGTTATACAAATAATGTCAAACATTGTTTTTTCTAAAAACAACTCAATTTCCAATTGTTTGGAAGAATAACCTTGAATATTTTGATGAAATAATTTCAAGGATTTCTGCTTAGCCCCTTTTCTGCAGTTTACTATTTTAGAGCCAGAAAATACCTTTTTGTTATTAAGTGTAACTATACTGTTAGTGGTACCTTCTGTTGTCTTACAAACTAGTTTAAAATATCTGAGCTAACCAACTTAACATTAGTACTTTGGTGCTAATTATTTAACATGTGAATGTAGTAAAGTTTCACCAAACAATTACGCAAAAATCTAGGTAACGGGTTATTAATCCGGTATCTGAAGGACCAAATATTATGGAGAGGCGTGTAAATAGTCTGCACCTTTAATGAGTGTTGTGAGAAAAATTTGAAATAAGAACTTAACTCACAAGCGTAATGGCGGACCTCAAAAATAAAATAATTTCCCTATTGATGAATCCTTGAACCAATACCAAAAATTTATAGCAGCAAAACATGCCCACGTACCTTGACAATCCAGAAATCCCACTCAGACCCAGGGCGATGGGAAGACATCTCGTTCATGAGCGCGTGATGGCTTGTAGGTCTATAGCTGCCGGCCTTTTTTTTTTTTTTTTTTTTTGCGGATGGGAAATCATCAAATGACTCCTCCCGCTCTGGGTGGAGCGGAAGGGAGTGTCAGACTCTTACTGACTAAAACCCACCCGTGTTCCTTCCTTAGCCCTTTATGTTCCGGGCCAGCGGTAACCCTTTCGGACAATCCCGCTGACCCGGCAGGCTTCGGCCCTAAGGGGCTGCCCGATGCTGACATCTCTTTGAGGCGCGCGTGGAACACGTACGCGCCGTCCGGCACGGGCCTGGTCCTGATCGGGCGGTGAGCTACCCATTACTCTCCGCCCGCAGGCCCGCGCCTACGGTGGCCGGGAGGCTCTCTCCCTGAGCCGTTCCGCCACCTCCTTCGCTAGCATGACTGCTTCGCAGAAGGAGGTGACTGCCTCCCACTCCCTCTCGCCCCGGACCATGGCTTGCACCAGGGCCGGACGCGAGAGGTCGCCGTCGCTGCCAATCGCCTCTACGAGGACACGGCGGTGCTCCGCCCAAGCGGGGCAGACCTCCACCGTGTGCTCCACCGTGTCCTCTGGGCGATCCTGACAATGGTGACACCCGGGCGTTTCCTCCCGCCTGATGATGTGCAGGAACCTCCCGAAACTTCCGTGTCCGGTGAGGACCTGCGTCAGGCGGTAGGTGAGGGCGCCGTGGCGCCTCTCTAGCCACTCCTCAAAGAAGGGTCTTATCGCCGCTATCGCGGCGTGCCCTGCGCTGGGTTGCGACAGTCGCTCTTTCCATGCCGCCATGAGATCGCGCCGGAGATCCGTCCGCTCCGCAGCGATTTGCCGCGGAAGCGGATCCTCCCCCCGGCGTAGTGCCTCCGCGCGCCACTCATACAGGCGCGCGAGGACTATCGCCTCCAGATCCCATGGCGGCAGTCCGGCAAGGAGGCTTGCCGCCTCGCCAGAGATCGTGCGGTAGCCCCGGATAGCCCTTATGGCTACCACCTTCTGGGATAGCTGCCGGCCTGCTAGCAAATCTTCTTAAATCGACCGGTGGAATGGTTGAAACTCCAAAAATCAACACTGCAC
The DNA here is from genome assembly GCA_916614155.1 of Mesoligia furuncula. Lineage (NCBI taxonomy): Eukaryota > Metazoa > Arthropoda > Insecta > Lepidoptera > Noctuidae > Mesoligia > Mesoligia furuncula. The sequence continues at coordinate 162,441 of OU744792.1, forward strand.
TATAAGTTCTCAACAAAGCACAGATGCAGGTCCGATTATTTTACGAGTATCATCAAGGTTTCACCAAAAAAGGAATATTCAAAAGGCGGAGCGATTCACACCCGCAAAGTCTCTGTCCGGGGCGGGGAACACACTCTGTCGAAACCGCCGCTATTGCCATCTATCGGTCATCTAGCGAGAAAACTCAAGAATGTTCCGATACATGGGCGCTGCGACAACGAATATTGGTGCGAGGATTCATGAATTGAGAAGTTAAAATATTTAATTTGAAACACTAACATATTATATTATAGGAAAAAATCCTAAAATGTTATTATTTTATTTTTTATATTGAAAAAAAAGCATTGACGCTTCACCATATTTTTCTAAATAAAAATTAAAAAGACATAATAAAAAAAACCGATATAACAAGGAATGAGTTATTGGGCCTTAAGAGATAGCAAATGACCTCTTCTTTCAGCCAATTCCATTTGGCAAACGATGTACCAAACACCCTGTATAAGTAAAAGTATTTTACTGTTTTTGTCTTTAAAATCATGAAAAACAACAAATCGTAAAATATTTCTTGCTTTTACTACGTTATTTTTGTTTCCAAATATCGCAGCGGCTGTATTATTTTTGCAGCAAATACATTGCTCCTTATCCACTACCTAAGTATGTCGCTAAGTGACTGGACAAGCAATGTAAAAATTACAAAACGATACTTTATTTTTGCGGAGCGTCGCATGGTACAGCCGCTTTGTCTTGCGGCGAGATAGTGATGAGGTTGTGAAGATCCACTAACGTAGCCTACGTTGACAACAACAATGTCGATTGCCTAACGAATATATTGCTATTATAGATAATTTTTCAATTTGTCAACCGTTTTAATCCGGTTTATAGAAGATCTGAAAAGATGATGTTTAAATCCGGTTGGTAGACCCTTGAGAAGATCTAAAATAATGTTAACATTTTTTATTTACTTCAATTATTTATTTAGCTACATTTTATTTATTTATAATCGAAGCGCACGGCAGTGCGCAGGCCAATTTCCAGCAAGTGGCCGCACGTACGCCGTGCACTATTTACCCGAACCGCTTCGAGCTACTTTTGACCACCCTGTATCTAACTATTTGTCACACAAAATCGAATCAAACTTCACATACATAATACCATGACTGCTGTTAGTTCGAATACCAAATTTCATAACTGTAGCTTTAATAGATTCAAAGTAATGGACTTTTCAAAATAGCTAAAGTGGCACTGACTGACTGACTGACTGACTGACTGACTGACTGACTCACTCACTTAGAGTTAATCAAAATGTTTAGGGACTTCTAGTAGGCCTAGAAACTTGAAATTTGGCACGAAGCTAGACATTAGCATGAAACTAAAGGAAAAATTAAAAAAATGGTCAAGTGTGAGTCTGGCTCGTGCATAGAGGGTTCAATATTAAATTTTTATTCTAGCCGGCCTAGAAACTTCGAACCGGCCTAGAAACTTGAAATTTGGCACGAAGCTAGACATTAGCATGAAACTAAAGGAAAAATTAAAAAAATGGCCAAGTGTGAGTCTGGCTCGTGCATAGAGGGTTCAATATTAAATTTTTATTCTAGCCGGCCTAGAAACTTGAAATTTGGCACGAAGCTAGACATTAGCATGAAACTAAAGGAAAAATTAAAAAAATGGTCAAGTGTGAGTCTGGCTCGCGCATAGAGGGTTCATTATTAAATTTTTATTCTAGCCGGCCTAGAAACTTGGCACGGAGCTAGACATTAGCATGAAACTAAAGGAAAAATGAAAACAATGGTCAAGTGTGAGTCTGGCTCGCGCATAGAGGGTTCCGTATTAATTTTTTATTCTAGCCGGCCTAGAAAGTTCTAACCGGCCTAAAAACTTGAAATTTAGCATGAAGCTAGACATTAGCATGAAACTAAAGGAAAAATTAAAAAGAGGTCAAATGTGAGTTTGGCTCGCATGCAGAGGGTCCCGTATGATTTTTTTTCTAGCTGGAACTGGATGTTACCATGAAACTAAAAGAAAAATTTTAAAAGCGGTCAAGTGTGAGTTTGGCCCGCGCACAGAGAGTTCCGTAGGTATTAAATTTTTTTATAGTCGGCCTAGAAACTTGTAATTCTGCACGAAGCTAAAGTAAAAATAAAAATGCGGTCAAGTGTGAGTTCGACTATCACACATTCTGTAATCCGTGTTCCGTATTTAAAAAAAATATAAGCTACACATTCTGTAATCCGTGTTCCGTATTTAAAAAAAATATAAGCTTAGTTTTTAGGTAAGTATGAGACGTTCTTAGAAAGATAAATCCCACAAAAACATTTCATGTTAAATGTTGCCAAGACGAGACCATGTAGCTCGCACTGTCAAAAAGTAATCAGATCTCATGTAGAGTCAAGCTTCTAACTCTACACGCCCTAACTCTACAAGGCCTGACTTCGCAAACTCTACACCTTAGTCAAAATATCTGGTTTGGCCGTTTCGTTACTACAAGACCCATTAACAGTATGAGAGTTTTTCACCTTACGCTCATGTGAATGTAGCGAAATGGCCAAGCCATTTTATTTTGACTAAGGTGTAGAGTTTGCGAAGTCAGGCATTGTAGAGTTAGGGCGTGTAGAGTTAGAAGCTTGACTCTACATGAGATCTGATTACTTTTTGACAGTGCGAGCTACATGGTCTCGTCTTGGCAACATTTAACATGAAATGTTTTTGTGGGATTTCATTTCTTTTTGTAAGTTGCTTATGATATTTATACGAGTATTTTTGCTGTTGTTCATTTTTTCTTTCTTTTTTTGGGGTTTATTTATAACAAGGACCCCCTATATAAATTTTCAGACCTCTAGCATCAAAATTTACGGAATTTTTTTTTTTTTTTGGGGGGGTAAAAGTTTCAAGTTTTAAAATTTTTTTGTTGTTTGTGTACTATTACTAGCTTACATACCAAATTTCAGCTTTCTAGGACTTCAGGAAGTACCTTAAGAATTTTGATGATCATCAGTCAGTGAGTCAGTGACGAAATCGGGGTATTTTAGATATCAATAAAATCTAAAGTATAAGAGCTATGCAATTGAAACTTTATAGGTTTAATAAGTCAACCACTGGCATCATATTCCGAAAATTTTGTTTATCTGGTATAATCCAAACCCAAGTTAAGAGGGTTCAAAAATACGACGAAGTGCTTCGAGAAAAGGTAGGTAGTGCCCTTGCGCTTCGCTTGGCTGGTCTTGGCGGGGGCACTCCCGTGCCCCCAGATTATTAAAAACCTTAAAACATGTCAAATGACGTATGTCATAAGTTATAAACGCAAAACATTTTTTAAGAATACTTATTTAACCCCTTTTTAATCGTTTTGTTAAGCAGATTCATATTTCTATTTCTAAAATTATATTTTTTTAAAGTAAAACTAATATCATTATTATTTCAAATTGTAACTTGAAGTTTTGAGCCGTGCTTTTGTTTACCGGGAGCAGTTTCCGATATGTTTAGCTTACGCACAAGCTTACGGAAAATGCTTTAATTGATTTTGGTTCTTCTATATTCACTTGTGGTCAAGCCTACGTACCATTATCTAGGGTAAAAAATTTGAGTGGTGACCATTTAATAAATATCGATCCTAGCCAGATCAAAGCACAAGAAAGTGCTATTGTTGAGTACAACAGATTAGGGTCGCTCTATAGACCGGATTTAAAAAACATATGTGTGAAAAAGAACAAGTTTAAAAAAAAAACAGCTGATAGGGAATGGTCTATACGTCCAAACATTGCCGCAGTTCAGACTGCAGCGGGCTCATCATTTAATAAAAAAATGGCCAAGTGCGAGTCGGACTCGCACAAGAAGGGTTCCGTACCACAAGGCAAAAACGCCGAAAAAAACATGTCTATTGTATGGGAGCCCCCTTAAATATTTATTTTATTTTATTTATATTATTTATTATTAAAGTTAAAATACAACTGAGTATTTTGTAAATATTTCAAGTGCCTACCTGTTGCCATTTTTGATATCGAGCAAAAAAGGGCAAAAAAATCGCGTTTGTTGTATGGGAGCCCCCCTTAAATATTTATTTTATTTTGTTTTTAGTATTTGTTGGTATAGCGGCAACAGAAATACATAATTTGTGAAAATTTCAACTGTCTAGCTATCGCGGTTCTTGGGATACAGCCTGGTGACAGACAGACAGACAGACAGACGGACAGACGGACAGACGCACAGACAGCGAAGTCTTAGTATTAGGGTTCCGTTTTTACCCTTTGGGTACGGAACCCTAAAAAACACCTCGTAAGAGAAAAAATAATAAAAAACCAAAATTATCAAAAAAAAAGAAAACCTAGGCTATACAATTTAATCCTACACGTGTATCTACCCACTTGGCAAAAAGAAATGAAATCCCACCAAAAACATATAATGTTGAAAAAGAAGGCCAACTTCCTTACTTCATGTAGATGTTTGACCAGCAAAAGAGTTGAAATCGAAACCTACGCCCAGTTTTAAACCATTTTCTTTGCACCGGCCTTATTTTGCAATTCTGTTGTAAGTAATGTGTGTTTGAAACTTTTTAGATATCAATACAATAATATTGTTCCATTTAAACTTGGCGGGTTTTCAGAAAACCATAAAATAATATGCATGAAAAATAACTATAACACAACGAAAACCCGCCAAGTGTTTCAAGTTTCAAACACACATTACTTACAACAGAATTGCAAAATAAGGCCGGTGCAAAGAAAATGGTTTAAAACTGGGCGTAGGTTTCGATTTCAACTCTTTTGCTGGTCAAACATCTACATGAAGTAAGGAAGTTGGCCTTCTTTTTCAACATTATATGTTTTTGGTGGGATATAATATGTTCTGGACATATCGTTTTGTATTTATTCTATTTTCATAACCCAAAATTTTTAAAAATACAATAATGAATGGAAGAATCGACAACTTTCCGATTTAGTCAATCACTAGCGTATGTAAAATAAATGGCTTTTGCACAGCACAAAGATAATGTAGATGTTTTTGTGTGAGTAAGTTGTATGGTGCATGGTAAATGCACGCCGTGTATGATGAGTTAAGGTTTATAATTGATTGTGTAGTACGTTCTGATTAATGAAATGCAAGTGTGTGCGCGACTGTGTATCTATTGCTTTTACTGAACTACATGTGAAGTAGAGGCGCGGTGGTGGGGCCAACCTAGCGACATCGGATTTTGTTGTATTTTCAACTACTGGGCATATCTCCTTCTTTTATAATCTATGGGTGGGTCAGACAATGTTTGTCACCGACTGTAATTACCCCGCACAAATTCGTATATCACTACTTGCTATATGAATTTCAGTGACAGGAAGTTATTATAACATCATCACTATAAACTAAGTGGACAAAATACGTATTATTGAAGCTAATCCAAAAACTATCCAAGCAAAGTAATACAATTTCTAAGGGCGCGTTTTCACTATGTCTTGACGATTAATTTATCGTTGGACGACTGTCGTGTCTAACTTGTTCCCATTATATCGACTGTTTTTCGTCACTGTGTCGTCGAAATATTTTATCGTTAAACGACTGTCGTATCTAGCTGTTCCCATTGGATCGTGACGACATTTTTACTGTTCACGGCAGTCGCCTTGTCGTTTGCAATTAGTCGCCTCTACGTTCTTTTGAAGATCAGTAGTGGTATGAACGTGCGTACACTCACCACGAATACAATGTACAATCACACATACCACGTGGTACACGTGGTATGTGTGATTTGTGTGTGTGTGACACGTGGCTACGATAGATAGTCGCAATAACGACACACGATTTGTCGTCACGATAAGTCGTGACGTTTTTTTATCGTTTTACGACTGTCGTGCTAGCCGTTCCCATTGACTTGACAATCTGTCGTCACTACAAAAAAAATGCCGTGGACGACAGTTAATCGTGTAGTCCGTGTACTGTAGTATGTGAACACCTCCATTTAAATATACAAGCCACGACGCTTTAATCGGTGGTCACGACATAGTGGGAACGGGGCCTAAGGCATACCATATCCATTAAACAAGTTATTTTTCTTTGAGCTGTTTTGCATCGTTCACAGCGCCGGTAATAAGCTCGTTTAAAAGGATCAGGATTAGACGCAGGAGCTATCGATTCAATGTATGCTAGGGAACCTTGCCTTACGAGTGTAGTTCAGTTAAATTAAAACACCACTTTTCTTTTAGTTTTTATTGGTCGTGTCAAAAATTTACACAACGATTCAATAAATTATTTTTTATTTTATAAACCTTTCTTTATAAAAAAAAGATACAGATAAGCCAGCGCTGAGCGGCCGCGCGTCCGACCCCGTGTGGTCACAGCGCGCGGACGCGCGGCTCTCGGCTAGCGCGCGACTCGCCGTCACAGACGGCGGCTCATCCGCGATTCTTTGTGTACATATAAAAATAGATCCTTATTTTACACTAATCTAGGAGGAGAACGCATCGACTACTCGACGTTTAAATGCACAGTTTAAAGTATGATATGAAACTACAATTGGAGCACCATTTCATTAATATATCCCCGCGGCGGGCGGGGAGCGGCGTCTCGCTCGCACACCCCACGTTGACGCGATATCCAATAAGAATCCCTATCTAACATGATACGAGTTGTAACAAATCAGGAGCCGGGTGATACAATTATTTAGTTACAGATAGGTAATGCCACTGATAGGAAGTAGTAAAGCGTTACACGTTTTGCATGACGTACAGTGTTTTGTCGATACCGACTACCGATTGACGTGGTCGCTTCATCCGAGGTCTACCTACAGTATCATCCTCGTCTCACGCGTGTCGCGGTGTGCGTCCTTCCGTCATAAATAATGTACTTAAAATGTGATCGCTTCCGGCGTACATCTGTATTTCATTGTGGAAAAGGAAAGATACACAAATAAATGTTTATCACTTTCTTACACATTATTTACAACATGATCTATCTAATTCATAATTATACCTAATACCTACTATGTACAAGTCTTATACATCCTATGTCCTCTGTTCAGACCACTTGAGGAACAAGGAACACGCGCGTCCACTATTAGTTATACAAATTACAATCACGTGCATTATACATTGTTTTGTTTTAATTCTTTTTTTTTAATAATCATCATTATGGACCAACTATTGAATGTAAATACGTTTTGCAGTTGTAATTTTGTGTAGTTCATAAGTGTTAAAACAAGTGTACATTAGTCATCACAGACAACAACCGGGGATAATAATCGTCAGTAGCTTGGTCCATAACAGTTCTATATTAAAAGTCCCAAAATCACAACCAACTTTTACCAATCGCGCAACATTCATATTTTGCTTTGCTATGAATTTTAATATTGATGTTAAAATAAAAACCTCACCAATCTTATCGTATGATAGCGACATCTCAGCGGTAAAAGTTCCAACGTTACGTCATTCGATCCTTATTTCTACCATAATTAATATAATACAAGGTACGTCAGTCTTCTGCACACTGCATTAATGGAGTGTCAGTAGTGTTCATATCGCACGCGCGTGCGTCGTGCGCGCGTGTTAGAGGCCGCGCGTAATGCCGCGCGTACTGCCGCGCGGGCGCGTGTTAGAGGCCGCGCGTACTGCCGCGCGTACTGCCGCGCGGGCGCGCGTGTGGCGGCTCGGCGGCCGCGCGCCGGCGTCACACGTCCGTGTGGCGCGCGCCGTGCGCCGGCTCCGTCTCCGCGTCCGACTCCTCGATCTCGCACAGGTTGGCCGACAGCTCGCTGCCGGAGCCGTCGTCGTCCCCTCCCAGCAGCGAGTTGCGCTCCTCTGTGGACAGAGAGCGCGGAGTCAGAACGTGCGCAGGCGCGAGCGGTGCGCGACGACGAGGCGGCGCGAGCTCTCACCCAGCATCGTGATGAGACTGGCGGCGTCGGGCTCGCGCAAGGTGCGCGCCCGAAGCTGCTCCGAGTCGCTAGCGGCGCGAATTCCGTAGTCGTCGGCGTGCAGCAGGTAAGAAGAAGCTGAAACCAGAGAGAAAGTTGGGATCGGCGCGACTCGGGCGAGCGGGGCGAGGTCCCAGCGCGCTCGCTCACCGTCGGCTCGGCGCGCGTCGGCGTCGTCGGGCGCCGAGTCGCTGTCGGGCGCGCGCGCGCGGGCGCGGGCGCGGCGGCGCGGCGCGGGGCTGGCGGCCGGCGAGGCGGGCGAGGTGGGCTCGGACGAGTCGGGGCGCTCGGAGCCCGCCACCTCGCTGATGCCGGGCAGCGCGCCGCCGCCGCCGCACCAGTCGGAGCAGTCCCAGTGGTAGCCGCCCACCAGGTGCGGCTCCACCGTGCCGCCCGCGCCCGGCCCCGCCGGCCCCACCGGCCCCACAGGCCCCACCGCGCGTCTCGTGCAGCCGGGGGACCGCGCACGGATTCGGCTCTTACATCCTTTTAGATCTGAAACACAAAGGTCAGAAGTTTATTTTTAGGGCGCCTGTGTTTGCGCACACACTTATGCAATATAATGTTTCCTGCGTATTAGTAACAAAACCATAATATTCTACGAATGAAGTCTTGGGAGTCTGAGTCGGAGGAGTTGTGGATCTCCCTCAAAATAAGGTAAAATCAAAATGCGTCTATACTGAATATTTGCTCCATTTATATGGCACCGCCTGTCACTAGCGAGTATGTCGAGGCGTTTCTCACTAACTTCACCGATGTCTATCAACATAAAGTTGCAAAGAAATCAAACACGTTACTAATAGGAGACTTAATCAATTTACCTCGTGTCTCATAAGACACTACTCCCAATGGCAATGGAATGCTTTCTGTGGGAATATTATGTTGAGCGGAGGTTTCTAGAGAAAATGATGACCATTTTTTTTTCTGGTGGCAAATCATCAAATGACTCCTCCCGCTCTGGGTGGAGCGGAATTGTCAGACTCTTACTGACTGAACCCCACCATGTTCCTTCTTTAGCCTTTTTTGTTCCGGGGTAGCGGTAACCCTTTCGGACAATCCCGCTGCAAGAGCGGAGGTTTCTAGAGAAAACGATGATCTGTGGTATGGATCAGAGCAATCACATTTATAACAAAACCAACGTATATTGGATTTAATATTCTCTAAAATCCTTGAGTGCGTTAATATTATGTGACTTTCAAAACCTTTATCAAAGCTGAATTCACTCCATCCGCCAGTCATCTATCTATCTGACTGACTGAAGGACATATCAACGCACAGCCGAAACTACTGGGCGTAGAAATGTGGAATTTTGCACACGGCTTCTTTTTATAATGTAGGGAAGCACTAAGAACGGGTTTTTAAAAAATTCAACCTTTAAGGGGGTGAAAGGGAGGATTTCGGTTGTATGAAAAATCTTATTCCTTGAGTTAATAAACTTGAAACTTGGCACGAATACTTATCTAAGTAAATTATAAAATTTGGCATTTAATGTTTTTTAAATTACCCCCTAAAGGGGGATTGGGAGGTGTCCAAAAAATTTGTATAGAAGCATCGTAACACGCGGTCCGATTAACTCGAAACTCAGTATTTATACTTAAGACCAATAATAAAGAATAACGTGTATCAGGGTTTTTCGAAAATTTACCCCTAACGGGGTGAAAAGGGGTAGTTAATTATACAGGCGAGGATTTTACTGCGTGGCTTGATTAACTCGAAAATTGGTATAAATAATCTTTGAGTCAAGTAATGAACATATCCCAAACGATTTTACGAAATTCTACCCCTGTGGAGGTAAAAAACAGGAATACAGTTTAAATTAAAAATCTTATTCACTTGATTAATAAACTTGAAACTTAGCACGAATACTTATCTAAGTAAATTATGAAGTCTGACATTTTTTGTCTTTGTAAGCTACCCCCTAATTGGATTTCATGGGATTGGGGGTGTAAAAATTTGTTGGGAGAATTTTAACGTGCGGTCCGATTAACTCAAAACTCGCTATTTACACTTCAGATCAAAAATAAAGAATAACGAGTATCAGGGTTTTTCGAAAATCTATCCCTAACGGGGTGAAAAGAGGTAGTTAATTTTACAGGGGAGGATTATACTGCACGAATTGATTAACTCGAAAATTGGTATAAATAATCTTTGAGTCAAGTAATGAACATATCCCAAACGATTTCTCGAAATTCTACCCCTGTGGGGGTAAAAAATAGGAATACAGTTTATATGAAAAATCTTATTCACATGGTTAATAAACTTGTTACTTGGCACGAATACTTATCGAAGTAAATTATGAAGTTTGGCATTTTTTGTTTTTCTAAACTACATCTCCCAATCCCCCTTTAGGGGGTCCTAAAGGGGGATTGGGAGATGTAATTTTTTTTTGGAAGAATTTTAACGTGCGGACCGATTAACTCGAAACTCGCTATTTAGACTTCAGAACAAAAATAAAGAATAACGTTTATCAGGGTTTTTCGAAAATCTACCCCTAACGGGGTGAAAAGAGGTAGTTAATTTTACAGGGGAGGATTATACTGCGCGGCTTGATTAACTCGAAAAATGGTATAAATAAATCTTCGAGTCAAGTAATGAACACATCCGAAACGATTTTTCGAAATTCCACCCCTTTGGGGGTGAAAAGCGGGGATATTGTTATATATAGTTTATTTGAAAAATATGATTCCTTTGATCTATTAACTTAAAAATTGGCCCGAATACTTATTTATCTAAATAAATTATAAAGATCATAAACATACAATTTCGAAGTTTTTAGAGGAAAGTACGAAATACACGCGGACGAAGTCGCGGGCAAAGTGCTAGTAATTACAACAAAACTCTTGTAACAGTGGCTCCAGTCGAGTCATTCGTTAAACTTTAATAGGCCGTCAATAAAAAAACTGGCTGCTGTTGCTGGGGACGAGGTGTGGCAACACACTATAGACACGGATATCGACAATAAAGTGGGCCATCTTCTATATAAAACAATTAAAGGAATAATTGATGAATTCACACCTATCTCGCGCATACGTACCCAAAAACCATCGATATCCCATATGGTATAGCAGTTCGCTGACTAATAATAATTAGTCCAATGGCAGCATAAAAATCGTCTTAAAAACAAAACACGCGCCGTGTCGCGTACGGTAACAGTGGCGCAAGTTCAATGGTTTTTTCCCATCTCAAAAAATGCCCAACGCGCCTAAAGAAGTTTTTACTTAAAAAAAAATAACCCAAGTAAAGCCTACGTATTATGTAAAAGCCCTTCAAACGCATTCATGATTCGATCGCCGTATACATAATGCCTAGTCAATATAGTCACAACGTTCTAGTTTTCTATTTTCTAAATAAAAACATAATCCAAAAAAGAGAACAACTTCTAGCTTACCGTTGTATATTTTGTTGTCGACGAAGGTGTGGAGATGCATCTGCTCGGACCACGGCTTGCGGTCGGCGACGTCGATGTTGAGGTTGCGGCGGTAGTCGGGCGGGATGCCCTCCAGCTCGTCGCCCGCCGAGCCGTACGAGCGCAGCGTGTCCACGTTGTTGAGCGGCGGGGTCTCGGCGCAGGACGCGGGCCGCTCGCGCCGCACCGCCTCCAGGTTGGACAGCTTGGAGCGCGGCGCCAGCTTGTCCAGCGCGCGGCTGTTGAGCGGCGAGTCGGCCGCGGGCTTGCGCAGGCGCGCGCGACGCTGGCGCAGCGCCAGCGGCAGCGCGGCCGCCAGCAGCAGCAGCAGCGCCAGCGCCGCGCCCGCCGCGCCCAGCGGCCAGCGCGCCTCGCACGCCCAGCGCCACGCCGAGCGCAGCGCGCGCGCCGGGCCCGCGCCCGCGCCGCCCGACACCACCGCGTCCGAGTACAGCGGGTTGCCGCAGTTCATGCCTGCGGTGCGACGCGTGTGAGTACAGATACAGAGCGACCATATGGGTCCGCACTAAAATCATTCAGCGATCCGACGTCACCTGTCTTGTCTGGCGGGCAGAGGCACCGGAAGGAACCCGGCTCGTTGACGCAGGTGGCTCCGTTGAGGCAGGGCTCGCCGGCGCACTCGTCCACGTCGTACTGGCAGCGCGGCCCGTAGTAGCCGCGGCAGCGACACGACGGGCCCCACTCGCCCTCCTCGCACGCGCCGCCGTGCGCGCACACGTCGGGCGCGCACCAGCGGCCGCGCTCGCAGCGCTCGCCCGCCAGCCCGGCCGCGCACGCGCAGCGGTAGCCGCGCGCGTCCGCCGCGCACGAGCCGCCGTGCAGGCACGGGGCCGACGCGCACGGGTCGCTGTCCAGCTCGCAGCGCCGGCCCGAGAAGCGCGCGTGACACGTGCACGCGTAGCCCTCGGAGGCGTCGGGCGCGGCCGCGTCCTCCAGCAGGTCGGCCACGTCGCGGCACGAGCCGCCGTTGAGGCACGGGTACGACGCGCACGGCGTGGGCGGCGGCAGCGCCGGGCACGTGCTACCCACTCGCACGCGCACGCGGCGCACGAGCTGAGCGCGTCCGTCGCTCGATGTGCCGCCTTCCTCTAACGGTAGAATCGCACCCCCTAGTTTCACCTCCGATATGCACCCGTGAAAGCCGTACGTCACCTGTAACATCGAATACCGATGTCGTACAATTCGAACGAGATACGATCCGAGCCGGCGACTCAGGACGGCCAGTACCTGTTCGGCGGCGAAGGCGTGCGCATGTCGCTGCAGCGCGGCGCCGAGCAGCAAGCGGTCGGCGCGCACGTCCAGCACGGCGGCCGGCGCCGGCGTCTGCGCCAGCGCGCTGCGCCGGTCCACGGTGAGCCGCATGCTGGCGCCGCGCCGCTCCAGGCGCGCCTCGTGCCACAGCCCGTCCGCCACCGGCACGGCCGCGCGCACCTGCGCCGGGCCCGCGCCCAGCTCCATGCGGAACTGCAGGTAGCCCTCCGCCACCTCCAGCGTGGCGTAGTCCACGCGGCCGGCCGCCTGCAGCAGCGTGCCGCGCTCGCGCCGCGTGCGGAAGCGCAGCGACAGCGCCAGCTCGTCGTCCAGCAGGCGCGCGCCCTCCACGGCGCCGCGCTCCAGGCGGTACACCAGGTAGCCGTCGCCCGCCAGCTGCGCCACGGGCGGCGCGCGGCACTCGGCGCAGTCCGGCGGCGCGCGGTCGCAGCGCTCGCCGCCGTAGCCGGGCGCGCACGCGCACTCGCCGCGCAGGCGGTGCGGCGGCGCCACGAGCGCGAACACCTCGCAGCTCACGGCGCGCGCGGCGGGCCGCAGCGCCACGCGCTCGGCGCAGGCGCCGTGCACGCAGCCGCCGCACGCCGCGCGCACCAGCTCCTCCACCACGAGGCGCGTGCGCTCCTCCAGGCGCTCCAGGTGCGCGTGCAGGCGGCGGCGCAGCGCGTCGGCGGGCAGGAAGGCGCCGGCCGCGCGCACGGCGAACGCCACGTCCAGGTCCTGCGCCACCTGGCGCCGCGCGCGGTTGGCGTCCGCGTCGCCCTCTCCGGACGGCTGTACGCTCACTATGACGACTTCGCCGGGCTCGCAGTCGGTCGCCTCGCCGATGGCTCGAACGAAGCCTTTGCGATGACTCAGAATAAAGTCGCGATCGGTCACTTCGCGGAAACGCACTACTATCGCTTGCGCGAGCATCTCGTCTGATATGAGAGTGACGGTAACCTTGACGATCGCAAACCCGAGGAATTTCCCATCGCCGACTGTCACGTTGAGTCGGTAATCTCCCACGTCCAGGCGAGGTGCCGCTTTCAATGTTCCGTCAGACACATCAATTTCAAACAAGTCGGTCGGGGGATAAGGTGCGCCGTCGATCGGAGCTATTGCGTATGTGAGAGTGTCGTACGCGTCGCGATCGGAAGCGAACACTCTTCCGATGATGCCTCCCGGGAATTCGTCCAAATAAGAGTTGACGACGACTTCTAATGGCGTCACTACCGGTGGGTATTGAGATTCTTCTATCACTCTTATGTACACCCACGCATCCGAGTACAACGGTGGGGTGCCGTTGTCAAACACGCGAACTTGCAGCACGTATCGGTCTTTGATACGATGATTGAAGCGAGTTGCCGAGCGCAAGTAGCCGTCCTGTTCCAGACGAAAAGCACCCATTTCATTGCCAGACTGAAAATCAAATGTGTAAGGTGCAGCATTGGGTGGAGCGTCAGCATCTTCCACAACGAACTTTAGGATGGTATGTCCAAGCGGCCGATCTTCCTGGACGACTGCGCTGTAGTTAGACTGTGCGAACAGCGGTGGGTTATCATTAGCATCGACCACTTCGATGTTAACTAAAGCGGAGGCCTCGAGAGCGGGAAGGCCATGATCTCGCGCGTGCACTTCCAGCACATAGGCGGGCGCAGTCTCTCTGTCTAACGGCGCCGAAACGGACAAGTAGCCGGTGTCGGCATCGATGGTGAAGCGCCCGTCGCGGTCGCCGCGGGCGATCGAGTACGAGACGCGGCCGTTGGCGCCCGAGTCCGCGTCGTCCGCGACCACCTGCAGCACGCGCGCGCCCGGCGCCGCGTCCTCGCGCACGCGCGCGCCGTACGATGCCTGCGAGAACAGCGGCGCGTTGTCGTTGCCGTCCGACACGCTGATGTTCAGCGTGGCCAGGTCGCTGAGCGGCGGCGTGCCACCGTCGATGGCCTGCACCGTGAGCAGGTACTCCTTGCGGCGCTCGAAGTCGAGAGGGCGCGCCACGGTCAGCACGCCGGAGGCGCGGTCGACGGCGAAGTCGTCGCGGTCGTCGCCGCCCACGAGCGAGTAGTACACGTCGGCGTTGACGCCGGCGTCGCGCGACGTGGCGCGCACGCGCAGCACCTCGGTGCCGGGCGCGTCCAGCTCGGGCACGGCGGCGCGGTACTGGTGGAACTCGAACTCGGGCGGGTTGTCGTTGACGTCGGCCACGGTGAGGCGCAGCGTGGCGGTGGCGGAGCGCGGCGGGCGGCCGGCGTCGCTGGCGCGCAGCAGCAGGCGGTGCTCGGCCTGCGTCTCGCGGTCCAGCGCGGCGCGCAGCGTGATGATGCCGCTGTCGGGCGCCAGCTCGAACGCGCCGCTCGTCTCCTCCACGAACGAGTAGCGCACTAGACGGTTTTCGCCGAGGTCTGCGTCGGTCGCATGTACCTGAGTGTATTTACGTACATGATAAAGATAGTTCTTGATGGAGGTTGTATACCTACATGACAGTGTTTTAAGATTCGAGTAAAACTGTTTAGAATATGTCACTAAAAACTGTTCCGTCAAGGGAGAAAAAGTCGTTACCTTAAAGTTACCTTAATTACACCGCATTATATTGTAGTCTTTGCCTTAATTGCACTTTATTGTGTCGTAGCAACTATTTATTTTAATAATTTTTCGGAATAAATCTTCTGTACTATTATGTAATCTGTGCCTCCGTGCGCTGTCAATTGTATCCATGCTATGGCAGCTTGGAACATCATACAGAACACTATTACTCCTAGCGCCCCTAGCGACCAAGTAGCAAAACGAAAAATACTGTGATACAATATAAAAATATTTAGTGATGATACCGGGAGATGTTGTGACGAACAAACACAAATACATAAAATAATTGTCTCAAAATATTGGACATTAAACAACAAAAATAAAAATTAAGCCTAAACCAAAGTGTAACAACTCTATAGTGATATGTTAAACGGTTCTGAAAGATGTTTTTTTTTCATTTAAATAATGGGAATTTGTTATTGTTGCATTGGTAACACTTTAATTGAAATGTCTGTCAGCGCGAGTGTCAGTTTCGGATTTTGCTTTTGCAATAAAATTAAATTCTGGTTGTTTCGCTAGTGAGCATAGGCACTATTTATAGTTTGGACCCATAATATTATTATTGTGAATACTGAACTGAACACTGAGTGCAGTTCCATCATGTCTCAAAACTCTTGTTGTTTACCTGGATGTCTAGTGACTAGGAAAGAAAAGTGCTGATTCTCAGCCTACATGATTTTGATTTTAATATGTTAGTAAATGTTAAATTTGTATGTATTTGTGTGTTTTTTATAAGAATAAACAGTTTGTTTATCTTTAATATTCCGAGTAAATTCATTCATACCTCCTCCATCCTCCTATTCCTAATGCAGGTAAAAATCTGGAATTTTTACATTGTCGTATAAATTATTGTTTACTACTACTTAGTGTGTTTTTAATAATTATGTAATTGTTAAAAAAACATTAATAGGTAGTAAACAATAATTTATACGACAATGTAGAAATTACAACACAATTAATATAATAGAGCTCCATCTACCATATATATCCGTGACTATTACTAGAGCTCCATCTACCATCTTCAGCCGTAACTAATAGTTTTGGATACTCGCGAACTAGATGGCGAATTGTGCTGTCACACAAAATGAAGAGAGCTTCCTGTCTATTACACCGCATTATATTGTAGTCTTTGATTGTATCCTTGTACTTGCGAAGTGAAGTCAGTTCGCAATAGAGAATGATGTGCATGTGTACCTTGGCGACAAGAGTGCCGAGGTCGGCGTCTTCGGGCAGCGTGACGCTGTAGGTGCCGGCGGAGAAGCGCGGCGCGTTGTCGTTGACGTCATCCAGCACCACCTGCAGCTCCGAGCTGCACTCCCAGTCGGCGCGCTCGCGGTCCTGTGCGTGCGCGCGCAGCCGGTACTCGGCGCGCGTCTCGCGATCCAGCCGCGCCGCCACGCGCACCTCGCCCGTCTCCTGCAACACGCCGAGCATCACATCTGCGCTCGCAGGCACCGCGCGTCACATCTGCGCTCGCACGCGCCGCACTCACCTTGTGGATGCTGAAGTGGTGCGCCATGTCCCCCGTGAGGTAGTACCGCAGGCGCGCGTCGCTCGGCTCGTCGGCGTCCCCGGTCTCTAGCGTCATGACGCGCGTACCGTTCGCCGCGTCTTCCGGGAGGCGCGCGTAGTACCGGTGGCGGAGACAGTACGGTGGATTGTCTGGAGACAGAAATGAACGGCGTGAGTATTGAGCTCGAAGAGCGAACACAAAACGAGCGGTCAGTGACTCACCGTTTACATCGAGAACATTAATGCGGACGCGGGTCAGCGCCGTGAATTTGCCGTCCGTGGCGGCGACTCGCAGATCGTAGAGCGGCTCGGTCTCGCGGTCGAGCTCGCGCGCCACGTACAGCTCGCCCGACGCGCGCAGCTGGAAGCGCGCGCGCGGGTCGCCGTCGGCCACGAAGAACGACAGCGGCGCGCCCGTGGCGTCCGCGTCGCGCACCTCCAGCCGCACCGCCACCGTGCCGGCCGCCGCGTCCTCGCGCACCTGTACACACACCGCGGTGAGCTCGCGTCGCCGACTCGAATCGACGACCCTTTTAATTGTGATTATCCAACTAAAGCCATTGCGATATTTAAGCTATTTAACGGGCGATCGTTTTCGAACGCTGAAGAATTCGAGATCGACGACGTATGTAACGATTCCGGACGTGCCGCGCGGGGCCGCTCTCACCTCGGCCTCGTACTCGTCCTGGCGGAACACGGGCGGGCAGTCGTTGTAGTCCACGAGGCGCACGACGAGCGTGCCGCGCGCGACGCGGCGCGTGGCGCCGGCGTCGGCCGCCAGCAGCGCCAGGCGGTGCTCGGCGCGCGCCTCGCGGTCCAGCGGCGCCAGAGTGCTCACCCAGCCGCTGTAGGGGTCCACCGCGAACAGCGCGCCGTCGGCGGGCTCGCCGTCGTTGTCCGTCGCGAGTGAGTAGCGAACCTCGCCGTTGGTGCCAGAGTCCGGGTCGTCGGCCATCACTGAAATGTTAGACCGTCGTTTACTCGTCGACTTTTAACAAAAACTGTTAGCGACGTATTGATCGAAATCATTTATTGGCAATAGGTATGGAACCACCTATATCGCCTATCGATACCGGTCGGTCGGTATTGGTCTGGTCGGTGATCGGTGACGATGAATGGCAACTCACACTGCACGAGACTGGTGTGCGGCGGCGTGTTCTCCGCGACGTGCACGACGTAGGGTTGCGAGTGGAACGACGGCGCGTGCTCGTTCACGTCCAGCACGTGCAGCCGCGTCACCACCAGCGTCGCCGGCGCCGGGCTGCCCGATCCTTCAGCTATTATACCTGTAACATTTGTAAATTGCAACTTTGTAAATACCTATTTATTATTATCGACCTAAAGGAGATGGAAAACAGTAGGCCCAAATGTAATGAAATGAGATATGTCCTAAAAAATTAGTCATATTTTTTTTATCTCAGAATATGAAAAATCACCTCAATCCGCAATCTGGAAGCAGAGAAATATGCGAAAGATAGTTTTCGTGAGATTATCGATTGAGTAATCGATTACACAGTTACGAAAATAAAACCCGATCATATAGTACCACCTGCACAATTCCTAGACGACATTTTATTTATAATAGAAGACGAATAAAACACTCTAATGATTTTTTATTTTATTTTAGCAGACAATCATCCTTTTCTTAACTCCATACCATACCTACTTATGACTTGAAGTCATTGACGTTCATTCGTATGATTTTTCAAACATTTTCTACTAAATATAATAACTATTAGTGCAAAAGAACATATTTTGCACTTCAGGAATCAGCTATTAGTTAAATATTGTAACATAACCTCACTTTTACTTAATCTCTTATATCTCTGTTCTCAGATTGACAAAATCCGCAGAATTTCCAGTGAAAGGTTGATAATACATATATAAGCTATTAATTGACACTACTTTCATCTTTTTACACCCAGGCCCAAGATTGTATGTAATCGTTTCAGTCTCCTTTGGAATGTTATATAGGTATTTCAACATTTTGTCTCATGATTATAAAACAATAGCTGACGCTGTTCAATTTACCTATTAGATGTTCGGCGGCCGTCTCCCGGTCGAGCTGCCCAGCGAGCACGAGGCGGCCGGCGTCGTCCACGGCGAACATGTCGCGCGGCCACAGCGCGGGCGCCAGGCGGAAGCGCGCGGGCGCGGCCGCGTCCGGCGCGCGCAGCTCTGCGATCAGCGTGCCGGGCGCCGCGTCCTCGCGCAGGAACAGGTCGGCGGGCGGCGCCAACACGCGCGGCGCCTCGTCGCCCGCGCCCAGCACGAACACGGACACGGGCGCCTCGCCCGCCAGCCCGCCGCCGTCGCGCGCGCGCACCCACACCTGCACGCTCCGCGACGCTGCACAGACACGCTGGTGAGCGCCCCGAACCGGCCGAGAGTGAAGGCCGAGCCGGGGCGAGATCGCTTACCGAATTCCGTAGCGTCGCGTGCGAACGAGAGCGCGCCGGTGTGCGGGTCGACGGTGAAGAGTCCCGTGGCGTCGGAGCGTACGTCTCCCTCGTACACGGAGTAGGTGAGGCGCGCGTTCTCTCCGGCGTCGGGGTCGTGCGCGGTCAGCGTGAGGAAGGGCAGGCGCGGAGCGCGGTCGGCCCGGACCGCGGCGCGGTACTCGCGCAGCGGGAAGGCGGGCGGGTTGTCGTTGAGGTCGGACACACGCACGCGCACCACGGTGTGCCGCAGCAGGCCGCCGCCGTCGCTGGCGGTCACGGGCACCTCCCACTCGGCGCGGCGCTCGCGGTCCAGCGGCACGCGGCTCGTCAGCGCACCGCTCGTCGCATCTATCGCGAAGGTCTCCCGCAGCCGAGCAGACGGAATCGAGTATGTCACAGTGCCGTACTCCCCGGCGTCTTCGTCGTACGCCTTCACCTACGAGCACCGATTTGAAAATCGTTTCAAATAGAACCGAACATGCGCAGTGACATTACAAGAACATCCGTGGGAGGCGAAGGGTCGGTACCGTGGTGAGAAGCAACGGCGGTGGCTGATTCTCGAGTGCTCGCGCTTCGTGCACGAGGTGCGGGAAGTGCGGCGGCGCGCGGTTGGCCGGCGCCAGCGACAGCTTGACGCGCGCGAACGCGGCGTGCGCGCCGTCCGACACCGACACGTTGAGCGAGCGCAGCGCCGCGCCGCCCGCCGCCAGCCAGGCGCGCGTGTTGGCGAGCGAGAGCACGCCGGTGCGCGCGTGCACGGAGAAGGCTCGCTGCGCCGCGCCCTCCAGCGCGTAGCGCAGGCGCGCCGCGTCGCGCGCGTCGGGGTCCCAGGCGGCCACGCGCGCCAGCGCCGTGCCGCGCGCCGCCTCGCCCGACACTAGCGCCGGCACCACGCCCCGCTCCATGCGCGGCGGGCTGTCGTTCACGTCGTCCACTGCGAACCGATACAGCTTACCCTTAACGATTGTGTACCAGCGCGGGCCTGCGCTTTATAGCGATCAGAGTCAGCTTCTTCCATGCGTTTAAGGCCGCTTCCCACTGGCATTTTACGAGCGTTGGCGCCTCTCCAACGTCTGCGCAGCGCCAACGTTGCGCAGACGCGACGTTAACGCCGCGAGTTTCTAGTGGTATAGCGCTAACGTTGAAAGAAACGAAAGACGTCAACGTCGTCGTAAAACGCCAGTGGGATAGCGGCCTAAAGCTCAAAATCCAACCTTTGTTCAAAGGTACTATTCCATCAACGACTACTTAAACGATAAGAATAGTTGCATGGTCGCTGTGTATAATTCAGGACAATGTTGTTCTTTCTCCAGAATTATGTAACTAATCAATTAATTGTTTATGAAATTGTTTATTAAATGATGCGTACTTACATAAATATTTACAATATTTAGGCCTTAAACTAGAGGTATAATAATTGCATCCATATCATTGATGTATAAAAGAGGAACGAGGAGCGCATAAATTATGGGCACGGACACAATCGACCTGAGTCACAACCGAACGGCGTTTGTATAGCACATGACATGTGTAGCACGTTAAGTAAAATTACCGTAATCGTCTAAATAAGCAACAAAGCTGTCTTCCTGTGTTTTTAAAATGTGCACAAATAGTTCAAAAACCAGAAACAAGTTCCACTGGATTACTTTTCACTCGTAAATACAGCCAAAAATATTAATTTGTTGAAAATTATAATAATATTTAATGTTTGCTTCGGCATATGTAATTTATCATCGTAAACGAATGTTTAGCCGCCGAATGTTGGCCGAAAGGCCAACATTCGGCGGCTCACGCTATTTCGCTTGTACCAATGAGAGGAATATTAAAGAGGTAGATATTTCACTAGCGCGCGCAAATTGTTGCAGACAAATTCAGACAATTGTTGTAGTTTCAATTAGTCCGCTAATAGCAGCGAGCAACACACTACAGATAGCTATCTCTTTCTGTGTCATACGTTCCGTATTATCTATCGCAGTAAGTACTTTGTAATAACAACATCCTCCGCCCTGGGGAAGGCGGAGGGGCGTCCAGGACTCTTACCGGCTAAAAACCACCCCGGTGTTCCCTTCCTGTACCTATTGCCGGATGTACGGGTATCGGCAGGTCTGTCCTTGTCTACGTCAAGCGCAAGCGACAATACCCGAATCGTAGTTTGTTTCTGCGAGGTAATTGCGGAATACACTATCAGTAGCAATGGGTCACATTTTGACAGTTTAACAAAATTATTTGCAATGCAATGCATTAGCAATATCATTCAAATTAATTTAGATTGATATTGATAGTGTGGTACGCAATTAGGGTGCTGAGTTGTTATGGGTACGTAACAGTGACAATTATTGCTATCTCGTTCTCGCTACAGCTCGCATAATATGTCTCTCTATTTCGGTTGTTGAGCACATGACGCACGACATCGGGAAATGTAGTTGTGTGGATGTGTTTACATGTATGTGTTTCTAGTCCATTTCATGTTTACGTGACGTTAGAGAGTGGCCTATCTTCCCTATTTTATACATCAATGATCCATATGTAACCTGTGCCTGTTATGCCTGGAGGCTTTTATTTAGGTAATAAGTTTTGTTTATATGTATTTTTAATTGGGAACTAATTTTTTGAGCTGTTATTTAAATATTCGAGATGTTATTATGATCAGTTGAAAAACATATTGAGCAGTTATTTAATTAATGGCGGTTGATTAATTATTGCGACAGTAAAACATGGACAGTAATAAAAGATCAATTAGACTGTTATTTTATCATACAATGTCAATTCTAAAAATAATTGAGCAGTCCAATAACTAAATGAGCGGTAAAAATGATGGAATGGGCGGTTCGCTAAATAGTTCGGCAGATCATAGCGGATGCAAGAGCGAGCGAAGCGAGCTCGGGACTTGGGGTACCCCGACTCGGACAGGTTAGGTTCGAAGGGGATGACGGGGGCTCGAGTGAGCGAGCAAAGCGAGCGAACGAGCCCCCGTCATCCCCTTCGTGTTAGGTTCCTTTAAACCGTGTAGACAGAAATAGGGGCCCCGCAAAGCGGGGCTCCGTCGACTACACACCCAAAACTACTTTACCACCTCATTGTTTATAGAATTGGTTAGAATGAGATTTATTACCGACAAATTCCGATTTATTACTGCCCACACGTAACTGCCCATTCATTCATTTTTACCGCCCATTTAATTATTTTCCCACTCAATTATATATTCACTGATCCATTTCATTATTTTTTATTACTCATTTTTATTTACTTTACTGCTTAGTTTTAACTGCTGAACAAGTTATTAAACGTGCCATTTATAATTTTTAACTTACCAAAACCGCTATTTACAACTGCCTCTTTAAATCAGTGCCTTTTTAATTTATGGTTGAGTATAGAGTTTATTGCATTTGTTGGTATATTGGCGTGGTTAGTTGACATAATGGCAAATATATTAATTTAATGTTCAGTGTCTCGTAATGTTAATTACTTTGCATACGTACTTACCTACTATTGCATCGTCGTCGTCGTTTCAGCCGATAGACGTCCACTGCTGGACATAGGCCTCCCCCAACTTTGGGGGGGGTTTGCCATAATCGCCACGCTTGGCAGGCGGGTTGGCGATCGCAGTATGGTATGATGGTGGAATAAATAGAGAACGCTGCTGCCCATTCTCCGGTAAGACCCTTAGTCGCCTTTTACGACACCCACGGGAAGTAAGGGGTGGTGCAATTCTTTAAGTCTGGCACCACACAGACAACTATTGCATAGAATAAAAAAATTCTAACTGTACAGACAGCTGTGTTACTAGACAGTTTGTTGCGCCACTTCTTAGCTAAAGCACTAAGAAGAGGGCGGGCGTTTCGGGAGACTGTCTTACGTAATTTTGATGTTCGAAAAGTGCTGATTCTCAGCCTATTTTCAATAAATGAATTTTGATTTCGTTTTCTCACCGGTGACAAAGAGATGAGCAGTGGTGAGCAGAGGCGGCCGGCCGGCGTCCGTGGCCGTGACCAGCAGATGATAGTGCGATCGAGTCTCTCGGTCGAGGGGAGCGGCGACGCGCACCTCGCCCGTTGTGGGCTCTACGTTGAAAGCACCTTCGGCGGCAGATTCAATTTCAGCAAGCGAGTATGTCACTTCACCGTTTTCGCCTGGAAGGCAGATTCAAATCGTGAGGAACACGTCAGGCCGGAGCCGGTCGCGGAGGATACGTGTCGTACCGGTGTCGTTGTCGGTGGCGTGCACGGTGAGGACGAGGTCACCGACGGCGGCGGCCTCGGACACGGCGGCGCGGTACACGTCGTGCGGGAAGACGGGCGCGCAGTCGTTGACGTCGAGTACGCGCAGCGTGACGGCGGCGTCGGCGAAGGCGCCGGTGACGCCGTCCGTGGCGCGCAGCACGAGCTCGTGCGAGCGCGCCGTCTCGTAGTCCAGCGCCGCGCGCGCCACCAGCACGCCTGCGCACGCCACACGTTAGCACACGAGCGCTGCTCGCGGTACACATTTTATTCATGTGCCCGATTTCAAAAATAGTAAGAAGAAATAGGTAAGTATGAATTATCTGCTGAAACTGTCATTTTCTTCATGATCCATTCAAACATTAACACCCAAAGCAACACACTCGCGTTTTCAATAATGATTTGTTGCCCTCGTGATGACTAGCTGACATGCCCGTGATAGATCGAGGAGAGTAAGTATGACAAATGAAACCGCTTTAGCAAACTTTTTTTTTGGACATCGAGTCAAGTAAACCTCAATAATTATTATTTTATTGCAACAGAATCGAATGCTTGTGTTTTCATCACTTGTTTACCTACTTCCCAAGCCAACCCATTCGATCCAGCAACATTATACTGAAATCACTTCTTTCATGCATGTTTTTGTAATAATGCAGGAAAAACACAAGTGCTCGAATTATTGCAACGTAAGTAGAAAGTGTCTAAATGTGAAAATACTCGAATGTTACACGAACTATTCGTGTCTCTGGCCTTCAGCCGCAACAGCGCGAATGAGAACTGGGGTCCAGTGAGCCGTGCGCGGGAGTGACGGGGGGGGGGGGGGGCAGAACATGCGAGGCGAGTGCGCGGCACTACCAGCGTCCGGAGGGAGGGGGAGGGGAGGGGACAAGCGCGGACAGTGAGGGGGCGCGTGACTGTGGAACAGGGGGCCACTGTATACTCACATGGACTATTGCCTCTGTCGGGTGCTGCGGATAAAACCAATATGTTAGTAACGCAGTCAGTACGCCCGCCACCTACCGCCCTACCGCGACTTCACCCCGTGCGCTATGAGTCGCGCTTTCCGCGGGTGCTCGATCTCCTGGCATACTTATTACGAAGAACAGTAACACTATACAAACGGTTAACCAGTTTTTCGTACTTGGCTTCCTTCTTTATTAGGGTTCCGTAGCCAAATGGCAAAAACGGAACCCTTATAGATTCGTCATGTCTGTCTGTCTGTCTGTCCGTCTGTCTGTCTGTCTGTCTGTCTGTCTGTCCGTCCGTATGTCACAGCCACTTTTCTCCGAAACTATAAGAACTATACTGTTGAAACTTGGTAAGTAGATGTATTCTGTGAACCGCATTAAGATTTTCACACAAAAATAGAAAAAAAAACAATAAATTTTAGGGTTCCCCATACCACAGATTAATATAATACTAGCGCCCATACTTAGAACCGAAACTCAATTTTTTTTTTTCATCAAACCCATACGTGTGGGGTATCTATGGGTAGGTCTTCAAAAATGATATTGAGGTTGCTAATATAATTTTTTTCTAAACTGAATTGTTTGCGCGAGAGACACTTCCAAAGTGGTAAAATGTGTGTCCCCCCCCCTGTAACTTCTAAAATAAGAGAATGATAAAACTAAAAAAAATATATGAGGTACATTACCATGTAAACTACCACCGAAAATTGGTTTGAACGAGATCTAGTAAGTAGTTTTTTTTTAATACGTCATAAATCGTAAATCGCAATTTACCATACATTCAATCAACTCAAAAAAAAAATAAACATTTAATTTCATAAACATAAACCTTATGCATAAACCCGGATGTTACGGAACCCTCGGTGTGCGAGTCCGACTCGCTCTTGTTTGTAAATAATGTCGACATTATAGCGACACTTTGTATATTATACATTGAAGCCGCTTTTAATTTATACATTTATAATAAGGATGCTTTGTCACAATTAAAAAATTACTCCGTTTATATTTGGACGATGGAAACATGCGATTTTCTCCATAGACCAATTGGTCAAATTTCAATTGGTCTATAGAGCACCGACGTATTTGATAAATATTAATACTGCACCTGTTTTTTTTTTTCAGCAATTATGACAGTATCACAAATCACTTTAGTGAGGACTAAATTAAATCATTCAAGTGTCGAACATATTATACGTACCCAAAACATAAAGTGCCGCCGACCACAATAAAAAAACCGGGTAAGAGCGAGTCGGACTCGCGCACCGAGGGTTCCGTAACATCCGGGTTTATGCATAAGGTTTATGTTTACGAAATTAAATGTTTTTTTTTAGTTTGAAGTTGATTAAATGAATGGTAAATTGCGGTTTACGATTTATGACGTATTAAAAAAAACTACTTACTAGATCTCGTTCAAACCAATTTTCGGTGGTAGTTTACATGGTAATGTACATCATATATTTTTTTTAGTTTTAATATTCTCTTATTTTAGAAGTTACAGGGGGGGACACACATTTTACCACTTTGGAAGTGTCTCTTGCGCAAACTATTCAGTTTAGACAAAAATGATATTAGAAACCTCAATATCCGTATTCCGCAGCATATGCTGTTAGAAAAATTCGTAATTTAACTGATATAGAGACTGCCCGTTTAGTGTACTTTAGCTATTTTCATAGTGTAATGTCGTACGGTATTCTATTGTGGGGAAATGCCGCCGATATTCAGACTATCTTTGTTTTACAGAAGCGAGCTGTTCGATCAATTTATAAATTAAGTCCGAGACACTCTCTCAGAGACAAATTTAAAGAGATTAATGTAATGACTGTGCCTTCTCAGTATATTTATGAAAATCTTTTATATGCCCATAAAAATATAAAAATGTTTAAAAAATACAGTGATATCCATAATATAAATACTAGAAACAAACACAAATTTGTTGTACCTACAACAAGGCTAAAAAAAATAGGTGGCTCGTTCAGATGCCAATGTATACGCTTTTATAATAAGCTACCAAGCCACGTTCAAGATCTAAGCCTCAATAAATTCAAATCATTCATTAAACGTAAGTTGTGCCAGAAAGCCTTTTATACAGTTAAAGATTATATTGAGGACAAAAAGGCTTGGGATTGAGCTGCTTCACATTTCTGCATTTGGAACGTCCTTTTTTTTTTATATACACTTTGACATTAATGATTTTTTTATAAACAATGACATTTGCTTACTTTGTAAAGTATTACATTATTTTATTTAATGTGATTTGTGAATGTGAAGACGATGTGGGTCATTTTGTTACTTTTATATATATTTTTTATTATTCTTTCTGTTCTGTTTTTTTTTTCTCTTGGTCTGGCAGTTTGAGTAATTTATGTGGCCTACCCAAATGTCCTTTCTTTGGTATTGTTCGTCGAATCGTTGAGCTCCTTAAGTCTTGAGTTGAGCTGCACGATTTCTGACAAATGCGTGCACTGACTGGACAGGTCCTCTCAATCTGTGTGGTTCTTTCTTCAAAAGACCGTCTCAGACATCGATCTACATGGTCTTCATATAACCTGACCAAGATTATGTCTGGACTTTAAAAGAGACTGTGACCTCTGAGTTTGTTTCGGCCTTTCTTCTCAGAGTAGTCAGATAGGAAACGCCGACCTCATCTAGTTTTAAAAAACCATGATTGACGTGTAAAAGTGTTTGTACAAACCTACTTACAAAAATAAAATCATTTATCATTTATCATTTTTGAAGACCTACCCATAGGATACATGGATGGGTTTGATGAAAAAAAAAAAATTGAGTTTCGGTTCTAAGTATGGAGAACCCTAAAATTTATTGTTTTTTGTCTATTTTTGTGTGAAAATCTTAATGCGGTTCACAGAATACATCTACTTACCAAGTTTCAACAGTATAGTTCTTATAGTTTCGGAGAAAAGTGACTGTGACATACGGACGGACAGACAGACAGACAGACAGACATGACGAATCTATAAGGGTTCCGTTTTTGCCATTTGGCTACGGAACCCTAAAAAGTACTACTTTCTGATGGGAACTAACATTTAAGCATATCATACATTACAGCAAAAGTCTACAATTAACCCCGGCTGCTATTTGAGATTGCCAAAAATCATATTTTTATATAAATGGGAATAAACCGTTTACAATTTTTTTTTTGCAAATTTTCAAGCCTGCTAAACTAGACGTTATCAACAATTAGGATTTTGTACTTATTCTCTTTTAAACGATACCAAACGACTTGTATTTTTTCCCAAGGTCGAGCTGACCCCCCAAATAAATAAATAAAATATTTTTCACACCACCTGCTCGAAAATGTCAAATTATATGTCAAGCAACCTTAACCTAAAGTGAGTCATTAGTGGCCAGGGGCACAGCCGGTCTATAATGTTGTACTGTATTTCATTATGACCCGCTGGTCAATAATGTGATTTGAATTTGGAATCTCACATGCTCAGCTAAATTGGCAGTATAGTACTAACAAACACCCTTTAGTGCCAGAAAGAGGAAAGCTATTCTCGAAACCCTTACTACGCGGGGATGATATTCTCGATTTCCTACAAAATCATAACGAGTGCTTCTTCATATCGTTGCCATGTTTTCGAAGACATAATATTGTAAGAATAATTAGATAACTACGAACCATTTTTTAAAAGGAATGGAATAACATTAAAACTGGCATTATTAATAAAATATACCGTACCGCGCCGTAATACCGTAATAGTAATTGGCTGTAACATTAGTTAATTTATTTTAAGTAAACTGCGCTAAGATTGCTGTGGATTTTGTGAATAAATAAATAAATAATAAAACCTATCTATACTACAGTCGATTTATCACATTTTATCAAAAATACTCTATTTTCACGAGCGTCTCCAATGACGTTCTAAATTCAAAATGCATCAGCCAATCATCCAAAACCATTCTACCAGCCCTGTATAAAGCTTAGTTTACACAAACGCCACTTCCATGAGAGTGATATCAATAGACACACACGACAAAACCGTAGAAGAGTCTTTTTTTTTTTAAATCGAATTGATCGTGTCTTGGCTACTTATTGGTAGACGCAATAAAGGCGCGAATTTTCGTACTATGGCTATTATTTTCTCACAGTAGGTGTAAAAAGTAGAGTATCCTCCTCTGGGCTAAAGGTGTCTTTGCCTTGGGCTAGCTTGAATCCCTCGCTGTATTCAGGATTCTTGTATTAACTCCCTCGCTTCGCTCGTGAGTTAAGTCCCGAATCCTTCATTGCGCTCGAGATTCAATATGACGCCCGTGACATAAGACACAACTTTAGCCCCTCGGTTCATAATCTACTATTATTCTGGTGTCCTGACCTAATTATAATATTTAAGTCTGTTGACCTGAGTGCGAGTCACTGAGGTTTGATCATTCGGCCGCGTCCTATAGTCGCATTCATAATTATGTCAGTTTTTGTTCGGTGAACCTGAACGCGTGGCCGCTTCAATAGAGGGTGCTTTCCGGTTTTATGCCAACATTCAAATTCTTACGTTGTTTACACACATAATATTATGCATATCAAGAAAAACCTGTGTGGCAGACCTACAAAAAAGTGATGTTGTAAAGGCTCCGTTTTTTTCTTTCTTTTTGGTTCGGAACCTTAAAAAGTATGAATCCCGAGTTGTTTTCTTTTACTTTTTTGCTCGTCATCCTCCCCATAACTCTACTTCAATCTAAATTAGATTGTGCTATTTTGTAAAGTTACTTACCCCAAATTGATATCAAGTTTTGGTTACCATACAATTAGTTAGGAACAATAAATTCAATCATCAATCGTCTTGTCTTATAGAGCAGCCGAGTACGAGTATAATAAAACATTTAAAAATGTATGCCCGGTTTTACGCTCCTCAGATATACTATTCATTCGTCAACGCCATATTGTGTTCGGCATGCTTCAACTGACACTGTCGCGGTCGTAAGTGTTAGATCTGGGGGCCTAAAAAGGCCACTTTGGCAGAATCATGGCACCTACACCAGGGGGTGGTGTAGGTACCATAAAATATCACGTTCATTTTATTCTTAAATAGTACTTAACAATTTCCCTTCATGCAAATACATGTACAAATTCATTAACGGTTAGTATACGTGCGCTACCACTCGCGACCTCATACGTGCAAGGCGACGAGAGCACACGAGTAAGTGGCGGCCCTCACCCGTGTCGAAGTGAACCTCGAGCAGACCGGCGGCGTCGTCCAGCAGCGTGTAGATGAGCTGCCGGTTGAGCGGCGACTGCGCCTGCAGCGGCGGCGCCAGCGCCTCGCCCGGCGCCGCGTCCTCGCGCGCGCTCAGCGCGAAGTGCGCGCGCGCCCACGCCGGCGCCGCGCCGCCGCCCCACACGCGCACCGTCACGCCCGCCTCCGCGCCGCACGCCGGCACGCCGCCGTCGAAGGCCGCGATCACGAGCGAGTACAGCTGGTCGTGCGCGTCCACGGTCTGCTTGAGAGTGATCTGGCCGCTGCGCCGGTCCACGCGGAACAGCTCGCCGTGGCCGCGCTTCATCTCGTAGCGCACCTCGCCGTTGTCGTTGGCGTCGGCGTCCACGGCGCGCACGCGCAGCACGGGCGCGCCCGGCTCGGCGCCGGCCAGCACGGCGGCGGCGTAGGGCCGCTCCACGAACACGGGGCAGTTGTCGTTGACGTCGGTGACGGACACGTGCAGGCGCGCGCGCGCCACGCGCGGCTCGGGCGCGGCCGCACTGCGCGCCTCCAGCAGCAGCGTGTAGGCGTCGCGCAGCTCGCGGTCCAGCGCGCGGCCCGTGCTGCGCACCGCGCCCGACGTCGCGCCCACCTGTCGTGACCGAGACTTAACGCTCCGAACAATAACAGGGGATCTACATGTTCGGCTTTCTTATGCGCTTTTTAGGTGCAGATTTCTATGATTTAGATGAAACAGTTGCAGCAAATGCTCGATGCGATGATTTTAAGTATACTTAATAAAAAATACCTCAGTGAAGTTTGACCGTAATTACATGAGTTTCTCATCTGAAGAGATTTATATAATATTCTCACCTCGAACCCTTCCACAGGGTTCAATATCCTGAACTCAATATGTTCATTGAGCGCCGCACCGAGCACGTTGAGTACGGCGATCGTCGTGGGCTTTGTGGAGTTTTCAACGACCGAGCCGTAGTAGTCGGACTTCTGGAAAGCGAGGCCCGAGTTGTCGGCGTCGCGCACGCGGACTTCGACGCGCGCCGTGCTCGAGTACAGCCCGTCGGACGCGCGCACGCGCAGATGGTAGACGTCCGCGAGCCCGTCGGCGCGCGCCACGGCCAGCACGCCGGCCGGCGACAGCGCGAAGGCGCCGCCCGCGTCGCCCTCGATGACGTCGTACTTGAGGGCGGCGCCGGGCGGCAGGTCGGGGTCGCTGGCCGCCAGCGTGGCCACCGTGACGCCGCGCGACGTCGGCAGCAACACCGTGGCTTCGTACGCGGACTGTGTGAACGTCGGCGGACAGTCGTTGACGTCCGTCACCTCTACGGTGACTCTCGCGACACTCCCGGACGGTAGCCTCGGCGTCCCCATGTCGATGACCTGCAACGACGAGTGTCGTAGAGTCCCGCGATCGGATCGGCTGAAGTCTTGCGCTCGCGCCGCAGCCGACTCACCCTGACGCTGAACTCGTGGCGGGTGGCGCGCTCGTAGTCCAGCTGCGCCAGCAGGTGCAGCGCGCCGGTGGTGGGGTCGACGCGGAACAGCGCGGCGGCGCCGGGCTGCAGGATCTCGTAGGCGCGCTGGCGGTTGGCGGGCGAGTCGGCGTCGTCGGTGAGCAGCACGAGCGGCGCGCCCGGCTCGCTGCCGGGCTCGGCGTCGGCCACCAGCGCGCCCGCCGGCGCCGCCTCCGACACGCGGCCGCGGTACTGGCGCCGCCGCAGCGCCGGCGCGAACTCGTTGCGGTCCAGCACGTGCACTGACACGCGCGCCGAGGCCGTGCCGCCGCCCTGATACATTCAAATAAATATTATCAGATTATTTACATTTATAATACAATCGTCTTACATTTATTTAGTCTAGGATTTATAGTGAAATTAGGCCTGAAAATCTCATCCGAAACTAAATTCCAATAAAAATAACAAAATTAAACTAGAAGCAAGCGTCGAAAAACTCATCCGCATCGCTGTCGACTGGTAATGTACCCAAGAGACTGGCGGCGTTATCACGTTGTATGGCGAAGTATCAGGTTTATTAGTGTAAAGTGTAAACACCAAAATTTGTTATCGATACTAATAGAGTTCAAATAAAAAAAAAACTGTTATTTTAACAACAATGAAAAAATCGTTATTTTGAAAAAAAGTGACACGAATACAAAAAATCTTATGATGTATGCCATTACAAGATTTATATGTCACAGCATAGCCGCTGATTTATGTGTCACAGCATAGCCGCTGATTTATGTGTCACAGCATAGCCGCTGATTTATGTGTCACAGCATAGCCGCTGATTTATGTGTCACAGCATAGCCGCTGATTTATGTGTCACAGCAAAGCCGCTGATTTATGTGTCACAGCATAGCCGCTGATTTATGTGTCACAGCATAGCCGCTGATTTATGTGTCACAGCATAGCCGCTGATTTATGTGTCACAGCATAGCCGCTGATTTATGTGTCACAGCATATATAGCCGCTGATTTATGTGTCACAGCATAGCCGCTGATTTATGTGTCACAGCATAGCCGTTGATTTATGTGTCACAGCATAGCCGCTGATTTATGTGTCACAGCATAGCCGCTGATTTTCTGTAGATAAGTAATGTTTATGCAGATTAACATGTCATTTTGTATTTACCATGTTGATTGCGGTGACTGTTAAATTGTAGAAGTTCTGAGTCTCATAGTCGAGCGGCGCGGCGGTGGCCAGCAGACCGGCAGCCGGGTTGAGCCGGAACAGTCCCGCGCCGCCCTCCAGCGAGTACCACACCGCGCTGGCACTGCGCACGTCCAGCGCGCCCAGCGCCGTGCCGGCCGGCTCGCCCTCCAGCACCTCGCACGCCAGCTCGGCGGCGGCGAAGCGCGGCGGCGCGTCGTCCGGCTCCACCACCAGCACGTGCAGCGGCAGCGACGCGGCGCGCGCGGCTGGCGGCGGGTTGGCGGCGCGCACGTGCAGCGTGTAGTCGCGCGGGCCCGCGGCCGGCAGCGCGCGCGCCAGGCGCACGTCGCCCAGCGCCGCGTCCACCGCGAACACGCCGCCCGCGTCGCCGCCCGCCAGCGAGTACACGATGCGCGCCGCGTCGCCCGCGTCGGGGTCGGCGGCGCGCAGCGCGGCCACCAGCGCGCCGGCGGGCGCGCCGCGCGCCAGGCGCACCTCGGCCAGGCGCCGGCCCCACGCGGGCGCGTGCTCGTCCGCGTCGTGCACGCGCACCGTCACCCGCGCGTACGCGAGCGACGCTTTCGGGGCTTGGTCGCGCGCCCACACGGTGAGCTCGTGAACCGCAGCGCTCTCTCTGTGGTTAAACAATAGGAAAATAGTAGAAAGTGTAAGTGGCGCGTGTCTGGCTTCCGTCTCGATGGGTCCGTTGATCGCTCACCTGTCGAGCGGGTGCGCGAGCTCGAGCACGCCGCTGAACTCGTGCAGGCGGAACAGCCTGGCGGAGGCGGGCGCGCGCGCGGCGTGCACGCCGTACAGCAGGCGGCCCGCGCCCGCCGCGCTCGCCCGCAGCGCCACCAGCGCCTCGCCCACTCGGGTCGCCTCGGAAGTCTCTACGACGTATTCCTCCCGCGTAAACGACACTCCCCCTTCGTTTGCGTCGTTGATAACGGTTATATTCACCTGTAAATATGGCCAGGTTCAATGTCAGTTCCGTGAACCCTGCAAAAGACAAACCATTCCGCGATTTCTTACCGGAGCGTACACCACGTGCAGGCCGTCGGTGACAGAGATATTCAAGGAATATTGTGACTGTCGTTCCCAAAGCAGGCGACGTGCCAGAACCAGGCTCCCATCTTCTCTACCGATGTAAAACTCTTGCCGAGGGTCACCATCTAAAAAGTTTGTAAAAAAAGGTTTTTGGAACGAACTTGTATAACGCGGCCGAATGAGTAAACTGGTGGAAATTGTCACGTAACGGAAATTATGCCCTCTACATGCGACTTTCTCTCAGAGGTAGTTTTCATGGTTTTCGACTGTGCTAGAGCCTAGAGACAGAGCAGGTTAAAATGAAAACCCAAGATGGCTGTTGCGAATTTTTTTTTAATTTCTCATCTTGGGTGTCGTTTTCATGGTTTTCGAGGCTGCTAAAGCCGATAGTGAGATCAAAATGAAAATACAAGATGGCGGCGGCGAAAACTTTCGAAGATTTTAATCATGGGGGTCGTTTTAATGTGCATCTGGTTTGGGGGCCCATATTTTTTTTTCGAAACAAATTGAGACATAAGGCGCAATTAGGTAAAAATAGGAAAATCCCAAAACACAGGTCCATCAATTTCTAAAACGTGAATTAAAACTTTTATGAACAAATGACTTGGGCTTTCAATCCAGAATAGTGAGTGGTATAGCTAAATCTCAGAAAGTTATCGAGGTCATCGTTATCGTAAAATTAAAATACTTAAATTTTGCGTCATCGGTGTCGTTTTTAATGGTTTATGGGGGTTCTATGGCCGAAACAAGGTCAAAATGAAAATCCAAAAAGACGGTAACTTCATGAACTGTGAATATTAGATGGCTTTGCATTCAAAATGATATCAAAAAGTTATTAAATTCACACTTTCTCTCTCTCTCTCTGTCTCTTTCTATTACATACGAGTGTATGTGCGTGCGAGTATCGCGTAAGGAACTTCGTCCCTGACAAGGGTCCCCTGATTGTGTCAGATATTTTTTTTGTTGTATGGTGTTTTTAGGGTTCCCGTAGCCAAATGGCAAAAAACGGAACCCTTATGGATTCATCATGTCTGTCTGTCTGTCCGTCCGTATGTCACAGCCACTTTTTCCGAAACTATAAGAACTATACTGTCGACACTTGACAAACCCATACGTGTGGGATATTTATGGGGTCTTCAAAAATGATATTGAGGTTTCTAATATCATTTTTTTTCTAAACTGAATAGTTTGCGCGAGAGACACTTCCAAAGTGGTAAAATTTGTGGGGACCCACATTTTACCACTACCCCCTGTAACTTCTAAAAAAGACAATGATAAAACAAAAAAAATATATATAATGTACATTACCATGTATACTTCCACCGAAAATTGGTTTGAACGAGATCTAGTAATTTTTTTAATAAGTCTTAACTCGTAAACCGCAACTTAACTTTCATTTAATTAACTCAAATATAAAAATTAAAAAAAAAACTTTTAATTTTATAAACATAAACCCGGATGTTACGGAACCCTCAGTGCGCGAGTCCGACTCGCTCTTGCCTGGTTTTTTAGATTTAGAAGGGGTTTTAATTATTAGTGACTGGTTTTGTACCCGATATTGTGTAGTAGAGAGCATCGCCGTCGGGGTCAGTGGCCTGCAGAACGGCGAGCAGGAACCCGGGCGCGTCGAGCTCGGCCACCTGCAGGGGCGCCGGCGGGGCCAGCGCGGGCGGGCCCCCGGCCCCGCGCGCCACTCCGCGCACGCTCGCGCGGGACACGCTGCAGCGCGGCCGCGGCCCGCCGTCACACGCGCGCACCTGCGTCACACACAAGGTTTAGCAAAGCTTCAGCAATAAGTTCCTGTCGGCGGGTGGCCTGAGCAGTCGGCAGTACCGTGACGTCGTAGGAGTCGCCGGGTGAGAGGGCCAGGCGCGGCGCCATGTACAGGCGGCCGGTGGCGGCGTGCACGCGCAGCAGGCCGCGCGCGGCGCCGCGGGCGCGCGCCCAGTAGCGCACGGTGCCGTTGGCGCCTTCGTCCGAGTCGAACGCCACCACCTGTCGAAGGAACAGCACCGTGAGACCGACGCTCGTACTGCGGTTGTGATCCCTTAAATCGTGCAGAGACATGCGAGTGAAGCCTCACCGTGGCGACGTAGAGGCCGACCGGCGCGGGGTCGTCGTACAGGTCCCAGGCCGCGCGCGCCCCCGAGCCCTCCTCGTCGTCGTCGGCCTCCCACTCCGTGCTGCTCTCGTCGACGGCGGGCGGCACCTGGTCGCCGGCCGCGTCGCCCTGTAAAGAACACGCTGCTGCACACTACCACTCCACACACAATATAGTTGCAACTCGCCCGGTCATGACACTTCTTGAGGCTCAGGGTGCGGTATAGAAGTACCATCCTATGACGTTAATAAATAACACTCCACACGTTACTCATCCTCATCAATGTTAAAGCATGCATGAGCTTTGATCTCTAAACTTGACCGCTATAATAAGTAGAGTGGGTGAGGGTACCTGCGGCAGGGCGTGCACGTCGGGCTCGTGCGGTGCGCGCGGCGCGGGCGGCGCGAGGGGCGCGGGCACGCGGATGTCGTAGAAGCGCTGCGCGAACACGGGCGCGTGGTCGTTGATGTCGCGCAGGCGCACCGCCACTCGCGCCGTGCTGGCCAGCGCGCCGTCCGACGCCTGCACCTCGAGCGCGTGGCTGGCGGCCGCCTCGCGGTCCAGCGCACGACCCGTCGTCACTATCTCACCTAAGTATACAAAAAAACTTATGAATCGACCCTGCCCCAGCTTCGCACCTGTGCGATCTACTATAAGTTAAACTCAGTAAATTTGACTTCTGATACAACAATCGGTAACATACCGGTGTGTTCGTCTATAGAAAATAGTCCGTCAGGGTTGCCGGCGACGATGGAGTAGGTGATGTTGGTGGGCGAGGCGTCAGCGTCCAGCGCGCGCACGCGGGCCACGCGCGTGCCGGCCGGGCAGTGCTCGGCCACGGCCGCCGCGTAGGCCGCGCGCTCCGGCCACGGCACCATGTCATTGACATCCTCCACCTCGACGTACACCTGCGCACGAGCCCATAAATGAGATTCGCCAGAGTTCGCTTTTAAATTAGCTCACTCTGTAATTAAACGCAGGCGGTTTTAGTGTAAGTAAAAGCGTCAAGGTTTCGAAGTCAGTTCCTATCAAACATAATCAAACGACGCGTTTAAAAAACAGTCACGCTCTAATAGGAAAGCTCATATTATCAGCGGTTGAAAAGCGTGTGCTATATAATCGCAGTGTGTGCTAAGCGGTTACCTATCATAAGTTCGAAAAATATTTGACCGAATTTCATTTCACCTAAAAGTTTTCAACTATTATCGTTTCGTTTTTTTTTTACTTCATCGAAGTCACGTCGGCCACTGTATCAGTTGACCTATTATCAATTCGATTTTTTCGTTACTCCGACGTTTCATTTGGTCGAAAAACTTTTTACCGAAGTTACACTTAGCCGAAATAACATTTGTTCGAAGTATTATGTTTCCGAACATTCATTATACCACTGTTTTAGTTACCATGGGTCTCCCTTGTTGGGTCTCCCTTGTTTAACCAAAAAGAAATTGCCAAATTATCACTTCCTATATAATTTATTGTTTTTACATTTCACACATATTAATATTATAAAATAAACTTTGTGACTGGTTTCGAAATGTATTGCATCCGAACTCAACGAACGCAATAGGCGACGTAGGATGCAAGATTGAGCGAAACGCACCCCGAGGTTAGGTTACTTTAGACCCTTTATACAGAAATAGGGGCCCGTGAAGCGAGGCTCCGTCGACATAGGATGCAAGAGCGAGCGAAACGCACCCCAAGGTTAGGTTTGGTTACTTTAGACCCTTTACACAGAAATAGGAGCCCCGCGAAACGGGGCTCCGTCGACATAGGATGCAAGAGCGAGCAAAGAGCACCCCGAGGTTAGGTTTGGTTAGGTTACTTTCCCCCCCGGTGGGTTCCCGCATTGTCGAGGCGGGGGGGCTCAGTAGCCGTGGCTTGGACACCCACGGTGAAGCGAAGAGGAACCCGAGGAGGGGCCGCTCGTCAGGGCTTTTGCCTGTAAGCCGACGACGTAGCGGCCAACAAGTAGGTTGCGGTGCCGCTTCGGCGACATCGCAACTGAGGCGGGCCGCGATGTCGTCTGGGAGGCATCGCGGCTGAGGGTCGGAGGCCGCGGCGGGAGAGGAGTGCCGGTATTGCGGTGCGCCGCTCTCCCTACCTTCCACGGCCTTGACGGGGTCGCCACCGTTCGATGGCGGACGCGGTGGGGCCGCAGGGGAGGAGGAGTATCGGTATGACGTTGGCCGCTCTCCCTATCCTCTGCGGCCGAAAATTGGCAGGCGGCGGGGCCAATGTCCTGACTCGTCGCAGGGGGACCAAGGGTGCCCAGACACGGGGTCGTCTGGCGCCCATGTGCTGGTTTGGTCCCTGGGGTGGTCACGGCGTGCTATGTGTTCTGGTGCGCCGGTGATGGGGAGTACTCCCCAGAGGAGGGTCCGGTGACGGACAGCCGCGGCGGGTTCACGGATGAGTGCTAACGCGTGCCCGTGTTCCCGCCGTAAGCGGCAGAGGAGGACACCGTGGAGTTTTAGTGGGTTAGAGTCCCACATAACTGCACTATCTCCCCGTGGTAGTGCAGAATGCATGAGCATTTCTCCACGTTAAAAAAAAAAAAAAAAATGGTAAGGTTACTTTAAATCCTTTCCACAGAAATAGAGGCCCTGCGAAGCGGGGCTCCGTCGACATAGGATGCAAGAGCGAAAATACCGTCATTATGACTTTGTGACTGGTTCAGAAAATGTATTATAAAATTATATTTTGTTATGTATAAACGTAATTTTTCCAAAAGAATCTAAATATTAAGTGAAAAATGTTTAAATAATTAAATGTCATCGGAAACATTTGTAAAGAGAAGCATTTGCCAAATGAATCTTTGTAAAGCGAGTGTTTATAAAATAAAACATTTGCGGAATGAGTTCTTTGTGAAATAAATAGTATACGAAACGTTGGTTGTACCTAAACTAAAAAAATGTTAATGGAGTTTTGGTGTAACATTCCGCAAAATGTTGTTTCGGTGTGGTGAAAATATGGCAAATAAATCATTTGGCAAATGAAAAGTTCAAAAGAGGCTTCGGCCAATAGCAAAAAGTTATTTTGTAAATCGGCGAAATATAGTTTGATAAAATAATACCTATGACCCATGATACTTCGATGATCTAAAAATATGTCCAATAATGCATAAAGCAAAAAAGACGTCGGTCAATAGATTTCGGTAAAATGAAATTCGAACAAAAATTTTTCGGAAAAGTGATCGGTTCCCGTGCCAAGCATTATCATCCTCCATTATGCATTATGTTCCTTGCTCGCTGTGGTGGCGTCGCCACGTACCTGCACGCACGAGTGGCGCGGCACCAGGCCGTGGTCCTGCGCGCACAGCGTGAGCCAGTAGTGCGGAGTCGACTCGCGGTCCAGCGGCGTCAGAGTGCGGATTACACCTGCGTTAATAAAACATCATTGTGGTGGGGCTGGCTGACATGTGCACTCCTCCTCCAGATGGAGAGTTCCAGTGCAAGTTGGGACTGAAGTAAAACTGTCAGGGAAACTGCGTCAATTTACCGTGATAAGGTGCGTCCACATTAAACAAAACATGACGCTCTATAGAACTATGCTTTATTTATGATGTTGAGACTTAAAAGTACATTTATATAGTCTAACATAAGACTGTCAAAGAGGGTGAAACCGATTACCTACCTACCGTCTATGAAGTTGAGTGTGTTATTCTTTTCTTTTTAGTCTATCTCTAATTAAAGAGAGAGAGGGGAGAAGAAGAAAGTACTTTCCAGCAGTTGCAGTCTACGAAGTAATTATTGGTGTGCTTTGTATATTTTAATATTTAGAAACCTTGTTAATTAAGACTACCGAATATTAACTTAACCGTCCAGCCAGAAACAATTATAATATACCGAGATACCTTAATGCTTATACTTGCATGCGAAATAATTATAGACACAATAATGGACCCTGTCGGGCACAGCGTAGATCAAGTAGGAGAGAGGAGGAAGAACACTGTATGTTTAATGTGATACATTTTAATATTAGTTAAGTAGTTAGTAAGGTATACTGTTTTATTTACAGAATTGAATTTACGAAATATAATGTTTTAATAAATTATATACATTTAATTAATTACTTAGTAAGAACTTTGTAATTTTTTTTAAAAATTAATCATTATTGTTTTATTTACTTATTATTATTTTTATTTATCGTAACTAATATTCATTTTCCATATGGCAAGTTATGTTTTGGAGGCTTCATTAATTTCATTATGCATTTAAATATTTATTCTTCGTATTATGACTAGGTAGGCGTATCTTTATAGTGAGTATTAATTTGTAAAGTCTATTCAAGCCTGTTTCAAATTGATATTTTTTCAAGTTAAACAAATATCAACTTTATTTTAATGGTAATTAAGTTGATTTGAGAGTGACTAGCACTATTGTAAAAGTTATTAAAATGTTTGACATTGTAGGTAGGAATTAAAGTTATTTTTCCATAAACTCATAATATTTGTTTATATTTTTGGCAAATAAATCGCGAATGCAGATTAGATACAAATGGATAGTTATGAAGTTGTTTATAAACTATCACATAGGTATGTATTCGCTTATACTATAGGTAATAGCATATGCTTACAAGGAAAAGCTTCAATTTATTGATAAAGATGTTATATTTATTTAAATTCTTTATTATTTCGGGTAACTTATTTAAACATTTTATGGACATGACACAGGTACTATTGGAGTGCATTTTTATTCGCGATGTTGATAAATTTAGTCTATTTTTATATCTTAAAATACTCTGTTTGTAGGTATGTACTCTCTGTTTGTAAAGAATTCTGGGTTCTTACGCACGAACTTACAAACTTCAAATATATAGAGACAGGGTAGCGATATAATCTTTAGTTCCTGAATGTGGGGTTTACAGCTAACGGTGACTTCAATATTTACTAAGATACCAAGTAATTTTTTTTTATGGTAGGTACATAGCGTGGGCACGTCAGTGTTATTGCCCCATAAGATGACACCATATTTTAACCATGCGTAGGCGTACGCGTAGTATGTTACTAGTGCAGTTTTAAGGTCTGTAGTTTTTTCATCTCTCGAGAAATACAATGAGAATTTACATATTTTTGCTCTTACTTTCTGAATGTGAGAGTTCCAATTTATTAATTTCTTTATATTAGTATTTTTTGACGTGGGTGGAATGAAATTATTTTAGTTTTATTGAAGTAATTTTAGGTTGTGTTCAGTCATCCAATTTATTGCGACGACGTTCGCCAGCAGACAATACTACTTACAATACTACTTACAATCTAAATAAAATTGCGTTATAAAAATAAAATAATAGCTGGGTGTTAATATTTCGCTAAAATAAAATATTGATAGGAAAATAAATCCCAAGGAACATTACCTAACAATTGGTTTC
The DNA here is from genome assembly GCA_916614155.1 of Mesoligia furuncula. NCBI lineage: Eukaryota > Metazoa > Arthropoda > Insecta > Lepidoptera > Noctuidae > Mesoligia > Mesoligia furuncula. The sequence continues at coordinate 203,068 of OU744792.1, forward strand.
TCACAAACTGTCAACCAGCCTATGCGGCCAACTTATGTCTAGGCATAAGTTATAGAACATGTCACATACATACATACGTCCGGTATGTATGTGACATGTTCTTAACAATGTGTACAAGTATCGAAAAGATTAACTGCAAGTGTCGATGTATTGTGTGTTTATTGTCTACAATGTGTATCAATTACGTAAACATTGACAATTGCAATTTATCGTTTTGGGGACCCGTTAAGGCCTACGCAGACCGGGACGGCATGGCAAGGGATTTTGCCGTCAGTCAGCGCACACTGACCGTTTAGATACCGCGGCATTCCAGCGGCTGCCCCGCTTCTCTACCCTCGCCGCCTCACCACGAGGTATGTCACAACGAGCGCCGGAGTCTTTGGCATGCCGTTGCCTACCGCAGGACGCCACGGCATCTCGCCGCGGGAGCCCGAGGCGCGTCTTTCAATGCCGTGCAATGAAATCCCTTTCGATGCCACGGCATTATTTTAAAGCATAGCAATTTATGTCATATTTCTATATCGATACGTTTGAATGTCCATTAGTACAAATTAAAATCCCTTGCCATGCCGTCCCGGTCTGCGTAGGCCTTTAGGTTTCAGTAAGTCAATTTGCTCATCAATTTAGTTGCCTGACTGTATAAGTGTAGGTACACGAAATGACATGTACCTGCGTCATCGACAGAGAAGTGTGCCATGCCGGAGCCGGCGATGATGTAGTAGGCGAGGCGTGAGTCGCGGCCGGGCGGGTCGGCGTCGGCGGCCGCAGCCGCCAGCACCACGCTGCCGCGCTCCGCGTCCTCGCGCACGCTGCCCGTCAGCACGGCGTGGTCGCCGAACACCGGCGCATGCATGTTCTCGTCGACATCCACAACCTGACAATATTCAATATATTTCTTATTAGGAATTCGTTTCATATATAAATAAACAATCACAAGTTTAGTAAACTGTAATGCGTGTCTGTGTACCTCCACGATGACCGTTGCTTCCGACCACAGCGCTGGCTGACCGCCATCCGTGGCACGCACTGTGACACCGTATACCTACCAACATTATAATTTGTTACATTCGGAAGTATATCTCAATGCATACGGAGAATTTTTTGTATCATATTTTAAGTTAAAGTGCTTTATGCTATAAAATATTATTCTAAATATTGAAGTTGATAGCTTACTTGTCTCTCTTCGAAGTCTAATAGCTTGGCCGTGCGCAAGGTGCCAGATGTGGCATCGACGGTGAAGACCACTTCGTCGGCTGCCTGGTCGGGCAGCGAGTAGGAGACGACGCCGCCCGCGCCCAGGTCCTGGTCGAAGGCCTCAACGACGGCCACCAGCGTGCCGACGGGCACGTCCTCGCGCACGCGGGCGCCATACGTGCCGAGCGCAAACCTCGGTGCGTTGTCGTTCACGTCGTCGACGGCCACGCGCACCAGCGCCTCGGCGTGCAAACCGCCTCCGTCCGTGGCGCGCAGTGTGAGCTCGTAGAGCGCGCGCCGCTCGCGGTCCAGCGCCGCGCACACGGTCAGCACGCCGCTGTCGCGCTCCACGCAGAAGTCGCCGTCGCCCGCGCCGCTCACGCTGTACGTGATCCGCGCGAAGTCACCCGCGTCGCGGTCCGTCGCGTTGGCGCGGAATATAGCTGTACCATTCAGTGCGTTTTCGGTTACACGAAAGCTCGCCAGGGTCTTTTCAAAGCGTGGTCTATTATCGTTGACGTCAAGAACGGTGACGGGCAAGAGGCGAGAAACAGAGTGTTGGGGCGTGCCCAGATCATACACTGTGATATTAAGATAATATTCACTCTCTCGTTCACGATCCAAGTAACCGATCACCTGAAGCTCACCCGAGTCCGGATCGATGCGAAATGCGGAGTCGGCGTCACCTCCGGAGATGCCGTAGACGAGTAATCCGTTGTAGCCAAGATCGCGGTCGCGCGCTCTAAGCTTCACTAGAGACGTGCCGAGCGCGACCGACTCGTTTACTTTCACCTCTACGGGAAAATCAAGGAATTCGGGAGCATGTAAATTCTCTCCGTACCGGGAAGGAGCCAGAGAAAATTCATCAGTGAGATCTTGTGGTGCATTGCTGCGCTCGGCGGCCGCCAGCAGTTCGGTGAGGCGGCGCGCCACGCCCGTGTCACGGCACTCTAGCGCGCCTGCCTCCGCGCCGGAACCGCCGCTGCTCACCAGGTGCAGCGTCAGCGACGTGGCGTCGGCAAAGTGCGTGCCGTCCGTAGCCGTCACGTTCAGAAGTCTAGAGTCGGCGCGGACGTCGCTCAGGTCGCACGAGAGGCTCATGACGCCGGTGCCCGCATCCAGCGCGAAACAGTTGTCCTCGTTACCGCCAATGATTCGGTATGATACCACGTCACCAGCGTCGAAGTCGATCGCAGAGAGTGTGACGATCTCCGAGCCGATGGCGAGCCGTCGCGGTAGGTAACCCACGCAGTCGACGCGCTCAAACTGAGGCCGGTTGTCGTTAACGTCTTCCAGTTTCACCACGAGCCGCATCTCGGCCTGCCTGCGATATGGAACTCCCCAGTCGCTGGCTCGTATCCGCAGAGTATGCTCGCGCCGCATGCTCTCATAGTCTAGCAGGCGCGTGGTGCGCACAGCGCCGGAGAAGTGATCCACGTCGAATGGGACCGGCTGTAAATTGGCAATACTGTAGGAGATGTATGCGTTATCTCCAGAATCGGCATCCCGAGCGACCACACGTGCGACCACGGCACCGCTTGGCCCGTTCTCTTCGACCGTCACCTCGGTCACTTCCCGTTCAAAAATAGGGTCGTTGTCGTTCGAGTCGAGTATAGTAATTTTAACTTTTGCAGAAGATTGTTTTCGTGTACCGGCATTACCCTGATCTATGGCCGACACAGTCAGAGTGTAAAGCGCCTTGTCCTCGGCATCTAGAGGTACTGCAGTATACAATACTCCCGTATCCGGATTAACATAGAATTCTTCCCCTTCGTTGCCGCCGACAACTTCAATATAAACACGTGCGTTTCGTCCTTCGTCGCGATCACTCACTTTGAGTCTGATGACGGGCGTGTTCGGCGGCACGGTCTCCGGAATGCTTGCTTCGTACACCTCTCGACTGAACACGGGCGCATTGTCGTTGGCGTCGACGAGCGTGACGGGCAACGTGAGGTAGGAGGCGCGCGGCGGGCGGCCGGCGTCAGCAGCGCGCAGCGTGAGGTTGTAGCCAGCGGGCGCGCGTTCGCGGTCCAGCAGCGCGTGCACCAGCACGTCGTATTCGCCCGCCTGCACCGACGTGCGCACTCGGAAGTGTCCGTCGGGGTCGCCATCCACGATCTCGAGGCTGGCGATGCGCCCGTGTTCTCCGGCGTCTTCGTCGCTTACCTCCACTATGGCATAAATCTCCGCAGTGGAGTTTTCCACTAGCTCGGGCATGCGTCGTACGTGTAACTCCGGAGCATGCAGATTGACCCGTTTCACTCGTATGGCCACAGAGGCGCGCGCGGCCGGCGCGTCCTCACCTCGTGCGAGCAGGGAGGCGCGGTCACGAGCCAGGACCGTGATCTTGTGATGCGTGCTCTCGGATGCCGATAGCGGGCGGGTGATGGTGATGACGCCGGTCGTTGGATGAACGGCAAAGCGGTCAGTGGATTCCGCCAGGCTGTAGTAGATCTCGCCGTTGAGACCGAGGTCAGCGTCCTCGGCGGTGACGCGCGCGACGCTGGAATGCAGCGGCGCGTCCTCCGGTACGACGGCCTCATATTCGGTGGGGTAGAACAACGGGCTAAGGTCGTTCTCGTCGGCGACGGACACGGCCAGCACGGCGTCGGCCTCGAGCTGCCGGCCGCCGGAGAGCAGCGCTGTGGCGCGCACGTCAAGCCGGTAAGTGTCACGGCGCTCGCGGTTGAGCACGTCGGCGTGGCCGGCGCGCGTGCGGATGGACAGGAAACAGAAGTCACCGACGGTGCGCTCCTCCGCCTTGAAGAACTTATCTTTGTCGCCATGGCGGATGCGGAAGCGAACGCGCGCGTCGGGCGCGGGCAGGCGCACACCGAGCGGGTCGGCGGCGGGCGGTTGCTGCGCGTACGTGCGCGGGGGACTGTTCTCCGGGATGCTCAGGTTGTAGAGCGCGGCAGTGAAGCGCAGCTCGGGGGGCGCGGGCGGTGCGGGAGGGGGGCCAGGCCCACCGCTCACCCGCCACACCAGCCCCCACACCGCCGCCAGCGCCAGCCACGCGCGCACGCCACGCATCGCGCTACACACCGCGCTGACAAACTGACAAAAACACAGACAGTAATAAATAATATGTATCTTCATGTTAGTTATTTCGTTCGAGGAATAACCAGTTTACATCGATTGTTTGTAATATGATTGTTCTCAAAAAAGTGGCTCTGTAACCTGTCAGGCAGTTTTACACAATATTGTGGGATCCTGCCGTTTTGCCAAAAAGATTTTGCCAAAATTTCACTACCCAAACAAATTTTGGCAACCTTTCTTTATACCAATGCAATGTTTGGAATGATTTTAGTGGGTACGCACATTTTCATTTGGTCAAATTTTTACTTGGCAGAATATTATTAAGGATAATGTCATTTAGGCATTTGGTCTTTAATCAAATGATTTATTAAAGTAAACAATCTTTAGACAATAAACGTTTGGTGAAATGATTTGTTATGACAAAAAATATAAAGGCAAAAATAAGATGTTTTGGGAATGATATAATAAACAATGCAATTTTATTTTAAAATAATCATTTATTTAATACAAAATATGTGTAACTTACAATTTTAAATTTTTTGCAATGGACATTAGCAATTTTGTTTCGGAGAATTCAGAATTGTGTTGCCGAATTCGATTAATCCCGTCGTCTTTATCCATTTTTTTTTGCCGGCGGGCCAAATTAGACGAAGTTAATTATTTTTTTAAAAATGCTTAGGTTAGGTTAGGTTAAAACTGTGACCTCCTACGCACGAGCCGAGCGAGCGAAACGAGCGGTGCCGCAGCAGCGGCCGGCTAGTGTCAGAAACGACTAGATTATATAGAAAAAAATTATCGCAAAAACAGGCTACCTGAAACTGAATTAGTCAGACGAGATTAATTATTTTAAAAACATGCTACTAACTAAAAAAAAAATACTACCAGAATAGTTAATATTAATATTATTTATTACCTGTTTGTCAAGTGGAAAAAACACCCTTGTAATAAATCGTCTTCAAAGTTAGATCTTATGCTTGAAATTGCTGCCTTAAAACTGCGAAAACTGACGATACTAAATATTTGGCAAATGTTATTTTGCGTAAAATGAGTTATTCCAACTGAAATATTTGACTAAATAAAAATTGGTAAAAGTACTAGTTGGTAAACAAGTTATTGTTTAAACGTTCACTTGCCAAACATAAGGTATGGGTTACAATTATTTGTGAAGAGATTTTTTGCTAAGTAATAATTTGGCAAATGAAAATATGCGGAAAATTATTTGGGAAGTGATAATTTGGCAATTTCTTTTTGGTAAAACAAGGGAGACCCCCGTTTTAGACCTAAACCTATCAAATTACACTAAAAACAACGCAATATCTACACAAACAAAAAAATCTGGGGGCACGGTAGTGCCCCCGCCAAGACCAGCCAAGCGAAGCGCAAGGGCACTACCTACCTTTTCTCGAAGCACTTCGTCGTATTTTTGAACCCTCTTAACTTGGGTTTGGATTATACCAGATAAACAAAATTTTCGGGATATGATGCCAGTGGTTGACTTATTAAACCTATAAAGTTTTGTAATAATATATGGCTTGGCCATTTCGCTACATTCATATGAGCGTAAGGTGAAAAACTCTCATACTGTTAATGGTTCTTGTAGTAACGAAACGGCCAAACCAGATATTTTGACTAAGGTGTAGAGTTTGCGAAGTCAGGCCTTGTAGAGTTAGGGCGTGTAGAGTTAGAAGCTTGGCTCTACATGAGATCTGATTACTTTTTGACAGTGCGAGCTACATGGTCTCGTCTTGGCAACATTTAACATGAAATGTTTTTGTGGGATCATGTTTTCAACTTACGTAATAGTTGGTGGTATGAATTTACCTTACAAAAAAGTTACTTTGTTTATACTGATTCAAAAAAGGAAACTATTCCTATAAATCGAGCTTAGATAGGCATTTGTTGCTCCATTTTTGCACTTCACAGACACGTGTCTCAAGCGGATGACACGCGCGCTCGCACTGCTGCCAACCCGTCTGAGATAACGTGTCTGTGAGCGGTGTCTATGTGTGCGTTGCTCGAGCGCACTTTGTATGTAGATTGTCTTTACTGTCTGTATTTTGTGATGCTACCTTAATTTGCGAGTTACTCGTGTTCAAATCATGTCCGGAGTGATTTTCTCCATAACCTGTGCTTGCACACTAACGCGCATCACAAAAACACTATTACTTACTCAACATCCCACCCCCGCGCAAAACGACCAAGCAGTATCGGACTACCCGCTGCCAAGGAAAGAAGTGTAGAAATTTGCGCCATTTTTTTTTAAATAACGCTGAATCGCTTCAATCTGAGTTTGTAACAGGTATGTTTCTATAATCTCACTTTAATATTTTTATTTGCGGTTTAACTACTTTGCGAGTATAAACGTTAGATTGTGTAATTTACTGCCTTTTTATTATTTTATAAATATAAACTCCAAAAACGTCACCGTTTTGGTGTTATCACATCAAAACCATATTTTTTTTCATTAACCTGTGTCTCTTTAACCTGTTTGTAAAGCACAGGTTTCTGGGACTACTTATTTCCAGATTAAAGAGACTTTGCCTGTTATTGTTTAATAAAACTGTCTTACTAGAAAAATCAAGTTACGATTTGGTATGAATACTAAGCATATTTACCTAATATTTACTACAATGATAAAAAAAGTTATGTTAATTCGATAAAGTTTTTATTTAGGGCATTTTTATTATTTTGTCAAAAAATGCATGCAAAATGCTTAGTAAGTAAGTAAGTAAGTATTTATTTGCATAAAACATGGTATTACATGGTGTTACAATAATTTACAATAAGGATCTTACATGTTTTGCCAGAATTGTACTTAGCATGCATATGTTCACTTAATACTAACATGAGAATTATCCATAAATTCTTTAAGACTATAGTAATTTTTCGAGTTTAACCAGTCAAACAATTTTCCCTTAAATAATCTGGACTTTAAGTTTTTTATGCTACTCGGTATGTTATTATATATACTAACACAATTATATAAGCAGCTTTTATTATATTTAGCAAGCTTGGGAAGATCATGCAGAACGAGTCTCTGTGGATCACGCCGGCTCCTTGGATTAATATCATTGGCTGATATAAACAGGTCTTTATGTTTATTAACGAACATACATATTTCAAATATATAAAGCGACGGCAGCGGTAACAAACCTAGTTTCTTAAATATGGGTATACAAGATTCCTCCGAGTGCATCCCGTAAATTGCCCTAATGCACTTTTTTTGAGCAACAAATGCTCGGTTTATATCGGTACTATTTCCCCATATTATAAGCCCGTAACGTAGTACCGATTCTACATATATTATGCATGATAGGTCGTGAGAGCTGTTTTTAAGTTTGTAATTTTTTTTTCACACCACCTGCTCGAAAATGTCAAATTATATGTCAAGCAACCTTAACCTAAAGTGAGTCATTAGTGGCCGGGGGCACAGCCGGTCAATAATGTTGTACTGGATTTCATTATGACCCGCTGGTCAATAATGTGATTTGAATTTGGAATCTCACATGCTCAGCTATATTGGCAGTATAGTACTAACAAACACCCTTTGGTGCCAGAAAGAGAAAGCTATTCTCGAAACCCTTACTACGCGTGGATGATATTCACGATTTCCTACAAAATCATAACGACTCAAACTCAAACTCAAACCATTTATTTCAATTAAACCATTTACAGGCACTTTTGAATTGTCAAGAAGTCGATCAGTCAGAAAATATGAAGCTAGTTGCCCATTCCAAAGCGTAGGTACCTATGGAGAAGAACGGGCAAGAAACTCCATGGACACTCTTTTAAATTGTATTTTTACAAAAATATTAGTTACATCATTAATGTTGAATTTACAAGTAAATGTGAGAACGATGTAAAAAAAATACGTACGCGTTAAGAGCGTCCAGAGTACAGCAAATAGTAAGAAGACAACAATCATAAAATAATTAAAAATAAGCCGAGGCAGCTGAGTGATGACCAGCCCCAACTGACGGCGCCCGTTCACGAACATGACGCATGACGCATAGATCAGCACCATTCAGCTCAACCATTTTGAAGGGAGCTAAATGATCCAATACACACGCCACCGTCAGCGAGACATTTGTGTGAGCATGACATACTATCAGCCGCCATGGCACATTCAAGTCAATGAAAGACATATTCCCCGGTAAATGGTAAAGAAGGTATACTTACATAGAACTCACATCTGTGCTATGCAGTTATACAATGCAAAGGAAATTGAGTTTATACAATGCAAAGATAATCTTACAATCTTCAGCAGCTCCAATAGTATTTTCCAGTGTTAATCAATTAGTTGTGGTTGTGGAGCAGGACCAGCATTGAGCCAGGCATTTTTGTCAGCGATGTAATCCCCTAACTTATAATATGCCTGACTGCATAGTGTGCGTTTTATACAAGACTTGAATTTTGTCTCATTCAGTTGAAGAATGTGGGGAGGTATTTTATTATAACATTTTAAACAGTACCCCATAAAAGATGAGTCTACTTTAGCCAGTCTGAAACCTGGTTGAACTAATAGGTCCCTATTTCTAGTACTATAATTATGTCTTTCACCTCTTTTACCAAAAATTTGTAAGTTTTTTCTTACATACATGATGTTTTCGTAGATATATTGACAAGGCACCGTCATGATGTTAATTTCCTTAAACAGTTCCCTTAGAGAATCACGCCTGCAGAGGTTATATATGGCTCTGATGACTGCTTCTTCATATCGTTGCCATGTTTTCGAAGACATAATATTGTAAGAATAATTAGATAACTACGAACCATTTTTTAAAAGGAATGGAATAACATTAAAACTGGCATTAATAATTAATAACAAATACCGTACCGCGCCGTAATACCGTAATAGTAATTGGCTGTAACATTAGTTAATTTATTTTAAGTAAACTGCGCTAAGATTGCTGTGGATTTTGTGAAAAAATAATAAAACCTATCTATACTACAGTCGATTTATCACATTTTATCAAAAATACTCTATTTTCACGAGCGTCTCCAATGACGTTCTAAATTCAAAATGCATACAGCCAATCATCCAAAACCATTCTACCAGCCCTGTATAAAGCTTAGTTTACACAAACGCCATTTCCATGAGAGTGATATCAATAGACACACACGACAAAACCGTAGAAGAGACTTTTTTTTGAAAATCGAATTGATCGTGTCTGGGCTACTTATTGGTAGACGCAATAAAGGCGCGAATTTTCGTACTATGGCTATTATTTTCTCACAGTAGGTGTAAAAAGTAGAGTATCCTCCTCTGGGCTAAAGGTGTCTTTGCCTTGGGCTAGCTTGAATCCCTCGCTGCATTCAGGATTTCTTGTATTAACTCCCTCGCTTCGCTCGTGAGTTAAACTCTTAACTCCCTCGCTGCGCTCGGGAGTTACATCCCCAATCCTTCATTGCGCTCGAGATTCAATATGACGCCCGTGACTTAAGACACAACTTTAGCCCCTCGGTGCTTAATCTACTATAATTTGTTTAAGAGCATATACAAATTTATTTATTCTCTTTGCAGCGTTATCCACATGCTCTTTCCAATTCAAATTCTCATCAATAATTACGCCTATAAACTTCGTTTGTGCTACTTCTTTAATTTTTGGTACGTTTAGTTTAATATTATATTTAGGATTATTACATTTATTGAAATTAATATAAACAGATTTATTAAGATTTATTTTTAAATTATTTATGTCAAGCCATTGTATTAATTTATCTATAGTATTATTAATGTCAGTCTCATGATTATTTCTAAAATTGTTACATTTTTCTGTCGCTATAATAATAGCTATGTCATCAGCAAATAGTATACATCGGTGGTCAGTTATATTAATAATATCATTTATGTACAGCAAGAACAGGACAGGCCCCAGTACACTTCCTTGTGGTACACCACATGTATTGTGCCTGTATTCTGACGAAAAATAATAATAATAATAATCTTTATTTATATAAAAAAAACAGATTGTAGTACATGTAACAGTTTTAACAATGTGGGTAGTATTAAATTTCTGGCAATCAAGTGGGTGACGTGCTGCTCTCCTTGCTAGGCTATGACATAGCCTGTATTAAGGAGTAACAGTGCCGATCCCCTCTAATTGCAAGTTTAATTTTTAAATACAAGTATTAGAGCGCGAGCGCATTTGTGTGTGTGCTTGTGAGTGTGTATGTGTGCTTGTGAGTGTGCGTGTGTGTGCGCATGTATGTGCTGTGTGTGCGTGTAGGGTCTGTGTGTGTATGTGCGTGAGCGTGCGGCTGTGTTTAGCGTGCGTTAGTAAAGGGATTGGATTAGTGTGGGTCTATGTTTTGGGTGAGTACTGAGTGGTACAATATACAAACTTGTCATAATTAAGTTAAATATTTTTCTGTTTCGTCGTAGGTTTTATATTGAAGGAATGTGCGGACAGTCTTTTATGATAAGATAATTTATATATTGGGCATTTTCTGTTTATTGTGTTGTAAAGAGACGGACCTAAATAATAAAAGAATCTTTTAGTAAACGACAGTCGAGTTTTTGGAGGAGTACATATTTTGTCTTTTCGGCGTTTAGTAAGTTCAATATAGGGGGTTATGCGGTGTTGCAAAAGAATTGATTGTAGAATAAAGTGTTGCCGCACATTGAGGACGTTGCAGGTTTTGTATAACTGATTCGTTGGATAAATTAGTGGACGGAAGGTAGCCACTTTCAGTATGGCGTGATGTGCAACTTCCAATGGTTTAAGGATAGTTTTTGCAGCCCCACCCCAACAGGAAATACAATAGGTAATAATAGATAGGCATAAGGCAAAATAGACATTACGTATAATTATAGGATTAGCAATATTTCTTAAGGTTTTAAAGATATATATAAGTTTGCGAACTCTGCCAGTAAGGACATTAATATGAGATTTAAATTTAAGATTCTTATCTATGACTATACCCAGGTATTTGATTTCATCCGTAGAGGATATAGGTTCGCAGTGGCAAGAAACTTGAGTTTGCAAAAAGCATGTGTGAGCTTTAAGTGATATTGATGATTTTGGTTGGGTGGCAGAACTGATCGAGTAGGTAATGAACTTGGTTTTGGAAGTATTAAGTGTAAGCTTATGGGAGTAAAGCCAATTCAACGCTACATCAAAGCCATGCTGTGCTTTGTCCTCGAGTTCAGACCACGTGTTGGCGACAAAAGTGATAGCAGTGTCATCAGCAAAGGATGTTATCTTGGCATTTGGGATATTTATATTGCATAAATCATTTATAAAAACTAGAAATAAGGTGGGACCCAATATGCTTCCGACGATCAATCTTCACTACTTGGGAGCGATTTGTGAGGTAGCTTTGAAAGAGATCCAGTTGCAACCCCCTGACACCCAACTTTTCAAGTTTGAGTAAGAGAGTACAGACGGGGACGGTGTCGAATGCCTTCGCCAGGTCTAGAAATATTGTTAGGACCTTTCTATTAGTGTTCAGGTTTGGTATGATATTATTAGTTAATTCCTGAACTGCATCACATGTTGACTTCTTTTTACGAAATCCAAATTGTTGTGTTGATATTAGTTTGTAATGTTCTAGGTAGTATACAAGTCTTTTATTGATTAGACGTTCCAGTACCTTGGATAAGGCACTCAGAACAGCAATGGGGTGGTAATTATTCGGCAAGTTCCCGTCGCCTCCCTTGAAGATTGGGTGTATGATTGCCTTTTTAAAAGATGATGGAAAGACGGCAGTCTCGAAACAGAGGTTAAAATGTGGCACAGTATGGGTGCCAGGGCGGTTGAGTACCTCTTCAGGATGTAGGGTGATATACCATCCCAGCCAGTTGCAGCATCTGAGCGCAACGAGTGGATGACTGTTGTAATTTCGTCAAGGTCAGTAGGGTCGAGGACGAATGATGAAGTCGATTTGATATCAGAAGTGGGTTGAGTGAATGTCAAAGGCTGAGTTGTGCTGGTGTGAATTATATCATTTGCAAGCCTCTCGCCAATGTTAACGAAGTATGAGTTTACAGTGTTGCAAGACTCAATAGGTGAAGATGACAAAGTTAGTAATTGAGCAGATGTATTGTTAGTTTTTGTAGTGTTAGTTACCCGTTTAGTAGTGTCCCATAGTGTTTTTGGGTTTTTACTAGCTTTTTTTAGTTCCTCTGTGTCATAAATTCTCTTTGCTTTCTTTAAAATACGAATACAAAAATTTCTGTATCGAAGGTAAGTAATTTTTAGAACTTCATTTCCTGGAAATTTTTTAACTTTCTTGTGTAGAGCATCCCTGTTTCTTATGCACCGCAATAAACCAGATGTGATCCATGGTTTGAGAATTCTCTTTTTAGATGAAACTTTTTTAACTGTGGTATTTTCAGAAATGGATACAGTTATTAAATTCAATAATTTATCGGTAGCCATATTTGCGTCTTTTATACTCAAAATAGGGGTGAAATCCAGTTGTGACATTGATTTGTCAAGCCCTTCATAGTCAATTTTTGTTATAAGGGAATTTGCGACCGTTCGTAAACATTTATCGCGAATGCAAAGTAAGGAGGCGGAGTGATCAGTTATTGTGGAGCTTAAAAAAAGGCACCTTAACTTGGTTTTCATCAATTTTATCAATAATGACTCGTTGTTGTCGGTTACTGAGATATGATGACTTATTCTTGGTGCATTTAGGGTTTTATTCTAACCTATTTGTTTATTTTTCAAAGGTAAAATGCCAAAAACTAAGAAAAAAGAAGAAATCTTAGCTAGGAAAAGTGAACTCGAAAAAAAAGATATGAAACTCATTAACCTGTACGATATCTCTTTAACCTGTAAGGTAGTTTTTTGAATAAGTAGCTGTAGTTTGTCTATTTATGTGAAATTTTTATTCTCTTAGAACAATTCAACATAAGAAAAATACCCAGAATGGATTTTTGTAAAAAAATCAATAATTGATACATTTTCTCAAATTGATAAATTTATTCGAGCGGTGCCACTTTTTTGAGAACGACCCAATAGCTCTTACCTCATAAAGTGTGTGTGCGCGTGAGGAGGTGCGCGGCGCGCGCGCAGCACTGGTCACGCGATCAGTCGTAGCGACGCGCGCATCCCTGCGAACCTGCAAACACACACACCGGACTTAGACGTTATGTTGGACCCAATACACATGTGTCACTACAAAGCAAAATAAATAAATTTAACCAGGGGAACAAAAATACTGTTTTGAACCCGGTATAAAACAAGCCCGGGCGTATACAAAATATTTTTATCCGACTTAAAAAAAAGGAGGAGGTTATCAATTTGGTTCAATATTTTTTTTTATGTTTGTATCCTCAGAACTCCGTTATTTAAAAGCCGATTGGCAAAATTCTTTCAGATTGGTCCCATATAAATTTTATCAAAATCGTTTCGGTAGTTTGGTTTTTAAACCAAAATTACTGGTAAAAATTCAAGTAGGTAGTAACATGAAATTGTTAGGGTTCTGTACCAAAATGGTAAAAAGAAACCCTTATGGTGCGACTCAGTCTGTCTGTCTGTCACAGCTGGATATCTCTAGAACTGCTAATGCTATCAACTTGAAATTTGTAACAGTTTTTGATGACGTTTGCCCAACTGTTTTGCAAATAAGAAAGAAATAAAAATATATATTATATATGTGAAGAAAGTATATTTCTTATTATTTGATTAATACTCTTTGGTCAGTCACACCAAAGAGATTATTTATGATAGTTTTATGTGTGCAGAGAGATGTCAAGATGTCGCACCTTGAAAACAAAAGTGGCACTATACCGAAGATGGCAATATTGAGTTACAACGATGACTTCATAATTTACTGGCTTGTTTTCAGTACATAACTTATACAAGATAGTCAAACTGATAAATTAAATTAATTGCATTCTTTTATTCCAGTTATTTGCTAAGATAACCAAAATGCAGCGTCAAAAACTTTAAATGGTAATAATGAAAAATGTAAATTTTTGTATAACGCCACTTTTGTTTTCAAGGTGCGATGTCATGGCAGATTGAAAAACAGATTTTTTTGTTGTTAAATATTTTAATTAATAATTTTATCATAACAAGAATCGACTCGTGTAATATAACGTTTAAAATGTTGTTTCTTTCATTACAGGTTTGTTTTTGTTTATAAATTCTTACACCTTTTTAGTATAAATTTTATTTACTTACTAGCTGTGCCCACGACTTCGTTCGCGTGGATGTCGAAACACAATAATGTGTCGCTTAGGAAAGGTGTAAAAGGTAGAATCTTGCGATTTTGCCTCGTAACGCTTCCCTTGCCTGGGGTTCTCTACCGCAGCCCTTTCGACTGCACAAATTCAAATTCAAATTCAAAATTCAAATTCAAAGCATTTATTTCAATTAGACCTTGTACAGGCACTTTTGAATTGTCAAAATTAAATAGTCTGTCAGTTAGTACGAAAGTTGAAGCTAGTTGCCCATTCCAAAACGTAGATCCCTATGGAGAAGAACGGGCAAGAAACTCCATGGACACTCTTTTAAATCAAGATATTACAAATTCCTGGGTACATTATTCTTGTTGCTTCTATATGTGAGAACAATGTAAAAAAAAGACACAAATGAAGAAACAATTCAAAATATAAGATTAAAAATAAGCATTGGCAGTTAAGAGATGACCAGTCTCAACCGACGGCGCCCGTTCACGAACATGACGCGTGGATCAGCACCATCCAGCTCAACCAGTTTGTAGGGAACCGAATGATCCAACACACGCGCCACCATCGGTGAGACATTTAAGTGAGCATGACAAGTTCTCAACTGCCATGCTCTTTCAAGTCACAGCGGTCACTGCGTCTTCAGGGTTCATGATGACAATGCGACGATGTGTCACTTTGATTTTTGAGGATAAATAAAAATGAAAGCGCCTGCTCGAGGCTGATTATCTGACCAAATAGCCATATTAAGTTGTAAAATCATACCAGTATTTTATCTAAAGTATATCTGAGATTGTTAGGTGAAGTTTGAAGTTAGTTTTTATAAGTCTTGTTTTCTTGTCTGCCGCTCTGCGGTAAATTTAGAAATTCTTAACTTGGTATTGTAGATATCTTACATACCAATATTATGACTTTACCATAGCGTCAAGATATCTAGAAGATAAAAGGAAGAATACATCAATGATGTTACTCTTAAATCGTACCTACTGAAGTTTATTTGAAAAGTAGTTTGAAGTGTTTCTTAACTTATTCTGTAAACCTGTGCCCACATTTGTTTAACTCTCTCTTGGTGGATAGCCAGAAGATATCTTGAGGGTCGATATGGTTTTAACCAAGACAATGGTTAAAAAGTTTGTGCACCTGCGGAACCTATACTCAATAAATCAATAGCCCATCTGGCGGAGTGTGTTGAACCACTATCATGGTAAAGAAGATTAAAAAATTTCGAGATAAATGGCAAAGAACTATAAAAGTATGATATGATAAAACCACGAAGATGACACCCATGACGAAAACTTTAGACATGATTTTGATTTAGACCTTTTACTGCCGAAAACCAGAAAAAAAAACTTCCATAAAAAAACCCTACACAGTGTAAAATAACCTTAGTTCGGGAAGTCGTTGGCAAGAAATTACAGACTTCTGAAACCAAAGGTCTATGCACTTTAAAGTGTTTTGTTTTTGAAGTCGGTTGTATTTTATTTCACACAAATTCGTGTAAGTACTACTTTATGTTGATACTCAACTACTTTCTTTGATTTTTGTACAATACGCATACTATTCTATTGTCAGATCTTCACTATATTAAAGGGACCTTATAGGTCATTCAGTTTTATAATTAAGAACTGTTTATAACTATACCTACGAATGAAGGTATAGTTATAGCGGAAAATCTCACCACCACCAAAAAACGGGTAGGAGGAACGAAGTTCAAAATGAAAATCCAAGATGGCGGCTGCAATAATTTCAAAGTGACGAAAATTTTTATATTTTTGCAGCCAATAATCTTGGATTTTCATTTTGACCACAATATCGGCTTTAACACCCTCGAAAACCATAAAAATTACACCCACGACGAAAAATTTGAAATTTTTTGCAGCCCTCTTGCATTTTCATTTTAACCTCACTATCGACTACTCTTACCGCAAGCTCCGTAAAAGAACTTCGTTCCAAAACTTATTCTAATCATAGACTTATGAAAGAAGTTTTTTACATTTCTATGGTTCTAATGATACCGCGATTCAGAATATGACGACATTTGCGCAATGCTATCTATCGAACAAAGTGGTTAACTCAAAACTCACTCTGCATTAATCAACTTTCTTAAATTAATAATAATTATCTAACATTGCAATCTTTATCTCAGAACACCACATCACATAATATTATCTTACATTATCCTCACTTTTTATTTGAAATTCTTTTAGCGCCACTAATCAACCATCAATGGAAAGCGATGAACATTTTATGTAATTATTATCATTACTTTTTCAAATAACACAGGCAGGAGTGACTGTGATAGTCGTCTTATAGGTAAGCCTGCATTACGTGATTATTCACATAATAATGTTATAAACAATAATTATGTTTTTGTTAGTACTATAAAGCGCCAATAGATGTCGTTACGTGTTTCAAACTTCGTAATTAAAGTTGTTGTAGAATACTCTTTTGATAGAGTGAAACGATTGCGATGAAACAAAAACTAATCACTACTCCGAGTTCTACACTATATTTTAGTATAAAAATTAACCATATTGGTTTGGTACTTTTTATGTTGAACCTGTTCAAATCAATAATCTGTCACATCCAAACAGACAAACCGACAAACAGACAAAAATTAAAAAAAAAAATGAAATGGCATCTGTTGGTTATCCTTTAACACCCCAACTATTTTTTTTGGAAATATTTTCAACGTACAGAAACGCCTCGTCTACAGATTTATTATATGTAAGTAATGTATATATTAATACTTAGATTTTAATTAAATATCTTTAATTACAGCAACACATTTTGGGATTATTGTTATACCTACGATACGAGAATAAATATCTTATAAAACGAATTTTTTTGTTAAAAAATATGTCCGAAATGGCGAAACTTCGCTTTGAATTCACACTATTGCCTGGAAGTGATGGAAAAACAAATGTTTTGTCTATTGCGTATACTTTATTATCACGTGTGCCTATTACATGTGATAATAAAGTGTACGCAATACCAGAAGAGTTACAACCAGCTTCCTATCATGTGGAAATAATAAAAACTGGCCAAGTGCGAGTCGGACTCGCACACGAAGGGTTCCGTACCACAAGGCAAAAACGCCGAAAAAAACATGTTTTTGTATTGGAGCCCCCCTTAAATATTTATTTTATTTTATTATTATTATTTATTATTAAAGTTAAAATACAACTGATTATTTCGTGAATATTTCAAGTGCCTACCTGTTGCCATTTTTGATATCGAGCAAAAAAGGGCAAAAAAATCGCGTTTGTTGTATGGGAGCCCCCCTTAAATATTAATTTTATTTTGTTTTTAGTATTTGTTGTTATAGCGGCAACAGAAATACATAATTTGTGAAAATTTCAACTGTCTAGCTATCGCGGTTCTTGAGATACAGCCTGGTGACAGACAGACGGACAGACGGACAGACGGACAGACGGACAGACGGACAGACGGCCAGACGGACAGACGGACAGACGGACAGACAGCGAAGTCTTAGTAATAGGGTTCCGTTTTTATACGGAACCCTAAAAACGAATGCGTATCAAGAAATTATCCTCGATGAAAATTTAAAAACATATGATGGTACAGAATCCTGGTTGGAATGTTTTTTTTTAAAGTATTTTACGCGATATTTTTCATATAAACTGTACCCCTCTTTTCATCCCCACAGGGGTAGAATTTCAAAAAATTGTTTTGGGATGTGTTCATTACTTGACTCAAAGATTATTTATACCAATTTTCGAGTTAATCAAGTCACTCAGTAAAATCCTCCCTTGTCAAATTAACTACCCCTTTTCACGCAGTTAGGGGTAGATTTTCGAAAAACCCTGATACACGTTATTCTTTATTTTTGGTCTTAACTATAAATACTGGCTTTCGAGTTAATCGGACGGCGCGTTAAAATTCTTCCATACAAATGTTGACACCCCCAATCCCCTTTTAGGGGGTAGTTTAGAAAAACAAAAAATGCTAACCTTCATAGTTTACTTAGATAAGTATTCGTGGCACGTTTCAAGTTTATTAACTCAAGAAATAAGATTTTTCATACAGTCAAAGTCCCCCCTTTTCACCCCCTTAGGGGGTGAGTTTAAAAAAATCCTTTCTTAGCGCACACCTACATCACAATAGCTATAAATGTGTGCCAAATTTCAGCGCAATCCGTTGACAGATCAGTCAGTCACCCGCATAAGTTACGATACCGTGGGAATATCGGGATCAAAACTATCCTAAATCCTTTCCCGGAACTCAAACTATCTCTATAGAGATAGTTTTTAATTTAATTTGGTATGCCAAAGGACAAGGCCCTGCACGGACAAAGACTTAAATATATTAAAAAAAAAACTTATAATACTTGAATTTCTATCATGTTTTTCATTTCTGTGTGTGTAGGAAAATATCAATTTAAAAGGGCATTATTTTGTTTGATTTATTTTGACTTCCATCCGTGAGTTTCAAATGTTGCAATTATTTGAAATAAGATGGTAATTAGTACATCTTCATCGTTCGAAACAACATGTATTTACCTGTATTTTAGATAATAGAGTAAGAAAAATATATATTTTTATGCGCGTTTAGTGATAACGGAAATAAAAGTAAAAAAAACACATTTTATTTATCTCTTTAATTAAAAATCAATAGATTATTTGGGTCTTCAAAGTAATGGAAACACTATCTTCTTCTGTTAAGGCAGTTACAGACGAAGCAATAGATGTTTTCAAAATAAATCCTAATTCGATATAGTGTTTGACCCAATATTTACATAACATCACGCCTGTAATCCTCGAAGGGTTAGGCAGAGGTATGCCTAACCTACCCCCCCATTTCTACAGATTCAAGTCCCATGACATAGAGGGCGAGCCTATTGCCATCAACCGGGACAATATCCAGACTCCGCGCTGCTACTGAGAAACTCAATACAACATAACATAATTACATAGAAATTAACAGATAGAGTCTAACAGATATTTAGTGCAGGACACATTATTGTATTATTATAGTAAGGTGATTTAAAATATATTTAGACATATTTTTGTGACATTTACGATATTATAATTTCTGTTTTAATAAACACATGCACAGCTATACCTAATAATTATATATTTGACTGCACCTTATGTATACAACACAATATATCAGTTTTATTATTGTGACGCGCCTAAATGACTAGATGTATGAACGTGGACAAAGCAAAACGAGTAAGTAGGTAAGGGTCATAATACTTAGTAGAGGGCGTTTTATAGTTTCTGCCTTCCCGCATGGCAAAAGCAGGTAGTTTATGTGTGTTTGTATACATATTGCAGCTAGGTACGTGTGATATGGGTTTTATGTCGATTGTCATGACAAAGTCAAGACATTTGCCTTTCATTAATAATTTGACAATTTACGTCATTCCTGTGTCTTTGTTGTGTAGGTTGTTATGGCTCGCATATTGAATGATTTCTTGTGGTGTTTTACAATGACCTTTGGCTTTGTTTCTGGATATCTGCTGTTACTGCTCTCTCGACCGACTCCGGGTTTAAGGGTGTAGCTATTTGTTTATACTTATGTAAGTTGTTGATTTTAGGTCACTGCGTCTGATAATGTGTGCCGTTCTTGCTGGTTACTGGCTAGGCAGACATTATCACAGTCTGGTACAAGTGGAAGACCACAGTTTACACACACATTACGATGGCCAACACTAGGGGTGTTGGCCATAGTAATGTGTGTGTAAACTGTGGAAGAACCCTGATGCGTGTTCGTTTTCACACACTGACACGGAACTCTGAGAGCAATAGACACATTCATGATGTTATATCTGAATGGATTTTTCCTCAACAAGTTAGTATGAAAAATGTTTGCGCTTAAATATGTTAATACAATTATTATGATAGGAACTGATACATTATGAACTTTTTCGTATATAGGTGAGACCGACAACCTCTATTTGCCACCCATGCTGCCAACGAGCTTACAGACCGCAATCTCCAGTACATAGGCGGCCCAACAGCGTCAACGACGACGGTCAGCAACAAGAAAATATAAATGTGCCACCAGTCCCCGAGGTTCTACCGATCCCTGAAGGTCCACCAGTCCCTGAAGTTCCATATGTTGAAATATTTGTCACATTGCCAGATTTCTCTAGAGCTTATAGTACAGAAAGACATTGCTTTGTTTTAGGATGCCAGAACATAGATATTAGAAAAATGTCTTATCGTCGTTGTCAAACCAAAACCTGCTATGTGCAAAAAGTATACTTTTGAGATATTGACAAAAGAAGATTTGACAAAGTTTTAGCTGCTGCACATAGCACATTTTATTCTGAGGCCATAGTTCCACAACTAGTGGTCATAAGCACATAGCAGTTCTTTTATATGAGAAATAAGGCAGTGACCTATGAGCTGTGGTCAAAATCTTGAAACCTCACACACATAGCAGATTTTGGTTTGACAACGACGTTATGTCGGGCGTTTTGGGGGACTGTCTTAAAATGTAATTTTGACGTTCATAAACTGCTGATTCTCAGCCTAGTTTGAATAGATGACTTTTGATTTGATTTTCTCATACAGAGAAAGAACGAGCATTAATCACTACGCTTATTCATATGTTACGTTCTAACAAACGAACTAAAGAGTTTTCTTTAAAATAATAGTCATCATCATTATTCAGCCAAAGAAGTCCACTGCTGCTCATAGGCACCTCAGCCTCACATGCTGAACATATGACCTGGCAGAAGTCGCAGGAATTCGCGAGAAGCACGGGACCGGTCTATGTGATACCTATACATTATTATACACACGTAGTTAAATATGATTAAAAGTAAATAGTAATAATACCAGCCTATTATTATCTCATCTCGTACCGAAGAGACACGAGCATTGCACGTTTGGGTTGGCGATATCAGACTTATTTTAACTAGAAGTCCAGGTTTCCTCACGATGTTTTTTCTTCACCGATGTCAGTAATGTCCAAGATAATCTCGGAAACTACATATGAATTTAAAAAAAAGTGACACTGGTACTTGCCCGGAATTGAACCCCACAACCTCGTGCATGAGAAGCGAGGCATTAACCACTGGACCATCACGACAATGTACATATTGTCTACTGTATTTAAACGTCAAAAAATATCATACCAGAATGTTCACCTAAAAGGTCTTATATCTCGTCACCACCTACTTCTGGAGTAATAAAATATAAACCGGAAGTACAAATATTCCTTCATGATCTATATTGTTTTATTAATGTCTGTGCTGGACCATACTTGTATGGCAGCGTTATCCTTCTCCTTTGATCTAAATCGGTTAAGCGGTTTAAGCGTGAAGAGGTAACAGACATACAGACAGACACACTTTCGCATTTACCTATATTATTAGTATGGATAGATTTGGTAAATTGAATGACTTGTTTAGAAGCGCCTTAACAGAAAGCCGCAAGTATTAATATCAGGCCAGATTAGGCCAGTCAGTAGTTAGGTACAAATTGACAGTCGGAAGAAGCTGCGCTTGAAACAACATAATAAACCTTTCCAATCTGAAATCATCTTTAAGTAGGCTTCTTGTATTAGGAAGGTACGTAAAGTAGGGCTTCGAGTCACAATGTGTGGACCGTGCTCGACGACGACCACGAGGTTCATTCATGTGAGTGCAGTACAGTTGTACGTCGCGTCGCCACGCCCACCGCGCCGAGGCATGGGCGCGGGCGTAGAGCAGGTAATGTTACCCACAAAAGCAACGCACAGCCGCACACCATTACGTAAAACTGCTTTGTGTTTTGAATTCCAAGCCCACTAACACGTCGTGAATCTCTGTACCCGCCACAGCAGGCTTGAATACTTCGATTCTGAGTCGAAATGGTACTTGTAGATTTACAGGTTTTGGATTTTGGCTGTTCGAAAGCATTTAGAAATTACAAAAAGCCTGTGGTAATTACAAAATAATAATTTCTATGATTTTTTTTTTGTAATTTTTATTAAACTAAATACATAAGTATATTATATTTTTAAATATTAATATTAAAAAAATATAAAAACATTTAAAAATATAAAAAATAGTAGCCCACCGGTATCGGGAACAGAGTCCAAGTCCGGTCAGGGCTCCAGAGAGAGGAACCTCCTAACAATGCGGGCCGTGTCCAGAAGTACCGCTTTCTGGATCAAGCCCTTGATCCAGCTGCCCAACGAGAGCCTCCTAAGGTGTTGGTCGAGGCTCTTGGCTATTAGTCCATTGGCTGTTACGACTATCGGCACAATGATCGCTGAATCCACATCCCACATGTTGACAACTTCGCGAGCCAAGTCAAGATAGTTACTTGATTTGTTTATCTTTCTAAGTATGGGGAGAAGTTTGCTGCTATGCAGCAACCCCCACACCCCCCACCGATGTCGACTGAGTTGGACAACGACTCACTGGACACAATGTAGACCGAGGATTTCTCGGCGAAGCGCCTCCATTACCCCCTTTCTGACGTGTAGTCATACCACTCCACGACCTCCTCCCCCTCCTTCGACGACAACGGCTTTACGCTGGCGTCCGGAAGGAGCAATAAGCGGAGGAAGAAGTTCTCTTCTTCCCAGGTTAAAAAACTGGTCGCGAACGAATTGACCTTAAACCCTCCATCCTCCCCCATTTCATTGACTTCCCCCACCAATGGGGGCATTGGTCCTCGACTGCTTCGTCCTCTCAGAAGGACCTTCCTCCCAGCCCCAATGCTGGACCCTCCGCCCCGAGGAAGATAGCCCGCCCGCCGTGTTCATTCAGGACTAGGGGAAATGGACCGATGTGTCCAAATGGTGCGCCGATCGCAAGATCGGCTTCATCAACGCCCGGTCAACCTTACAAGGGATTAAAGTGACCCTCCTTACGTCCAAGGACTATAGGGAGCTGACTCACCTGCTCAGACAGAGGGACGTGTCTTTCGATACGTACTCTCTTAAAAACCCAGGAAGAGTGGCATAGTTGGTCAGTGTCACCGTTGCCAACTCTACGGTCATTCTCAACATTTCTGTCATGCAAAACCCAGGTGCGTTAAGTGTCTGGGCGAGACACCGACAGTTGCCCCCGTCCAAAGGACCGCAAGCTATGCACAGAGCCGCCAAGCTGCGTTCTCTGGCACCCAGCCAACTACCGTGGCTGCCCCAAGGCCCCCAAATCAACGTCCCCCAAATTTACCAAGCGTGCAGACGCCCGTCAACAAAGGGAAACCCCCTCTCAGGGCAAAACAACAACAACCCTACTTCCCGAGAGGCTAAGCCCCAAAGGCCTAGCCCTTGGAACTACCTAAATCACCAAAGAGACATCTCTTAAAACATCTCTTAAACAGCTCAATACCATTGACAACTTAATTTGGTCGGATTATACGCGAAGATTTAGTATGGAAAAGTAATGAAAGCTAATTTCTCTTAAAATACAACACTTGGGAATCTGAATTTTTGGTCGCTTTAACTTCTTTAGGAGTACTAATTTTTGTATAAATTTGGGAAGAAATCACAGAGTTTTTAATAGGGAAATCTTGATATGAAAATTTGGCACCGTGACTACCGCCGCCCCACCAATGGCATGGTATATCTCGTAAACTACTGGAGTACTAGTGTCGAATTTTGGGTACTAATTTATCTTGCAGGGTACTAATTTCCTATGTAGGCTTGAGGAAAGCGACAAGCTGCTCTAACTTGGAATCAACATTCAAAATCGTGGTCCTGCTGAACAATTGCGAGAAAGTTCAAAGTATCATCGTTGATTTCTCGGTAAATACAAATGTTACAGTTCTGTTTTTTTTACGTAATAAATCACATTTATGGGTACTAATTATTTGTATACTTAGAATACCTGTAGCGTGCCCCCTTTTTCGGCGCTCATGGTGGTCCTGCTGAAGGGAGCGTGACTACCGCCGGACCACCTTCAAAGTCAATTTTCTCGAAAACTACTAATGTACCAATTTTGTGGTTGGAGTACTAATTAGTACCAATTGAGTACAATTATTTACCAAATATGAAAGCGATTGGCGTTGGTGGTCCGGCGGTAGACACGGACATCTTCCAAAGTGGTAAAATGTGTGTCCCCCTTCCTGTAACTTCTAAAATAAGAGAATGATAAAACTAAAAAAAATATATGATGTACATTACCATGTAAACTTCCACCGAAAATTGGTGTGAACGAGATCTAGTAAGTACTTTTTTTTAATACGTCATAAATCGTAAACCGCAATTTACCTTTCATTCAATCAACTCAAATATAAAAATAAACATTTAATTTCATAAACATAAACCTTATGCATAAACCCGGATGTTACGGAACCCTCGGTGCGCGAGGCCGACTCGCTCTTGCCCGGGTTTTATTTTTTGGGTGGGAAATCATCAAATGACCCCTCCCGCTCTGGGCGGAGCGGAAGGGAGAGACAGACTCTTACTGACTAAAACCCACCCGTGTTCCTTCAGTTGCCTGTGCCAGGGGCCATGGTAAGTCTTTCGAACAAGATTATTCATTTATGAAAATATTTTTTAGGTGCATGGTCTTCACATAATATTATTACTTATATAATTAATGAATGCAAAATATTGTAAAACATTTTAAAAGAGTAACGGTGGAGTTTCTTGCCAAATCTTCTCCATACGAAAACTACCTTATGGAATGGGCGACTAGAATCAATTCTATTTTATCGTAATTATTGAAGTTCAAAAGTGCCTTTTATGTGACTATTTGAAATAAATACTTTGACTTTGACTAACAACCCGCAACCCTAGCAGGCATCGGCCCTGGCGGACCCCGTCAGTTAGTGCTGACATCTCGTTGAGGCGCGCGTGGAATACAACGCGCCGTCGACCCGGGCCTGGTCCTTACCGGACGGCGAGCTGCCCATTGCTCGCCGTCCTCAAGTCCTCGTCTACGTTGGCCGGGAATCGGCTATCGATTCCCGACGCCCAGAGCGTCTCCTGCGGCGGCTAGGGGCGTGAGGGAGCAAAGATTGCCTCTCCCTCACGCGCTCCGCCTCCTCATTCGCGAGCATTACTGCTTCGCAGAAGGACAGCCTTCCATGCACTCTCGCTCCGTACCACGGCCTGGACTAGGGCCGGATGCGGGAGATCGCCGCCGCCGATCGCCGCCGTGAGGACACGGCGGTCCTCTGCCCAAGCTGGGCAGACCACTCTCCACCGTATGCTCCACCGAGTCGTCCAGACGATCCACTCAATGGTGACACCCGGGCGTTTCCTCCCGCCTTATTCTGAACAGGAACCTCCCTAAGCAGCCGTGCCCGGTGAGGACCTGCGTTAGGCGGAAGGTAGGACGCCGTGGTGCCTCTCTAACCACTCCTCAAAGAGGGGTCTTATA
Source organism: Mesoligia furuncula (assembly GCA_916614155.1). Lineage (NCBI taxonomy): Eukaryota > Metazoa > Arthropoda > Insecta > Lepidoptera > Noctuidae > Mesoligia > Mesoligia furuncula. The sequence goes on from OU744792.1 coordinate 228,747, forward strand.
GCCGCAGTTGTGGCGTGCCCAGCACTGGGTTGCGACAGTCGCACTCTCCATGTCGCCGTGAGATCCCGCCGGAGCTCTGTCCGCTGCGCCGCGATTTCTCGCGGGAGCGGAGTTGCGCCCCGGCGTTTTACCTCCTCGCACCACTCCCATATGTGGACGAGGACAAAAATCCTCGTCCACATATGGGAGCTGAGCTTCCAGATCCCATGGCGGCAATCCGGCAAGGAGGCTCGCTGCCTCCCCAGAGACCGTAAGACGGCCATGAACTTCTGGGACGCGTTCAACCGCCGGGCTGGTCGCCGCCTCAATGAACGCGCCCGCACCGGTGCCCCGTAAAGGGCCATGGACCGCACGACCCCCGCGTAGAGCCTCCGGCAAGAGGCGTTTGGACCCCATCGATTGGGCAGGAGCCGCTTCAAGGCAGCCCCGGCCCGCTCCAGCCTGGGAGCCAAACGTCTGAAATGCTTCACGAAATTCCACCGGCTGTCGAGGACAAGTCCCAGGTACTTCCCAACTAGCAAAGAGATCGTCTACGCAATTACTCTCACGACTATTAATCGAAAAACACTCTTAAGGAAGATCCTATTATTTCAAAAAGCCGTTTAAAAGCAGCTGTCTAGATATTTTAGCCTTCAACGCTTTTTGGCTCTATAAACATGTCTAGTAAACCGAGTAAACGTGTACTCGACGAATTCATATTGCATTTACTCGATAATTATATAAAGATACCTCTCGATCACCTCCGTGCAACCGTAAGTCCTATGACAGCAACTGCTCTTTGAAAGCAACTCAATTGCTAATTTGCCGTAAAACTAGCTTTTATAGCACTAACTTTGGACATGTATTTATTACAGCATAATTATAGAGTAAATGCTGTTTATTCGACAAAATAGCATATCAGTTACTACACCGGCACTTAATGTCATATATATAGCTTTTTACAAGGCTTTCATTCCGCTTAATTTTTGAAGTTGAGAAAACGTTTTAAAATTATCTATTACAGCCCCAAAGGTGCTCTAAACATCATTTGAAAGCCGTCTTACAGCATGATTGTGGTATGAAAGTTGAATAAAATTCATTCATATAATAAATAATAAAAAAGTCACTCGTATAATAAAAATCACTAAAATATTTTTTTAATGTTTATTTTTCTTTTAAATTCCTCTGGAGTATTAATAACAGTATTTTGATCTAATATTAAGGATTTAACATTTTGCGCTAAGGAACCCCAAACTGACTGCAATGGCGGTCCTAGAAGTCGTAAAGTTGAAACCACATTTCTATTTCTCAGCTAAAAACCGAGTGAATGCTTTGTGATGATAAGTGAATTGCTATTAATGGCGAATTAGATAAACTATTAAATTAATATTATTTGTAATTCATTATTTACTAAGAAATCTTTCGGCCCATAAAAAAATATTAACTAAAATGTAAGGAACATAGACGAAAAATTTAACCCCACATAGGAAAGTAAACACCTTTGAGCTAACTTTAGGTCACGAATTGTCAATATGACTGTAAAATTGTATGGCACAAATAATATGGCATTTAATACTTACTTCCATTAAAACCTACTGCAGGTCCAAAATTGGTTCACTGCTAATAATCTAGTATTAAATGGAAAAAAAACTAAGTGCATAAGATTTGTACGGCGAACCGCACATCGGTATTTTATTGCGAAATGTCAAATCATCAGTTTTACGCGCTAACGCCAAACGACCTAAATTACATATAACTTAGTACGTGTTCAGATAGCAACTAGTGCCGTCGCGCGTGCTCCCTCGCTCTATTAACAAACATTTGTAACATTTAGAACAATACACAGTTTCTGTGAGCATTTCCGTCTATCATTTATAACATCCCAAACAGCAATCTCTACAAGATTTTCTTTACCAAATGTCAAGGGTAGTGATTGTGAGATAATATTGAATCAAGAGAAGCTAGAATTCGTCGATGAAACTGTTTTCCTAGGGATCACGCTCGGCTCAAGGCTACAATGGGGTCCTCATTTAACATCTCTTGCAGGACGGCTAAGTTCAGCAGCTTATGCTGTCAGAAAAATCCGTCAATTTACTGATGTAGATACCGCAAGACTGGTCTATTTTAGTTACTTTCATAGTATCATGTCTTACGGTATTTTACTTTGGGGACGGGCTGCAGACATCGATTCTATTTTTATTCTGCAGAAAAGAGCCATCAGAGCCATATATAACCTCTGCAGGCGTGATTCTCTAAGGGAACTGTTTAAGGAAATTAACATTATGACGGTGCCTTGTCAATATATCTACGAAAACATCATGTATGTAAGAAAAAACTTACATCTTTTTGGTAAAAGAGGTGAAAGACATAATTATAGTACTAGAAATAGGGACCTATTAGTTTAACCAGGTTTCAGACTGGCTAAAGTAGACTCATCTTTTATGGGGTACTGTTTAAAATGTTATAATAAAATACCTCCCCACATTCTTCAACTGAATGAGACAAAATTTAAATCTTGTATAAAACGCACACTATGCAGTCAGGCATATTATAAGTTAGGGGATTACATCGCTGACAAAAATGCCTGGCTCAATGCTAGTCCTGCTCCACAACTAATTGACTAACACTTGAAAATACTGTTGGAGCTGCTGAAGATTGTAAGACTATCCTTGCATTGTATAAACTCAATTTCCTTTGTATTGTATAACTGCATAGCACAGATGTGAGTTCTATGTAATCTATAGCTACCATTTACCGGGTAATAATATATCTTTCATTGACTTGAATATTCCCTGGCGGCTGATAGTGTGTCATGCTCACTCAAATGTCTCGCTGACGGTGGCGTGTATGTTGGATCATTTAGCTCCCTTCAAAGTGATTGAGCTGAATGGTGCTGATATATACGTCATGTTCGTGAACGGGCGCCGTCAGTTGGGACTGGTCATCACTTAGCCGCCTGGGCTTATTTTAATTGTTTTAATTTTGGATTGTTGTTTTGTTACTATTTGTTGTATTTTGGACACTTTTAACGCGGACATCTTTTTTATTTTTTACATCGTTCTCACTTTATATAATCATAAATTCAAAAGAAATGATGTAACAAATGTTTTTGTAAAATGTAATTTAAAAAGAGTGTCCATGGAGTTTCTTGCCCGTTCTTCTCCATAGGTACCTACGCTTTGGAATGGGCAACTAGCTTCATATTTTATGACTGGCCGACTTCTTGACAATTCAAAAGTGCCTGTTAAAGGTTTAATTGAAATAAATGCTTTGAGTTTGAGTTTAATTATTTTATTTTTTTTCACCAACAGCTACGGTAAATAAAATAAAATGGTCTATGAATGCTGCTTGGTTGCATTCACACGATCAAAGATTCGAGTGATTGCAACCGCACTGCTATATTACAATAAATTTGTCGAATGAAAGAGCTTCTACCGCCTCGGGGAAAGCTAATGTGTTGAAAAAGGGAACTAATTTTTTGAGCTGTTATTTAAATATTCGAGATGTTATTATGATCAGTTGAAAAACATATTGAGCAGTTATTTAATTTAATGGCGGTTGATTAATTATTGCGACAGTAAAACATGGACAGTAATAAAAGATCAATTAGACTGTTATTTTATCATACAATGTCAATTCTAAAAATAATTGAGCAGTCCAATAACTAAATGAGCGGTAAAAATGATGGAATGGGCGGTTCGCTAAATAGTTCGGCAGATCATAGCGGATGCAAGAGCGAGCGAAGCGAGCTCGGGACTTGGGGCACCCCGACTCGGACAGGTTAGGTTCGAAGGGGATGACGGGGGCTCGAGTGAGCGAGCAAAGCGAGCGAACGAGCCCCCGTCATCCCCTTCGTGTTAGGTTCCTTTAAACCTTGTAGACAGAAATAGGGGCCCCGCGAAGCGGGGCTCCGTCGACTACACACCCAAAACTACTTTACCACCTCATTGTTTATAGAATTGCTTAGAATGAGATTTATTACCGACAAATTCCGATTTATTACTGCCCACACGTAACTGCCCATTCATTCATTTTTACCGCCCATTTAATTATTTTCCCACTCAATTATATATTCACTGATCCATTTCATTATTTTTTATTACTCATTTTTGTTTACTTTACTGCTTAGTTTTAACTGCTGAACAAGTTATTAAACGTGCCATTTATAATTTTTAACTTACCAAAACCGCTATTTACAACTGCCTCTTTAAATCAGTGCCGTTGAAAAATGGCATACTGATGATTAATATAATACTAGTAACTTTCTAGTTGCGATTACTCTATATTCTTTCGACTATTTGACTATTCAGACGATAATCTTACGATATTTACGTCACTTAAAGCAGAGAGAAGTGCGCCCAAATCGTGTTGAGAGAATGTGCACGGATCATTTACCCGACATTTTCTCACCACCAATAGCTGAAATAGTAACGTGCTGCTGGCATTTTTACGATATCTTTTGCTAGTTGGGTTCATCGTCGATGCCGTTATTTGGGAACCCGACGGTGGCGCGTTCCGAGGGCCATGAAAACACATGTCCTCGGACTTATGTAGGGCCACCTCGAGTCACAGTTGCCGCATCCTTTCACCGACTGTCGCAACCCCGCGTGTCGCTAGTTCCGCCGCCACCTGGTGTGACCTCCCCTGCGCCAGGAGGGAGGAGCGAGGTCGGCGCGCAGCACCCAGTTTTACACTGTGGGACATCGCACGACATCCCTCACCGGTTCCACTCTCCCTGATGACCAGGGTAGATGACGGCCCTGTCCGTCAGATAGGTCTCGACCACGCGACAGAGGTAAATCGGCATACAGTGATACCGGAGTGCCTCCCTGATGCATCTCCAGGGTAGGGTATTGAAAGCATTGGCGATGTTTAGAGACACCGCCAAGACGACCCCACCCTGGGCAACAGCATCCCCCGTCGTGAGGGCTCGTACGCGCACGATGGCGACCACAACGGAGCGCCCCCTGCTGAAACCGAACTGGCCCTCCGCCAGATCCGCCCCCTACCGCACCAGCCACCCGACGAGGCGGTCTGCAATGACTCTTTCAAAGAGCTTGCCCACCTCGTCGAGCAGCACGATGGGCCGGTAAGCGGACGGAGTCCCCAGGGCACCCCGGCTTCTCAATGAGGACCAGTTTCCCCGTCTTCCAATGAAGTGGGAAGTGGCCCCTCTCCAAGCATGCGCTTAGGAGCCCCCTAAGTCGAGCCTGGGTTCTGGCCCGAGAGCCTCCAAGGCCAGAACCCAGGCTTTTCCAGGTAAGCCTTCTGGTCCTGGGGCGGTATTCTTGGCATTCAGTCTACGTACCGCCACTCTCAGCTCTACCTCGGTCACTTCCGGAGCATCGTCGTCGTCGTCGTCGGCGGTGTGGTCCGCATCGGGCACCGCAGGAGGCGGAGCCATGGGCGGAGATGTATGTTCCCCTCGCGAAGGGAACATAGCGCCCAAAACATCCCCCACGAACTGGGGCCGGAGACTCTGCCGGAGCCCATGGGCGGAGTTTATCCCGCACCATTTTATAGGGGCGTCCCCACGGGTCCCTGTTCAGAGTCTCCAGCGACAGGATCTCCGCTCGGAGGGCGGTCTTCGCCGCTCTGTACCCTTCGTACAGCTCCGCCTGAATGGCTTCCGTATCCGGTCCCCGGATGCCTGGTGAACCAGCGTCGCACGCCTCGCGCAGAGTCGTCAGTTCCGGCGACCACCAGTACACCTGGCGCCACGTCACATATTTCGGACATGGCCTCCCGAAACCACTCCGCCTCGTCGTCGATGTCAGCAGGCCTGACCGGAGGTGACACCCAGGCCTGCACGATCGAGGCTTCCAGGAGGAGCTCCCGGTCCAGCTGCTTCAGCGCCCACCGTGGTCCACTCGAGGCCAGTCGGACAGGCGCGCTCGAGGTCTGGGCGGAGATGTCAAACCGGATGTACCGGTGGTCGGAGTAGGTCTCCACCCCTCCATGACGCGCCAGTCGACGTCATGCAGCAACAGAGCGGGGCTGGCGAATGAAATGTCCACCACTGATTCACCCCTCATCCGCACACACGTTGGGACAGAACCCCGGTTTAGGACGACCAGGCCTGTCTCCAGAGCCCAGTCCTCCACCATCCTGCCCCGTGTGTACGTATACCGGGAACCCCAAGCCACATTCTTGGCATTGAAGTCCCCGAGGGCGAGCACGGGGAGGGAACGGAACCTGACGACGGCGGCTCTCAACTCCGCAAGGGAGTTGTGGAACTCGGCGAGAGTTCGGCTCGGGGAGAAGTATACCCCTACCATGACAATCTCCCTGAACCGTGCTACCACGCAACCCTGTCCCCTCTTGACAGCCTCGAGAGACGGGGAACCGGTGGCGGCCGATGAAATTAGGGTCATTGAGCCGCTCAGGCCCTCCACCCAGTAATCCCTGGGCGGGACAAAGTACGGCTCAGTGACCACGGCGATGTTAATCGACCACTGCGTCATGCTCTGGAGCAACAGATCCTGAGCGGAGGCGCAGTGGTTGATGTTCGCCTAGAGGAGGCGTAATGGGGCCGTTATTGGCAATCCAAATCAGCCCCCTAACGAACCCCCTGTGAGAGCGCTGCCGCAGAGATAACGGCGGCGACGACGGTGGAGGCGGCAGCGGCGGTAGCAGTGGCTGCGGATGCGGCGGTGACGGCGGTAGCGGAGGGCTTGCGTTTGCCTTTGGCTCTGGCGGGTGGAGCGCAGGCCTTGCTCCCAACCCGGTGATCGGCCGGCTTGCCAGTTGCCGAACATACGAAGCAGTGCGGCGTGGCCCTACACGAGCCGGCCTTGTGACCAGGCTGACCACAACGGAAGCAGTGACTGCTGCGGTCCACCTCCGAGGGGCATTTCATTCCCACGTGGTTGCCCACTTGGCAGCGGAAGCATCTCAGAGGTCTGGGTTCCAGCAGTTTCACCTCTGCGGAAACCCAGCCCACCAAGAGCCTTTGGCCCTCCTCGGTTAACTTCCGGGCCGCCGACACGGGGCAGCTCATCGTAACGGCTCGTATCCCCGTGAAGTCAGAACGGATGGTGCCTGCCCTCACCTGCTCGGCAGAGCACCCCCCAGTCCGTACGATGGCGGCCACCAGCTCTTGCTCCGTCGCGGTGTCTCATCCAGAATGCGTACGTCAGCGCATTTGTTGGGTCTGGACACTCGGTCGTCGTCCGCGTCGTCCGCGTTTAGGGCCCTCGTGCGCGTTTAGGGACGCCCCAACCCGAGGGCCACGAAATGCGACGCTCCAAGCGAATTCGCCTTGCGCTGCAAGCGCCAGCGTCGAGCGTCAAAAACAAATGTATGTCTAATAACTACGAGGCCGAAACCAAATGTATGTCTAACCTGAGGGCCACGAAGTGCGTGACCGCGACATGCACGTTACAGGAATTATTGGACGCCTCTGATTATGCACAACTTGTAACAAACTCCTGGGCTGGCCAGCATCATTGTGTGACGAGCATCGTACCACGGAGCCGCGGGGACGCCCCAGTCCGGTCTAGATGACCGTGCGGTGATAAGAAAACATCGATTGTAGAAGTCGGTTGTGTAGAAACCCTTTTTTTATTTTAAGGATGTGAAATCATCAAATGACCCCTCCCGCTCCGGGTGGAGCGGTAGGGAGTCAAGGGAGTGTCAGACTTTTACTGACTAAGCCCACCCGTGTTCCATCCTTAGCCCTTTATGTTCCGGGGCAGCGGTAACCCTTTCGGACAATAATTCCGCTGACCCAGCAGGCTTCGGGCCTAACGGGGTCGGGCCCCTTCACTGATGCTGAGTCCGTGGTGGACATCTCGTGTAGAACCCTTTAGGTTATCGATAGAATCAATAAATATAACTTCACTTTTATAATTTTTTTATCCATTTATGCTTGTACTAGCTGCGCCCCGCGGTTTCACCCGCATAAGTTTTGATCCCGTGGGAATATCGGGATAAAAAGTAGCCTAGGTATATGTTAATCCAGGGTGTCAGCTACCTCCATACAAAATTTTATCCAAATTGGTCTAGCCTTTTGAGCGTGAAGAAGTAACAAGCATATTAAACACACACACACACACCCCGACTTTCGCTTTTATAATATTAGTGTGTGATAGCTACGAAGCCAAACATGAGATCTAATCTTGACGATAAAATACTAAGCGAACAACACGTGTGCCGCCGTGCCGCGCGGCGCCTAGCAAAGATAAAGAAACTGTTTTACTGTTCTGTATAGTGATGATCAAACATTCAAAATCAAATACGTGAACCCTGTACAATACCGTACCCTGCATCAGTAGTCAAACTAACTGCGTTACCATGAACGAGACGATTCGGAGAGAAAGGTATTATAGAGACGAAATAGTTTATTCCCAGAAATAAGAAATTTGGTAGAAAGGCGAATACCTGCTGGAGGACAGCAAGTAATTTATTTTGCTGGACATTTCTTGCATTATTTTATTCACTTTCTCAATTTCATCCGAGAAATGCCATCATATTATGAGCTACTAGCTGCGCCCCGCGGTTTCACCCGCGTAAATGTCGATCCCGTGGGAATATCGGGATAAAAAGTAGCCTATATGTTAAACCAGGTTGTCAGCTACATCCATACCAAATTTTATCCAAATTGATCCAGCCGGTTGAGCGTGAAGGAGTAACAAACATATAAACACACACACACACACACTCACAAACTTTCGCCTTTATAATATTAGTGTGATGTAAAACAGAAGGGGTTCAGTAAGTTCTCACTCCTCACTACTGCTACAGGTCAGAGCTATGCCAGTGTGCGCGTCTCCAGCTCTAAGTAGAGCATTTGCTCGTAACATAATGGTGGCCTACTTGCCATCCGTGAACTGATAACAATCCACGCGTGTTTGTATAATCCTATTAAGTACTATCTGGTTCCTCGATAAGCATTGGTTTCGTTCTCGCGTCCGCGCCGGCGCCGCACACCGACGTATTTTTAACAAAGCACGCACGGCTATAGGTCCGCAAAACATTTGTTTTTTTTTTATGTGAATGATCTCAGCTCAGCATGTTGTAATAACAAAGTAGCAACTTTGCTATAAGTAAAATGAATGGCAATTTTACGCTATACTCACCCTTAGAATCTTTGATTTATCAACAACAATGGAGACAGATTTGAAAGGTACATATTTTGAACAAGAGTTAGGCCATTTGATCGGAATATTGTATTATTCAAGCATGTGAGAAGCATAGAGCAGAGTACCTATGCATATAACTCAGCATATGAGTGTGTGATGACCGCGCAGTAAGTCAGTAGTAGATGGTGATTGTGTGCAAGTGGGGCGTCACGGTCGGGCGGTGATGTATCGTGACGTCATCGGTGAGTCACGCGTCGTGTGCGCTTTGTGTCGGGCGCGGCGCCCGCACTCGGCGATAAGCCGCGTCGTGACTTCGTGAGCTATCGATGGAGACGCGGCGCTCCTCGACTCACACAGGTAGCGCCGCGCCGGCCGCCGCGCGCTGACCAGATGCTCGGCTTCCTTTGTTTACATTATAATGATGCCAGTTTAGAAAACTCACTCAGGTACCTAAATAACATGCACTAATAAGTTGTAGGTACCTACTATAATATGATTCACTTTGCTGCTGCTTCGTCGTATTATTTAATTTAGGTATTATTAACTCAAGTTCGAGTCTTGCAGAAGAAGCTGAGATGATGTCAGCGCGGCTCGCGCGGGTCATCGGCCTCACCTCGATCGTCGTCTGCCTTAAATGCCAATAAAGTCTGTTCTGTTTGTAAAGAGTAACAGGTCTAAGTATTGTTGGATACGAAGAATCCTTATGAGGTCATCTCATTACACCGCACCGCGGTCACATTTGTAATAATTTAAGAAAGCAAAATTGTGAAATCCTTTTGAGGTCATCTCATTACACCGCGGTCATATTTGTAATAATTTAAGAAAGCAAAATTGTGAAATCGTTGCAGAAGTAGGTACCTACCTACACACCATATGATTGTCAAGTCACAATTCAGGTCAGATAAACGCGTCTGAGCGTACCTTTAAGCTGCTGTAAGCTTGTAAGCTGTGGTTACCTGTAGTTGAGTGTGCAGTATAACAGGATAATGTACTGTAATGTAGTACATTAATTATCCAAGTTCTACAATGGTAAAAGTTAATTGTAGTGTATCTCGTTGGTAGGTACCTTCTTAATCTTTAAATAAATAAATAGATAGGTACCTAAATAATAATAATTATATTGACCTTCGACACTTTCAAGTATGAGGTCCTATCAAATTATGGGTCCTATGCTTACTGCTCTTCTAAATACGTCACGACCTTGTAGACGTATGCTAATGACGAGCATCTACACTGTTTATTTGACTTAAGTACTGCACAAAACATCATCCAGCATTAGGTACAATCTACACGAAAAGTTGCTGAGCTGTGCGAGAAAGAGGAATTTGGTTTGAAGTTAGCTCAGGTATGCGCGACAACATCCCGTAGGCCGACGGCTTCGGCACAAAACAGGCTTCGGTGAATAAATACGTACGGCGGGTGCGGGGCGGAGGGGCAGCGGGCGCCGTGGGCCGGCAGCTGCGCTCGCCCACATCGGCACAGCGTGTTTACAAACAGGCGCTCTCGTGTGTGCGTCGGGCCCCGCCGGCGCGCACGGCGCACCGTTCCCGTCGCTCTACGTTCTCTGGGTTCGATTAAAACCTTCAGAATAATAGCGTCTCGTTCAAATTCTTACTTGTGTTTTTACCCGACTGCGCCAGAAGAAGGGTTATATTTTTCGAGTATAACCCTCAAACACAAAAACAAAAAAACAATACATATTGGGGGTTTCCCCATACAACTGAAACTCAAAAAAAATTTTTTCACCAAACCCATACGTGTGGGGTATCGGATACTTGGATAGGTCTTCAAAAATGATATTGAGGTTTCTTATATATTTTTTTTCTAAACTGATTAGTTTGCGCGAGAGACACTTCCAAAGTGGTAAAATGTGTCCCCCTCCCTGTAACTTCTAAAATAAGAGAATGATAAAACTAAAAAAAATATATGATGTACTACATGTAAACTTCCACCGAAAATTGGTTTGAACGAGATCTAGTAAGTAGTTTTTTTTTAATACGTCATAAATCGTAAACCGCAATTTACCTTTCATTCAATCAACTCAAATAAAAAAAAAAAACATTTAATTTCATAAACATAAACCTTATGCATAAACCCGGATGTTACGGTACCCTCGGTGCGCGAGTCCGACTCGCTCTTGCCCGGTTTTTAATATTATGTATTTTCAAATTCAAATGGGTCCCGCCTGCTTCCAACTTTTATTTAATTTAAAAGGTTTGTTTTTAGCTTTTCAGTTTTTTTTAACTTAAGGTTTTACCTCAGTCGGGTTTTTTATTTTTTTTAAATAAGGTACAGTGCTTATGGTTTAAAAAAATTAGGATGTCGCCCGAACAAATTTTGGCCCGAGTAAACGTAAGTACCTTGAATGTATGAAAATCTGTGAAATAAAGAAAACGCAGTTTCACAAGCTTTGCACTTCTCGGTTACAAACAGCCTGCCCAGCTAGATCACGGGCGCGCGGGCGCCCAGCGTCCGTCGCCGCATCTCTGGATGCTTTTGTGTATATTTCGGATTCGCATTAGTGGATTCAATGATATTCAGGAATCATTGTTAGTAAAATATTTCCTTTTTAACCGAGGAAAAAACGGCGTAAGGTCAACGGTGCGAAGACCGTTTGTAGGGCAAGACCGTGCAGTAAGAAATACGAGGAATTCTGAATAATTAAAAAGATGGCAACCCAAGATACATAAACGTCAAACTGTTTTAGTTTCTATTTTTTGACACCGGTGGCGTTATCTAAGACTCATAAAGAAAAAATGACATTTCAAATTAGTCGGGTTATCGGGTTACCAACTTCAATTACGACCAGTACACGCTGTCGAAAAAAAATTTTTTAAGTGGTATTTGAAGAGTTTTCTAAGGATTTGTGTAGGTAAGTTCATTAATGATTAATATCTTTGGGTAATCTTTAGTATCGTTTGGCAGGCGGATGGGGGTGGGAGGGGGAGGGGGGGAGGGGTGTCCCCCCTCTCCTCCGGTACCATTCCCGTGAAAAGGTAACGCACCGTTTTTGAGAAAAACAGATATTTGTAACCTAACCTCAAAACACTATAATCGGTAAAAATTTAGTATCCGGGGGCACAAAAACGAGGTGGTGGGGGGGGGAGGGGGGTCCCCCGTTCCCCCTGGTACCACTCCCATGAAACGAGGACGCACCATTCTTGAGAATAACAAATTATTATAACCTAACCTCAAAACACTAGTTTTCAATACAAAGTTGCTTCTGCACGTCTCCGGCGCTGCGGGAAGTGCAGCCCCTTCGCCCTTGCGTAACAAAGGATAGGCACCCATGCTCACCTCCGCAGCTTCGGCTTACTGGTCGCCTCTGGCGACCAGCCTCAGCCGCTACGGCTCGCACGGGTGCCTATGCTTTGTTACAGCGGGCGGGGGCTGCACTCCCTCCGCGCCTCCGGATTTTTAAATACACCCTCGGGGTAGCAGCCAAAAGACTACGTGGAGTCGGGTCGGGGTGCCCCGATTCGGTTTTGGGACAGATTCGACCTATTGTACGTGGAGTCGGGATGCCCCGATTCGGTTTTGGGACAGATTCGACCTATTTCAACCATAAAGTGGTACGCTAACTTCCTTCTGAACAGAATTTCTAGGTACTTAACAAGACAAATAAAACAACAAAACATTCACACACAACAAAACATTCACTCGGGAAGAAACGGAATGAACCACAGACAACCACAGAGTACTTAATAACACTGACAGTACAGTTCTTTTTTACGTTCCGTTTCACCGATTTTACACGACATTTTACACCACAGACAATATACTGGTACAGAGTTGGTTGTCAATCGCCTATTTTAACGTTTCGTTACACTTTTTATCTGATTTGAGGTTAGAAACAATTTTTATAAATTTCTCGAAAAATATCCATTACCTTGTAATAAGAGCGGTAGCGTTATAATCGGGGCCCCACCCTCTACCAGATTTAACCACTTTTAACCCCCTCCGCCTGCCAAACGATACTAAAGCCAACCCATATCTTTACCTAACTATTATATTAGAATTGACTAAAACACATTTTTCACGAAATTACATCTGATGAAAAAAAAGTAATTTCAAAGTGCAATAGTGGAGAAGTCCGTCTAGTTCTTGGATACGAAGATCGGCATACGGCATCTTCGCACATACATCGGCATCTTCGCCTATTCCAAGTATCATAAACCTTTAAGCATAACACATTTTAAAATTATCTATATGTACCTAGGTACCTAACTGATTCGTATTGCCTAAAACTTCTGTTTTCTACGATATTTGACAGTTTACTAGTAACTGTTTCAAAGTAATTACAGTAATTGATTACCTACTATAAAAACACTACTATTTTGTGCTAGCCTTAGTACTTGCTCTAGTGATCGACATATTTTTAAATGCGGCAGTAAGCGATAGGGCTCCGGAAAACAGCTGCAAATAAAAGTGAATAACTATCTGGTTCAGCTCTTAAGAGCGTTTACAAACGCCGTACGGCATTTCATACAAACTTTCAAGCCCTTGTTTTTCGAAATTAATGAACGGATTTTAATGAAACTTCCTAAGCATAAGCAGGATACAAAGGTCTAAAAAGTTAGTAGAGAACATTTTCGAAATGTCTTATATAAAAAAAGATAACTGGAAATATCTGTTTCTATGGAAAGTTTAAAGTCGGTCTAATTTGGCTGTAACACTATTTTTCGAAAATGTTCTCTACTAACTTTTTAGACCTTTGTATTTTGCTTACACGTACGAAGTTTCATTAAAATCGGTTCATTCACTTCGAAAAAAAAGGGCTTGAAAGTTTGTATGAAATACCGTTCGGCGTAAACGCTTTTAAGTGGAAGTAGACGGACAGAATTATTATTGTAATATATTTGGTATTATTGACATGTGTGACAGTTGAATATACAGGGTTATTGGTAAAACATTAACAACCTCTTAAGAGGTCATTGTACTCATCATTATGAACATCTTTTACTATGGGAGTTATGGGACCAAACCTGAAATCGCGAAAAAAATATCAGCTGTTCCCTACATTTATTTATGTTCGTATAACTCGTCAAAATGTAGGGAACAGCCGATTTTTTTTTTCGCGATTTCAGGTTCAACTCAACACCACCTTTTTACACTTACAATATCATTGCTGAACACAGCCGGTTATGATTATTTGTGAAGTTGTGAACTTTTGTTGCATGCTTGTTTTTTTCGATCATTGCATGCTTGACAGCACGGAACAAGGACGCCAACTTAGAATCCAGCTACTTACTCAAATGAAAATGAAGCATTAAAAGTTGTGCTAAGTGCTAATGTTAAGTATGTACCTATGATGAAAAATTCTACAATTTCGAATTACATATTAGGAAGTGTCGAGTACAGAGTGATTGTGTATGTCGTGAACAGGGGCGCCAGGATGGAGCAGGGGATCGTCGGGGCCGGGGCGGGGAGTTCGGCCGCTGTCCGCGTTTGTTTATTAACAGGCGGCCGATGAACTTAGCATAAATCAACGTGTCTCCTTCACACACACACTCACACATAGAGCGATACGATAAGCTGCATCTTACGCAACTCTTGCAAGTATGTTATTTGTAAACTCGGTCGCTTTCTTCATCATCTCACGACAGCCAAAACTTCTGTACAAGCATATACTGCTATATAGGTAGCTACTTATAATAGGTACAGCAAAACTTATTCAATTATGAAGGCATATTATGCCAGTGAAGTCATTTAGGTAGGTATCTAGCCAGTAAATTCTAAATGCCAGGTCATATAAGCGCCGCTGATTTTGATGCTGGAGATCCCGCCGTCATAAAATGCGCAGCACTGAGCCTGATCCTGACACACACACGGTATTAGTTATAGTATATATATTTTTTTATTGTAGCCGATGTCTACAATCAGGAAACTTACATGGACAAAAAGGGCGGAATGATAACAGTCGGGGCATCAGTTGTTCATCATTAAAGCTTTCTTATAAATTCGACCAGCTGAAAGCTAAATCAAGAAATCAAATGTGAATACGACGTACATACATGGAAGTCAGCCGGCTGCTATGAATGCGGTGCTAGAAGAGCTAGAACCAGCAACCAGCTAGTACCCAACTTCAATGTTTTGTCTGAGGGATCGAGTGGTTCACTTTGCTTGACAGGACAGAAATGTTACATTCGTTGCATAACATTATCCTATCCTAACTAATATTAGTATTGTTTAGTGGTATTCAGGGTCAAAGAGTGTGCGTAAAGCCATCTTAGCGTGGAGTTAAAGCCTTTTTGTGCAATTGACCATGACTTAGCGGTGAAAGTTATTGCAGTGTCATCTGCATAAGAAACTATTTGGGCATTTGGTATAGCTAGGTTGCAGAGGTCAAATGCAATGAACAAAGTGGGTCCCAAAATACTTCCCTGCGGCACACCGTATTCGATAGTAATTGTATCGCTATGGTAATTGTCCATAGTGACAAACTGTGAGCGGTTTGGTAGGTAACTTTTAAATAAATTAAGTGGTAAAATAAGTATACAGTGAGTTCTGTGAGTTTTTACAAATTAATGACTGAATATGTTTAATATTTACCAATACTGTAAATTTACGGTTTTCGGACTATTTCCTTTACTTGTGCTACATGACATTGCTTCTTGCCAAATTTCATGATTCTAGGTCATCGGAAAGTACCTTAAATTCCATTGAGAGTGTCGAAAAACGTTTTTTGCGGCATAAACGGCCGCATCTTTTTTTTACGTTAACTAGATTTTTTACAGTTTCAAGGGACTGTAGACCTGAGTAAGATGGTTTTAATTTCAACTCGATACATCTACGCGTTCCCGAGATAAAGGGTCTAGACCATAGATATTTCTATGGTCTACACAGACAGACTGACGGACAACAAAGTGATCCCATAAGGGTTGGTTCCGTTTTTTCCTTTTGTGGTACGGAACCTTTAAAATAAGCTAACTACAGTCGACATTTCATCATGATTAAAACTAACTAAGAAGGAAAACAAAAAAAGAAATGACCCACATACCTAAGTCCTCACACTCAAAATAATTAAATAAAAAAAATCTTTACAAAGTAAATATTCATGTCAGTGTATATATCGTCGACCGTAGGTTCAATTGGTGTAAGGGACAAAATACCCAAAATGAGTTGAGTATACAGTTTTGTTCAGAATTTTACGCTCTTTCGAATGGTGATAAAAAAATTCTAGCTTAAAAAAAATGTCCCTTACCCCACTAATTTTTTGGATCCAAATTTCGAATCAGCCCCATAATAACAATGTATCTGAAAAACTATGCAATATAGCAATTTGAAATGGTGTAATTACCGCTGCCAATCCACTTCAAATAAGGTAAGGGTCTTCCCAATCAACGAATTGCCATTACATGGTTTATTTTTGAAGAAATCATAATAAAACTGGCCTTACACTAATGTCTTTGTTATCTCAAAAAATAAATATCACCCATACTTTAAATGGATTGCACGAGTTTTGAAATAGTTGTCCCTTACCTCAATTTGCATTGTCATATTTTAAGCAGTGTCAACGTTACACCTATTTGAATCGAATTATATTTAGGTTCAGTGTCCATTACAACAATTTTCTCGTGAGAAGTAATGAATATTAACCCTGTTACCTTTATTTACACACACTTCATAACACAAGATAGCTCGTGCTTCCACTATTACCGTCCTTTTCTATCTCTCAAAGTCTTTCTGTGTGTGAAAGAGAGGATGATACCAATGCGAAAGCAGCGCGCGGGCATAAAAAAAAGTTGCTTTCATATCTTTACTGTGCTATCAGTTCAAGTTCACCTGTCGTGTGGTCGGGATTGTGCACGGTTTTTCACAAAAAGAATGTGGTAAAAATGGAAAAACAAAACCATTTAAACCAGTTGCTTCGACGAAGACAGAAGAAACATAATAATATAAAACTATTCAATGTTACCTAATTATTCTCTAATCATCATTTCAGCCGTCAGACGTCCACTGCTGGACATAGGCCTCCCCCAAGCACCTCCGCTTTGACCGGTTCTGTGCTTCTCGCATCCAACGGGTTCCTGCGGCCTTCACAAGGTCGTCTTACCACCTTACCTACGCGGTCACCACTCCAGAACCTTTCGGCTCCATCGACCATCTGTTCTGCGAACAATGTGCCCTGCCCACTGCCACTTAAGTTTGGCAATTCTTCGGGCTATGTCGGTTACCTTAGTTCTCCTGCGGATCTCCTCATTGATTCGATCACGCAGGAAAACTCCAAGCATAGCCCTCTCCATTGCCATTTGGGTGACTTTTAGCCTTCTAATAAGGCCCATTGCAAGCGACCACGTTCATCACTGGCAACACGCACTGCACTGGTCAAAGACTTTCGTCTTGAGACATTGCGGTAGTGGGACGAGAAGATATTGTGTAGCTTCCAGAACTCTGCCCAGCCGAGTCGGATTCGACGATTGACCTCTTTCTCGAAGTTGGACATACCTAAATGGACAGTTTGTCCTAGGTAAACATACTCGAGCACGACTTCGAGTGTAGCGTCTCCGATCTTTATGAGAGTGGGTGTTACATGGGCATTTGACATGACCTTCGTTTTGTCCATGTTCATTTTAAGACTCACTCTTTCGGAGGCTCTACCGAAATCATCGAGCATTGTACTGAGGTCCTCCATAGTCTCAGCCATGACTACAATATCGTCGACAAACCGAAGGTTAGTTATGTTCTTACCATTGATGTTAATGCCAGCTCCTTTCCAGTCCAGAACCTCGAAGACATCCTCCAGTGCAGCGGTGAACAGTTTAGAAGAGATAACGTCTCCCTGCCTCACACCTCGCTGCAGAAGGATAGGTTTCGAGGTCTGATCCTGGAGTTGGACTGACATAGTTGCGTTTTCGTACAGATACTTCAGCACCTTGATGTACCGATAGTCGATCTGGCACCGTTGAAGAGACTGCAGTATAGCCCATGTCTTGATCGAATCAAAGGCTTTCTCGTAGTCCAGAAACGCTAAGCAGGGAGACAGGTTAAAGTCTTCGGTCTTCTGTATAACCTGTCGCAGCGTATGTATGCGGTCTACGGTGCTAAAGCCTTTACGGAATCCGGCTTGTTCGGGAGGCTGGAAGTCGTCAAACCCGCGCGCGAGGCGGTTCGCGATGCCTCTCGAAAACAGCTTAATAGGCCTATAATTCTTAAGAAGGGTATTGTCGCCCTTCTTAAAGAAAAGTATCACCACACCTCTGTTCTATGCCTGTGGTGTTTTGCCCTCGAGTCTGACGGAACCAGACAGCTTCTCTAGGGCCTTAAGAACGGGTTTTCCGCCGGCCTTCAGGAGCTCAGCCGTAATTCCGTCATCACCCGGCGCCTGGTTGTTTTTGACCTGCTTCAGAGCCATCCTAATTTCGTACAGGCGTCCGGGATGTCATCGGTATAGTGTCGGGTCAATCTAGCTCTTGGGTCGTTTGCCAGATTCGCGATCGCGTACCGGAAGACGTAGCGTTAGAAGGCCTCCCACAAGGTGGTCCGACGACCTTGTGAAGGCCGCAGGAACCCGTTGGATGCGAGAAGCACAGAAACGGTCGAAGTGGAGGTGCTTGGGGGAGGCCTATGTCCAGCAGTGGACGACTTTCGGCTGAAATGATGATGATGATAACTCTTGTATTTGAATAAGAATTCAAAGTACCTATAGGTAAAATTGTTACCATTTTTTTATAATAATAATTTGATTATAATAAACATATTAAATGAAATAAAAATGTAATACAGCTAATAGAAATTGGCTATTACAATGTACAAATATTGCATGTAAGCGACACACAAAAAAACGCACGCACGGTTCTAATACATTTTCATGTCTCTTAGACGATTTTTTATAACGATTTCCAAATTTAAGATATCCGTACGTCAAAAGTGTGTGTTTCATTTTTTCCAACAAGACCTTTACACTATTTCATCATTATAGGTTGGATCCAACGTAGAGATCAATTTAATGTAAGGGACGGGACTACAAGATACTTGTTCAGTAAGGGACATTACTAACAAAATACGTTGGTGTAAGGGACATCTATTTTCTTAAATACCTAACTTATTTAAATTAATGTTAGACAGGTAGATAGAGCACCAAAATACAAGATGATGTGTGAAATCAGATCCGAAAAAGGTTAATAACAAAAAAAGTTATGGGCGATTTAGTCCGAAAAAAAACTTTGTCGGCCTCTCCTGAAAAATCGTATTTTGTCCCTTACACCAATTGAACCTACGGTCGACGATATGTTAACGGAAAAGTGTGCAATCTGTCATTCTATACAATTCCTAGGAAATGTGTACAATTCCTAAAATAGATAGGAACTCTATGATATGTTTTTTAATAATGCACTTTTCCTAGGAAATCTACACATTTCCTAAATAGCAATCGGAAATCTTAAAAATTCAATATGTTGTGCTACTAGACGACGTGTATGCAAGAGCAAGTGAAGGGCACTCCGAGGTTCGGTTTGGTTAGGTTCCTTTAAACCCTGCAGACAGAAATAGGAGCCCCGCACAGCGGGGCTCCATCGACTTGACGTCGACGTCCTTAGAAATAAAACATGCAGCATGCTAAATTTATGCTTTAGAATGTGATTAGAGAAATTTGCAAACGTGTTCTATTTCTTTTAGTCACAGAAAGCATTACTTCTTATATATTTCCTAGTATCATCTTGGAATTGCATACAATTCCTAGGAAATTGTCTGTGTGGTGTCGTGTCTGTGTGGTGTCGCCGGTGTCGGACTTAAAGAATAGCACCACCCCTTACTTCCCATGGGTGCCGTAAAAGGCGACTAAGGGGCGTACCGGAGAATGGGCAGCAGCGTTCTCTATGCATTCCACCACCATACCATACTGCGATCGCGAACCCGCCTGCCAAGCGTGGAGATTATGGCAAACGGGGGGGGTTTGCCATAATCTCCACGCTTGGCAGGCGGGTTTTGGGGGAGGCCTATGTCCAGCAGTGGACGTTTTTCGGCTGAAATGATGATTCCTAGTAAATACATACATTTCACAGGAAATATGTGTATTAAAGAATCTTTGAAAGATTATTTTACACATTTCCTAAGTAGGCTCGGAATTGCATATATTTCCTATTGCATATATTTCCTATTTATTACATTTCCGGTAACGTATACATATATAAAATTCATCAATGTCAATGTGTGTATAAAAATCCGGACATAATCTTTGAGGACCATGTAGATTGGTGTCTGAAATGGTCTTTTGTGGAAGGAACCACACAGATTGAGAGGACCTGTCTAGTCAGTGCACGCATTTGTCAGTAACCGTGCAGCTCAACGATTCGACGAACAACACAAAAGACAGGACTTTAATTGGGTAGGCCGCATTAACTACTCAAACTGCCAAACCATGATTAAAACGGAAACAATGACCCTCATAGTCCTCACATTCACAACAATTAAAATAATAATCTGGGGGCACGGGAGTGCCCCCGCCAAGACGAGCCAAGCGAAGCGCAAGGGCACTACCTACCTTTTCTCGAAGCACTTCGTCGTATTTTTGAACCCTTTTAACTTGGCTTTGGATTATACCAGATAAACGAAATTTTCGGGATATGATGTCAGTGGTTGACTTATTGATATCTAAAATACCCCGATTTCGTCACTGACTCACTGACTGATCATCATCTGCCTAGCCTTTTCCCAACTATGTTGGGGTCGGCTTCCAGTCTAACCGGATGCAGCTGAATACCAGTATTTTACATGGAGCGACTGCCTATCTGACCTCCACAACCCAGTTACTGGGTAATACTATACCACTCACTGACTGATGATCATCAATATTCTTAAGGTTCTTCCTGAAGTCCTAGAAAGCTGAAATTCGGTATGTAAGCTAGTAATAGTACACAAACAACAAAAAAATCTTAAAACTTGAAACTTTTACCCCCCAACCCCTTAAACTAGGGGGGGGAAAGTTTGTATGAGATTTCCGTAAATTTTGATGCTAGAGGTCTGAAAATTTATATAGGGGGTCCTTGTTATAAATAAACCCCAAAAAAAGAAAGAAAAAATGAACAACAGAAAAAATACTCGTATAAATATCATAAGCAACTTACAAAAAGAAATGAAATCCCACAAGAACATTTCATGTTAAATGTTGCCAAGACGAGACCATGTAGCTCGCACTGTCAAAAAGTAATCAGATCTCATGTAGAGCCAAGCTTCTAACTCTACACGCCCTAACTCTACAAGGCCTAACTTTGCAAACTCTACACCTTAGTCAAAATATATGGCTTGGCCATTTCGCTACATCCACATGAGCGTAAGGTGAAAAACTCTCATACTGTTAATGGTTCTTGTAGTAACGAAACGGCCAAGCCATATATTTTGACTAAGGTGTAGAGTTTGCGAAATTAGGCCTTGTAGAGTTAGGGCGTGTAGAGTTAGAAGCTTGGCTCTACATGAGATCTGATTACTTTTTGACAGTGCGAGCTACATGGTCTCGTCTTGGCAACATTTAACATGAAATGTTTTTGTGGGATACTTTATACAGTTAAGAGCGTTTACGCCGAACGGCATTTCATACAAACTTTCAAGCCCTTTTTTTTCGAAGTGAATCAACCGATTTTAATGAAACTTCGTACGTATAAGCAAAATACAAAGGTCTAAAAAGTTAGTAGAGAACATTTTCGAAAAATTGTGTTACAGCCAAATTAGACCGATTTTAAACTTTCCATAGAAACAGATATTTCCAGTTATCTTTTTTTATATAAGACATCTCGAAAATGTTCTCTACTAACTTTTTAGACCTTTGTATCCTGCTTATGCTTAGGAAGTTTCATTAAAATCCGTTCATTAATTTCGAAAAACAAGGGCTTGAAAGTTTGTATGAAATGCCGTACGGCGTAAACGCTCTTAATGTACAGTCAACAAAGGAGATAAGTATACAGGAGCGTTGGATATAGTTGAAGTTTACTTAGAAACCGATGGATGTTCTGGACTGAAATTTAATTTAATAAATGAGCTGTTTGTTTTCTATTAATAAAATTAATTTTTATTCAAGAACATCCATCGGTTTTTTAGTAAACTTCAACTATATCCGACGCTCCTGTATACTTATATCCTTTGTTGACTGTACATGTCACTATTGAAGTAAATAGATATTTAGATAAAATATAGTGTAAAATAGCAAAATAAAACAACATTCACTGTCTGAACCTATTGGAGCAGCTCAATCCCAAGCCTTTTTGTCCTCAATATAGTCTTTTACAGTATAATAGGCTTTCTGGCGTAGTTTTCGCTTTATAAAAGATTTGAATTTATTAAAGTTAAGTTTTTGAATGTGGCTAGAAAGTTTATCATAAAAACGTATACATTGGGTTCTAGTGCTTATAAATATAAAGATTGTATCATCAAAAAGGAAAACATAGGGACACAGTATTATATCCTTCTTATTCTGTTTATGAAATATCTTTTAAAGGGTCCAATATTGGAGGAGAATATAGGCGAGAGCCAAACCTCGAATAATGACTTTTTAATTAGGCTTTTTCAGAATGTCTCTATTCCGACCGCATTCCCTCACCATACACCCTCACCCTTGCATTCTACCTAAGCCTAGTACCTAAGTTTACAATCCATACTAATATTATAACTTCGAAAGTAACTCTGTCTGTAAGTTAACTTTTCACGCCTAAACCACTGAATGGGTTTCGATAAGATTAGTCAAGATGACAGATCAGATAGCATCCTGGGGAAGGATATAGATTCCCACGGGAACGTGCTACCGGGACAAAAAGTATAATAATTATGTTACTCCTTAATCAGTTATCTGCGGCTGAAAGTCTCGTCAAAATCGGTAAAGCGGTTGCCGGAACAAACATACAGCCAGACAGGCAAAAAAATTTAATAAAAAATTTAAAAAACTCCCGACACAAAATAATAATAAAATTAAATGCAATTGGAAAAGGATGAGAGGTCCCCCGACTGCCATATGAATCCTAGGAGGCCTATGTCCAGCAGTGGACGTCTTTCGGCTGAAATGATGATGATGATGAGCATTTGCTCTCGGAAATTATGATTTGGTAAAGTGGAGCTGATGATGAAGACCACAAATGGCACTACTCAATGACAAATATTTCACGGGTTGCGATTCGATTACTTTAATATGGCTGCTAAGCAATTTATGCTCATTACAATGCGTATGGTGAAGTGGAGCTGATGGTGACTTCTCAATCAGCTCCAGTTCTCCTGGTTCTTACTAGGAGAACTCCTCAACAATTAACGTCCATGCATCGGGAAAAGCAATATTTTGTAACAGGTGATAAGCAGTTGACATTAGGCTATTATAACTTAGATAAATTACAAACTGACCCGCTAAAAAGTGAAAAATAAACACTTTTTTACAAAAAAAACAACCGACTTCCAAAAACACTATAAAGAGAAAAATAACTTTAATTTCGGAAGTCGGTGGCAAAAAACTAAAATACAAATCCAGAGACACCGACTTCCGAAATTAAAGTTATTTTTTAGTTTTAAGTAAAAACTGGAATATTTGTTTGTAATAAGTAGGAAATAGTTTTGTTGTAAATATTACACTAGAATTTGACCAAGGTTTTGAGATGTTGTCCCTTTGACACTACACCCGTAGCTCGTATCAATAAGCCAGGCCGTCACACATACGTAATAGTCCATATCTTGAAAATTACTGGATCGATTTTGATGAAACTTGCTCTGTTCCCTAAGTTGAAGTAAATGTAACCCATTAAAAAAATGGTCACGATCCGATTAAAAGTTGCGGAGAAATGGGTGGACAAACAAACATACATACATACATACGTTTATAAAATTTTGTATATTTGTTTGGAAGCCCTGTATAGATTATCATATGTGAATATAATGCAATTCCTATAATATTACATACATAGTACGTGTTGAATTAATAACCTCCTTTTTTGAAGACGGTAAAAAAATAAAATAAAAGATCTTGTAAACTTATGTTTTGGACAAATAAATGATCTTTTGTCTATAGTCTAAATAAGAATATTCCATCTGTGATAGCCCCCTACGCTAAACGCTAAACTTCCTCATTTCCAGGCAAGCCATTGAAGAATAATTATAAGCTATTGGTGTATACCTCGACAATTTCAGGTGCATAGAGCCAGGACGTATTGCAGAGCACTCATTGAAACAGTTAGTATTAAATACATAGTTTCCTGATTCGAATGCCTTAATTTATTATAAAATAGCTTTTGCGATAGCTGCAGTTATAACTGCAACAGAAATACATAATTTGTGAAAATTTCAACTGCCTAGCTATCGCGGTTCTTGATATACAGCCTGGTGACAGAAAGACGGACGGACAGGCGGACGGACAGACGGACGGACAGACAGCGAAGTCTTAGTAATAGAGTCTCATTTTTACCCTTTGGGTACGGAACCCTAAAAACGCCAACAAAAACACGTTTGTTGTATGGAAGCCCCCCTTAAATATTTACTTTATTTTGTTTTTAGGGTTCCGTACCCAAAGGGTAAAAACGGGACCCTATTACTAAGACTTCGCTGTCTGTCCGTCTGTCTGTCTGTCCGTCTTTCTGTCACCAGGCTGTATATCAAGAACCGCGATAGCTAGGCAGTAAACTTATGTTTTGGACAAATAAATGATCTTTTGTCTATAGTCTAAATAAGAATATTCCATCTGTGATAGCCCCCTACGCTAAACGCTAAACTTCCTCATTTCCAGGCAAGCCATTGAAGAATAATTATAAGCTATTGGTGTATACCTCGACAATTTCAGGTGCATAGAGCCAGGACGTATTGCAGAGCACTCATTGAAACAGTTAGTATTAAATACATAGTTTCCTGATTCGAATGCCTTAATTTATTATAAAATAGCTTTTGCGATAGCTGCAGTTCATTTAAAAGAAGACAATACATTGCTGACCCATCATTAATTGACATAGGTACACAATGTGGAAGAAATCAATGGGCCCAGAAGGGAAACCACTTTTAATCTTTAAGATTTCCTCTCTGAATTCATAATTATTATTAATTAAGAAAAAAAAACGCTACAAAGTGAAAAATAACTTTAATTTCGGAAGTCGGTGTCAATAAACGAAAATGCGGAACCAACGACACCGACCTCTGAAACTAAAGTTATTTTTAACTGTGTAGTGTTTTTTTTTGTAAAAAAGTTTTTTTTTTGCTTCCATTTCGTAATTGTGTAATAATGACGTATCGAGAACAATTCGATTTATATAGAGCTTACTGGTTGAGGTAGAAAATGTAATAAGGAGCATAATAGGTACACCACAACACTTTGCAGAAGGCTACACGAAGTGAATTTAAAAAAACTGGTCAAGTGCGGGTCGGACTCGGACTCGCACACGAAGGGTTCCGTAGCACAAGGCAAAAACGCCGAAAAAAACACGTTTGTCGTACGGGAGCCCCCTTAAATATTTATTTCATTTTGTTTTTAGTATTTGTTGTTATAACTGCAACAGAAATACATAATTTGTGAAAATTTCAACTGCCTAGCTATCGCGGTTCTTGATATACAGCCTGGTGACAGAAAGACGGACGGACAGGCGGACGGACAGACGGACGGACAGACAGCGAAGTCTTAGTAATAGAGTCTCATTTTTACCCTTTGGGTACGGAACCCTAAAAACGCCAACAAAAACACGTTTGTTGTATGGAAGCCCCCCTTAAATATTTACTTTATTTTGTTTTTAGGGTTCCGTACCCAAAGGGTAAAAACGGGACCCTATTACTAAGACTTCGCTGTCTGTCCGTCTGTCTGTCTGTCTGTCTGTCACCAGGCTGTATCTCAAGAACCACGATAGCTAGACAGTTGAAATTTTCACAGATGATGTATTTCTGTTGCCGCTATAACAACAAATACTAAAAACAAAATAAAATAAATATTTAAGGGGGGCTCCCATACAACAAACGCGATTTTTTTGCTCTTTTTTGCTCGATATCAAAAATGGCAACAGGTAGGCACTTGAAATATTCACAAAATACTCAATTATATTTTAACTTTAATAATAAATAATAAAATAAAAATAAAATAAATATTTAAGGGGGGCTACCATACAACAAACATGTTTTTTTCGGCGTTTTTGCCTTGTGGTACGGAACCCTTCATGTGCGAGTCCGACTCGCACTTGGCCAGTTTTTTTGTATTTGTTGTTATAGCGGCAACAGAAATACATAATTTGTGAAAATTTCAACTGTCTAGCTATCGCGGTTCTTGAGATACAGCCTGGTGACAAACAGACGGACGAACGAACAGATTAAATGATTAAAGTGTAACAAAATTGTAAAGTATCAATGTCTTGCTAGGTAATAATTTTCTTTTATGTTTACGTGTCTTTCATATTAGAAATGATGATAAAATAAAATTAATATTAGATTTCATGATCGTTTTTATTTCGACCAAAATAACGTTTACTAGAGATTTTATCCTGAACAATAATCCTATCGATTAGTATTTAATTTTTAGCTGCTTCGACTTCTTGTTTAGGTAAGCTTGTTGATAAATCTGTGATTCATGCAGTTTGGTTTCTTTTTAAAAATAAAGGTATGTTTCCTTTAAGTAATAGTAGATTGTTATACAGGGGTCGAAAGGAATCAATTTAGACGCCCGAGCGCAGCGAGCACCAAGTAGGAGTTGATAACTTTTTGCTTTCACCCGTGCTATACACTCTATTTTTCATTTTGAATTTAAGGAAAGTAAAAAATAGTAGTTTTTCTAAAATATCTATTGATAATAATAGACCGGAATAACTCGAATAATACCTACCTATTTAAAATGCATCGAGAAGGTTTTTCAAATGTTAAATATGGACCACACCGCATCACCGACGCGGGCCGTCCTGTTTTAAGTATTTTTTGGCTGTTTGTACACTCACAAGACCGCAGACTTTTTCTAATATTTGCACGCCACAGTACGTGGCACAATGCGGTGATACTCACCATGATAACTAATAAGATGTGCCTACCATATTCTGACAAATACATACATATACTATACATGCATGACGATTGCATTGGATAATGTAATAAATTAGTCATCAAGCTTGAGTTGAGTTCGATTCATCTTTCATAACTCGTCTCACTATGGCCAAGACACCTTTAACCATCATCGGTCCTATGAGTCTGTGGGATCGGCAGTGAGGAAACCATTTCCTGTGTACATTGCACGACGTACACAAACCCCTATATTCCTACCCAAATTCCATCTGTTCCCGTAGGTCTCCTGTTATCAGACTTCCCGCACGTAAAACCAACGTAACTCGAGTTTGGTGGATTGTGGTTTACATGATAGGTTAGGGCGTTAGGATAACTAGGGTGCTAGGGAGTTGCTGTAGGGCTAGGTTGATATTCAGTAGGTCTTAGGTAGTCATAGGTACCAGGCTCAATTGTTTCAAACTTAGCCACACTGTACGCAGTTGGAATAACGGCCGAACTAAGCTGTCAGTCCAGGTGCGTACAATCCGTAATATTCAGAAGCGCCGTGCTGGTGCTATGACCAGGGGGCCTAAAAAGGCCTTTTTGGAGAATCATAAAAGGATAACATTATGAATTGTAATATGGCGAAGACAGTCCGTGTTTTTCTTTTTTTCGCTGCACTACGTAGGTATAATCAAAAGATTGGATTTGAATCGGATTTATTGGTATTTTAGCACAAACAAACAAAAATAACTGAAATAAGCTTCACCAATGGGATTTGATACGATTAACTTAACGGTTAACTGTCCATTATGTTATCCTTTTTTAGGCCCTCAGGACGGCAGTCAGACTGGAAGGGGTTGAGGAGATCATTTTAGAGAGGAAAGTGTTTATTTGATTTTGAATTAACCGTTCAAAGACTTTGTATAGGAATGGTAACACGGATATTGGACTGTAGTGAGAAAAGGATGACGGATCAGACTTTTTAGGTAAAGGAATTATTTGAGCATTTTTATGGAAAGACACCACTAGATACAGCAACATTGAGGATGTGACAAATGACGTGAACGATAACATCCAGCATAGGGACTACCATAATCAATGATATTTTAGTAAATGACCATAATATGTTGCTGATACAGTCACTTCTACTGCATTGCAAGTAATCGATATCATGTATGCGGAGAACTGACAAAAAACAAATGTAGAATAACTGGGAGTCGGTAGAGAAGATAGATAATTCAGTGTCTTGTCTTATCAAGATTGGTTGAAGCAGTAAAGGGATTGTTCATTGCATGAATGTCTATGTCTTTTGGGATTTACCGGCCCCCAATGATCTAAGAAATTTCGGTGGCATTTAGTATTCCTACAAACCTTATTGCAGTAATTACGAATTGAGAGATATCTTTTCTTTGTAACGTCATTAGCCCTACGCTTAAATTTAGACTTTTTTGTGCGTTAGTGTTTTAATATTATAATTGTGAGCCATGGCGGCGCGGTGCCGGCAAATACTGCTCGTACTAAAGTGTATTTCAAATAAACTTGCGATAAATGTCATTCAACCACCCTGTACCAAAATGTCCAAATAACTTACGATAGATATCGTTCGTCATACAAAACTGTCGCTAACATTGCATCGGTTGAGTTTCATAATACCAAACACGGAGTAAGTCAATGTTTTGATCGTGTTACCGACACTGCCCACACATTTTTTTCGTATGGTTTGGAAATATTGGGATACATTAGTAGAAGGAGGTGAACAAACTTTATCGCAAGTTTATTTGAAATGAACTTTAAGTAACTCGTGATAAGTTTAGCCGAAAAAATATGAACTTGCTCATCGACTGATGCAGAAGCAAACAGAGCAGACCAATCTATACTGTTGGCATCCTTGCAAATGTTGTCAACATTCATTTCATCAAGAATGCGTTGCATGCGAATTTTTACTTTAGCCGCTTTTTGGGCGAATTATGTATGACAGAAAAATGAGGTCATGTTAAGAAAAGGCATCGGCTAAACATTGACAAGACAAAAATCCAGTTAAGAAGTGAAGGAGTAGAGTTAGGAAAATGGTGAGTGGCACTCAGGGGAAGAATAGAAAGATTACTGGAAGTCAAAATATCAGTCAGAGAAGATGAGCGATGGGTTTTTTTCAGAAGACAAAAAAATATTAAAGTCACCCATAATTATACTATGACTTACAACGCCGTGGAAGTGGCAAAGTTTTGGGAGAACAAGATTTAAAATACAGTCGTGCCAGCGACACGAAGAAGAAGAAGAAGAAGAATACTATGACTGTAAGAAGGGATTTCTAAGAGATTTTCAAACGATGAAAAGAAGTTAACGCGTAAAGAGGGACAATAATCGGGTCAGCGGGATTGTCCGACGGGTTACCGCTGGCCCGGAACATAAAGGGCTAAGAAAGGAACACGGGTGGGTTTTATTCAGTAAGAGTCTGACACTCCCTTCCGCTCCACCCAGAGCGGGAGGAGTCATTTGATGATTTCATCTCAGCAAAAAAAAAAAAAAGAAAAAAAAGGGACAATAATAGATGCCAAGAAGTATTTTGGAATGGTGTAGGTAGTTCGACTTCAAGGAAGAGATGTTCAACAACATAGAATTATCTTTAAATAATTACTTATTTTGTTTATAAAAATACATACATATTATTTTATTTTAACAGTGAAAATGTAAAGTTTTAATTAAGTAAACTATAAAAATAGAAATATAATGGAATATAACCACTCAACAAAATACACTGCCTTACTCTGCTGGGATCATGTTCGCATGAGATAGGAATGTAGCGAAAATGTAACAGATACAATGGTCACGTAAATGTCTGAACATGCATCGTGTTAAATACGCGCAGTTATGTGAAACAGCACGTTCAGTAATGAATGTAATGAATGATAGACGACATTCCGTGGAATAAGGTGAGAGGTCAAGTGGCTGTGCGCCGGCAGTCGGCCTCGGCAGCCGCGAGCTGCACCCGCGACGGTGACGCCACGCGGCCACGCCAGCGCGCCGCAGTCCGCCGCCGCCGCCGCCCGCCACCGCGCCGCGCACCGTGACGCTAGCTCCACTTCCCTCTCGGGGACACATCAATCAAACTTTTCGTAATCGTCCGCAAACTGTTCTTTCAACTTAGCTGTAAGCTGTTTGAGTTTGAGCACATCCGAACTCCGGGGGAATAGACTAGCCTCTAAAATAAACTAGCCTCGCGGTATCTACATCAGTGAATTGACAGACTTTTCTTACAGTTTAAGCTGCTGAACTTAGCCCTCTTATGTTATCGACGAATTCTAGTTCCTCTTGATTCAATACTATCTTACAATTAGGACTACTTTTGACATTTGTTTGTTTGGCCACTTAAATAAAACTCAAACAAAATGCATTTGTTTCAATTAAACCATTTACAGGCACTTTTGAATGTCTAGTTGGTTTATTGTTATGTATTTAAGGAATGTCACAATAATACAGTCTTTTAATCATGATCTGGCAGTTTGAGTAATTTACGCGGCCTACCCAAAAGTCTTTTCTTTGGTATTGTTCGTCGAATCGTTGAGCTCCTCAAGTTCTCAGTTGAGCTGCACGATTTTTGACAAATGCTTGCACTGATTGGACAGGTCCGCTCAATCTGTGTAGTTCTTTCCTCAAAAGACCATTTCAGACACCAATCTACATGGTCTTCACACGATCTGACCAAGATTTTGTCTGGACTTTAAAAGAGACTGTGACTTCTGAGTTTGTTTCGGCCTTTCTTCTCAGAAGAGTCAGATAGGAAATGCCGACTTCATCTAGTTTAAAAAAATATGATTGACGTGTAAAAGTGTTTGTACAAACCTACTTACAGAAAATAAATCATTTATCAATGTTGCATGCTATTGGGATAGCTGTCCAGGACTTCCTTGTATAGATAATGTAATTTAATGGTGATTAGAAGCAGTCACCACACACTTTTCACGATTTTATTGAAACCGTTTGAAATTAGGTACCTAATTGGGTATTTTAAGAACTTTTCAATCTCCTACGTTTTCCTCAGCGTTTCGGAAATTTTTATTCATAATTTGTTTCAGCAATTTTGGAAGTTTTACCACGGCCATTTTTTATAAAAGATCATATCTGAGCAGTCCTCACGGTTATTTGTCATTCCAAAGTTGATGTATTCCAGTGTGATATCAATCTCAATCAGTGGATCTGGTTAAGGGGATCAAAAGAAAATAAATCAGTACGTCTTAATAATAATTAGGTCTACAATAATAAAACTGAACTTAGCCCTCTTATCGGCGAATTCTAGTTCCTCTTGATTCAATACTATCTTACAATTAGGACTACTTTTGACATTTTTGTTTGATTGGCCACTTAAATAAAACTCAAATAAAATGCATTTGTTTCAATTAAACCATTTACAGGCACTTTTGAATGTCTAGTTGGTTTATTGTTCAGTTAGTCAGAAAGTTGTAGCCCATTCCAAAACGTAACTCTCTATGGAGAAAAACGGGAAAGAAACTCTCTCCATTCCTACTTTTTTATCAAGATAATATTACAAAATCCTGCATAATTCTTGTTGTTTTTATATGTTAGCACAATGTATCAAAAAAAAACTGGCCAAGTGCGAGTCGGACTCGCACACGAAGGGTTTCGTACCACAAGGCAAAAACGCCCAAAAAAACACGTTTGTTGTATGGGAGCCCTCCTTAAATATTTATTTTATTCTGTTTTTAGTATATTTTATTGTTATAGCGGCAACAGAAATACATCATCTGTGAAAATTTCAACTGTCTAGCTATCACGGTTCTTGAGATACAGCCTGGTGACTGACGGACAGACGGACAGTGGAGTCTTAGTAATAACGGGACCTACGTTTTTACCCTTTGGGTATGGAACCATAAAAATATTCCGTAATACCTAACTTAATTTAATGTATTCTATCGACAAAGTCTGACTTTTCTGAAGATGCGGTGTTCAAGAGGTGTACTTAATTCGTTTTGAAGATATGCTCGAACCACGTTGTTTCTATAAAGCAAACAATGAATTTATTTGTTTGTACTTACAATGTGGACCCTGGTGTTAAGAGTAACTATGGTTTGCTAGTAGGTCACTCGGTAAGGGATAGCAACACGTTCACAGTTCAAGGCTAGAGTACGTTGTCCTGACACTTGTCATATTACGTAGCGCGGAGGGGCGGGGGCGGGGGCGGGGGCGGGGGTGCTGGCGACTTGGTGCGCGAGCCCGACACGAGATGGCGCGCACAGGCTGTTTCGTCAATCAACTCACTGTAAGTTAGTGAGTTAGTGACACAGTTTTTACAGGTATTTGGTCACTATTAAAAGCGTTATTAGCTCACATGTTTTACATTTATCAGTGTTGACTATTGATTCAATTACATATAAATGCATGATGTATCATTTATTTCGCGAAACACCACATGCTATCTTATAGATAAGCTCAATACAATCATGTCTTTGAAAGTAGATATTTGTGGAAGTTGTGAAGCCAGTCATTGTTCCGAATGATCCATACAAACTAACATAGCGACGCCTTAGAGTGAAAACCTCGTAAGTGTAAAAGAAGTAACTTTTCAGGAGGAAGAAAGAATTGCGAGCTGTAAAATGTTTAATTACCTAATTATTATGGAAATTTAACTTGCTTTATAACTTCAGAACTGTTCGATAATATAAGATTGTCCGAAATGCATAAAATGTTACTTACGAGGCATGAAATTCCCGAGGTTTTCACTCCTAAGGCGACGATAGAGAGAAATAGCCAGAACCGACCTTGAACATTGGGTTTTCAAACTTGTGCCCGCGACTTCGTTCGTGTTGAAGTCGTAAGCTACACAATGCCTATACACACTAAAAGAACAGTCACTTATTTATAAAAGTTCCCGTCGCTCGCGAGTAAAGACCAAGACTTAGGCTAACAAATGCAAAAATGTTTTTCCAAAACCGAGTGGTAGGTAGTTCCAGAGATTAGTGTTCAAACAAACAAACAAACTCTTCAGCTATAATTATTAGTAGACGATGCCCTTATTGTCATAGATTTGTTAAGCTTAATTTATCAGTACCTACTTGCATGGCCATGGCTACTAGATACCCTGATTCATTAATTTGATACAATTCCGGTGCTAACGAACATCGTAGTAATGTTTTGTGTGAACACTAACACTCAAGCTGCAGCTCCTCCTGATGTGTATCAGGTAATAATAATATAACACAAGTTGGTCCAAATGTTGACGAACCACTGTAGCACAGTATGTCTTCGTTCATTTAACATTTATTGCGAATATTCGTATTTTGGGATTATTTGTGACCAAAATCCATCAACCTATACGGCTTAAGAAATGACAAAGGAATATTAAGTTTTTTTATTAGATAGAAAATGCAGAAATGCATGTGTTTGACTGCAATCGGTTTAAATATATTTCTTCCTATGTGTGGCTTTTCCGTGTCCACCGTCTGCACCAGTCACCAGTTAATGAAATAGATCTTACACAAACACAGTTTATTCTCAGTTACTTGCCGGACTCAATGAAACAATAAACATTGCGAACAGCTGCGAACACACTGTAGTGAAACTTCCACACCGACACTTTAGTGCTGACTGTGCTCAGCATGATTTTTTGTTTCGACAAACATATATTTATAAAAATATTTACAACGTATATTCATAGCTGTATGTTTTGTGTCACATACAACTCGCACATTATCTGACACTGTTCGACTAATCGAGTCACGTACATCATGTAGTCAATGATGTCAATGTTGTATAAGAAGAGAATCAGCTTATTGATGGTCAGCGTTTTTATAAAGTTGGGTTTTTAATCGTGATACGGGACGTTTGTGGCTGAGACACCACTGTAAAGTCTACACTAGATTAGTAGTGATCTCGCGGAGTACAATTGTTAGCTGAAGCTAGATCAGGCGGATAGTGGTTCAAATATGTGAAGCTTAATTACCACAAAGCTGAATAAGGAGTTAACATCAGACGGACAGAATCTGGATGATGTCCAAACCAAAACAAAGTTTTCAAGCGCAGTGGTAATTCAGGGAACAATGTATTTAAGGAATGTCACAATAATACAATGTTCATGCTATTGGGATAGCTGTCCAGGACTTCCTTGTTTACATAGATAAAGTAGGTATTTAATGGTGATTAGAAGCAGTCACCACACACTTTTCACGATTTTATTGAAACCGTTTGAAATTAGGTACCTAATTGGGTATTTTAAGAACGTTTCACTCTCCTACGTTTTCCTCAGCGTTTCGGAAATTTTTATTCATCATTTGTTTCAGCAATTTTGGAAGTTTTACCACGGCCATTTTTTATAAATGGTCATATCTGAGCAGTCCTCACGGTTATTTGTCATTCCAAAGTTGATGTATTCCAGTGTGATATCCATCTCAACCAGTGGATCTGGTTAAGGGGACCGAAAGAAAATAAATCACTACGTCTTAATAATAATTAGGTCCACAATAATAAAACAGTGTAGCTTAATATATCCCCTATATTTTTACGTTCTCATTTCCGTGCTTCGCCCTGCCTGAAGGTCGGAGCGGCTCGCGCTACATGACATGTAATGCTAATGTGTGGGTAGTGGGTACTGGGTAGCCACTCAGCCACTCGTAGTTGAACCTGGAGCAATGTGCCCACTTGACATTGTGTTTGTTGCGTTCTTATCTTCAGTCGACTCAGATTATTTCTATCGGATCCGTTTCGTAAACGCAGACGATGCCGATGGACAATATGTCCATCGTCCGCTCAACGCCTTACGGTTCTATTGAATTAAATAAAATCGAATTCTATTAAATGCTCAATAGAAAGGAATAGGTACATTTAAAAAAAATGAATTCGTCACACATAAATTAATGTAGCTTGTCTTGCTTGTTAGAGAGGACTTAAAAGTTGGGGTTGTGATTTATGGTTCCCTTAATAATGTTGAAATAAGTGTTAAGGTCGGTTTCCCCTTTAAAGTTTGTTAAGATTCATTAGGTACCTATAGATATGGCATTAGTCCTTGCATGTGCTCACTATCACGACGAGGGACATGAGGAGTTATTGCAGAGGGTTACAAAATCCCGCTTGGTATGTAACGATCGTATCGTTACATTCGCTCGAACCTACTGGTCAGAGTTACTTTAAGTGTGTTGTGTGTGGTTACTGATTTCGGAACTTTTTTGGATTCTACAGGATATTATGACCATTCATGTGTTCACCACGCAGTACGCGAAGGATGTTATTGAAATGCTTATCTCTTATCAGGGAAGGAAGGGAATGCTCATCGAAAAAATCATAACCTAACCTAACCTAACCCCAATTTATATATTATTATTAAACATGTTTTGGTGAGCGTTTTTGTAGGCTTACGTAGTTTCTTTCAACTTTTCAACTTGTGTTTTCAAGATCACATTCAGGATTATTGAATTGATTGATGAAATGCATAGTTACATGCCATGAGTGTCGAGTGTCTGCTAACAAAACACAATCTTCACAGACTGACGTTTATGCATAAATAATCCGGGGAGGGTTCCATGCGAATTCTGTTCAAATCCCCCACTCTCTGCTCACCTTTAAAAGAGTTTTGTATCAAATCCCAATGTGTGTCGAACAGTATGCACACCGTTCTGGTGTGTCGGGACTCGTTTAGAAAGCACTAAGCCACACAGACACTGTCGCTCCGACGCCGGCCTCGCACACGAGGTGAACCGGCTGCACCACTACACTGCACACTAGTTGCACTCAGATCGCTCACAAGCTTTTCGACAACACTTTGTCACTGGTTTGTTTCAAGTTTTATAAGTAATGCTCCGGGTGAGTCGCGCGACTGTACGTAGAGGTGTGCGGGGGGAGGGCGCGAAGCGGGAGGCACGCGGTACGTGCGCTGTGTGGTGCCGTTGTCGGCTGACTGGCCGGACTGCATCGGCGAGCTGTTGGAAAGACCGGTTGGCGGCCGGAGCGTGGGGCGCGGGGGGCGGCGCGGCTCTGGGCCGGCGATGGCAGGGGGGAGGGAGGGACTGGTACACAGGCGCTCTCTCCGCACGTAGCTTGCCCTATAAACTTGCTTTCTGCCTGCTCTCATATCGTGAGTAGGCTGGCTGACTGGCTCCTTGTGCAGTTTTGTGAAAGGCAAACTATTCGCATCGCCGAGGTTGCATTTCGATACCTATCTGTATACCGCTGCGTGGTCGGCTGTATCCCGCATCCCGTCGAGTGGCTTGCAAAACCGGCTCTGTTTACAAAAGTTACCTAGTCTATAGGTTTCCTATAGTATCTCTCACTATTAACTCGGTACTTAAGCCTATGTTGGTTCAAGTTTGTTGTTTTTAAAGCCTAGTTTGTTGCTTAAGTTAGGAAACGTAAAGAACTGTGTTCAGGTAGGTAAGTAAATGGCAGCACTGTTGTGTGCAGTTGGAGCAGTGGGCGGAGTGTGAATGGCGTTCACCGGGCGCAGTGTGGCCTGGGTAAACACTCAAAAGCTCAATGTTTCGTAAACGCGACACTAAGTTGTAATTCAATTGAATCTCTGGATGCTATTTGTAATCGTTTGACTTGCTTCAAGGAGTAGAATACCAATGATCGTCACCCGCATGTCATTATGTGTGTTTCTAAGCCAATAGGGCTTAGAAAGAGTTTTTTACTTAAATATAATTGACGTGCGGTTGACTGTATTACAAGAAAATCTGTAGTTTCATCTAATGAAATCCCTAATTTAAAATTATTTAAGTACATCGCCATTTTAGCCTAGAAAACACGGTTTAAATATGTTTTTCTCAATAAAGATTCACTAAGAATGGTAGATACGATTTTTAACCCCCGACGCAAAAACGACGGGGTGTTATAAGTTTGACGTGTCTGTGTGTGTGTGCGTGTGTGTGTGTGTCTGTCTGTGGCATCGTAGCTCCCGAACGGATGAACCGATTTTTGATTTTGTTTTTTTTTGTTTGAAAGGTGAATTAGTCGGGAGTGTTCTTAACTATGTTTGATGAAAATCGGTCCAAGACGGCCGCCGCCACAAAATGGCGGATTTCAAATTTTTTCACAACTCCCTCAATATGGGTATCAAAACTATCAAATGACCTTTCATTTGCTCATTTCATTTGCTTGACTAGTAGAATATTAAACACTATGACGAATTTCAAATCCAAGATGGCCGCCACCACCAAATGGCGAATTACTTTTTTTTTTCACAACTTCTTCAATATAGGTATCAAATGCAAGGGCTTGACAAGTAGAATAATGTACTCTATATTGAAAGGGAATGAGGAATATTAACTAACAAAATGAAAACTAAAAACTTGAAAATATTTTTTTTGTCTGATCAATACCCTAGATTGATGAGGAAAGTGGAGTGATGCCTGTTAGGTACCTACGACCACTGAGTTTGACCATTTTTACGAATGTACTACTACTTAACAAACGTATTTCTACATCAGATAGTGTCGCAGTCCCATTTTATAAACTAGATCTGAAATACCTAAGATATCTAATAGCTATGAAATACTTCTACGAAAGTTGAATAACTAAAGGAAGAACTAGAAAAAGGATATAATAAAACAAAAAATATAATATAATAAAATAAAACAAAAAAAATCTGTTTAGTCTTAAAAATTATCCTTCAACTAGGTATAGGTACCTACCTAAATTAATAATTATTTTTTGACGGATAAAAAGCCTGATTAAACACCAAATTTCCTGAATCTTAAAACGCAAGAAAATAAAAGAAATTAAATACAAAAATTAAGGAGTCCCTACAAAAAGCACTCTACAAAAACTCTTGAGAAAATAGTGGCGACAGAATTTAGTAACATCCACAAGAAGATAGACAACTTTCAGGAATCTCTTGAATTCATGAACGTTAAATTTGAGGAAATGAAAGCAGGCTATGAGGAGAAAAAAGTTATAATTAATGATCTCAGACGTGAAAATGAATTCCTGAAATCAACCATTAAAGACATCTCAGCAAGATTGAATACAGTAGAACTTCACATGCGTGATTCAAATTTAGAAATTAATGGTATTCCGGAGCATCGTTCAGAGAACCTTGTTAACACAGTTATGCAATTGTCAAAAATTGTGGAAAGTCCTCTATCTGACAATGACATTCAATATGCAACCAGGGTTGCTAAAATGTCAAATGATAACGATAGGCCTCGACCAGTAATAGTCAAACTACGTACTGCTCGCCATCGAGATAATGTTCTTGCTGCGACTACCAAATTTAATCGGAAAACCCCTGATGATAAACTGTCAACTCAGCATCTCGGTATAGGAGGCCCAAGAAAACCGGTATTTGTGACTGAGCATTTGACACCAGCAAACAAGTCGTTGCACGCTGCCGCTCGGAAAAAGGCCAAGGAAATGTCCTATAAATTCGTCTGGGTTCGTAATGGGCGAATTTTTGTTCGAAGGGATGTCGAATTCCAGTCAATTCTGATCAAGAATCTCGACAGCCTGAACCTTATAGTCTAGGATTAGTAGTGGTAACTGTAAATGTTTTGGTATCGCTCTCGTCGCAATGCTTGACATTTATTACCAAAATGTACAAGGACTGAGAACAAAAACAGATGTAATCTTAAAAAGTGTTCAAACAACGAATTATAGCGTAATTGCACTTACAGAAACATGGCTTAACCCCAAAATTTGTGACAGCGAACTGATAGATGACCGATACACACTATACCGCAGAGACCGACACTGCACACTTAACAAAAAAAAAGACGGTGGTGGAGTAATGCTAGCTGTTTCTAGAGACATACCATCAGCTAGAGTCACTAATTGGGAAAGCGGGGCAGAAGATTTGTGGGTCATCTTAGACCTAACAATTGGAGCTAAAGTGAGAAAATTAGCAATATGTGTTGTTTACTTACCACCACCTGTAAAGTTAGAAGCACTTGCAACGTTTCTTGATAAAGTGGAATATGTTATTAATCAAGCAGATGATCTGGTCATCCTAGGTGACTTTAACTTAGGCTTTATTACTTGGAGCGCTACGGTGGACTGCAATTATTTGAGCCCATCCAACTACGAAACCACTCTTGGACACTTGCTTGTTGACTTCCTTAATATCAATAACCTGTACCAGGTAAACTGTATTAATAACTGTGACAATAAATTATTGGACTTGACTATTACAAGTTTGCCTGGCGCCTATGTTACAGCGCCATTAAACGTTCTTAGTAAATGTTACTCAAACCATCCTAATGTATTGCTCAATATTCCATTTAATAGTGTAACATATTTGCGATCAAAGCCTGAAAAAAAATATAATTTCTTTAAAGCTGACTATAAAGCCATCGTCAGTGAGCTAAAGAGTGTAGAATGGCAAGAGCGAATTCTTAACTGTAATGGCGTGGATAGCATGGTCGCGGAGTTTTATAATATTCTTGGAATTGTTATTGAAAGGTCAGTGCCTAAAACGGGAACTATAAGAGCTAAATTCCCCTCGTGGTTTAGTAGTTCGTTGATTAGACTTGTATCTGAAAAGGAAAAAATTCGTAAGAAATATAAAAGATTTAGTAATCCCCGAGACCAAATAGAATATCAATTGCTCCGTTCTCGCTGTCACAAACTTTACGATGAATGTTACTCCAAATTTAAAACAAAAATAGAGACCAACATTCCTAAAAATCCAAAAGCCTTTTGGAGTTTTATCAAAAACAAACGCGGTGGTAAATCATCTATTCCTGCAAGAATAACGCTGGGAGATGAGATCGCTAAGACTGGCTCTGAAATAGCAAACTTATTTGCTAATCATTTTTCCTCCGTGTACACGGCAAATGTTACCACGCAGTCCACACCTTCTCATTATGTTCAATCACCTGACCATCAATCACAATATGGGACTTCGAACTTCATTTCGAGCATAAAATTTGATGAGTCTGACGTTTCTAAGGCAATTAAGAAGATTGATCCAGCAAAGGGTGCGGGACCTGACTTCGTTCCGCCAGTATTCGTCAAAAGGTGCGGTTCTGCTCTTGCGCTTCCATTAATGCTGATATTTAACCGTTCCTTAATGGAAGGCAAATTCCCTGAAGAATGGAAGAGAGCTCGTATTGTTCCCATATTCAAAAAGGGTGATCCAGCCAGCGCAGTTAATTACCGTCCGATATCAATACTTTCATGTTTTTCAAAACTCTTTGAATCTATGTTGTGTCCCATTATCTCCCAAATGGTGGACTCAAACATCTCAGACTATCAGCACGGATTCAGACGTGGGCGTTCAACTATAACAAACTTGGTGCCCTTTATTTCTGAAATTTCATGTGACGTTGATAAGGGATTGCAGATAGACGCAATATATACCGATTTCAGCAGCGCCTTTGATAAAGTAAATCATAACTTACTAGTAGAAAAACTGAGATGGTTTGGTATCGGTGGCGTACTGCTGAAATGGTTCAAATCATATCTGTCAAAAAGACCACAATCTGTAGTGGTAAGTGGCTTCGGATCTGAGGTATATTATGCGGACTCGGGTGTTCCGCAGGGATCTCATTTGGGGCCGCTTCTCTTCCTTATCTTCATCAATGACATAACTGCTCACATACGACATTGTAGATTTTCCTTATTTGCTGACGATCTTAAAATATATAAAGTGGTAAACTCTATTACTGACGCAGTCCTAATTCAGAATGATTTGAACAATATCTTACATTGGTGTAACGTGAATAGTATGACTCTAAACGCTGATAAATGTCATCACATAAGATTCACAAGGAAAAAGACACCAGTTCAAACAAAGTATGATATTGGTGGTGTATCATTAGAGCAAGTGAATGAAATTCGAGATTTGGGTGTGATCGTGGACAGCAAGCTGAAATTTACTGCGCACATTGATAAAGCAGTGACAAAGGCCGCCCAAATGCTTGGGTTTTTGAAGCGCAATTCCAGAGGATTTATACACCAAAAGACCAAGGTGTTACTCTACAATGCCTTAGTGCGCAGTCATCTTGAGTATGCAAGTAGTGTATGGGCCCCTTATTATGCAGTGCACTCGCAACGGGTGGAAAGCATACAGCGAGCTTTCACGAGACATCTTGCTTTTGCAACAAGAGGCTTCTCCCATAGAAAGCCATACATGGAGCGTTTAAAAAAATTTAAAATGATGTCACTTAGCGATCGCAGACGTTTACTAGATTTATGCTTCCTCCATAAATTAATTAATGGGAAAATACAATGCAGTTGCCTTTTGCAAAGTGTTTCTCTAGCAGTTCCAAGAATTTACCCAAGGGCTAAAAAAAATAAAAAGGTATTTGATACACCTTTTGTAAAAACTAACCTCGGTTTACAATCGCCAGTTATACGAATAAGCAACGAATACAATAATACTGTATCAAACACACCAGACCTTGATATATTCAGCGATAAGCTACCGGTATTCAGAAAGAAAATCACGCTATCCTTGCCAAGTTCCTTTTAATTTCAATTTTTATATTTATATTTTTTTTAATTTTTGTAAATTTTAATTTTTTAAATTATTGTTTTTGTTCTTAACTTTTTGTTCATGTTTGTTACCCCTCATACTTACTTTAGTCTGTTTTAGTTTATATTAGTTTTAATTTAGCATAATATGCTTTTCAAGGCAGCAAGATATATATTCAATGCTATGTACGCCGTAATTGTCATGTACATCAGTCCTTTAGTTATTAAGATTATTCTAGCATAAGTTTAATGTACATGATGTGGCTGTGCTATATTTAAAAAAAAACAAAAAAAAACAAAAAAAAACAAAAAAACAAAAGCAAGAAATAAAAAATTTAAAATTTAAAAAAACCCCGACACAAAATAATAATAAAATTAAATGTAATTGGAAAAGGATAAAATAATTAAAAAACCCCCGACATAAAGAATTTATATAGATAAATTCATATGGAAGTCGGGGGACCTTTCTGTGGAACAACTTCTTCTTCTTCTTTTCCAATTACATTTAATTTTATTATTATTTTGTGTAGGGGTTTTTTTAAATTTTTCATTTGATTTTGTTTGCAGTATTACTTACAAATGTATTTTTGAAAAAAGTAATTAAAAAAATCGTATAATTTTGAGTTAATTTCTTTTTGAAGTCGGTTTAATTTTTTTAAATTACTTTTTTATGTTGTAAACATTGAATTAGAATTTGACCAAGGTTATGAGATGTTTTCCCTTTGACACTACACCCGTAGCTCGTATCAATAAGCCAGGCCGTCACACTTACACGTATTACGTCTTAGTCCATATCTTGATAATTACATAATCGATTTTGATGAAACTTGCGCTGTGTCTTAAGTTGAAGTAAATGTAAGTCAATAAAAAAAATGGTCACGATCCGATTAATAGTTGCGGAGAAATGCGTGGACAAACATACATATATACATACGTCTATAAATTGTTGTGTATTTGTTTGGAAGCCCTAATAGATTGTTATATGTGAATATAATGCAGTTTCAATATTATTACGTGTCGAATTGATAATCTCCTTTTTTTTGAAGTCGGTAAAAAAGCTTCGAAATGTGGGACTTTCTACCTGTGACCAAGGTATGTGGCAGATTATCAGAAATCTACCAAATCAAAATTTGTATAGACATGACGACTACGACTGTATTAGGAGACATGTGAACTAATAATTTTTTATTTAGAAACAGTTAGGTAGGTATGAAACTATAAAGTTGATAAGATCCTCGTAAGTGGAAGTTTTAGGAAATAATTACGGTCGTCAGAGGCATCAAAAATCATAAAACTGAGCTGTCGTGGTAAAGCCAGTCCAATCACTGATTCTCACGGGCACGCTTATACATTGACGAGTTGGACTGATCCGTTGAACCTTCGGTTGATATGTGCACGTCAATGTACTCTCCTAGCATGCAGGCTCTCGAGTCACCGACACGTGGAAGGCGCTGGCTGAAGTTTGAAATCTCACAAAGCACTGATCCACGAGCGCTCTTGAGGGTTCGTGGTGG
Source organism: Mesoligia furuncula (assembly GCA_916614155.1). Taxonomy (NCBI): domain Eukaryota; kingdom Metazoa; phylum Arthropoda; class Insecta; order Lepidoptera; family Noctuidae; genus Mesoligia; species Mesoligia furuncula. The sequence continues at coordinate 271,642 of OU744792.1, forward strand.
TTGATTCATTATTGTTGATCTTCACAAAAACATTTGTAGCACCAGTCTCTTAAAGTTCGAGGGTGGCGGCTGTCGGGTGTGGGCGCTACCTGGCCTTCTAGTGTACAATACAAAACCGTTACTGCATGACTAGAAGTTTTTGGTTATTTCACCCCTTGTAAAATTTCTTCATTTATATCTGTAATTTTTATGGTTCACATCATCATCATCATTTCAGCCGAAAGACGTCCACTGCTGGACATAGGCCTCCCCCAAGCACCTCTTCCACCTCAGCAGCTTCGACCGGTCCTGTGCTTCCCGCATCCAACGGGTTCCTGCGGCCTTCACAAGGTCATCAGTCCACCTTGTGGGAGGCCTTCCAACGCTACGTCTTCCGGTACGCGGTCGCCACTCCAGAACCTTTCGGCCCCATCGGCCATCTGCTCTGCGAGCAATGTGCCCTGCCCACAGCCACTTAAGTTCGGCAATTCTTCGGGCTATGTCGGTTACCTTGGTTCTCCTGCGGATCTCCTCATTCCTGATTCGATCACGCAGGGAAACTCCAAGCATAGCCCTCTCCATTGCCCTTTGGGTGACTTTTAGCCTTCTTATAAGGCACATTGTGAGCGACCACGTTTCAGTTCCATAAGTCATTACTGGCAACACACACTGGTCAAAGACTTTCGTCTTGAGATACTGCGGTATGTGGGACGAGAAGATATTGCGTAGCTTCCCGAACGCTGCCCAGCCGAGTCGGATTCGTCGATTGACCTCTTTCTCGAAGTTAGACCTACCTAACTGGACAGTTTGTCCTAGGTAAACGTACTCGTCCACCTCGTCCGTTGTCTGTGTGGTGCCGGACTTAAAGAATTGCACCACCCCTTACTTCCCGTGGGTGTCGTAAAAGGCGACTAAGGGTCTTACCGGAGAATGGGCAGCAGCGTTCTCTATTTATTCCACCATCATACCATACTGCGATCGCCAACCCGCCTGCCAAGCGTGGCGATTATGGCAACCCCCCCCCCCCAAAATTGGGGGAGGCCTATGTCCAGCAGTGGACGTCTATCGGCTGAAACGACGAAACGTACTCGTCCACGACTTCGAGTGTAGCGTCTCCGATTTTTATGAGAGTGGGTGTTACATGGGCATTTGACATGACCTTCGTTTTGTCCATGTTCATTTTAAGACCCACTCTTTCGGAGGCTCTACTGAGGTCATCGAGCATTGTACTGAGGTCCTCCATAGTCTCAGCCATGACTACGATGTCGTCGGCAAACCAAAGGTGAGTTATGTACTCGCCATTGATGTTGATGCCAGCCCCTTTCCAGTCCAGAATGGTTCACATAATAAAGAGTATTCTATCTTTCTACTTTTTACCATAGAGAATTTGATTGAATTACCTAACCTACCCAGCATATTCTCCCACAAAACTCTCAGTTTATTGTCTGATCGATTAAAATACTCAATAAATGAAACGTGACGACTCCATCACGATATAAATCCATATCGACTGGAGTGCAGGGTGCGCCCGCGCGATTAGACCGTTGCGTTTCACACGAAATTGGGCCACTTTCAATTAGTCGCTCTAGCTATCGACCACACCCTTCCGTGTTGACTTCCCAACATATCGCTCAACTCCTGACGACTGACTAGACATACTATTGAATGCTTAATGCAATCCGTAATAACAAGACAGGCCTAGACATTATAGAATGTCTAGGCCTGTCTTGTTATTACGGATTGCATTAAGCATTCAATAGTGAATGCTTAATGCAATCCGTAATAACAAGACAAACCTAGACATACTGTTAAAATTGTGATAGTCTATGGTAAACTTCGCGCCTTGTTTTGTTTTTTGTTTTTAACCGACTTCAAAAAAGAAGGAGGTTTCTCAATTCGACCGTATATATGTTTTTTTTTTTATGTGTGTTTGCGGATAACTTCGTCGTTTATGAACCGATTTTGATTATTCTTTTTTTGTTGGAAAGGATATATGCCAAGGATGGTCCCATGATAAGGAAACCAGGATCTGATGATGGCATCCCAGTGAAATCGAGGGAACATTCGAAAATCGTAGGAGCGACTAGTGCGTTTGTTAACTTTTTCATTAAGTATTTTAAAGCACTACAATTTAATGAAGGCCTGGAGTCGATCTGATGATGGAGCCGAAAGACGATTTACAGCAGTTACCTTGTGTTTGGGCTTGATTAATTTGTATTGATGTGAACTTTACACCTAGATGGGTTGTGACTGTCATTAGGGGTCTGATGATGACGACGAGGGACAGATAAGGGAACTCCTCAACAGTTTACAGTAGCTATGTTCACCGATTACTCGAAGACGGCTGGACCGATTCCAAAAGTAATTTTTTTATTTCTACCTATCATCAAGTTGGAATTTGATGAGAGGATCCCATGGAAATCGAGGGAAACCCTCAAATTTTATAGGCAAACCTATAGCGATTTGGGTATTTTTTAAGTAACTTGAGCATTTGCTCTCAGAAATCATCATTTGGTAAAGTGGAGCTGATGATTAAGACCACAGATGACCATCGGAACTACTCAATGACAAATATTTCACGGGTTGCGATTCGATTACTTTAATATGGTTGCTAAGCAATTTATGCTCGTCACAATGCGTATGGTGAGTGATTGTTGAGGAGTTCTTCTGGTTCTTACCGGGAGAACTCCTCAACAATTAACGTCCCAGCATCGGGAAAAGCAATATTTTGTAAAAGGTGATGAACAGTTGGCATTAGGCTATTGTAACTTAGATAAATTACAAACTGACCAACTAAAAAGTGAAAAATAAAAACATTTTTACAAAAAAAAACCCTGTATTCCCGTTGTCCCCGTCATCTGTGTCCCCGTTAACGGGGACAAAGGGAATTTAATAAAATTATTAAAATTACTTCCCGTTGTCTCCGTACGCTGTCCCCGTTAACGTGGACAAAGGGAATTTAATAAAATGATTACAACCGACTTCCAAAGAAAACACTACAAATTGAAAAATAATTTTAATTTCGGAAGTCGGTGTCGATAAACGAAAATGCGGAACTAAAAACACCGACTTCCGAAATTAAAATTATTTTTCAATTTGTAATGTTTTTTTTGGAAGTCGGTTGTTTTTTTTTTGTAAAAATGTTTTTTTGCTCTTCCTCTCTGTGAACGTCGCTGAATGATTTTGTTACATTGTTTAATATACTATTTTAATAGAAGCAATCTCCGTTTTATTGCATTAGTGTAATAAATACTATTGAATGCTTAATGCAATCCGAAATAACAAGACAAGCCTAGACATACGTCTTATGGTGTTCTGCTGTGGGGATTGGCAGCTGACGTAGATTCAATTTTCATTTTATAAAAGAGGGCAATCCGCGCAATCTATAAAATGGGTCCTCGCGAGTCTCTTAGAAACAAGTTCAAAGAAATTGATATACTAACTCTGCCTTCTCTTTATAATTTAGAAAGTATTTTGTATGTTCGCAAAAACTTAGGACTTTTCAAAATAATAAGCGATTTTCATAATATTAATACTCGTAGTAAAAATGAAATTGTAATACCTAAATTTAGATTAACTAAAACTAGCAAGTCATTTCTTGTAAACGGCATCCGTTTTTATAACAAGTTGCCAAAGCCGGTTACAGGACTTAGCGATGGAAAGTTCAAAACCCTCAGCAAACGTGTCCTTATCAAAAAAGCATATTATAAGATTAAAGACGAAGTTGAAGACAAGGTAGTTTGGCAATAATTCCTTCTGCACATGTGGCTTCCCTGGCACCTCATTAACGACATAATAACTATGTAAATATCTATCAACTGCTCTCAAATTACGATCTTTATTTTTTACATACTTCTTTGACATAATCTTTATTAAGTGACATTGTATACAGACTATTCTAACTTTTCACCTCTTTATTAGTGGTTGTATCACTTGGTTTTAGTAGGTTTTTATATTTTATTTTTTATTTATCCTTCTGATAGGTTCTTATTTTGTAAATGTGAGGACCTTGTAGGCCTTGTAGACTTTAGATCTGTAGATATTTTTTTTATTATAACAAGTACCTGGTACTTGTTAACAGGCCTACGCTGTCCTCCCATACCTACTGTAATTTGAAAACATTGTAAAAGTCAATTATTTTGTAAAAGAGTAACCGTGGAGTTTCTTGCCGGTTCTTCTCCAATTGGAACCGTGCACCTAGCTTCTGACGTTTCATAAGTGCCCATGTAGGCTTATGTGAAATAAAATATTTTGATTTTGATTTTTTGAAAAACATACTATTGAATGCTTAATGCAATCCGAAATAACAACACAAGCCTAAACATATTAATGAATGCTTAATGCAATCCGAAATAACAACACAAGCCTAAACATATTAATGAATGCTTAATGCAATCCGAAATAACAAGAGCCTAGACATATTATTGAATGCTTAATGCAATCCGTAATAACAAGACAAGCCTAGACATATTATTGAATGCTTAATGCAATCCGTAATAACAAGACAAGCCTAGACATATTATTGAATGCTTAATGCAATCCGTAATAACAAGACAAGCCTAGACATTCGTTGAATGCTTATTGCAATCCGTAATAACAAGACAAGCCTAGACATTCTGTTGAATGCTTAATGCAATCCGTAATAACAAGACAAGCCTAGACATATTATTGAATGCTTAATGCAATCCGTAATAACAAGACAAGCCTAGACATTCTGTTGAATGCTTAATGCAATCCGTAATATCAAGACACGCCTAGACATATTATTGAATGCTTAATGCAATCCGTAATAACAAGACAAACCTAGACATACTATTGAATGCTTAATACGCAGAAGACATAGAACGCTCTGCGCGTGCAGTATAATAAAGCGCTGAGGATATTGTTGGGGCTGCCTCGGTTTTGCGGTGCATCGGGCATGTTCGCGGAAGCGCGAACTACATACGCAAACGGTGTGCATCGATGTTCCGGCGATTTCGGGGTAGCCCTAACAGTATTTTAGCTACACTGGCGGAAAAGGTTGACGGACCTTTTATTAGACTCTGAGGTGGCAGACATGTGCGTGCACATGTTCATGTAGCTAATTAGTGTATTTTTAAGTTATTCGTATTTATTATTTACTGACATAGGATAAGTTCATACTAACACTATATGAATCCACTGGTCTGAAATAAAACAGTCTGAATTTGAATTTAATTCATTTTTATACCTTTCTGCTTCTATTGAGAAGTTTTTCACTTTTCATCTTGTCCAGTGAGATGGAAGTTGTTGACAGCGACATCGTTATCGAAGGTACGAATAGTATTTATAGTTTTCGCACGCCACTGTTTTTCTCATTGGCAGTTTTTTTTCTAATTCGGAGCTGTAGATTACTATCAGTATTATCTTAATTAGTAAATTGGCTTAACGTTCGAAACCAAAAAAGGCAAAATAAATAATTGGTGTGGAAATGATGCCCTCGCGAACTAAAGGTAATATATAACGTTCTCGAAGCGAACAGTTGGAACTAAGCTATTAATATATAAGTTAATGGTTGGAACCAATTCAATAATGTTTGAGAGTGATACATGACTGACACGACGGCAACGGAACATGGCGACATCAAGCTTTACTTTAATTGAAAGTGTTTAATCGCGCTGTAAGGACACGCTCAAAAAAGAAGTGTCCAATGAGTGTTGGGATTTGTCACCGCTTTCTCGCTAAGCGCAAATTAATAATACATCTAGTGATCCGTCGCGCTGTCCACGGGATGGCAGCTGCTAAATGAAATGCAGATTAGATGCGCTGGCCACGATTTTGACTTGTAGTCTAATGGCAGCCATCATACTAAGAGCGGCTGACAGCGGCGCTGTGCGCTGGCCGCTTCATTGAATCACCGGCGTGACGTAACACAGCACCAGCACATGCGCCCTGTCTGCGAGTTCTGGATTTGACGATAGAAAACAAGCACAACGCTCGACGTAACACAGCACCAGCACATGCGCTCTGTCTGCAAGTTCTGGATTTGGCGATAGAACACAAGCACAACGCTCGACGTAACACAGCACCAGCACATGCGCTCTGTCTGCAAGTTCTGGTTTTGGCGATAGAAAACAAGCACAGCGCTCGACGTAACACAGCACCAGCACATGCGCTCTGTCTGCGAGTTCTGGATTTGGCGATAGAAAACAAGCACAACGCTCGACGTAACACAGCACCAGCACATGCGCTCTGTCTGCAAGTTCTGGATTTGGCGATAGAAAACAAGCACAACGCTCGACGTAACACAGCACCAGCACATGCGCTCTGTCTGCAAGTTCTGGATTTGGCGATAGAAAACAAGCACAACGCTCGACGTAACACAGCACCAGCACATGCGCTCTGTCTGCAAGTTCTGGATTTGGCGATAGAAAACAAGCACAACGCTCGCGAGTGCTACGTATAGCATGATCCGCTGTAATGTTCCCACTGCTGGAACACAGGCCTCTCTTCGATAGAGAGTAGGGCTGTCCGGCCCAGTGCGGGTTGGTAAATGCCACATGTCTTCGAATTTTTGGTTCTAGGACAAGCCGATTTTCCTCACGATGCTTTTCTTCACCGTTTTAAGAGCAGCGCATTGCATAAAGAAAAGCTGCGGCTGCCTAGGTGCGAACCCACGAACTACAACTCGTAAGTCAGGTCCGTTACCACTGCACAGTGGTTCCGCGCCCTAAGACAGGCGGTCATAGGGTTTCGCGAAGGTAATGATTGTCGTTATCAACACTAATTATTATTATTATGCTTTTTTTGTAATAGAACGTTATAATAAAATTAAAATAAGCGAATTAATGTTAAAAAAAATTTTATTCGAAAAAATAATGCAGTTACTTGACGAAATACATAAATAGATAGATAGATAGATAAACCATTTATATGGCGCACACAAAAAGACAGCACAACACACAAAAGTACAATATTAGATGATAACCAAACTACCCACTTATAATATAAAAACAAGGTGCCGATATAAAAACAAGATGAAAAACACATCGAAATAAAAGTGACACTATGACGAATACTTAAAATAAAATTAATATTTATCATGAAACGTACACAGTGCGGTGTGCGTCTCAAGGTTGCACCAAATGGGAGTCCAGCTCAGCATGTGTCAGGCAAATGTACCTGACGCTGATATTCTGCTGGATCCCTGCAGTGACACACGGACGTTGAGAAGACGAGATAAATTGGTGTTGTGACTGGTGTTAAGTGCAGAGTGAAGTTTTGTAAGTATACCCGACACTTTAATTATGTATTCTACAGTAAGTTTTGCATTGGGAAATGTTCTTGTTCGTAGACGTGATAGTATTGTGTTTTGATTACTTGATTCTTATAATTATTATTTAAAAAGTTATAGGTATGCAGTATAATGTGTAAATGTATAATATTATGATTATAGTGGCGTACGTGCGAATAAAATAAAACAATTTGGCTAGATTGAGATTAAAATTAAATACGTTTACAATAAATAAATCCCACAAAAACATTTCATGTTAAATGTTGCCAAGACGAGACCATGTAGCTCGCACTGTCAAAAAGTAATCAGATCTCATGTAGAGCCAAGCTTCTAACTCTACACGCCCTAACTCTACAAGGCCTGACTTCGCAAACTCTACACCTTAGTCAAAATACCTGGTTTGGCCGTTTCGTTACTACAAGAACCATTAACAGTATGAGAGTTGTTCACCTTACGCTCATGTGAATGTAGCGAAATGGCCAAGCCATATTATTTTGACTAAGGTGTAGAGTTTGCGAAGTCAGGCCTTGTAGAGTTAGGGTGTGTAGAGTTAGAAGCTTGGCTCTACATGAGATCTGATTACTTTATGACAGTGCGAGCTACATGGTCTCGTCTTGGCAACATTTAACATGAAATGTTTTTGTGGGATTTCATTTCTTTTTGTAAGTCGCTTATGATATTTATACGAGTATTTTTGCTGTTGTTCATTTTTTCTTTCTTTTTTTGGGGTTTATTTATAACAAGGACCCCCTATATAAATTTTCAGACCTCTAGCATCAAAATTTACGGTTTTTTTTTTTTTTGGGGGGGTAAAAGTTTCAAGTTTTAATATTTTTTTGTTGTTTGTGTACTATTACTAGCTTACATACCAAATTTCAGCTTTCTAGGACTTCAGGAAGTACCTTAAGAATTTTGATGATCATCAGTCAGTGAGTCAGTGACGAAATCGGGGTATTTTAGATATCAATAAAATCTAAAGTATAAGAGCTATGCAATTGAAACTTTATAGGTTTAATAAGTCAACCACTGGCATCATATTCCGAAAATTTTGTTTATCTGGTATAATCCAAACCCAAGTTAAGAGGGTTCAAAAATACGACGAAGTGCTTCGAGAAAAGGTAGGTAGTGCCCTTGCGCTTCGCTTGGCTGGTCTTGACGGGGGCACTCCCGTGCCCCCAGATATAGGTAAATAACATGTGTAAGTATTATAAGTATTGTAAGTATTCAACAAAGAGATCCACAAACTACTCAATTACTAAGTACCTATATCTTTGTTCACAGGTTGTAACCTCGTGATACGCTAAATAGACAGATTGATTCGAGAGGACACGACAGCCAGCTATATAATGGACGTGTTCGAAGCAGTCATCCCTAGATTCTTCTGCGAGGAGATAAGAAACTGCCGTAGTCGAACTCTGAAGGTACCAAGAAATTTAAGATTCCTTATCGGCGGGGGAATATTGTTCCAGCATTTAGATGCAGCATACCTAAAACTTCCCCTGAAAGCAGCTGTCTTGTGTGATTGAGTGGAGAGTTGCTGCGAGCACTGTCTACTTGCGCATTCTCTTCTACTAGCGATCCAGTTCAGTTTATTGTACAGGTAAGACGGCTGCTTGTACTTTATTACTCCAAAATGTAGGCATGCCAAATGCAGCTTACGACGTGATTTCATCTTGAGGATTGAGTGGTTATTTAAAAATGGTGTTACATGACTTCTTGGCGGGACTGAAAAGCAGAATCGCGCGCAGCCGTTTTGCACCCTCTGGATCAGTCGATCAGTTCTTGCCAGTAGTCGAGGGCCAATAACTATGTCCGCATAGTTCAGGTTCAATAGCACCAGAGACTTAGCCAGCTGGATCCGCAGTTCCTCTGACAGATAAGGCCTTATTTTATAGAGGACCTTAAGCCGGTAAAAACAAATGCGCACTGAATCTGCCACGTGCGCTTCGTATCTCAACCCAGTGTCCAGGTTGAGACCCAGATTACGTGCCTCACTGACTCGACTGACCGACTCACCCAGCAGGGTAACGTTAAGTGTTGCCGGCACAGCACTAATTTGGTTCTTAGTTCCAAACAACATGTATTTGGTTTTAGTGGGGTTAAGTACCAAACCGTTGTTTTCAGCCCAACATACTATCCTGTCAAGAACATCATTTAGATCCTTAATCGCGATGTCATAATCACTAGGCTTAAAGGAGATATAGACTTGTACGTCATCAGCGTAAATATGGTAACTACATCGCTTTAGGGAAGTTATGATATCCGCACAATACAATATAAAGATGATGGGACCTAGTATAGAGCCTTGCGGGACTCCTCTGTAAACAGAAGTGAGTGATGAAACAAGAGATGATCCATTGCTCAGTCGTATTTCCACACGCTGCAGACGGTTGGTGAGATAGCTTTGGAACCAGTTTATCGTATTTTGGTCAAATCCGTAGTAGCTAAGCTTTGACAAAAACAAATCTATATTTACGCAGCAAAAGCTCGCGAAGAATCAAGTAAGACGAGAAGTGTGTATAGACCCTTATCCTGTGCTGACAGAATGTTATCCGTCACGTCCAAAAGAGCCGTTGAAGTACCACGCTGTTTGCGAAAGCCTGACTGTAACTCAGGCAGAATGTGTTTATTCTCTAGATATTTTGAGAGCTGCTGGCATACTGCCTTTTCAGCAATTTTAGAAAGGCAAAGCAGAATGGTAATAGGCCTAAGGTCTTTTAATTCTGTTGGATTTGTTTTTTTAGGCAATGGCCTAACGATAGCAATCTTCCAGACGTCAGGGAAGGTTGCTGAGACAATTGAGTTGTTCACAATGATGACTTTCAGTGTATGTGAGAGTGTAAGCAAAAATATGCTTTTGCTTCCAGGATCATCCTATCACAGCCTTCAGCGTTAAATTTTAGTTGGCGGAAGTATCGCAGAATCTGATCAGCAGTTATTGGTTGTAATGCAAATGCAAAGCTGTCATCACCATAACGATGAGACTCAAAGAAATTGCGTTGCGATATATTAGCATTTAGTAAGTTAACATTGAAATCGCCGAGCAGTATGTAGTGATCAAATTTTACTAAGGAACTAGATCAAATTTTACTAAGAGAAGAGTCAGTTATGGCGTCAAGAAAGAGGAGACATACTAAAATACAAGAAAAGAATTGCAGTTTAATAACTAATAAACTTAAATATTTACATTTTTATAGTAAAAATAAAGTAAATACCTAATTATTACCTGACTACAAACACAGAAATATATATATATATATTCGACAACTATCACACAACGCCGTCTAGTCCCAAGCTAAGCAGAGCTTGTGTTATGGGTACTAGACAACTGATAAATATACTTATATATTTCTAAATACATACATATTATAGATAAATTACACCCAGACACAGAACAAATGATCATGCTCATCACACAAACATTTGTCCTGGGTGGGAATCGAACCCACGACCTCCGGCATAGCAGTCAGGGCCACTAACCACTAGACCAACGGGCCAGTCAAATGGACAAAAATATATTATTTACATGTTAATGGTTACCTACATAATACTGTCGCAACCCGGCGCAGGGCACGCCGCGATAGCGGCGATAAGACCCCCTTTTGAGGAGTGGCTAGAGAGGCGCCACGGCGTCCTCACCTACCGCCTGACGCAGGTCCTCACCGGACACGTAAGTTTCGGGAGGTTCCTGCACATCATCAGGCGGGAGGAAACGCCCGGGTGTCACCATTGCCAGGATCGCCCAGAGGACACGGTGGAGCACACGGTGGAGGTCTGCCCCGCTTGGGCGGAGCACCGCCGTGTCCTCGTAGAGGCGATCGGCAGCGGCGGCGACCTGGCCCTGGTGCAAGCCATGGTCCGGGGCGAGAGGGAGTGGGAGGCAGTCACCTGTTTCTGCGAAGCAGTCATGCTAGCGAAGGATGTGGCGGGACGTTTCAGGGAGACAGCCTCCCGTCTCAGCCGCCGCGGGGGACGCCCCCGGCGTCGGGAGCCGCGTGACGACTCCGTAGGCGCGGGCCTGCGGGCGGAGAGTAATGGGTAGCTCACCGCCCGATCAGGACCAGGCCAGTGCCGGACGGCGCGTACGTGTTCCACACGCGCCTCAAAGAGATGTCAGCATTGAGGAGGGGCCCCGTAGGGCCGAAGCCTGCCGGGCCAGCGGAATTGTCCGAAAGGGTAACCGCTGGCCCGGAACATAAAGGGCTAGGGAAGGAACACAGGTGGGTTTTAGTCAGTAAGAGTCTGACACTCCCTTCCGCTCCACCCAGAGCGGGAGGAGTCATTTGATGATTTCCCAACAGCAAAAAAGAAAATAAAATAGTTACATAATAGCAACTGTATTTAAAATAATATAAATCTAGTGTTTATTATATAACTTTATACATTTTATGTTATACCGACAGCAAATTCAACACCTCTTTAGATAGAATAGACTTCTTCTTCCGTGGTAATCTTCTTAAACCAGAATTATAAGGATCTGAATTAAAAAGAAGTCTATGTATCAAGTCGATGTTTGTGAGAACCCGGAAGATTTTCCTCGTGCTGTCACGCCTAAACTGTTTAACTAACTTATTGCAAGATTCGGCGGCCTCTTCCGAAAGCTCATCTATTGACAATAATGCATGGTCAATTACTTCCGAACCATGTATGAGGACCTTATGTCACAGACAAGGGTAGGTTGTACCATGGATAAGTAGCAACAAGCTTACGTGCTGTGTCTAGAGCATACTCTTTAAAAGCCTCTTATTATTAATTTTGTATCCCGACGAAAGACACTGCAGCAGATTATGACATCTGTCAATAAGGTCTTTGTCTAATCCAGTAATTTCCGCTGAAATGGCTGGATTAGAAAAAAACCTTCTGGCAGTGTTTCCATCGTTGGCAGAACGCAAACTTCAATTTCGTTCAGCCAGTCTCCGTACTTAGAGACTATGCGAGAATATGTCCATATTGGCTCACCTAAAGTTCTTTACCCGAAATGGTTCTTCCTAATGATTTGTAATCCGAATGATCAGTCTTCCTAAAATTTTTCATCCTAAAGTTTTCATTCATACTATTTGTAGTGCTACCGGCGATGTTCATAACACTCATGTTTCCGAAAATTTTAATTAATAATATCATTAATGTAAATATATTTAAACTCCTACTGTTTTTTATCATAACGCTTTTATCCCTAAACATAATTACCATAATATTTACACTCATACTCAGAAGGAAACATTTACCAAGTGTAACAAAAAATAAATGTGGGTAGAAGATGATATTTATAGTTTTAATTTGAGGGTATGATTATTATTTGGGGGTATGCTTTACATAACGTACTGAGTTGTGTCTATTGCTAAGTTCATGTCGGTGTATTATTATCATTACGTGCATGTTTGTGTGAATGCTTTATTAATATGGAGGAAAATTATTTTAAATCATTTAAAACCAGTCGCGGAGCATTAAAATTAGACGTACATGGATGTATATATGAAAAAAACCGAATAACAGTGGATAAACAATATTGAGAAGCAACAAAAAGTATAAGTGTAAGGCGAGATTAATCACCACTTTCGATAAGGAAGTCGATAAGTATAAATTACTGGAAGGACCGCACCAAGAATCATGAACCAGATGCTTTGAAGGAAAAGGTTTGTTTTTAAACTATTTCGGTCAGAGTGTCGTCTTGGGGGCACTATGAAAAAAATACTTAGAAAAATTTCGGGACCAATTTCGAGGTAGCGCTCGCCGGCCGCTGCCGCGGCACCGTTCGCTTCGCTCGCTCGGCTCGCGCGTAGTTGGTCACAGTTCTAACCTTACCTAACCTATGGATATCTTTGCAGGTACACACCGCTATAAATAAAATTAAAGAAGACGCTTAAATTAATAAAAACAAAAAACCAATTCATATAATTAGTGAGTGCGAAGCAAGCACTTCCTCAAGTATACGTGTTAATATGCCAACAAACTTGAACTTGAGACAAGTAATATATCGTCGAAGAAACAAAAAAGAAAAAATTACAGAACCTGATACTATTAACTTTGAACTAAATCATAATATTCTTCAATTGGACAAAAGTCAAGACGATATAATCTTAAAATTAATGTATATAATGCTGATTATTATGAATAAAAAGAAATCTAAACAAAAAAGATATGACTGAATAATAGTGTAAAAGGTGGCTATGTTGAGAAAATATAGGAAAACAAATAAAAGTATAATAGATGTTTATTGCTACTGACATTATGAAGTTGAATGCAAATGTAGGAATTGTGATTGTTAGGATGACAAATGTTAGGAAGAACATTTTTGGATTTCCAATTTTCGGAGTTGAAAATTTAGGTGAACTTTGGCGCACCCTGCGAGAATGTTTGCGAGAGACTTGCTTCCAGATAGCTACAAATCTTGCTCAGAGATTAGTAACTCTTTTTTCTAAGTCATCAGCAATCAAATTCTCAACATCAGGCAGCAACTGTATCAGGGCTTGAAAAACTCGACGCCACCGTTCCAGTTCGGATTTGCTGTCCTTAATAGACAGCCAAGTATCTAGTACAAGCATTCTTTTGAAAGAACACTCAATACTAGTACCTAAAACAAAACAACAAAAACAATACCATATTTCGTAGCAAGTACTACGCGCCCAGGCGCTCGGCGTAGACCCTGGCTGCACCTTACAGCTGCAGCATGCGCAAATACATTTTTTAAAGTTTAGTAGTAGAGATTTCAAGCGACATTTTTATACCTAATTCAATGGCACTAGTAGATACAAACATAAGTAAAAGCTTCAACATAAAAAAATACAGAAATAAATACGTAAGAAATGTTGCGTCGTAGCACTCTATTAAAAAAAAAGGTAGATTGAAAATACAAAATAGTAAAGTAAATTAATAATACATACTTGTAACTTGAATGTCCATTGCAAAATAACAGGTCACACACAAGTTGGAACTTGAAAACACGCGTCGCCTCTTAAGCTAATTAGCGCTTGGTGATAAACACGGTTGATGACTAGTTAGATGTGTTCACTTCCGATGCCGTAAAAGGAATGTTGCGAACAATAGATTGCAAAACCTTTTATAGCTTCAGGTAGTATGACAACTAGTGGGTAACTGAACCAGATATCATGGCTTAGCTCAATCATTGCCGTCGTAGGCCTGTGACCTTCTACGTGACCACTGTGCACTGGGCCACCTCTGCTCCTTTGTATTTATACCTACGTAATAATTCCGCTGGTGAGAGTACACCAAGGTGAGCCTGACCTGACAACGTGATGACACTCTCGGTAGTCATGTGTGTTACCTGCTCCTTTGAAACGTGGAAGTGAACAACGCCAAATTATGACACTGAACGAAAAATAAACGCATACTTACCGTTGTTTACCAGGTTTGAAGTACCTGTGATAACAACCGTATGTCCGTATTGACTTGTCCCTCTTACATAGAGGCCTTTGTCCCAGCAGTGCTAACATTATAGGCTGATTATTTATGACAAAAATGATAACTAATAATGCCCGATACAGCTACTACCTGCTCCCAATGTTACAGTCCCACGGCCCGCTTTCTCACAGGCCGTAGCTATATGTAAATGATTTTATTTTTGTAAGTAGATTTGCACAAACACACAATCAATCAAATTATTTAAAACTAAATGAGGTCGGCGTTTCCTATTTGACCTCTCTAAGAAGAAAGGCCAAAACAAACTCAGAGGTCACAGTCGTAGTAATATCTGTCTAAGTATTATCTAGGCATATGGCACAGTAGGGGTTATTCTTGTGGGCTCCAAAAATAGGTTTACAAGATTGTAGGACTGAAACAGACTTCTTATTTTGATGCACTAGGTTGATACTATTTACTCATTTTAAACTTTTTGTGCTCCGTATCACTTGACATGTTTAAATAGTGGCCCATACTCCGCGCCGGGCGTAGTTACGCCTGTCTGGTCTGTCCATTCCAACATGGTAAGAGATATAGAACCACAGCGGCTGCGCACTGCAGCTGGGACGGATGACCTGTGAGAGAGTGGGCCGTGGGACCGCAGGATTACAGGCCGTAGGAATGCTCGGCACGGGCCGCGCCAGGCCTTGAAAGGCGTAGCCTGGCCGCGGCCTGTCAGTTACTGGGCCGTGGAACCGCCACTTAATAGGTATCTGACATTTGTCGCAAACCCAATACACCGCACACTTCATCCAATATAAGTAAATAAGCAGGCGCGCCTGTCAGGCCGTGCCACATGTAATGACGTCGCATGCAGGTACTTACGTGCCGCGTTCACCGCGCGGCTTCCAGGAACAGCTAATCAATTTATTTTAATATCAGCGCAGCGCTACTCTCTGTAGGTGTTTTTTGGCAGCGCCCAGATACTACACGATGCACTTCTGTCACACGTTTTAAACGCGCTTCTTCGTCATAATAATATAGAGAGCTATTGATATTCATTGTACTTATGTAAAATTAAATTAATGAATATGCCTTTTATTTGTTTACGAAAACGTTTCGCACAAGTGCCTATAGATAATTGTAGAATGGCCGACTTCCTTCCTGGCTTTCTGAAGCCAGATTTTTGTTTATCAAAAAATAGTAGATTGTTCACTAAGGGGTAAAGCAGTGTCTTAATGTCGCAGGCGCTATTTTGAGTCGCCCAAGACGAAGACACCTTTATCTCCAAGGAGTATCTCTCCAAGGAGAATACTCTACTTTTCGCACTTACTGCAAGGTACTAAAAACCAAGTCGGTTTTATCGAATTAGTAATTTATGAAACTGTTTATTAACTAGTATTCTTCTCGTTTTGTAATCATAATTTTTCTAAAACATCATTACCTGGTTGAATTGCTAACGATTCAATCCCGTTCATAGATGAGTAATTTACAACGTTTGAGACATGAGCACGGAAATCTCAGCTAATTTATTTTGACCGCTTAGGGTATAACTACCCACAATTTTTGTATGTATTTTTTTACCTTTCACCTTAATTTATAAAAAATGAGCATTCTTAGTTTTCAGTTTACGAGTAGGTATAATTTGCACTACGAAGTATATTGATGACTACTCATATTCCTGCGTTTTTTTTTTCCTGATCCCAATTGTGCTTGAACTTGATCCAACCATGCAACATTTAACAAAAGGCGGAAATTGTTGTATTACATGAGCAAATGTCTGTGTGGTGCCGGACTTAAAGAATTGCACCACCCCTTACTTCCCGTGGGTGTCGTAAAAGGCGACTAAGGGTCTTACCGGAGAATGGGCAGCAGCGTTCTCTATTTATTCCATTATCATACCATACTGCGATCGCCAACCCGCCTGCCAAGCGTGGCGATTATGGCAAATCCCCCCCCAATATTGGGGGAGGCCTATGTCCAGCAGTGGACGTCTATCGGCTGAAACGACGAACGACGACATGAGCAAAACGTTTATATAGTAAAACTACAAGGCGCTTATTAAGGGCAGGCCCAAAGGAAAATCTTCAATCTTAGATTAGATTTAAACAGTAGTAAATCATGTTCAAATCGGAAAAAGTATATGGCAGGAAACTTCATTATAAATGTAAGGGTCGACCCAGACGAAAACATAGTACGATAAAATTTTCTCGATAGAAAACTATCACAAAGTTACTTAGGTACCTCTAATTCTCAACTATTTTGGTATGCATTCTATTTTGGTGCATATTACGAAACCACAAATTAGATAAATAATAACACTCATTATAACCTAGGGATGACCCAAGCGATTTTTTAAAATATTTACTATTTTAAAAGATAATCGAATAAAAAGCATTTGGCGCTTACTACATTTATAATCCGCGAGATACGCTGTCTTCCGTCTCGCGTGACACGAGGTTGAGACTTACGTTTGTTTCATAAATCAGTCGCCGTCGCTCTGTTGAGACGAGAGGACTGCGCTCAAATTTTCGGCTTTGCTGGATATAATTTAATTACGTAAACAATATTTTCGTATTTTATCACTTCGTAGGAAAGAAATATAAAACATTGCGAAATATAAAACATGGAAAAATAACTAACACCACTTCCAAAACGATCATTAAAAACGTTAAATATTGATAAACTGAATAAATACCGAGCCAAAACTATAAAATAAAAATATTAAAATAATTCGATGTTGAAAACTCAAGGTGACATTCATTTTTAACCCCCGACGCAAAAACGACGAGGTGTTATAAGTTTGACGTGTCGGGGTGTGTGTGGGTGGGTGTGTGTGTGTGTGCCTGTCTGTGGCATCGTAGCTTCCGAACGGATGAATCGATTTTGATTTTGTTTTTTTTTTTTTGTTTGAATGGTTAATTAGTCGGGAGTGTTCTTAGCTATGTTTGATGAAAATCGGTTCAAGAAGGCCGCCGCCACAAAATGGCGGATTACATATTTTTTCACAACTCCCTCAATATGAGTATCAAATGAAAGGGCTTGAATAGTAAAATACTATACACTATGATAAATTTCAAATCCAAGATGGCCGCCACCAAATTAGGTACATTTTTTTTTCACAACTCCTTCAATATAGGTATCAAATGCAAGGGCTTGACAAGTAGAATAATGTACACTATATTGAAAGGGAATGAGGAACTAGATCTGAAATATCTAATAGCTATGAAATACTTGTACGAAACTTGAATAACTAAAGGAAGAATTAGAAAAATGATTTCATAAAACAAAAAATCTGTATAGTCTTAAAAATTATTCTTCAACAATACATTAATAATTATTTTTTGACGAATAAAAAACCTGATTACACACCAAATTACCTGAATCTTAAAACGCAGGAAAATAAAACAAATGAAATACAAAAATTAAGGAGTCCCTACAAAAAGCAGGAAATAAAAAAAATAATTAAAATTTTGAAAAACCACCCGACATAAAATTATAATAAAATTAAATGTAATTGGAAAAGGATAAAATAATTTAAAAACCCCCGACTTAAATAATTTTATGTAACGAGACTAAAACAAATAAAATCATATGGAAGTCGGGGGACCGTTCTGTGGAACACCTTCTATTCTAAGAGATACTTCTATTCTGAGAGATCTTAGATGATCAATTTCGAGCGACTATTGACCATTTCCTAAATCAAGTTGATTCTCGAATTTTAGCGTACGGGTAGGTTATTGGTACTTATATTCTTATTGGAATAAAAAAGAAATGAATCAGAAAGCTAAAACAGGTAATCAATGGGTTTATTGTAGACAAAAGTACGAAACGGTGGCACATGAAATATTTTATATGGATAGTGTTCTCATAACTAGCTTCTTTATAGGGCCGGGATGAATAAAGGTTGTGGCGAAGCCGACAACAACGGCTTCGCCGATAAAAGAATTGAGATCAAAATGTGTGCTAAGTTGAAAGAAAGTCTAAAGTTTAAATTGTAACTTGGCAAGTATTCAAAGCTATAGTTTCAAAAGTTACAAAAGAGGAGCCTAATAAACTTTCGACTTACTTTGGCACCCATTTACATGGGTCTCCATTTTTTAATCGGCAAAGCCGACTATCCTGTACTTTTTTGTATCAAACTTGGGCTGTTCGCGCAGGAAAGGTTTTCATGACATTTGACTTTGCACAATACAGTGCGAAATCCACCATAACAATATATATTTTTTTTGGGTATCACTGCTGCTAATTTAGTGACTGCACGATCCTGCAAAGCAAAATCTACGATATACCATTATAATTTTTTACTTGGCTAACACTCATTTCCACAAAGATATCGTGACGCGCAACATGTACTAGCTTCTAAATAAAAATTGGTTACATTGGAATTTGAACTCTTTCATGTCAACATTGTGTTTCTAGTTCCTAAACATGACTAAGACAAATAACATTCTAAAATTCTGAATTCAAGCTCAGCGTATAATAATAATAATATTCTTTATTTCAGATAACTCGTACACCGTCCATATAAAGAGAAAAAGAACAAACCAAAGTATTAACTAAATTAAATTAAATAACCCTCTTAATTAAAGACCTCCACAGCGGAGATGAAACTCTGTTAGCTATCGTCTTCAGGATTTCATTGCGACTACAGTTACCGGCACGTAACTTGGGAAGAATTTTTGTAGGGGAAGTTTGCGCACGCACAATTTCATACATTTTTATATGCGCGAACTTCCCCCACTACGAAAATCTCTTGCCAAGTTACGTGCCGGTAATTGTACTGTACCACGCACTCTGTAGATCAAGGACACCGTCCTCTTGCGCATGACGGCATGAAAGCCGTCGGCGTGATGAAACGCGAGCATCCCGGATGCACTACAGAAGCGAGGCAGCCCCAACATCATCCTGAAGACGTTGTTATATTGGATTCGCATGTTCTCCAGCGATCTTTTGGTATGACTGGTCCACAGACTCAGTGTACATGCTCTGACAATATGCTTTAAAGATAGTTATCTTAACTTCATCAGAGCACCTGTAGAATCTGCGGGCCAGCATGTTGCCTCTGACAAAGACCTGCGTTCCCTCTCTATGTCAACGTTGTCTTCAAGACTTTCGGTAATGTAATGTCCCAGGTATTTGACCTTATCCACTCGATTAAGTAACTTTATGTGAATGGTTGGGGCACTTACCGGCGGCCCTGAAAACCATGTATTCACTTTTTTGTACATTATACAATAGGCCATGCGTTTAAGCATACTCTTCACATACTCTCAACATATCACCGAGTCCCCCCACCGTCGGGCTCAGCAGCACCATATCGTCCGCGTAGCTTATGTTGTTAATCTTAACTCTATCTATCGAGCATCCGACGCGCATGCTGCTGAGCTCCACGATGAGGTCATTGACATATAGGTTGAAGAGCTTGGGAGATGTCAAGCCCCCCGTCTCACCCCGCTCTCCAACTCATATGCCCCAGACAGAGTATGAGCCCATCTCACATAATTGGTTTACTTACTATACCAATATTTTAATATATTGAGCACGATCACCGGTATACCCCTGTACCCTAACTTATCATAGCACATCGTACGATACAGATCAAAAGCCTTGGAGAGGTCAAGGAAACAGGTATACACCGGAGTTCCACGCTTCGCTTGGGTTTTGGTTGGACAGCATGTTTGAGGCTTAATATCGCGCTTTCAGTAAATAGCCCAGAATTTATTAACTTGCATGACGCTCAGTTCGGGTCGGAACACGAACTGAGCGTCATGCAAGTTAATAAATTCATCTAAATAAGAGTCAAGCAAGCCGTCCATCACCTTAGCTATCACAATTGCTAGCGATATGGGATCGTAGTTATTCCGATCCGAGATATCACCGGTTTTGTTCTTCACAATAGGTACTACGACAGTTTTCATGAGGTCACTTGGCAAATAGGAATGAGTCATGCACATTGTGAAAAACATAGCCAGAACACTCGGTAGATGAACCCCCGCATACCGCAAGTGTTCAACACTTAGGCTGTCATGACCAGGAGACTTGCCACCGGTCATTTTTTCAGGACATGTCTGACTTGGCTAGCGGTAACATGTACAATTGAGCCCCCCCATCATGTCCATCCTCAGAGTTAATAACCGACACTGAAGGGCCCAGCGGGGAGCTCACCCTGAAATGCTCACAGAACATGTTCGCTATGTGGATTGGTTCACTCACACCATCCACATTCATCGGCAGGCCAGGCTTAACATCATGCTTTCTAGTAACCTTCCAGAACTTACTAAAATTTTTAGCTACTCTATGTTTGGCCAAAATATTGAATCTAAGGTTTTCCTGGTTTTTCTGGCACCACTTCAGGCGACCTTTGAAAGTTTTGCGCGTTTCACACATATTGTCATAAATTATGCCAACAGATGGTCTATTACACGCTACCCACAGTTGAAAATTTTGCCTGGCCTCCCGGTGAGCTTCACGAACATGTTTATTCCAGCCACATAGGTACTTATTTTTGTTACGTTTGTTAAGGCGCTTCTCACTGGATTCCACAGCGGAATTACTTAGGATTCGCATAATATTGTTGTACCTACAATTTGTCCACAACAATCTTGTGGTTTTCCAAGCCACGTATTTCGGTTGGTCAAGTATGACCCACGACTGCATTCCGTAAACTCAGGGGGAAAGTCTATGTCATTCCGTAAACTCAGGGGGAAAGTCTATGTCATTTCGTAAACTCAGGGGGAAAGTCTATGTATAGTAAGTATATGCAAAATAAACAGATGTTTTTACGTACTGAAGAATTTCATTAAAAATAAAGGGAATGGCCAATTATCATATTATTCCGTTTGAATATTGTACCTAATTGAAAAACCATTACGAGAAATGGGGTTGCTGATCACTGCGAGCTGCGGTGAAACTAATATTCTAAGATTTTGGATAGTGTTCGTCCGTAATATGACTTTTATGACGTCGTCATTCTAAAAAGGCTTAATTAAATCAACTCAAAGTAACAAAGTTTAAGGTAAGTGATACGATTATATTAGTCTTCATATCGTTAAAAAACAAATTTATTGAGTTTAAACAAATCGGGTTAAATACACCATTTATAACTCAAGAACGATGATTGATAATTTAATTTAGGCTTATTTTGTGATATTATCGTTCTTTTAAATTATTTTTAATTGTATTTCATTTTAATTTCTCCTGTGTATAAATTTTTTTTGCATGCCTTAATTGGTAGGACATATGAACTGCGCATTTACTCGACTTCTTTAAATGTAATTTCATCAAATCAAATCAAAAATATTTATTTGCTAGAATATGGTACATAAGGTTTACAGTGAATTTGTTTCAGCATATCCTGCCATAACATGGCGTGCAAATGTGTTCACATCAGCGATGTCAATTAATCTAGCTTACAAATTACAGCTTCTATTGATTTGTCATCTAAATAGTCCTTAATGGTATAATATCTTTTAAATAGCAATAGTTTGAAAAGTATTTTTTTAAACATTGTCAGCGGTAAGTCTTGCAAACTATTTGGTAAATGATTGTAAATAATAATCGACATGCAGTATACATTTTACTTAAATAGTTTTATTTTTATTGGTGGCAGCCGAAGTCTATCTTTATGCCGTGTTCGGCTATTTGGCCTGTCCGTGCTCGTTTTTGTTTGTACCATCTATGTTCAGCAATAAATAAATAGAATTGAATTGAATTGAATTGAATTGATTTTTATGATCTTTTGTTTGTTGGATTTGACTTCGGGCCGAATAGCAGAATGATTATTAAAACATAGGAAAAAATAACAAAAAAAATTTGAGGCAGTACGAAGTTCAGTTAGTGTAGTATAAAAATCGAAACCCGTATAGAATCACTTCGTTGTCTATCTGTCTGACCCTTTTTCTCAGGAATGCGTGGGGGTGTCAAGTTGAAATTGATATCAAATACTTAGATCTATGATTCCTTGGAGCTGTATAAATATCAAGCCTCAAAGAAGTTGACTTAGCATCTGGCAGAAATTGCCATTCATGTCGCATATTTTGACACTCGCAAAAGAATTAAAACCCTATGGGTGTAACTTAAGGGTTTACATTATTTCCGTTGAGCTAGAATCATGAAATTTGGCAAGAAGCAAGGTCTCACAGCACAAATAGATACAGGAAAATATCCGAAAATCGTTCATTCGTAATTTTATTCGGAATCGAAAATTTGTAGGCCGTACCTTAAATTTAGTTCATTCAACTCGGTTTACTCTCCAATTTAATAAAATATTTTTTACTGCATAGTAAGGTTTGTCCTTCAATCCGGATTGAAAATTCATAGGCTATATTACTTGTATCTCCGTGAATCTGTTACCAGCATCAGAACAGATTCACGAACATACAATAATATTGAATAATATGCCTACTAGCACAGCGATCAAATTTAGGTAAATTGAATAGAGCCGTTTTATCTGATTATTGTGCTTATACTTACTACAGAAGATTTAAATTCAAACACAAATATATGATTTATTCCGGTCTGATCCCCTGAACCCCCCTCCTCGATCCCCTGTTAGCTCGTCTTCTGTTTTCGCCGGGTGAAAAGTTTCTGCTGGTGGAAAGGGATTGTGTTGTGTTTTCATCGTGTTTGATGAGAGAGGTAGGCAAGGAGGCGCGGGTGAAATCAGATTTTATCCTGTCATTAGGCCCGCTCTTAATATCGGTGAGTAACAGCTACTTGTGACATAATTATTTTCATTACGTTAGTAATACCTATTACAACTCAAATTCCACCTTTTAAATGTTTACCTAAATATTGCAATACATAGTAATATTAATTTATCAGAATAAATACTTTTTAGGGTTCCGTACCCAAAGGGTAAAAACGGGACCCTATTACTAAGACTTCGCTGTCTGTCCGTCTGTCCGTCTGTCCGTCTGTCCGTCTGTCCGTCTGTCCGTCTGTCCGTCTGTCTGTCACCAGGCTGTATCTCAAGAACCGCGATAGCTAGACAGTTGAAATTTTCACACATGATGTATTTCTGTTGCCGCTATAACAACAAATACTAAAAACAAAACAAAATAAATATTTAAGGGGGGCTCCCATACAACAAACGCGATTTTTTTGCCCTTTTTTGCTAGATATCATAAATGGCAACAGGTAGGCACTTGAAATATTCACAAAATACTCAGTTGTATTTTAACGTTAATAATAAATAATAAACTTAAAATAAAATAAATATTTAAGGGGGGCTCCCATACAACAAACATGTTTTTTTCGGCGTTTTTGCCTTGTGGTACGGAACCCTTCGTGTGCGAGTCCGACTCGCACTTGGCCAGTTTTTTATTTATCATATTTTGGTTTTGATAAAATTTACATGGGCCAGCCCATTTTTGTCTTAGGCATCTGCGTGGGCCTTTAGTCGGAATAAAGAAAAACATTCAAATTATATAAATATATAAATTAAATTTAAAATTTAAAAAACCCCCGACATAAAATAATAATAAAATTTAATGTAAGTGGAAAAGGACAAAATTATTTAAAAACCCCCGACTTAAATAATTTTATTTAAGTAACGAGATTAAAACAGATAAGTTCATATGGCAGTCGGGGGACCTCTTAGAATAGAAGGTGTTCCACAGAACGGTCCCCCGACTTCCATATGAATTTATTTGTTTCAGTCTCGTTACATAAAATTATTTAAGTCGGGGGTTTTTAAATTATTTTATCCTTTTCCAATTACATTTAATTTTATTATTATTTTATGTCGGGGGTTTTTAAATTTAAAATTTATTTTTTTATTTCCTGCTTTTTGTAGGGACTCCTTAATTTTTGTATTTCATTTGTTTTATTTTCTTGCGTTTTAAGATTCAGGTAATTTGGTGTACTTATAACAGGTTTTATATTCGTCTAAAAATAATTATTAATTTATAGTTGAAGAATAATTTTTAAGACTACTTATACAGATTTTTTGTTTTATTAGATCATTTTTCTAATTCTTCCTTTAGTTACTCAACTTTCGTACAAGTATTTCATAGCTATTAGATATTTCAGATCTAGTTTATAAAATGGGACTGCGACACTATATGATGTCAAAATACTTTGTTAAGTAAATTAATATTCCATTCGTAAAAATGGTCAAACTCAGTGGTCGTAGGTACCAGTCATCACTCCACTTTCCGCATCAATCTAGGGCATAGATCAGAAAAAAAAATGATTTTCAAGTTTTTAGTTTTCAATTCGTTAGTTAATATTCTTCATTCCCTTTCAATATAGTGTTCATTATTCTACTTGTCTGTGTGTTTCTGTGGTCTGTGTGGTGTCTATACTTAAAGAATAGCACCACCCCATACTTCCCGTGGGTGTCGTAAAAGGCGACTAAGGGTCGTACCGGAGAATGGGCAGCAGCGTTCTCTATGCATTCCACCACCATACTATACTGCGATCGCCAACCCGCCTGCCAAGCGTGGCGATTATGGCAAACCCCCCCCCCCCAACTTGGGGGAGGCCTATGTCCAGCAGTGGACGTCTTTTGGCTGAAATGATGATTCTACTTGTCAAGCCCTTGCATTTGATACCTACCTATATTGAAGGAGTTGTGAAAAAAAATGTAATTCGCCATTTTGTGGTGGCGGCCATCTTGGATTTGAAATTTATCATAGTGTATAGTATTATACTATTCAAGCCCTTTCATTTGATACTCTTATTGAGGGAGTTGTGAAAAAATATGTAATCCGCCATTTTGTGGCGGCGGCCGTCTTGGACCGATTTTCATCAAACATAGCTAAGAACATTCCCGACTAATTAACCTTTCAAACAAAAAAACAAAATCAAAATCGGTTCATCCGTTCGGGAGCTACGATGCCACAGACAGACACACACACACACACACACACCCCCACACCCGCACACACACGCACACAGACACGTCAAACTTATAACACCCCGTCGTTTTTGCATCCGGGGTTAAAAATAGTTATGATACACATTTATTATTGGTATCTAATGCCACCAATGTGAAGCGATGTTAACTTATATTACATTATGAGGCAATATAAGTAATTCATTAACTATGCTTTATCCACCAATCCACCATTGTTTGTCTTCATTATTTTAAATATTATTTTGTTTTTATCCATAGAGGAGAACCGTGCAGTTATGGGTCCATCAGTATGCAGATTCTCGAGAAGTAGACCATCATGGACGTGGGCCAAAACCGAAGGCTAATTCTTCGGCTCGTCACTACGACATCGTGACAAGGCACACAGCTAATCCGTTTTTAGGGTTCCGTAGCCAAATGGCAAAAACGGAACCCTTATAGATTCGTCATGTCTGTCTGTCTGTCTGTCCGTCTGTCTGTCTGTCTGTCTGTCTGTCTGTCCGTCCGTATGTCACAGCCACTTTTCTCCGAAACTATAAGAACTATACTGTTGAAACTTGGTAAGTAGATGTATTCTGTGAACCGCATTAAGATTTTCACACAAAAATAGAAAAAAAAACAATAAATTTTAGGGTTCCCCATACTTAGAACCGAAACTCAAAATTTTTTTTTCATCAAACCCATACGTGTGGGGTATCTATGGCTAGGTCTTCAAAAATGATATTGAGGTTTCTAATATCATTTTTTTCTAAACTGAATAGTTTGCGCGAGAGACACTTCCAAATTGGTAAAATGTGTGTGTCCCCCCCCCTGTAACTTCTAAAATAAGAGAATGATAAAACTAAAAAAAATATATGATGTACATTACCATGTAAACTACCACCGAAAATTGGTTTGAACGAGATCTAGTAAGTAGTTTTTTTTTAATACGTCATAAATTCATTCAATCAACTCAAAAATAAAAATAAACATTTAATTTCATAAACATAAACCTTATGCATAAACTCGGATGTTACGGAACCCTCGGTGCGCGAGTCCGACTCGCTCTTGCCCGGTTTTTATCCACTCGAGTAACTGCAACATCACATATAATGTGTGATTACAAACAATGCGAACTCATCTGCATGAAGACGAAGCTGGTTTACTGTAGTAGGTAAGCCAGCACGGAACATTTTGTTGTCCACCGCTCACCGACAAAAACGACTTCTGTTTGCTAGGTCTTACATAAATAATTTTAATTGAGAGAATAATAATAATAATAATAATATGTTTGAGAGTAATTCGATTATGTCTGCCTCTCAAAATGGATGTAGGAATGGGTCCCGCGGTACTAAGGAGCTACTCCTCATAGACATGGCCATTAGCCAACAGGTTCGTCGATCCCGCAAGGATCTGTCGACATGTTGGATAGATTACAAGAAGGCCTACGACTCGGTGCCACATACATGGCTCATGAAGGTGCTGGAGTTGTACAAGATAGATGCAACTCTACGCACCTTCCTTGAGTCGTGTATGAGGCAATGGAAGACAGTCCT
This sequence comes from Mesoligia furuncula, assembly GCA_916614155.1. Lineage (NCBI taxonomy): Eukaryota > Metazoa > Arthropoda > Insecta > Lepidoptera > Noctuidae > Mesoligia > Mesoligia furuncula. The sequence goes on from OU744792.1 coordinate 298,625, forward strand.
TCGTTATCCAGGATGTCGACAGATCCAGGGAAATGATGAGCCTGTATGGATTAAACGGGGAATATTTCAGGGCGACAGTTTGAATCCACTTTGGTTCTGCTTAGCCCTGAATCCTCTAAGTACACTACTGGATGATTCAGGTCTAGGCTATCGGTTGAGGAGAGATGGTCAGGTCATATCTCACCTCCTTTACATGGATGATTTGAAACTCTTTGCCCCCAACAAATTGCGTCTGATGGAGCTACTGAAGGTAACAGAAATTTTCAGTAGCGCCATCAGGATGGAATTTGGTGTCGACAAATGTGCAGTCATGCATGTAAAGCGAGGGGAGATTATGGAATCCGAGGGAATTCAACTCTCGGATTCCATAAGCCTCAGATCCCTCTCCTCATCCGAAAGCTATAAGTATTTGGGTATGTCGGAAGCGTTAGGCATCAACGATGCTGACATGAAGCAATCGTTGAAGGAGCGCTTCTTTTGTCGCCTGAAGAAGGTTTTAATTAGTCTTCTTTCGGGCGGAAATAAGGTGCGCGCCTTCAACGGTTGGGTCATGCCGGTTTTGATGTACTCTTTCGGCATACTTAAATGGACTCAGACTGAACTCGACGCCCTGGATAGAAGAGTCCGTACACTACTGACTGCAAACCGGATGCATCACCCACGATCATCGGTGATGAGATTGTATATCCCGCGGAAGAGCGGGGGTCGAGGCTTTTTAAATGCGAAGACCCTCCACAACCGCGAGGTGTGCAGTCTCAGGGAATATTTTTTAAAAGCCGAAGTGGGTATGCACCGTGATGTGGTCGCAGTGGACAAGGGGCTCACCCCGCTCTCCATGGCTAAAGAGAACTGGCGCAAACCTGTATTACTTTCTACTGATGACCGCAAGAAGGTATGGCAAAGCAAGGAGCTTCACGGGCGCTTCTATCGGGCTCTTCATGAGCCCGGTGTAGACTTCTTAGCGTCCATATCCTGGCTACGTTTTGGTGACCTTTTCGGGGAAACTGAAGGTTTTGTCTGTGCAATTATGGATGAAGTTATCTTAACGAATAACTACCGGAGACATATTATGAGGGACGGGACGGTTGACGTGTGTCGGGCATGCCACCGTCCGGGTGAGTCTATCAGACATATTATCTCTGGTTGTTCTCGTCTAGCTAACGGCGAGTACTTGCACAGGCATAACCAAGTAGCTAGGATTATTCACCAGCAACTTGCTTTGAAATATAAACTTGTGGATTCTGAGGTACCGTATTACAAGTATGTGCCCGACCCAGTTCTTGAAAATGACCATGTCACATTGTACTGGGATCGGTCTATCATTACTGACAGGACTATTGTTGCCAATAAGCCTGATATAGTGGTGATAGATCGATTAGCGCGCCGCACAATGATTGTCGATGTTACCATTCCACATGACGGGAACCTCGTGAAAGCTGAGAAAGAGAAGCAAATCAAATATCTCGACTTAGCACACGAGGTTGTTGACATGTGGAATGTGAGCTCGGCTATCATTGTGCCGATTGTCGTATCAGCCAATGGGCTGATGGCCGAAAGCCTCGATCAACATCTATCGAGGCTCTCGTTAGGCGGTTGGATCAAGGGCCTGATTCAGAAGGCAGTACTCCTTGATACGGCCCGCATTGTGAGGAGGTTCCTGTCTCTGGAGCCCTAACCACCGGTAGCTTGGACCCTGCTCCCGACACCGGCGGACAACAATTTTTTTATATTTTTAAATGTTTTTTATACCTATTTTTTATATTTTAAGAAATATTTAAAAATGTAATAAAGTAAGTTAGCTAAATAAATGAACGGAATAATAATATGTGTATAAAATGAAATAAAGGGAATAATAATAAACTTTATTTTCTCACCACAATATACATATTATTTTACATCGGTCAGATTCGACAATGACATATAATTCAGTAAGTGTAGTGTAGTTGAGTATATATTGTGGGAGACTGGTGCCTAAGTTAGGCTCGTGGCCTGTGTTTCAGGACACCAGGATCCCACCCCTTTACATTTTCATTTACAAATTATGTACTATGCGCGCTGACAGAATGTAGTAGGGTATGACATTTTATAGTTTCTATTTTAATTAATATCTAGATTAAGTATGCGAGACAAATGTTAGTAGATGTGTAATATTTGTGATTGAGTGGGTGTGTGGGTGTGCAAGTGTGTGGGCGTGTTAGAGTAAGTGATTCTGTGTTTAGGTCTTTGTAAGGATATTTTCAGTATCATTATAATTTAATTTTAGTAGCCAGTCAGTTAGCATCTTTTTGCATTTATGCTTTGTGAAACTATAGATATGTAACACCTTATTAGTTTTATTATATAAGTAGCCACCTAAATAGCAAAAGAAACGCTTTGCAAAAATTGTTTTGTGACGTAGATGCTGGCGCTCCACTGGGTCATATCGCCTTTTCCCCCTGGACAGCGTTGGATTATACACCAAGAGTGTATGTTGTTTCAACAGAATGTGCAATATAAATAGTTGGCGCACTGTCAGGACTTCATGTTCTTTGTATAGCTGTTCAGTGGGGTATCGATACGGGCGAAAAGACGACACTTTCAGTATAGCTCTTTGGGTTCTTTCGATTTCTATCAGGGTAGTTTTTGGAGCTCCACCCCAAGAGGTGATGCAATAGCATATTATAGACTGAGCGAGGGTGTAGTACACTAATTTCATAATGTTCTTATCGACTACATGTCTCAGCGTTTTGAACACATATATTAGTTTCCGTAGTCTGCTACTAAGGGTGGTAATGTGGTCTTGAAACCTTAGGTTTTTGTCAATTGTTATTCCCAGGTATTTTACATTCTCAGCCTTGGTGAGTGGTTCGCAGTTACAACTACCAGTGTGTGGGCTTGTGCAAGAGTGAGCTACAATAGTATTATGTAATGTTTGGGAGGATCCATTGTTTTTTATGGAGAATGCTATGTAATTGGTTTTGGTTGCATTAAGGGTCAACAGATTCTCGCGTAACCAGTTGGATACCTTATTAAAGCCTAGTTGTGCACACTCATAGACATCTTCCCACGAGTTCGCGCTGAACAAGAGAGCAGTGTCATCAGCAAAGCTAATGATTTTGCCATTAGGGATAGTGAGTGTACCCAGATCGTTGATATAAATGAGGAATAGTGAAGGTCCGAGCACACTGCCCTGAGGCGTGCCGTAGTTAATTGTTTGTTCCTCACTGATGAATTCATCTATCTTTACTCTCTGGGTACGCTCACTCAGGTAGTCTTTAAAGAGGTCCAGTGGAAGTCCTCTGATTCCCAAACTTTCCATCTTACGTACAAGAATTGGGACAGAAACCGTGTCAAAGGCCTTAGCAAGGTCCAGAAATATGGCCATAACTTTATCCCCACTATCCATATTTGTGACCACTTAATCTGTCAACTCATGGACCGCGTCAGAGGTGGATTTGCCTGAGCGAAAGCCAAATTGCGTTGGTGCGATTAGATTGTTTTTTTCCAAATAGCTCACAAGTCTGCTGTTCATTACCCGTTCCAGTATTTTGGAAAAAGCAGTTAGCACAGATATAGGTCTGTAGTTATCAACACGGCTCCTGTCCCCACTCTTGTAGATCGGATGAATTATGGCTTTTTTGAACACGTTAGGAAATTTACCTGTGGAAAGAGCAAGGTTACATATGTACGTTAACGGAGGCACAATCACGGCCGTGTGTTTTTTCAAGAGGTCACCGGATATCCCATCCCATCCCGCGGCACAGTTATTGCGGAGTGACATTAATATTCCGGCTACCTCTTCCTCATCTGTTGGGAGCATTACCATGGATTGCGTTCCGTTAGTTTGGTAACCCTTTGTAGTTCTTGTTTGTGTACCCTTTATGTTTTTTGCTAGTTTTTCACCTATTTTGGCACCTAATGTGGTTATTTTTAGTGATGAAAAGTGTTTTAAGTAATTAAGTATGAAGTGTAAGTGATGTTATAGTTATGCAGTTAGAAATTGTGCTAATTTCTTACTATCTAACATGTTGATTCATTTCACCTCCAATTCCACTTTCTTCAAATATGTACAGTCAACAGCAAAAGTAGATGATCAAAATCAGAAATTCAATACTAATGAACGGAGTTCGCGTCAGAACTGTGTGGCGTCGAAGTGATTCAAACCACTCAACGCCACATCAACGCCATACAGAAATCACTTCGACGCCACACAGTTCTGACGCGAACTCCGTTCATTAGTATTGAATTTCTGATTTTGATCATCTACTTTTGCTGTTGTCTGTACACTTTGAAAAAATATTTACGTCCATTCTTTTTGAACAAAAAACCTTGTCTTGTCTTATAAACTGGTAAAGAAGTTACCAGCAGTGTTCCACTCATCCAAAAGTTTGGAAATATGCTTAAAATAGTTTGCATTACTTAATGTATTGGCCACACGTAGTTTTTTATTTGCTAACATATACTTAGCTCATGCCAAATTGAACCTTAAGCCAACTATTGTAAAAAATAATAGTCGAAACGAGCTAGCTCATTCAATAATGACCCAAGCGATATGGAACAATAGTTGCCCGCATTCCAAGGCCTTGTTTATTTAATAAAATATTTCACATTAATTTTATTGCTTTTATTTAATTACCTTTTTATTTTTTTGTTTGAATAATTTTATTTGACACAAAATTGATGTTTTATTATAAGACAAAAAATAAAAACCTGTAAAACAATATTCCTCTGCCGGGGTTTGAACTTACGACACGAAGTTGAAGTCGTTATCTATGCCAGGTGCTTTCATCGACCAGCTATGGGATACATTATTTACAGTGTTGAAATATTGGAACTCATTCAATTATGGTTACAATACATTGGTATATTAGTCATTGGTATATGTGGGGATATCATACTCACATAGACAATTTAGCATTTGCTATTCGTACCCGACCGAGCGACTCATTAATTTCGTTTTTTACGTGTGTAAGTACATACAGAAAAGTAAAAAAATAATAATGTTTGTGTAAAAGTTGAGGGGCCTGTGGCTAAATAATAACAGCCACACAGGTCGATCGATCAGGTTAAGCTACGTTTGCCGCGGTTGGGCTGTGGATGGATGACCATTTTTACCCGACTGCGCGACGCAAAGGAGTGGTAATGTGTTCATCGGCCTATGTATGTATGTATGTATATATGTTCCTTTGAAGCACTATACAGACCAAACGCCTGGGCCGATTTTTAAAATTCACACGTTAACCGATTCCTCTTAGTCCGGCAAGTGTCACTAAAGACATGACGTTAGTGAAAATTCAATATGGCGACTACTGGACGCCATATAAAATATTTATTTGAATTTTTTTTTTTTCAAAACCTATCGAGTGGGGTATCAAAATAAAGGGTTTTAAAAGGTGATTACAAAAATATATACAACATATATATTTAAAAGCAATTTGAAGTGACAAATTGTAAAAAACACCTACCAAGAACTAAATCGTCTGCGAAATCTTTCACATTTGTAAACTAAAAAGCTGGAAATAAAAAAAGTTATTCAAAAAAATTAAAAAAACCCGACTGCGGTAAAAAACTTAAGTTAAAAAAAAACTGAAAAACTAAAAACAAGCCCATTTTAAATTAAATAAAAGTTGAAAGCAGGCGGGACCCATACTATTTTTATTATATTTTCAAATTCAAATGGGTCCCGCCTGCTTCCAACTTTTATTTAATTTAAAATGGGCTTGTTTTTAGTTTTTCAGTTTTTTTTTTAACTTAAGTTTTTTACCGCAGTCGGGTTTTTTTAATTTTTTTGAATAACTTTTTTTATTACATACCGAACCGTGCCGTGTACCGTGCTTTCCGTGCCTCGGAAAGCATGTTAAGCCGTTGGTCCCGTCTGTCATTCGTGGATCCTTGACAATCGTTACGGGTAGTTGGAAGTCCGAAAGTCTGACAACCAGTCTTTCCAAGGGGTATTGTATTACCCAGTAACTGGGTTGTGGAGATCAGATAGGCAGTCGCTCCATGTAAAATACTTGTATTCAGCTGCATCCGGTTAGACTGTCTAGTAACTAGCTCTCTAGTAACTAGCTCCGAGTCTCGAGTCGTCTGTGCGACACGAGCCACCCATTAATAATTGTATTTAAGTACTCCCTTTCCCTTCCCTGCCAGCCTCCTTCTTTTTGTTGTTTTTTTTAAATCGTGTTGTAGTTACGATCGTATTAATTGTAAACATTGCTCATTTTAATTTTTAATTTAATTCTACTTTTACTTTATTTTATAACTTATGTGTAATTCAACTAACGTTATCTTGTACTTACTATTTATTTCTGTGCTAGTGCTGTGCACTTCTGTAAGTGACGAATTCACAATTCCTAAAACTGTATGTGATTTTTGTTTGTGTATGTCTTAGTGAGTAAGTCGTTGAAGTGCCATATAAATAAATAAATAAATAAATAGACTGGAAGCCGACTCCAACATAGTTGGGAAAAGGCTAGGCGGATGATGATACGAGTTTCAGAGTTGACGTTCCAAATTTAAATCACAAATTCAAAACAATAAAATAAATTCAGTACAATAATAATGCCCGGCTAGAGCCTGGGGCTCAAATGACTTGCTTTAGGTTAGGTTTGCATGACATATAATTTGACGTTAGCGAGCAGGTGGTGTGAAAAATATTTTAATAAAAGTCAGCTGCATACTTAACTTACCTACTTACATCCAAAAGTACCGATTCAAAATACAACTTTTTGACTCGTTCAGACAAGTACTTAAACAATTCATATTGGCAACATTAAAACTACTCTATGAACTTTGCTTACACCACCAAGAAAGTGCAATTATATTATGATATGATACATGATTTTATTTCTGTGAGTAGGTTTGTACAGACGCCAGCATATCAACCTACCCGAAACTGTCAAATTTTGCCAATCAACTTTGAACCTTATGCTTTAGTGATAAAGTAGAAAATCTATTAAAGAAATTTGACACATTGTAGTAGCTTGATGTGCTGGCGTCTGTACAAACACTTTTACACGTCAACCATAATTTTAAAACTATATGACACCGGCGGCGTTTCATATCTGACTACTCTGAGAAGAGTTTCCAAACCAAACCTCAGAGGTGTCTTTTAAATTCCGGACATAATCTTGGTCAGATGTAAAGACCATGTAGATTGGTGTCAGAAATGGTCTTTTAAAGAAAGAATCACACAGATTGAGTGGACCTGACTAGTTAGTGCAAACATTTATCAGTAATCGTGCAGCTCAACTCAGAACTTAAGGAGCTCAATCATAATGATTCGACGAACAATACCAAAGAAAGGACATTTGGGTAGGCCTGTTTATGCGGCCTACCCAAATGTCCTTTAGTTGGTATTAATCTGCCATTACTCAAACTGCCAGACCATGATGAAAACTGAAACAATGACCCACTTATTACTCACAATCACAATAATTTAAATAACACAATACTTTATTGAGTAAATTTTCATGTCGTTAAATATGTACAAAGGTATCTAGAAAAAAAAATTGCAAAATAAAATTTAATAAATAGTTAATCAACATTCGTTGTGTATTTATTGGAGCAGCTCAATCTCAAGCCTTTTTGTCCTCAATATAGTCTTTAACAGTTTATTAGGCACTGTGGCATAGTTTCCACTTTATAAAAGATTTGAATTTATTAAGACTTATTTCTTAGCTGGAAATATTATTATAAAAACGTAGGTATACATTGGCATCTAAACGAGCCACCTATTTTCTGGAGCCTGCTTGTAGGAATGACGAAATTGTATTATGTTCTTAATATTTATATTATTTAATTCACTGTATTTTTTAAACACATTAATATTTTTATGTGCATACAAAAGATTTTTATAAATACATACTAAGAAGGCACAGTCATTATATTAATCTCTTTTTTGTCTCTGAGGGAGTATTTACGACTCAATATATAAATTGAACGAATTGCCCTTTATTGTAAAACATACATTGTCTAAATATCGGCGGCATTTCCCCACAATAGAATGCCGTACGACATCACTCTATAAAAATAACTAAACTATACTAAACGGGGTATTAAAATGTAACTTAACCAACAGTGTGTTGTGTAGAGTGCGCCTTCTGCTCCGTCGTAGTCTACTAACTGCAACCGGAGACGAGAGGGGGAGGGGGTAGAGGTTATATTTAGGAAGTGCAATCTGTGGATCAAAAATAAAAAGCCGCGCGCCCGTCGCGCCCCGCTCGCGTCCGTGTGACTACGACACGCGACAGGTACACGCGAGCAGTTGTATACAACGCTTGAGCCAAGTTCAGTGATAACGCTTCCGGTGTACACGTTTTATGATACACTATTAGTACTCGGCTGTTAGACGCCAGCCACCGAGCTGACACCCCACAGTGACGGGAATGTTCACAGCAAACCGTCACCTAACCCGACGCCCGCATTGTTACCGCTCTCACCATCGACGCCTCAGAGCCGCGCGTATAAGTCGCGCGTCCTCCGAGCGAAGTCTCCATACGTTCTGTCATTGGACAGTTCTTGGATTTTCAATATATCGGTAATCTTTTTAAAACTACATCATTGTGTGCCTACATATGAATATCTTGAGACGTCGCGTCGCTCGGACGACGTATGCGCGCGGCATTGAGGCGTCAACGGCGAGAGCGGTAACAGCGCGCGGGTCGAGTTAGTTAACTCTTGCGGGTTCATAAGTAGGCACAGAATAATGTAGTTTTAAAAAGATCGCCGATGTAGTGGAAATCCAACTTTGACAGAAACTATAATATATTCAACGAACCTCTCTAGTAAGTGATAATAAAATACTAATTAAATAACAGCTAAAGGTGCGCTCTGCTCCGTTATGGAAGTCTAGATGACCGGCGAGGTGGTCACTTCACTACGTACTGCGTGAACTAAAGCGATCGAGTCGTTCGGTCATTAAACTCAATGTTCGGAAAGAGGTCAACAGTTAATCAGCAGTTGTTTGTTCAATGTTTGCATCTAATAAGAGAGGCGTCAACAAAAACGAACACGAAACACAAGTTGTTGGGAAATTAATATGAGCCGTGAACTAGTACCGGGAATAGGGTCGTTAGTAATTATAGGAAATGAAAATGATTGGTGGAGCCGTCAGGAGCAGGTGCGGGCTGCGGGCACCTCCTCCGACACGTGCTCAACGAATTATTCCGCAGGAAGAGTACAAAGACGAAGTAATCCCAGCAACAAAGTGCGTCAGACACAACGACCTAGCGCCGGATTCATTAAACAACGTATTCTATTTGTGTCATCGACAGAGCACAATAAACAATTGAACTCACTCAGAGCACCATTGTGCGACGTGGACGCGGCCCGTGGCTCGCGGCGCCACAGCCACGAGTGGCTACACTGTTGATTATTGAACAGGCCCTGAAGAAGAATGGCTTACCTACTGCTTGTTTTATTCTTTTCAGTTGGCTACGCTCATCGAGATCAGTTTCCAAACCTGACAAAATAGATTTTATATTCAACAATAATAGGAATGTATTAGCATGATATTTCGGGATTTTTTCATTTACTTCTAATGTAAGCTTAGAACCATCGCAAGTTTTAACCGTAGGTAAGGTTTCTAGAGCTATAACTGGTAGCACATCTCATTTGTAAAACGCCTGTTAGAATCAAAACTTTATGAGTTTGACGTCCTCGAATATGAGGAGAGCCTCTGGATGATGATCTCACGAGTCGTAACATCTTGAATACTTATGAACTGAAGACGGCTCCAAATCTTCACTTTTATCTTGATTACAATACAAACTTAGGTCAACATTCTGTTTAACCTCACGAAGACTCTGCTGCGAGCTTTCAATCAGCAAGATTTTTAGCTAGCCATCCAAAGCCATGCTCTCATTAATAAAAAGTTATTTGACGTTCAAATAATTTAGCTAAGTGAGCTAGTTTAAATCTGTGCGATGTTTTACAAAATGTAAGGCATTTGTAATGAATGCTTTCTTGGTCAACACTTAGTTTTTAAATCTAATTTAGTCATAATATATCATAGTCCCAACATTTTGTAATTAATCTGTGATTTAAAACCCGTTCCCTTCCAGAAACAAAAAGGTACTTACAAAAAAAAAAAGTGCTTTTATTCTATGGTGCCAACACTAGCGGGGCAGAATCTAACAAGATTTTAGAGTAGTGGAATTTGCCCCACCAAATCGAATTAGTGGGGCAGATTCCACTGCATAATTTTAGACACTCCACTTTGCCGCACCAGTGGGGCGGCCGGTGGGCAAAGTGGAATGATTCGTCTTTAACCTGTTATACTGCATTGTCATGTCACGAAAATTGTAAACACTCCAAATGAATGTCGAAACGTACGGGTTGGCACATTAGGAATCGAATTAACAGCCGGCGCGGCGGCGCCCGCAGTGCTCCGTGGTGCACGCAAGTAAAAATACCTCGTGTTTGGGAAACGCCGCCATTCATCAGCTATACCGAGTACTTAATACGTACCTAATTCGTGTTACATGAATCACCCAACAACATACATGTAAATTATATCTTTAGTTACGTCTCACGAGAACTTGAGGAAATTATTCTCTGGTTTTCTTTACGCAATTCAAATTAGTGGGGATCATGTAAACTAAAAAATTAAGTATAAGTAAAATATGTCGGGGGTTTTTTAAATTTTTAATTTAATTTTTTATTTCCTGCTTTTTGTAGGGACTCCTTATTTTTTGTATTTCATTTGTTTTATTTTCTTGCGTTTTAAGATTCAGGCAATTTGGTGTATAATCAGGTTTTTTATTCGTCAAAAAATAATTATTAATTTATAGTTGAAGAATAATTTTTAAGACTATACAGATTTTTTGTTTTATTATATCCATCCATCCATCCATCCATCCATCCATCTATCCATCGGTTTCTTAGTAAACTTCAACTATATCCGACGCTCCTGTATACTTATCTCCTTTGTTGACTGTACATTATTCTACTTGTCAAGCCATTGCATTTGATACCTATAATGAATGATTTGTGAAAAAAAAATGTAATTCGCCATTTTGTGGTGGCGGCCATCTTGGATTTGAAATGTATCATAGTGTATAGTATTTTACTATTCAAGCCCTTTCATTTGATACTCATATCGAAGGAGTTGTGAAAAAATATGTAATCCGCCATTTTGTGCCGGCGGCCATCTTGGACCGATTTTCATCAAACATAGCTAAGAACACTCCCGACTAATGAGTCTTTCAAAAAAAAAAAACAATATCAATAACATCCCGTCGTTTTTGCGTCGGGGGTTATAGAAACGACTGTCAATTTAATCATTTTACTCTCTACTCATCGTTAAAATTCATTAATTAACATCATGACATCACGCGTTTATAGACTACTAGCTGCGCCCCGCGGTTTCACCCGCGTAAATGTCGATCCCGTGGGAATATCGGGATAAAATGTAGCCTATATGTTAATCCAGGTTGTCAGCTACCTCCATACCAAATTTTATCCAAATTGGTCTAGCCGTTTGAGCGTGAAGAAGTAACAAACATATAAACACACACACACTCACACACACACCCCCACACACACTCACAAACTTTCGCCTTTATAATATTAGTGTGATATAAACAAAATGTAATGTGCCTCTGTAATAGATTGTTTATTTCGAGTCCAGACAAGACGTAAGTTAGCAACCGATGTGTGTACTTCAGGAACCGAACTGTGTAATTCAGGGAGTGGCACTGGCCACTCCCTGGATTACACAGTTTAGCACAAAATACGTAAGAAGTGATACCGTTACATTACTTCCCATGTGCCAAAAACTTGCGTGCATTATCAACAAGACAGTATACCGTGCATCCGAGTGTGACAACAAATTCAAAAATGACCTAAAACACTACTTAAACTTAAAATCATATTATAGTCTAAAAGAATTTTTAACTGAGAAATAAATAAATTAATATCGACTTGAACACATTACATATACATAACTAGGTACTCTATAAGACATCAGTCCGCTACTGCCTCACTCCTGTATTTTTAGTGATAACTTTCTATTTCTTTTTTATCTTATCTGAAAATGTGACATTGTTCAAGCACTAAGCCCTTTTGCGCTGCAGCATAACTATGTGAAATTTCCGAACGAAACGTCACTGCGCGTACGCCGGAAACGCGGCGTCCGCCATACTTCTTCCCTTTTGCCGGCGACTCTCGAACACGACGGAGCTCTATTATCAAACTTGTACTATGCCATTTTTATGAATAAAATTCACTTATAATTATCAAGAAACATCTTTTATTGGAGAGACCAACAGCTGTGCCCGAAATCTAGAAGAAATGTACCAACATAATGGTCCTACGAGTCGGATCCAGTCCAGAGCTGTGGAAAACGCGCATAGAAGGTACGGCCAGCCATCCCAATTCTACCACACGTCCTCCTTGTCCACTTTGTAATACCGTGCTATAAACTGATTTCAGCAGCTGTTAGTAACCTGGTTCCTGTTTGCGTGCTCAACTCTGCCGCGTTCGCGAAGCATCGGTGCTAAGCGCAGTGCATCAGCATCACCTTCACGTCCATTCCGGAAACCGTGAGTACTCCATCCTCCTTATTGTCCGTCAAAAATGAGTGAGGAAAAGGAATTAGTTAAAAAAACGTGCCATAGTGAAAGGTCGTCTCACTAAGTTTTCGAATTATTTGTCTAGTATCGAAGGTGAAAGTCTATCTGATAAAAAAACGCATCGATCTTAAGTTACGGATTCAGGGAGCTACTAGCTTGTACAATGAGTTTAATGCCATACAAAATAACCTTGAGGAATCGGTGACTGACACCTGACTTAGATGAGCAGTTAATGCAGAGAGAAATGTTTGAAAATAGCTATTACACAGCGTTATCACAAGCCGAGTACTTATTAAAGCAGAGCCAGGGTACTGCCAGTTCCAATGCATGTAGTCACCGAGCAACGTCAATTAAATTACCAATTATTTCTATGCCTACCTTTGATGGTTCGTACGAGCAATGGTTAGAGTTCAGAGATTCATTTACATCTTTAGTGCATACCTCTACTGAAATCAGTAGCATAGAAAAATATCATTATTTAAAATCATCGCTCAAAGGAAGTGCAGCGTTAGTAATAGAATCAGTTGAATTTTCAAGCGATAGTTATGAAGTTGCATGGGAATTACTTCTCAATCGTTACAATAACAGCAGATTGTTAGTGCATAATCATGTCAAGTCATTGTTTACTATGCAGAGTATAAATAAGGAATCACCTGTTCTAATTAGGAAATTAATAGACACTGTTTTAAAGAATCTACGCGCATTAAAGTTACTCAATGAGCCCACTGATACATGGGACACATTGGTTATCTACATTATAGAATCTAAACTAGATCAATTAACAGAAAGAGAATGGGAACAGTACAAAGGCACATTATTTTCTGAAAGTAGTGATTCAAAGAAAAAACTCACAGTGAATGACTTAGTAAAGTTTTTAAAACTCCGGGCAGACATGTTGGAAACATTGCATGCGTCGCACTCACATAGCAAGACTAATAGTGATAGCAAGAAACAAAATAATAATACACAAAGTCAGTCTAAAATTCACTGCAATGTTTCCACGAATAAGCCACAGGAACAATCTATGCGTAACCGTAATAAGAGACTTTGTTTGCTATGTAATACACGTCATTCACTTTATTCCTGTCATAAGTTCATTGAATATGATTTAGAAACTAAGCTTAAACTTATTAATGACAACAAACTGTGTATGAATTGTTTACGTTCGGGTCATACAATAGATAACTGTAGGTTTGGACCGTGTAGAAAGTGTAACCAAAAACATAACTCCTTGATTCATACGGATGATAACAAGTCTGTTTCACTTCATGTGTCGAATAGCAATACTAATGCGGTGTCGCCGGCTCCAGTGAATACGGGGATAGCGCCCCTCTCCTCGCCTGTTGCACCCTGCTCGGTCTCCGGTTCCACGTCAAACAATATGATATCTACGATCCAAGCAAACAAAGTCCACGTACAATGCACTCAATCAGCTGTTATGAAACCGGTTTTATTGTCGACTGCCTTAGTTGAGATTTTAGGTAATAGTAACGATTACCACTTAGTGCGAGCACTTCTTGACAGCGGTAGTGAGCGATGTTTCATTACGAAATCATTATGCGATTTAATAAATGCGCCAGTAATACAGTCCACTCAAGAAATACGAGGTGTTGGTAACTCTGTCACACAATCTACGCAAATGTGCGACGTTCAGATTAAATCGCGGACCAACCCTGGATACACTACGCGTTTACAATGTTTTGTTTTACCTAACATTACGTCGGCGTTGCCTGCAATGCCAAAACAATGCGCACAGTTTAATATTCCCGATAATATTAAATTGGCAGATCCGCAATTTTATGAATCTCAAAATATTGATATATTAATAGGCGCAGACAAATTTTGGGATTTAATAAATAATAAGAAAATAAGATTACCGAATGGGCCTTTCCTATTAGATTCAAAATTAGGTTGGATAATAAGCGGACCTATTTCTAATTTTACGCATCATGATAGGTACATTCAGTGTAACGTTTCACAATCACTTGATTTGCAGTTACGGTTGTTCTGGGAGCTTGAGGAGACTTCCATGTGTCGGGATATGCGCACGGATGAGGAACGTGCATCTGAAATGCATTTCGTCGATAATACTACGCGCAATAACGACGGCAGGTTTAGTGTACGCATTCCTTTTAAACAAAACCCCGACACATTAGGCGAAAGTTACTCGCAAGCAGAACGTCGGTTATTAGCCCTTGAAAAACGATTACTACGTAATCCTGATTATAGAAAACTCTATAGCGACTTCATTCATGAGTACATTCGCTTAGGTCACATGAGTCGCGTTGACACCTACGGGACGCCTCATTACATTGTACCGCATCACGGTGTGTTTCGCGAGCATAGCACGACCACAAAGTTGCGTGTCGTGTTCGATGCGAGTGCTGCCACCAGTAATAATATATCACTAAACCAATTGCAAATGGTAGGCCCGCCAATACAAGGCGATTTGATGGCCATTTTACTACGGTTTAGGCAGCACACGTACACCGCATGTGCAGATGTCGAGAAAATGTACAGGCAATGTTTAGTTCATGAAGATCAACGTGACCTTCAACTGATCTTGTGGCGTGATGATCCGTCTGAGCCCATCGGTGTTTATCGGTTAAATACAGTCACGTACGGGACCGCATCTGCACCGTTTCTAAGTTGTAGGTGCCTAAAACAGTTAGCGACTGACTCTACGGATCCTGACGTCATAAGAATCATTAACCAGGATTTTTACGTCGACGACATGATAACAGGAAATGATAACAAAGAAAGCTTGTTAGATATTTGTCAAAAGGTAGCTAACGTTTTACAAACGGGTTGTTTTCCACTACGCAAGTGGATGTTTAATTTTAATTTAGATAATACAGGAAATAATGCGTCTGAATTATTTAAAGAATTAGCACTAGGCGAAAACGTGTATTCAAAAACTTTAGGTATAAGTTGGTATAATATTAGTGACGAATTTCATTTTAACACACAGTTTGAAAACACTAATAACCAATTAATTACTAAGCGTTATATTATGTCAAAGATTTCTCAAATATTTGACCCTCTAGGATTATTGAGCCCTATGATAATTATAGCAAAAATATTATTGCAGAAATTATGGCTCTTGAAAATAGGTTGGGACGATGAACTCCCTCGTGATGTCGTGGAAACGTGGGAGCGCTTTGCGAGTTCTCTGCCTATTCTCAAAGATATACGCGTGCGGCGACATGTCGTAGGCAGGGAGCCTGCGCGTATAGAATTACATATCTTTACAGATGCCTCCGAATCCGCGTATGGGGCCTGTATTTATGTACGCACAATCAATCGTGATTTAAGCGTTACTGTTAGGTTATATTGTTCAAAGGGAAAAGTCGCACCTTTAAATCCTGTGAGCATTCCGAGGCTAGAATTATGCGGAGCCTTGTTAGGTGCTAGGCTGTTTAGTAAGGTACGCGAATCGCTTAACTGTCACTTTGACAATATAATTTTTTGGTGTGACTCCACTGTTGTACTGGGTTGGTTGCACATGGCACCTAATTTACTAAAAACGTTCGTACAAAACAGGGCAGCTGAGATTCATGAATTAACGAAAGAACTGCCTTGGTGTCATGTGAGTGGTAAAGACAACCCAGCAGACTTAGTTTCCCGTGGAGTCAGGCTAGAAGATCTTAAATCTAATAAATTATGGTGGGAAGGGCCAGCATTCCTTCATGATCCTAACTTTAATTGTGTTCAAGTTATTTCAACAATTGCTGACATTCCTCAGGCAGAGTTGCCTGAGACAAAACCTGTAAAGGCTATTCAGTTATTTCTTAGCACAACCGAAATATCAGTATTTCCTTTTGAAAGATTTTCCCAATACAATCGTATGAAACGCGCATGTGCGTATGTATTGCGTTTTATTCACAACATACGCCATAGGAATGATATTTATCGTGGACCTCTTACTGTAGTTGAACTAAGAGAGGCTGACATTCTATTAATAAGGTTGAGTCAGCAACAGTCTTTTGCAGACGAATATAAATTATTATTAAATAACCGAAGTCTAAAGGGTAAGCATAGCTTGAGCAAGTTAAACCTATTTATTGATACTGACAAAACTTTACGAGTTGGAGGTAGGTTAAAGAGTTCGCCTGATTTTAGCTTTAATAAAAAACACCCTTATTTAATAGCATCAAAACATTGGTTTTCAGTTTTACTGTTCCGCAGCGAGCACAAACGACTGCAGCACGCTGCGCCACAAGCGCTGCTATACAATATACGCGAGTCCCACTGGTCAATAGGTGGCAGGAATCTGGCCAAGCGCACTGTACATGACTGCGTAACTTGTGCACGATTGAGAGGTAAACCTGTATCACCTATTATGGGCAACTTACCGCAGGAGAGAATCACTCCAGGTTTTCCATTTATACGTAGTGGTGTGGACTACGCTGGGCCAGTGTACGTATTGAACCGTAAAGGCAGGGGCTCAAAGTTACTAAAAGGCTACATATGCTTATTTGTTTGCTTAGTAACTCGTGCTATACATTTGGAATTGGTTAGTGACCTTAGTTCTGAGGCTTATTTATTGGCGTTAAAGAGATTTATTTCTAGGCGTGGCAAACCTGCAGAAATTATTTCCGATAATGGTAGGAATTTTGTAGGTCTTGCCAATGAATTTTCAAAATTTTTATCAAATTGTTCTGCAGATTTAATTGATTATGCGACTAGTCAGGATATTAAATTTTCTTTTATCCCACCGTATGCTCCTCATTTTGGTGGACTTTGGGAGGCTGGAGTAAAATCGTGCAAGCATCACTTGTCACGCGTAGTCGGTAATGCACACTTACATTTCGAAGAGTTTAGCACGGTATTATATCAGGTTGAAGCCATCCTCAATTCCCGTCCTATTAGTCCCATGTCTACAGATCCTAACGACCTCCTTCCCTTGAGTCCGGCCCATTTTTTGGTTGGTCGTCTCCTGACAGCGCCTGCCACTGAACAGCTGACAGATGTTCCTGTCCGTCGACTAACACGCTACCAACGACTAGAGCAGATCAGACAACATTTTTGGTCTCGATGGAGCAAGGAGTATATCTCAGAAATGCAAGTAAGAACAAAATGGAAGGAGAACAAGACTGATCTTCAGCCTAATACTCTGGTTGTTATCAAAGAGGACAACACTCCGCCACTGAAATGGAGATTAGGACGCATCATAGCCACACTGCCAGGAAAAGATGGGGTGTGCCGAGTAGCTGACATCCAGACTTCCAATGGGGTCATCAGACGCGCATTTCCTCGAATTTGTCCTCTGTTTGATGAAGATGCTGACACGATGTTGGACGCGAGTGCTTCCAAGGCCGGGGGCATGTTCAAGCACTAAGCCCTTTTGCGCTGCAGCATAACTATGTGAAATTTCCGAACGAAACGTCACTGCGCGTACGCCGGAAACGCGGCGTCCGCCATACTTCTTCCCTTTTGCCGGCGACTCTCGAACACGACGGAGCTCTATTATCAAACTTGTACTATGCCATTTTTATGAATAAAATTCACTTATAATTATCAAGAAACATCTTTTATTGGAGAGACCTGCAGCTGTGCCCGAAATCTAGAAGAAATGTACCAACAGACATATTATATGTAAAACTAATCTATTGACATTAAATTAACTGACATAATAAAGACATTTTAGAATCTCTATTGTAGTATGAGATTGTAATATGAAAATGATAATTTATTTATTTAGTTTATAAGAATGACATAATGTATAATAATAATTAAAATTTTTAAATGATTCTATATATCAACAAATTATGTGAATAATAAATAATGATAGCATGTTAAATTAATTAAAACCTGTCGCCTATACATTGCTGTGCCCTAGCAGGGTTCATTGTTTGGAACTATCATAATGTAACAACCTGTAAACAACATGAAATGCAATAAATGAATATGAATATGACACAAACCAACAATATTATGCTTCCGATAGGGTCCACAATGATCTTGCCGTAAACCTACCACCTAAGTTCACAATGTGAAATGCAAATAAATATTGAGCACTGAGTTCGCACCTAATTATTTGCTGGGTTTGCAGTTAGTGTGCACGTGGTACATAATCGAATTTCTGACTAAAATTGACTAGCTTTATGAGTGTATGGTATAAATAAGCCCCCAACTTTATGATTGGCATTTAAATAATACGAGAAGACCTCTTAAAAGTACGACAATAATAATTGTAATGATCGGATTAGTTCCGTCTGTTCAGATTAATCTCTCCATATATTAGGATTGGTCCTTCTGAAGCAGTTTGTTTAGTGATTTGTTTGGGAATCGGAAGCGCGTTAGTTTGGCTGTTGGCGCGGTCATTCACTCCGCGTATTCTGAGCGTGCGTGCACTATATCGCCGGATCGTGAACTGTTTCCGTGCGGTGTGCCGCTCAGTGCATCAGCGTGCTACAAAAACACAATAATAATAATTATACCCCTACCCGATTTCAGGTCCATCTTCACGGAGACTAAGCCTGCAAACTTCTTACCTGCTACTGAATTTTTTTTACTAAGAAACCCAATAGCTGTTTTGACCAGGCCCGAAACATGAACGCAGGACCTCGTGATCCGCAGTCGTTAAGTTAGCCAATAACGAACAGTCGTGTTAGGGCACGACGAAGTTCCGATCCGTCGCGCACTCAGCTTCGCTCCACTCATTCATCAATTTTATATGCACATGTCGTGCATTGACTGCCCCGTTGGTCTCGAGGTTACAAGCGCGACTGGTGAGCGTGGGATCCTGGGTTCGATTCCCAGAACGGACAAAGTGTTATTGGGTTTTCCAGTAGGAATTTTTAAGTAACAGCCCGGAGTTCGAAAGTTGGCGGTTTAACACCCACGTGCCTTTTTTTTTGGGGTGGTAAATCATAAAATGACTCCTCCCGTTCTGGGTGGAGCTGAAGGGACTCGACTCGACTCGACTCGTACTGACTAAACCCACCCGTGTTCCTTCCTTAGCCCTTTATGTTCCGGGGTAGCAGTAAACCTTTTGGACATTCCCGCTGCCCCGGACACCCACGTGCCTCGGAAAGCACGTAGTCCTGAGCCTGATCTCTGCTCGGTCGTGTCGGATTGCCGTCCCATTCGACTATGAGAGTAAAGGAACAGAGAGTGCACCTGTGTTTACGCACACACTTGTGCACTGTAATATTTCCTGCGTACCTGGCTAATCTCTGCCGTTGAGATTGGCCGCCGTGACCGAAGTCGATCGGGAGGATATTATTATTCGCATGCTGCTGTTGTGCTTCTGTGACCATGCGATGGCATATGGAGCATCGATACGCAAAATATAGATCAAACAGCTATTGTTGCACAAGATCATAGTCCTGGTACTCCAGAAACAGGAAAGAAATGTGACGTAGATGCCTCTACTCGATGTGTCTATATAGTCTCAAAATCGGGCCGGGGCTTTGAAGTTTATCCAGCCACTCGAACAAAGAACTAACGGTTTTGACCTAGAAACTGAAAAAAACACCAAATCCTGTGGTTTTATTTAAACATGCTGAGCTGAGTATGTTGGTGCTTGTGTAGTAGGTAAGCGCAGTGCATTTCACAATCTGCGCGACCACTGTCGCACTGCCCACACTTGTTGTGTGTGTCACCACGTTCGACACGTTACGCAACTTGTAACGGCGTGCCTTCTGCTCCGACAACTATTTGACACATCAATGAGTCACCTGAATATTACAGCAGATACTGACATGAACGGTTCGGCCCGAAACAGCCGGCAGCTGAATATCAAACAATACGTCAACATTCGTTAGTTTATTTACACGAAGCTCGTTATATTTACACACAAATGAATGTATATATCGACGCATGTCGATATTCCGGGATGTCACAACGGTGCCTTTAATATTCGCGCCACGGCACCAGTGCGCGCACACAGTGTCACGGGGTAGATAACGATCGGCTGCATGTGGCGGTGATTACAATCAGGTGCAAGTGTAATGACGAGGATCGACACCCGGGCCCTCAAGTTTCACCGACCACCGTGTTATCTGTCGACCGAAACGTGTCGAACAATGTAATAACGTGTCACAATGGGTTCTTCGCTCCAGGCCAATTTACCCGCCGCGAAACGTCGCTCGCGACATTCGGGAGGACTGTCATTACGGACGGAAACGGTGTAACAACAACCCTCAGACGAGACGAGGGTTGAGCGCGAGCGGAACAAAGAACATGACTGTAAACACTGCAAATAATTTACAAAAGGCAAAATACTTTTCAAACACCAGCCCGGTCTTGTACTGTGACACGTAAGCGGTATCTCTGGCACTAATCAAGAGCATCGTGTAGGAGCCCGTTAACACCCCGATGTTTGCGGTACACTTTTCATTATACAGCGAATCTGTTGCCTAAGTACCACGTGCTATTGATTGAAAGTGCACGATGAGCGATGAATTCAACCGCGTTGAATTGACTCGCATAGAATTTAATTGTGTATTCGTGGACTGGGACAGTAAATGAAGAGTTCAGTTATGAAGACACACGTTCACTTACACAGTCGGGACTGCTATATGTATTTACGTGTGTAGGTATGTGTATACTTAAGTAACGGGCTGCTCGTTCGGGCAGGTAGGCACCTAAATGTCAGAGATGAGCGTGTCGCCTTGCCCACTGACTGCAGCCACAAAATACAGAGAGTACAAAGGGCAATCTACATATAAAGTGCGCTCGAGCAACGCACACATACACGTTATCTCGGACTGGTTGGGACGAAGTGCAAAAATTTAAAAAACCCCCGACAGAAAATAATAATAAAATTAAATGCAAGTAATTGGAAAAGGATCAAATAATTTAAAAACCCCCAACTTAAAGAATCTAGGTAACGAGACTAAAACAGATAAATTCATATGGAAGTCGGGGGACCGTTCTGTGGAACACCTTCTATTCTAAGAGGTCCCCCGACTGCCATATGAATTTATCTGTTTTAGTCTCGTTACCTAGATTCTTTAAGTTGGGGGTTTTTAAATTATTTGATGCTTTTCCAATTACTTACATTTAATTTTATTATGAACCGCAGGAACCCGTTGGATGCGGGAAGCACAGGACCGGTCGAAGTGGAGGTGCTTGGGGGAGGCCTATGTCCAGCAGTGGACGTCTTTCGGCTGAAATGATGATGATGATGATGATGAATTTTATTATTATTTTGTGTCGGGGGTTTTTTAAATTTTTTATTTAATTTTTTATTTCATGCTTTTTGTAGGGACTCCTTAATTTTTGTATTTCATTTCTTTTATTTTCTTGCGTTTTAAGATTCAGGTAATTTGGTGTTTAATCAGGTTTTTTATCCGTCAAAAAATAATTATTAATTTATACTTAGTTGAAGAATAATTTTTAAGACTAAACAGATTTTTTTGTTTTATTATATCCTTTTTCTAGTTCTTCCTTTAGTTATTCAATTTTCGTACAAGTATTTCATAGCTATTAGATATCTTAGGCATTTCAGAACTAGTTTATAAAATGGGAATGCGACACTATCTGATGTAGAAATACCTGCGCTTTTTAAGTAGCATAATTCCATTCGTAATAAAAATAGTCAAACTTAGTGGTCGTAGGTATATACCATCACTCCACTTTCCTCATCATTCTAGAGCATTGATCAAACAAAAAAATATTTTCAAGTTTTTAGTTTTCATTTCGTTAGTTAATATTCCTCATTCCCTTTCAATATAGTGTACATTATTCTACTTGTCAAGCCCTTGCATTTGATACCTATATGTATTGAAGGAGTTGTGAAAAAAAAAAATATAATTCGCTATTTTGTGGTGGCGGCCATCTTGGATTTGAAATTTGTAATAGCGTATAGTATTCTACTAGTCAAGCCATTGCATTTGATACCTATATTGAAGGAGTTGTGAAAAAAAATGTAATCCGCCACTTTGTGGTGGCGGTCATCTTGGATTTGAAATTTGTAATAGCGTATAGTATTCTACTATTCAAGCCCTTTCATTGGATACCCATATTAAGGGAGTTGTGAAAAAATATGTAGTCCGCCATTTTGTGGCGGCGGCCATCTTGGACCGATTTTCATTAAACATAGCTAAGAACACTCCCGACTAATGAGTCTTTCAAACAAAAAAAACAATTTCAATAACATCCCGTCGTTTTTGCGTCGGGGGTTAAAAATGGAGCCACAAAAAAATGGCTGTCTAAGCTCGATTTATTTAATAGTTCCTTAATATTTATTTAATAGTTTACTGTTATTATTTTTATAATTAATTAATTTCAATAATATTATGTAAGTAATGAAATATTTATAATTTATAGGATTATTATGAAATAAATATAGTTTCCTATTTTAAGTCAGTATAAAAGAAGTAGCGTTTTTGTAAGGTAAATTCACGCCACCAACTATTACGTAAGTTGAAAACATGATATTTTGTTTGTGTAGATATTGTATTGTTTTTAGTGTCATTTAATAGGTTTAGGTCTAAAACGGATAGGGCAAAATAAATTGTGTAAATAGGGTACCTAATCCGTTTTGAAGTTATTAGGGATTTTCGATAGTGAAAATTGACAAAGTAAAATTTTATGTTTTTGTTCTGTAAACTTTTTGTATTGTAATACTATGTTTATTGTTTTGTTTTAATATTGTAGAATAAGCTCAACAAAACAACTAGATATGAGTGCCACTACCACGATAGTTTTTTCTGCATAAGCCAAGGTTGACAACCATAGCGCGACCGCCGAGCATAGGTTTGAAAAGTGATTGCCTTCTGTACTCTCTGTATTTTGTGCTGCAGTCGACGGACAAAGCTTGTAAATAGTTTTCGCTGTTATGTATAAAAATGGCGTGTATCGCACTCGGCGGCACTCTGCGGTGTCGAGCACTCGCCGCAGTCGTACGGAGTGACGTGGAGTGACCGCGCTACTGATCCTTGCGGTTTGTGTACCTCACAGTCACGTGAGACCGCATGCTGACGCTTTTTGGGATAGTGTGGGATTACTTGAATTGCAGATGATGACTGTCATCTGCCTAGCCTTTTCCCAACTATGTTGGGGTCGGCTTCCAGTCTAACCGGATGCAGCTGAAAACTAGTATTTTCTATCTGTCCTCCACAACCCAGTTACTGGGTAATACGATACCCTTGGTAAGACTGGTTGTCAGACTTTCGGGCTTCTGACTACCCGTAACGACTGTCGAAAGATCCACGAATGACAGTCGGGACCAACGGTTTAACGTGCTTTCCGAGGCACGGAGGGGTCACGGTATGTAAAGATGGTCATCCATCGACCATCGACCGATTAGATCACCAGATCGGCAGATCGACCTGTGCGGCTGTCTTATTTAGCCACGGGCCTTTACCAGTAAAGTGTTTTTTATGAAGTATCTTAGAACTCTGGGTCACTTCTTTACTTCCTGTCGGTAAATATCTTCTTAACATTTAAATATAGGTACGTACGTAGCTCACTTCACCGTTCCTCCGCTTTCTACTGAATGTTCAGTTAACTGTGTATCTCTTATAGGTTCGATCATAATTTGTATACATCAAGTACATTATACATAGAATTGAATTGTAGGGCATTGTTTATAAATCTTGAATTCTTTCGGTTATCAATAACTCGTCCGTGGTGGTAGTGAAGACAGTCTGTCAGTAACTGTGACTACAATCACCAGGTGCGATATGTTATTGGTTGTTACTGGCGCAGTCAATAGCTCGGCGTCACGTCTTTGAATATTCACGGCAGCGCTCGCCGACGTGTGGTGAGTGTTGTGACACGGCGCACAATTGATATCACTTGTATCGGAGACGCGTGTGAGTCGTGTTACACAGATCGCATACCGCATATTGGCTCACCTAAAGTTCTTTACCCGAAATTGTTCTTCCTAATGATTTGTAATCCGAATGATCAGTCTTCCTAATATTTTTCATCCTAAAGTTTTCATTCATACTATTTGTAGTGCTACCGGCGATGTTCATAACACTCATGTTTCCGAAAATTGTAATTAATAATATCATTAATGTAAATATATTTAAACTCCTACTGTTTTTTATCATAACGCTTAAATCCCTAAACATAATTACCATAATATTAGAAGATGATATTTATAGTTTTCATTTGAGGGTATGATTATTATTTGGGGCTAGGTATGCTTTACATAACGTACTGAGTTGTGTCTATAGAACCACTGTACTTCCACACCCGACGCTTTTTGATAGTAGCTCTTTTTTGGATAGAATAGACTCTTTTTAGTGTAAATACGAAAACCGCAAAGTTCGCAAAATCATAGTGGCCGAGAAAAGAAATCCCAAAGTTTTTTTTTTATCTACAAAAATATGTGGTTAGGCGTAGTCGACGGACGCGCTTCGCGGGGTCCCTATTTCTGTCTACAGGGTTTAAAGGAACCTAACACGAAGGGGATGACGGGGGCTCGTTCGCTCGCTTTGCTCGCTCACTCGAGCCCCCGTCATCCCCTTCGAACCTAACCTGTCCGAGTCGGGGTGCCCCAAGTCCCGAGCTCGTTTTGCTCGCTCTTGCAGCATCCTAAGTTGTCATTACAAATGTGTTACTTTTGTATATTATGTTGGTTACCGCTATAAATAAAATCTAAACAAAAAAAAAATCTAGAAAAAGAAATCTAAACAAAAAAGATATGACTTTGAATAAAAGTGTAAAAGATGGTTATGTTGAGAAAATATAGGAAAACAAATAAAAGTCTAATAGATGTTTATTGCTACTGACATTATGAAGTTGAATGCTTCGGAATTATGAACATTAGAGACAGAGTAGTTAGGAATTGTGATTGTTAGGATGAACAATTTTAGGAAGAACATTTTCGGATTTCCAATTATCGGAGTTGAAAATTTAGGTGAACTTTGGCGCACCCATACAAGTATACATGTTGATACCAAACTTATGAGATATTGTACCAGCTATTGTAACACAGGTTTATACAAATACAAATAAATAAATAAATATACCTACGCGCGGCCGCGGAGTCAAAACGTTCGACCTGAGAGAGGTGTTATGATTTTTTTTCTAAATTCTTGAGGAACCCCTACAGAGGTATCGCGGAACCCTAGGGTTCCGCGGAACACACTTAGAGTATAGCTACCCTAGATTGATGAGGAAAGTGGTCTAATGAGTGGTACCTAGGACCTACAGAATTATTTTTTAGTTTTTAGTACATTATTTACATCATATTTTCATTAAAACCGTGTAACTTAATTTTTTTTTCTTATTTTTTTCCAAGTTTTTAGTTTTAATTAAACTCTATGATTCGCCATGCACTGTGTTCTACTTGTAAAGCCCTTTCATTTGATGTCCATAACCCATATTGAAACTTAATTACGAAATTAGAAATATTGAAACAAATATGAAATCTGGTATTTTGTATTGGCGGCCATCTTAGATTTGTAATGTTTCATAGTGGACAGTATTCTACTAGTCAAGACCTTTCATTTGATACCCATATTGAAAGGGTTGTAAAAAAATATGTAATCCGCCATTTTGTAGCGGCGGCCATCTTGGATTTACAATGATACTGATTAAACTAAATTGTATTCAAACTCAAACTCAAAGCATTTATTTCAATTAAACCTTGTACAGGCACTTTTAAATTGTCAAAATTAAATAGTCTGTCAGTTAGTCCGAACGTTGAAGCTCCAAAACGTAGATCTCTATGGAGAAGAACGGGCAAGAAACTCCATGGACACTCTTTTAAATCAAGATATTACAAAATCCTGGGTACATTATTCTTGTTGCTTCTATATGTGAGAACAATGTAAAAAAAAAGGCACAAATGAAGAAACATTTTTAGCAGCAGGCGGGACCCATTTGAATTTGAAAATACAATAAAAATGGTGTGGGTCCCGCCTGCTTCCAACTTTTATTTAATTTAAAATGGGCTTGTTTTTAGCTTTTCAGTTTCTTTTAACTTAAGTTTTTTACCGCAGTCGGGTTTTTTGATTTTTTTAAATAACTTTTTTATTTCCAGCTTTTTAGTTTACAAATTTGAAAGATTTCGCAGACGATTTAGTTCTTGGTAGGTGTTTTTTTGCGATTTGTCACTTCGAATTGCTTTTAAGTATATATATTGTTTACATTTTTGTAATCACCTTTTAAAACCCTTTATTTTGATACCCCACTCGATAGGTTTTGAAAAAAAAAAAAAAATTAATATGGCGTCCAGTAGTCGCCATATTGAATTTTCACTAACGTCATGTCTTTAGTGACACTCGCCGGACTAAGAGCAATCGATTAACGTGTGAATCATAAAAATCGGCCCAGGCGTTTGGTCTGTATAGTGCTTCAAAGGAACATATAAACATACATACATACATAGGCTGATGAACACATTACCACTCCTTTGCGTCGCGCAGTCGGGTAAAAATAAGCATTGGCAGTTAAGAGACGACCAGTCTCAACCGACTATTGTCTTCAAAACTAAAGGTGTGTACCAAATGTCAGATCGATCTGTAGGGGGTAAAATTTCAAGTAGGTACTAATATTGACCCAAATAAATCTATATACATATTGTAACCCGACCTTTACAGGATGAAAGAGCTTTTGCTCTACCTACTGCGCTGGCCTCGCTTCAGTAAATTGATAGGGTATGTAATCGGTTAGGGAAAGATTCAATTAAACAAGTACCTATTTACACAATACAAAGTTTATTGTAATAATACACAAATGAAGGTACACAAATAAATAATGTGGCGAGCCACCAAAGTAATATATCTTTCCCCAAACACCTGGGCATTCACACCCATACAACCAGTCTCCGTACCTGGTTGTACCGGAGTGTACGCCTGCACGAGACAATGACAAATTCTCAGAATCGCTGTATCGAGTCCGTGAGATGAACCACTTAATAACTTCTCCGTACAAGTATCAACCTATTGGATTGTGCTCATATAGGGAAAATAAAGATTATGCAAAGCAAACCCGAGACACAATAGTTTATAACAACTGGTCTTATCACCTAGTTCCTACAAAAGGCCTAACTCTCTCATATATTAAATTATGGCACTATAGATCAACTAAATGTTCTCTCTGTATAAATGAAACCGTCAGTTAACGCTCTCAGATCCTCTCAGTTGACGGCTTTCCGGCCCTTAGCGTCGCTCGCAGGATAAACCTGCGAACACACGAAGAACGTGGCCTACGGGCATAAATGGTGACGCTTGCGTTACCTGGAGCGGCGAACTTCCCTCATCACCTGGATTCGGCTAGGTAAGGCCTTCTTCGACAACAGAAGACCACACTACAAGGGACAACCTTAAAGTTGCCGGCGCCCGGATCAATTTCCAATTTTCTGATCTCAGGGCTGCTCCAAGTCTTCACGACTTAGTCGCGTATAGCACTGATCATAAAGGTAGGGCTAGCTTAACAGCTAGACCTGTAACAACGTCCTCGTGTCAGAACACAACATGTAAAACCTAGGCTACAGGCTATCCAGCAAGAACAAAGAAAATGGTTGAATACTCACAGGATTCAGCTTCAACACTCCTAACAAAACCCCATCGGGTTATTTGGGAATATTCAGGTCCACACACCACAGGTGGAACACCAGGAATAAGTCCCGCTCAATCGGCTCAATTAGCCTTTTCGCTCGAGTAAAGAGTCGCAAAGACCGGAAACCTCCTTTTGCTTTTCAAACCTATCTGTCAGTTTGAACTCCAGAATATTCCTCCACAGACTAAATAAATCTTATCGATTTGTGACTTTAAATTTATTAAACATTGTATATAATTTAAATGTGGTTAATTATGTGTGTCTGTTTATTTACTATAAATAAGTATCAATTATTGTATTAAATGTTCATGATACACCACGACCCTAACGCCATCTACTGACGCGGAGACTACGCTCCACGAGCCTGCACAGAACCACGACAAACGTATCTATTTTGCAACGTCACAATATACAGGATGAATTTTCCAAGTGGGCGTGGATTGCCAAATTGAAACTATGAGGAATAGCGAAAAGTACTCAAAGGAGTCGCGGGCTCGATTTTGATGAAAACTAAAACTGCATCCTTGGATTTTTTTAAAATCAATATTTCTAGCCAGGAATCGAACCCGTTGATTTTGATTAAAAAACATACTGTATTGTTACACCACTCGATAGTGTCCCTAATAAGGATCAAATTCTGAGAAGTAATGACATACGGCAAACTTAAGGAAAATGTTGGATTTCAATAAACTGCTTCTTATTTTTTTATTAACCCCCGACGCAAAAACGACGGGAAAAATAACTTTAATTTCGTAAGTCGGTGGAAAAAAACTAAATTACAGATCCATAGACACCGACTTCCGAAATTAAAGTTATTTTTCACTTTGTAGTGTTTTTTGGAAGACGGTTGTTTAATTTTGTAAACAAGTTTTTGTTTGGAAGGTGAATTAGTCGGGAGTGTTCTTAGCTACGTTTGATGAAAATCGGTCCAAGATAGCCGCCGCCACAAAATGGCGGATTACATATTTTTTCACAACTTCCTTAATATGGATATCAAATGAAAGGGCTTGAATAGTAAAATACTATACACTGAGATAAATTTCAAACCCAAGATGGCCGCTACCACAAAGTGGCGATTTATCTTTTTTTTTTTTCACAACTTCCTGAATATGGGTATTAAATGAAAGGGTTTGACTAGTAGAATAGTATACACTATTGCAAATTTTAAATCCAAGATGGCCGCCACAACAAAATGGAAAATTACATTTTTTTTCACAACTCCTTCAATATAGGTATCAAATGCAAGGACTTGACATTCAAGTTATTCAACTTTCGTACAAGTATTACATAGCTATTAGATATCTTAGGTATTTCAGATCTAGTTTATATAATTCGGTTAAAAATGGGACTGCGACACTATCTGATGTAGAAAATAATTCCATTCGTAGAAATGGTCCATGGTGGTGGAATTTCCTCATCAATCTAGTGCATCGATCATGCAAAAAAATAATTTTCAAGTGTTTAGTTTTCATTTCGTTAGTTATTATTCCTCATTCCTTTTCAATATACTGTAAGTACATAATGTCATAATGTCATTCCCTTTCAATATAGTGTAAGTACATAATGTCATAATGTCATTCCCTTTCAATATAGTGTAAGTACATTATTACATTATCCTATGACAAAACAAATAATTCTGAGTCGAATTATGTAAAACAGTGAATATCGTAAAAAGTGCAGTTGACTCTTTCTACTTTGTTGCCGTCGTACTGTCTACACGGAACGTCATCTTTGTCTACTCTTCCGTCAACAAACCGGTGCTCATGCTACGCGTGCTGCTGGCTAAAAATATTGATTAAAAAAAGATCCAATGATGCAGTTTTAGTTTTCATCAAAATCAGGCCCGCGACTCCTTTGAGTACTTTTCGCTATTCCTCATAGTTTCGGATTTGGCCATCCACGCCCACTTGTAAAATTCACCCTGTATAATATATGTCGGCGCGTGAAGCGGTTGGCGCTGTTTGTTTCGAAGTTTCGAGCTGTCAGAACACGATGACCGATGTCACTCGGTTTTGACGTTTAAGTCGGTTTAAGCAATAGAGCTTAGTTCGGAAATCGCCTCATTCGGATACGAAGCGAAACGCTTGAGTGAGCTCGCGACTGGGCTGGCAACACTGGTTTTGGTATTAATTAGTTTGCCAACACTGGTTTTGGAGGGAACTGAAAAAAAGTCAGATTACAGAACGACAAAACGAGACACACATGCTTCCCCGGAGTTTTCCGGGATGAGAGGAGTTTTATGGTGGAAATTGGAAAAGAGGAGCAGTGAGAACTCCTCTAGAAGAGAGAGGTTCCTTGAGGGACAGTCAACGGAGATCAATTTGGTTAGCCAGCCCGGTAACGATCTCGCTGCGTATCTGGATGTGTCGTGTACCTACAGTGTGTGATGATTAGCGAGTGTGATTCAATTGTTCGTAAACTATAATCTGATTTGAAGTGCAAACGGTTATTCTATTGCGCAATAACCAACTCTACCCATAGTGCGCCCACGGTATTTAAAATATGGCTGATGATGACGAGACACACTATACCTTCTCCGTCATATATAAAAGAAAGTCGTGTTAGTTACACTATTTATAACTCAAGAACGGCTGAACCGATTTGGCTGAAAATTGGTGGGAAGGTAGCTTAAAACCAGGAGACGGACATAGGATACTTTTTATCTTTTTTTTTTTCTTATAGGAGTAGGGTAGGACTACTGTAGGAGTAGGTTAGGAGTAGGGTAGGAGTAGGGTAAGAGTAGGGTAGGAGTAGGTTAGGAGTAGGGGTAGAAGTAGGGTAGAAGTAGGGTAGGAGTAGTGTAGGAGTAGTGTAGGAGTAGTGTATTAGTAGGGTACGAGTAGGTTAGGAGTAGGGTAAGAGGAGGGTAGGAGTAGTGTAGAAGTAAGGTAGGGCTAAGGTAGGGGTAGGGTAGGGTAAGGGGTAGGACATTACGCGAACGAAGTAGCGCCGGGCAAAAAAAAAATTATAGAAATAATTTATATGGCAAAACAACGTGTGCCGCCGGGTCAGCTAGTAAACAAATAAATATATAACAAACTCAAACTTAAACTCAAAGCATTTACTTTAGTTAAACCTTGTACAGGCACTTTTGAATTGTCAAAATTAAATAGTCTGTCAGTTAATCAGAAAGTTGAAGCTAGTTGCCCATTCCAAAACGTAGATCTCTATGGAGAAGAACGGGCAAAAAACTCCATGGACACTCTTTTAAATCAAGATATTACAAAATCTTGGGTACATTATTTTTGTTGCTTCTATATGTAAGAACAATGTAAATAAAAAACTGGCCAAGTGCGAGTCGGACTCGCACACGAAGGGTTCCGTACCACAAGGCAAAAACGCCGAAAAAAACATGTTTGTTGTATGGGAGCCCCCCTTAAATATTTATTTTATTTTAAGTTTATTATTTATTATTAACGTTAAAATACAACTGAGTATTTTGTGAATATTTCAAGTGCCTACCTGTTGCCATTTATGATATCTAGCAAAAAAGGGCAAAAAAATCGCGTTTGTTGTATGGGAGCCCCCCTTAAATATTTATTTTGTTTTGTTTTTAGTATTTGTTGTTATAGCGGCAACAGAAATACATCATGTGTGAAAATTTCAACTGTCTAGCTATCGCGGTTCTTGAGATACAGCCTGGTGACAGACAGACGGACAGACGGACAGACGGACAGACGGACAGACGGACAGACGGACAGACGGACAGACAGCGAAGTCTTAGTAATAGGGTCCCGTTTTTACCCTTTGGGTACGGAACCCTAAAAAAAAGACAAATGAAGAAACAATTCAAAACATAATATTAAAAATAAGCCTTGGCAGTTAAGAGATGACCAGTCTCAACCGACGGCGCCCGTTCACGAACAATGATCCAACACACGCGCCACCATCGGTGAGACAATTAAGTGAGCATGACACGTTCTCAACTGCCATGCTCTTTCAAGTCAACATCAAAAAAATCATCATAAACGGAAACATGGTTCTTACATTTACAAAATTAAAAAAAAAATGCTTCTAAATTATACAAAACTATAGTTTGCAATTTATTTAAGATGTTAATATAATTTACTACCAAACAGAAATAGATGTTTAATATTGCAGTATTCAACAATTAAAACTGGATTGAATAAAATAAAAAAGTTATGTTCGTAATGTCAGAAATATTGAAAAAGAAAAAGGGAAGCATCTCTTCCAAATATTGAAATTTTAACTAATGAGCCCAAGTGCCTGTGGAGCAGGACCAGCATTAAGCTAAGCATTTTTATCTACGATATAATCATCCAACTTGTAATATGCTTGTCTACAGTGTCTGCGTTTAATGCATGTTTTAAATTTCTTCTCATTTAATTGAAGAATATCGAGGGGTATTTTATTATAACATTTTACACAGTAACCCATAAAAGACAATTAGACAATCTTAATTTAGACAATCTGAAACGCGGTTGATCTAATTTGTCCCTATTTGTAGTGTTAAAATTATGCCTGTCACTTATCTTACTAAAAAGATGTAGATTTTTTCGAACGTACATAATGTTTTCATATATATATTGACAAGGAACCGTCATGATGTGAATTTCTTTAAACAGTTCCCGTAGAGAATCGCGTCTGCTGAGCTTGTAGATGGCTCTGACAGCCCTCTTTTGCAGAATGAAGATAGAATCAATATCTGCAGCCCGTCCCCACAACAAAATACCGTAAGACATGATGCTATGAAAGTAACTAAAATAGACCAGTCTCGCGGTATCCACGTCTGTTAATTGGCGAATTTTCCAAACAGCGTAAGCGGCCGAAATTAGCCGCCCTGCAAGTGATGTTAAGCACGGACCCCACTGTAGCTTTGAGTCAAGCGCGATCCCCAAAACCGTATTTTCTCCCTATTCAATACAACATGACTTTCATTACTTCTAACATTCGATAAAGCGAATCTAATGCATTTAGTTTTTTTCTCATTTAATACCAAATTATTCACAGTAAACCAATTATGGACCATAAGCATAGCGTTATTTACGTCGTCAAGCTCCTACGCACGTCTGCTTACTTTAAAAATCAGTGATGTGTCATCAGCGAATAACACCATTTGTGGTTGGTTTTTCAGTAAATGAGTTAAATCATTTATATATACTACAAAAGAGGAATGGCCCCAATATTGAGCCTTGCGGTACTCCCATTTTGACTTTTAAGCCCAATGAATTCACACCGTTAATTTGAACTTGCTGAAATCTATCATTTAAATATGATTTTGTTAAGCTAAGAGCAAGTTTACCTAGTCCGTAATGCTCAAGTTTCAAGAGCAGTGTTTCGTAATTCACGCAATCAAATGCCTTGGATAGGTCACAAAAAATGCCTATTGCATCTTGTGCCTCTTCCCATGCGTTAAAGGGGTGCGCCAAAGTTCACCTAAATTTTCAACTCCGATAATTAGAAAACCTCCCTCAGGCACCCAACACAAGACCACGTTCGCAAAGCATCAGTTTTATGTAATTAGCGCTTATATTTACAAAAAGATTCATATACAACTGAATATAAAAACTGGCCAAGTGCGAGTCGGACTCGCACACGAAGGGTTCCGTACCACAAGGCAAAAACGCCGAAAAAAAACATATTTGTTGTATGGGAGCCCCCCTTAAATATTTATTTTATTTTAATTTTATTATTTCTTATTAAAGTTAAAATACAACTGAGTATTTTGTGAATATTTCAAGTGCCTACCTGTTGCCATTTTTGATATCGAGCAAAAAAGGGCAAAAAAATCGCGTTTGTTGTATGGGAGCCCCCCTTAAATATTTATTTTATTTTGTTTTTAGTATTTGTTGTTATAGCGGCAACAGAAATACATCATCTGTAAAAATTTCAACTGTCTAGCTATCGCGGTTCTTGAGATACAGCCTGGTGACAGACAGACAGACAGACGGACAGACGGACAGACGGACAGACGGACAGACGGACAGACAGCGAAGTCTTAGTAATAGGGTTCCGTTTTTATACGGAACCCTAAAAAAAACAAACAAACACAACCTAAAATTAAAAGTGACAGAATGGCCACTTAATCAGGACTATGCCGCAACGGAGACTTTACTGACCTATATCTCCTAATACCAATAATTATAAGCACTCACTCATCTTCTTGCTTGCACGAATACTTCTATCCTCGCATTCACACACACTCGCATATACAGCTCCCCCACTCACTTATACATCTACACCACATTACCTACTTATCCCCACTCACACATACATACACACACCTACACACCAATAATCAAATTCATTTAATTTCATTGACCCACATCCTCACACTCTCACATACTCTCACAAAAAGTTAAAACCTGTAACGTAAACTATAAATTTTTGTATTTTTTTTGTTTTCTTCTTTTCTTCCCTTCTGAAGGTAAATTGACACAGTCCACTCATACATAATATCAATTGGAACCTCATTGCGAATCACTGTCTCCTAAGATACAGGATACCCTAGTTTAAGAGTTTAATTAAAGTGTTATTAAACTTATTCAAATTACCTGATGTTATTGGTCTAGTTTGAATCTGCACTTTTTGTATCGGTGTGTTGGACTCAAAAGACACGGTGATCCGAAGGGAGATAATTTACAATAGCTTTATCTAAATATTCACAGAAACAAAAAACATTATCAATACATGTAGCAGCTGTAGCCGTAGTTATTCGCGTTGGTTCCAAAAACACATTTGACAGATTGAATGATTTAAAGAGGCTTAACAATCTACTGCTATTTGAATTATTTTCACCACAAGCATCCACCAAGTCACCACAACGAATTACTGATTTATTTATTACCAGTTGCAAGTTTTCCTAAGATATCTTCCGTTACTGACTCAAATATAGAGTAGTTTTGATAGTTTGGAGGTCTGTAAACGCACACTATAAAATGCTTATCTAGCTCAACACAGGACAGTTCGATGCTATGTTCCACCGATAGTTCCACTATGTCTTTACGAGTCTTATATTTTACACAATTTTTAATTAAGATTAATGATCCACCACGCAGCATGGATTTTCGGTTAAAGCAACTGCCTACACTACAGTTCTCATAATTAATCATCATTTCATAATCTTTCAACCAATGTTCAGTAATACAAATCCCAACAAAAACATATAATGTTGAACAAGACGGCCAACTTCCTTACTTCATGTAGATGTTTGACCAGCAAAAGAGTTGAAATCGAAACCAACGCCAAGTTTTAAACCATTTTCTTTGCACCGGCCTTATTTTGCAATTCTGTTGTAAGTATTTTGTGTTTGAAACTTTTTAGATATCAATACAATAATATTGTTCCATTTACACTTGGCGGGTTTTCGTTGTGTTATAGTTATTTTTCATGCATATTATTTTATGGTTTTCTGAAAACCCGCCAAGTTTAAATGGAACAATATTATTGTATTGATATCTAAAAAGTTTCAAACACAAATTACTTACAACAGAATTGCAAATAAGGCCGGTGCAAAGAAAATGGTTTAAAACTTGGCGTTGGTTTCGATTTCAACTCTTTTGCTGGTCAAACATCTACATGAAGTAAGGAAGTTGGCCTTCTTGTTCAACAGTATATGTTTTTGGTGGGATTTCATTTCTTTTTTCCAAGCGGGTAGATACACGTGTAGGATTAAATTAAATAGCCTAGGTTTTCTTTTTTTTTTGATAATTGTGGTTTTTTATTATTTTTTCTCTTACGAGGTGTTTTTTAGGGTTCCGTACCCAAAGGGTAAAGACGGAACCCTATTACTAAGACTTCGCTGTCTGTGCGTCTGACCGTCTGTCTGTCTGTCACCAGGCTGTATCCCAAGAACCGCGATAGCTAGACAGTTGAAATTTTCACAAATTATGTATTTCTGTTGCCGCTATAATAATAATATAATTCATTTACAGTGAAACTTGGTTAAGTGGGACCTGGATAAGTGAGAAACCTCCATAACTGGAACTCATGCTGAGGTCCCAACACTTTGGCACTGAATTACCTCTGTTAGTGGGACGAGGTAAGCCTCTATATCTGGGATTTGTTCTTTCGATTTATCATCACAGTTACCTTTATAACTGAGACAGCGAGTAAATTTTATATGCATAAACCACCTCGGTCTGTGTGGTGCCGGACTTAAAGAATTGCACCACCCCTTACTTCCCGTGGGTGTCGTAAAAGGCGACTAAGGGTCTTACCGGAGAATAGGCAGCAGCGTTCTCTATGCATTCCACCACCATACCTTACTGCGATCGCCAACCCGCCTGCCAAGCGTGGCGATTACGGCAAACCCCCCCAAAATTGGGGGAGGCCTATGTCCAGCAGTGGACGTCTATCGGCTGAAACGACGAAACCTCTGTAACTGAGATAACATTGTTTGTTTACTCATTCTTATTCTACCCACAAATTATTTTATTTAATGATCGCACCTGTATAACTGAAATAACCTGTATTCTCACCTCTATTAATGGAACCCTCTGTAAATGAGACAGATATTTATTTATACCTGTATATCTGAGACACTGGGTAAGTGGAATACCTCTATAAGTGAAACGACATTGCAGGTCCCTTGATGTCTCACTTAACCAGGTTTCACTGTATTAGACATCAGAGGTCCATGGGTTAGTTACAAAACACTTATAAACAATGTTAGTAAAACACACAAAGAATAGAAAAATAAAATCCTAATATTATTCTAGCCTCACCAATATTCGCATAGAGTGTTGCAAAAAAGCTCAGAATGCTATTTGAGCTCGACCGCGCCCTATGCAAAATACTAAAAACAAAATAAAATAAATATTTAAGAGGGGCTCCCATACAACAAACGCGATTTTTTTGCCCTTTTTTGCTCGATATCAAAAATGGCAACAGGTAGGCACTTGAAATATTCACAAAATACTCAGTTGTATTTTAACTTTAATAATAAATAATAAAATTAAAATAAAATAAATATTTAAGGGGGGCTCCCATACAACAGACTTTTTTTTCGGCATTTTTGCCTTGTGGTACGGAACCCTTCTTGTGCGAGTCCGACTCGCACTTGGCCAGTTTTTTATTAAATGATGAGCTCGCTGCAGTCTGAAATGCGGCAATGTTTGGACGTATAGACCATTCCCTATCAGCTGTTTTTTTTATACTTATTCTTTTTCACACATATGTTTTTTAAATCCGGTCTATAGAGCGACCTTAATCGGTTGTACTCAACAATAGCACTTTCTTGTGCTTTGATCTGGCTAGGATCGATATTTATTAAATGGTCACCACTCAAATTTTTTACCCTAGATAATGGCAAGTAGGCTTGACCACAAGTGAATATAGAAGAACCAATATCAATTAAAGCATTGTCCAAGCTCAAACCTTGACTCTTATGAATGGTGATTGCGTAAGCTAAACATATCGGAAACTGCTCCCGGTAAACAAAAGCGCGGCTCAAAACTTCAAGTTACAATTTGAAATATTAATGATATTTGTTTAACTTTAAAAAAATATACTTTTAGAAATAGAAATATGAATCTGCTTAACAAAACGATTTAAAAGGGGTTAAATAAGTATTCTTAAAAAATATTTTGCGTTTATATCTTATGATATACGTCATTTGACATGTTTTAAGGTTTTTAATAATTTATCTTTCTAAGACAGTCTCATACTTACCTAAAAATTAAGCTTATTTTTTTTAAATACAGAACGCGGATTACAGAATGTGTGATAGCCGAACTCACACTTGCCGCATTTTTATTTTTACTTTAGCTTCGTGCAAAATTACAAGTTTCTAGGCCGACTATAAAAAATTTTTAATACCTACGGAACCCTCTGTGCGCGAGCCAAACTCACACTTGACCGCTTTTAAATTTTTTCTTTTAGTTTCATGGTAATGTCCAGTTCCAGCTAGAAAAAAAATCATACGGGACCGTCTGCATGCGAGCCAAACTCACATTTGACCTCTTTTTCCTTTACTTTCATGCTAA
Organism: Mesoligia furuncula; assembly: GCA_916614155.1. Lineage (NCBI taxonomy): Eukaryota > Metazoa > Arthropoda > Insecta > Lepidoptera > Noctuidae > Mesoligia > Mesoligia furuncula. Next base: position 336,600 of record OU744792.1, read on the forward strand.
TGTCTAGCTTCATGCTAAATTTCAAGTTTTTAGGCCGGTTAGAAGTTTCTAGGCCGGTTAGAATAAAAAATTAATACGGAACCCTCTATGCGCGAGCCAGACTCACACTTGACCATTTTTTTAATTTGTCCTTTAGTTTCATGCTAATGTCTAGCTTCGTGCCAAATTTCAAGTTTCTAGGCCGGTTAGAAGTTTCTAGGCCGGCTAGAATAAAAATTTAATATTGAACCCTCTATGCGCGAGCCAGACACACTTGACCATTTTTTTAATTTTTCATTTAGTTTCATGCTAATGTCTAGCTTCGTGCCAAATTTCAAGTTTCTAGGCCTACTAGAAGTCCCTAAACATTTTGATTAACTCGTAAGTGAGTGAGTGAGTCAGTCAGTCAGTCAGTCAGTGCCACTTTAGCTATTTTGAAAAGTCCATAACTTTGAATCTATTAAAGCTGCAGTTATGAAATTTGGTATTCGAATTAACAGCAGTCATGGTATTATGTATGTGAAGTTTGATCCGATTTCGTGAGACAAATAGTTAGATACAGGGTGGTCAACAGTAGCTCGAAGCGGTTCGGGTAAATAGTGCACGGCGTACGTGCGGCCACTTGCTGGAAATTGGCCTGCGCACTGCCGTGCGCTTCGATAATATCAAACATTGTTTTTTCTAAAAACAATTCAATTTCTAATATTTTGGAAGAAAAACTTTGAATGTTTTGATGAAACAATTTCAAGGAATTCTGCTTAGCCCCTTTTTACAACTTACTAATTGAGTGCTAGAAGATACCTTGTTGTAGGTGAGATTAATAATATTATTATTGGTACCTTCTGTTGTCTTACTGACTAGTTTAAATTATTGTGGCTGACCACCTTATTATTAGTATTATTAGTAATTTTTGTGGTGCTAATTACATCCGATTTCGACATACTACTTATGTCTGAGTTAATCATAAAAGGTAATAACCATGCTATTTGACGTCTAAAACTAATAGGCAGACACGCTGTACCCCTAGTCGATTTTAAATACTCAACAAAAGTTTTGGTGTCAAAAAATATAAGTTTGTCACCATAGTGATTAACTAATAAATGCATATGATTATTTAGCATATGTTGTATAATGATTTTGCCTACTTGATAAGTGCTCAAAGTACCTATGGGAAAGCACATAATATTATTTTCTGACAATTAATTTTTAGGATTTCAGTGACACTCTCAGTGATGTCACTATTTTTACATTCGCACTATTACCTACAAATACAGAAATAATGGCATTTGGATTATATTTATTGCAACTTATTGATGACATTATTTATTTGTAGGATTTCCTAGGCATACAGTAATTAACAGCTGATTGACTCAGGTTGTTACTCAATAATTTACCTAACCTTTTTCCTAAACTATCTGAAAACATAACAGAACAAGAACTAACATTACTAGAAGAAGTGACAGCATAAGTCTCTGTGTCTGTGCTACTTGAGATATGAACCTTGTACAACATGGTGGTGTATCTTGATTGAGGGGGATTCGTTCCCGAGCACCTCCAGACTGGGACGGGTCCTCCGTTGCCTCAGGTTGGATAGCCTCAAGGTTTGATTCCCTTTGACATTGACGTGTGCTCAGAGTCATCGGGTCCTCTCTACCTACCTCCTTGTTACACATTTCCACCAACTCGTTTTTCCTTTATTTGTTTTTGAGAGCTCACATATGTACTTATTATAATGTAAATCTAGTGACTCTTCAAGTACCTCAATTTCAGACTGTAATCGCTGAGTGTCAAGATGATAAAATGTTTTTACTATCTTCTAATTTGATTTCATACTTTTTTAATTTATATATTAGAAAAACACGTGCCTTCCTTAGTTTAATATTACTGGAATTGTGTTTTTGTTGTTTTCTAAACTTACCTATTGCATCTATTTATAATTTTATTTAGTTTTGCATATTTTTTTATTTTATTTTGACTTACTTTATAACTATTATTATTTTAGTTCGATATAGAATCTTCAGTAAGGTCTATTGTTATTAAGGAATGAGTGTTGCAATTAGTATTAAATAATTCAGTATACAAGTTATTAGTTTCCTGAGCCTGAGTATGTTCTTTTAGTTTCTGTAACTTAGTAATACATACATTTGCATGAATTAATTCCTCTTCTAGGTCCCTAATCTTACACAAAGCCTCCTCATAATTATAAGTTACTACAGTTATTGAAACCATCTGTGACCAACCGCAATTTGTCCCGTTCATAGACAACAACTAGGTATTTTTGATGAAGGTCTATTAGCTCCTGTTTTAAGCTTGTATTTTTGAAAACGACATTCTCGACTTCCTTCTCACTATCCTCTATTTCCTGTAACAGCTGTTGACATTTGCTGTTTGAAGCCTTAAGATCTTGAATGGTTGTTTTCAATTTAAGCTCCAAGTCCTGAGCAGCAGTACGGGTCATCACAGGCATGGTTTCAGGAATAAGAACTAAAAGTGAAATTAAAGAAACGGTGAGAACTAGTTAAATAAACAAACAAAGAGGAAAGCTAGAAATGAAAGGAAAAATTGGAGAAGTTAGTGTTGATTTAAAGGTAAAATGAGGTAGGCTGAATCGAATTGGAATGCAACTGATATGATTGGATAAAGTTAGTACACAGTAACATTTATTTTAGTGGCTTATGAACTTACATTTACTAAGTTGGTAGGATGCCTAGCTAAAGAAAAAATCTAGTTTTACATTAAGACTAGCTTCTGCCCGCGACTTCGTCCGCGTGAAATTCGTACTTTCCTCTTATAATTTCGAAAATGTATGTTTATGATTTTTATCATTTATTTAAATATAAATAAGTATTCGGGCCAATTTTTAAGTTTATAGTTCAAAGAGATCAGATTTTTCAAATAAACTGTATCCCAGATTTTTACCCCCCCAGGAGAGTAATTTTGAAAAATCGTTTGGGATGTGTTCATAACTTGACTCAAAGACCCATACCCATTTTCGAGTTAATGGAAGCAAGCAGTAGAATTTTCCACCTTCGTAGGAGTCAATTTTTGAAAAACCCTAAATCACTTTTTTAAGTATTTTTTGTTTTAGTAGTACCGAGTTTCGAGTTAATCCGACAGCGGGATATTTTGCTAATCCATCAACTTTGTCACCCCCAAATCCTCTGTGAGGGATTTTTTAAACTAAAAGTGACAATCTTTATTATTTACTGACCCAAATATTGCCAAGTTTCTAATTTATTAACCAAATGAATAAGATTTTTCATATAAACTGTATCCCCTCTTTCTATCCCGAATTTCGAAACATAATCGAGATTATTTATACCAATTTTCCAGTCAATCAAGCCTCGTAATAAAATTCTGCCCTGTGAAATTGACTACCCCTCTTCACCCCATTAGCGGTAGATTTTCGAAAAACCCTGAAACATTTTATTATTTATTTTGGTCTTAGATAGGTACTGAGTTTCGAGTTAATTGGACCGCGCATTAAAATTTTTCCATACTAAATTTGACACCCCCAATCTCCCCTTTGGGTTAGTTTAGAATTCCAAAAAAATTCGAACTTTATAATTATTTGTGCCAAGTTTCAAGTCCAAATTTATTGGCACCATTTTTTTGAGTTTATCAATGCACTCATTATAATCCCCTTATAAATCGAATTACCACTTTTTGTCCCGTCAGGGGTCAATAATTTTCGAAAACCCCATACACTTACTATTGATTCTTCATCTGCCTAGCCTTTTCCCAACTATGTTGGGGTCGGCTTCCAGTCCAACGGGATGCAGCTGAGTACCAGTATTTTACATGGAGCGACTGCCTATCTGACCTCCACAACCCAAATACGATACCCCTTGATAAGACTGCTTGTCAAAGTTTCGGGCTTCTGACCACCCCTAGCGACTGTCAAAGATCCACGAATGACAGCCGGGACCAACGGCTTAGCGTGCTTTCCGAGGCACGGAGAGGTCACGGTATGTAAAGATGGACACCTATCTACAGACCAACCGCGGCAAGCGTAGCCTGCGTAACCTGATCGATCGATCTGTGCGGCTGTTATTATTGATTATTTTCTGTCAAAAGTATTAATACTGGAGTTTCGAGTAAATCGGACCGCGCGTTAAAATTTTTCCACACAAACTTTAACACCCCAACACAAGGGGTGTTGGGGTGTTTTGATAAACGAATAATGATAAACTTTATTAGGTACTTGCTTAGGCAAGTATTCTTGCCAAGTTTATTAACCAAATTAATAAGATTTTTCTTATAAACTGTATCCCCGTTTTTTACCCCCACAGGGGTGGAATTTCATAAAATTGTTTGGGATGTGTTCATTACTCGACTCAAAGATTGTTTATACCAATTTTTGAGTTGATCAAGCCACGCAGTAAAGTCTTCCCCTATAAAATTAACTTTTCACCCCATCAGGGGTAAATTTTCGAAATACGATGATTCACGTTATTCTTTATTTTTGGTCTTAAGTATAAATACTGAGTTTCGAGTTAATCGGACCACGCGTTAAAATTCTTCCATACAAACTTTGACACCTCCCAATCCCCCTTTAGAGGGTAGTTTAGAAAAAAAAGCCAAACTTCATAACTTATTTAGATAAGTATTCGTGCCAAGTTTCATGGTTATTAACTCAAGGAATAAGATTTTTCATACAAACAAAATCCCCTCTTTTCACCCCTTAAAGGTTAAATTTCCAAAAACCCCTTCTTAGTGGATATCTACTCTTCACAAAGAACACACCCTCCAAAATTAATTTCTCTACCCACCGGTACCGACCAGCGTTTTAGGCTGTGCGTTGATATATCAGTCAGTCAGGACAAAATTTCATCCCCCTTTTCACCCCCTTAATGGATGAAATTCTAACAACACCGTTGTGTTAGCTTCTAATCATAAGCCTAGATAATAAATTTAGTGATTTTTACGTCGAAAATTAATGACTTTCTATACACAACTTCATCCCCCTTTTTAACCCTTCGGGGGTGGAATTATCAAAAACGCTGAGACACGTATAAATTAATTTTCAATTGTCAGCCTAAATACAAAATTAGAAGATCCTAACTTCAAAACTGTCGGACTTTCATATAAACTTCCATCCCCTATTTAAACCCTTTAGGGGTTGAATTCCCAAAAATCCTTTCTTAGTGGATACTTACTCTTCACAAAGAACACACCTTCTAAGTTTCAAGTCTCTAGGTCCAGCGGTTTGGGCTGTGCGTTGATATATCAGTCAGTCAATCAGTCAGTCAGTCAGGACTTTGAATTTTATATATATAGATTAAAATAATGATTGAAAATAACGATAGTCAACGTTATTGTTGTTATGTACAATCTAAGTAACAGTAATAGAATTTCAATATTTTGATATTTCACAATAATAAGCTTCTTTATGATCAAAGTAAGCAAAGTGAGTTAGACCCAGTGCAGGGTGCAAATCAAACAAGTGAGTCAACGAATGTGTTACACAGTCTAAAATGACGATTGTGAGCTAATTATAGGATAAAAGTAAACAATACTCCCCGTTTATATTCGCAAGTCGAACATCAGCTGTTCGTGAGAGGTTACCGGTAACCGTGGGAAACCAAAAAAAAAAATATATTTCCAAATGCTGTGTTTAACTTTGTAAAATTGCAGGAAAACAATAGTCCCGAGTATTTATGCAATTATTATTACATTTAGATATATTATTACAACTTAATTACACTTAAAAATTAAATAAAACAAATTTTAAAATACGGAACAAAATTTTGAAACAATCAGGGCAAGCTCAATAAAACCTTTTAACAAAGTCGGGTTAGTTACACCATTTATAACTCAAGAACGGTTGGACCGATTTTTATGATCTTTGCTTTGTTGGATTTGTCTCCGCCCCGAATAGCAGAATAACTATTAAAACATTTGAAAAGTTCACAAAAAACAATGATAATTTATTTTCTCATACATTTTGTATGGAACAACTTTTTTGATGATATCTGAATAGAACGGATTGTCTGATTTCGATAGATGGTGGTACGAAGGTCGCCGGGTCAGCTAGTCTTACATAAAGACAACAAAGGTAGTACTTGCACTAAATGCTTTGTTGGTGAAGACTGTAAGTACAATAGTTGTGACAAGTCCCTTTCAGAGTACAAATGCCTGAGACGGGTGATGAGCAGTTTTTGTTATTAAAGATACAGGGACGCGTATTTCCCTTTCCGTGTCCAACTGGCGACACCGGTCTCGCGAAATCTACACGCTTTTGTATTAGTACGGAATTCTACTAGCCCGTGTTCAATTCGCGTCAACTGAGCACGCCTTTGTGATAACATAAAAAATAAAGTAACCTAAGAAAACCGAACCTCGGGGTACCCTTCGCTCGCTCTTGCATTCTATGTCGACGGAGCCCCGCTTCGCGGGGCCCCTATTTCTGTGAAAAGGGTTAAAAGTAACCTAACAAAACCGAACCTCGGAGTGCCCTTCGCTCGCTCTTTCATTCTATGTCCTGGAGCCCCGCTTCGCGGGGCCCCTATTTCTGTGTAAAGGGTTTAAAATAACCTAACCTCGGGGTAAAAAAGTAATTAATCCCACAAAAACATTTCATGTTTGTATGTTGCCAAGACGAGACCATGTAGCTCGCACTGTCAAAAAGTAATTAGATCTCATGTAGAGCCAAGCTCCTAACTCTACACGCCTTAACTCCCTAACATCGCAAACTCTATACGTTAGTCAAAATATATGGCCTGGCCATTTCGTTACATTCACATGAGCGCAAGGTGAAAAACTTTCATATTGTTATACAATGGTTGTTGTAGTAACGAAACGGCCAAGCCATATATTTTGACTAAGGTGTAGAGTTGTTTAAATTTCAGGAGTAAAAGTCCACTAGCTTACATACCAAATTTAAGCTTTCTAGAACTTCAGGAAGAACCTTAAGAATATGGATAATCATCAGTGAGTCAGTGAATCAGTGACGAAATTGGGGTATTTTAGATATCAATAAAATCTAAAGTATAAGAGCTATGCAATTGAAACTTTATAGATTTAATAAGTCAACCACTGACATCAAATCCCAAAAATTTTGTTTATCTGGTATAATCCAAACCCAAGTTAAGAAGGTTCAAAAATACGACGAAGTGCTTCGAGAAAAGGTAGGTAGTGCCCTTGCGCTTTACTTGGCTCGTCTTGGCGGGGGCACTCCCGTGCCCCCGGATTTAAATACAACCATGTAGTTCCCAAAAAAAATCCTTTTAAACTCTTCCATTATGCACTATGTAAAACAAGAAACATAACGCACAGTAACAAACGAATAACATTACAAAGTTATTTATGCAGTTGGTGTATCTAGAAAAGTGGAACGAAATTGCAAAATATTTTAGTTTTTCCTTGATTTATACACTAAACACTAATTGTATTCTAAATTTGAAGCTTCTATGTCTGGTAGAAGTGCCTTAGAGTTTTGATGATCGGTCAGTCAGTCAGTCAGTCAGTGAGTGACATAATTAAGAAACTTTGACTAGTTATAATTCTTAAACTACTGGTTCATATTGAATGAAATTTGAAATATACCGTGTTTATACAATGCCTGCTTGATTACTGAAAATTCAGGTCTGTAGTTTTATCCACAACGAAGTTATAGGGTGTCGAAAATGGCCTGAACTGCTTCGAGAAAAGGATGGTACGGCCGTGCCCCTTTTTGCTCGACTTAGTGGGGGCAAACCGTGCCCCCAGATTTAAAACTTGTTTTCATTAAAAAAACGTCAAAAAAGTAGGAACATAACAACCTTCAATATCTCCGTAACCAGAAGGTGCCCAGGTGAGGTCCAAACCAAAACAAATATAATAAGGGGAAGAACAAGAGTCTCTCGGCTTGGTACAGGGTATCTTTACACCTGCTATACAACAGAAGAATTGCGTGTTTTTCAAATGAGAGCTAAGTAACACAGAAGCAGGTGCAGTCGTAGTAGGTATGTCACCAACCCGCAGTTCTTCTCAAGTGCTCATCTTTCGGCGAAGCGCCTCGCTAGCACTTGCCAGCGAGGCTTGAGAGCTTGCCACTCACTGCACTCGTATTCAGTGCAGTGAGTCAGTCGAAGAAATAATTACAATAATTGGCACAATTGTACAATTATAGACCAGGCTGGACCCGCTGTGTCATTATATGGCCATAGAACTGCAACAGCCACTTTATTCTGTGCCACATCTGTCGCATGACTAGACACAAGTCTCTCCCCAGAACATAGCAACAACAACACGTTTCAACCCGTAAGAGGTTACATTGGGATGACTTATTTATATATTACTAGCGACCCGGCCCCGCTTCACACGGTTTTTACGACGTGACAAAACATGGAGATTCCTGTATTATATGTAAGTTTAATATTAATGCATTATATACTTTCGGAATAAATTCTCTAAATCATGGTGAAAACTTGAAAATCCGCCGTAGTTTTGAAGAATAACGCGGTCAAACAGACAGACACAAAAGCTAGAAAAGCTAAGCTATGCTCAAATGATAGAATGTCGTCACCTCATAGCAACGGTTTTCTAGTATACACAACAAGCAGCCGTGAACATGTTCCATGTATCCTATCCTCGAGTTGCTCCGGCGCACGGCGGGCGGCGGGCGGCGTGTCCCACGGTCGCGCCGGATCGCGCGTCCTATCGCCGCCGCCGCCGCGCCGCCGCCGCGCGCCGCGTCGTTATAAATAGGACGTCGGAGAGCGTTGACTTGCTCCTCGATCCTTTTGATGTCACACCGATATCCCAGCTCACGCCCAACGTATCGCTGCAGGAATTTCCACGTATATCGCCCAGAGTTTACGAAGGTTTGTAATAATTCTTTTTAAGGGGCTTACAGGACCTAAACACAAAAAAAATAGCAAGTTTTAGAAACAATAAAAGTATATGATCGACTACAGTAAACAAAATCAGTACAATCATCCTGATTTTTTGTCAGATTGATTTGATTTTTGTCGGATGACAAGCAACATAATTATCTACTAAAGCAATAGTGTTTTAATTTTTTAGTCCAAACAATAGATTTTTTGTAAATAGATAATTGCTTCATATTTTGCAATAAATTACCAGTGTTGAGTCATCGCGCTTCTCTTTCTTTTCTTTGCAGTCCGACAAAGACCGCGCTTTAGGTTATGTAGTCGCCTTAAGTCGTTTTCGTTAGGGCTTTCTCAATGCTTATGCACGATAGGCTTACAAGACCTAAACACAAAAAAACCGGCCAAGTGCGTGTCGGGCCACGTACAGTGTAGTAGGGTTCCGTAGTAGCCCGTCATGTTATATTTTGTTTTTCAATGCAAGTCTTTACCCGTTATAAACAAGCAACTACTTCATCTTAGTCACTTTAAAGGATTAATGGTAAGGATTTGTATTTAGTACAAAATTATCCAACACCCGAGTTCAAAGACTATTATTACTCCTAAACTAATAAACGTTATCTTAACCGCTATAGTTTTCCTTTAAAGTTCATGAAATGCACTATCGTGAATTTTTCCAGATTTTTCAAGCCAGCTGTTTAGGTTTTAGAGGGGGGGGGGCGCCCTACTGGAACAAAAATTTGCAAAAAATAATTTTAGCAAACCCCAATTCATTTTAGAAGACCTATTCAACGATAATCTGTTCAACGATATCCCACACGATGGGGTAGACGACGAAAAAAATATTCATCCCCACTTCACATGTGCTACCCTAAAAAAAATATTTTCCAAAAATTTATTTTACCGCTTTGTCGGCGTAATTGATATACACACTCCTACAAAATTACAGCTTTCTACGGCACGTTTCATTCAAAGCTGTATCCACCAGCTTTGAATGGGCAGAACGGCTCCACATGGGGCACGCGAATTCTCCCGCAGAAAAAGATAGCGCCAGTCCAGTAGTCCGCTTGATATTCTTGCAGTTTTTGCTATGTGTTAAAGACCTGTCCAGGGTAACACCAAGATATTTAGGGGAGTTGCTGTGCTCGTAGACACCCCACCCCAAACGATGAGAGGTCGTGACTACTTAACCGGACTATCCTGTGGTTGCCTTAAGGTGGATGTTGCGATGGGCCGTCCATACATTTTTCTTGGGGATTGTACGCTAAACACAGACACACTTTGTTGAAAACGAATCATTTTATCACTTTTCTATAATGAAATGTCCCCGCGATCGACCTTTTTAGGAAATAACTTACATTATTTACTGAGGAAAACGATCGCGAAATCCAGACGAAATTTGACAGTTATCACACTAGTGTGCGTGAGTTTTGACAAGCAAACTCAAGCGCTATGATTGCGATAGTTTAGAGATGAGAACGCTAGATGGCGTACACGCGTTATTATAATTCTGTTAAATCAATATCATAGGTACAATAAGTGATTGATTTATTTCCTTTCCTACCTTTCATGAACAGGTTCACCAAAAAAAACTTTATAATTAATAACCTGACCTGACGACCTTACCAACGTAAACAACTTTATTACATAATATTGTTTTGTGGCAACATAGATATCATTATTCGTAGATAGGATTTATAGTGAAATGGGTAGTTGAGACCGCGAAATTCAAATTTTCTTACGTTTTTGCAATTTGCAGGTCAGTGTCAGGGTTGTATTTTGATCAAAATATGATTCGCGACAATAACAGGTACATATTTACAGAATTATAATCATTAGAATCATTCATCATCCACTATTGGTGGTAGAAATCTAACTTAGAAAGATGTATTAATGATTCTAATGATTATAATTCTGTAAATATGTACCTGTTATTGTCGCGAATCATATTTTGATCAAGATACAACCTGACACTGACCTGCAAATTGCAAAAAAAGTAAGGAAATTTGAATTTCGCGGTCTATGACTATCCATTCATCTTATGCGACGCGCGACGTTGCCGTCCCACCCGAGTTGTGTTCGCAACCTTGAACAACATTGAAAGAATTCCGAAGAAAACGGGCGCCACCATGTTGCCACTCTTACGCCGTAGCGACATGCATGATATAAATATAATTTTGGGGCTTGCTTGTATGCAATAGTATTGCACACGGATTTTCTTGCGTGTTATTTTATTTTGTATGCTTTGCATTTTCATTGATTCAAATTGCAATATTTCTAGTATTGCAATTATTTGTAGGTATAGTAACTAATAATTATTCAATTTTAAAAGTAAGTAGGTAAGTAAGTACCTATCTTTCGGCGGTTTTAGAAACAGCAAGTTGGCCCGTGATTTTAGACGCTGAAATCCCGTCACAATACTAATTAGGTACTTACATGTCTCAATTACATAAGTACAAAGTCAGTGGTTATGTGTTTTTACCTACTTATATTTTTTGGTCAACAATACATTAAATAAGTAAGTACATAATATTATAATTCGGTAACCCAACGAGTTTGCAAACATTTGCAAAATCGAATGTACCTGTAAAATAGAATACCTTTTACGCATATTGTCAGTTTCAGACAAACAAACATTATTTTTAGTTTGATAGTTATGTCGCATCTAGCGGGGCGGCAGCGGTCTAAGTACTTGCGCCGGCGCCGCTGGACGTGCGTTCAGAACACATTATATTGTAATCTTTGGTTCAGAACTTTGACTTTTGAAATCATTGGTTCAGAAACAAACAAATGATTGAGTTACTTACATCAAACGTGATTTATTATTGTATTTAAACATCTAATATGTTTTTTTTTCTTATTCATCGACTAATATTCTACCAGGAATTTATATAAAGATAAGTAAAATTTTACTTTTAAGTTTCTATTTTCTGTACCTAATGATTTCGGAACGTAACCTTGTCATAAATCGTATCTTATTCAATCATCTGTACGCTGTACCTGTAATAATAATAATCTAATAGTAGGTAGCAATTCTTTTCTAGTAGAAAGAATGCTTGAATACAATTCAAATCAAATAATTTATTTGCATAATACACGTGAAAAAGGTGTTACAGTTATAAAATACGACTAGGAAATTCTGAGATCTCATTGTACGGTTGTGAAATTCGATAGTATTAAATTTTATTCAAATACTGAGTTTATAGAAGTATTGTACTATTTTTTTGTTTTTCTATTTCAGATTTCTCTAATCCTGAAACTGATTAATTTCAATGGATAGGAGTATATTATGTGTTCTGTGATTTCAATTGACTGTGGAAACTGTTCCAAAGAAATGTTTATCTGCGATATCTGGGTATCGCATTGTGGACCTGAAGACTGTAATTGTATGGGCATTCCAATTGGAAAGACCGAAATATGTGTGAATCTTCACAAATTGAATTTGTTAGTGAGATGAGAAGTGAATTAATTTTCAAGTGCACTATGTCTGGTAATTGCGTGGAAGCACTACGGAGAGCAGTAATAAAATAAATACTGCATTTTTGTGGGCAACTGCGAATGCTGGTAGCTATTACACTCAATCAGCTCACATTACAAGTCTCATGAATATTCCAATAATGTCGCCAAATAAATGACTAAATTTCGTCGTGTTGAAAAAAAATTAGGCAGTGTGTGGTTTGAACATTTGTCAGAGGAAATTAAAACTGCTGGTGAACAAGAAAGGTCAGTTGCTATTCAAAAAGGTCATGTATCTTCAGACGGTGTTCCATATGTTACTGTATGTAGTTGGACGATGGCTGAAAAGGTCATATGGCTACAACTTTGATTCATGTTCTGGTATGGTAAGTTAATGTATTACCAAACACAAATACATAAACATATACCTTCTTCTCATGGGGGTAGGCAGAAACTACAAAACGCCACCTGCTAAGATACCTTACATACCTACTCCTATCTGGTTGGTTCTGTATGAACTTTTTATTATGTGCAATATTTACAAGTGTTGCTTTTCCTTTCCAGGCCTGCATTGTTGGTAAAGAAATTAAGAAATGTCTATTTCTTGGTGTTCAAAACAAATATTGTTATACATGTCAATATTATGAAAAAAGGAGACATGGACATGAAAGCACATAATTGTTGCAAAAATTTTACTGGACCGCCTACAGCAATGGTGTCACTAATTATTGTGGAAGGCTTTCAAAAGAGTGAAGAAATGCATCAACTTCCCTATTTGAGTTTTATTGGATACGGAGACTCCTCTGTTTGCAAACTTGAAAGAGAAAGTGTCATATAGGAACTTTGGTCTGAGATGGAAACATAATCAAAAAAAATGAACGCAAGAATCATGTAATCAAAAACTATACGAGGGCACAGGTCGAGGGTCGAGGGCGAGGGGGAACTATACAAGGTAAATAAATAAATCAAATTTGTATTGACATCTCAAGACCAGTGAAGCATATTCTGTATTCATATTTGTACTTTTTTTAGATGTTTGCCAACACTAAGCTCCCACTTTACGGGCGAAATATTTTGAAGCCAAACGTGATGAAGGTTACACTAGTGGCATGGAAAATTATAATGTGTATCAGTGAGAGTAGCAGATTTGCGAAATAGCCCGCTTTTGTATTCGGAATACATGAAAACTGCAAGCATTATTACTGCAATGTCAATAAAACAGCTGCAAATGGAAATATAATAAGTCAGAAATTGTCAGTACCAGTAAGAAATGCTTTGATTATCATGGTACAGTATTGTTTCTTTGTATGTTACATAACCATCTATTATATTTCATTGATATTTTCTAGTAAAAACATATTCTATTTTCAGGATGATCGCTTGCTACTGGACACAAATGGTATGGAACTGTATGGAAAAAGCAGACCACACCCAGGGACACATTAAAAAAAATACATAAATCGAAAGGAACAAAGTTGTATTCTGCCAGAAATCATATTGAGACATGGTCAAAAAAATGCTAAATGTGTAGATTTGAATGGTATGTATACACGGCTCGATATCAAGTTATACATTTCCAGTATAAGCTGACCTCCCATTATATGGAAATCTTATACAATGCGAGATCAGCTTATACTGGAAATGAAACCTGGTGAACTCAATAAGCTGGTCTTTAGATTTTTATTTTTCTAAAAACTGATAAGAGGGCTTTGACATTATAAAATATTTTTTCACCTACCTGGGTAGATGTAATCGCATACTAAATTGTATTTTTTTGATTTGTTGTTATCTTTTGTTTTTTTCTTGTGTATGTTATGTGTAATATCTGTAATTATTGTAATAATTGATTATGCTATAAATTTAATCATGTATCAGGCTTCATTTGTGTCACTTCAAATACTTTTATTTGATAATTAATTACGGTGTAAGGTATTCTAATAAAACTATCTTTATAAACTGTGTAGACTGAAGTTTTTGTAACTGAACAGACAGCTGTGCTGCTGGGAGTTTGTTGCGCCACTTCTTTCCAGGTAAAGCTCTAGGAAGTGGTGAAGAGCGGGCGTTTTGGGGGACTGTCTTATTGTAATTTTGACATTCGAAAAGTGCTGATTCTCAGCCTAGTTTGATTATTAAATGATTTTATATAAATGCTTGACTTTTATTATCCTATCATCATACTCATGCGTTTTCCCCATGGAGGTAGGTAGAAACTACAGAACGCCACCTGCTACGATACCTTACATACTCCCTTTGTCTCGTTTACGTTCATAAATCTTGTCATACACGCACGCTGGTTGCGAGTACTACGCACAGGCACAGTATTCTCAAGAAACCCATTTCATTTTTCATATAAATATCGTAGCAGGCGGCGCATTTTTTAAATACACGCCATCTAGTGGTCTATTCTTATAAACGTATGGAAGTACTCGCTTACGTCTGTGTGTGTAAACGACCTGTATTCAATGGCAGATTTTATCTAACAGTTATGTGTCGAATTGGGTGGATTTTGAGGCAATGTTATGACCAAATTCAATAAAGTGTAATGTCCGATAACCGCGTCCACTACTTTTACGACTTAATAATGTGCCAATTACACATAAAACAAAATAAACTAAAAATGTTGACTTCAGCGCCATCTATCGGGAAAATGTCCAAGAGCAGATCGTATGATGCTCCTTAAGTAAACTCACCAGAGCTACCGCTATGTCCCTACATTTTATTAATATTAATTTTAAGTATTCGTCATAGTGTCACTTTTATTTCGATGTGTTTTTCATCTTGTCTTTATATCGGCACCTTGTTTTTATATTATAATCATGTGGGTAGTTTGGTTATCATCTAATATTGTACTTTTGTGTGTTGTGCTGTCTTTTTGTGTGCGCCAAATAAATGGTTTATCTATCTATCTATCTACATTTGAAATCTGTAATATCTTCGAAAATATTCATTTAAATTACACGCTGTAAGAGCCAAATTGATCTTTATTAAATGCACAATGTATTTAAGGTACTTAATTGGATAAGGATTAATACTGTATTGCTTAAAATCGCTACGTAAATAAGCCATTATTTCTCGTAAAAAGTAAAGGATAAAAAATGGTTATTGTGGGTTATCCCTAAGAGATAGACATATACCATCGCGGACTTTTTTGTAGACCTTTTTAAGGTGTACAATACTGTAGAACATTATTTTGATCTATCTCGTAGGGTTCAGCTAGCTTTTGCAATATAAGCGCAAAAAATGTGTTTATTTACGACATCACATTGAAACCTCTAAAATTATCAGTGTTTCTCTACTATATTATGCATGTATTATACATATAAAATCGCATCAAAATCTGTTGCGCAGTTTTAAAGATCTAAGCATACATGCGGACACACAGACAGCGGGAAGCTACTTTATTTTATACTATGCAGTGATAAACAGGTACACTGAATCATTAACTGCAAATGTAACATTGTAATACTATATATTTATACGGGATTACAAAGTTATTTATGCAGTTGGTGTATCTAGAAAAGTGGAACGAAATTGCAAAATATTTTAGTTTTTCCTTGATTTATACACTAAACACTAATTGTATTCTAAATTTGAAGCTTCTATGTCTGCTAGAAGTGCCTTGGAGTTTTGATGATCGGTCAGTCAGTCAGTCAGTCAGTCAGTGAGTGAGTGACAAAATTAAGAAACTTTGACTAGTTATAATTCTTAAACTACTAGTTCAAATTGAATGAAATTTGAAATATACCGTGTTTATACAATGCCTGCTTGATTAATGAAAATTCAGGTCTCTAGTTTTATCCACAACGAAGTTATAGGGTGTCGAAAATGGCCTGAACTGCTTCGAGAAAAGGATGGTACGGCCGTGCCCCTTTTTGCTCGACTTGGTGGGGGCACTCCCGTGCCCCCAGATACAACTAATTTGAGCCGATAGTAAACACTCATGACGATACCTCTAAATACTTTCTTTTTTCAATAAAAACCATAATAATATACATACAATCATTCTGAGTTTTTGTCAGATTATTCTACAAGCAACATAGTAAAATACTGTGTTTTAATTTTTTAGTCCAAACAATAGATTTTTTGTACCTAACTAATTAAATATTTTTTTCAATAAAGTACCAGCGTTGTGTCATCGCGCTTCTCTTTCTTTTCTATGCAGTCCGACAGTGACTGCGCTTTAGGTCATGTAAGCCCAGTAAAAAATTTATTTGCGAAATTGTATCATATTCTAGCGAGCCGCCCGGCCGGCCCGCGCCACTCCTTGTCAAAACATATTCTAGCGGGCCGCCCGGCGCCCGCGCCACTTCTTGTCAAAACATATTCTAGCGGGCCGCCCGGCGCCCGCGCCACTTCTTGTCAAAACATATTCTAGCGGGCCGCCCGGCGCCCGCGCCACTTCTTGTCAAAACATATTCTAGCGGGCCGCCCGGCGCCCGCGCCACTTCTTGTCAAAACATATTCTAGCGGGCCGCCCGGCGCCCGCGCCACTTCTTGTCAAAACATATTCTAGCGGGCCGCCCGGCGCCCGCGCCACTTCTTGTCAAAACATATTCTAGCGGGCCGCCCGGCGCCCGCGCCACTTCTTGTCAAAACATATTCTAGCGGGCCGCCCGGCGCCCGCGCCACTTCTTGTCAAAACATATTCTAGCGGGCCGCCCGGCGCCCGCGCCACTCCTTGTCAAAACATATTCTAGCGGGCCGCCCGGCGCCCGCGCCACTTCTTGTCAAAACATATTCTAGCGGGCCGCCCGGCGCCCGCGCCACTTCTTGTCAAAACATATTCTAGCGGGCCGCCCGGCGCCCGCGCCACTTCTTGTCAAAACATATTCTAGCGGGCCGCCCGGCGCCCGCGCCACTTCTTGTCAAAACATATTCTAGCGGGCCGCCCGGCGCCCGCGCCACTTCTTGTCAAAACATATTCTAGCGGGCCGCCCGGCGCCCGCGCCACTTCTTGTCAAAACATATTCTAGCGGGCCGCCCGGCGCCCGCGCCACTTCTTGTCAAAACATATTCTAGCGGGCCGCCCGGCGCCCGCGCCACTTCTTGTCAAAACATCGAGATTTTGTAATTATCTAAGATAAACATTACACGACAATACACGACTTTAAATAAATTCTCTAAATTATGGTGAAAAACGTATCAACATCCATCGTGGAGTTAAGAAGACCTGAGGCCCCTCGTCCAGTGGGAGGCAGTCACCTCCTTCTGCGAAGTAGTGATACTAGCGAAGGAGGTGGCAGGATGTATGAGGGAGATAGCCTGCCGTCCCAGCCACAGCGGGAGACGCTTCGGGCGTCGGGAGCCACGGGACGACTCCCGGCCACCGTAGGCACGGCCCTGCGGGCGGAGAGTAATGTTTAGCTCACCGTCCAATCAGGACCAGGCCCGTGCCGGACGGCTCGTACGTGTGCCACGCGCGCCTCAAAGAGATGTCACCAGCAGAGAAGGGGGGGCCCCTTCTCTTCTCTTAGGGCCGAAGCCTGCCGGGTCAGCGGGATTGTCCGAAAGGGTTACCGCTGGCCCGGAACATAAAGGGCTAAGGAAGGAACACGGGTGGGTTTTAGTCAGTAAGAGTCTGACACTCTCTTCCGCTCCACCCAGAGCGGAAGGGGTCATTTGATGATTTCCCAACCCAAAAAAAAAGGCCCCTCGTCCACGGCGACTTTTTGTAGCCAAAACGTTTTGTAAGCGCGCTTTTGCATCGCTACTATCGCGTTAGTCGCGTTTGCAACGTGTGACAGAAACGATAAAAATTCGTGGCTGTATCGATACACAGAGATAAACTTCATCAGAAAACTAAAAGCACCCTGATAATCTAATAATTCAAACCACATATAAAAGATAAGGAATTTAAAAAATAATGACGATAAAACTGAATTAAATAAAGCAAGTAAAAATACCAAGCAACTTTGAAACATTAAAAATGTCACTAATAAATATGTCTAAACAGCGAAATAAAAATAAAAAAAACAAATTCGAGTTTATTACTGGCTAATCCTTCACCACTCTTATCAGCTAACAATGTAGATAACTTTTTTGTAAATGTTGTTACTCTTGCCGATCAGATCCCGAAATATTGCGATTGCGACCATTTTTCCAAAAATCAAACAATAGCTGTAACCCGAAATTTTTTGTTATGTTGAATACCGATGAAGATGAAATAACCCGAATCATTTCTGGGCTAAAAGACGACTGTGCAGTTGGATGGGATAATTGGCCATCTGCGAATGCCTCCGCCGACGTGGAGACCGTAATTTGCTAGTCTGTGGTAGGTATTTGACGTCGAAGCAATAAGATCCTGAAACTCTTTAAGCATATTTTGGTACCTCCCTTAACGCAAATACTTGGAATCTGTCTTTCCGAAGGAATTTTCCCTAGTTGTCTAAAAAAGGCAGTTGTTATCCCTATCTTTAAATCTGGAATTAAAGACGTAGTTAATAATTATAGACCAATTACCATAATTAAAAAAATACTAGAGAATATTATAAACGGTAGACAAATTAATTACCTAGAAAAAAACATCTTATCCCCGCGCAATTTGGTTTTAGAGCCAAACTGTCGACAGCAGATGCAGTGCATAGCCTGACTGATGATTATATTTCAGAAGAACTCGGCAAAGGAAACCAGACCTGGGAGTCTTTCTCGATTTAGCCAAGGCCTTCGACACGGTGTCTGTTTCTGATCTTCTGAACAAATTAGAATAGATAATATTACGAGCGATGAGCAGAAAAATACTGGTATTCGTGTTTCTCAGGAGAGTATTCTGGGCTCCATCCTCTTCCTTATTTATATTAACGACTTGTGTCATCTAATTATTAAAGACAGCAAAATAAT
Source organism: Mesoligia furuncula (assembly GCA_916614155.1). Taxonomy (NCBI): domain Eukaryota; kingdom Metazoa; phylum Arthropoda; class Insecta; order Lepidoptera; family Noctuidae; genus Mesoligia; species Mesoligia furuncula. The sequence goes on from OU744792.1 coordinate 355,685, forward strand.
ATTATATGCCGACGACACTGCGTTAATATTTAGCGCTAAAACCAGTAGTGAACTATTCGAAATCGCTCAAATGGGTTTTAATACTGTGACTAATTGGCTTCATAGCAATTTATTAACATTAAATGCCGACAAAACAAAATATATTCACTACTCCATGCCAAGCCTCAACTTAACATATCCCTTATCTATACGCCCATCAATATGGAAACCCTAGAATCACCATATGTGATGGTCCTTTTATCCACAAAACGAGCAACATAAACTACCAGGGGGTAATAATGGACGACACACTCTCTTTTAAAAAATATATTGAAATCCTAATTTAAAAAAGTTTTAAAAACAAGCTTTTATTTAAATAATTACGTAACCTAAAAAAGAAAATAACGCGAACTAAAAAGAAAAAATAAAGGAGATGTTTCAAAATGTATGGAGCCCTGGCCAGGTCTTTGTACACCATACTAAAAAACCGGGCAAGAGCGAGTCGGACTCGCGCACCGAGGGTTCCGTAACATCCGGGTCTATTCATAAGGTTTATGTTTATGAAATTAAATGTTTTTTTATTTTTGAGTTTATTGAATGAATGGTAAATTGTGGTTTACGATTTATGACGTATTAAAAAAAAACTGCTTACTAGATTTCGTTCAAACCAATTTTCGGTGGTAGTTTACATGGTAATGTACATCATATATTTTTTTTACAATTATCGTTCTCTTATTTTAGAAGTTACAGGGGGGGGGACACACATTTTACCACTTTGGAAGTGTCTCTCGCGCAAACTATTCAGTTTAGAAAAAAATGATATTAGAAACCTCAATATCATTTTTGAAGACCTACCCATAGATACCCCACACGTATGGGTTTGGTGAAAAAAAAAAAAATTGAGTTTCGGTTCTATGTATGGGGAACCCTAAAATTTTTTGTTTTTTTCTATTTTTGTGTGAAATCTTAATGCGGTTCACAGAATACATCTACTTACCAAGTTTCAACAGTGTAGTTCTTATAGTTTCGGAGAAAAGTGGCTGTGACATACGGACGGACAGACAGACAGACAGACAGACGGACAGACAGACAGACAGACAGACATGACGAATCTATAAGGGTTCCGTTTTTGCCATTTGGCTACGGAACCCTAAAAATGGGGAAACACAGTTAAAACAGTTTTCAATCATCCAAATACTATAAATTGGCTTTGTTTGGTAGTAAAGCACAAGAATGTACACTTGAAATTGCAACACACAACAAAAACCCGTCATGGCGGTAAGATGTCATGTTGATTGATTATTGACGTTTGACATGTTTATTTCTGTCATATTACATTGTCAAAGAGAATCACTACGTTACCGTACTTTTAGTATTTTTCAACACACTTGCTCGTAAAGTGGCTCTTATTGAACCGCTTTTAGGTCCATAATGCAGTGTATTAAAAACGCGTGCTTTTTCTTTACTTTAATCCACATGTGCTTTATTTCCACAGATAACTATTTACTAGTCGGAGATGCGCGCTTTTTTAATCTCATCAATTCGCTTTTTTTTTTAATAGTCTGTATTGTCCTTGGTCCCAAAATTAACTAATATTTATTTACCTTAAGGTGAATGCGCAGTGGTCTACCACTGCGCATTCACCTTAAATTGTCCGAAAAAACCTAAGAAAATATGAATTTCGCGGACCGCGAAATTCAAATTTTCTTAGGTTTTTTGCAATTTTCAGGTCAGTGTCAGGTTTGTATCTTGATCAAAATATGATTTGCGACTCTAACAGGTACCTACATGTTTACAGAATTATAATCATTCGAATCATTAATACATCTTTTTTATGGAAAAGTTCTTAGGGAAAAATCTAACTAGAAAGATTCTATTCTAATGACTATAATTCTGTAAATACATATACAGAGCGTTAGGTTAAACGAGGGACATACTTTGAGGGGAGTTAGTACTCATGAAAATGAGCAACTTTTACTATGGGGCCGAACCTGAAATCGCAAAAAAAAATCACCTGTTCAGTACATTTTGACGAGCTATGCGAACATAAATGTAGGAAATGGCTGATTTTTTTTCGCGATTTCAGGGTTAATCCCATATTAAAAGTTGTTCATTTTCATGAGTACTAACTCCCCTCAAAGTATGTCCCTCGTTTAACCTAACGCTCTGTATATTATAGTCGCGAATCATATTTGATCAAGATGCAACCTGATACTGACCTGCAAATTACAAAAAAACATAAGAAAATTTTAATTATCCACCTAAAATTGTCCGTGGTCCCTACCCGGAACCAAACGGAAAAGACCCTGACTGGCGTTCTATCATTGCGGAGTCTCACTGAACTAATGTAGGTATATTTCTCTATGCCAAGTACTTTCTAATTCCATACTAACTAAACTACAATTGTTTTTACATGCTCTGTGGTCAGTGCTTTTATTTACACTTGCGCGCGCATTGCTAGTGCTGGCTATGCGGAAAGTCAAAACCAGCGCGCCATTTTCCATACAAGTTAATATTTAACAATACAAGTCTGTTTTTTTCCTCGCAAGTGTGTTGAAAAACGTCGTATGAAACGCGTGTGCATCGATCATTAGACTCTCGGCTTTCTTATCGCACTCGCCTGCGGCTCGCGCGAATAATACCGCCTCGAGCATAATGATCAACATAGCACACATGTATCATAATGTACTATTGTAATATTATTTTAGATCTAGTTTTAGTTTGTACACAAAGTATAGTCTAGTTAAGCGGACGACAACCTCATAGGTTGACCTGCGAGGTACCATAAAAAAATTATTTAAGATTTTTACCTATAGCATAAATGTACAGAATACAAACATTCTATCGTCGAAATATTAACTCAGACAAAAACAATGTAGCGATCTATTGATTCAAATAACAAATACACAGATATGTTTTTACTAATGTAAATAAACAACGAAAGCGACTGAAGTGACAGTAGACAGTTCACGGTCTATGATCAATGGTCGATCTATGGTATACAGTTATTGCTTTTTAACCACAGAGTACTATTAGTGTTGGCGAGACGCCATAATGAAAGTGGATAAAAATAATTGATAAATATCGGATGATTACAAGAAGAATATGCATTTATGCAATGTATTTATATTTTTCCCGAATTCCAGGGATTTTTATCGATTTTTCGAGGTACTGTACATATACTGGGCCCCTTTTGAAACATCTCCTTTAAGTGACATTTTCAAAATTTATATAAGTATGTATGTATATTTTGAAATGTCACTTAAATTTATTTTTTTCTTTTTAGTTCGCGTTACCTACTCTTTCTTTTTAAGGTTACATAATTATGTAAATAAAAGCTTGTTTTTTCAAAAAAAAAATTTTAACTTAATTTTATTTTTTACTTAACACATTGAAGGACACTGAACGAGACACAATAGAAGTTTTATTGTTATTACGTCGAGAGGCGTTAAGTGTCCCGCAAAGTGTTAAAAAGTAAAAAATAAAATCTTAAAGATGTATACATTTTTTGACCATTTTTATATATTTACATTATTAACATTATTTACATCATTGACATTATTTACACCATTTAATTTATTTCAACCACTGATGTTATTTCGTTCCTTTAAATATTACCACCTGTTTGTTTTATATTTTAATGGAATGAATCGTTTTGATTGTTCACGTATCGTTTTCTACTCTTTAAGTCCTTTCATTTGATACCCATATTAAGGGGGCTGAAGAATATAGAGTGTTGTTACTAAATTTATCGTTTTCTACTCTTCAAGCTCTTTCATTTAATACCCATATTAAGGGGAATGTAAAAAAATGTAATCCGCCATCTTGGAGCAGCGGCCATTATGAATTTAGTGTAATGTTTCTAACTTTATCGTTTTCTACTCTTCAAGCCCTTTCATTTGATACCCATAATAAGGAAGGGGGTTGAGAAAAAATATGTAATCCGCCATTTTGGAGCGGCGGCCATATTGAAATTATTACAAATATTGAGTAAAGGTACTGACAGACGTGCTCAAAAAAAAGCATGCTCATAAGCTTGCTTAAAATTAGCATGCTCTGCAATTGTTCACATTTGCCAGCAATAAGCTTGCTTGTTTTAAGAGCGTTTACGCCGTACAGCCTTTCATACAAACTTTCAAGCCCGTGTTTTTCGGAATGAATGAACCGATTTGAATGAAACTTCATACGCATAAGCAGGATGCAAAGGTCTAAAAAGTGAGTAAAGAACATTTTCCGAAAAATTGTGTTACTTACAGCCAAATTAGACCGATATTAAATTTTCCATAGAAACAGAGATTTCCAGTTATCTTTTTTAAATAAGACATTTCGAAAATGTTCTCTACCAACTTTTTAGACCTTTGTATCCTGCTGATGCGTATGAAGTTTCATTAAAATCGGTTCATTCGTTTCGAAAAATAAGGGCTTTAAAGTTTGTATGAAATGCCATACGGCGTAAACTCTCTAAGCATAGGTACGATAATAGCATGCTCAATTCATAAGCAAACCTGTTCAGACGCGCTCGGAACACTCCCCCTTCTACCCGCGCCTCAGGTAGCATGCTCGAAAATCAAACGTCGGATGATTTTTTAGCAGGCTCAAAATAAGCATGCTCATTACTGGCAATGTTGCGACACACGTGCTACTAATCAGCACGTGCTCAATAAAAGCATGCTTTCGTGCTAGTAATGAGCACGTCTGTCCGTACCTTACCTATTGCACGTTGTATTGTTACTAGAACTAAAGGTGTACTTATGCCAAATTTCAGCTCAATCGGAGACCAACAAATGGTCTAAAAATGGTTCGCAAATTTTGAACGGACAACTTACATAAGACTTATGTAAGTATTTACATACGAATAGTGCAAGCTAAATAAAAGCTTGTAAAAAGTGCGCAAACTAATATATGTTTTAAAAAATTGCGAATATTAGCAGATTCAAAATTATTCATAAAAGTTTATTTGGCCCTATGTCAATCTATAATTCAAACAATCACTTCTTGGGGTGGCTCTTGAAAGAGCTCAGAAATTTAAAAGAGAATTTGAAAGGTAGTAAACTTCCATCCCTTTTTTTTCCCACAGACCTGCTATATAAATCCTGCAATGTACTAACTGTTCGCCAGATTCTCATTACGCACTTAGTATTAAAACAGCACACCATGCTTGCCTACAATTCCGACAACACTAACAAGAGACGGGATGATTTAGTATGCTTATCTAATGCAGCCTCAAAACTTGTCGTTGTAGAAAGATTTTAACTTTCTTAGGCGCATTCCTGCACGCGTAGCAAGAGCACCGGTTTGTCGACGGAAGAGTTGACAAAGATGACGTTCCGTGTAGACAGTACGACGGCAGCGAAGTAGAAAGAGTCAACTGCACGTTTTACGAAATTCACTCTTGTACTTAATTCGACTCAGACTTGACTTCTTTGTTTTTTCATGATTTTTTTTCCTTAATTTTAACTGATATTAAGTCACATTGTAAGGAGGGGTCCGTGGTCAAGTAATAACAGCTGCACAAGTTGATCGATCAGGTTAAGCTACGCTTGCCGCGGTTGGTCCTTGGATGGGTGACCATCTTTACATACCGAGACCCCTCCGTGCCTCGGAAAGCACGTTAAGCCATTGGAATTTTGGGAATTTTGTTTTTTTTTTTCGAGGGATTTTGTAGATAACCGTATATATTTTGTGGCCGTCGAGTAGAAAGTTTTCTACTGTCTTCAGCGATTACAAAATCTCTTCACTACCTTAGACAACTAACAGTTGTCAGTGTGATTTTGACATTTGGGATAGAAAACTTTCTTCTGAAATACTTAGTCTACATAAAAAAGGACCTAGACAAAGATCGTTGGAAACGAAAGACAAAATGACAGATTGTAGAAAGATTTCTAGGCGGTATGTCAAAAATGAAGAAAAGAAATGTCACTTTCTATAGAAAGCAATGTGTCTACTCTTCGTAGATATAGAAGTGTTCATGCTACGCGTGCTGTATGATAGATTAAATAGAAAACTAAATATCTATAAGTAAACTAAATTACTATAGCTATAAAAAAAAGTACTTAATTTAAAAAAAATTAAACCGACTTCAAAAAAAAATTAACTCAAAATTATGAAATAACTTTAATTTCGGAAGTCGGTGTCTTTGGGATCTGTATTTTATAGTTTTAGTTTTTTGCCACCGACTTCCGAAATTAAAGTTATTTCATAATTTTGAGTTAAGTAATTTCTTTTTGAAGACGGTTAAATTTTTTAAAATTACTTTTTTATTTCGTAATTTTTAGTTTTTGCACTAGAATTTGACCAAGGTTTTGAGATGTTTTCCCTGTGACTCCCTTTCCCTTTGAATAATATTACATACATAAGTGTCGAATTGATAACCTCCATTTTTTTGAAGTCGGTAAAAAATATACTTAAATATTTACTAACCATCGACTATGACAATAGGTTTAAACAGTGAATGTTATTTTGCTATTTTACACTTTATTATTTTCTTCTTTTTTAGGGTTCCGTACCTAAAGGGTAAAAACGTCCGACTCGCACTTCGCCAGTTTTTTAATCATGGTCTGGCAGTTTGAGTAGTTTTTGCGGCCTACCCAAATGTCCTTCTTTGGTATTGTTCATCGAATCGTTGAGCTCCTCAATTTCTGAGTTGAGCTGCACGATTTTTGACAAATGCGTGCACTGATTGGACAGGTCCGCTCAATCTGTGTGGTTCTTTCCTCAAAAGACCATTTCAGACACCAATCTACATGGTCTTCACACAATCTGACCAAGATTTTGTCTGGACTTTAAAAGAGACTGAGTTTGTTTCGGGCTTTCTTCTCAGAGTAGTCAGATAGGAAACGCCAACCACATCTAGTTTAAAAAAATACGATGACGTGTAAAAGTGTTTGTAAAAACCTACTTACAGAAAATAAATCATTTATCATTTATGCATAGACAGAAGATCTACTTATTGTCTGCAAATAGAACTGCTAACATGCTATTTTACTTTTATTTACCTATGTTTTAAATTAGTTGTTACGATACTCATTGTTAATTTATTATATGAAGTGTTTGCACTTTCTAGCCTGAAGCACAGGTTCCACCTAGTTTAGACAAATTAGCAACTGAGCGCTATTTTAATGTTTAAGAGCGTTTACGCCGAACGGCATTTCATACAAACTTTCAAGCCCTTGTTTTTCGAAGTGAATTACCCGATTTTAATGAAACTTCATACGCATAAGCAGGATACAAAAGTCTAAAAAGTTAGTAGAAAACATTTTCGAAAAATAATGTTACAGCCAAATTAGACCGATTTTAAACTTTCCATAGAAACAGAGATTTCCAGTTATCTTTATTTAAATAAGACATTTCGAAAATGTTTTTTACTAACTTTTTAGAGCTTTGTATCCTGCTTATGCGTATGAAGTATCATTAAAATCGGTTCATAAATTTCGAAAAACAAGGGCTTGAAAGTTTGTAGGAAATGCCGTACGGCGTAAACGCTCTTAAGCTATTCAATGTAAATGTATCCGTTTTTAGGTTTCTGTAGTTCCTACAAGGAACCCTTATAGTTTTTATAAATAAACGATTATATGTTATTACATGCACGACAGCATCGTGACTGTATCGATGCTTTCTTATAGAATGGGTGCATCCTATATATTTTACGCTGCTTACGTCGCGCACGTTTCGGCTGATTATATACATTTTGCCCTGAAGTTATTTTTTATAGTCGAAAGTTGTTGAGTGTGTTGTGTTAACTTAACGCCGGGCACAGATTGCGTCACACCGGAGACGCGCGTCAGTCGCCTCCGCACCGCGTCGCCAGCAGCGCACACAGCGCGGGCCCCTCAGGTCTCACGCTCATCTGCTGCTTGCTTGTCTGTAAACATCTATGATTCACGTTTGCGCTGAGACAGTGTTGCCAACGATATCAAATGAAAAAATAACAAATCAACCATAAAAAAAGGAACAGAAAACAGTACCTAAATAGTAGGTAATTCAGAACAGTAATTATACTGAGTAGCATCATCATTCTCTTGCCCATATCCCAATTTATTTAGCTAGATAAGCATGTTATAGTCTGCGTTTACAGACCCCCTAATTATCAAAACTATTCTATATTTGAGACAATAATGGAAGATGTTTTGGCAAAACTTGCAACTGGTAATAAGTCAGTAATTACCTGTGGTGACTTTAATATTAATATTTTAGAAAATAATTTAAATACCAGTAGATTAATAAATTTGTTTAAAGCACCGAATACACTAAACTGTCCCGCAACATGACGCGCAACACTCAATATACGTGACGCTGCAACGTTGCACAGTGTCCTGCAACATGCCCCGCAACATTGTACGTGATGCGGGGCATGTTGCTTGCTCCCGCCTCGAGAGCGAGCGCACGGGTCCCGCGTCAGTGTCGCGCCATATGTCACCGAGTGTAGTCGCGTACGCAACGTGCCTTAACTCTTCTTTCTCGTTGTAGTAAGAAATTCCGCATCCACCACCTTCTCTTTCTCTTACGTTTCAACACACTGGATATAATTACTATGTACGCAGCACTCACAACCTCCTCGGGTGACATTTCTATGAGCACTGACTAGTGTGGCCGGCAAAATGTTCCGCGAAAATTGTCTCGGGACACTTCACGTAGTTGTTGAGGGACATGTTCCGCAACATATTTCTTCATTTGCCCCCTAGTGTATTCCAGGCTTTAATCGTTCAATTTGTCAAATGTGTTTGTAGAATCAACCCAAACAACTACGAATACTGCTACATGTATTGATAATGTTTTTTGATGCTGCGACTATTTAGATAAAGCAGTTGTTAATTATCTCCGTTCTGATCACAGCGGTCAAACTATAACTTTTGAGTCCAACATGCCAATACAAAAAGTGCAGAATGATCCAATCAAGACCAATAACATCGGTTAATTTAAATAAAAATGTAGAAGAGGCCCAAGACGCCATAGGAATCTTTTGTGACCTCTCCAAGGCATTTGATTGCATCGATCACGAAATCTTGCTTTTGAAACTTGAGCATTACGGACTTGGAAAACTTGCGCTCAGTTTAGTTAGTTCTTATTTAAATGATAGGCAACAACAAGTTCAAATAAATGGAATCAATTCACTTGATTTAATAGTAAAAATTGGTGTGCCACAAGGCTCGATATTGGGTCTTTCCTCTTTTTAGTGTATATTAATGATCTACTCCATTTATTAAAAAATCAACCACAAATGGTGTTATTTGCTGATGACAATTCCTTAATTTTTAAGGTAAATAGACGTGCTACAAATCTTGACGACGTAAATAATGCCCTACTGCAGGTCCAAAATTGATTGACTGCTAATAATTTAGTATTAAATGGAAAAAAAACTATGTGCATAAGGTTTTCTTTACCAAATGTCAAGGGTAGTGATTGTGAGATAATATTGAATCAAGAGAAACTAGAATTCGTTGATAAAACTGTTTTCCTAGGGATCACGCTCGACTCAAGGCTACAATGGGGTCCTCATTTAACATCTCTTGCAGGACAGCTAAGTTCAGCAGCTTATGCTGTCAGAAAAATCCGTCAATTTACTGATGTAGATACCGCGAGACTAGTCTATTTTAGTTAATTTCATAGTATCATGTCTTACGGTATTTTGCTTTGGGGACGAGCTGCAGACATCGATTCTATTTTTATTCTGCGGAAAAGTGCCATATATAATCTCCGCAGACGCGATTCTCTAAGGTAACTGTTTAAGGAAATTAACATCATGACGGTGCTTTGTCAATATATCTATGAAAACATCATGTATGTAAGGAAAAATTTACATCTTTTTAGTAAAAGACATAATTATAGTAGATACTAGAAATAGGGACCTATTAGTTCAACCAGGCTTCAGACTGGCTAAAGTAGATTCATCTTTTATGGGGTACCTACTGTTTAAAATGTTATAATAAAATACCTCCCCACATTCTTCAACTGAATGAGACAAAATTCAAGTCTTGTATAAAACGTACACTATGCAGTCAGGCATATTATACGTTAGGGGATTACATCGCTAATAAAAATGTCTGGCTAAATCCTGATCCTGCTCCACAACCACAACTAATTGATTAACATTTGAAAATACTGTTGGAGCTACCGAAGATTGTAAGACTATCTTTGCATTGTATAAACTCAATTTCCTTTGTATTGTATAATTACATAGCACAGATGTGAGTTCTATGTACCCTATAGCTACCATTTACCGAGTATTAATATGTCTTTCATTGACTTGAATGTGCCCTGGCGGCTGATAGTATGTCATGCTCACTCAATTGTCTCGCTGACGGTGGTGTGTGTGTTGGATCATTTAGCTCCCTTCAAAATGGTTGAGCTAAATGGTGCTGACCTATGCGTCATGTTCGTGAACGGGCGCCGTCAGTTGGGGCTGGTCATCTCTTAGCTGCCTCGGCTTATTTTTAATTATTTTATTTTTGGATTGTTGTTTTGGTAAGTACTATTTGTTGTACTCTGGACGCTTTTAACGCGTATGTCTTTTTTATTTTTTACATCGTTCTCACATTATACAATTTTAAATTCAAAAGTAATGATGTAAAACATAATTATACATAACATAATTAAGTATTTTTGTAAAATATAATTTAAAAAGAGTGTGCATGGAGTTTCTTGCCCGTTCTTCTCCATAGGTACCTACGGTTTGGAATGGACAACTAGCTTCATATTGTCTGACTGACCGACTTCTTGACAATTCAAAAGTGCCTGTTAATGGTTTAATTGAAATAAATGCTTTGACTTTGACTTTGATTTGGGGTCGGTGCAACATGTCTTTTTCTTCCATACTTCTCTATTAGTCTTCATCTCGGTAGTCACCCCCTTTCTAACCATATCATCATTCACACATTCCATCCATCGTTTCTTTTGTCTTCCGCTACTTTATAGCCATCGACATCTATACTCAAAACTCTCCTCACAACATTTTCCTGATTTCTCCGTAACACATGCCCATACCATGACAACCGATTTCCAGACAACTTTTCAGTTACCGGTGCCACTTTCAAACTTCTTCTTGAGTACTCATTTCTTATTCTATGCACTCGTGTAACACCACACAGCCCTCTTAGCACTCTCATCTCTGCTGCATGCAATTTCTGATCCATACAAGACAGCAGGTCTAATCGTGGTTTTATATATCTTCCCCTTAAGTTTAAGCGCAATCCGGGAGTCGCAGATAGTTCCCGTGACCTGCCGCCATTTCATACATCCAGTGTTAATTCTGTGCTTAACCGTCCGATCTACTTCGCCATCGCTTTTGCACGAGTGAACCGAGATACCGAAAGTTGGAGCAGACTGGGAGAAGTCCACCATCAAGCGCTTTGGCTCCAGAACTGGAAAGACCTCCGAAATCGCAGAACATATTTAAGATAACGAATAAAAAAAGTTTGTTAATCCGAAAAGGTATGCATTTTCAAATTTATAAAGGTTTTATTCGATATCGTATGCTTCTTTATTATACATTTTGGGTTTAAACACCAGACTCAGTAGACGCTACCGTCTACTGATTCTTGTTTTTACCCAGGCCCACATGAAAACCAAGGAACATGTACTTTGGTTTTTTGCTACAAATATGAGTTAAATTCCCATGAAAAGGGTTCTCATCCCACCAATGTACCAACCCAACAAAAATAATATTTTACGAAAAGCAGGTTGCCAAGTCTTACACGCTTTCACTGTCAAAAAGTTTTCAGATCTAATGTAGAGACAAGCCCCTAAAACTCTACAAACCTTACATTTTGGTAAAACTGTACTGCTTGGTCATTCCCCGGCCGCCGCACAGACACTTCTACGAGCTTATGGTAAGAAATTAAGTTACTGGTGTTTGAAATTGTGTCATGCAATAGTTCAGCCAAGCCAACGGCCAAGCCATACATTTTAAGCAAGATGTAAAACAAATCTCACACGCAATACCAAGTCACTGTCTGATGGTTGGATGCTCGTGCGTAAGTTAGTGTTGGTGAAGCATAATGACGCACAGGTGTGCCGCGTCTCGCTAGTCGAAGTCCTTCAAGTGTCACTGTCTTCGGTGTCGCGTGTCGGGCTGTCGGGCTGTCGTGAGTCTTGTCGTGTCGGATCACCGCGCGTACTGATTCTACACGTGCGCGACGTGTGCACGCGCGCTCACCCTCCGTGTATCGACTTACAAGAACTACATTCTAAGTAATATTATTTACCTAAAGGGACGCCTGTATTCCCCAAAGGGTACGTAGGTACGTACATGTGCCTGCATACTAGTACCTACCTATATAGCACACCCACATTTCTTCTATAACTAATATACCACCAGTTACATACATACAGTTCAGACCCCAACCTGTTACTAATACATTCCATGTGCAAAAATCCATTTGCACTTTACGTGGCCTGGGTCTCGAACCCAGAGCTTGGGGTCCTGGGTCGCAGCGATCGCGCTTACGTTCACTAAACCAACGAGGCAGACACTAAACAAACATATTTGAAATATTACAACGTATAATTGTTGTGTGTTGAATTACCAACCGATGCCGCGATGGTGGTCTGTGCAGGAGTTATGAACATTGACACTCAAATCTATATTAGATTGCATTACATACTTACTCTCGTACTATCACAATTTAAGACGGATAAAGCTGTCCGATAGATAGATGCATTAAATCATTAATACGTGTTTTTGAGCAGTGAGAGAGCATTGTTGTAGAGCAGTGGTTCGTCTGACCTGAACTGATGCCCACGAGCCTCCGACCGAGCTCAGCGTAGTTCAACACATTCAATTTTACTTATGTAAGAGAACAAAATATCTTGAAAGGTGTTTTACCAGAGGTGATCGACGAAGGTGCACAAACACGATAACAGAGTGGAATGAATCTCTTGCAGCAGTAAATAGGTCACCGTGCCGCTCTCCTGTGCAATGTGATGCTGATTGCGTCGCGAGCGGTGCGGTGCGGTGCGGCGCTGTGCGGAGCGATGCGACACGGTGGCTAGATGGATGGCCGCAAATGGCTTTTTAATCTGCGCGAGATCGCACCGCGTCGCGACGTGGATGAGCGACGTGGGACGTGACGCTCACAGATCACCCCCTCACACACAGCCCCCTGGGGGTCTCAGCGCGGGCACCGAGCTACACTCTGTTAGGTAGGATTTGCTTATGTCTGGCTGATGCCCGTTCGTCCTTTGTATTTCGTAATGTTTTACCTATGCGGGTTTCGGATGCTTCATTTCCGGCAACTCGTAGATTTTTAATTATGTATACTTTCGAAAACTGCTCTTAGTGCTCATGCAAACCTTTTATTTTAGACCAGTGGATCCATATAATGTTAGTATACACTTATCCTATGTAAGTAAATAACAATAACTTAAAAATACACTAATTGGCTGCATGAACATGTGCACGCGCATGTCTGTCCAGAGTCTAATAAAAGGTCCGTCAACCTTGTCCGCCAGTGTAGCTAAAGTACTGTTAGGGCTACTCCGAAATCGCCGGAACATCGATGCCATCATACGGAAACGGTGTGCCGTGTGCGTATGATGGAATGAAAGCCAACTATTCGCGATTCCGCGAATATGCCCGATGCACTCCAAAACTGAGGCAGCCCCAACAATGTATCGCACTAATATTATAAAGGCGAAAGTTTGTGAGTGTGGGTGTGTGTGTGTGTGTGCGGGTGTGCTTATATGTTTGTTACTTCTTCACGCTCAAATGGCTGGACCAATTGTGATAAAATTTTGTATGAAGGTAGCTGACACTCTGGATTAGCATATAGGCTACTTTTTATCCCGATATTCCCACGGGATAGAGACTACCGCAGGTCGCTGCTAGTATTATATTATATATTCGTTTCAGTTATTCATAATAATTCAAAACCTCAAAACATAATATTTAGCAACAAATCATCGACAAAAAAAGGCGCAAATAGGCCGCTTCACAATATCTCCCACATCGAGTCACGCGAGTCACGCTCGTCCCAGTCGCAGTCACGTCGCATGAGGCTGTGTATTTTTGCTTCTTGTCCGCTGCATACCTCAGCCCGGCAGTTCATTTATTGTCCAAACACACTATGCCGAAGGTACGCGACCGAAGTTCCGCGGCTGATTTTACGTTCCGACGTATTCGGCTGAGACACACCATAAGTGCCGAACTTACGCGGCAGAAATGCAGTTGCGCAACTTTGTGTGTATTCAGTGTCTCGAGGCTGTCGTGGCGTCGTCGATTACTATAGCTTGCATCTCCATTATTCCATAAACACGGTCGCGACTCAACCGCGATAATTAATTTATTGAATGTTTTCTTGACACAACAAAGCACGTGAGTCGTGCGCAGACAGAGGCGAAATAAACACAACGGGCGAACACGCGGGGCGCGGGCATGCCTGCCTCCCGCTGCTCCTCGCCCCGGATCTTCTTCAGCAATCGAACCAAACTTCGGTCGCGTATGATGTGTGCTCTACAGATTATATTGCCGCTGAATTGCCGCTGAACTTACGCCCGTCCGAAGTTTGGCTGTACGCTATAACGCAACGTAATTTCGGCATAATGTGTCGTCAGTAATGCAAATAGCATTGCAGGTGTAATCATGCCGAACTTCGGTGGCGTACGTTCGGTATAGTGTGTCTAGACACTTAACGAGAAGTAAATCCGTTTCTTTCTTATGTCAAGCGCACTGCGCATGGGCCGTTGTTATTGTAACTCTGAATGTGGCTATCTCTAACGTTAAGATAGAATAGTTTCGCGTTGAGATTGTTAGTGAACAATCCTCGGTCGGGGAGTATTTATGTACAACATCTTATACCTGTAGCTACAATCATAGCAAATAGAGTTCTGATTCATTTACTATACGCATTTTATTAGACACGTTTGTTCGCGGAAGTGGCTCATGGATTAATACGTTGGTTGGCCTTGGTTGAATCTGCCGAATTCTCTGAAAAGGATCATGTCTATTTATAAATCACTATTTAAATTGTCATGCTTTCATCATACTTAGGTACAAAATATTTTATTTCCCATCGCTTGATTCCTGACCGGCCGCTTATTATTCGACACAATCATGTATATTGGATACACTACGTGGAGGATACATAAGGTGCGCACTTCGTTTACATCGCCCTCTCTACGACGACCGTACGCGTACATGTCTCGTGCAATCGTTATTAACTGTCCAAAGACATCGTTTTGCATCGCATCGACGCGTCACCATCGATTAGCTCCGGATAGTTCTGTTGACGTAGATTTTCGTAGACAATGTTGAATGAATGATGCTAAAATAGGATTGCGATCGCTTGTGTTACAAAGGAGCGAACACAATGCTAGAGTGATACAAAAGGGTGAACACAGTGCTAGAGTGATACAAAGGGGCGAACACAGTGCTAGAGTGACACAAAGGGGCGAACACAGTGCTAGAGTGATACAAAGGGGCGAACACAGTGCTAGAGTGATACAAAGGGGCGAACACAGTGCTAGAGTGATACGGGGTACTCAATCTTTGTATTCAGGTACTAGGCACTAAAACTTAGCAAAGACTGACTTGCTTTTGTCTCGACGCTTTTAACGGCTTCTTTCTTGTATGTTCGTAGTTCGTACCAATCAAGTATTTAGGCAGTTTCACTTCGTTTAATTAAGGTTTCCGAAACCCTACCAATTCCTTTCGACCTCTGACAAATAACCTAACAACTAACTTTAGCCATTTTAAGGCTTTCCAAGCTCGTAAAGTACCTTCGCAAAAAAAACAATTATACACGGGGTTACTGCTAGAGGCGCAGGGGCATTGCTGTTGCCATGAACGACTTAGCAGATCAATGTTAGACGAAAAGCGAAGAGTCATGCGTAGTGTGATGCGATTTGTACCATGATGTGCGCTACCGCTACCTAGATTTGTATCTACAAATCTTAAGTGCAAGAAAGAAAACAAAAACCAAGCTATAGCTGAATAGAAATAATTATGATCTCACAGAACAGATCCAAGCGGATGTCTGTCCGTAAAGGTAGTACATCTGTTTCTGCTTTTGTTAAACCATTATTTTTTCCGATAGTCCGGATCCACTGCAATTGAGTCACATTTTTAAAGATAGAAGTTGCGAACCAGTAGTAGGAACCCCTTCCTCGTGAAAATGGAAAAGTACCTTTCATCAGTGTGATCAAGTCCTGAGTCCTACAGCTACACGTCAGATGGCGGTGGCGGCGGCGCGGAAGCAGCAGATTGTCGTCGCGGTGATTTCCTCGGGGGCCGCCCCCTCCGCGCCCCGCATCCCGCGCCCTCCCGCCGCGCCGCTGTTTACCGCCACACACTCGTTATCTAATTGTAATGTGCCACTGCTCGCGTGCTCTAGTCTGCGTCGTGCACTGCATCACCTGCAAGCCGGCGGCGTCGCTGCTCCCGACGCGTACGAGCGATCTTGTGACATAAGACATGGCCTAACATGGCGTTGACTCGTTTGTATGCATTCGTTGTCACTTCGGTTCCTGTCATTGTGAATGTATCTCAAGCTTCTTCCGTAAATATCCGGCGTCCTTGGTAAACATAACATACACATATAAGACTCAAATTAAAATATTTTAAAGATCTATTTTCTGGTTTCATGCCATCTCATAAATGAAACAATATTTAAATATGCAGAATTTGAAAAAAACATGGCTAGAATCATTAACTTATATATTTGAAATCATTGCCTAGAATGCTATGCTAACTTATGAGCATCGTAAGACATGAGAGGGCTGTGACGTACAAGTAAAAGCAGACAGAAACAAAATAACATGTGTCAGTTACCTACATTCTGAAGTAAGTTTGTGAGGCGCAGCAGCCGATAAATGGAACGTTGAAAGCTAATAAAGCGGTGGTTGAGAGCGGTGTAGCGCCTTAAAACCGTGGCGATAGCGTTCAGCCTCGACGAGACGCCGCCGTCCGGGCCTATTTCCACCAGCCTCACAACCAGGACATACATACAGAAGGTGCACTTCAGGCAGTGGATGAATTGACAACGATAATACCAAATAAGGCTCGTAAGCTATATCCGCGTTTCACGTCTTACAAGTAAACCTTCTACACGTTGATATTTTGTGTCTGAAGCGGGCATCGATCGCTCCGCTACATTACACTTCAAATGCTTGCCATTTAACACATTTTACCATTTTCTTACTGAAATAGTGCTGCTAACCTAAACTAATCTTTCGGGGTTTCCAAGGATTTTGTAGGGTAGTTTTTTTTTTCGAAGTCCATTATTTGATTGGATAGCCGATCTTTAAGATGCTGTCTATCAAAGAGTTCTTCCAGGAAAGGATTCCTGGAAATCAGATCTTGAATTCTATCTTTCTTTATGACATGCAGCTCCACAATGTACTAGTAAAATGTACTTGTAAATTTTTGTATGTTCGCAAAAACTTAGGACTCTTTCAAAATAAGAAGCGATTTCCATGATATAAATACACGTAGTTAGTAAAAATGAAATTGTGTTATCTAAATTTAGATTAACTAATACCAGCAAGTCATTTCTTGTAAACAGCATCCGTTTTTATAACAAGTTGCCAAAGCCGGTTACAGAACTTAGCGATGGAAAGTTTAAAACCCTCATCAAACGTGTCCTTATCAAAAAAGCATATTATAAGATTAAAGACTACGTTGAAGACAAGCTAGTCGGGCAATAATTCCTTCTGCACATGTGGCTTGCCTGGCTCCTCATTAACGGCATAACTATGTAAATGTCTGTTAACTGCTCTCAAATTACGATGTTTAATTTTTATTTAATTTTTTAACATATTTTTTGACATAATTTCTTTATTAATTGACATTATATACTTTTGAACATAATTTCTTTATTATTTTTGACATTATATACAGACAATTCAAATTTTTACCTCTTTATTAGTGGTTTTAATGGGAATTATAACACTTTTTTTAACGGTTTTAGTAGGTTTTTTTTTTATCTTTTTGATAGATTCTTATTTTGTAAATGTGAGGACTTTGTAGGCCTTATAGGCTTTAGATCTGTAGACCATTTTCTATTTTATCAAGTAGGTACCTGGTACTTGTTGACAGGCCTGCGCTGTCCTCCCATACCTACTGTAATCTGGAAACATTGTAAAAGCCAATTATTTTTAAAAAGAGTAACCGTGGAGTTTCTTGCCGGTTCCTCTCCATAGGACCAATTGGAACCGTGCACCTAGCTTCTGACGTTTCATAAGTGCCCATGTAGGTTTATGTGAAATAAAACCTTTTGATTTTGATTTTTGTACGTAACCAATAAAAGCAAACAAAATGTTTGTTGTCGTCTAATGTAAAATACCATCAGTTGTTACAAAGTAGTGTAAAGTCGTCAGACGAGGTCGGCGGAAGTCGGCGGCAGTCGGCGGCAGTCGGCGGTGTGGGTCTCGCGCAGAAACCTGCTCGTTGGCGCGCCTCCCTTGCTGCTCGCGCGTGTAGTCACAAAATACAGAGAGTACAGAAGGCAATCTACATACAAAGTGCGCTCGAGCAACGTACACAAAGACACCGCTCACGGACACGTTATCTCGGAGTGGTTGGGACTAGTGCGAGCGCGAGTGCCATCCGCTTGAGACACGCGTCTGTGAAGTGCAAAAATGGAGCAACAAAAAACCGGGCAAGAACGAGTCGGACTCGCGCACCGAGGGTTCCGTAACATCCGGGCTTATGCGTAAGGTTTATGTTTATGAAATTAAATGTGTTTTTTTATTTTTGAGTTGATTGAATGAATGGTAAATTGCGGTTTACGATTTATGACGTATTAAAAAAAAACTACTTACTAGATCTCGTTCAAACCAATTTTCGGTGGAAGTTTACATGGTAATGTACATCATATATTTTTTTTAGTTTTATCATTCTCTTATTTTAGAAGTTACAAGGGGGGGGGGGGGGGCCCACATTTTACCACTTTGGAAGTCAAAGTGAGTTTTAGTGTGAAAATCTTAATGCGGTTCACAGAATACATCTACTTACCAAGTTTCAACAGTATAGTTCGGAGAAAAGTGGCTGTAACATACGGACGGGCAGACAGACAGACAGACATGACGAATCTATAAGGGTTCCGTTTTTGCCATTTGGCTACGGAACCCTAAAATGGCTATCTAAGCTCGATTTATATAATAGTTTTATTTTGAATCAGTATAAACGAAGTAACTTTTTTGCCACCAACTATTAGGTACCTACGTAAGTTGAAAACATGATTTTTTGTTTGTGTAGATATTGTGTTATTTTAGTGTCATTTGATAGGTTTAGGTTTAAAACGGATGGGGCAAAATAAATTGTGTAAATAGGGTAATCCGTTTTGAAGTTATTAGGGATTTTAGTGAAAATTGACAAATGCAAAATTTTATATGTTTTTGTTCTGTAAACTTTTTGTATTGTAGTAGGTACAATGTTTATTGTTTTGTTTTAATATGGTAGAATAAGCTCAACAACAAATCAAACAACTAGATACGAATGAGTGCCACTACCACGACAGTTTTTTGTGCATAAGCCAAAGTTAACAACACTAGCGCGACCGCCGCGCGTGGGTATGAAAAGTGAAGTATATATGGCACGGACGACGGACGGTTAGCAATGTTATCGTTAAGTATGATGTTATGTGGTCGGATCATTACCCTTTGCTGATTGAATGTGATCTTAATGTAATCAGGTCTAAATTAACCAGACGTACGCCTAGTAATGTCAATGAAGCTGTGTGGAAAAGCCCGGAGGCAGTTAGTGCTTACAATAGGGAATATCACCGCCGTCTGGGAGAGATTGACTTCCCAACAGAGTTGTCCGAGTGTTGTGATCGAATCTGTAGTGAGCCGACTCATAACAAGGTTATTGATTATACCGTGATGTTGTTTGCGCTCTTAGGGACGCTGCTATTATTAGCTGGGAGAAACGAAATGGTAATGGGTCTCGAAAGCGCGTGGTGGGCTGGAACACGTTAGCGAGGCTCATCTGTACGCCAGGCACAGGTTTGGGGAATGGCTTTTATGCGGTAGACCGAAATTTGGTGTGGTGTGTGGTGTATGGTGTGTGATTTACAGGACTCTACTTGTGTTATAATAACCCACATTATGAAGATGTTCTTAGACAGAGCAGGACTCGTGTAGAATCCTGATTATTTGAAGGCATCAGTTTTAATTTGATAAAGTGACGAGCGAAGAGCACCTGCATTATCTATTAACTTTTGAAAGATACCGAAATACAATACAATTACCTAAGCGTAGCTTCGCTTGGCGCACTGGGTCGCGTCGTGTTTTTATTTCAATTCACGTTTAGACTGTGACACGCAGGCCTATTTTTAACCGACTTCAAAAACAGGAGGAGGTTATCAATTCGGTTACCATGAATATTTTTTTATGTTTGTTACCTCCTTTATTTATGAGCCGATATGCAAAATTATGAAAAAATGGCAGAAACGGAACCCTTATAGATTCGTCATGTCTGTCTGTCCGTCTGTCTGTCTGTCTGTCTGTCCGTCCGTATATGTCACAGCCACTTTTCTCCGAAACCATAAGAACTATACTGTTGAAACTTGGTAAGTAGATGTATTCTGTGAACCGCATTAAGATTTTCACACAAAAATAGAAAAAAAAACAATAAATTTTAGGGTTCCCAATACTTAGAACCGAAACTCAAATTTCTTTTTTTTATCAAACCCATACGTGTGGGGTATCTATGAGTAGGTCTTCAAAAATGATATTGAGGTTTCTAATGTCATTTTTTTCTAAACTGAATAGTTTGCGCGAGAGACACTTCCAAAGTGGTAAAATGTGTGTCCCCCCCTGTAACTTCTAAAATAAGAGAATGATAAAACTAAAATAAATATATGATGTACATTACCATGTAAACTACCACCGAAAATTGGTTTGAACGAGATCTAGTAAGTAGTTTTATTTTAATACGTCATAAATCGTAAACCACAATTTACCATTCATTCAATCAATTCAAAAATAAAAAAAACATTTAATTTCATAAACATAAATCTTATGCATAAACCCGGATGTTACGGAACCGTCGGTGCGCAAGTCCGACTCGCCCTTGCCCGGTTGTTATTTTTATTTGAAAGGATATATAGGTATATATACTTTCAGATTGATCCCATAGAAATTTCATCAAAATCGGTTCGGTGTTTTGATTTTTAAACCAAAGATATTTTTTTTTACTGGTAAAAATTTAATTTGCTTTCCTATGAGTTTTCAGTGATGGCTTAGTGTAATTGCCATTGTATTGTGGCTATAAGTGCTTGTATCTTTACATAATTAACCGACTTCAAAAAGGAGGAAGTTCTCAATTCGACTGTATTTTTAGGGTTCCGTACCAAAATGGTAAAAACGGAACCCTTATGATGAGACTAATTTTGTCTGTCTGTTTGTCTGTCGGACTGTCTGTCTGTCTGTCACAGCTAGATATCTCAAGAACTACTAATGCTATCAACTTGAAATTTGGAATAGTTTTAGATGACGTTTGCCCAACTATTTTGCAATTGTGAAAGAAATAAACATATATGTATATTTTTTGCAACAGGGACTGAAAGAGGGTCTGAAAAATTCGAAGTGGGGCTGCGAGGACATGTGGAGTACCATATGAAAGAGCGCAGTTTGCACGTTCTCAAACATTTTTTCTTTTTTTTGGCCACATTGTTTTCGATTTTTGAAGAAAAATGTAAAAAAATAATGTAAAAATAATACGTACCGTGTCTGGCTTCTTTATGCAATTCGTTACGTTATTCACGATGCAGTAATAATAATATGAACACATTCACGTATATAAAGTTATCAGTATTCAGAAGTTCCAAAGTCTATAGAGCAGTTAATGTTATCTGAGGGAGCCTGGTTGTCCCTCAGTCCCTTGTGTATTACAGAGGGAGTTCGTGTCGCGTGCGTCACGTTGTCGTGTCGATCAGACATGGTCAGATGTGGGCTTGTGAGCAATCAAGCGAATACAAGCAATTAGCAGCGCCCGACGACGCCCGACGACGCCCGACGTCGGCCGAGTATATTGCAAGCTTGCATAACGCCCCGTGTAACGCAGTTTCCAATCTCTTGGTTGGAGTCTTGGGCATCGTGGTCTTTGTTCCTATTAATTATAGCTAGTCCGGCAGGTTTGTAACGTGACTTTTGTGACACTCTCGATACATAATCAAACATGTGTATTAATTTTCCGTCAAAAATCATCCATTGCTTCTATTCTGTCGTATACCACCTTTTCATGAGATTCGTATACGACTCTCTCACGCCCTTCATGTTCCTGTCGGTCCAGCTGCTGTAATAATTGCTGGTTTATTGTAAATATCGTATCGTTTAAGAACCTGCCACAGTTTAGCGTGCCACGTCAACGGTACCGAAGCTAAATATTGCCCGCTCGTTCTGCCTCGGCTGATTGCTGTTGCTGCGGTCGCCTTTATTGCGACGGCAGAAGGTTCAAGTTCAAGTGGCCGCTTGCCATGCGGGCACCGCCACGTCCGTCACACGCCACTCCGACAACAACAGATTACGATTCAATTTTGCAATTAAAACTAGAGCAGGGAACAAACGCCTCCGGTCGCGCCGTGTTACCCACCGGTGGAGGATAGAAGGTTCACCGAATACAATGTGGCCCTTCACGCACCTGTACGTGTTCACCGAATGAAATGTGGGGCACGCTTACGCACCTGTACGTGACCGGATACAATGTGGGGGACCCTCACGCACCTGTACGTGTTCACCGAACACAATGTGGGGGACCCTCAAGCACTTGTACGTGTTCACCGAACACAATGTGGGGGACCCTCAAGCACCTGTACGTGTTCACCGAACACAATGTGGGGGACCCTCAAGCACCTGTACGTGTTTACTTACTAAACAAATGTCATCTGTCGGCTGATCGACGATTCCCGTGACTTTACTTTTCCACAGGCCAGCCGACAAGACTGCGGCACAGCTTGCTGGTTGTCTATAAAGCCGGTGTAGGCGCAGTACTCTCATGATTTTAACCAATTCCTTGTCAACACTGGGACTGCTGTTCTCTTGCGTTCGTTTGTGCATCGACCTAGTGTGCGCTCCCCGCGGCAATTTGGCATCACTGACTGTACCAGTTGTTATAGTTCCGCCGATAACTTCTTTTTAACCACCCCGTAACGTAACTTGAACAATATTGTAAGGTTGTCGCCTCGCCATTCACTCGTTGTCGGCTCTTCGAGACGATGTGAACCGAAGTGAAACATTTTATGTTGCGGCACAAACATAAACTTTTTATGAGATAATAGCGTACAGGCTTCATTTTGTAGGTAAACGAGCCATGAACGTTCCGACTTTTGAAAGGCTTACAAGTTAATGAAATGTATCTTTACACCTGTACGTACGCGCCTTCGCGCAAGTGTTGATCATCCCTTAAACTGCACTGCAATCTGCTGTTACTAATATCCTACTATTCTATCGAGACTCATCTGATATTCGCGCCGCTAATTCAGGTGAAGTGCTTATGTTGCAGTGTTATGAACTACAGTTATATACTCGTTGTGTGAGGGAGGGAGGGCTATATGGTGTATCAAAGTTAATGCCGGTTCATTTGGCACGCGCCGCGCGGTGCTGCGGCCGCGGGCTCATTGCGCACTGCAGGCACAGAAGAACTTCGTGATGTAACGGACACACGCACTCGTGGCGTCGATATCAACAACAATATCGACTGAGACTAATGAGCCTAATCCCACTGCTGGGACACAAGCCTACCCACTGTGAGAGGTACTGAGCCTTAATCCACCGCGCGTGCCCAGTGAGGGTTGGCAGATGTCACATGTCTTTGAATCTTTGGTTCTAGGACATGCCGGTTTCCTCACGATGTTTTCCTTCACACTTTTTTGAGAGCAGTGGTGATGAAATAATTTACACAAAGTAAAGTTCTTGCTTGGGATCGAACCCACGACTCGTAAGTCGCGGCTGTTACCACTGCGCTACCACACTGCTCTCGCAATCACTGCTTTCGTCGATGTTTTATAGACAATCCTTTCCCCGCAAACGTAGTAATCATTTTTGTTTAAGTGTCAGTATGTTCTCGGGCGTTGTGCAGAGTTAGCCTTCTGAGTGATACCCACAGTGGCTGGATGTATTGTTATGTTCTCGGGCGTTGTGCAGAGTTAGCCTTCTTACTGATACCCACATTGGCTGGATGTATAGTCCGCTTGCTGCCAAACGGCGAAATCTTAACAAAACATTCTGATAATGTTATTCGCTTTACAGATGGCCACCCTTCCACTATGTATTGTAATGTCTCTGCTCGTTCACTATTTGTACGACTATTATGAATGCTCGTTGGTTTAATTGGTAACACTGTAAATTGGTCGAGTTTAGGAATTAGCCGGCATTGTTGACCTCTGCTGATCTTGGCCGAGTGCGAACACAATGACACGGGGGATAAGAAGCAGAGTCATCGGTACTAGAGGATGACTGGGAGGGCTGGGGTCACCCGCCCTTTGAGTCTTGTGTTAGTATGCTCTAGTTGAAATCAGATTCATCTCCAAGTAAAAATGCGAGTTGTTCCATAATAAACAGTGTATGTCACTTTCCGGCCCTAAAAGCGGAAGCGGGAGCGGTTTTTAGGGTAATCATAATGTAATTATAGTATTATTAAGTTATATTAATATCGTATTGTATGTGTTTATGTAGGCCTTGATGCCTGAAATAAATTTATAAACCCAAAAAATCACGTCGATCCGTTGCTGTAGCGAGTGTAGCGGTATGAAAGAAAAGTTAACAAAAAAATCAACAAATACACTCTATTCTTTGATGGATCAAAAAAAAAAGACAGTGAGGAAACAGTCGCCAACAACAGTTGCCTAAAATAGTGTTTTATTTCAATATTTATTTTCTACTTATGTATTGCAGTGTGAGGCATGTGTAGACAACAATACGGAATGTTCCATGATTGTTTTGTTTTGTCGTTCATTACGTTCGTTAGGCGACCACCGCCCGACGCCGCGCTTGTGACTAGGTAGTTGCTGGGTAGGGGAGAGTAGCCCAAAACGGGTAAGCTAAGGTTGATGATAAATAAAAACAGTTTATAGATACAAATTGAACATTTATTTGTACATTTTGAAATGTTTAGTTATCAAGGACTATAAAATAAATGACATATTTAGTAGTTTTGTACATTAAGAATAAAAAAATAACAAAAATCTTTACCATTCGAATTACCCGTTTTGCCCGTAGGGGGGGCCTAAAGCAGGTAGGGCTTTTGGGCAAAGCGGGTAGGGGCTGAATTACATTAGGTCAACGTCAATCAATGACTAAAACTGTTTCTTAACAATCATAACTCAGATGGAGCTCCACCAGGATCATCAGCTACTTGCAGTGATAATGGTTGGATCAATGGACCAGTATTCTTGGAATATGGTTACGGCACTTTGTAGACAACGTAATGAGTTGGCAACGTAAACAGATAATCCATATGAAATAGATACTCAACTAGCTCTAATTCTTGAGCTGCTGTAAAAACTGTTGTGAATCTTCCTAGATTTTTTTTGACATCCTTTCTTTACATGTATCTGTAAAGTCGAAAAGTTGATGCCATATTTTTTTGCTGCACCATTGACGGAAGTTTTGAGAGCTTCTTCTATCGCAAGCTTCATAACTCCCTCATCCCACGAGGCATTTTTTAGTATTTCTTTTGCATTTATTAACCATCTGCAAAAATAAAAGAACTAATAAGTAGTCAATGAAATTATACAAGGCAAATCGGGTATGGGCAAAACGGGCACCCGCTTTACCCCTACCCTTTTTGCCCACAAGCATGTATTTTTTTCAATCGACTCATATCCTTAAAACCCAAATAATAAACGCCAACCTATTACACAAATAAAACGTCTATTTATTGCAATATAATAACACAAAACTAGTAAGAACATATTGTAAACCATTTTCGAGTATTCACAAGTAATGTAACTCAATTTTTTTTAGTGGAAATAGCAAAAAACTTCTTTCTTATCTTACCGTGAACTCGTGTCCGCCAGAGAAGCGCGCCGACTCCCTGTGATTGGCGAGCGGCAGGGTCCGCGCACTGCACGCACACATTCTTATTAGCAATAACGGTGCGCAATTTAAAAAGCATACCCGTTTTAGGCGGGCTACCCATTTTAGGCTTACCTCCCCTACTGTGTGTTTATTAATTTAATCAAAGTATTTCACAATTCGTTTAATAGGTTTGTTTTATATATTATCTTGCTTAGTAAGTATCTATTTTCTGTTTCTAATTTTGAATTATCTGAATATAGAGAGCTGTAGAATTCTGTGCAAATTTCTATAATATTATGTCTATTGTGACGTTTGGTTCCGTGTGTGTTCAGTAAACTATAAATCCAAGGTTTGGTTCGAGAGATTCCCTGTTTTGCTACTCTTAACGAACGGAGCTTTTGTAAGGCCACTTTAACTAAATGCGTATCCAAATTTCTTCTATCTGTTCTAATAGCTTTCTTAACCGGTTTATCTATTAATCTATGCTGTTCTGACCCTATTTCGTGTATGTTTCTCTATTCACGCAAGTAACGTGTTCTTAATATAAGCTTTGTATTCTTCTTCCCCTTAATTTTTATGCTATTGCTGCTTTTTTTTATTCCAGTAAGTATTATACTATATTGCTCGTCCACATCTGGGACATTTATGTCTAGGCGTTCATAGTGGTTCGATAGTTCTAAATTGAAGGTTATTAAATTTGATTTTTGCGCGTAATGGTCTGTGGTCTGAGCTGTATTTAATCTTATTGATGATACCTACGTCTTTAATAATCTGTTTGTCGGGAGTTAATACATAGTCTAACTATTTCGTTCTTAACCAAATTGTTGGGTGATATCCATGACCATCAGCGCTGGGGTTTTTTATTGAATAGATTATTCTGAAATCCTGTTGCGCAAGCTTGAGCTCATAGGTGTAAGAGGCACCCAGCTGAGATTATTCAAAAGTTATTTAGAAGATCGTTCCCAGTGCGTAAAGATTGGCAATGTTCTCAGCGCTGTTAAAAAAAAACACATTTTTTGGTGTTCCTCAAGGAAGTATTTTAGGGCCCACTCTGTTTTTGATCTACATAAATGACCTTTGCAATCTAAAGCTAGAGCATGGCACTATTATAACTTACGCTGACGACACTGCTCTACTTTTTTCGGCTGACTCAGAAAATGAAGTCTACAATCTTGCGCAACACGGATTCAACATTGTAAATAAATGGCTTCAAATTAACTCACTAACCCTAAACGCAGATAAGACTAATTACATTAAGTTTTCTATGCGCAAGCAAATATCGAAAATCCCCTCCGCGTTGCATGCTCATTGTTGCCCAGTCCCTGCAGATAGCCAGTGTAAGTGTCCTAATATAAAAAAAACGGATAAAATAAAGTACCTGGGTATTATAATAGATGAAACCCTTTCCTTCAAACCACATATGGAAGCTCTAAATAATAGAATTCGTAAACTGATATACGTATTCAAAAAGATACGATTTATTGCAGATCCAAAAATAATTAGGCAAGTATACTTTGCTCTTTGTCAGTCAATTTTGACTTACTGTATTACTTCATGGGGTGGGGCGAGTAAAACTTTGTTATTACCCATTGAAAGAGCTCAAAGAACTATTCTCAAGGTGGCTACATGCCGCCCTTTTCTTTTCCCCACTAACATCCTATATAAAGCTTGTAAAGTACTTACAGTTCGACAGTTATTTATAATGAGCACTGTACTAAAACAACACGCAGCGCTTCCATACAGCACTGAATTTACAAAAAGGAGACGGAAAGATATAGTTTGCCCTCAAAAAAGTACAAAACACGCTTTTACAGCGAAATTTTATATGTACCTCGGACCGCTACTCTAAAATAGGCTGAATGATAATGAAAGCATCATGGTAACTGCAAGAAAATCCTTATGAGGGCTCTTCAAACTATGTCCTATGAAGATACAGAGAAGTTATTACTTGTGCTAAAGTAAATATTTGTATGTTAATTTTTGTATGTTTGTATTTTATGATTTTATACACCTTTTTACATATGTATATATGTAAAAAGGTGTATAAAATCAAATAAGATAAATATTATAAGTATGTGATTATTTAATCAATTAATGTTACCTCCAATCGCCTGAAACACAGGATTACCTAGTTCAGGCTCAAATCATGGATGAACTCTATGTAGATTTAAGAAAAACTGTATTTAAAGTTAGTCTTCATATTTTTTGAATAAATTTATTATTATTATTATTATTATTATTTGTTGATATACATTTTTGTATCTCGGCATTGATGTGCCGGTTTTATAGGATAACACGGGCCGAAGCCAAGTGCTAACCTAAGCTATAGATGATAACGTATTATGATGTGATGATATGTTTAGACTTTGTGTTGTTGGTGATGTTTGTGGGTGTGATATTTGGGCATCATTGTCATTTTGAAGGAATTTTCTGACAATTCTGCAAGTGTTCAGAATAGCAGCTTTCTGTAGAGTTTGGTAGGTGGAAGGAGATAAATCTAACGTTTTTAGAGATTGGTGCAATTGTTTGGGAATGACACCCGTGGTTGAGACTACTACTGGGATTATGGCAACGCTGCCTAATCGCCACGTTCGGCTTATTTCTATTTTTAAGTCTGTATATTTCGACAGCTTTTCTGCAATAGTGTTTTGTAGGTTGTGTGTGTTTGGTACTGCTATGTCAATAATTTGCGCAGTTTTATTAATTTTGTCTAGTAAAGTTATATCCGGCCTATTGTAATGAGTTGTTCTGTCTGTGAGGATGGCTCGATCAAAGTATAGCTTGTGTGTTGTGTTTTCAAGAACTATTTCAGGATTATATTTGTAGTAAGGTACTGGAGGTGTATTTATTAATTTATATTTTATAGCAAGTTTTTGATGGATTATATTGGCTATTTGATCGTGCCTGTGCTTATAGTCAGTCTGAACAATTGCTCTACATGCTCCAGTAATATGTTGGATAGTTTCGGAAGAACTATAACATCGCCTGCAAATATCTGTTGAAATGGGGATTCGCATAATATGCTTTTGGTAGTTGCGAGTCTCGATTACTTGGTCTTGGATTGCTGTCATGAACCCTTCAGTCTCAGGGAAAAGATCTCTACGCCTGAGCCATTCGTTCGATGCTAATTTATCGACGTTGGGTTGGCACAGGTCTTGGCGATGTCGTCCATGGAGTGACTTTTGGGTCCACTCCAATATTTTAGTCTGTCGGTCGGTCTGTTTCTCGTTACTTTGTGTAGTTTTGTCAAACATATTTAATGGTGTCAGTTTTTTGTCATTATGAACAATTGCTTTGTGTAGAGTAGAGGTGGTACTTTTTGTGTTAAAATATGTTCTTAGGGTACTTATTTGTTTATTGTGTAGGTTCGTAATATCTATTATGCCTCGTCCTCCCTCTTTCCTAGGTAGTGTTAGTCGTTGTACGCAAGATCGAGGGTGATGTTTCCTGTTTTTGGTCAAAGTGGTGTTAATAACGCGTTGTAGGTTTTTTAGTTCTGTTTTGGTCCAGCTTATTATACCAAAAGAGTATGTAAGAACGGGAATTGCAAAGGTATTAATAGCTTTAACTGTATGTCTGGAATGCAATTGAGTATTAAAAATGGATTTAAGCCTATGTTTAAATTGTTGAGTAAGTTTATTTTTGATTTCTTTATGTTTAATTTGCTGAGCTTGAATGTATCCTAAATATTTATATGTTTCGTTTTCATTTAAAGAGTCTATTATTTCACCTGTCTGTATGATGTATGAATGTTCGTAAGTTTGGCCTGCCCTGACTGAGTTGATCTTGCACTTGTCGATACCAAATTCCATTTTAATGTCTCTTGAAAATTGGTCTGTGGTTTCTGCGAGTTTATTTAAGTCATCTTGTGTAGAAGCGTACAATTTTATGTCGTCCATATAAAGTAGGTGGTTAATTTTACAGTTTTGTCTGTCAGTCTGTAAGTCATCTATCATAATCAGCCTATAATGTTCCCACTGCTGGGACACAGGCCTCCTCTCGGTGAGAGGGAGTGGGCCGTAATCCATCACGCGGGCCCAGTGCGGATTGGCAGATGTCACATGTCTTCGAATTTTTGGTTCTAGGACATGCCGGTTTCCTCACGATGTTTTCCTTCACCGTTTTGAGAGCAGTGGTGATGAAATAATTTACACAAAGTAAAGCGCCTGTCTGGGTTCGAACCTACGACCTACAACTCGTAAGTCGCGGCCGTTACCACTTGGCCACCACTGCTCCCAAGTCATCTATAGTGTCATTAAATGGTAAGTTATATCCTGGCTTTAGTGTATTTAATTTGTTGGATAAGGGATTTAAGGCTAGACAGAACAATAATGGGCTAAGTGAATCTCCTTGGAATATTCCCCTTTGGATTTTTATAGCTTCAGTTTCAACTATACCTGAAGGTGATTTAAGATGTAAGCGAGTTGTCCATTGAGCCATGGTGTTATTTAAAAAGGTTACAATTAAAGGATTTACCTTATATATTTTTAAAACTTCAAGTAACCACGTGTGTGGTACCGAATCGTACGCTTTTTTATAGTCTATATACATAGTGTATAGATCTCTTTTTTTTCGTTGCACCTGCTTAAGTATAACAGAGTCTATTGTAAGTTGTTCTTTGCAGCCTTGACTAAACTTTCGGCAGCCTTTTTGTTCTTCGGCTAATATTGTACATATTTGTTTCAAGATGTTGATAAATGCTATGAGTGATGCACGAGGTTATTATTTTATATATTGTTTGCAGGCATGTTATTGGTCTGTACTTTGCTGGGTTTGTGCTGTCGCTGCTGTCTTTTGGTATCATAAAAGTAATTCCTTCCGCTATGTATGAAGGCATCATACTTGGATTTTTAATGAAGGTGTTGATGTAATTGTAGAGGTATGGGTGAATGTGAGTAAATTTTTTATACCAAAAATTGTGAATGTTGTCTGAACCTGGTGCTTTCCAGTTGTGTAGGTTTTGAAGGACGTCATGAAAAGTTTCTATTGAAACATGCTCGAACTCCATTTGTTCAGTGTGCCTATGGTTTTCTGTCTCTATTTTAATCCACTCAGCTTCTGTGTTGTGACATATTGGCCTCTCCCAAATTCTTGACCAAAATTGTTGAAGTTCATCTATTGATGGTAAACTTTGGTTAGTGTTATTTTCACTTTCGCTGTGTTCTGTTTGGTTTGTTGTGGATTGTTTTAATGTTCGATAAAATTGCTTTTCGTTATTTATAAACTTATTGTTTTGAGTTTTCCGAAGTGTACATTTATTATATCTGTTTAATCTACTGTTTACAAGAGTAAGTTTCTGTTTAAGCGTGTCTAAAAAGTGTGTGAGTTGTGTGTTCGGTTCTTCATGAGTTGAGTGAATTTTATAGTTTTCTAAAATTGTGTGTACCTTTCTAACAAGCTTCCATCCTCTGTTTCCTTGCATGTACGCTGTTAGTCTGCCAATATTTGTTCTTAAATCTTTAACTCTCAACTCTAACCTTCTCTGCCATTTAGGTTTCTTAAATTGTGGTAGATTGATGTTAGTCGGATTATCAGAGGTGACATGTGAAAGTTTACTTCCATTCATTCTAGCAGCTATTAATATTATTATTGGCAACAAAAATACTCTGTCCAAAAACGAATTGTAATAGCCGAGTACCACGTGCGTTGCGTATTTCTGATCCATACAGACCTAAAATAGATTCGCCATCTGGCTCTTGTCTTGGACCGACCGATATTTAGGAGATCGTAGAAGTCTTCGACATCCTCGTCCGGATATGCTGACGTAGGCATACACCTGGATAATCGTTACTGTCTGCTCGGGTGTGATGCGGAATTTGAGAACTGCTATTCGTTCTGAGTATCCAATGAACTCGATAATGTTGTTCTTCCATCTTTTTGTTCTTCCAGTTTTTATGTATTGGAGAAACGCGTGCCTTCCTGTCTTTCCACTAAGTGGTGGTGGTGGTGGTAGACTACCCAGTTCGAGCTCCTGATCTTGTTTACTCATTCAGATGTTGAGATGTTGGAGAGCAGTGGTGGCCTAGTGGTAACTGCCGCGACTTACCAGTTGTAAGTCGTAGATATTTAATTAAAAAATCAGATTAGCTGTTTTGTTATTTTCTTAGGATTTCTTATTGTATTACTAAGATAAACGAATGGAAATAGAAGTTAACGCAATTTAATCGAAGCCTGTAAAAAAATTATGAGTAAGAAACAGAAGACATTGCTTTGGCATCGGCATAAGGAAAGGTGCTTTCGATGGAAATAGTATCGGTAAAAGAATTAGTTCAAGCGTGTTCCAGCAAACCATGGTATCGGCAAATATTGGTATCGGCCAACCATTCATTCTTTGTGTGCTGTCGCTAAATAGTGGTATCGACTAATAGCAGTTTTTCCGTATTACAGTTCAACGGTGTACCATGCTTTCTGCAGACAATTATATCATTCAAGGGTAATTGTATACATACATATACCGTACGGGATTCAAGCAAGTAAGCTCTATAGAAAAGCAAAACTGACAGATGACAATTTGATGAAAATGTCAAAATTTGAAAATCTATAAAAATATCCTAAGAGGAAGAAATTAATAGTATGAAATACAGATTTGTATTTAAAAGCAATCAAAGGCAACTATTAAGGTTTGTTTTTCAATGGTAATCAGTGTACAAAAAGTGAGTAAAATAAGTATCACACAATTTCGTACTGTGAAACAGATTTAGGTATTGGATTAGCTAAAGCAAGAATTGTTGGGCATAACAACTCCCTAAATGTTAAATATAAAAGATGTGGTTTTGCTGTAGCAAAATACCACAGTATTCGCAGAGATATCTAAGTCGCAGCGAAAACTTGGCTTGTAATAATTATTTATGATTAATAATTATAATATATCGTCGACCGTAGGTTCAATTGGGGTAAGGGACAAAATCGAAGCGCACGGCAGTGCGCAGGCCAATTTCCAGCAAGTGGCCGCACGTACGCCGTGCACTATTTACCCGAACCGCTTCGAGCTACTTTTGACCATCCTGTATCTAACTATTTGTCACACGAAATCGAATCAAACTTCACATACATAATACCATGACTGCTGTTAGTTCGAATACCAAATTTCATAACTGTAGCTTTAATAGATTCAAAGTAATGGACTTTTCAAAATAGCTAAAGTGGCACTGACTGACTGACTGACTGACTGACTGACTGACTGACTCACTCACTTAGAGTTAATCAAAATGTTTAGGGACTTCTAGTAGGCCTAGAAACTTGAAATTTGGCACGAAGCTAGACATTAGCATGAAACTAAAGGAAAAATTAAAAAAATGGTCAAGTGTGAGTCTGGCTCGTGCATAGAGGGTTCAATATTAAATTTTTATTCTAGCCGGCCTAGAAACTTCTAACCGGCCTAGAAACTTGAAATTTGGCACGAAGCTAGACATTAGCATGAAACTAAAGGAAAAATTAAAAAAATGGTCAAGTGTGAGTCTGGCTCGCGCATAGAGGGTTCATTATTAAATTTTTATTCTAGCCGGCCTAGAAACTTGGCACGGAGCTAGACATTAGCATGAAACTAAAGGAAAAATGAAAACAATGGTCAAGTGTGAGTCTGGCTCGCACATAGAGGGTTCCGTATTAATTTTTTATTCTAGCCGGCCTAGAAACTTCTAACCGGCCTAGAAACTTGAAATTTGGCACGAAGCTAGACATTAGCATGAAACTAAAGGAAAAATTAAAAAAATGTTCAAGTGTGAGTCTGGCTCGCGCATAGAGGGTTCCGTATTAATTTTTTTATTCTAGCCGGCCTAGAAACTTCTAACCGGCCTAAAAACTTGAAATTTAGCATGAAGCTAGACATTAGCCTGAAACTAAAGGAATAATTAAAAAGAGGTCAAATGTGAGTTTGGCTCGCATGCAGAGCGTCCCGTATGATTTTTTTTCTAGCTGGAACTGGACATTACCATGAAACTAAAAGAAAATTTTTAAAAGCGGTCAAGTGTGAGTTTGGCCCGCGCACAGAGGGTTCCGTAGGTATTAAATTTTTTTATAGTCGGCCTAGAAACTTGTAATTTTGAAGCCGAATTTCGAAACTTGTATTGACGAAGCTAAAGTAAAAATAAAAATGCGGTCAAGTGTGAGTTCGACTATCACACATTCTGTAATCCGTGTTCCGTATTAAAAAAAAAATAAGCTTAATTTTTAGGTAAGTATGAGACTTTCTTAGAAAGATAAATTATTAAAAACCTTAAAACATGTCAAATGACGTATGTCTTATGTTATAAACGCAAAACATTTTTTAAGAATACTTATTTAACCCCTTTTAAATCGTTTTGTTAAGCAGATTCATATTTCTATTTCTAAAATTATATTTTTTAAACTTCAAAAAAGGAGGAGGTTTCTCAATTCGACCGTATATATGTTTTTTTTTTTTTTTTTTTTTTTATGTGTGTTCGCGGATAACTTCGTCGTTTATGAACCGATTTTGATTATTCTTTTTTTGTTGGAAAGGATATATACCAAGAGTGGTCCCATGATAAGGAAACCGGGATCTGATGATGGCATCCCAGTGAAATCGAGGGGAACATCCGAAAATCGTAGGAGCGACTAGTGCGTTTGGTAACTTTTTCATTAAGTATTTTAAAGCACTACAATTTAATGAAGGCCTGGAGTCGATCTGATGATGGAGCCGAAAGACAGTCGAGGGGACTCCTCAACGATTTACAGCAGTTACCTTGTGTTTGGGCTTGATTAATTTGTATTGATGTGAGCTTTACACCTAGATGGGTTGTGACTGTCATTAGGGGTCTGATGATGAAGACGAAGGACAGTTTAGGGAACTCCTCAACAGTTTACAGTAGCTATGTTCACCGATTACTCGAAGACGGCTGGACCGATTCCAAAAGTTATTTTTTTATTTGAAAGGGTATACTCTCGAGGTGGTTCCATTATCATCAACTTGGAATTTGATGAGAGGATCCCATGGAAATCGAGGGAAAGCCTCAAATTTTATAGGCGAACCTATAGCGATTTGGGTATTTTTTAAAGTAACTTGAGCATTTGCTCTCGGAAATCATCATTTGATGAAGTGGAGCTGATGATGAAGACCACAGATGGCCATCGAAACTACTCAATGACAAATATTTCACGGGTTGCGATTCGATTACTTTAATATGGTTGCTAAGCAATTTATGCTCGTCACAATGCGTATGGTGAGTGATTGTTGACTAGTTCTCCTGGTTCTTACCGGGAGAACTCCTCAACCATTAATGTCCCAGCATCGGGAAAAGCAATCTTCTATACATATAATAAAATTGTAGAAAAGTGGTGTCTGTACAATGGAAATATATTAAAAAAAAGTAGCAGGGGTTGTTATTATATCAATGCCGAACCCGAAAATGTAATTAATTTTTTTTTTGTCTGTTTGTCTGTTTATCTGTTTGTCTGTTTGTCTGTTTGTCTGCTGTGTTTGTGCACGCTAATTTCAGAAACGGCTTATTCGATTTAGATGCGGTTTTCACTAATATATTGTAGTAAGCTTCACTTAACATTTAGTGTTTATTTCATGTCAATCGGTTCATAAATAAAAAAAGTTATGTCAATTTAAAGAATCACGGCGAACATTTGTTAAGGTATTCTATCAGAGTACGTAAACGCCTCGCGCCTGCGCGTCCGTGGCTATATATACAAGGTGTAACGGAAAGGGGGTATCAACCCTGAAGGAGGTGAATGAAGATGAAAAAAAAAATTTGGACCTCCCATAGTAATAGCACATCAATGATTTACTATTACTATGGGAGGTCCAAATTTTTTTTCATATTTCGACCATGTTCTTTGGGGAAATTTGTTCAGTTTCATGAGCACATTCACCTCCTTCAGGGTTGATACCCCCTTTCCGTTACACCTTGTATAAAGCGCGCTGAGAGCCGCGCCGCTGCCATAATTCCGATCCAGCCTGTCCCTTGCTGCCCTCTCCCAGCGACGCCCTAAGCCGAGGTCCGTACCCCACAGGGGATGCCCTTAGCGTGTAGTCGCTTAGTTTTTAAGTTTATATTGTGTAGTTAAGTTGTGTATTATGCCCTGGCTGGAGGCCTTAATTTATTGAGGCATGCACAGGAAAGCCAGGTTAAGCAGTCGACAACCCCTCAGGTTGAACTGCGAGATGACCATTTCAAAAGAAAACGCGCCGCTGCCATAAGGATTCAGTTATTCGTAGCGAACGCACGTATCCTGGAGAGTATAGGCGAATAGTTGGATGCGATTATTGCGATTCACTTGAATACTGACTGTTTGCATATTTCATTTATTTATATTTTAGGGTTTGTAGGTTAGGTTCTTTTTCTTAATTTTCTTTAAAATTTTGTAAGTATTTGGTATAGGTTAGGCGGTTCTTTCCTTGATTATTGGGTATTTACTTATCTTAATTTTTATTTAGGGTTTTGTAAATAAATATTGTAAGCATTTATTATTGGTTAGGCATTTCTTTCCCTGATTTTCGGTATACTTATCTTAATTTGTATTTAGGGTTTGTATATAAATATTATAAGTATTTAGTATAGGTTAGGCATTTCTTTTCTTGATTTTCTTTATTAATTATAAGTTCATTAGCTTAGGTTAGTAATTATTTTTTCTAGCAATTCTTTTGTTTTATAAAGTTAGTACGTTTGTCTGTGTAGAAGAATAGCACCACCCCTTACTTCCCGTGGGTGTCGTAAAAGGCGACTAAGGGTCTCACCGGAGAATGGGCAGCAGCGTTCTCTATGCATTCCACCACCATACCATACTGCGATCGCCAACCCGCCTGCCAAGCGAAAAAAAACATTATGGCAAACCCCCCCAAAATTGGGGGAGGCCTATGTCCAGCAGTGGACGTCTATCGGCTGAAATGATGATGATAATGACGTTTGGTTTACACGTCTTAACACTTATTACTTAAACTGTGATAATTTTAGACTGTATAATAATCTGTAAGTATTTATAATTTAATTGTTTACGATAGTACGTGTTTACTAAATAACTGTGTGTTAAGTAGTGAGTACTATTTTATTGTAAGAATGCCTCGAAGAAGATCCAACCTGTCCCAATGTAGCAGAAATGCTAAAAGGATGAGATTAGTTCGATCACAGGAATCTGGGGAAGGTCGTGAGGCAAAAGGCTCTCTGCACCAGGCTAGGTTTCGTGCTGCAGAAACTTCGACTCAGCGAGAATCTCGACTGAGTTCAAATCGTTCTCGAATGATGACAACTCGAAATAGGGAAAACGGGGAACAACGAAAGGCACGTTTATCTGTCGATCGCGAAGCTCACGCGCTATCGCGTGAGTCTGAGACTTTTGCTTTCAGGGAAATCCGCCTGAGCTCCCAGAGAGTACGGACAACAAATGCTCGATTCCAGGAGACACAGGACGAACGGGAAATACGTCTCACTGCCGATCGTGAAGCTCATACACTATCGCGTGAGTCTGAGACTTTCACTGATAGGCAAATTCGTCTGAGTTCTCAGAGGGTTCGGACAGCAAATGTTCGGTCTCAGGAAACACAGGAAGAACGAGAAATACGTCTCACTGCCGATCGTGAAGCTCAAGCACTAGAGTCTGAGACTTTCACTGAAATTCGCCTGAGTTCTCAGAGGGTTCGGACAGCAAATGCCCGGTCTGTAGACGGTATATGTAATTCAAAATATGCTGCCCGAAAAGTCACTATTCCACGCGGACGAAGTCGCGGGCACAGCTAGTATTTTGTAAAAGGTGATCAACAGTTGGCATTAGGCTTAGTAACTTAGATAAATTACAAACTGACCAACTAAAAAGTGAAAAATAAAAACATTTTTACAAAAAAAAACAACCGACTTCCAAAAACAAACACTACAAATTGAAAAATAACTTTAATTTCGGAAGTCGGTGTCGATAAACGAAAATGCGGAACCAAAGACACCGACTTCCGAAATTAAAGTTATTTTTCAATTTGTAGTGTTTGTTTTTGGAAGTCGGTTGTTTTTTTTGTAAAAATGTTTTTTTAAAGTAAAACTAATATAATTGTAACTTGAAGTTTTGAGCCGTGCTTTTGTTTACCGGGAGCAGTTTCCGATATGTTTAGCTTACGCACAAGCTTACGGACAATGCTTTAATTGATTTTGGTTCTTCTATATTCACTTGTGGTCAAGCCTACGTACCATTATCTAGGGTAAAAAATTTGAGTGGTGACCATTTAATAAATATCGATCCTAGCCAGATCAAAACACAAGAAAGTGCTATTGTTGAGTACAACAGATTAGGGTCGCTCTATAGACCGGATTTAAAAAACATATGTGTGAAAATGAACAAGTTAAAAAAAAAACAGCTAATAGGGAATGGTCTATACGTCCAAACATTGCCGCAGTTCAGACTGCAGCGGGCTCATCATTTAATAAAAAACTGGCCAAGTGCGAGTCGGACTCGCACAAGAAGGGTTCCGTACCACAAGGCAAAAACGCCGAAAAAAACATGTCTATTGTATGGGAGGCCCCCATTAAATATTTATTTTATTTTAATTATATTATTTATTATTAAAGATAAAATACAACTGAGTATTTTGTAAATATTTCAAGTGCGTACCTGTTGCCATTTTTGATATCGAGCAAAAAAGGGCAAAAAAATCGCGTTTGTTGTATGGGAGCCCCCCTTAAATATTTATTTTATTTTGTTTTTAGTATTTGTTGGTATAGCGGCAACAGAAATACATAATTTGTGAAAATTTCAACTGTCTAGCTATCGCGGTTCTTGGGATACAGCCTGGTGACAGACAGACAGACAGACAGACGGACAGACGGACAGACGCACAGACAGCGAAGTCTTAGTAATTCGGTTCCGTTTTTACCCTTTGGGTACGGAACCCTAAAAACAACCTCGTAAGAGAAAAAATAATAAAAAACCACAATTATCAAAAAAAAAGAAAACCTAGGCTATACAATTTAATCCTACACGTGTATCTACCCACTTGGCAAAAATAAATGAAATGCCACCAAAAACATATAATGTTGAAAAAGAAGGCCAACTTCCTTGCTTCAACCGGGCAAGAGCGAGTCGGACTCGCGCACCGAGGGTTCCGTAACATCCGGGTCTATGCATAAGGGTTATGTTTATGAAATTAAATGCTTTTTTATTTTTGAGTTGATTGAATGAATGGTAAATTGCGGTTTACGATTTATGACGTATTAAAAAAAAACTACTTACTAGATCTCGTTCAAACCAATTTTCGGTGGTAGTTTACATGGTAATGTACATCATATATTTTTTTTAGTTTTATCATTCTCTTATTTTAGAAGTTACAGGGGGGGGGGACACACATTTTACCACTTTGGAAGTGTCTCTCGCGCAAACTATTCAGTTTAGAAAAAAATGATATTAGAAACCTCAATATCATTTTTGAAGACCTACCCATAGATACCCCACACGTATGGGTTTGATGAAAAAAAAAATTTGAGTTTCAGTTTTAAGTATGGGGAACCCTAAAATTTATTGTTTTTTTTCTATTTTTGTGTGAAAATCTTAATGCGGTTTACAGAATACATCTACTTACCAAGTTTCAACAGTGTAGTTCTTATAGTTTCGGAGAAAAGTGGCTGTGACATACGGACAAACAGACAGACAGACGGACAGACAGACAGACAGACAGACAGACATGACGAATCTATAAGGGTTCCGTTTTTGCCATTTGGCTACGGAACCCTAAAAATAGTGTAAAGGTCTTGTTGAAAAAATGTATGAAAAATAATACAGTGTAAAGAGATTTTTGATAGAAAATGAAGCACACACTTTTGACGTACATCTTAAAATTGGAATTCGTTATAAAAAATCATATAAGAGACATGAAAATGTATAAGAACCGTGTGTGCGTTTTTTTGTGTCGCTTACATGAAATATTTATACATTGTAATAGCCAATTTCGATTAGCTGTAATATTTTTTTATTTCATTTAATATGTTTATTATAATCAAATTATAAAAAAATGGTAACAATTTTACCTATATATACCTACCTATAGGGAAAATTGTTACCATTTTTTTTTAAATTCTTATTCAAATACAAGAGTTACCATCATCATCATTTCAGCCGAAAGTCGTCCACTGCTGGACATAGGCCTCCCCCAAGCAGGTGCTTGGGGGAGGCCTACTTCGACTGTTTCTGTGCTTCTCGCATCCAACGGGTTCCTGCGGCCTTCACAAGGTCGTCGGACCACCTTGTGGGAGGCCTTCTTACGCTACGTCATCCGGTACGCGGTCACCACTCCAAAACCTTTCGGCTCCATCGGCCATCTAAGGAAGGGACATTTTTTTTAGCTAGAATTTTTTCATATACACCATTCGAAAGAGCGAAAAATTCTGAACAAAACTGTATACTCAACTTATTTTGGGTATTTTGTCCCTTACCCCAATTGTACATAATATACAACGTTATTTTTAGTAGATGCGAAACCTGAATATAGTTTGTTCAGAAAAGTAACTGAATCGATTCCAATAATTTTTACCCCATGTTATATTTTGTCCCAAAAATATTTAAAAAAGGTTAAAAGTTGGACACCGAGCGACATTAAGTAAGTTATCCAATCTCTGCGCCAAACGGTTTAGGTACCTAGGTATTATTATCAATGAGCGCAAGACGGCGCGGCGCGGGTGAGCATTTTTTTGTACGGTCAAACAGGTAACTTAAAAAGCTGCTGTAAAACTTTGTGATTTTACATGACACAGTTTTGAAATTTTGTACATAGATTCTTTACATAAAAATACTGACACGTATTTCGGGTTTCGCATTTACTAAAAATAATGTTGTACCTATACAGGGTGACAGGTATCAGCTATCAGTATCGAGCGCCGCTATGTACTGAATCTATGGTAGCAGGGTGCGCGTCGATGTCCTGCCTGCTGTTTGTTAGCTATCAGTATCGAGCGCCGCTATGTAATGAATCTATGGTAGCAGGGTGCGCGTCGATGTCCTGCCTGCTGTTTGTTAGCTATCAGTATCGAGCGCCGCTATGTACTGAATCTATGGTAGCAGGGTGCGCGTCGATGTCCTGCCTGCTGTTTGTTAGCTATCAGTATCGAGCGCCGCTATGTAATGAATCTATGGTAGCAGGGTGCGCGTCGATGTCCTGCCTGCTGTTTGTTAGCTATCAGTATCGAGCGCCGCTATGTAATGAATCTATGGTAGCAGGGTGCGCGTCGATGTCCTGCCTGCTGTTTGTTAGCTATCAGTATCGAGCGCCGCTATGTATGTAATGAATCTATGGTAGCAGGGTGCGCGTCGATGTCCTGCCTGCTGTTTGTTAGCTATCAGTATCGAGCGCCGCTATGTAATGAATCTATGGTAGCAGGGTGCGCGTCGATGTCCTGCCTGCTGTTTGTTAGCTGTCAGTATCGAGCGCCGCTATGTAATGAATCTATGGTAGCAGGGTGCGCGTCGATGTCCTGCCTGCTGTTTGTTAGCTGTCAGTATCGAGCGCCGCTATGTAAGTAATGAATCTATGGTAGCAGGGTGCGCGTCGATGTCCTGCCTGCTGTTTGTTAGCTGTCAGTATCGAGCGCCGCTATGTAAGTAATGAATCTATGGTAGCAGGGTGCGCGTCGATGTCCTGCCTGCTGTTTGTTAGCTGTCAGTATCGAGCGCCGCTATGTAAGTAATGAATCTATGGTAGCAGGGTGCGCGTCGATGTCCTGCCTGCTGTTTGTTAGCTATCAGTATCGAGCGCCGCTATGTACTGAATCTATGGTAGCAACCTGCTGCCATGGATTAAGTAAGTGATCTTCAGAGGCATTGATTTTGGTACGATCGTGTGTGGCCTAAACCACAACGGCTTAAATAGGCAAATCTGATGAAGAAATTGTGGGCTTTCCCTAAATCTTTAGTAGATTTTGACCATTTTTAAAAGGATATTTAGGGCGAATAAAATTATTCTGTGCAATAGTGTTACATGTCCTGATAGTGAATATATAAATATGTCATCAATTCAGAAAATTACCCAAGAGTGGCCATAATTTTGCATGTAATCTAATAGCTTCAATTACTGTTTGAATTGGAAAGTGACACGTTTGTGAAGATTTTTCGATATTCAGAAGTTACACTTCTTGAATCGTCGTCGGAGTACACCATACACAAAGTTGATTATTTCAACATTTTACTAAGACACTAAGTTAACCAATTATTAGAAAAACATGCGCCCTCGCCTTGGCGACCTGTCGGAAAAAACTTAAAGTTCACGTTTGCAGGAATCCTAAAGTAAACTTAGGAAATAAGGTTGTGGTTTTAAAATGCCAAGAAATTACTTCCAACACTTAGATATGCGCCTTTTTGCCGCCACAGCTGGATTTTGTGGAGAGAGTCTGAAAGTTTCTCAACATGGACTAAGTTGGATATACTTTGTTCATCCGTATTGTTCCGTTAGTTTTAAGGATTCCTAATTGTTTCTGGATAAGACCACCACAGAAGATATTCAATAGTTTTGTCTTTGGTATTTGATTTTTTAAATTACTCTGATTCTGAAGACTTAATTTTAAGTAAAGACTGGAATATTTGATTCCAGTTTTTACTTAAAACTAAAAATTACGAAGTAAAAGAGGAATTAAAAAAAAAGACAAAATTTACTTCAAAACGAAATTAACTCAACAATATGAAATAACTTTAATTTCGGAAGATGGTGGCAAAAAACTAAAATACAGATTCCAAGACAATGACATCCGAAATTAAAGTTATTTCATAATTTTGAATTAATTTCGTTTTTAAGTCGATTTAATATTTTTAATTACTTTTTTGTTAGACTACTTTATCGAACAATTTAGATCAAAGGTATAAAGGTATAAGGTGAATAAAGTTAACGAGAATTACTGACTTGTTACCGCGACTCTAAATCTGAATAAGTTTTCGTGTTTGCAATCAGTCAGTCGCCCTTGATCCTACTTCTTATTCACAGTATAGTCGCCGACATTAATACGTAAACAGTTTTTAACGTAGCCCGTAATAGTGTTCGAGCAGGAGCGTCTTAAATTATTCATGGTACAGAGGTCGGTGTGGACTCGGTAGCAAACACACAAGTTGAATCAAGATGGAGCTAAACGCAACGTAGTCTGGTACATTCAGTGGTCTAGGGAACTACTTAACTACTTGTCAGACTAATCTTAATCTGTTCGTCCATATTTCATGTGGTTATGTTTGCAACAGAGCTCAATCGCAGTTAGTAAGAAGTTCTAATTTGATAGATTATAAAAACATTTAAAATGATTCGTAGCAAAAATTCGGAGCTAGTCTTCGTAGCAAGCTACGAGTGCCGTGTGCTCGTAGCATTCACATGTACAGTTGGCGTCAAATAACTTTGCCGCTCTGAAGTAGGCAACAAATCACTGCGCAGTAGTTAATCCTATGAATAAAACAGCAGCGCGCATGCGCGGCTAGTGAAAAGCCTAGCTTCAGAGCGGCAAAGTTATTTGACGCGAACTGTACACAGGTGTAAAGGTCACACACACACATGGAAGTCGAGGGACCGTTCTGTGGAACACCCCCCGAGTTCCCCCGACTGCCATATGAATTTATCTGTTTTAGTCTCGTTACCTAGATTCTTTAAGTTGGGGGTTTTTAAATTATTTGATCCTTTTCCAATTACTTATATTTAATTTTATTATTTTTTTGTGTCGGGGGTTTTTTAAATTTTTTATTTAATTTTTTATAATTAAATGAAATATTTCCCGTTGTGAATGTTCTAGGGAGAACATGCAGGCATGGTTCATGGGAGGCATGCAGGGGCATGCCTCTTTTTCTCCACACTCCGCAGTTATAACAAATATCATTTTCCATTAGGAAAAAGTTAGTTCCCTCTTAAATAATAATAATAAACCATTTATTATCAGGTAACAAAGACCCATAGAAACATACCTTAACCTAAGTATACATATATATTTACAATTTTGTTAGTAAATAAAACTTAATAACTATATTAGTATCACTTAGTTGCACTAAGTCTTTGTGCGTTCCGGTGGCACTTGTCCGCGAAAGCGGCAGAATACAACATCCTGCGGTCAAAAGCTTTCGTCCATCACCAGGTGCAGGTAGCATGTTGGTGTGCGCACCACAAACGCCTTAAAGTTCACATTGCGATGCGACTCCAGCAGCTGTACCCTCGGTGCGTACTTCAACCTTTGGCGCACGTACGTCATGATGTCTTCCGCGTCAGTGGTGTA
This sequence comes from Mesoligia furuncula, assembly GCA_916614155.1. Taxonomy (NCBI): domain Eukaryota; kingdom Metazoa; phylum Arthropoda; class Insecta; order Lepidoptera; family Noctuidae; genus Mesoligia; species Mesoligia furuncula. The sequence continues at coordinate 399,784 of OU744792.1, forward strand.
GTGGAGGCGGGAAATATACACCGGAGTATTCGGCTTCGCAGCACGCAGTTTATCGTTGGGCTCCATAGGAGCCTTGCCGCAGCGGTTCTTACAGCTACCACCGTCAGGAAGCCGTCATCATCAGCCCGGCCCGTTTCCTTTATAGGCAGGGGTTCTGCGGGGGGAGCAGTGGGGGTGCTAACAGTGACCAACGGAACAGATGGTCGCATCGGTTGGGCAGCGCTAAGGGGAGGAGCTGCGGGGACGAGAGCGGGGCTACGAGGCACGCTTGCAGCGTGCAACGCAGACTCAGCAATCGACACCGGCGACAAAACTGCTGACACAAAACTCTTGACCGATGTGTCTGGGCAGCCGACACCTCAGTGCGTAATTACATTGCTGACACGCGCCGATGACCCAATTAACGACACAGAGGTGCGCAACTCATCGAGTTCTGTGCACAGGTCTGCGACGGTGATCTGGGATGTCTGCAACTTCCTCTGCACATCAGCTAGACTAGCCTTCAAAAGCACAATGTCCTTCAACAGGCTCGTAACGTCGACGTGGTTGTATGTGACTAGAGGTAACATGTTCAGATCCCTCGCCACAAACGTTGGCACGTCGTCGGTGTCGGTAGCCTTCAGAAGCGTGATGATGTCTTGCACACTTTTCTTTGTCCCGTCGCGCCGACGAAACACCATCTGGTCGATTTTATTAAGCGACCGGAACAGCAGCAGCTTTGCAGCAGCAATATCATCCTCACTGAAGTTCGTTACACAGATCTGGATAGCGGACACCTCGTCCATTACGTCCAGATTCGATTTTAAAAAGCCTTCTTCTTATATTTGCTTGTATAAGTCTCTTGTACGCTCTCAACTGGAGTATGCCGTGTCCGTCGGGAATCCATACTACAAAAAGTACGTTGAAATGATTGAGTGTGTTCAATATAAATTTCTGCGTACCATGCATTATAGACGGATATTATTTGCCATACCACGATTTGCTTGCAAAGTATAAGCTCGCAACACTTGAAAATAGACGTAAGTACTTAGAAGCTATGAATTTATATTGTATTGTCTGAAATAAATTTGACAGCATTGAACTCTCAAACATGATATGCTATGCAGTTCCTAGGACAGTCCACAAGCGACAGGTGCGCGCTGGCAAATTATTTTCAGTGGGTACTTGCAAGTCCAACTCTGGCATGCGTTCGCCTGTTCGCAGAATGGTCGATTCCTACAATAGGACTTTTGAACACATAGACATTTTTGCATGTGCTCCCTATAGGTTCAAAAGTCTTATACTTAAGGAGCTTTCTTGAACTTTATTCTGTATTTTTCTTTTTGTGCCATTTCTTGAGTTTTATTATGTAGTGTATAGTGTAATATACATAATATAGTAAGTATAAAAAAAAAATTGTAACCCTAGCGATTATTATTATTTTTATTTTCACTGTATTGTATTCTATCGTTAAACTGTGAACAGCGTTGTGGGCTTCAATATTGTCTATATTATTGTTTTGTGTAATTTTGTTTCTATGTTTTATATTGTAGCTGTTTGTTGTTCCTCTTGAATAAAAATAGAATGTTTGGCCACTGACAGCTCAGTTTGTACTACACCGCCATCAGCTACACACGAACTTTTGTCCGGCATTTTTTAAGTAAAAATCTTAAAACTGAAATTAAACCTGCATCTCAACCTGAAATCTATGCTTTCCAATCCATCCTGTACTAAACAGCTACAAATGTTAAAGGAATTGTTGATAGGTGTTGTAGAATCCTGTTGATTCCGTATTTATGTTGAATATATCACTTCACTGGCTCACTACCACACCAAGCGCTATCAATATATTATCTGTAATATAATAAAGTGTCTATGGCGCTATCGTATTTATCATGCGTCCCGCCTTTCCATGACTGACAGCTGACATTAGTGACAGCAGCAACCCCGCTTGTGTGAATGGAACAGTGTTTACATAACTATTAAATAAATAAATAGATACACTACAGGTATTCTTCATAAAACTTTGCGAAACGATGCAGATTTCATCATAGTTGATACCACATCACGGAAAGTATTTACATGAAGTAGGTTCAAGGAGATAAACTTACTTAGTACACAACTTGACTGGTCACCGAGTAACGTGTTTGTGTGTGTGTACGAGTTGAAAAGTATGATCGATCACGATCTTCGCCCAAAATAAATCCGCGTTATCAGAGATCGTGTTCAAGATTGATTTTGTTACAAGTGCCTCAACTAATTAGTAACACAAAATTTCCGTAACAATCCAAGATATTCTGGACAAAGCCACCCCAGCTTAGGTTCACGTATGACAGTGTTCGAAAAGTCCCTGGCGCCGCCTAACTAAGGTAATGAGCTCATTATGACGTATGCTCCAAGCACAGAAGCTGATTGGAACAAAGCCGTGTCGCAAGTTAGCGCACATTGTTGTCGACGCGACGGCGCGGTCACGCGACAGGTGGCTGCAGAAGTACCACGTCATACAATCGTCTTCGTCCAGTCGGGAAAGTGTGTTGAGCAGACTGACCAACTACGTAGCTTGCAGCCGTTCCATGTGGCTGGTGACAAGTTGACAGTTCTGAATTGAATATCAGTATAATTTATGTTGATAGGCGATTAGCTAAACCTTACATTTCTCTAAGAAATGTACCACGGGACTGCGGGGGACCCCGCAGTAAGGAAAGAGCGACACTATAAATTGGTTTTCCGAATTGCACACATTAGATAGATTTGCTTTCTGTTTCTCCACACACTGGAGATTCAGTGAAGCGGTATCTCTGTGTGATGTAGGAACTGGCTCCCGACAGAGGAACTCACGTTTGTCTCTGTTCTGTTTAGTCTGGTGGCGAACTGGCGACCATCACACACATGAGCACAAGTTACTCGTACTACTAATATGTATACTTCGTGCGTCTACACCAGGTAGTAATACGCCCTTCCTCTACTTACATATATGGCTCTACTTCGGTGCATTAGATTCCCTTTACGGAATGTTAGAAGTAGTGAATGTCACGTTGTATCTAATAAGGAGATACTTGAATTCGTCAAAAATACGGTTTTCTTAGGGATCACACTTGACTCTTCAGACTTAGATTAACAGACGTGGATACCGCGAGACTGGTCTATTTTAGTTACTTCATAGCAACATGTCTTACGGTATTTTGATGTAGGGACGGGCTGCAGATATTGATTCGTTCTTCATTCTGCAAAAGCGGGCTGTCAGAGTCATCTACAACGTCCGCAAACGCGCGAATCTATAAAAACTGTTAAAAAAAATTACATCATGACGGTTCCTTGTCAATATACAGGGTTATTGGTAAAACATTAACAACCTCTTAAGAGGTCATTGTACTCATCATTATGAATAACTTTTACTATGGAACCAAAAATGCAATAGTGAAAAAAAATTCAGCTGTTCCCTACATATAGAACAGCTGATTATGTGCACGACTGTACATCTCTTAAACAGCTCAATAACATTAACAACTTAATTTGGTTGGGTTATACGCGGAGATTTAGTATGGAAAAGTAATGAAAGCAAATTTCTCTTAAAATACAACACTTAGGAATCTGAATTTTTGATCGCGATAACTTCTTTAGGAGTACTATTTTTTGTATAAAGAAGGATGCCCATTTTTCACCTGACAATGTATAGAAATGAAATAAATATTAAAATTCAGCTAATTTAATTGTACATTCATTACGCTAATCACAATTTTAAAAGAAGGCCAGGATAAAAATATTTATTAATTTTTCTTTATGCTAACTCTTCGTCTTACTACCTTATTTTGAACGCATCTCACTCAATTACCCTGAACGCATCCAACTAGATTTTAACAACGTTCCGTTTTGAACACTGCTTCTTGACTTTATTCAACTCTTTTTCTGAGTTTTATACATTATTTTAAGTTTTATTTAATCAATAACTATTTTTATTAGTCTGTGCATAATACAGATCAATTCAAAATAACATGATAATTAAATTAATTAATTATGCAGATTATAATTGAGTTCGCACGAGTGAAACGGATTTTTTAGATATTTTGACAGTTCTGCGACTTCGTTGTTGCGCTTCCGTTTCGTTGTGTATTGTGCCATTTTGTTGTGTGTAACTACTGAGATGGGCTAGGTTCAAGACAATATCTCTGCTCCAGCAGAATTTCTGGATGACGTAGTAGGTAGGTATATATGTACTGCGGTCAACGAAATGGGTAGGCAAGTGATCACTTTTGACAATACAATAGCAAAGTTAGACTTTTTCTAAGTAAACAAACTATCGTAAAGGCAAATCCTAACCTAAAAAGTAACATTAATATTTTTTGGCCTTTGTAGACTTTAAATCGTAAAAATGACTATATGACATTATTTTCTAATCTTACAGGTACTCTTTCTACTATACCTTATAACTATACATTGACTTTCATTACCAGGTTTTTAAATGTATGGAAAGTGGGCATTGTTCTTTGGGAAGAAATCACAGTTTTTAATATGGAAATCTTGAAATGAAAATTTGGCACCGTGACTACCGCCACCACCAATGGCATGGTATATCTCGTAAACTACTGGAATACTAATTTTGAATTTTGGGTACTGATTTTATCTTGCAGGGTACTAATTTTCGATGTAGGTTTGAGGAAAGTGATTCAAAGTCTGCTGAACAATTGCGAGAAAGTTATCATCGTTAATTTCTCGGTAAATACAAATGTTACAATTCTGTTTTTTTACGAAATAAATCACATATAAGGGTACAAATTATTTCTATACTTAGAATATCTGTAGCGTGCCCCCTTTTACGTCGCTCATGGTGGTCCTGCTAAAGGGAGCGTGACTACCGCCGGACCACCTTCTAAGTTGATTTTCTCGAAAACAACTAAGTTACCAATTTTGTTATTCGAGTACTAATTAGTACCAATTGAGTACAAATTATTTACCAAATATGAAAGCGATTGGCGTTGGTGGTCCGGTAGTCACTCACGGACATAAAAAATCTACATCTTTTGAGTAAGATAAGTGACAGACATAAAATTAACACTAGAAATAGAAACAATATAGATCAACCACGTTTCAGATTGTCTAAAGTAAAATCTTCTTTTATGGGTTACTGTGTAGAATCGTAGAATAAATTATCAGTCGATACTCTTCAATTAAATGAAAATAAATTTAAAACATGCATTAAACGCACACTATGTTGATAAGATAAAGATAAAAATGCTTGGCTTGATGCTGGTCCTGCTCCACAGGCACTTGGGCTCACTAGTTAAAATTTTAATATTTGAAAGAGATTCTTCCCTTTTTTTATTGTTTCTGACATTACAAACTTAATGTTTATTTTTATGTTATTCAATCAAGTTTTAATTGTTGAATTCTTCAATATTAAATATCTGATCTCTTCGTTTTTGGTAAGTAGTAAAAAATTATTCATCTCTCAAATAAATTCCAAACTATAGTTTTGTATAAATTAGAAGCATTTTTAAAATTTTGTAAATGTAAGAACCATGTATCCGTTTATTATGATATGTAGGATGTTGACTTGAAAGAGCATGGTAGTTGTCAATATGTCATGCTCACTTGTGTGAATGTCTCACTGATGGTGGCGCGTGTCTTGGATCATTCGGTTCCCTACAAAATGGTTGAGCTAGATGCTGCTAATCCACGCGTCATGTTCGAGAACGGGCGCCGTCGGTTAGGGCTTATTTTTAATCTTATATTTTTAATTGTTTCTTCATTTGATTTTTTTTCATTGTTCTCACATGTACCTAGAAGCAACAAGAATAATCTACCCAGGATTTTGTAATATCTTGATTTAAATGAGTGTCCTTAGAGTTTCTTGCCCGTTCTTCTCCATAGAGATCTATGTTTTAGAATGGGCAACTATCTTCAACTTTCTGACTAACTGACCGACTATTTGACAATTCGAACATGCCTGTAAATGGTTAAATTTTGAGTTATCGGTGTTTTATTAATTTTGTTACAGGCTGTTTGTTTGTGTGTGTGTGTGCTGTGTGTTTGTTTATTTGTCTGCTGTTTGTCAATAAACCTTATTTTATATCATTTGCAATAGAAACATTAAATCTCGATTACTTGGAAATAAGTGCATCGTAAGCATAATGAAGTTCCCTCGATAATACGTATCTAAAAACAAAAGGAAAGAAATACATTTATTTGCGGTAAACCTGACGCAAAGGAATAACGCAAAAACAAAAAAAAAAAAACAAATGCCACACAAAAAAATCTTTCATGTAGGTATCTATTCCGATCATAAGAAGGTGCATATATTGTCGCTCAAAACAATAACAGTAGAATCACTTCTACCAGAAAGTGAATTGTGTGCTGTAAATATTGGTACATGCTTAGTACATAGCCACGGTGTAGTTCACGCGCTTCAGACTATTGATGTTGCAATCAGCACGCGGTTGACAAGATACACGTAAAATGTAAACATGCGGCCGCACATAGTTAGATGGTACTTCTGAACATATTCAGGTGTGAGGATCTGCCAAAGCGTGGAACATTCAGCGTCGGTAAGCAAAAGCTCGCGCCCTCGTGCTCTATGAAAAGCCAATATTCCGCTGTTTATAGCACCGCGCCGCGCCGTGCTACCGCTTCAAGACATAATGCCGCACTCACTGAACTTATAGGGGCACGTTATTACTTTACATTTATGTGCGCCACTCAGGCCGTAACGAAATAGCCACTTATTGTAAGTAGCTGCCACCAGTTATGTTCTCAGCGTTCCGTTCAGACGAACACACGCACTTGTGCATAGGTGTTTGTTGACAATAATAATAAAAGTGCACACAAAGGTTTGGCGTGAGTGCCCCAAGTCCCGTCGCATGACACAAAAGCGCTTTAATAGAATCTACATACAAAGAAAAGCAGTTTGACATCTTAGTAGGCGCAGAAATATTTTGGAGCGTTATAGGTACTGCTACGATTGATTTAAGCAAGCGTATGCTTAAGCTATGTGACACCAAATTTGGTTGGATAGTGTCTGGCCCAGTTACTCAGCTTCGTTCGTTTTTTAAAAAAAGCGGTTATTGCAAATTATTTTCAGAAAAGATCCCAAATAGCCGTTAAAGATGTACAGATTAAACACGGTCACTTATGGGACATCATCTGCACCTTACCTAGCAACAAAGTGTCTTGTAAGTCTTACGGATGAAGCTGCCACAGACAACGTGAGGTCTGCAATTTCACGGCATATTTACGTTGATGATTACTTGGGCGGTAGTTCGACAATATCGCAAACTATTTTTATTTTTATTTTATTTATTCGGAAGAACAAACAATTACACATTATATATTACAAGTAAATAGAACATAAGGAGTTATACAAATGTGCAACCAACAACGTTCTCCACAGATACACAAAAAGACAAAGACAATGTTGATGTAGTTAAAGTCGGACAGAATAGATAAGTACACAAAATAAGATACAAATAAATTACAGCTACCAAGGAATACTAAAGATTCAACATTATTCACATAAATTTTTGATTGTGTCAAGCAATATGTTTCTAAATTTTCCAACAGATAAGGCAAATAGATCCAAATTACAGAAAAAGTTATTGAAATTGCCTGTAAGACGACTTAGAGGTGCCCGCAAGCCTGCATTCGTACGACAAGGAGTGACGGCGAAAACAGGTCGTGCGCGCACCTCACGTCCCTGAATAGTTCTAGGGACAACATAACATAACTTGTTAGAAATATCCACACTATAGATCTAGCGAAACAAATTAATTCTATTCTTTCACCTGCACATTTTTTCTTGCGCAAGTGGCAATCTAATAGTCCGGAAATCCTCGAAGTAATAGGTAACTCCGGAAAATCTAGTTCAATAGACTACTACAATAGACTAATATAACTTTGGGTATGCACTGGTTTTGTAATACTGACACCTTATCTTACTTAACTGGTTGGCCCCTGCATTGTGGAAGCAAAGTTGATAATGCAGCGACTATGGGTTGAGCAGTCCGAATGGGACAATGAAGTCTCGCCTGAGATGAGAAAGATGTGGTGTTCTTTTGTTCGCGCACTTCCCAATCTGAACAATTTAAATATTCCACGATGGGAGTGCTGCAATCTAGCTGTGGAACATGAACTGCATATTTTTAGTGACGCCTCAGAAAAGGCTTACGGTTCATGCATATATGTACGATCAGTATGTAGTGATGGATCAATACATGTACAACTTTTAGTGTCCAAAAATCGTGTAGCACCAATAAAGACTGTAACCATTCCGCGCCTTGAACTGTGTGCAGCGCTATTGGGTGCAAGACTGTGTACTACCGTAATGGAATCCCTGACTATGCCTATAGTAAAACGACTATTTTGGAGCGACTCGATGATCGTATCGTGGCTTAACATATTGCCAAGCCAACTAAAACCCTTCGTACGTAATCGAGTCGCTGAAATTCAAGAAAGTACTGCTGGAGACCGGTGGAGGTACGTACCATCGAAGGACAATCCGGCAGACCTTGTTTCGCGCGGGGCGAGGGCCGATCCCATCGGTGAATGCTCGTTATGGTGGTCGTGCCCTAGTTTCTTGCAAGGCTGCGAAAGTAGCTGGCCTAATATGCCCTATAATAGCGTGAAACACGAGCTACCTGAAGTAGTGTGTCATTTCACTAATCAAAATAACACTAATATTAATTCTGATCAATCAACTAATAATTCAATAATTCAGTCATTAATTCACAGTAACTCTAATTTCAATCATGTTCAAAGAATCATTCATCATCATCATCATCATTTCAGCCGAAAGACGTCCACTGCTGCGACATAGGCCTTCCCCAAGTTGGGGGGGTTTGCCATAATCGCCATGCTTGGCAGGCGGGTTGGCGATCGCAGTATAGTATGGTGGTGGAATGCATAGAGAACGCTGCTGCCCATTCTCTCTCTATGAAAGAATCATTGCTTAGGTATATCATGTAAGAGCTCAGAAAAACAAGATAAAGATTTATAAAATATTTAATTAAAAATACACATTTATGTAGTACAACAAAATGAAGTAGATGTTAAGCCGTCGGTGGCCGCGAAGAGAAAGGGCCGAACGCCTCGGTGCACTATGCCAGCTAGGCGCGCCGTCCGCCTGTTGCTATCTTCACAGTCGTTAACTTCATGAGGCTTCTCGAGCGCCATCTGCCTTACAGTCGGCCTTCCTGATACAGCTGCGCGTCCTGCGTAGCTCTCGCTCCTTGGTGCTGATGACCGCCCACAGCTCACTCACGTACTCACGATGCAGCGACGACACGGTACGATTGACATCTTAATATCAACTTGAACTGACGTCTAAATGCCAGTCTGATTGACTTCTTAATGTCTACTTGAACTGACGCCTGAATGTCAGGGTGAATGACATCTTAATGTCACTTTAAACTGACGTCTGAATGTCAGTGTGATTGACGTCTTAATGTCACTTTAAACTGACGTCTGAATGTCAGTGTGATTGACGTCTTAATGTCAACTTTAACTGACGTCTAAATTTCAGTGTGATTGACTTCTGAATGCCAACTTCAACTGACTTCTTAATGTCAGTATAACTTCATAATGTTTACATAACCATAAATTGTGGTTATAATGATGGCTTACCCTTCAGGTCAGGGTCCATATCATAAATTTCGTGTGACAATAATCTCCTAAGGCATCGTCTTCCTCTTAAGGAACGACACACGACTAATTATCAAGAATATAACCTCTTACGGCTAAATGTATTACTGAGTTTAGTAATATCAACGCCTCTGAAGGCTAGCGCTATTGAAACAAAGATCGATCATAAATCATTTTTAATGTTAACAATTACTAAAATGGATCCATTTAACAATTTTTTTTTATTGTGCACTAATCGAATGAAATAAATCGTCCTGAACAACATTACTTGTGTGTTTCTTTACTCAGAATCATCAGAATCATCAGAATCATCAGACTCATCGGAATGATTAAATTGGAAAAGCTTTAACTTGTCCCTGGCCGAGACATTTTCATAAAGTCGACCACGGTTACGTGTACTCTTAATCACGTAACGATCATGAGGCAGGACCTTTACAATTTTATATGGCCCGTCAAAACGCGGCATAAGTTTACCACTGCGTAAACCCTTACGAATGATCTTCCTTTCGGCAAGAACTAGATCACCTATCTTAAAAGGAGCTTCATAACGCCGTTTTTGATCATACTTGTCTTTTGCCTGCCGAGACAATTTAGTTGATCGCGTGAGAGCGACTTCCCTCAACTCGTCTAAATTCGGTGACCTATCGGGCACAACTATGTCACCTACGAGTCTAGGTCGAAACCCATAAAGGAGTTCCGATGGTGTCTTACCCGTACTATTATTCACGTTAGTGTTTAATCCTAACTATACCTTAGGCAAGTATTTCTCCCAATCATTTTGGTCATCACCAACGTATGGTGGGCTGCAACAGTTCTATCCTGCTTCTGAGCTGTAAGAGCTCAGAAAAACAAGATAAAGATTTATAAAATATTTAATTAAAAATACACATTTATGTAGTACAACAAAATGAAGTAGATGTTAAGCCGTCGGTGGCCGCGAAGAGAAAGGGCCGAATGCCTCGGTGCACTATGCCAGCTAGGCGCGCCGTCCGCCCGTTGCTATCTTCACAGTCGTCAACTTCATGAGGCTTCTCGAGTGCCATCTGCCTTACAATCAAGATTACCTTAGATTCATTTATAATTTAAAAAATTCTAATTGCAAATTGCATGGTTCGCTTTCTAGTGACGAATAAGATAACGCTTTAACATGTTTACTACTTAGTGCACAAGCAGAGATGTTTAAAAAAGTGTGCAATATTTTGAAGTCGGGGAAATCTCTGCCTCATAAGAATCTTTTAATTTCATTGACACCATTTGTAGATTCAAAAGGAATTATACGCGTAGGAGGCAGACTTGATAACTCACCTTACGATTATAATACAAAATATCCAATCTTACTTTGTAGTAAACATCACATTACAAAAATTCTATTTCATATGCAACATATAAAACTGCTCCACGCTGGTCCGCAATTGTTGTTGGCAAATATGCGACTCAACTAATGGCCTCTAGGCGGCAGGAACCTTGCTAAGACTGTCGTCAAACGATGTATAAAATGCTTCAGATACAAGTGTCAAAATATACAACCAATTATGGGTCAACTTCCATGCTCAAGAACCAACATGAAATTTCCATTTTTTAACTCTAGTGTTGACTATGCTGGCCCAGTGCTGATAGCTGACCGAAAGGGTCGCGATGGTAAGCTTACAAAGTCTTATTTATGCATCTTCATTTGCCATGCAACGAAGGCGGTCCATTTGGAGCTCGTCACCGACCTTACAAAAGAAGGCTTCATTGCGGCTCTGAATCGTTTCACGTCTCGTCGGGGTAAACCTCAAAGCATATTATCAGACAACGACACGAACTTTGTTGCAGCTAATAATGAGTTAAAAAGAATTATTACTGACTCTGTTATTGCATCTGAAATGGCACAGCAAGGCATTCAATTTGTTTTTGCTCCTCCTTATTCCCCACACTTTAATGGCATGGCTGAAGCTGATGTAAAGTCCAACAAAACCCAACTTAGAAAGTTACTAAGTCTCACCAAATTTACTTACGAGGAACTGGCAACTTGTCTGTGTCAAATAGAGGCCGTTCAAAATCCCCTGCCTCTAACTCCCTTGTCCTGTGACCCATCCGACTTGTCTGTCCTCAATCCTTCCCATTTTCTAATTGGACGAACACTCACGTCTGTGCCGTCTTCACAGGTTCCTGACAAAATCATCAGCAGCTTAGACCGCTTCAAAAGGATTGAATACATCCGTCAACACTTCTGGCAGCGGTTCTCTAACGAATACATTTCCTTACTCCAACAGAAAACCAAATGGTCAGTTGCTTCAGAGAAAAAGCTCAGAGAAGGAACGCTCATCCGAGACAAGGCGCTTCCAACACTTGTTTGGGTACTAGGTCGCGTAGTACGAACCTATGCGGGCGTCGACGGCATCACACGCGTGGCAGACGTAAAGACAAAGAGAGGAGTCATCACATGAGGGTTTAACAACATTTGCCCTGTTCCCTTCGAAGACGTCAACAGGCGGGAGGATCCGGATGTTCACGCATCAATCGCGTGATCATGTGGACTGACGTCACCGGCGGCTGAGGCGCGGGCGCGGGGCAGACGACCTGCGCGCGGCGGCGAGCGGCGGCGGTGGGGTTTACGATCGCACGGCTAGGACAACACTTGAGTCCCCCTTTGCCACCATCACTGTACCGCCACCTATTTTTTGCCATTTCTCAATATAATTTAAATAGTATTCAGTCCACGCTTTTATTTATTAATCTCCCTGAGCTCCTGAACATCGGATCCATGTAGGGCCCGAATAAAGCGTCCGTGAAGCTCCTTACTCTGCCAAACCTCCTTGCGATCATTAGTGTCAAGCACTACTGGCTTGTGCCAGTTCTCTTTAGCCAAGGAGAGCGGGGTGAGGCCCTTGTTCACCGTGACTACATCTCGATGCATCCTTACATCGGTTTCTAGGAAATATTCCCTGAGACTGCATATCTCGCGATTGTGGAGTGTCTTAGCGTTTAAAAACCCTCGGTCTCCACACTTTCGCGGGGTATACAGCCTCATTACCGACGACCGTGGGTGATGGATTCGATTTGCAGTCAGCAGCGTACGGAAGGCGTGGTCCTATCCAGAGCGTCGAGTTCGGTCTGTCCATTTGAGTATGCTGAAAGAGTATATTTAAACTGGCATGACCCAACTGTTGAAGGCGCGCACCTTGTTTCCGCCTGATGGAAGCCTATTAGGTACTTTTTTTTAACGATTGCTTCATGTCAGTAACATTGATGCCCAACGCTTCCGACATACCTAAATACATACAGGTTTCGGATGCGGAGAAAGCTCTAAGGTTTGTGTAATCCGAGAGTTGGGTTCCCACGGATTCAATAATCTCCCCTCGCTTTACATGCATGGTCATATCAATGAGGAGTAGCTCCTTAGTACTACGGGAACCGTTCTTACATCAATTTTGAGAGGCAGGCATGATGGAGTTGGTGTCTATACGTTTGTTAATTTTAACTGTTAAAATGGATGTAAGAACTTTAAAGACCGTCGGTAAACACGGTAGTGATCGGCCTATAAATCTTGGGTTCCGTGGTGCTACCTGATTTATGGAGCAGGTGGGTATTCCTGTCGTTAGAAACTGTTGCAGCGAACTAGACTCCAGCTTGCGCCCTTAAGAACCATTTGATCCAAAAGTTATGCAGCCCGTCCGGCCCCGGAGACTTCCAGTTGGGCAACAGACGGACTGCCTGAGCTACATCTTGGGGGCAGAAGATGATTGGGCTCGAGAAATCAAGCGAGCCGGCGCACAAATACCAGAAATGGGGGCTCCATTTCTGGTATTGGATCGCAGGCTCGCTCGACTTCCCGAGCCCAATCACCTTCAGTGTGACTGACAGGCAGCGACGAGATACTACGCCAGAAGAAATCGCGAATCCAGGACTGCCATCAGTGCCTTATTTTTGTTATGCATGGGCAAACGAGGTAAGCGTGGTCTAAGTTAGGGCGACATGAAGCGACATTTCTGAATCGCATCCTCCAAAGCACTCATCAATTCCTCATTGTATTGGGTACTTACGTTTGTAGCCCTGTCGTTAGTCCCCTCATCAGCATGACTTGTATTGGACTGCGGTAGTACTACAGCAGTCTGCAACTGAAGGGCGATGACATGGCTACTCTGCATTTCACTTCGCAGGCGATCAAGTACAGTGTCATCTGACATAATAATTACGCTGAATGACCCGCACCTGATCCGACAGTCGTTGTGCCAAAACGTTGACAGCTGGCTCAAGCACCTGAAAAAGAGAGAGCCTTCGAACACAGTACGCGGTCAGATTGACATGACATGACATTTTCATTGATGGATCGTGTCCATCTCATGCGCTGCACACTTCCGCCGGGAGCTGGGACCCTATCAGAGGCCGGTGGTCCTCGAGGTCCTGAGCCGTCCGGTGGCCGACGTCCCCGTCGACGAGCAGGTGGTGACGTTGTGGGCGGAGAGAAATACTCGTCGCTCGACCTCGACGCAACAGCCGCGGCCCGATCTCGTCACAGCGTTCACAGTGGGGCTGGGTACCGGCGGCGTACCGGCGCGGTTGTAGGCGTGTTCGTCGTGAAGCCGACCTTGTCAACATTTTCTCACTTTCATTTTTATGTTCGGTTTTATCCGAGGTGACATGAGACAAACTTGAAAATAATTTTTTTGTCTGATCAATGCCCTAGTTTGATGAGGAAAGTGGAGTGATGACTGGTACTCTACGACCACTGAGTTTGACCATTTTTACGAATGGAATTATCCTGATGTAGGAATACGTTTGTTAAGGAAACGTATTCCTACATCAGATAGTGTCGCAGTCCCATTTTATAAACTAGATCTGAAATCTATACATATAATAAAATTGTAGAAAAGTGGTGTCTGTACAATGGAAATATATTAAAAAAAAGTAGCAGGGGTTGTTATTATATCGATGCCGAACCCGAAAATGTAATTAAATTTTTTTTTGTCTGTTTGTCTGTTTATCTGTTTGTCTGTTTGTCTGCTGTGTTTGTGCACGCTAATATCAGAAACGGCTTATTCGATTTAGATGCGGTTTTCACTAATATATTGTAGTAAGCTTCACTTAACATTTAGTGTTTATTTCATGTCAATCGGTTCATAAATAAAAAAGTTATGTCAATTTAAAGAATCACGGCGTCCGTGGCTATATATACAAGGTGTAACGGAAAGGGGGTATCAACCCTGAAGGAGGTGAATGAAGATGAAAAAAAAAATTTGGACCTCCCATAGTAATAGCACATCAATGATTTACTATTATTATGGGAGGTCCAAATTTTTTTTCATATTTCGACCTATGTTCTTTGGGGAAATTTGTTCAGTTTCATGAGCACATTCACCTCCTTCAGGGTTGATACCCCCTTTCCGTTACACCTTGTATAAAGCGCGCTGAGAGCCGCGCCGCTGCCATAATTCCGATCCAGGCTGTCCCTTGCTGCCCTCTCCCAGCGACGCCCTAAGCCGAGGTCCGTACCCCACAGGGGGTGCCCTTAGCGTGTAGTCGCTTAGTTTTTAAGTTTATATTGTGTAGTTAAGTTGTGTATTATGCCCTGGTTGGAGGCCTTAATTTATTGAGGCATCCACAGGAAAGCCAGGTTAAGCAGTCGACAACCCCTCAGGTTGAACTGCGAGATGACCATTTCAAAAGAAAACGCGCCGCTGCCATAAGGATTCAGTTATTCGTAGCGAACGCACGTATCCTGGAGAGTATAGGCGAACCGAATAGTTGGATTCGATTACTGCGATTCACTTGAATACTGACTGTTTGCATATTTCATTTATTTATATTTTAGGGTTTGTAGGTTAGGTTCTTTTTCTTAATTTTCTTTAAAATTTTGTAAGTATTTGGTATAGGTTAGGCGGTTCTTTCCGTGATTATTGGGTATTTACTTATCTTAATTTTTATTTAGGGTTTTGTAAATAAATATTGTAAGCATTTATTATTGGTTAGGCATTTCTTTCCCTGATTTTCGGTATACTTATCTTAATTTGTATTTAGGGTTTGTATATAAATATTATAAGTATTTGGTATAGGTTAGGCATTTCTTTTCTTGATTTTCTTTATTAAGTATAAGTTCATTAGCTTAGGTTAGTAATTATTTTTTCTAGCAATTCTTTTGTTTTATAAAGTTAGTACGTTTGTCTGTGTAGAAGACTAGCACCACCCCTTACTTCCCGTGGGTGTCGTAAAAGGCGACTAAGGGTCTCACCGGAGAATGGGCAGCAGCGTTCTCTATGCATTCCACCACCATACCATACTGCGATCGCCAACCCGCCTGCCAAGCGTGGCGATTATGGCAAACCCCCCCAAAATTGGGGGAGGCCTATGTCCAGCAGTGGACGTCTATCGGCTGAAATGATGATGATAATGACGTTTGGTTTACACGTCTTAACACTTATTACTTAAACTGTGATAATTTTAGACTGTATAATAATCTGTAAGTATTTATAATTTAATTGTTTACGATAGTACGTGTTTACTAAATAACTGTGTGTTAAGTAGTAAGTACTATTTTATTGTAAGAATGCCTCGAAGAAAATCCAACCTCTCCCAATGTAGCAGAAATGCTAAAAGGATGAGATTAGTTCGATCACAGGAATCTGAGGAAGGTCGTGAGGCAAAAGGCTCTCTGCACCAGGCTAGGTTTCGTGCTGCAGAAACTTCGACTCAGCGAGAATCTCGACTGAGATCAAATCGTTCTCGAATGATGACAACTCGAAATAGGGAAAACGGGGAACAACGAAAGGCACGTTTATCTGTCGATCGCGAAGCTCACGCGCTATCGCGTGAGTCTGAGACTTTTGCTGTCAGGGAAACCCGCCTGAGCTCCCAGAGAGTACGGACAACAAATGCTCGATTCCAGGAGACACAGGACGAACGGGAAATACGTCTCACTGTCGATCGTGAAGCTCATACACTATCGCGTGAGTCTGAGACTTTCACTGATAGGGAAATTCGTCTGAGTTCTCAGAGGGTTCGGACAGCAAATGTTCGGTCTCAGGAAACACAGGAAGAACGAGAAATACGTCTCACTGCCGATCGTGAAGCTCAAGCACTAGAGTCTGAGACTTTCACTGAAATTCGCCTGAGTTCTCAGAGGGTTCGGACAGCAAATGCCCGGTCTGTAGACGGTATACGTAATTCAAAATATGCTGCCCGAAAAGTCACTATTCCACGCGGACGAAGTCGCGGGCACAGCTAGTACTTAATATATTTAATAGCTATGAAATACTTGTACGAAAGTTGAATAACTAAAGGAAGAACTAGAAAAAGGATACATAATAAAACAAAAAAATCTGTCTAGTCTTAAAAATTATTCTTCAACAACAATAATAATTTTTTGAAGGATAAAAACCTGATTAAACACCAAATTACCTGAATCTTAAAACGCAAGAAAATAAAGGAAATGAAATAAAAAAATTAAGTAGTCACTAAGCACTAATAATATCTATATAGTAGGTAATATGCTAATTATTCATTTATTTGACATTATTAGGAAACAAAGCATATTATTGCTCCTTGAAGCTCGGATCCATATAATACCTAATTTTATGATTTGATGTGTAACTACTAGTATTGACCGATAACTTGTAAGTATGCGTGGTGCAAACTGTAAATGTAAGTTGATTATTATTAAATAAATAAAGAGTATAACATCATTATGAACCCCTTAGCACACGGTTAAGTCCGCGGCGCACGTGCCGATCACAACGCCATGCATAGTGGTCCATGGAAGACTCACACAAGCCGCGCTACAGGCGAAGCCCCAGCAATGTGCCCTATCAACCCTTGCTCGGAGGGATGCCTCAGAAGCCGTGCATATTTATACGGACGGATATAAAGTTTGTGAGTTCAGTATGTGTATGTTTTAGATACCTGTAGATACGTATAGGTACCTGATAGAAATGAATTAGGGACTGTTGTTTAACAGATTACAATATGCGAAACACAATTTGTTGATTTAAGTTTAGGACTCCGATAGAAATACCTTGGAAAGAGATAAGAAAGATGGTCATTCGTCGTCAAAGATAATAATGTCAGTTATGTCATATTATAGTAATATATTTTTACACCATATTCACGGAGTTTTCCATAACTCTGCTATCCGACGAGTACCTACACAGCAACACGGCCGCGCCAACGAGCCGCCCTGTGCTAATTGCTTTGATAACATCTTCATGAATTTAAATGAATTCCCGAACGTTCCCGCGTTCGGCGTCACTTTGCAGCTCTATACATACTTAATTGATCCCTTACCGAGCGATAGTCATATTATGTCTACATCGGTTTGTAAACATTCGTCTGTTAATGATGGAAGACTTTGTTTTGTTCTTGCGAGGGAGGGTTCGGTGCGGGATGGGTTCACTTGGTAACGGGCATGGAATTGGCACAATGTATGGAGTAAGCCTTCTGTACTTTCCACGATTATCTTGAGCCACAGTGTCACATTTCGGCACTCATAAGGCCATGCCTTCGTAACTCGGAACTCGGCTGTTGCCCCAAAAAGTCCACTCCAAACTGTTGTAGAAAGTTGAAAAATAAACTTGACAGTTATTTCCAAAGACGGCAACAACCGGCCTGTTTAAATATGCACGACAATTTGGAAGTTGTAATTTGGAGTGTTTTAGTTTAGGGTTCCATTGTCGCTCAGGAATCGGGCTCGCTTGTTGCGACTCGCTCGTGTTTAGGGAAGTGTTTGACTAGCTGGAGGCAGGCACTCTCCCCTCGACCGGCGCCGGGCAAGATCAGGGGAACAATTCTGTGCCGGTTTTGGCACAGATGGGTGCATATGTAGAATATATTTGCGACAACCTTATTGAACAGAGGGAGGGCTTTACAATTACACGCCTTCATATTATCAGCCATTTCAAATAATGCTGTATGTCGTCAATTCAGACAAACAAACGGTTGGTTTCGCGGAACTCGCAGGGTGTAGAATGTGAGTGAAGTCACTGGGTGGCGCGGTTATTCTCAAATGTTTCGCGTGAATTCGCGCGTGCCGATCCAATTCACGCGACAGCACATACATGAATCTTTTATATGAGGGACCGGGTCCTCTTCTTGCCTCTTTTGTGTGATTCGGAATTGATGAATGCCTGGGCTTAAAGGAAATCATATACAACAGGTCGTGTGTATGGCACAATATTTTACCCCTTACAAGTATTTGAGAAAGTTAGTAAAAATGTTTGATTCCAATTAAATGTGTTTTGTTTTACCCTGTTAACTAATAATATTCTCATTACTAACAAAAGTTCACAGAACACAGCGCTTAGGTATAATCCGTAGCCGTTGGTCAATCTGTGAAATAAATATGAATGGGTGGACGTCAGCTGTGAGTTATGAATGGAGGACGGTCGAGGCCCACCTGCCGCCGGGACGATGCTAAGCGGATCACGCGGCACGCCGGTCCTCGCGGCTCGCGTTATGGAGTGGCGCGACTCATTATGTAGATCACAACCAGCTTTGTTTCAAACTGTACTGCATGTGCTTCGGGATTTAAGCACTCCGCAATGGTTCGCTCGATCAATTTTTGTCAAATGAAGATAATATATCGTTAAATCATTATCTTGCCAAAACAAAATATGCGTGATATACACATGTTGTGGATAATTAGGATTTGTTTATGTTTTGCGCATATCAAAAATTCAGTTCATTGTTGTAAGAAAACTAGCTACGAGTATTTGAGTCCTCGCATTTGTAGTAAAATATAAGCGTGACCTGCAAATGAGATCGTCCAAAAATAGGGGTGCGTGACCTTGACCCCGCGGTGGGTACCTACGCGCTATTCCAGCTGGTGGAGCACGACACGGCTGGCGTGCTCCCCGGTCCGGCCCGGTTCGAGGCGGAGTTAGTGAAGCCCACTTCAAACAGTGACTGTTTAGTTAGGTTGTCGCCTACTCATCTAACTAGTTGCATGTTGACCGTGGGTATCCACGTACCTCTTGTTCATTTTTCTTCGAGTTCGGTACCCAGTGGTCCTTCTATTCGTGTGCGCCGCGTCAGCAGTAGTACCCAGTGGTTTTTCTATTCGTGTTCGCCGCGTCAGCAGTAGTACCCAGTGGTCCTTCTATTCGTGTTCGCCGCGTCAGCAGTAGTACCCAGTGGTCCTTCTATTCGTGTGCGCCGCGTCAGCAGTAGTACCCAGTGGTCCTTCTATTCGTGTGCGCCGCGGCAGCAGTAGTACCCAGTGGTCCTTCTATTTGTGTGCGCCGCGTCAGCAGTAGTACCCAGTGGTCCTTCTATTCGTGTTCGCCGCATCAGCAGTAGTACCCAGTGGTCCTTCTATTCGTGTGCGCCGCGTCAGCAGTAGTACCCAGTGGTCCTTCTATTCGTGTGCGCCGCGGCAGCAGTAGTACCCAGTGGTCCTTCTATTTGTGTGCGCCGCGTCAGCAGTAGTACCCAGTGGTCCTTCTATTCGTGTTCGCCGCGTCAGCAGTAGTACCCAGTGGTCCTTCTATTCGTGTGCGCCGCGTCAGCAGTAGTACCCAGTGGTCCTTCTATTCGTGTGCGCCGCGGCAGCAGTAGTACCCAGTGGTCCTTCTATTTGTGTGCGCTGCGTCAGCAGTAGTACCCAGTGGTCCTTCTATTCGTGTTCGCCGCGTCAGCAGTAGTACCCAGTGGTCCTTCTATTCGTGTTCGCCGCGTCAGCAGTAGTACCCAGTGGTCCTTCTATTCGTGTTCGCCGCGTCAGCAGTAGTACCCAGTGGTCCTTCTATTCGTGTGCGCCGCGTCAGCAGTAGTACCCAGTGGTCCTTCTATTCGTGTTCGTCGAGTCAGCAGTAGTACCCAGTGGTCCTTCTATTCGTGTTCGCCGCGTCAGCAGTAGTACCCAGTGGTCCTTCTATTCGTGTGCGCCGCGTCAGCAGTAGTACCCAGTGGTCCTTCTATTGGTGTGCGCCGCGTCAGCAGTAGTACCCAGTGGTCCTTCTATTCGTGTGCGTGTCAGCAGTAGTCCACACTATATAACTAGGTCCGCACTAAGAAATCACTTCCAGGCCGTCCTCATTCGCTCGCAATCGCTGTGTCATTTACATTATTGATTCAATCGAAGAAATTGATTCAATTCAAGCTATATTTGTACTTGTTCTGATTACTGAAAATGTAACGGATGGTTCTGTGTTCATCGACTGTTTTTGTTCAAACATTTCCTAATCAAGAAAAGTAAGGAATTGTAATTATCGTAGACCTGAAGTGCCCTTATAAATGTGAATCGCCAGCAGTGGCGTGCATTGGTTTTTAGAATAGGTAGACGCGGTCACTAATCAGAAACATAAAACAAAAGTCTTATTACAGCCGCCATCTTGGATTTTCATTTTGACCTCACTAATGGCTTTAGCGCCCTTGAAAACCATAAAAACAACACCCATGATGAAAAATAAAAAAAAAATACAGCCGCCAACTTGGCTTTTCATTTTGACCTCACTATTGGCTTCACCACCCTCAAAAACCATGAAAACGACCCCATGATGAAAATTTGAAAATTTTTGCAGCCGCCATCTTCGTTTTTCATTTTTACTTTACTATCGGCGACCTCAATATCCATCCCTTTCTTTCTTCGCACGGCCGAATTACGAACGAATTACAAATTACGATTTTTACATTCATACTCCAACCGAGTATTTGTTATTTGTTTGTTTATTTGTTTGTTATTTGAGTAGGCATGCCTGCTTTAGGGTGATAAATTGCGACGGTCGGTCGAACGTCATGGTATTACGCGTGAGATGCATGTATTTTTAATTTCGTCGTATTAACTTGAACGAGTAAAGACCAATGACAATGTGCGAATAGTACGGGAGCCGAGTAGGCTGTCTGGTGACTGCCTACTACTGCCGCGCGTGTTTGTATGAAGATTTTGTTTTTTGATAAGTATGATAATTTAGTGAGTTTCTTAACTGTGGGGCACACACACTAAAATGTAATTGACAGGCTTATGGTGATTTATCGAGGTAGGCACTGCTTATATGCCTTTATGCAATGCAAGCCCTTGATCGCCAGGCCAGGCACATCTAATCAAAATGTACTCAATGTATCAATCAGCACTTTTTGAGCCCAAATAAGACACTGCTTTAAATTACTTAATCTTATTAAAATAAGAGCCTATTCCGAGTTGTAGTAATATTAATCTGATTTCTTGACGTACTATCGAAACTTCCGTCGTTTAAGAGACCGCAGCCAAGTCAACAAGCCACTCATTACTTAGTAGACGGAAGTCCATTCAGCCGCTGAGGTGTATCACTACTTCACTACGAACTATTCAAACTGCTAACACGACGCTTTGTACTCACAACAGCGCAACTGTTGCGAGTATAAAGCGTGGCTCAGACGGGAAACATTAGTGATAATACACTGCCGAGCATCCTTATAGATTCGTCATGTCTGTCTGTCTGTCTGTCTGTCTGTCCGTCCGTCTGTCTGTCCGTCCGTATGTCACAGCCACTTTTCTCCGAAACTATAAGAACTATACTGTTGAAACTTGGTAAGTAGATGTATTCTGCGAACCGCATTAAGATTTTCATACAAAAAAAACAATAAATTTTGGGGTTCGCCATACTTAGAACTGAAACTAAAAAATTTATTTTTCGTCAAACCCATACGTGTGAGGTATCTATGGATAGGTCTTCAAAAATGATATTGAGGTTTCTAAACTGAATAGTTTGCGCGAGAGACACTTCCAAAGTGGTAAAATGTGTCCCCTTCCCCTGTAACTTCTAAAATAAGAGAATGATAAAACTAAAAAAAATATATGATGTACAATACCATGTAATCTTCCACCGAAAATTGGTTTGAACGAAATCTAGTAAGTAGTTTTTTTTTAATACGTCATAAATCGTAAACCGCAATTTACCTTATATTCAACCAACTCAAATATAAAAAAATAAAAAATAAACATTTAATTTCATAAACATAAGCCTTATACATAAACCCGGATGTTATGGAACCCTCGGTGAGCGAGTCCGACTCGCTCTTGCCCGGTTTTTTGTCGTTATTTTGTCAGGCCGACGCAACACCAGATGGTACTTAAGTGGTAGTGGTGGCCGCCAATGCTCATCATCTGCAATACCAGAGACAAAGCTGAAACATCTCATGTACAGACGCCAACACTGTCAAATTTTCCCAATCAACTTTGAACCTTATGCTTTAGGGATAAAGCTGAAAAACTATTAAAGACATTTGACAGATTGTAGTAGCTTGATGTGCTGGCGTCTATACCTTTAGTTACAGCACACCATAGTGTACCGTACCAGCAGCATTTCGGCAATAAAGAGGTATGGTGGCAGAACTTGCTCGGAGAAGCTCCTTCACAAAGAGCTCTATTAGTTTAAGTCTTGAATGATTATTTTGGCGAGTCCAATGAAACGTTAGTTCAGTAGTAAGGTAGCTTGTAGCTCGGCAGATGTAACAGCAGGTCTGTGTATCGGGCGGTGCATTCATTAGGAACAAAGGGGCGAGCGGGAGCGAGTAAACAGCGTTTGTCGGTTACGGCCGGCTTGCGGCCATAGCGCGACCCTAATTCTGTTCGACACACCCCCCGCGCCGCCGCATGCCCCCGCTGGCGTCATGTCGATGTCCTAAGTTGTAAGTTTTCTCCCGTTGATATTGAAGAAAAAACACACACTGTATTATTACACCACTCGATAGTGTCGCTGATAAGGATCAAATTCTGGGAAGTAATGACATACGGAAAACTAAACAAAAGAGCTCATTTTTAACCAAACACTTTTTTATTTTTCTTATGTTACAGGTACCTCGTCGTTGTCGTCGTTTCAGCCGATAGACGTCCACTGCTGGACATAGGCCTCCCCCAATTTTGGGGGGGTTTGCCATAATCGCCACGCTTGGCAGGCGGGTTGGCGATCGCAGTATCGTATGATGGTGGAATAAATAGAGAACGCTGCTGCCCATTCTCCGGTAAGACCCTTAGTCGCCTTTTACGACACCCACGGGAAGTAAGGGGTGGTGCAATTCTTTAAGTCCGGAACCACAAAGACAACCTACCTATTAAACCTTAATTGATTAACAAATTGTTCAAAATGATGACCATTGTTAACCCCCGACGCAAAAACGACGGGGTGTTATAAGTTTGACGTGTCTGTGTGTGTGTGTGTGTGTGTCTGTCTGTGGCATCGTAGCTCCCGAACGGATGAACCGATTTTGGTTTTGTTATTTTTGTTTGAAAGGTGAATTAGTCGGGAGTGTTCTTAGCTATGTTTGATGAAAATCGGTCCAAAATGGCCGCCGCCACAAAATGGCGGACTACATATTTTTTCACAACTCTCTTAATATGGGTATCAAATAAAAGGACTTGAATAGCAGAATACTACACACTATGATAAATTTCAAATCCAAGATGGTCGCCACTACAAAATGGCGATTTAATTATTTTTTTTCACAACTCCCTCAATATGGGTATCAAATGAAAGGGCTTGACTAGTAGAATACTGTACGCTATTACAAATTTCAAATCCAAGTTGGCCGCCACCACAAAATGGCGAATTATATTTTTTCTTCACAACTCCTTCAATATAGGTATCAAATGCAAGGGCTTGATACCTATATTGAAAGGGAATGAGGAATATTAACTAACGAAATAATAATAATAATAATAATAAAATTTTATTTGTACACTTTAAAAAACATACATAAGTACACACACAGGATTTAATGTATATTGTACAACAGAGTCACATTAAAGGGCGAACTGATGCCTCCTAAACTAGGCCAAAGCCTGTGTTTTAGGAGTCAAAGTTCCTCTAGGTATGACATACAACTGGTATTAAGTGTCATGCAAGTACTTACATAGAATTAAACAAACAATGCCTTAATTTAAATACAGTATTAGTTTGGTTAAGACTTTAAGAGACAATTGTAATAAGATTTTCGGTTTCGTCATACGTTAACTTCTGCAACCAATTAGTAAGTTTGATTTTAATAAATGAAAACTAAAAACTTGAAAATATTTTTTGTCTGATTAATGCTCTAGAATGATGAGGAAAGTGGAGTGGTGACTCGTACCTACGACCACTAAGTTTGACTATTTTTATTACGAATGGAATTATCCTACTTAAAAAGCGTAGGTATTTCTACATCAGATAGTGTCGCAGTCCCATTTTATAAACTAGATCTGAAATACCTAACATATCTAATAGCTATGAAATACTTGTACGAAAGTTGAATAACTAAAGGAAGAACTAGAAAAAAACAAAAAAATCTGTTTAGTCTTAAAAATGATTCTTCAACTATACATCAATAATTATTTTTTGACGAATAAAAAACCTGATTAAACACCAAATTACCTGAATCTTAAAACGCAAGAAAATAATAGAAATGAAATACAAAAATTAAGGAGTCCCTACAAAAAGCATGAAATAAAAAATTAAATGCATTACAATCCTTGAGACGTCGAATCCAGCTATGTACTTATTGAAAAAAAATTAAATTAAAAATTTAAAAATCCCCCGACACAAAAAAGCGCTCTTCCTCTCTCTACTTATTTAAAAAAAGTTATTTAAAAAAATCAAAAAACCCGACTGCGGTAAAAAACTTAGGTAAGTTAAGTAAGCAGTCGGGTTTTTTGATTTTTTTAAATAACTTTTTTTAAATAAGTAGAGAGAGGAAGAGCGCTTTTTTGTGTCGGGGGTTTTAAAAATTTTAAATTTAATTTTTTTTCAATAAGTACATAGCTGGATTCGACGTCTCAAGGATTGTAATGCATTTAGAACACAATGTCGTGAAGGTGACTGCGCTGCGGGTGTATTGAGGATCATTTCGAACAAGGTACAGGTAATGTCGGTATGAATACCTACTTGAAAATAAGAAGCAGTTTATTAAAATCCAACATTTTCCTTAAGTTTCCCGTATGTCATTACTTCCCAGAATTTGATCCTTATCAGCGACACTATCGAATGGTGTAATTAGGGACACTATCGAGTGGTCTAATAATACAGTGTGTTTTTTTTAATCAAAATCAGTCGTTTTGAGTCGTGCATAAGTAGGTACTAATAATTAAGTTTCGGCAACGTAAAATCACAACATTGAACAAGATCATTTGGCGTGTTTATTGATTGTACGAGTGCTGTCGTGACTGGCTTACGTAACAAACCGCCACGGAACAGGCTCACCCGCCGCGAGCAGCACGCAACCTTTACACCGACGACTTGCGCCGCGCCGGTAACGAGGGCCATTCGAACACTCATAGTCGCCATTGAGAAGATCTTGCGCCCCGCAGGACACTCGGGGCGAGAGGTAAAATTAATACTGACAGCTACATATGTCAGCACACATGTGAGGGGCTACCATGCTTACGACCAAATGAAACTTTCCTTTAATGTTCCACACCCCTGACCTTGAGTCATGTCTCTTATACCTACAGTTTACTTATAATCTCACTGTGGAGATTTAACTGAAATCTCTGGGCGATCGAACTAACGAATCGTAAACATTACCTACGACAATATGGATAAATTAATGGAATCTGTATTTTCAGCTGCAGGCTGAAATTACGACATGGAAAGTAAAGTGAGCAAAGTAGTCATAAAAAGGGGCTTATAATACGCAATTGTAACAGTTAGTGAAGGTGTCCTCAGGGCTGCTTGTCTTTATGAAGTCTCCGTCTCAAGGCGTTCTGCAAATCAAACCAAGCTACAAGTGGTTATGACGAACTCACAAATAACTTATTAATGGTGGCGGTAAGCGGTCCTCGACACCCCGCGAAACTTTCGCGAGACTGCAATAACGAGTGTACTACGTGAGCTAGACAAATGGATGTGCGATTAACGCTTATTCGACAAAACTGTACTGCTACTCACCATAGTTCGAATACACGCTTGTGCGACACACTGAAGATCGACATCTCGCTAACGACACATTCGAAACATGTTAACAAACTCCAGATTACCTTCATATTTTATTATTTTAATAACACGCAACTTTATACTTAAAGGTAAATTGGGAAACATTGCATCAACGATGTTATTTTATATGAAAGAAAAAGTAGCGTCTGCTGAAGAATAAAGTTACGCAAGCAAAAGAGTCTTTTGAATAAAACAGTCAACTGCGTAGTTTTTAGGACTACAATCCGACGCGCGACGACCGAACAGGCTAGGAGCTTAACTTTATCTTTAAATCCGACACGTTTTGCTGTTCCAAGCACAGGGAGGTGCGTTAGTGTCCGGCTCTCTGCTGCGTCAGGGATAACAGTTTGAACGATACATTCTATTGAAAAGGAATATAATCTAGAAGAAACGAGCAAGATGCGAGTGTGAGGCGGAACTAAGTGAAAACGTGACGCGATACGGGTCAGTGTGCCGCCGCCGCGTGCCGCCCGCCGTGCTATCGTTACGTGCTATCGCGATTTCGAAGAGCCTTGAGTCAACGCTGCACCTTTTCAAAAACAACTCAAGTCAAATTTGCCCCCGAGACGTACTTAGCACACGTTCTCATGTGAAACTTCGGGTCCGGTGCACTCCGCTCCTCCAACTTACTGGAGCAACTACTCAACAAAGAAAAAAGTGAATTCTACAGCTTCCGTCTGCTGCATTACAATGATCGTTTGTAGAACTTTGTGCAAAGTTGTCGTTCGGCGTTAGGAGCGCCACACAACTGCTCGTTATTTGCAACTGTTTGCCGAGTCGCGAGGATACATAGAGGTCTTCGCTCACTCCAACACATCTTGTTCTGTAACAAGTATATGTTTGTATGTCTTTAGGCTGTTTGATTTGGACGATCCCGGGAGAGCCAGGGGGGCAGTTTCTTTATGCTTGTTTGGTGTGAGACTGCCGTCTGAGTCAGTGCAGATGTTGCGCCGCAGTAGGCGGCTAACCTCACTCTGCTCGGAGACGTTCGATTTGTGGACAATTCATGCGCGACTCCTGCTTCACGCTCGATTGTCGCTGAACTGAATACCTTTGCGATTTTTCACTTCACGTCTAAATAAACGGAGTACGTGTACTAAAGCCGGCGAATATTTTCAAATAATGCATCGCTCGTGAAATACAAGCACCGAGTGAATCGAATATCGGAACAGCGAAGTGAGAATAGGAATGTGTTGGCGTGGTCATTTCATGAAAAATCCACATGAGTGGGTAGTGCGGCAGGCAAACATGGAGGTAGGTGGTGATCACGCGTTACCACTTCACTGAAAAGAGCCAATTTTATGAATACATAGTAGTGTGTAGCCTGATGCAACACAACGAATTGTATCGACTTTTAAAGCAACACATTACCAAGTAATGCTAACAATACTTGACGACGAGTAAGCACGCATTTGTTACATGTATTGGAGTGACGGGCGAATAACTAAACGCGCGCTCCACGCGGCGTGATAGTGGCGTGGGGGAATTAATGAAACAAAAGTATCAACGTAGTAGGCGCGTGGACGCATCGTTCAAATAAATTGAATATTTCATTTCTGTATTTCCTCGTATCAGCAACAGTTCCATAATTTGTATCGGAAATATTTCAAATAAGTTAGTACGAAGAAGGTCGTTATCGTCGATTTTATTAGAGCTATCTGGCGCAGCGCTTATCCTTAGTTGCCATCTCCCAACCGAGACGTGCGCGGAACAAGCGCAGATAATAATAATAATAATTTAATTCAAATAAACAAATTGTAGATCCTATACAACTTTTACATTATTAAAAATAGGTAACACTGAATTGTAGTCTACAATAAGGTGGGTGAAGCTCTGTACTCCTAGCTAGGCTACAGAATAGCCTGTGTTTAGGAGAAACAGTTTCGATCCCTAGATGTTAGCACAACTTTACTACGGTAATGATCCCGGCCGAATCAGGTTACGAAATAATTGTAAAAATAACAACTCAGCAAAACATCTCTCTAAATACAATCTTATTCCTCATGATGTAATCTGAAACATCTTTCATTCTTTTCACGTTGAATGACGTATAAAAAAGAAATTCATTTTGTGCGGGCCGGGAATTAATAATTCTAAGCCGACCAACAATACTGGAAAGAAATGGGAGCGCGAGAACGCGTGGTGCGCACAGGTGAGGCGCGCGGCGGTGGCGGTGGCGGGGGGGGGGGGGGGCACGGCCTGTGCTCCTATCGCGCACAACTCAAAAGTCATTAAATTAACTGTAAATCTTTAATAAAAACTTGTGAAACTCGGCTAGTTAGTATGAAATTGAATTTAAATTGGCCCGCGAGGTG
Organism: Mesoligia furuncula; assembly: GCA_916614155.1. Lineage (NCBI taxonomy): Eukaryota > Metazoa > Arthropoda > Insecta > Lepidoptera > Noctuidae > Mesoligia > Mesoligia furuncula. Next base: position 428,561 of record OU744792.1, read on the forward strand.
CCCGCTCTCTTCTGTAAAAAAGTTCAAACAGCAGCCGGGGGCAGGCGCTAGGCGCCAGGCGTGGGGGCTTCCTTTAATTATTTACACTTTTGCATATGTAAGAGGTTACTGCTAATCCAGTCAGTTGGAAAGGCTTCGCAACGAGATTCATAATCCAAAGCTTGCAAACAAAGTCACAGGTCGATGATGACAACTATACTGGTTTACTAGCGGTGAACAAGCGCATGGAGCGAGGGTGCTGCAGATCACTGGGGAACACTCATGAGAAGCACCTAATTATGTGCGCGATGGTTTAAAGTCGCGGCCGCGGCCTCGGTGGTTTGTCACCTGAGGCCTCAAAGGTGAACACACGGCGAGGGGCGCAAAATGCATCCATCGGCAGTTTTGAATCGGCGAACACAAGTGCGTCACCAGCTGCCGATAACGCTGTGCAAGCGCCGCCCGCCGCCACCGTCGCCCGCGAAACGTCACGCGTAGGTACGTCGACCCCTAAACGTGCCTACGCTGCTATTGTCACCAGCGGCAAATCTGATGCGTCGCAGCCTAACCGACAAACCAGAAAAGGGGAAAAACTGGTAAAGGGTGCTCAACCTGCCCTGACTGCGGTCCGTTGCTCTTTGCCAAGAGCCAGACAAGTTGATGAGGAGGGTTTCACGAAAGTAGAAAGGAAGAAGAAGAAGCCCTGTTCTCGTAACCTGTGTGGCACCGCACCGAGTGGACCCAACATGCTGCTGCGCCCTGCTGTGCCTACGACGCAGCTGTACCTTTCGCGTCTGCATCACTCCACGACAACTGAGGAAGTCGTGCAGTATTTGAAGGTGAAGACCAACTGGACTCTGAGGGTCGAAAGGTTGGAATCGCGCCACAACATCAACTTTAAGTCATTCGTGGTACGAGTTCCAACCCAACATCTACAGACCTGTCTGAAAGAGGACTTTTGGCCGAAAGGTGTCGTATATCGACGTTTCCGAGGACGGTTACGCGACACCACGCAGCGAAACACGACGCCGTCAACGTTACGTGTATAGTTAATAGTTTTAAGGTTTTTTAATATGTATTAGTTTATTATTTTATAAGATTATTTTGTGTATTGTATTTATGGGCCTTATAGTTGCCAGATAATAAAATTATTATTATTATTATAGTACTCAGAAAGAAAACTTAGTAAAATCAAACGGAGCAGTGCCAGACGTTTATAGTACATCCGCATTTGACGTGCTATGTTTAAGTCAGCACCAGCCAATTGCCAGGCACAATTTCAGAATTTTCGGACTGAGAAATTCCTAATAAAAAAACCCAATAACACTAAGTATACCTGACTTGGGGATCGAACCTAGGACGACCCCATGACTCACTGTCAGCAAGACACGTTTCCTTTCGTTGTTTGTTACGAGGTTGTCCATTGTTTTATGATACCTACGTATTTCAAATAATGAATTTATTTTTGGAGCAACAAGTTCACGTGATTGAAAATACAAATATAGAAATAATACAATGTGAAGGTTTATTCCCATCTGCCCCCTTCGAGCTTGCCACCGGGTTGGTGGCTGGCAATAAGTAGTGACGTTTACCACCCCGGTGGTCAATGGCACTTGTTTAGTGTCATCTGTCCCCTTCATGATTATAGTAAGGTGGTAGATTCTCATTACGTACTGGAATTATTTGACCATTGACCACCGGGGTGGTAAACGCCACTACTTAGTGCCAGCCACCACCCCGGCCCCGGTGGCAAGCTCTAAGGGGGCAGATGGGAATAAACAGAATAACTAAGGCTACTATTATTTTATAAAAAAAATTATGGTTTGCGCAAAAAAATAAAACCATGACATCCAATTTGCTTTCTAACATCCACGCAAACGAAGTCGCAGGCACAGCTAGTAATTTTAGTAACTAGCAAGTATGTAAAGTGAATGTAGGCCGGCTATAGGTACTTAAATAATAATAATAAACCATTTATTTTCAGGTAACAAAGACCCATAGATACATAGGTACTTTAACCTAAGTATACATAATAATATACTTAGTATACTTATGTACTACAAGTTATATAACTAATACTCTTTGAATACGCAGTGTAGGTACTGCGGCTGCCAGCATTGTAGGGCTGTTGTTAGATGTATCAAAAGGAAAACTATAGACATAGAGGACATCATTTTCAGACACTATTTATGTTCACGTGCAATTTTCTGTAAACAACTACGAGTATATATGAAACAAATGTCTATTTTATGAGCTGGAATTATCTTTAAACAATTACGAGTAAATGAAACAAATGTCTGTTATGAGCCGGAATTATCTATAAATAACTACGAGTTTATGAAACAAATGTCTATGTTATGAGCCGGAATTATCTATAAACAACTACGAGTATATGAAACAAATGTCTATGTTATGAGCTGGAATTAGCTTTAAACAACTACGAGTATATGAAACAAATGTCTATGTTATGAGCTGGAATTATCTATAAACAACTACGAGTATATGAAACAAATCTCTATGTTATGAGCTGGAATTATCTATAAACAACTACGAGTATATGAAACAAATGTCTATGTTATGAGCTGGAATTAGCTTTAAACAACTACGAGTATATGAAACAAATGTCTATGTTATGAGCTGGAATTATCTATAAACAACTACGAGTATATGAAACAAATCTCTATGTTATGAGCTGGAATTATCTATAAACAACTACGAGTATATGAAACAAATGTCTATGTTATGAGCTGGAATTCTAGTGCTGTTGCTAGAAACACAGACAATAATACGTTCAAAGCGAAATCAAGGTTGCATTTTACCTGAATTAAATGGATTGTTTTTTTTTTGTTTAACGTAGCTTGTTTTAAAAACACTCATAAATATTTTATAATAGATATAAAATCGCATTTTTGTTGTTTTTGATAGTTGTTTGGGCACACAACAATGCATCCGCCTGTCTCTTACGAGGCACGAATTTAAATATTTCAATGAGTAGTCAAGTAATATTACCTATGTATATTATTACTATAGGAAATTAATATTTCAGGTTTTCATGTTACATGATTATAGAGTATTCATAAAACAGACAATAGCATTGTGTGATACGTATCTTCATATACTGAAAAAGGTATTAAAAGTAAGACTTTCAAGTTTCCAGTTATATAAAACAATTCATAATGCATCTAATCTTCCTAAGACAAGCGAACAAGTGACAGAATCTTCTGATTTGGCAAATATTGAGATACTGAAAATAAACAAAGCTTATAAAGAATATGTTGATTTTTGTGGTCTGTTGTGTTATTGTATGGCTGTGTTCAAAGTTCAAAGCGAGTGATGTCCAAGGTCAGGGCTAATGGTGTCGGTCCCAGCACTCCCAGCTCGACTTGACGAGCGACGAGGTGGAGCGCTGCAGCAGAGACGATCAAAGAAAACCCACTCCATGAAAGTTAGGAACCACGCGGAGAAAACATGACATATTTCTTCAAAATGGTTGACAAGTTATCTGCTACTGTCTTGTTTTTTCACTGTCTTGTTTCAACACCACCCAAAATCTTTAAAATGTTTAAGGCCGAGATGAATAAGCGTTACTTAGCACATGCTTGGCGAAGCATTATTGCAATCACAGTCGCATAACTCATAATCAAAATCATAACTAAGCCGAAGTACGTGCTAAGTGACATATATTAATCTCAACCTAAGTTAGCCTTCTGTGCCTTTAATTTTTCGCGGTTGAGATACTCGAGAGGGCTGGCCAGACAGCCCTCCATCGAAGGCGGAAAGCCGAGCCCATTCGGCCAGCACTGAGAATACCCCTAAATCCCTCGTGGGAATAGAAGTCTATTGCCATTCTATCTGTATTCGACTTTACTTTGAAGAAATTGGTAGCTTTGAAACTGCAAGCTTTATGATTTGCTTTCGATGTGTTTTCATTATGTCAACGATGTTGGTAACAGAATTCTAATAAGTAAGAAGAAGAAGACTTACATCTAACATAAACATCCTTTACATTTACGTGAGGTTAGAAAACCTGCCGCAGGCATGATTCTTGATACCGCCACTTCTATGGGCTCACAGAATAAAGGAATACCTCATTTTATACCTATTTCCACAAGTATAAAAGTAAGTGCATTTAGCTTTGTTATTCAATTCTACGAAATGGTAAAATTAACTTCCCCTGCCTTCCATAGCTTTCTAATTCATAAGGCTTTTGAATCTACAATACGTGGGTGTGCAGCTCGTGGGCGTTATCTTTAATAAACATTTACAAGTATTATGTAGAGGGATTACTTACTTGCAAAGTATCTGCAGACAAGCACTATTTTTAGATCATTACATAGAACATATCAAAAAGCTTCGACACATGTATCATGAAAGTTCAAAAGGAACATTACGATTTTATTTCTTTTGCTTGAGAAATAAGCGTCTAGTGCAAAGTTATATGAATTTAAACGAGCATTATCTACACTTAGCGCAATCTTTCCAAACTACGTTTAAGTTTGACTTTGATCTTAGTTTAGCACTTCCCACTGCTATAATTATTTGTATTACTTTCGAAAGTTGTTTGCACTAATTAGTTTCAATGAACTGATACGGAGTATTGCAGAGATTATTCTATTTAAGTAGTTTTAGCAGCATTCTCGAAGAGAGAGGCCTGAGTGGGAACATTATAGGCTGATTATGTTAGTGACATTCTAAACCTTTAAAGGAACTATTAATAATAATAATAACCCCACCACCGTATCTCTACGTTGACGTCGTGGTGGGGCTTGTGTGCTCCGAACTCTATAGGCCTGTGCCAGAAGAGTTTACTTTGCCGGAACAAATCTAGTGTGAGGAGCCCGACCAAGCGAGATACAGAAACCCGCAGGCATGTGGCGAGCTGTTGAGCAGTAGCGACCCCACGGATCCTATCTCCCGGGAGAAGTTTTGTTCCTCACCTCTAGCTTGCCTTTATTGGCCGGCTGGAGTGAACAATGTCAAGGAACAGAGCTCCCACCTCATTCTTGCCTTTATTGGCTGGCTTGAGTGGAGATTCGCAAACGCAAACGTGCTCGAAGGAAAGAAGTATTCCAGTAACATGCTGGTAGGGATCTTAACTGTACTTCCGCGTTGTCTTGATAGCCGTGGAATACCTCTCCACTCCTCATAAGCACCTCAGGACATGTTGTCCTCGTGTCGCTACTACCTATGTGTTAGCGACCGTTTTCGGGGCCCATTATTGAGTGTGCAAGTCAACCCCGCCATTTTATCTGTGTAATAAAACATTGGTCAGGCAGGGGCTATAGAATTTCCATAGTCCTCAATAACCAATTCACTTTAGCCACCCAAACCCATAGTCCAACTTTTTATTTTTCCATATCCCACACCAACCGGGTGTTGTCCTTGGGTGCACTTGAATAATGCGAACAGGGATAATCGTCGGTTGGTGCCTCATTTCAGTGTTTTCTTCCATTAGTTGTGACATACAAAAAATATGATGCAAATTGTTAAGGATGTGTTTATCTGTGGAGTGTTAGTGTGAACTGTTACTTACTTTATTATTTAAATGTAAATATGTTCGCTTTTTTACTGGAGCTTTATTTTGAAGGATCATACACAATGTCACAAACCGACAGTTTAAAAAAAAACTTACAAAAAAAATAGAATCAGTACAAAGATCATTTTTCCTAAAACCATATAGACCTATTGAATATGCATGATTTGTTTCATAATTATATTAGATTAGTTACATCGCCATATTTTATAATAGTAAAAAAATATTCAACGCCGAAAAAGCAAATAGTAATACTTAAAATAGCCAACCGACACGGGCAGTACCTTAAAAGTGCCGTTTGTGATGTGCCTCGGGAAAGACCGGTTCGTGCCATTCGTGGTGAAAGGATTAGTCACCTAGACTCTGCGTTACCAAGTGCTAGGTGTCCAGGGTGCGCCGGACGTTTAGGGGATTGGATGCCGATTTCTAACGTCACTGGGAGGCTCCTTTGTTGCAGTGGCGTGCCTAGGGGTAAAAATTAGGGCAAGCCGACATAATTACAAAAAAAAACCACTATGCCTACCGACTGAGCCGTTTTAGTTCTTAATAATATTCATATTTCATAATTGTAGGTTTTGCTATTAGCTATTAAAATGTTTTTTTAATAGCAACTTTTATTTAATAGGTATATATAAATATTTAAATATGGATTAGATTAGCAACAAAACACAACTGGAAAAATGTGGGTGTAGGTACTGCAGTTGCTCTTCGAGTTAGTTCATATTTCACTCGCTCGCGACTGTCGCTATAGGCAAAATATTATAATCTGACCGAATGGCCACTAGATGGCGCACAAATAATTGATTTATTTCTAACTAAGTACACGTTGTTTACGATTTACGATGCTGATAATATTTATAATTACTCACAATTTCAACAGCCATAACACTTCATTCTTCGCTTCTTTACGACAGAGCTTAGAATTCTGAGGTCAGCGGGTGGTCTTAGAGGCACTGCATTTACCTTTCCAAATAACCATTGCACACACTAATCCATCACAAGGAACAATTGCATGCGTTTCCGAATTATTTTTAATGTTAGGAAACTTTTTAATCACTTCAAAACAAAGGTAAACACAGCAATAACTAATCAAAACACTTAACTACACAGAAAAAAAAAAAATCATTACCGATTAAAACAAATTTGAACCAATTCGAAATTGTATCATTCTTAGAAATTCCCGCTTTGCGAAGCGTCTTACATTATCTCCCTTGCTCTTACTATTTACACACACACGCTTCGTCGTTATACGTTCCATTCATAAAAAATTAAAAGCCAGGCTTAACAATCAGTACAATTTGGGAAATAAGTACATACTAATGTTAAAAATTTCTATGCAAATAGTCAAAGATCTAGAAGCCCCATAAGAAGCCAGTTCTTGTTTGCGAGATGGGACGATTTTTGTTGCTGCGTTTGTCGTGCGTACGCGTGATGAAAACTGCGAAGAATTTACATATTATTCTATGAGTATGTAAGCCTGACAACCTTGCATCGCACGTATAGCGGGCAACCGGGACGCGCGGAGTATAATTTTTGTTCTTATCAATTCTTGCGCCATGATTGAGTTGGTAAATTTACAAGTTTACTTGTGTAGTTCTTTTTTATTGTTAGGACTCATATTTGATTGAAAGCCGGGATTTTCTTTAAAATTCAGTTATGCCAGCGACGCGAAGAAGATAATAGGTACCTTAAACGCCCTCCATTTTGGCGCGCTTGGTTTGACACTCGCTCTGACTAATGGCGTCGTTTTTCAAATATTTGAATTTCCAACAGTTTTATTGCAGATAATAAAAATTAATTTCTTGCTCAAAAAGAAATTATAATCAAAAATATTGATGGATATGGATAAAGGTTATAAAAAAAAAATTGGCCCTTATTTTAATCACATGCATATTCTTTAATGTCGATATTGTACCCATATTATCTCGTTGCAAACTTGCGCCCAACACGGGGCAAAAGTCTGGCACCCAACATGGGACAGAAGCATGGCGACCAACATGGAATAGACGACTGGCGCCCAACATGGGATAGAAGACCGGCGCCCAACATTAGACAATAGACTGGCGTCCAACATTGGACAGAAGACTGGCGCCCGACATTAGACAATTGACTGGCGCCCAACATGAGACAATAGACTGGCGCCAAACATGGGACAAAAGACTGGCGCCCAACATTAGACAATAGACTGGCGCCCAACATGAGACAATAGACTGGCGCCCAACATGGGACAGAAGACTGGCGCCCAACATTATACAATAGACTGGCGCCTAACATGGGACAGAAGACTTGCGCCCAACATTAGACAAAAGACTGGCACCTAACATGAGACAATAGACTGGCGCCCAACATGAGACAATAGACTGGCGCCCAACGTGGGATAGAAAACTGACGCCCACCATTAGACAAAAGACTGGTACCCAACATGGGACAGAAGACTGGCGCCCAATATTAGACAATAGACTGGCGTCCAACATGGGACAGACGACTGGTACCCAAGGTGAGACAATAGACTGGGGCCCAACATGGGACAGAAGACTGTTGCCCAACATGAGACAATAGACTGGCACCCGACATGGGACAGAGGACTGTTGCCCAACATGAGACAAAAGACAGGTTACTAACATGAGACAGAATCCTGGTGCCCAAAATGAGACAAATGCCTGGCGCCCAACGTGGGACAATAGGATGGCGCCCAACTTAGGATAGAAGACTGACGCCCACCATTAGACAAAAAACTGGCATCCAACATGGGACAGAAAACTGGCGACCAACATTAGACAAAAGATTGGCGCCCAACATGGGACAGAATCCTGGCGCCCAAAATGAGACAAATGACTGGCGCCCAACGTGGGACAGAAGACTATTACCCAACATGAGACAACAGACGCCACGCCCAACTTGGGATAGAAGACTGGCGCCCAACATGAGACAAAAGACTGGCACCTAACATGGGATAGAAGACTGGCGCCCAACATGAGACAAAAGACTGGCACCCAACATGAGACAAAAGACTGGTACCCAACATGGGATAGAAGACTGGCGCCCACCATGAGACAAAAGACTGGCACCCAACATGGAACAGAAGACTGGCGCCCAACATTAGACAAAAGACTGGCGCCCAACATGGGACAGAAACCTGGCGCCCAAAATGAGATAAATGATTGGCGCCCAACATGGAAAAGAATATTGGCGCCCAAAATGGGACAGAAGACTGGCGCCCAATATGGGACAGAAGACTGGCGCCCAACATGGGATAGAAGACAACATGAGTAGACAGGACGGTGCCGCCCAAGTTCGCCAATTAGCCTAATTGATCCCAGCCAGTCCCGCTTAAATACCAGCTGGCTAATAGGATATAATTTTATATGACCTGTATCTTTCAACTTACAAGTGTAATCAAAATAAAGATACTGAATTAAGTGCCGCCAGCTTAACTGAAACTAAACAGTTTCGGAACGCTACTATAATTACACAAGGTGTCGTTTTGCATCCTCGTCAAATTTCAAGAGGTCACTATGCTAATGATTCTCGACACGAATCAATAATAAAATAAGTAGGCAAGTTTTTATTTTACAGAATTAAGTGAAAAAGTGGTTAGTGCTTTCGACACTGTAAAAACTTGTCCTTCACCACACAACCCTTACCTTTGAAAATCTTTGTCGGTGGGGTCCGAGTGCTCATGGTCTTTTTGAAAAAAAATCGAAACGGCTGGTTGACACTTCCCGTGACCCAAGGGCTAGCTTTAACCTTGGCCAGAGGCTAAGCATCGCCATACAACGTGGTAATGCCGCAAGTCTCTCGGCAAGAATTTTTCGACGCTATTAGGGTTCCGTACCAGTATGCTAAAGTTGTCAGTGTGGTGCCGGACTTAAAGAATAGCACCACCCCATACTTCCCATGGGTGTCGTAAAAGGCGACTAAGGGGCGTACCGGAGAATGGGCAGCAGCGTTCTCTATGCATTCCACCACCATACCATACTGCGATCGCCAACCCGCCTGCCAAGCGTGGCGATTATGGCAAACCCCCCCCCCCTTGGGGGAGGCCTATGTCCAGCAGTGGACGTCAATAGGCTGAAATGATGATGATGATGGTAAAATGGAAACCTTAAGGTGAAACTAAGTTTGTCTGTCTGTCACAGCTGGATATCTCAAGAACGCGATTCACGTTCACGATAAAATGTGAACTTTTTAGGAATAATTTCTTTGGTTTTCTTTTGCTTTTTATTGTCTATTATTGATACGTGGCTGTTTTTTCACTGATCTGTCATTATATTATTTCTATACCGTATGGTTGTGTTTTTCTGATAGAAAATATAGAAATCCAACCTGCAGCCGAAGCAGTCGGTAATAACTACTAAGGCTATCAACTTGAAATTTAGAATAGTTTTAGATGACGTTTGCCCAACTATTTTTCAAATAAGAAAGAAATAAAAGTATATGTATATTTTTTGCAACAGGGACTGAAAGGGGGTCTGAAAAATTTGAAGTGGGGCTACTAGGGCATACGGGGTATCATATGAAAGAGCGTAGTTTTCGAATTCTCAAACATATTTTCTTTCTTTTTTAGACTGCATAGTTTTCGACTTTTGATGAAAAATGTAAAAAAAAATACCATTCGCCCCCTTATCTCCAAAGTTTGCAAAGAAAAAATCTGTAATTGTTCTATGTGATAGAAGTTTATGTAAATATTACAGGAAAAATAAAACGAAGTCATTAGATAGCACACTTTTTCAGAAATCATCAACAAAAGTTACATTAGTTCCACTATAGGTCAAGAGATGGCGCTGACATAAAACTGCAATATTTTATACCGCAGTGCACAGTTAGAATTCTCTGACTAATATAGTCCAAAGTTCAAAAGCTTTAAAGGTGAGGATTGTGTGGTGAAGCACATGTAAAGGTGAGGATTGTGTGGTGAAGGACACGTAAAGGTGAGGAATGTGTGGTGAAGGACACGTAAAAACGAATGTGTTTGTGTTGCGAAAGCTGAAAGAAAACCAGCGACGTCGTGCTAGACTGTGTCTAGAACGTGAAGATGGACACTTCGAACAATACCTCCGACTAGCTTAGGTAATTTATTTATTTGTACATAGACAATAATTTGTAAATACATAGTTAAATCAATTGGTGTAAATAAGTTGATTTAAAATTTTTCACTACGCCAAAAATACCTGATAACCAGTGCTCCTAAACAAAATTAATCACATAAAAACCTTAATTCATACGGCATACTAGCCTAGCGAAGCTTTCCATTTTTATGACAAAGTAAAAACCATTTTAGATTTAGTAGATATGTACACCAACTGAAGTGTTTTTGACGATCCTAAGCCCGTTAAGTAGGAAGGAAAATTTCAAACCAACCAATTTTATGTACAGATAATTAAACAATAAGTACAATGCGGAAAACAATGACTTTCAATTGACTAACTGCGTGCCGCCCGCCTTTGGTTTTTATTGAGTTTTGATACATAATAACAGTAAGTAATAAAAACGAGTGTACGATGAGCCATGTGTTCGTATTTGTACACATTTTTATTACTAAGAAGATCTAAGATTTACAATTTCATTATTTACTGTCCGTTTATCATCATCACTCGCTAGAGTCGCTACTCGCCGTTGCTTCCGGCGCTGGCCCGGAACTGCCTGGGCCCCTCGCCGTGCTAAAGCCACCATCAGTGCTTTGTGGACATCTCAAAGCAAAATGCCCGGTGTTGCTACATTTAAAATATATGCTGTCCGAATGCTGCTTTGGTCCAGCAAAACTTGACTCCAAATTAGTAGCATTGGATGCCCAAGGTTATGATCACTGCACTTTCTTGAAGCGGAACTTCCGATAAGCACTGGCCTGCTGTAATATTCTCCCATGTGCACGTACTTATCCAGGTGGCGTCATTGCTCAATTCTCCATAATTTCTTTAGCTCGAGTGTATCTCAATTCTGATGTCGCATTATGGGTGGCCGAGATGCGAAACATCGGGTCCTCTACCTGACCTGGTTTAGAAAGGAGAAAGCACTCAAATGAAAAGATAATTCGAATTTAAAATAACTTTAATAGACTAGCGATCGAACACGTGTGTTGGTACTAAGCGTTTGCCAAGACTGTCCTCACTCGACTGTCGCAACACTTGGTCTCTCCGCCCGTCTTTGCTGCATCCCCTCCACCGACAATCGTGTCCAAGCGGTAGGGCTCGCTTGCATTTCCGATCATATGATTATTTGTTTAGGTACCAATCAAATTATTAGGTGGTGCTGTCCGCTGTGCTGTGGCGCTATCCATTCACGACATATATATAATCATATAGATAAATCTTATCTAACTTTGCACATTCCTCCCTGAGGCATGACAAACTGATACACTCCCTTTATCCTGTGATGTCCGTGTTCGAAACAATATCACGACTTGTTTCGTGACAATTTCGCGGACTCCACATGTATCTGGAGAAAAAGGACAAAATGAAATCATACAGGAAAGGCATAGTTTGTGAGGAATGCACAAGTGGCCGAGACGCCGAGTGTATGCCAGTGAGGCAGTGAGGCAGGGGAGAAGAATGCTAAGTTGCGCTAAGTCAGCGAAGATGACGCTAACATGCCAACAATACAACTCAGCCTCTTTGTGGTGCATCAACCGTATGTAGGGTACATACGCCAGCACATCAAGCTTCCTGAAACTGTCAAATTTTCCCAATCAAGCTTGAACCTTATGCTTTAGCAATAAAGTTGAAAATCTATTAAAGAAATTTGACAGATTGTAGTAGCTTGGTGTGCTGGCGGCGTCTGTACAAGTACATACGGTACATATGGTTTCTTTCCCTTTTTCTTTTTTAGTGTTCTGACGGGTCCCCCCTTTATTACCCGACTGCGCGACGCAAATTATCAAATTCAAATGGGTCCCGCCTGCTTCCAACTTTTATTCATGGCAGATGTCACCTGCCAATCCGCATTAGGCCCGCGTGGTGGATTACGGCCCACCCCCTCTCACCGAGAGGAGCCCTGTGTCCCAGCAGTGGGAACATTATAGGCTGATTATGGTATTTTGTAAATGTAAGAACCATGTATCCGTTTATTATGATTTTTTGATGTTGACTTGAAAGAGCATGGCAGTTGAGAACGTGTCATGCTCACTTAAATGTCTCACCGATGGTGGCGCGTGTGTTGGATCATTCGGTTCCCTACAAAACGGTTGAGCTGGATGATGCTGATCCACGCGTCATGTTCGCGTACGGGCGCCGTCGGTTGAGACCGTTCATCTCATAACTACCAAGGCTTCTTTTTAGGGTTCCGTAGCCAAATGGCAAAAACGGAACCCTTATAGATTCGTCATGTCTGTCTGTCTGTCCGTCTGTCTGTCTGTCCGTCTGTCCGTCCGTATGTCACAGCCACTTTTCTCCGAAACTATAAGAACTATACTGTTGAAACTTGGTAAGTAGATGTATTCTGTGAACCGCATTAAGATTTTCGCACAAAAATAGAAAAAACACAATAAATTTTAGGGTTCCCCATACTTAGAACCGAAACTCAATTTTTTTTTTCATCAAACACGTATGGTGTGTGGTATCTATGGGTAGGTCTTCAAAAATGATATTGAGGTTTTTAATATCATTTTTTTCTAAACTGAATAGTTTGCGCGAGAGACACTTCCAAAGTGGTAAAATCTGTTCCCCCCCCCGTAACTTCTAAAATAAGAGAATGATAAAACTAAAAAAAATATATGATGTACATTACCATGTAAACTACCACCGAAAATTGGTTTGAACGAGATCTAGTAAGTAGTTTTTTTTTAATACGTCATAAATCGTAAACCACAATTCATTCAATCAACTCAAAAATAAAAAAACATTTAATTTCATAAACATAAACCTTATGCATAAACCCGGATGTTACGGAACCCTCGGTGCGCGAGTCCGACTTGCTCTTGCCCGGTTTTTTTATCTTCTATTTTTGAATTGTTTCTTCATTTGTGTCTTATTTTTTACATTTTTCTCACATACTGAAGCAACAAGAATAATGTACCCAGGATTTAGTAATATCTTGATTTAAAAGAGTGTCCATGGAGTTTCTTGCCCGTTCTTCTCCATAGAGATCAACGTTTTGGAATGGGCAACTAGCTTCAACTTTCTGACTAACTGACATACTATTTAATTTTGACAATTCAAAAGTGCCTGTACAAGGTTTAATTGCAATGAATGCTTTGAGTTTGAGTTTGGGTTTACATGACTGAAATAAAGAGACTATAAAGTAACCGAAAATTGATATTATCAATTATAAATAATATAATATAAGTATATCACAGATTTATGTGATAGAGAGGAGACTTTACATTAACAATCATTTTCTAAAATTCGATGTGCCGCACTAACGGCTGCGGTCGGGTACGGCTATTACGATAATGAATAAGCACTTTTTATACACAAAATAGAAGTTTTTTTTTTTATTTTTTTTTTTTAAACGTTGCCCCACACTAGGAATTTCTCCTGTATTGTGGGTGCAATTACAAACATTTAAACACACATACACAAACAGCCAGACCCGGAACAACTACTTGTAGGTCATACAAATATTTGTTCCGTGCAGGAATCGAACCCGCGACACGCAGCGCAGCAGTCAATCGCTTAGCCACTGCGCCAACCGTGCCGTCGAGTTTTATGATTTCCTTTTTTAACCCCCGACGCAAAAACGACGGGGTGTTATAAGTTTGACGTGTCTGTGTGTGTGTGTGTGTGTGTGTGTGTGTCTGTCTGTGGCATCGTAGCTCCCGAACGGATGAACCGATTTTGATTTTGTTTTTTTTGTTTGAAAGGTGAATTAGTCGGGAGTGTTCTTAGCTATGTTTGATGAAAATCGGTCCAAGATGGCCGCCGCCACAAAATGGCGGATTCCATGTTTTTTCACAACTCCCTCAATATGGGTATCAAATGAAAGGCCTTGAATAGCAGAATACTATACACTATGATAAATTTCAAATCCAAGATGGCCGCCACCACAAAGTGGCGCATTACATTGTTTTTTTCACAACTCCCTAAATATGGGTATCAAATGAAAGGGCTTGACTAGTTCTAATACTATACGCTACTTATTACAAATTTCTAATCCAAGATGGCCGCCACCACAAAATGGCGAATTACATTTTTTTTCACAACTCCTTCAATATAGGTATCAAATGCAAGGGCTTGACAAATAGAATAACGTACACTAAGTGTATTGAAAGGGAATGATATTAACTAACGAAATGAAAACTAAAAACTTGAAAATAGATTTTTTGTCTGATTAATGCTCTAGATTGATGAGGCAAGTGGAGTGATGACTGGTACCTACGACCACTGAGTTTGACCATTTTTACGATATGGAATTATCTTACTTAACAAACGTATTTCTACATGAGATCGTGTCGCAGTTCCATTTTATAAACTAGATCTGAAATACCTAAGAAAGTTGAATAACTAAAGGAAGAACTAGAATATAGTTAATAAAACAAAAAAATCTGTTTAGTCTTAAAAAATATTCTTCAACTATAAATTAATTATTATTTTTTGACGGATAAAAAACCTGATTAAACACCAAATTACCTGAATCTTAAAACGCAAGAAAATAAAAGAAATGAAATACAAAAATTAAGGAGTCCCTACAAAAAGCATAAAATAAAAAATTAAATTAAAAATTTAAAAAACCCCCGACACATAAAAATAACAAAATTAAATGTAAGAAATTGGAAAAGGATCAAATAATTTTAAAACCCCCAACTTAAAGAATCTAGGTAACGAGACTAAAACAGATAAATTCATATGGAAGTTGGGGGACCGTTTTGTGGAACACCTTCTATGCTAAGAGGTCCCCCGACTGCCATATGAATTTATCTGTTTTAGTCTCGTTACCTAGATTCTTTAAGTTGGGGGTTTTAAAATTATTTGATCCTTTTCCAATTTCTTACATTTAATTTTGTTATTTTTATGTGTCGGGGGTTTTTTAAATTTTTAATTTAATTTTTTAGTCTAAACTTGGATCCTGCATTTTTTTTTATGATTACCATTCGACCCAGAGATAATTTCTACATTAGTCAATGTCATAAGACCGCTGAGTAAACTTGATTTTCCAGATCTATGACAAATATTGAGACGAGTTAAACATCTTGTTATCTAAGCACACATTATATTGGAGCTCTGTATACATGTAATCAGTTGAGATTATCACTGAAATCACGCGGTGATTGTGTCTCGTCTCGACCCTCAGGGGTGCCACGCTATTAATAGACAAG
Organism: Mesoligia furuncula; assembly: GCA_916614155.1. NCBI lineage: Eukaryota > Metazoa > Arthropoda > Insecta > Lepidoptera > Noctuidae > Mesoligia > Mesoligia furuncula. The sequence goes on from OU744792.1 coordinate 444,322, forward strand.
ACGCGATTCGCTACGCTATACCTAGGGCTGACAAGCCTCTCCCTTTTCGATTTTCAACAGTTCTTTGTCTAATGAAGTGTTGGAAGTCTGTTGTTATTTTTTTGTAATAAGTTTTTATTTTTCTTTTTTAGTTCTGGTACCAACCCTACACAAATTCTTATACCACTACTTCAACTATTTGCTATTTAAACAACAGTGTAAGGAAATTAAAATAATATCCTATAAATTTATATAAAATTCCAAGTCCTGATTGAGTCGGTCCTAAACCGCTGGTCCTAGAGACATAAAATTTCGAGGGTGTGTACTTAGTGAAGAGAAGGTATCCACTAAGAAATGATTTTTGGAAATTCAACCTTGGGGGTGAAAATTTTGTACGTATGAAAAATCTTATTCCTTGAGTTGAAACCTTGAAACTTGGCACAAATACTTATCTAAGTAAATTATGAAGTTTGACATTTTTTCTTTTTCTAAACTACCCCCTAATGGGGGATTGGGGCTGTCAAAATTTGTATGGAAGTGTATTAACGCGCTGTCTGATTAACTCGAAACTCAGTAGGTATTTATACTTAAAACTAAAAATAAAGAATAATTTGTATCAGGGTTTTTCAAAATCTATCCCTAACAGGGTGGAAAGGGGTAGTTAATTTTACAGGGGATGATTTTACTGCGTGGCTAGATTAACTCAAAAATTGGTATAAATAATCTTTGAGTCAATTTATGAACACATCTTAAACGATTTTTTTCAAAATTCCACCTCTGTGGGGGTGAAAAGGGGGGATTATATTTGTATGAAAACTCTTATTCCTTCATTTAATAACCTTGAAACTTGGTACAAATACTTATCTAAATAAATTATGAAGTTTGCCATTTTTTTGTTTTTCTAAACTACCCCCTGAAAGGGGGATTGGGAGGTGTCAAAGTTTGTATGGAAGAATTTTAGCGCAGTCCGATTAAATCGAAATTCAGTATTAACACTTTTGACAGAAAATAATCAATAATAAGTGTATGGGGTTTTCGAAAATTGACCCCTGACGGGAGAAAAAGTGGTAAGTAATTCGATTTTAAGGGGATTTTAGTGGAAATGTTATAAATTTTGAACTTGAAACTTGTCACAAATACTTATCAAAGTAATTTATAAAGTTCGTAGTTTCTTAAATTCTAAAATACCGTAAAGGGAGTTTGGGGGTGTCAAATTTAGTATGTAAGAATTTTAATGCGCGGTTCAATTATTTAACTCGAAAGTAAGACCAAAATCAATAATAAAGTGGTTCAGGGTTTTTCGAAAATCTACCCCTAACGGTGTAAAGAGGGGAGCAAATTTCACAGGGGAGTATTTTATTATGTGGCTTGATTAACCTCACAGACGATTTGGGGGTGACAAAGTTGATAGGTTAGAAAAGTATGTATCCGCTGTCGGATTAACTCGAAACTCGGTAATACTAAAACAAAAAATAAAAAACTGGCCAAGTGCGAGTCGGACTCGCACACGAAGGGTTCCGTACCTACCACAAGGCAAAAACGCCGAAAAAAACAAGTTTGTTGTATGGGATCCCCCCTTAAATATTCACTTATTTTATTTTAATTTTATTATTTATTATTAAAGTTAAAATATAACTGAGTATTTTAACTTTAATAATAAATCAAAAATCGATATCAAAAATGGCAACAGGTAGGCACCTGTTGCCATTTTTGATATCGAGCACAAAAGGGCAAAAAAAATCGCGTTTGTTGTATGGGAGCCCCCCTTAAATATTTAATTTATTTTGTTTTTAGTATTTGTTGTTATAGCGGCAACAGAAATACATCATCATCTGCCTAGCCTTTTCCCAACTATGTTGGGGTCGGCTTTCAGTCTAACCGGATTCAGCTGAATACCAGTATTTTACATGGAGCGACTGCCTATCTGACCTCCACAACCCAGTTACTGGGTAATACGATATCTCTTGGTAAGACTGGTCGTCAGACTTTCGGGCTTCTGACTACCCGTAACGACTGTCAAAGATCCACAAATGACAGCCGGGACCAACGGCTTAACGTGCTTTCCGAGGCACGGAGGGGCCACGGTATGTAAAGATGGTCACCCATCCACAGACCAACCGCGGCAAGCGTAGCTTAACCTGATCGATCGACCTGTGCGGCTGTTATTATTTAGCCACGGGCCCCTCGGCAACAGAAATACATAATTTGTGAAAATTTCAACTGTCTAGCTATCGCGGTTCTTGAGATACAGCCTGGTGACAGACAGACGGACGGACAGACAGCGAAGTCTTAGTAATAGGGTCCCGTACTTTTTACCCTTTGGGTACGGAACCCTGAAAAAGTATGTGATTTAGGGTTTTTCAAAAATCTACTCCTACTAAGGTGGAAAAGGATAATAAAGTTTAAGGGATGGATCTGCTTGCTTCCATTAACTAGAAAATGGGTATGGGTATTTGAGTCAAGTTATGAACACATCCCAAACTATTTTTCAAAATTCCACCCCTAATTGGGTGAATGGGGGGAGTGTGAATTTTAAGCTGACGAAGTCGCGGGCAGAAGGTAACATATTATTATAGTGGATTAAATATGAATTATTGAAGCTAACTCACAAAACACTCAAAAGAACTTGACCTTTATATGAATTTATAAAATCAAATCGGTTCACAATACCAATTGATGAAAAAATCAATCGGTAAAGAGAAATATAAATGAGAGCAGTGGAAACGGCCCTGACTTCGAGTTGTGTTCGTAGGTCCGAATCCTGATAGGCGCTTTACTTTGTGTAAATTATTACATCTCCACTGCTCTCAAAACGGTGGAGGAAAACATCGTGAGGAAACCGGATTGTCCTTGAACCAAAAATTCGAAGACATGTGATGTCTACCAACTCGCACTGACCCCGCGTGGTGATTTGCGGCCCACTCAAACTCAAAGCATTTAATTTAAAAAAAAAGTTGGTCAGTCAATCTAAGAGTTGAAGCCCATTCTAAAACGTAGATCTCTGTAGAAAAGAACGGTCAAGAAACTCCAAGGATACTCTTTTAAATAAAGATATTACAAAATTCTGGGTAAGTTGTTGTTGTTGCTTCTATATTAAGTAAGAGCAATGTAAAAAAATAAAATTAAAAAACAATTCAAAATATAAGATTAAAAAAAAAAAGTAATTTAAAAAATAAAAAAACCCGACTGCGAAACTGAAAAGCTACAAACAAGCCCATTTTAAATTAAATAAAAGTTGGAAGCAGGCGGGACCCATTTGAAAATATAATAAAAATGATATGGGTCCCGCCTGCTTCCAACTTTTATTTAATTTAAAATGGGCTTGTTTGTAGCTTTTCAGTTTCGCAGTCGGGTTTTTTTATTTTTTTAAATTACTTTTTTTATTTCCAGCTTTTTAGTTTACAAATGTGAAAGATTTCGCAAACGATTTAGTTCTTGGTACGTGTTTTTTTACGATTTTTCACTTCGAATTACTTTTAACCATATAAAGTATATATATTTTTGTAATCACCTTTTAAAACCCTTTATTTTGATACCCCACTCGATGGGTTTCGAGATTTTTTTTTTTTTTTTAAAAACATATTGCGCCAAAAATCGGCCATTTTATTTTTTTTTAATTTTAATATACCCAGTGTCACTCTCACAATTAAGACGAATCCAAAGAAATATACATACATACATATGTCGTGGATAGATGACGCCACAGTATAGTGAACAGCGCCATCTAACAATTTGTTTGGTAAACGAAGAATCATGTGATCGGAAACGCAAGCGAGCCCTACCGCTTGGACACGATCGTCGGTAGAGGGGATGCAGCGAGGACTGGTGGAGAGACCGAGTGTTGCGACAGTCTACAGTGGACAGTCGTCGAGCTCGGACAGTCTCGGCAAACGCTCAATACCAACGCACGTGTTTGTTTCCGACGCACGTGTGCGTTTCGGTTGTAAATAGTTAGTTTATTAAAGTTACTGTAAATTCAAATAATCTTTTCGTTCGAGTACCCACTGCAGTGCCCACACCTATCTAAACTATGTCGGATCGTGAAGAAGACCCGATGTATCGCATCTCGGCCACCCGGTGATGCGACATCAGAACTGGGATACACTCGAGCTGAAAAAATTATGGAGAATTGAGCGTTGACGTCACGATGCGATATTTCTTTGACTGGATTTCATCTGGATAAGGACATGGAGTGACTTTGAGAATCGAGCCAAGCAGCCTCGCAGCCGTCAGTGAAACCCTTCGTGTGCTGCAAGTGAGAAACCAGGACATATCGCGGCCCTACACGAGCAGTGGCAGCCAAGCTGATGGTAGATAACGTGCTGGAAGTAGTGAAGGGCGAGTGGATGACGTTTACCTGCCCTCAGGCACGTTACAAAATAAAGGTGAGCTGTATTGTTTTGTTTACGATTCTGGTGCTGAATGCTCGTTAGTAAAAGCGAGTTGTGCAGCCAAATTAAGTGGCAAACGAGTTAATACCGTTGTTGTGTTGACGGGCATTGGTCAAACGCGTGTATTCAGCACAGAACAAATCATGTGTAGCGTTGCGATTAGCTAGCAACAACTTGAGGTTTTATTTTTCTACCCGACATTTACTTGCAAAGTAACATTATGATAGAACAAAGGCAGCTATAACAACATTGGCGATTTAGTGTTATTAGAAAATGAGTAGCAAAATCAGATACTAAGTTCAGATCATCAGAATTAGATCGGAAGTTCAGAGGTCCGCTTACAGTAGTTGATGTTTTGAACGGTGACCCCATACGTTAAAAGCTTTAAATTCTAACCGTACTTACAAGTATGCTCACGGTCGCAAACGAAAGACTAAGTAGTGTTCCTAACGATTTAAACGTAGAAGACGGTGATGAGTGTTCTTCCACCGAGTAGTTAGAGCGCATACCATGGTTAGGTCGCACTGTACGCACTTGTCTGTAGTCGAAACAGGAACTCGCTTGTGAGTTGTTCAGGGAGCGATGGGCAGCTGGTGGTGCAGCGGGGACCAGGGTCTCAATGGAGACTATTGTTGTGTTGGTCTTGTAGTGACCTGGGAGTTGTGGACTCTATGTTAAGTGAAGTGTGTTGGTCGTATAAAGTGAGGTGATGACGATATGGGTGGCACGAGTGTCACTAGCTGCTGCGGCAGCAGGGCCATGAGCGTTGTATGTGATCTAAATTGATATAGTTCCTGACCTGTCCCTGTTATTACTAAGGCTTAGAGGAATCTTTTGCTGTCGATGATTGCTATCGTTTTTACAAAATTAAGTAATGCGTTTCGATAACAATGTGTAAACAGAATTGGCCAAGTGGAACATGCACTGCTGTTGGTTTATTTTTGTGGTTACAGGTTAACACACACGGACGTGTACAAGCAGAATGGTAGTGTCGGAGAGCGCTGTACTCTGTGGACCTCCTGTATGAATAATCGCTGATCAAGGACGGTGCTTTCCGTGCAAGAAGCTGCGCGACTTCTGCCAAGGAGCCAGTGACAGCGAGTGAATGTCTGTACCATTAAGCCAGCTACAGATCTATTGTCTACCGAATCTGGTGAGTCGTTTTCATTTTGTTATGACTCGGGTACTGAGTGCTTCCCTTGTAAACAACGGCAAAAACAGTTACATTGAGAAGTAAAGCCCAGTCTAGTTTAAAATGCAATTTTTAAAGACGCTCACTATAGATTACGAATGATGCCAGTAGGTCATGTACCAATCGGAGTAGATGGTGATCACAGTGGTGATGAGCAAGCCTAAGTAGTGGGAACCACACGAGTAGGGGTTCTCTATCGGCCGTAGTAAAAAGTGTGTAATCACAGGGTGATGCACACGGATCCATGCGCTGGATGTGTGAGAGCAATGCGATTGCTAGTCGGCCGGAGAGCCGTGGCGTTAGAGTGGTTTACTCGTGTGTGGGTTTCCAGGTGTCTAAGGCTCTTAGTGAAAAAGATTATTGTTGTAACGTGGATAACGATGGTACATGGCTCTGGTTGGTGTTTTTTTGGTCAGTAGGTTGACTTAGGTGCGTACTTACAAATACGCTCTATGACCGTGTTCGGAAGATGCCCGAGGGCCAAGTACCAATTGAGATTGTAGACGAAATGGATGATGAGCTGGCATCACTTTAGTTTGTGTACTCAGGTTCTCGGTTAATTGGGTCGGAGACCGTACCAGAGTATCGTGAGTACGTGGTATACGCGGTAGCTCTGGGTAGTATGGTCGGGTCTAGCCTTGAAGCCAAGACCGTAGAGTCAAGGATGACTCAGCATTCCTGCGGGAAGTGCGCATGTGACAAACGTGTGGGACCGTGAATGGGATACCTGAGGTTTTGTTTTTTTTTACTAACGTAGTGTGGAATCGTTGTACTTGGTCTCGGTAATCTCGAAACTAGATAGTTATTTCTTAGATTAGCCTAATTTTTGATTTCTAATTTGAACGCTTATTGCAAATTGATAAAACAGATTTTAAAGAGTCGAGTCCCTTTTAATGATCTCATCAGTCTTCATATGGGAGGTTGCGAAAAATGCCAGAAAATCAGAGTATTACTAACGAATTTAAGGAAAGCCAAGTAAAAGTCTGGTTGATGAAAGAGAGTAGAGATTAAGTCGAGTGATAGTGGTGAATCTTAGGTCGGCTGGTCGGGACCGTACCAGTAGCCATTTCGTAGACGTAGTCCGTTACAAGTCGGTATCTGCTTTTAGTAGTCCGTGGATACGCGGTGCGCGGGTGGCTCTGGCGGAGGTCGGGTCTTGTAGAGACCATTAAGTCCGTGGGACTCTGAATTCACAGGAATACATAGAAACAAACGTGAGGTTTGTTGGGCTTGATGAAAAGCCACAGGCCACGAATAAGATTCCTACTTTGTGTTTTGTGATGCTCTAAGGATGTTTTACTGGCTTAGTTGATTGTTTACTTTGTGATCTTGAGATTTGGGAATCAAATAATGAGTAATGCTCTGAACTCTGCAATTTTTTTTACTTTTTGTTCAAATTTTAATTGTGTTTTTTTGCCTGTACCATATTTGGTCAGGAGTGACCGAGCTATGTGATACTTTGCGGTATGTTTGTTGACAGATTAACACACGAGAACGAGTGCAAGCAGGATGGCAGTTTCAGACCGCATCTGTTTTCGATGCGGCAACACCAGACATTTTGCTTCGAGATGTCCACGAAGCAATGATGAAGGCGCCAGTATGGCGAGGTGCTCAGGCGGTTCCGGGCCAGCGCCTGCAGCAGCGGCTAGTAGCGAGTGATACGGTTCAAGTTTACTTTGTCAGCAATCCGAGCAGTATACTGATGAATACTGGGTGAGTCACATCCATTTTATTACGATTCTGTCACTCTATCATCAAAGATTGTGTTGCGTCAAAGTGTATTGGCTTAGCTTAGAGACAACTGATGATGAGTTGACTGATATGAGATAGTAGACCACGTGACACAGGGTCTTAAAAAAATGCAATTACGATAACATTCGATTTGACTAAAGTAAAATTAGTCTCTAAGTTTGCTTTTAATGATTGTTTTAAAGGCGCTTGACTGAGCGAACCTAAGAATACTCTCATGATTTTGTGAGGAGGGTACCCGATCACCAAGTTACTCGAGAATTAGATGTTATAGTTGAGGACAGTAATAGTCAAAATACCTCTGATTAAGAATGGCTTGTACACTCAAACTCAAAACTTAAGACCGCACCTCATGAGTATCATGTGGCGATGGGTCTATAAGAAATCGTTGGTGCGATTTCTGTCTGTGTTGGTGCACAGGGCGCTTCATGTGTTGTAGCACATATTGCGCTAGATATCTAAAGAGTCGTTGGTGCGATTCTTTTCTGTGTTGGTGCACAGAGCCCCTCATGTGTTGTAGCACATGTGGCGGCAGATGTCTAAAGAGTCGTTGGTGCGATTCTTTTCTGTGTTGGTGCACAGAGCCCCTCATGTGTTGTAGCATATGTGGCGGCAGATGTCTAAAGAGTCGTTGGTGCGATTCTTTTCTGTGTTGGTGCACAGAGCCCCTCATGTGTTGTAGCATATGTGGCGGTAGATATGTAAAGAGTCGTTGGTGCGATTCTGACCTGTGTTGGTGCACAGTTTACAATAAAAGTTTCATGAGTTGAGTATACATTGCCTGTGATATTTATTTCGGTAAATTCTAACTGATTTGTCACAACAATTGTGATGGTATAACTTGTTGATCGGTCGAGTCCTGTCTGTGTTGGTGCACAGAGCGCTTCATGTGTTGTAGCACATATTGCGTTAGATTTTTGAGAATCGTTGGTGCGATTCTTGTCTGTGTTGGTGCACAGACCGCTTCATGTTCTAGTATTCTTTTTCTGAGAATCAATGGGTCGATTCTAGTCTGTGTTGATGCACAGAGCACCTCATGTGTAGGAAGCACATGTCGTGACTAGTCTCAACCGCACCTTATGTGCAGTAGCAAATGTGACAACTGATCTGGTAAGAATCATTGGTGTGATTCTGGACTGTGTTTTTGCACAGATTTTGGTAAATAGTAACTGATTCGTTACAATTTTGATTTTCTTTGGTTCAACTTAATGATCGAACCTTTTCTAATGAATAATGTTTTATAGGGTGTGAAACCTTGACAACAAGACATTGTAAATTAAGACTAGAGAAATTAAAGTAACAATGAGATACAGTTACCTTAGTAATTAGGTATTGGCAGGATAGGCCGAGTTACCTTAGTTATTAGGTATTGGCAGGATAGCCGAGCTTGTTTACTCTGTGAGTATTTTTGGTCCACAGGTAATACACCCGAGGACGGGTGCTAGTCAGAGATGGCCGTGTCGTGGATAGATGACGCCACAGTATAGTGAACAGCGCCATCTAACAATTTGTTTGGTAAACGAAGAATCATGTGATCGGAAACGCAAGCGAGCCCTACCGCTTGGACACGATCGTCGGTAGAGGGGATGCAGCGAGGACTGGTGGAGAGACCGAGTGTTGCGACAGTCTACAGTGGACAGTCGTCGAGCTCGGACAGTCTCGGCAAACGCTCAATACCAACGCACGTGTTTGTTTCCGACGCACGTGTGCGTTTCGGTTGTAAATAGTTAGTTTATTAAAGTTACTGTAAATTCAAATAATCTTTTCGTTCGAGTACCCACTGCAGTGCCCACACCTATCTAAACTATGTCGGATCGTGAAGAAGACCCGATGTATCGCATCTCGGCCACCCGGTGATGCGACACATACATACATACATACATACACTCGAAAAACATAACCCTCCTTCTGACGCAGTCGGGTAATAAGCCCAAGAGATGACCAGTCTGGCAGTTAAGAGAGGACCAGTCTCAACCGACGGCGCCCGTTCATGAACATGTCGCGTGGATCAGCACCATCCAGTTTAACCATTTTGTAGGGAACCGAATGATCCAACTCACCTCATCAGTTTCGTCAGTTCAGCCTCTCTATAAGAGGCACACTGATGGTAGCGCGGAACATTATAGGCTGATTATGCTATACACAAAAAAAAAACATGTGGTCGAATGTAGAACCTCCTCCTTTTTTGAAATCGGATAAAAATTAAACAACCCTACATCCTCTCAATGCTCCAGTTATTGACAAGCGACAGCGTCTTTACGTATCAGTGTACGGATCAATATCTATACTTGCACCTCAGTGTACTGGCAGTTTAGCAGACCCAGATTTGTGTTAACGTTACAGTAGTCGGGTGTACCGTGTGAGACAATGCTGTTGGTACGATACTGTACTGATGGATGTTACAACTCGAAGGCTATCACTGATTGATAGGGCTGTGTATCTACTCCTCACAGTAACTTGGCAGGATCTATTTGTCAAATAGTGCCACAACACTAGGTGATAATCTGCACCGTACTATAGTGTAGGTACAGTTCAGCTCACGCTAAGTGCTCGACTCAGAAAGCTGCTTTATATATTTAAGAGACTTAGATCACTGGCAGAGATGATCTACCTCGCTCTTTGCCAGTGAATCCTAGGAGACTGTGTCTTGACCTGGGGATCAGCAGTAAAAGTCATCTTATTCCTGTAGAGCGGGCACAAAAGAGCAATTTTAAAGGTAATGTATAAGAGAAGAACTCGCCACCCAACGCACTTACAAGAGTCTAGAGTTCTAATGGTAAACAAACAAACATACTGGCTGTTGTCCTTAAATGTCACAAAACTGCGCACCATGCTATACTTGACGACAAGCGTTCACAAAGAAGATGCACATGGAAAAGAGCATCCTCCAAGCTGAGTTTTGGCAAAAAAGCTTCTCATTATTATGTAGCACGACCTTAAAGACATTATAAATGCCCACATTTATAATGTCTTTAAGGTCTTGGTCTTGGTGATAATTAAAAGCGTGCTGTGTGCCTGTAAAATAATTGATCAAAATATGCATAAGTCCGATGATGTTGGTGTCAGAACTTGAAGGAACATTATTAAAACTTGATGCTCACAGTAGGGTTGTACTTGTAACATTCGCTGCAAGTTCATTATTTATTTATTTATTCAACACTTCAAGCACATAAATGTCTGGGCGGACTTAATGCCATAGGCATTTTCTACCAGTCAACCTTTGGGTGATGCAGAGACAAACAGTGGTAGGTGCAATAATGAACTTTGAGGAATTAATATGTTAAATATAAAAACTCACATAAGCCTATTAAAACTGAATATAATATAATATACCTAATTACATATAAATATAAGCACAAATAACTACATACTTCTCGACTTCTACTACTTCGACTTTTACTTCTTTTTTCATTACTTCACGATTCATTTATAACAAAAAAGAACGGGCAAGAGCGAGTCGGACTCGCGCACCGAGGGTTCCGTAACATCTGGGTTTTTTATTATTTTTATATTTGAGTTGATTGAATGAAAGGTAAATTGTGGTTTATGGCGATTTATGACGTATTAAAAAGAAACTACTTACTAGATCTCGTTCAAACCAATTTTCGGTGAAAGTTTACATGGTAATGTACATCATATATTTTTTTTAGTTTTATCATATATTTTTTTTTAGTTTTATCATTCTCTTATTTTCGAGGTTACAGGGGACACACATTTTACCACTTTGGAAGTGTCTCTCGCGCAAACTATTCAGTTTAGAAAATAATGATATTAGAAACCTCAATATCATTTTTGAAGACCTTTCCTTAGATACCCCACACGTATGGGTTTGATGAAAAAAAAATTTGAGTTTCAGTTCTAAGTATGGGGAACCCCAAAAATTTATTGTTTTTTTTCTATTTTTGTGTGAAAATCTTAATGCCGTTCACAGAATACATCTACTTACCAAGTTTCAACAGTATAGTTCTTAGAGTTTCGGAAAAAAGACAGACATAACGAATCTATAAGGGTTCCGTTTTTTGCCATTTGGCAACGGAACCCTAAAAACCACCTTTCACTCTCACTCATATACCTACTTATTTAACAATTGAAGTGCGCACATGATATTAATATAAAATATTCGGCATCGATATAATTACGTATGTATATTGTTTGTATTGTCGCCACCCGTCAATCAGCCATTCATTATGAAGTAGCGCTGTGTCCGATACACGTGCGTGTGTATTGTAACTATCTATCTATATAAAAGAAAGTCGTGTTAGTTACACTATTTATAACTCAAAAACGGCTGAACCGGTGGCTGAAAATTGGTGGGGAGGTAACTGAGAACCATGAGACGGACATAGGATACTTTTTATCCGTTTTTTTAATTACTTTTATTTACTTGTAGGAGTAGGGGTAGGAGTAGTGTAGGAGTAGTGTAAGAGTAGGTTAGGAGTAGGGTAGGAGTAGGTTAGGAGTAGAATAGAAGTAGGGTAGGCGTAGGGTAGGAGAAGTGTAGGAGTAGGGTAGGAGTAGGGTAGGGGTAGGGTAGAGTAAGGGGTAGGACACCACGCGAACAAAGTAGCGCCGGGCAGCTAGAAATAATTTATACGGCAAAACAACGTTTGCCGGGTCACCTAGTATTATAATAAATGGTTTGCACATAAGTATACAAGTACAATGCGCCCATTACGATAGATAATAAGTTAGAGAGATAATTAATGATTTATCTTTATCTGCGCCCGCGCCCCGCCCCGACACCGGGGCGCCGCCTCTGTATTAATTATTCTTATGTGGACAAGCTTATTAGATCGTAATCACACTAATATTATAAAGGCGAGGCGAAAGTTTGTGAGTGTGAGTGTGTGTGTATGTGTGTGTGTGTGTTTATATGTTAGTTACTTCTTCACGTTCAAATGGCTGGACAAATTTTGATAAAATTTTGTATGGAGGTAGCTGACACCCTGGATTAACATATAAGCTACTTTTTATCCCGATATTCCCACGGGATCGACACTTATGCGAGTGAAACCGCGGGGCGCAACTAGTAACTTATAACTGAATCCCTTAATATGGGTATCAAATGAAAGAGATTGAAGAAAAGAAAACGGTAAATTTAATAACAGCACTCTAAATTCAATATGGCCGCTGCACCAAGATGGCGCATTAAATATTTTTTTCAACCCCCTTAATATGCGTATCAAATGAAAGGACTTGAAGAGTAGAAAACGATACGTGAACAATCAAAACGATTAATTCAATTAAAATATAAAACAAACAGGTGGTAATATTTAAAGGAACTAAATAACATCAGTGGTATAAATAAAGTAAATGGTGTACATAATATAAAAAAATGTAAATAATGTTAATAGGGTAAATAATGTCAATGGTGCAAATCAATAAAATAAAGTAAAAAAATAAATAAAATATGGCAAAAAAAGATTTTAATAATAAATCTTTAAGACTAAAAATTGATTTTTGTATCGCACACTCTTACTTGTCTGACAATATGATGAGGAGGGTGGTCGTGCCAGTGATTGAAAACAGAACAGGAGACTCGTCAGATCGGTCGAATTATAGGCCTATTTCTCTGGCAACGATTGTCGCTAAGGTGCCTGAGAGTGTGCTTAACGTTCAGCTGGAGAAATATATATCTATATAATATATATCTTACATGATGCGCAATTTGGTGTTCGATCTGACTTATCCACCGAAAGTGCAATCGCGTGCTTCGAGCACACTGTCAGGTACCACGCTGACAGGAGTACACCAGTTTATGCGGCGTTCCTGGACCTCTCCAAGGCCTTCGACCTGGTCTCATGTGACATTCTTTGGGATAAATTAAAGGAAACAGGGATACCCAATGAGCTCCTGAGCGTTTTTAGGTACTGGTACGACAGCCAAACTAACGTTGTAAGGTGGGGGAATGGATATTCTCTGCCGTACAGGTTGGAGTGTGGCGTGAGGCAGGGGGCTTAATCTTTTTAACTTGTATCTGAGTGCATTGATCGGGAGACTCAGCAGTGCCCATGTGGGCTGTTTTGTGGACGGGTTGTGTTTTAATAACATCAGCTACGCAGATGATATGGTGCTGTTGGCTTCCATGGTCAGTGCACTCAGAAAACTTGTAAAATCTGTAAGAACTATGCTGCCAGCCATGGGTTGCTGTATAATGTGAAGAAGTCCGAACATGGTCATGGTCTTTGAGGCTGTTGGCAAGAAATGTGCCACCAATGTGTGTGGGTGTGTGTGTGTGTGGGTGTGTGTGTTTGTTTTAAGTACCATCCGAGGACGTGCGTATGAATACACAAGGCACGACCGAGGACCTTTTCAAAGCGAGGACCTTTTCGAGGGTCCTCGGTTTGACTTGACCAAAGATTCGTATTCTGCAAGCGATTTTGAGTCTTCCTATATACTTAAGACGAAAAAGTTGTCTGAACCTCGGTTTGATCAAGATTATTCATAATCTTACACAAACAGTGTGTATCCACCAGATGGCGTCACTGTCGCCTCATACACAGACTCTTTACACTCATTTCACGTTTGTTGTATTAACCGAGGACCTATGTGTTAACTTTAACACAAAAGTCCTCGGTTAGGTAGTTTTTCCAGACAATGTGTATCCAGGACCTCGGTTGGTAGATTTTCCGAACAGTGTGTATTCTAGTCCTCGTTTCGACAGTTTTCCTCGTGTGTAGAAGACAAATTATATGCTATCATTTAAATAAAATTATGAAGGAGGAAATCGAAGGTAGACTGAATCCTTAACCAAATTGTTAGTAGCTACTAGGTACACGAGGAATAATCAGGCTTCTTCTGCAGTATATGCTAAGTACCTAGGCTCGCTTATCTATATATATCAAAGAAAGTCGTGTTAGTTACACTATTTATAACTCAAGAACGGCTGAACAGATTTGTCTGAAAATTGGTGGGGAGATAGCTTAGAACCAGGAGACGGATATAGGATACTTTCTTGAAGTGAAACTTCTTTACGCACGCTTGACTTGGGGAGTAAGCTGGCGAACGCGTGACGTAAGCGTTACGAAAAGTGTGATCGGGCAAGGCGAACGGAAGTTAAGTGGGGGATATAAGCAAGAGACAGCAGTGCGCGCGCACATTTTCTTTCTCTCTTCCTCTCTTCTTATTAAAGAAGTTTCACTTCAGTCGTGTGGTCATAAGCACACTCGTTTTTTTTTATACTTTTATTTACTTATAGGAGTAGGTTAGGAGTTGGGTAGGAGTAGGGTAGGAGTAGATTAGAAGAAGGGTAGGAGTAGGCTAGGAGTAGGGTAGGAGTAGTGTAGGAATAGGGTAGGAGTAGGGTAGGGGTAGGGTAGGGTAAGGGGTAGGACACCACGCGAACGAAGTAGCGCTGGGCAGCTAGAAATAATTTATAAGGCAAAACAACGTTTTCCGGTTCAACTAGTATTATATAACCATGATTTGCACCATAAAATATTGTATTGTCATAGGAGCTGAATACGTGTGCTTTTCGTAAAGAATCTAACTTTTCCTTAGGTGAAATGTCTGGAGCAAGATTTGAAGCAAATATAAAGTACAAAGAAATACAGAACATGAACGTACTAAAGAAAACCACATAAACTTTGCATGATCTACTTATAGAAATAATCATCAAGTTGCAGTAGCATCTTTGAGAAGCATGATTAGAAAACATACATAACAGTTATTGGAAAACGACTCAAACAAAAAGACTTATAGAAACCATAATTAAAAGACATCGAGATAATTTGGGCTAAAAACTTGACATAAAATTACATAACATAATGCTTAGTTAGAAAACAAAGAAATATTATTAAGTGAGATCAAAATAATTTAGGAAGCATGAAAACTTAATAACTTAATGGCGCCGATTCCCTTGTTCACAAACTAAACTAAATTTATGTTCAGTGCATCTTTTTCTTTCTATTTCATTAAGAAAAGGACTGAAAATAAATATTAGTTTAGTCCAATAATAGACAGAAGATAAATAGTAGTTTAGTAGATGTACTAAACCTAAATTATTTAGTTTAGTTTGTGAACAAGGGAATCAGCGCCAATAGCTAAAACTGATTAAAGATAAATCATTCATGTCAACGGCCTGTCAAATTCAAAATTTATTGCTTTTTCGCTAATTAACACATTGCGCGATCATGGAAACTGATAATAAAAATAATTATACAACTCAAACTTAATGCGTATACTAAATTTGAATACGATGCTATTAACTGTTGAAGCGAGTTCCCTCATGAAGAAACGACCTTGACCGCAGCATCAGCACAAACTGGTAATTATTTTGGTGTTACTAGATAAACATAACGCGTGTGCCAAATTTGGAGATGGTGCTATCAACTGTTGAGGAGTTCCCTCATGAAGAAACGACCTTGGCTGCAGCATCAGCGCAAACTGGTAATTATTTTGGTGTTACTAGATAAACATAAGGCGTGTGCCAAATTTGAAGACGGTGCTATCAACCGTTGAGGAGTTACCTCATAAAAAAATGACCCTGGCTGCAGCATCAGTACAAACTGGTAATTATTTTGGTGTTACTACATAAACAGAACGCGTGTGCCAAATTTGAAGACGGTGCTATCAACTGTTGAGGAGTTCCCTCATGAAGAAACGACCTTGGCTGCAGCATCAGCACAAACTGGTAATTATTTTGGTGTTACTAGATAAACATAAGGCGTGTGCCAAATTTGAAGACGGTGCTATCAACTGTTGAGGAGTTCCCTCATGAAGAAACGACCTTGGCTGCAGCATCAGCACAAACTGGTAATTATTTTGGTGTTACTAGATAAACATAAGGCGTGTGCCAAATTTGAAGACGGTGCTATCAACTGTTGAGGAGTTCTCCCATTAAGAAACGACCCTAGCTGGCAGCATAAGAACAATCTGGTAATTATTTAATTTTGCTAGATAAACCTAACACGTATGCCAAATTTTAAGTCGATGCTATCAACTGTTGTGGAGTTCCCTCATAAAGAAATGACCCTGGCTACAGCATCAGTACAAATTGGTAATTATTTTAGTTTTACTACATAAACATAAGGCGTGTGCCAAATTTGAAGATGGTGCTATCAACTGTTGAGGAGTTCCCTCATGAAGAAACGACCTTGGCTGCAGCATCAGCACAAACTGGTAATTATTTTGGTGTTACTAGATAAACATAAGGCGTGTGCCAAATTTGAAGACGGTGCTATCAACTGTTGAGGAGTTCTCCCATTAAGAAACGACCCTAGCTGGCAGCATCAGAACAAACTGGTAATTATTTAATTTTGCTAGATAAACCTAACACGTATGCCAAATTTTAAGTCGATGCTATCAGCTGTTGAGGAGTTCCCTTATAAAGAAATGACCCTGGCTGCAGCATCAGTACAAATTGGTAATTATTTTAGTTTTACTACATAAACATAACGCGTTTGGCAAATTTTAAGTCGATGCTATCAACTGTTGAGGAGTTCCCTCATAAAGAAACGACTCTCGCTGCGGCATCAGCACAGACTGGTCATTGTTTTAGTTTTACTACATAAACCTAACGCCTCTGCCAAATTTGAAGACGATGCTATCAAGTGCTGAGGAGTACCGTCATGAAGAGACGACTCTGGCTGCAGCATCTGATACTAAAATAATAATCCATTGAGAAGCGCCGACAAACGTAAAGACATCGACTCGTCCTCGCTTGGTACTTCATTTTGGAAAAAGTGTGTAAGAAATAAATCGGAACGTTCTACTTACATTGATATAATTATTATCTTACACGTTAAATGTTTTGGGTAGGTAGATTTTCCAGGTCCTCGGTTTGTACAAGTTCTACGCGAAAACTGTCCTCGGTTTAGTGATATAAGTCTAACACAACGTCCGCACTTTGTACAAGCTATAAGAAATATTGTGTAAAAATACGTCCTCGGAAGGACGTCGCAGGGCTTACGTAAGAGGTCCTCGGTTTGCTTACACAAAGTCCTCGTATGTGCATCGCTGGTCACATTTAGCTGTGTATTTCAGGTCCTCAGTATGATAGCCGAAATTCATACAGAAAAATGTTGAGATAGCATTATCCCAATAAGCTCATCACTATAGATTTATTTATCTGTCTCTTTCTATCTTATTCTAAAAGGCCAACGAGGTGTTTAAACCAGTTTTTTGGAGGGTCCTCGGTTCGTTCTAGGATTAACAAGGTCCTCGTAAGGGCGTCTGTACAAACAGGGGTGTGTGTGTGTGTGTGTGTGTGTGTGTGTGTGTGTGTGTGTGCGTGTGTGTGTGTGTGTGTGTGTGTGTTAATAAAAATTAACGATGTCCCTATGCGTCGGGTACATCAGTTTAAATACTTGGGACATTCGATTGCTGACAACCTTGCTTGATGATGCTGATGTTGAACGGGAACGCAGGGCATTGGCGGTACGGGCGAACATGTTGGCACGTAGGTTCGCTCGATGTATAGAAGCGGTCAAACATACGCTATTTAAAGCATACTGTACATCTCTGTACTCGAGCGCCCTACGGATCAGCTGTACCTACCCAACGTGCCATCAATGCGCTGCGCGTCCAATACAATAACGCCTTCAGGGCGCTGATGCGGCTGCCACGTTACTGCGGTGCGTCAGAGATCTTCGCAAAAGCCGAGTCGACAGCTTCTCAGCTATCGTACGGAAGAAAAGCGCGTCTCTGCTCGCCAGATTGCGTGGCAGTGGCAGTGGCAGTCCTGAAGGTGATAGCTGACAGGCTTGATGAGAGTCCCATAATGGGACATCTCATCAAAACAACACTGTCTGTCGTAGTGTGTAAGTATTAACATAGATCAAAAGCCACATTGTTACTAACAAACTAGTATATAAGTACTAACATAGGATATATTGTTACTAATATCTTTTATGTATTTTTTGTTTATGTCAGTGTGGAACTTTTGTTATCTGTGAAATAAAATTAATAAAATTAAAAAATTTATGAAAATAAAAAGAAGTTTTTAAAAACAATCTTTTATTTAAATAAAAACGTAACCTAAAACAGAAAAAAATACGCGAACTAAAAAGAAAAAAATTAATTTAAGTGACATTTCAAACAAAATATACATATACATTTTAAACGCTTACGGCACTGTTATTGTGTAGTAGGTACACCTGTATAACGGATACTGTCAGTGCCTCAAGCTTTTAAAATTTAAGCGTATATTTTGTTTGAAATGTCACTTAAATTATTTTTTTTTAGTTCCCGTAATGATTAATTTTAGGTTACGTTTTTTATTTAAATAAAAGCTTGTTTATAAATACTTTTTTTTTGCGTTATATTTTTTTTATCTTATATTATGCTTCATTTATGTTTTTTTTTTCTATATTGTTCTCACATATAGAAGCAACAAGAATAATGTACCTACCCAGGATTTTGTAATATCTTGATTTAAAAGAGTGCCCATGGAGTTTCATGCTCGTTCTTCTCCGTAGAGATCTACGTTTTGGAATGGGCAACTAGCTTCAACTTTCTGACTAACTGACATACTATTTAATTTTGACAATTCAAAAGTGCCTGTACATGGTTTAATTGAAATAGGTTAATGCTTTGAGTTTGAGTAGCACTTGTAGCGGTCTACGAGAATGCCGTATATATCAAAGTGGTAGCACTTGTAGCGGTCTATGAGAAAGTCGTTTCTATATTCTGCTATACCTAGGTAATGATCATTAATTGTCGTAGTACCTGTAGTGGTCTACGAGCGCCATGTTGCGACATGGTCTACGATCGACTACGCAGTAGACAAGCCGTAGCGCCGTAGCTGTTAAAGATACAAGTTATTGGTAATGGCGTGTGATTTGGGACGCTCGCGGTGACAGGCCAGCCTATTCCCCCGACATCCAATTACGGCACGTAAGTGATTGTTATGTTCGCGGGCGCGGAGTACATTGCGCCGTCAATACTCTTGTCACGGCTATGGAGCACAATTGTATCGTTAACTGTTATTTATTTACGCAAACGTCGTCACTCTGCGGCGCTTCAACGTTCCTGTTGCACTGTGACATCGTTATTGCGCCGATTAACAGTTGAACCTTATGTTGTAGTTAAATAAATTGGGGCCCGATAGTGATAGTTACTCGCACGTGATATCAAAAGACTAACAATACAAATATAAATATCTGATTAATGGGACGCTACGTAAAAAGCTTTACATATTGTAAGACCAAATTTTATCTCACAATAGGTAGTGTGTAAATCACGAAAAATTCAGGAAAATTCCAACTGTCCCGTCGCATATGAGAGCATATCCGACAGTAATAGAACTCGTTGTGAAAGCTCAGATCCGTCTGGCACGGCTCCACAAACGTATGGAGACAGGACGTTGAAGTCCCAGCAATTTTCACATTTCAATAACTCTATGTTGTGCTTTTGTCGAGCAAACAAACTTGCACTCACTCTGACCCTCTAAAGTCATAACTTTGCATTTTTACTAAACTCATCTGAATATGCAAAAAAAGTGCACGACTCATAATGCTCATTTGATCGTATTAAAACCATAGATCTATGGTTTTAATACGATCAAATGAGCATTATAATTAATAACATAATATGTCATCATCATCATCATTTCAGCCGAAAGACGTCCACTGCTGGACATAGGCCTCCCCCAAAAGGGGAGGGGGTTTGCCATAATCGCCACGCTTGGCAGGCGGGTTGGCAATCGCAGTATGGTATGGTGGTGGAATGCATAGAGAACGCTGCTGCCCATTCTCCGGTACGCCCCTTAGTCGCCTTTTACGACACCGACGGGAAGTATGGGGTGGTGCTATTCTTTAAGTCCGGCACCACACAGACTCATCTATACATATAATAAAGTTGTAGGAAAGTCAAAACTGTACATTGAATTTTTTTTTAAAAGAATACTTGGAGCGTGATCTACAATCGATACCGAAGCCAAAAATATAGTTTTTAGACTTTTTGTCTGTTTGTCTGTATGTATGTCCGGGATAAACTCAAAAAGTACTGCATGGATTTACTTCAAATTTTGCATGAATATTACTAAGAGGTCAGGTCAACATATAGGCTGCATATTATCACGCTATCACCTACGGGGGAGGAGCTGTGAACATTTATTTTTCTTACGCATTCAGTGGCATTCAGTGACAGCGTGTAATCTAACGACGCATATTTAAATGTTGTTTTTGAGTAAGCCATGCTATTATCTAGCTTTACACTATAAAAACTACGCCTTTTAAGTAACTTGGACAGAGAAACATAGTTTAATGAATGTTAGTAGTATAAAGACAATTTTGAAGCAGCGCCATCTATGAGATTTCATAAAAATCAAATCAAGTTACATGATAACACTTTTTGGAAATTAATAATTTAAATTTGATCATGTTGGCGAGGTTAGTAGTTAGTTATTCTTAAAATTCATAGATGGTAATGTGCATTTTCTTCATAAAAGTTGTTTTGACAAATTCAAGTTCCAACAAAACCCTCAAAATCTTGAGCAGAGTTGAGGAAGACAATTTAAAAAAAATGCGGCGTTAAGTATTACAAAAAAGTTATGTTCATTGATGATGATCATTTCTTCATCAATTTCATGTTGTTCGTACAAAATAAACATTGACTGTTAATAATTTTGTTCGGTATTTATCTGTGTGATTATTGCTTGGTAATTAATATATTTTCATGTCGTATACCTAACTAGCTGCTGCCCGCGACGTCGTCTGCGTGAAGGCTCTATAGCACCAAAAATACCTAAGATGCCAGTGTCGCTATAGCATTATAAGTAAACAACTTTTAAAATAGCATTATAGCACGTCACCTTCTCAAAGGTGACCAAAATTGGGATGAAACCCTCGCGGAGGCGAGCGTCAGTGACAGTCCCAGCCGCATGCGTCATCTGTTTGCCGTCATCTTGGTGTATTGTGGAGTCGCGAACCCGGTAGCTTTGTGGGAAAAGTATCGCCATCATCTGAAGTCTGAAGATTTTCTACGAGCTTTGAGGCGTGCTACTGGAGACGAAGTCGAAGTAACTGATGAACGTGTGATGAACACCTGCCTCAGTTCACTTCAAGATGTGGTCATTTCTATCGGCGGCAATCCACTGATCGAATATGGGTTACCAGCTCCCCAATCATCACCGCATCAAGACCGTGGAAATCGAGGGTATAACGCTGAGACAAATTACGATCCGGGCGAAATGACCACCATACGAAATGACCATGTCGCTTTGCTTTTTTCTTCAGAGCAAAAACAAATTTATGACACCGTCCTTGAAAGCGTTGGGCAAAACCAGGGTAAAATGTTTTTCTTGTATGCTCCTGGTGGAACAGGAAAACATTTGTTACCACTGGCATACTTGCAGAGGTCAGGAGGTAAGGCAAAATTGCTATTGCTGTAGCGTCGTCGGGAATCGCTACCACACTGCTTCCGGGTGGCAAGACAGCACATGCTATGTTTAAAATTCCCATCGATTTAGAGAGCGCCGAAACGCCTGTTTGTGGTGTGTCACGTAACAGCGATAAGGGACACGTGCTTAAGGATTGCTCTCTGATCGTATGGGATGAGTGTATGATGGCCAATAGCAAGGCAGTTGAGGCCGTGGACAGAACCCTGCAGGACATCCGCAGGAACGACATTTGATGGGTGGTGTCACAGTTCTGTTCAGTGGCGATTTCCGGCAAACGGTTCCCGTGGTGACGCGGGGATCGAGGGCTGACGAGGTGAATGTTTCGTTGAGACGATCTTCGTTGTGGTCACGAGTTCGTGCGCTGCGCTTGACCATTAATATGAGAGCTCGAGAGGAGGCAATGCCACGTGTGCATTGCCGCCGAGCCGAGCAAGAATTCTCCGATGTCCTTCTAAGTCTTGGCGAAGGCACTCTACCAGAAGAGAGAGGTGGACAGATGGTGCTTCTAGAGTCTCTCGGTAGAGTGGTATCCAGCTTAGAAGAACTCATTCGCTGTGTGTACGGGGACATCAGTCGTATACCGCACCAGCAGAATTCTTGGGTGTGTGAGCGGGCCATTTTGACGCCCAAAAATGATCAGGCTGCAGCAATGAACGAATGCATTCTCTCGGAAATTGAGGGGAATGAAGTGGTCACACCTCGATAAACAATGTTGTCGAGCAAGACGACGCCACACATTATCCCGTGGAATTTCTGAACTCCCTGTCAGCAAGTGGACTTCCAGCGCATATCATCAAGCTGAAGGTCGGTGTCCCGATTATGCTTCTTCGGAATCTATCTCCTCCGAAGTTGTGTAACGGGACCCGCCTTAAAGTCATCTCGCTCCACAGACACACCATTAAGGCCGAAATTCTTACGGCTTGTGGCGTCGGCGAGGCAGTATTTATACCACGCATTCCCCTCATATCTCATAACTTCTCGTTCCAGTTCAAGCGCGTACAGTTCCCCGTGAGTGTTTGCTTCGCGATGATCATCAATAAGTCGCAGGGGCAGACACTGAGGGCAGCGGGTGTCGACCTCAGGACGAGTTGCGACACTGGTATCTTAGGTATTTTTGGTTCTGTAGAGCCTTCACGCAGACGACGTCGCGGGCAGCAGCTAGTGGTTAATAAGCAATTTATGCTCGTCACAATGCGAATGGTGAAATGGAGCTGGTGGTGGAATAATCGGAGAACTCCTCGACAATTAACGTCCCTGCATCGGGAAAAGCAATATTTTGTAAAAGGCGATGGGCAAGTTGACATTAGGCTATTGTAACTTAGATACATTCATTATAAACAGACCTACTTAAAATCGAAAAATAAAAAGTCGGTTTTTCTTTGTTAATAGTAGATTGTTATACAAGGGTCGGAAGGAATCAATTCCCATACGAGGCATTTAGACGCCCGAGCGCAGCGAGGGCGGCTATAGTCCGAGTGGGAATTGATGACTTCACCCGCGTTAAACACTCTACTTTTCATTTCGAATTTAAGGAAAGTAAAAAATAGTAGTTATTCTAAAATATTTATTGATAATGATTACATGAATAATAGGTACCTAATCATTAGTCTTTTTTAAATTTGAAGTATGGAACACACCACGTCACCGCCACATGAGTAGATTCTGTGTCACCACCGCAGGCCGTTCCGCTTACTAGGGCCCGTAATATTATAATTCTGTCTGCATTCTTACTTTTACCATTTTTCATAAATTACTTAGAAAACACGATAATCTTGATAAAAATGACTAAAAATTGTGTTGCGACGTGACACTTTTTAGTGCTGACCCAACTTTCTTATTTCGATTCAAAACTTGCATACAGCCTAATCGATACTCGCAATAAACAAAATGAAAAAAAAGTGTAGAAACTGAATAAAAACTCTTCAAACTAACAAAATGTATTGAAATGTAAAGTGTTTGCAGAATAACCAATCTATAGAATTAATTAATTATCATCATTCTCAAAAAAACTTCTGGTAAGTCTACCTAAAAATGTTTACTGGGAATTCTGTAGTAAATTATTAGAAAGTATCAAAAATAAAATCCACAATAAATAATTGTCCAATAAATTAAAATAATTTTAAACAGCGATCGCATTCCGAATATAAATTCAATTATAGAAGCATTTCGGCGCGAAATTCAGTAAATGAGGTACCTATGGCCTGTCTGTTATTGATATTAGAAGAGATTGAAATGATATTAGAAAAGCATAAATCATTATTACAATGCTTATTGTATTTATTGCTTAAAATTATTTTATTTTATTTTCAGATATCGATTACATTCGTCATATTAATTACTCGAGTCAATCGAAATATTAAAAAAATTGTTTGGAATAATCGCTTTCACACATCACTGCAATAAAAAAAAACAATAATGGTCGGCGATTTTGAACATAAATTGAGTAGTGGTAATGATTAATACGTATTATTGAACCTGTGTTTGAATATTACGTTAAAACCTGGGCATTTTCGTATCGTTTATAATATTATCAATAATATTTGTCACATTTTAAATCTTATCTACATCTGTGTGTGTGAAATTTGTGAAAAGTATAAATGTAAACACATACGATTGGCGCGAAACTTCGACATAGATATCAAAAAAAGTTCATTACCACTACTTATTTACCTTAAACTATGGATAAATTCGTGAAATAATTAAATGATGTATATTCACAGCCCCATTATGGTAAAGTCAGGATGTTCGAAATCCCCAATTTTTATGTTTTTTAGCCTCGACCGCAACTGACATCAAAATGGTGATTACTATGTATGTTGAATTTATTCAAGGTAAATTATTAACTTGTGCGCTAAATCTGAAAGATTTAATGGCGTTAACATATGAGCTTTTTATCCAACTCTCCTAATTAACGCACATTCATAAGATTTGATGGGTAGCATAATAAATATTTACATAATCAATTAAGGGTGTCGTATGTCTGACTAAGCTGACTACCTAACAAAAGTTAGTTCTATTTTTAAATTTCATTCCCGCCCTAGGGAGGGAAGCAATTACTATGAGACTTTCCCGCCCAAGGGTGGGAAGCAGAGTTTTCCACCCGCTATTCGGATCAAACAAACACTACTTTCCGAGTATGAGAGATGAAAAAAGTTTTTCAGGTGCATTCATAGCTACCTAGAACGTCAATTTCTTGCTGGATATTGTTGCAAGTTTCCAGCAAGTTGTTTGGTGGGCAGACGATGGTACTGTTGACTGTTGTTCACATGTACTTAATGTTAAGCGTATTTAAGTATTTTTATCTTGGGCACGGTATCAAGATGAGAGGTGGAGCGACCTGCGTCTTTTTAGGGTTCCGTACCCAATGGGTAAAAAACCGGGCAAGAGCGAGTCGGACTCGCGCACCGAGGGTTCCGTAACATCCGGGTTTATGCATAAGGTTTATGTTTATGAAAATAAATGTTTTTTTTTTTTTTGAGTTGATTGAATGAATGGTAAATTGTGGTTTACGATTTATGACGTATTAAAAAAAAACTACTTACTAGATCTCGTTCAAACCAATTTTCGGTGGTAGTTTACATGGTAATGTACATCATATATTTTTTTTGTTTTATCATTCTCTTATTTTAGAAGTATTAGAAACCTCAATATCATTTTTAAAGACCTACCCATAGATACCCCACACGTATGGGTTTGATGACAAATAAAATTTTGAGTTTCGGTTCTAAGTATGGGGAACCCTAAAATTTATTGTTTTTTTGTGTGAAAATCTTAATGCGGTTCACAGAATACATCTACTTACCAAGTTTCAACAGTATAGATCTTATAGTTTCGGAGAAAAGTGGCTGTGACATACGGACGGACAAACAGACAGACAGACAGACAGACGGACAGACAGACAGACAGACAGACAGACAGACAGACATGACGAATCTATAAGGGTTCCGTTTTTGCCATTTGGCTACGGAACCCTAAAAACGGGACCTTATTACTAAGACGATGAAGCTACGCTTGCCGCGGTTGGTCTGTGGATGGGTGACCATCTTTACATACCGAGACCCCTCCGTGCCTCGGAAAGCACGTTAAGCCGTTGGTCCCGGCTGTCATTTGTGGATCTTTGACAGTCGTTACGGGTAGTCAGAAGCCCGAAAGTCTGACAACCAGTCTTACCAAGGGGTATCGTATTACCCAGTAACTGGGTTGTGGAGGTCAGATAGGCAGTCGCTCCATGTAAAATACTGGTATTCAGCTGCATCCGGTTAGACTGGAAGCCGACCCCAACATAGTTGGGAAAAGGCTAGGCAGATGATGATGATGATTACTAAGACTTCGCTGTCTGTCCGTCTGTCTGTCACCAGGCTTTATCTCAAGAACCGCGATAGCTAGACAGTTGATATTTTCACAAATTAAGTATTTCTGTTGCCGCTATAACAACAAATACTAAAAACAAAATAAATATTTAAGCCCGGCTCTTATACAACGAATGTGTTTTTTCGGCGTTTTTGCCTTGTGGTACGGAACCCTTCGTGCGCGAGTCCGACTCGCAGTTGGCCAGTTTTTTTATAATCATAGCTATCTACTTCTAAGTCATCTGATGTTGAAATTGATATGCTTGTATCTAGCAATAAAAATGCTTTTTTTACATAATTCTGATTTTTGATTTCATGAACCGTTCAATACACCCTATATTCCTACTATTTATTTCAAAACAGTGCACTATAATAGCATTTTAGTGATTTTATGGTTATGATCGTTTTTCTCAGTATTCCCAATCAATCAATCAATCAAATCATACCGTCATCATCATCCGTTAGACGAAGTATAATTAGTAGGTACTACCACTGTAATCTAAAGACCATAAGGAACAAATCAAAATGCGTTTCACTATATTTTTGGTGGGCTTATTCACCGAACAAAAAAAAAAACTGTCTCCTTTGAAAGGCTCTCATGATCACGTCTTACAACAAACACGAAAAAAATACTTTGCCGATTCTACATTAATTAAAAATAACTTGAATAGAATAGAATATAATTTTTTTAGAGCAATAATGGCCGTTCGAGTATGACATGTCAAAAAATTAAAGTACCTAGTTTTATGTTATTTCGATTTTTTTAAAATCTCCGATTCCCGGGTTTTGTTTACAAAAACAACTTTTGTAGGAGTTCGAGTTAATATGATAAGTGTAGTATATAAAAACAAAGTTTGACTTTGATGCAGCATGGTAGCTACGGGATTCCATACATACATGAGCATTCTCGTTTACCTAGGTTAATGTTGTCAATTAAATTGCAAAAAAAAGGCAAAAATTAGGATTTTTTAAATTTTTATTGTAAAGATAAAAAAAAAAATATCTGTGTTTCCACTATTATCACGAATCACACAATCAGAGGAATGGCCGCCCGTTCTTTCTAACAAGTCAAAAAGTTGTTGTGGGGTAGGCACGGCATCCAGTATCGGCAGAGCTCTTCTTTGGAGCATATCCCATGCTTGCTCAATTGGGTTCAGGTCTGTCGATTGAGCAGGCCACGGTAGAACGTTGATGCGAGCATCGGCAAGAGTGCATGTTACGACTCCAGCCTTGTGTGGACGTGCATTGTCGTGCATTAGTCGAAACAAATCACCCAACCGGCTTCGCAAAGGGATGATCACGTCAGAAACAATCCTCTCCGCATAAATCTGAGCATTGAGGTTGCCCCTGATCCAAATGAGATCGGTTCTTCCACCGATCCAAATACCGGCCCAAACCATTATTGTTACCTCCCTTATGAATGAACTTCCTGACAACATTTTAAGCGTTCTTGACGTCCAGAGGTCCTCCAAACTCGAGTACGACTTGTACTCGGCCTCATACCGAAACGAGATTCATCGAAAAAGCAAACACAACGCCAGTCTTCTTCTTCCCGATTTCTGTGTTCGCGAGCCCATTGTAAACGGGCCCTACGATTGCGGGGTGCTCTAGGTGGAACTCTCAGCGGCCTTCGGGAAGGTAGACCCACTTTACGTAAACGATTTCGGATGGTTTGGTCGCTTATCAGCAAGACTGAAGAGCTGTGGAGCCTCGTAGCCAACATCATGGGGGTCATGGTATGATTCCGTTGAGCAGTATTTTAGATGTACAGGTCCTGTCTGCAAAAGGTGATGCGAGATCGTCCTCCATGTCGCTCGGCCACGCTGCCCGTGATACGATAACTTGTCCAGAGGCTGCTTATGACGCTCTGTGTAGTGCCAAGAGCGACAGCCACAGTACGTTGCCTGGAACCAGCTTGCAACATTCCGACAGCTTTCATCATCTCTTCTCGTCTCACAGGATGTCGGCGCTCCATATCGATGCAATATTTTTCAGTTCCGATGCAGAAATTGTAATGGTTTTGTAAAAACTCTATTAAGTAGCAGTTGATTTTCTATTTCCAATCAAATTTAAAGAAAATTGTTTATTCAAGCAGTGAAATTAACTAATGAAAAGAATCAGTAAGGATCCAAAAAAGTTGAAATGAGAATCCTCAATTGCGGCGATACTCTAAAACGTACTTGATCCCTAGATATCCCTGGATATTATCCGATTTAGATACCACCTTCGGAACCTGCTTATTACTTTGTTCATTCATGGGTTCTTTAACCGGATGTTTTCCAAGTTTTTCGTATTTAATTATGGACAGTTGTGTTTCGATACTTATTTACTTGGTGGTTGCTATCGCTGTATTATCGATGTAAATGATCGTTGCAGCTTTCATTGCAGCGGTATTTTGTTAAGGTCCGTTAGCAACTGCGGGTTAGCCTTTATTGTTTTACGGGCTAAGCAAAAACATGAAGGTAGTTTTAAAAGTAAATCTCACGTCATTTACCTCCAGGTGGATTGATGGTTATATATCCAACACTTCTGTGCAACCCCAAAACAAAATCCGTAACTCGCCAAGAGTCTACTCGGTAGCCCATTCTTATCCAGGGTCAACAATCAACCACCGTGTTTAAATTTAATGATGCCTATTTCTCGAATTTAAATTTTGAGCTTTATATCAAAAGAGGGAGAGCTATGACAAAGTACTCCAAGCGGCCGCGGCGGTATATTGGGCGGGTAGTGAGTGACATCAAAGGTTTTTTTGCCGTCGGCTCGATATTGTGGAGAGTCGGTGAGAGCACTTGTTTTCATAGTCACCGCCAATGCGTTTACAAGAAGCAATATCTGTTCTAAAAATAAAACCAATATTTTTACAATTTTGGAATGCTCTATGTTTATGAAATCCCGATTATTTTGACAAAAGAGGGAATCATATACTTTCGCCAAGCAAAAGCCAACCATGTTGGTTTAAACTAATCTTAGTTAATTAAACAAAAGTTACTTCAATTCATATTAAATGTGTACCTAGACTTGTGCTGCTGTTCCTGAATCTAATTCGCGGAACATGATGGTTAGAACATAAAGCACGTATTCATGCCGCCTGGCGTATGTCACGTAAATGGTAAGACGAGTACATGCCTAGAAGATTCTGATACTATAGTTGAACACTTAAAAGTCGAGCAATAAAACCAGATAGCGTTAAATGATACCAGAGCTAACCTATCAGCGATGAAGGCTCGGTCTCGGTGGAAGTCGTTATCAAAGTTTTTCGTTAAGTTTAGATTCCAGTTGAGGGTCTGAACACTGTGAGCGGGCTCGGCCCCGGAACAGCCGCGGATTTATGGCGACGACGATTTATTGGCTCCGAGGCGACACCCGTCCTCAAGTTATGACGGCCCAACTCCAATAATTACGCCACACTAGATCCGTCCGCAGCGCTGCCACTGAGGAACTGAGAACTTGCTCCATTATACAGATTGGACTTAAATTATACTAAAGTGAAGACGAGTGTTTTGGAGGCATTGTTGTGTTAGGAACTGGGGCCCTAAAAAGGCCACTTTGGGAGAATCATAAAAGGAATTCATTATGAATGATATTAAAAGTCGTAAAATGGTCACAATCTGACAATTCATAATATTGTTTGTGTACAATTCGTAACACGCAATTCATCTATTTGACAATTTTGTATGGAGATTCGTAAAATGGTCCACAAAATAGGAATTGCTTTAATGTCAAATAATGGAATCGTAAGAAGTTAGTCAAAAGCAACATTTCACAAATCGGATTGGAGGCTTTGTGAAGAAATAATGTTATAATAGCAGATTTAGCCCTATATGAAAACTTTCTGGAGCACGCGCGGGTTACGACGACCCTTCTAGATCGCCGACAAAATGCATCTCTTCGGAAAATGGACATAGCATTCGAAATGCCGGATCTCGAATTTGTTGGCATAGACGGCTAAATAAGTGTGTCGCGACCTCATCTATGAGCTGGAGGCGTACACAATGTACCCGCCGCGATGGCATAAGTACCTACTATCCCCAAGGCAAGTAAAAGCATTGTTTTGTGATAAAAGTAAGTAGGGTGTTTTCAACACTTTTAACTAAGTAGTTCCAGATATCATCTATTATTATAGAGGTTCAGGTACTTACTCAGTACCCCCTCCGTGAAATGCATACAATCTTCTATTCATATTTTAGGTGTACAATAGGTACACCTCTGCCTAACCCTTCAGGGATATATATGTGTGATATTGTTATAGTATCATACTTTACTTCAATTTAATTAAGTAGTATATATAAGAGGACCCTTAGAAGAGTATACCATATTATACCTTTTACTAAAATAAAACAATAGTGATATGAAAATATTTTATTAAATTATTAACAATTCTCATCTTAAATGATTAAAAAACTAATACAAACATAATAATTAATTAGGCTTTTTTTCATTCATTTAGGTTTGCGACTGATTAGTGTCGATGCTAGCTGCGGAGGGGCACACTGTGTGTTTATGGAATCACCAGACCCACTTGGAACAACTCTGCCAGGCTGAAAAGGAAAATTTGTGGTTTTTAGTAAGTCAAATCATCATCATCATCTGTCTAGCCTTCTCTCAACTATGTACTATGTTGGGGTTTGCTTCCAGTCTAACCGGATGCAGCTGAATACCAGTATTTTACATGGAGCGACTGCCTATCTGAACTCCACAACCCAGTTACTGGGTAATACAATACCACTTGGTAAGACTGGTTGTCAGACTTTAGGGCTTCTGACACCCCGTCATTGTTTAATTTGAGTGCTATTATAATAATAAAACAATTATGTTTCAGGTGACGCAGGCTATCCCTTAAAATCAACATTGAAGACACCACAAGTGGACACAGAGCCCGATACCTTTTTCCCTTTATGCAAAGTTTTTGTGTTATTTAAATGTTATAATACAGTATGTTTTCCTTTTTTATTTCTTTATAATTATATTATATGAATGTCTTAATTTTTTTATTGCATACATGTACAAAAAATTCATACTTTACCTATAAGGGA
The DNA here is from genome assembly GCA_916614155.1 of Mesoligia furuncula. Lineage (NCBI taxonomy): Eukaryota > Metazoa > Arthropoda > Insecta > Lepidoptera > Noctuidae > Mesoligia > Mesoligia furuncula. The sequence continues at coordinate 475,356 of OU744792.1, forward strand.
CACCAATAAAAAATAGTCTCGTCTGCATCAGCAAGCCTCCCAAGGTTCTGCACTATTAATTTACTATATCAGCTGTAGCATGTTGCATCTCCACCTGAGGTAAAACTCTCCGAGCTTCATCTAGTGCAGCCAGAGGGCGACCTAAAAAACGTAATAAAAATACCATATAATCATTATCAATAGTCATCATGTCTTAGTCGCAATATGAATAGCTGTAGGGTTAGAAAAATCCACTCACTGCAGTATCTTGCTTGCCGAGTTCGACGAGGCAGAGGCACTGTTGTAGCATCGGCAGGGCTAGGGTTTGGTGCTGACGCACGAGTCTGGACAAGACATAGGGCTGCAGTGATCTCGAAAAGGAGCTCAAAACCGACAGCGCTTCCACGTTCACTGTAGAAAATCGAGCAGATTGTTCCATTGTATCTCAGACACTAGCTGCACGTCTTTCCATTCCTACAAAAAATTACGTACATTTGAATACATTTGCACAGCATTTTATTTAAGTAATGATTTAAGTCAAACAATTATACACTTACTTTGTATTAAAAACGATCTTACTCGCACGAAATACTAGTTTTAAACTACACACATTATGATTGTTTATGTTGATGTTTGATTCAGTTTGACGTTGAGGCGGGAGAAACGAAGGGTGCGTTCCGAGTTGGGATGTAATCCATTTGAGCGGGCTTAAAAACTAAAGACTAACAACTCGCTCTAAATCGTAGCGATGCGATTAAACTCACCTAAATCGTAAACAATTTAGAAATTAGTGCGGTCGGGACCTTCCAATCGCACTAAATCGGAATCTAACTGTTCTAACTTCAATTACATCTTTCGGTTTAATACAAATAGTTTACTTAACGCTTAATTCGGAATGCGGCCTAAAAATACGCGTTGCCAGTTTATTGTTTCTAACTTCCCTTTTCAGGGCTTATCTGCGGACTTTTTAACAGTTATGAGTATGTTATAACGTAATAACATTTAAACTGTAGAAATAAAAAATAAAAACTTATTTGATCAATAAAAACTGTAAACCAAACTTTATCGATAAAATTACGGTCTTTATTTTTTTCATGCGGTAATATTTACGCCAAATATGAATCTGTTTGAAATTGAATTCTATAGGATTCAGCTATTATGTGTCACCATTTTACGAAAAATAGAGGAATTGCTACTGATCTACTGGGAATTCAGGAAATTACTCGTTTTTTGAGGAATTGCTTAAAGTGGCCTTTTTAGGCCCCCTGAAGTTAATAAAATATAATGTTAGATAGAATAACAATTTAAATGAAAAGCCTAACAGTGCTAAGGAAACAAAGCCTAGTCTTAAACTAGTTAAAACGGTTCAATACCAATGTATTATATCTATCATTGCATAATATATACACTGCATAGTTAATTTCTGAAGTAACAGACGCAATTTTGAGATCGAATTAAATAACAACGTAATTTCGTCCCATTCATGTGACGGCGACACTATTGGCCCGAACACTCGATGTACCTACGAGTACGCTAATCTGATTAAAAGTCTACACTCCGGACTGGTGGGTGACCAAATGCATAATGAAAAAAAAATTCGGAAAATCCAGAAGTGCACGTCTCATAGTGCTCATTTGATCGTATAAAACCATAGATATAAAGTATAGACATTAGTTAGTTTTTTATTAATAATAATTAAGCTACTTTGAATAAAAGAGCCATTTTGAGCCAATAGGGTTCCTCTTAAGGGTGAATAGAAATCTATTGAAAAAAAAATTACTCGATTAATTATTTTTTTCCCAAGCTACAATGTTTTCAGATTTCACACTTGATTGACGGGATTTTTTTCGAAATATTTTGATGTTTTTTTCGTTTCTACTGCATTAAATTAATTTTGGAAAAGTATAAAATTAATCTTCATTAAAATCTATACATATAATAAAATTGTAGAAAAGTGGTGTCTGTACAGTGGAAATATATTAAAAAAAAGTAGCAGGGGTTGTTATTATATCGATGCCGAACCCGAAATTGTAATTAAATTTTTTTTTGTCTGTTTGTCTATTTGTCTGTTTGTCTGCTGTGTTTGTGCACGCTAATATCAGAAACGGCTTATTCGATTTAGATGCGGTTTTCACTAATATATTGTAGTAAGCTTCACTTAACATTTAGTGTTTATTTCATGTCAATCGGTTCATAAATAAAAAAGTTATGTCAATTTAAAGAATCACGGCGAACATTTGTTAAGGTATTCAGCGAACGCACGTATCCTGGAGAGTATAGGCGAATAGTTGCTTTCGATTATTGCGATTCACTTGAATACTGACTTAGGCGGTTCTTTCCTGGATTTTTGGGTATTTACTTATCTTAATTTTTATTCAGGGTTTGTAAATAAATATTGTAAGCATTTATTATAGGTTAGGCACTTATTTCCCTGATTTTCGGTGTACTTATCTTAATTTGTATTTAGGGTATGTATATAAATATTATAAGTATTATATTTGGTATAGGTTAGGCATTTCTTTTCTCGATTTTCTTTATCTTCTATATATATATATAAAATGGTAAACTGACTGACTGTTGATATATCAACACACAGCCCAAACCGCTGGTCCTAGAGACATGAAACTTGGAGGGTTTGTTCTTTGTAAGGAGTAAGTATCCACTAAGAAAGGATTTTTGGGAATTCTACCCCTAAAGGGGTGAAATAGGGGATGGAAGTTTATATGAAAGTCTGTCAGTTTTGAAGTTAGGATATTCAAGTTTTGTGTTTAGGCTGAGGATTTAAAATTAATTAACAAGTGTCTCAGCGTTGTGTATGGAAAGTCTTTAATTTTCGAAGTAAAAATCACAAAATTCAATCTAGGCTTATGGTTGGAAGGTAACGCAACGTAAAGGTAACGCAACGTAAAAATCTAGGCTTATTTATGGTTGGAAGGTAACGCAACGGTATTGTTAGAATTTCAACCCTTAAGAGCGTTTACGCCGTACGGCATTTCATACAAACTTTCAAGCCCTTATTTTTCGAAATGAATGAACCGATTTTAATGAAACTTTGTACGCATATGCAAAATACATAGGTCTAAAAAGTTAGTAGAGAACATTTTTGAAAAATAGTGTTACAGCCAAATTAGACCGATTTTAAATTTTCAATAGAAACAGAGATTTCCAGTTATCTTTTTTTAAATAAGACATTTTGAAAATGTTCTCTACTAACTTTTTAGACCTTTGTATCCTGCTAATGCGTATGAAGTTTAATTAACATCGGTTCATTAATCTCGAATAATAGGGGCTTGAAAGTTTGTATGAAATGCCGTACGGCGTAAACGCTCTTAAGGGGGTGAAAAGGGGAATGAAATTTTGTTTTTAATTATATTATATAATCTATCAACGCACAGCCTGCACTGCTGGTCCTAGAGATATGAATTTTGGAGGGTGTGTTTTTTGTGAAGAGTAGGTATCCACTAAGAAGGGGTTTGAGGAAATTCAACCTTTAAGGAGGTGGAAAAGGGAGGATTTTGTTTGTATGATACATCTTATTCCTTGAGTTAATAACCTTGAAACTTGGCACGAATACTTATCTAAGTAAATTATGAAGTTTGGCAATTTTTGTTTTTCTAAACTACTCTCTAAAAAGGGATTGGGGATTGGGGGGTGTCAAAATTTGTATGGAAGAATTTTAACGCGCTGTCCGATTAGCTCGAAACTGAGTATGTATACTTAAAACTAAAAATAAAGACTAATGTGTATCAAGGTTTTTCGAAAATCTACCCCTAACTGCGTGAAAAAGGGTAGTCAATTTCACATATACCAATTTTCGAGCTAATCATGCCACGTAAGTATTTTATTACGTGGCATGAATAGCTCGAAAATTGGTATAAATAATGTTTGAGTCGAGTCATCGAAACATCCTGCCGGGTCAGCGGGGTTGTCCGAAAGGGTTACCGCTGGTCCGGAACATAAAAGGCTAAGGAAAGAACATGGCTGAGTTTTAGTCAGTAAGAGTTTGACACTCCCTTCTGCTCCACCCAGAGCGGGAGGGGTCATTTGATGATTTGCCACACGAAAAAAAAAGTCATCGAAACATCCCAGACGATTGTTCAAAATTCCATCCTTATGGGGATAAAAAGAGGGGACACTGTTTATATGAAAAATCTTATTTATTTGGTTTATAAACTTTATAGACTTCCAGAAATACTAACTTTAATTTCGGAAGTCGGTGTCTTTGGATCTGTATTTAAGTTTTTTGCCACCGACTTCCGAAATTAAAGTTATTTTTCACTTTGTAGTGTTTTTTTGGAGGCCGGTTTTTTTTTTTGTTATAACGTTTTTATTTCTCACTTTTTAGTGGGTCTGTTTATAATGTATCTAAGTTAAAACATCCTAATATCAACTTGCTCATCGCCTTTACCAAAATATTGCTTTTCCCGATGCATGACTGACATTAATTGTTGAGGAATTCTCCTGGTATTTCACCATCAGCTCCATTTCACCATTCGCATTGTGACGAGCATAAATTACTTAGCAACCATGTTAAAGTAATCGAATCGCAACCCGTGAAATACTTATTATGGAGTAGTTCCGGTGGCCATCTGTGGTCTTCATCATCGGTTCCACTTCACCAAATAGTGCTTTCGAGAGCAAATGCACGAGTTACTGTAAAAATTGCCCAAATCGCTATAGGTGTGCCTATACCTAATATTTAAAGAGTTCCTTCGATTTCTCCATTATCCCCTCATCAGATCCTGATCTGATGACAATGGGACCACCTGGAAAGTATACCCTGAAAACAAAAAAAAAATCAAATCGGTCTAGCCGTCTTCGAGTAATCGGGAACGTACATAAAAAAAAAGATTCCGACGAATTGAGAACCTCCTGCTTTTGTTGACGTCGGTTAAAAATAAAAAAGTGTGTTTTAGGGTTTTTCAAAAATCGACTCCTACCAAGTTGGAAAAGAGTAATAAAGTTTATGGGTTGGATTTTACTGCTTGCTTCCATTAACTCGAAAATGGGTATGGGTCTTTGAGTCAAGTTATGAACACATGCATCCCAAACGATTTTTCAAAATTCCATCCCTGTTGGAGTGAAAAGCGGGAATATAGTTTATTTGAAAAGTACAAAAACTCTTTGATCTATAAACTTAAAAATTGGCCCGAATACTTATTTATCTAAATAAATGTTAAGATCCTAAATATAAATTTTTGAAATATTAGGAGGAAAGTACGAATTTCACGCGGACGAAGTCGCGGGCAGAAGCTAGTTATATATAAAATGGTATATAAATTAAGTAGGTTCTCTGAGTACAGAGAACCTACTTAATTTACTTATCTTACTGCTAGTAAGCAGGAGTATAACAGTAGAAATACTTGCAGATAGGAGGCAAAAAAATTGTTTCGATCGTAAATAATGCTTCGCATTATGAGCCGTGCAATAAAAACTTCACCTAGTAGAACTCTGTGCTTCCTAGTCTGCAAAAGATTTCAGAATACCAAATTTTTGCTTTGGGTGGAACTTTTATTTTTAGGACTAAGAATAGTATCCCAAAATTGTTTTCGAAGCTCAAATTTTGCTTATATTACGGTTTGAAAGTTATTCTGCAAATGTTTGGAAATGAGATTGGGGCGAAGCAGAAGTTTCAGAAACGGTTTCAAAAAGTAACTTTGATGTGAGCGCGGTGAGCGTAAGCGATGTATCTCTTGTTCTAATCAGCTAACTAAATAATAATATTTCTGTGTTCGGCCAATCATCTGGAGGCTAATAATAATTTAAAATTCGTTTATAATAATAATTCAGCTGGCAAGTAAGGGAGCTCCCTCGCGGTTTGAGATCTATGAATATAGCTAAGTGCAGTGTGTATGTACTTACATATGTAGTATGTGCCGTCCTTCGGGAATTCCCGGCAGTGTCGTCAGTTCCGACCGGGCCGGTCTGTGCACGGACCCGGAACAACCGGTGCGTTTGACCGTTCCGATGTTTTTCGGGTCCGGAAACCGAGTTTATTCGCGCTATGAACTTTAAACAGTTCATGCATTTGAAAGGATCCAGGAAAATAATATTATTATAATTTAAGCAAAGGCAGAATACAAGTATTTCTAGCTTTCTGTACAAGATTGATTTGAATGATTTTGATGAGAACCCAGTCCAGGCATGGGAACAGGGCGCCATATGATGGTTATGCTCCCACCATCACCTCCTTCAAGGTCAAGCAAGGTCAGGTGTACTATTTATGTTCAAGCGCAGCAAAACCCCCGCACCTCCCTGGACCCCAGAAGAGAAGGGTGTCGCCCGGTCCTTAACCCCGAGCGGACTGAATATTTTAATGACGCCTGGATGCCCGAGTAACCGACCCTTTACGAATAACATTTCACGTCAACACCCTAATTCCAAAGGATAATCGATGAAAAGAACTTAGCGTATGTTTTCTTTAGAGTTTTTCTTGTAATTAAGAGACTTAATATTCCTCTGAGGAGCATTAGTACATTGCCTGCAGAAACGCGATGAATTTAAACAACACAGCAATGCACTTAAGAACAACAATTTAGAAAATTAGTTTAACTGTACTTCGTGACTTCATTCCTAAGTTGATTCACCTTGGAGGGCGAACTTAAGTTGTTTTTAAGTTTGTTAGCGTTTCTCATTGTAAATGTGAATTAACAGTTGAAAATCTAGATTTATTTCACATAAAAACACCACCTGTCACAACATCAATCCGTGAGTTAATTCCCAATTACTTTTCGGAATGGTGTCATTACATGGTATATTGTTCAAACGTTTGTGTTTCAAAGGATTACACGTTAAATGGCGTTTCGGAATTAATTACCAGCAGCTTGACAGATTGCCGTTTTTGTTCACAACGGTATCCTCGCAGAAACCGTAATAACACTAGTCTGTGCGAGTGTAGGCAATGCGGCACGGGCTCTTGAGTATACTAATGTGCTTACATGGGCATTTTTGGCCAATACTTGCCTGTTGCCGGAGTTGTGAGAAATTTTGTTTAATTTTCAACCTTTCTTATGTTGTTTTGCATTGGTTCCTTAGTTAGAACATTTATTCTAGGAACGATTCATTTCCACGAAGTAATCAATGACGACGTACCGAGACTTATGACAAGTGCGAGTCCATCGAGACAGGTCGGGGTCCGTAGTTCTCAAGTGAGATCATATAATTAAACCTAACTCAATTATTATTACAAACTTCATTTCAATTACTTGTTACCTCTTTCAAATTAAGTAGATGACTTGAATTGGTATGAGTATGGGCAGGGGTCCCACATTCATACCGAGCTCTTAATCGATCAATAGTAGTTAAAAGCGTGTTCAGTGGTTGGGCACACTCATTTTCTGGCTCAGCGGTTGCTAGCTGGGGACAAGTCGATCACGAGCGGATCGCTCCGTTAACATAATGGTCATGACCGAGACTCATTATTAGTGGCTGCTTTGCAAATAGGTACATATAAAGGCAGGATTGATAAATGGCTGTTTCAATCAATAAGATAGAAAAACCTAGGTTTTATTAGTAAATCTTATGATTAATCAATATGACCACCACACCACCACCCCTTACCTCCCGTGGGTGTCGTAAAAGGCGACTAAGGGTCGTACCGGAGAATGGGCAGCAGCGTTCTCTATGCATTCCACCACCATACTATACTGCGATCGCCAACCCGCCTGCCAAGCGTGGCGATTATGGCAAACCCCCCCCCAAAGTTGGGGGAGGCCTATGTCCAGCAGTGGACGTCTATCGGCTGAAACGACGACGAATCAATATGAGTAATTGGTAAATTAGAGATTTTATAAAAAAAAAAACAGAAAATTTTTCGGGCTTTTACCATTAGGGTTTTGTACATGCTAATGCTAGGTTTTACCAATGACGGTATCAAATGGTTGGATTTTTTTGGAATAAAATAATGTATTAAATAGCTTAATCATTTATTTCAGTTACTTATCAGTCAAACCTTATACAACATTATTTTTAGTAGGTATATGCGAAACTCGAAACACGTGTCTAGTATTTTCATGTAGGTAAAGAATCTATGTATACATAGTTTCAAAACTGTATCATGAAAAATCACAAAGTTATAGGCTTGTTATGTTACCTGCTTGTCCGTACAAAAACATGCTCACCCGCGCCGCTCGCGCCGCGCCGTCTTGCACTCATTGATAACAGTACCTAGGTACCTACCCGTTCGGCGCGGAGACTGAATAACCTACTTAGTATCGCTCGGTGTACAACTTTTAAACTTTTTTAAATATTTTTGGGACAAAATGTAACATGGGGTAAAAATTATTGGAATCGATTCAGTTACTTATTCTGGACAAACTATATTCGGGTTTCGCATATATACTAAAATAAACTAAATAAAAGCTTTAATAACGTGGTATATTTTTACCCGCGACGGTACGGAGACGGTAGGTACCTATATGCGTTTGGGGTGAGAGGATGTGTGTGCAAACCAATGTTGCCAGTTATCTCCAAAACTTCTAGTTCCATTTTGATGCGGTTTTCAATGATGGGTTTGGATTTGATTGGTGCATGTTCTTAGATAGGTGTTACGATAACAACTCACCAGGGGGCGCTGCAGTAAACATTTGTTTGTACAAACGAATGTTCCCATTTATCTTCAAAACTACTAGTCCAATTTTGATGCGGTTTTCAGTGATGGGTTCTGGTTTGATTGGTGCATGTTCTTAGATAGGTGTTACGGTGACAACTCACCAGGGGGCGCTGCAGTAAACATTTGCTTGTGCAAAACCAAAACTACTAGTCCGATTTGGATGCGGTTTTCATCATCAATAAATAATGGGTTTGTGGTTGATTAGTGAGAATTCTTAAATAGGTGTTACGGTGGAAAATCACTAGGCGGCGCTGCAGTAATATTATTGTATTTTAGACTACATATTACGTATAACGTATGCTCTATAAAAAGTTTGAAATAAAAAGCAAAATTAAAAATTTTGAAAAAACCCACAACAGTTAAATGTAATTGGAAAATGATAAAATAATTGATGATGAAATAAAAAAAAAACACCAGTCTCCAAACAGCGCTCACCACCTACTATGCGTATGCTTATGCATGGCTAAGCTACGGAGTTACCCTTTGGGGAAACGGCACAGACGCACCATCACTATTTACTATTTACTCTTCAGAAAAAATTAGTTAGAATCCTCGTAAACATCGCTCAAACTGACAGCTGCAAACCTCACTTCCAAAATTACAATATTTTAACACTATATACATATTAGAAACTTGCAAAGGAGAAGGAAAACGGTGGACCAAATGTAATGAATTGAGATATGTTCTAAAAAATTAGTCATATTTTTTTATCTTAGAATATGAAAAATCACCTCAATCCGCAATCTGGAAGCGGAGAAATTTGAGAAAGATCGCTTTCGTGAGATTATTATCGATTGAGTAATCGATTACATAGTTACGAAAATAAAACCTTTGCACTAAATAATTAACTTAAAGTAATTAAATGCACTACTTTAAGCTATTGCATATAATTACAGTCGAATTAATAAATAAAATATCAATTAAATACTGAAAAACCAATATTATTGATTATCGTTTTCATATCGATTAAAATCAGCCTTCTATTTTTAGTCTATGTATTTATGTTACTGGCACTGTGCGAGGCTTCGATCATTAAAAATAACGTATGAGGTCAATATGGCATGACAGCTGACTGACATTGATACTAGACAGTTGCTTTCAGTCTATCAAAAAGTACTGTGTGACAGTTGCCGACTGCTCTTGTTTGCTCACTCGTTTCGTGTTTTCAGATGCGTTTTGAGTGCTTTCTCGATTATTCTTTATTTTTCACGACCACTGCTTTTTATTTTACGGATTCCGACCCTGCCTACCTTGTACGACCCTTGCTATCACACTGGACACTGAAGATCACTCACACGTTTGCCTTGGAATTGTTATTTTGAATATTACCGCGGCCGGCTTGTGGAATGGATATTGTTCAAACTATGGATCGCTGTGTGAGGTTGTGGGGTAACAACTGGTCACTGCAATACACTGGGCCGACGACCCTACACGATGAAACAATTCTTGGATTGCTGCGCTCATATAATGTGAGTTATATGTTACCTAAGCTGGGCTAGGTACCAAGATCATATAGTAACCACCTGCACAATTCCTAGATGACATTTTAATTATAATAGAAGACGAATAAAACACTTTATCAAATGATTTTTTATTTTATTTTAGCAGACAATCATCCTTTCCTTAACCTTATACCTGTTTCCTATTTATGACTTGAAGTCATTGACGTTCAGTCGTATGATTTTTCAAACATTTTCTACTAAATGTAATAACTATTAGTGCAAAAAAACATATTTTGCACTTCAGGAATCAGCTGTTAGTTAAATATTGTAACATAACCTCACTTTTACTTAATCTCTTATATCTCTGTTCTCAGATTGACAAAATCCGAAGAGTTTTCAGTGAAAGGTTGATAATATATAAGCTATTAATTGACACTACTTTCATCTTTTTACACCCAGGCCCAAGATTGTATGCAATCGTTTCAGTCTCCTTTGTTCGTAAATATCAAGAATTTTATAAAAAAACGCGAGGACATACAATCACGTTACACATTCCTACACAAATCAAGATTAAACATACCTAAATCTCGACTAAAAATACATTCAACAAGTCCATACGTAATGTCCATAAAAATATACAATAAACTACCTGAATTAATAAAAAAAGAACATAAGATAAACGTATTTATAAAAAAACTAAAACAATTTTTAATCAAAAAATGCTATTACAGTCTAAACGAATATTTAAGCGATAAAATATAAAGCGATATAATAAAGAGTCCCTAACATGGTATTATTGGATTTATTTTAGATTTAAGTTTGATTATTTAAGGCTGCCTCTCTCCTACAGTGTTTATTTTTCTTTTTTTTTGCTGTGCCCGACAGGTTCCATAATGAACATAATTTCTTTCTTTTTTGAACTTAACTTACTTTTTTTACCTAAGTACACATTGTGGAATGCAAATAAAGTATTGAGTATTGAGTAATTTAAAAACCCCCGACTTAAAAAAATTATGTAGATAATGAGACTATAACAGATAAATTCATATGGCAGTCGGGGGACCTTTTAAAATAGAAGGTGTTCCACAGACAATTACATTTAACCATCGTGGGTTTTTAAAAAATGTTTAATTTTGCTTTTTTTAATTATCAATATGATGCATTTATTTATTTTTATTTATCATATAACAATATGATATTTAAATTACCCACGAGTCAGTTCTGATAATTTTTTAGGGTTTCGTACCTCAAAAGGAAAAAACGGAACCCTTACAGGATTACTTTGTTGTCCGCCCGTCCGTCCGTCTGTCTGTCTGTCTGTCAAGACCCTTTATCTCGGGAACGCGTGGAGGTATAAAGTTGAAATGAAAACCATATACTCAGGTCTACAGTCCCTTGATGCTATGAAAAAATCAAACACGTAAGTTAACGTAAAAAAAGATACGGCCGTTTAGGCCGCAAAAAACGTATGTATATTTCGATATACTCAAATCAATCAAAATTTAGGTAGGGTATTTCCCGTTGACCTAGAATAATGAAGTTTGGCAAGAAGCAAGATCATGCAGCACAAGTAAAGGAAAAAATCCTTTTAACTACTTTTTTAGGAAAACATTTTTTTAAAACTGGGGGCACGGGAGTGCCCCCGCCAAGACTAGCCAAGCGAAGCGCAAGGGCACTACCTACCTTTTCTCGAAGCACTTCGTCGTATTTTTGAACCCTCTTAACTTGGGTTTGGATTATACCAGATAAACAAAATTTTCGAAAGATGATGCCAGTGGTTGACTTATTAAACCTATAAAGTTTCAATTGCATAGCTCTTATACTTTAGATTTTATTGTTAACTAAAATACCCCGATTTCGTCACTGACTCACTGACTGATGATCATCAAAATTCTTAAGGTACTTCCTGAAGTCCTAGAAAGCTGAAATTTGGTATGTAAGCTAGTAATAGTACACAAACAACAAAAAAATATTAAAACTTGAAACTTTTACCCCCCAAAAAAAAAAAAAAAATCCGTAAATTTTGATGCTAGAGGTGTGAAAATTTATATAGGGGTTCCTTGTTATAAATAAACCCCAAAAAAAGAAAGAAAAAATGAACAACAGCAAAAATACTCGTATAAATATCATAAGCAACTTACAAAAAGAAATGAAATCCCACAAAAACATTTCATGTTAAATGTTGCCAAGACGAGACCATGTAGCTCGCACTGTCAAAAAGTAATCAGATCTCATGTAGAACCAAGCTTCTAACTCTACACGCCCTAACTCTACAAGGCCTGACTTCGCAAACTCTACACCTTAGTCAAAATAATATGGCTTGGCCATTTCGCTACATTCACATGAGCGTAAGGTGAAAAACTCTCATACTGTTATTGGTTCTTGTAGTAACGAAACGGCCAAACCAGATATTTTGACTAAGGTGTAGAGTTTGCGAAGTCAGGCCTTGTAGAGTTAGGGCGTGTAGAGTTAGAAGCTTGGCTCTACATGCGATCTGATTACTTTTTGACAGTGCGAGCTACATGGTCTCGTCTTGGCAACATTTTAACATGAAATGTTTTTGTGGGATACTTTTAACTAGTTTTGAGTGTGCATAGTATGTCATGTAGGTATTTAAGTTGTTTTAATTCCAACCGAAATAAAAATTACCTACTCTGTTAGATGTCCAATTTGCAATTACAGTATCCAATTTACAGTAGCCTCAACATAATCAATTAATTGAAATGATTAAATTATTTTAATTAATTGTACAGGCCAAAACTTACAACATTTTTATTTTTGTAGTACTTATTTTTCGGATTCCACATGTAGTTTTTAAAATCAAGGAATTGAAATGTTTAGTCTGTGCTCATATTAGCCATTTCAGTGAACGAGATTACAAGGTAAACGAGAAAAAAAAACTGCAAGAAGCACGCGTGCACTCTCATTCACGACTACGATAATACTGATGCATCGGCAGACGTGTGGACACACGCCAGGCGCTCGCGCTGAAACCCTTTGATCCGTGCCACAAGAACCGACAATAAACGGATTGGTGGCCTCTGCCGACGTGAAATACCTACCACAGACTAGCAAATTACCCCGTCTACACGTCGGCGGAGGCATTCGCAGATGGCCATCTGCTGATGAATCTGTCGAAGTGTAGAGGAGGCTTAAGATTTACCGAGTGAATGGTGGTATAAGTTGGAAATCAACGATGATCACTGAACAGTTTGGAATTTTACCATTAAGAGGTAGTAAATCTTAGGTTTCACTAGAAAATCTTTAGATTTTGCTAAGTTCGGGCTTTCACAGTAACAAATTAGGTACACACCCACATGGCCTTTTTTCGACCCTAAGTATAGAGTAGTGTAAAGTAATGCAACGTTTGTTTGGCATCCTTCACTGTATAGAAGCAGGAGAGCAGGCTGTTTCTGAGGCAGTCAGCCCCTGGGATATGTACTGACCGGCACGCCGCGTCGCCCCCAAGTTCAGATGTACCTATTTTTTAGGAGCCTTGGACTGGTTCATGTGTCACACGAGCTAGTCGGTGCTAGTGAACGATGAGCGGGGGGCCGGCGGCCGTAAGGTCACAGTTAATGTGCGTGTAATGAGGAGACACCTCGCGTACAACTAACTTCATCCTGTATCTAACAAGCCGATACTTCCGGTGTGTAGGTGTTTGTGTATTTCATCAGGAATTTCTCAGAAGAATGGATTTGTAGAAATTGTTCCCCTTTATGACAAGGGACTTAAAGATAACTGACGAAATGTGGGTAAGACCTCTGCACTAGCTCTCGGGGAATACAGGCGTGATGCTAACGATCATTTTAGTACGGTGTAAAGTTAAAAACCTAACTAAACTTTCTTGTCTTAATAAGTTATATAACCTATAACGGACTGAACAGCTACATAAAGATAATAAAATTAAATAACACAAATTACCAGTTCGTCGTATAAACACGGGAGAATTAAAAAATCCTTCGACAACAGTACACCGAGTTGTTCAACAAGACGCATCAGAGCGGTTCGCTGATCGTCGCGTCTTGTAATCACATTATATCTGAACTCCAGAGACGCTCCATTACCGGATAAGGGTCAAGGCCAACCACGTCACTCCATAAAATAAATCACGGCAAACAGTCAGTCGCTTTCAGCCGTAGTTCCAACTCAAAGCTTTTAGTAAACGCGTGTTATTGAACGACACCCATTAGCCGGGATGAGTACTTATCTGCTTTGTACTCTCTTCATTGTTGGTTCACCGTTCTGATGGTGACAAATATGCTCCCGACACGGTGTTATAGTCGAGAGTATGTCGCCTCTTCACATTTAGAGACGCTAGCTGCTAGTAGGTAAGTGAGTGCTTCTTTATTATGCGCGACCCATTAACGTGTAATCGATTATCGCTAGCGGCTACACGTTGATGGAATGTGTCGTGTGTTACCTGCCTAAAAATATGTACACTATACTATGGTACTGATTATTATCGTATGAAAGAAGAATAGTTAAGAAGCGGATGACTACTGATGAGATAACGGCTAATAGAGATGAGTTTAAGAAAAACACATACTACGCTGATCAGCTGCAATAACTGTGTTGTGACAGAATCCCTTTGTGTACAAAGCTGAGCGCTTGGACACTTATGACACTTCTTTGGTTATCCTATAAAAGCTATGATTATCAATCATTTAAAATCCTATGACCGTCGACACTCCCTATTCTAAAGCGGTGTAAGTCGCGCCCTGTACCCTTAGCGTTACTCTACCTTGCGGTATAAGTCGCGCCCTGTCCCCTTAGCGTTACTTTAACTCGCGTTGTAAGTCGCGCTCTGTCCCCTTAGCGTTACTTTACCTCGCGGTGTAAGTCGCGCCCTGTCTCCTTAGCGTTACTTTACCTCGCGGTGTAAGTGACGCCCTGTCCCCTTAGCGTTACTTTACCTCGCGGTGTAAGTCGCGCCCTGTCCCCTTAGCGTTACTTTAACTCGCGGTGTAAGTCGCGCCCTGTCCCCTTAGCGTTACTTTAACTCGCGTTGTAAGTCGCGCTCTGTCCCCTTAGCGTTACTTTACCTCGCGGTGTAAATCTCGCTCGTCTCTTGTTTGCTCGTTCTCCGAGTCCATCAGAGTAATTGCGTAACAAACTAACAGTATCAATGGCTTTCATTTTGACAGTCCAACAACATTCATTACGCAGCCCAAAAGACTGGCAGACTGATTCTTTAGCCAAAAAATAGGCCAGCCCACTGGTCACGTGAAGAGTCGACCAATCGCTTGGCGATGTCTCGAAATACTAAGTGGGCACTCGGGCACAGAATAAATAGTAGTGATAGTAATAATAGACTCGGGCCCCATGACCCTAGAGTTTCAACCCCAAACTTGGAACTTATATATTATTTTTGAGCCGTTTGGGGTTCAATCTCTTTAGATTGGAGTATTTGCGCCGTTTGAGGTTTTCCGCACCTGCAGCAGCCGCTCCAGCACAGCTCACCGTGCTTGGAAGATGGGATGGCGCAAGGGTGTCGACAAACGTTGCATCCCACACCAAAGGCAAGGCATTATGGTCATATGTTAGTCTCTAAATGATAACTGATTTTATTTCTGTAAGGTTTGAACAAACACTTTTACACGACAATCATATTTATAAAACAAAAAAATAATGTTGGTAGACCTTATAAATAAATACCTAACAAGTAAGTCTAGCAATTATAAACAAAGATGTTGTTAGCATTTGTACACTGTATAGACAGCGGAGGTTATGATATAAACAAAGTGGCTTGTACCACGTGTACACTGTGCAGTCTGCGGTGGTTATGATATAAACAAAGTGGCTTGTACCACGTGCACACTGTGCAGTCTGCGGTGGTTATGATATAAACAAAGTGGCTTGTACCACGTGTACACTGTGCAGTCTGCGGTGGTTATGATATAAACAAAGTGGCTTGTACCACGTGCACACTGTGCAGTCTGCGGTGGTTATGATATAAACAAAGTGGCTTGTACCACGTGCACACTGTGCAGTCTGCGGTGGTTATGATATAAACAAAGTGGCTTGTACCACGTGCACACTGTGCAGTCTGCGGTGGTTATGATATAAACAAAGTGGCTTGTAGCACGTGCACACTGTGCAGTCTGCGGTGGTTATGATATAAACAAAGTGGCTTGTACCACGTCTACACTGTGCAGTCTGCGGTGGTTATGATATAAACAAAGTGGCTTGTACCACGTGCACACTGTGCAGTCTGCGGTGGTTATGATATAAACAAAGTGGCTTGTACCACGTGTACACTGTGCAGTCTGCGGTGGTTATGATATAAACAAAGTGGCTTGTACCATGTGTACACTGTACAGTCAGAGGTGGTTATGATATAAACAAAGTGGCTTGTAGCACGTGTACACTGTACAATCAGCGGTGGTTATGATATGATGGCACATCGACTTTTAGAAACAGTTTGGCTTGTTAGAGCGTTCTCTGGTACCAGAGTGTGAGTCTCAATGCGCCCAAGTACTCTACAGTCAATTACAATATCGTTGAGCTACTTTTATGAGGTTTAAGAAAGCGTTATGAATCACACTAATATTATAAAGGCGAAAGTTTGTGAGTGTGTGTGTTAATATCTTTGTTACTTCTTTCCGCTGGACCAATTTTGATAAAAAAATTGTATGGAGGTAGCTTACACCCTGGATTAACATATAGGCTACTTTTTATCCTGATATTCCCACGGGATCGACACTTAAGCGGGTGAAACCGCGGGGCACAGCTAGTCTCATATAACTGTTACTTTCTCTTCAGATAGCAAGCCACGTAAGTAAACAATTGTACACACATGTTACAATAACGTCGTGTGCACAGTGTGCGCGATGTTCCGTCGCGATATATCTTATGATAGTGGTGCAGTACTCAACAGACAGCGAACACCTGTTCCCGCCGCGCTAAGTGAACTATGAAAGTATAATGCCGCGTAAGAATAGCCGCCTGTACTACAGGCAACACTAGGGATGCTACACTTACATTCTGTAGACTAGGTAACACGTGCGATGCTACACAGACAGTGAACTGCAACATTGTTTGATTTAACTACCCTTTTATGCCGTGTTGAGAAAGATTTTTCAGTGTTAGCACTTACCTGATTTGATACTGTAGTAAAGGATAGAACAAGTTGTAACAGTTATTATATAAGAGTAAATGTAGTCTCACATTTACTCTTAATACGTTCGTCAGTAGTTATTTTTTGCGTATGAATGTGGATAACTATAGGAGCAGACCAAAGTAATTAATAAGGAATTTGCGAAAGATGATCATTTGAAAGGATTAGGAACGATTTTTGTATATTTTTTATTTAAAAGGTACACCAACGACCTATTCACTAGAAATATTGACATAATAATATAACATAGGCATTGAGTTATGGTGAATTAGTCACTTACAGGCGTACACAGCACTTACATAAAAATTAACTTTTTAAATATATGTTTCAACAAGATTTTTTGCTCATAGTGAGAATAGAAAAATTAATTAGAAACAAAGAACAAAACAAAATCATAATCGTCAATAATTTAATTTTTTAAATTAAATTTTAATATTCAAGGCAAACATTCGGCATAATACTCGAACTCGTATAATTTACCGTGTAAACATAGACAAGCGTATTGTATGCGTACCTTAAAGAGCTCTGTAATCCTGTGTTTGAGATGAGCCCCGCGGCGCTCTGTCGGTCAACATAGCAGGTGTAGGCTGCCCAGGGAGTTGCGCTCCTTTTGGCGGCAGTATCTCATATTCTGTTTGAGATGAGCCGCGCGGCGCTCTGTCGGTCAACGTAGCAGGTGTAGGCTGCCCCGGGAGTTGCGCTCCGGTTGGCGGCAGTATCTCATATTCTGTTTCAGTATACTTCGTTTATAAATAAAGCAAATATGAATGATTAATTATTATCGAAAAATCATGAAACGAAAACGTTACAAATTGTAAAATTGAGTTTATTGGTAGCAAACATTTTATTGCGTAAGTTTATTTGAAAGTTTTCTACGACTTACAGACCTTGTTAACGAGCAAACTAGACAGCAGTTTCATAAGTTTCTGGT
This sequence comes from Mesoligia furuncula, assembly GCA_916614155.1. Lineage (NCBI taxonomy): Eukaryota > Metazoa > Arthropoda > Insecta > Lepidoptera > Noctuidae > Mesoligia > Mesoligia furuncula. The sequence continues at coordinate 493,439 of OU744792.1, forward strand.
AGATAAATAAGATTTCTAAATAGCAAACCAGCACATATTTATATACATCTTTAATTTGTTCTTAGATAGGTACCTACTCGTATAATATCTTAGTACCTTTCAATAATAGGAAGCTAATGTAAAGTGAGTGTCGCACTACGGAAGCCATCACTCCGAAGGGACACATAATTAACACAAAATGGCCGCCATGTGACAGAAGGAAGTAAAAGCAAACAGGTTCATATTTACTGCCTCCGACGCACCAGAGAAGTAGATCGACTATTATATGCATATTTAATGGACACAGCCATATATCTGCATATCACGGCATCAGTCATTAGAACTGTAATTACTTCACAAGAAATCTTAAGCCTTCTATCAGTTTGCTCAAGGAATTTAAACACTATTTCAAATACCATGAAGACCCAAGTTAGCCAAGTCGATGTATGATTGAACTCATAAGTGCGCAACGTACACTGCTCGTCGATTTCCGGCGAACTGAACTGATGTTTGGCTGAACTTGGGCTTCACGTTTGCCCGGAGCGGGGGCGGATGGACCTATGTTCGAACTTCAACTTAGCAAGGATTAAGGTAGGTATTGTATGCATGAGTATTACATCGTTATCGTTAGAGTTTCTTGCGTTCTCGGCATCATTGGAAACCATGCACCTTGTTACACCCATAACCACAGAGATCAAGTCCACATGATCCCATTAGTATAAGACAGATAAATTAAGGGGGTATTCCTCAAAACGCACCAACTTTGAATCGCATCAAATGAAACCCACCAAAAGTATACCTCGAAACACACCATTCAGGTGCGTTGAGGAAATAAAAATAAAAATATTATAATTTTATTCCTCGAAACGCACCAAACGAAACGTCTATCGATATCATTTATTACGAATCCTTCATGCTCTTCTCTATGTTTCATCGTTGATGCATTTCGAGGAATAAAATTATAATATTTTAATTACTTTTTTTTTGTCGGCTAATACTTTTGGTGCGTTTCGAGGAATTCCCCAAATTGAGACCTTTGCGGATTACAAATATTTATAGTATAGTCCTTTTAATTCCATCTCAGTGGTATTTATTACGAAATCTGTCAAAGTGATTTACAACCAGAGAGATTAGCATTATCGTCACGAATCATCTGGGAGAGACTTTTGAAAAATTACTCTGCGTGAAATTGCTTTAATATTTAGTTCAGGACTGGTCAACTTTTTGATACTTTCTAGGCTACCACACAGTCTTACAGCATACGGAATTATTAACTACTGAAATAATAATGCGCTGGTTCTTGGTAGTAAAACAAAAGTAAAATCTGTCAATCAGAAATAAATACCAAAAGGTAGAAAAAGCATAAACAAAAAGTATAAAAAGGTGAAATATCAAAAGGAAGAAAAGACTTGCACAGTTATGTTCACCTGATACCAAATAACATAATATATTTCACAGCAGCCATCGGCTCACGGTATCTTGTAGTCTGCATTACAACTTTCCAAGGTGTCTGTGGTGTCTGTAATGAGACAAACTTTAATTATTATGTTGTTATGTAGATACTTTATTATTTCAGGCTGTCTGAAATTCTTTAATTGCATTTTTGAAGTGACTCTTGGCTGCTTAACTGGGTACTGAGTCGATGTCTCACATGCACACGACTGAACCTCGGGCGCCATACGCGAACACACGCCACGCAAAGCCACTGGCGGAAGCAACACACTACAATAATGTTTAGCGATATAATTAGTATTGTTTCTCTGACAGCTGCGCACTAACAAAGCCTATCATAAAGTCGTGTGCACGTGAGGGTCGACTCCAGCAGTGTCACACAATAGGGAAGCTCAGTCTACCCACACGACAGTTCTTTAAAACTCCGTCAAAGTTTAATTAAATACTCTGTTGAACTGAGCGCGGGGAATAACAAACGAATCAGATCCGTGTGGGACTGAGGGGTGTGTGCGGTTACCTTCGCTATGTTTGTGACGTATATTAAATGCGGATTCTGCTTAAGGCTGCTTAAGGTGGTTGTGGTGTATGTCAACTAAGTTTGTATAAATATTGGCTTATTTTATCAGTCTATCTTCATATCAGGCAAATCATTTTATGAATGAAATTGTAATTTCAAATCTTATCTGACCTGATCTACCTTAGACTTGAAACGCACCAAAAGAATTTCTAGAAAAAACAAAAGTGTACAAATAAACGTAGAATCCATCTGCTTTCCTAGACAGCATCCCGCTTTAGTTTCCACCTAGGCGAATATTCAAAATTGCTCGCTCCATGCAAAGTCCGGAAAATTGCTTCCATAAGACATTCAGTAAACGTGACGTCGTGTCGTCGTGAGATCTTCAAGAGCTATGAAAGTTGAAGAAGTTCAACTAAGTATATAATAACGAACTCAAACAATCAAGATAAGTGATTCACGAAAAAAAGTTTACGCCTTGAAAATAATGTGGCCCTGCGTTAGAACATGCGACAATTTAGAACGTATGAAACAGTGAATAGGCGACAGCCAGTTGACCCATCACAATTGTATGATAAGCACAGATCTCCTCTAAACGAGGTGCTATGTCGTATTGGCACCTTGAGCGATCTCGGCTATTACGTGCATTATTGAGCGAACTATGGCGAGCGCCGGTCACGCGCGGAGAATGCATAATGCAATAATGTGAGTATTAGCGGCGCTCGTGCGGTTCCGTACGCCTTCGTGCGGCTTCGTGCGGACCACTGCGATGTGGTGCGGGCTATTAAATTGGAACTTGACTATAATATACGCCGCCATACCTACACACTAGTTGTGTTCATTGTTTTGGAATATTCAGCTATCTTTGTGTTGAAAACTATTACTCCGGGTAAGTTACTAGAAGGAACATTGGCTACTTGTTTTGTTTTTTACTACTCGGTACGACTAACTACTTGAATGATCTCCATTTTACAGATCTCGTTTACAAAAACGTTACTGTTCAAATAATAATATTATAAAGTTCTCATTTACTTAAACAAACGATGCCTCGTCAGGAGTACTATCAAAATTATTAATTTAATAATATGTACTTGAAGAAGGTTTGAATCTTTGAATACCGCTTAGGTTATTACCAAAGGTATGAAAGAGTGGACTCAACTGCGTGTCGAGAAGGCAGCAGCGGTCTATAGACTGATTAATAACGAGACTATTGGTTTAAAGTATCGTTCTTTCAACATCAAACGAAATTGAGAATTGGTCTAGACAAGTTTGAATGACAAGCGACAAATCTAAGCTGTGCGCACTGCTGAAAAAAGACATGCTATAAGAACATACTACGTAGCAAATATAGAACGCAATGAAATAACATTTTATTGAACCAATGTTGCAATTATTACCTTATAATTTACTTAACGTAGGTAATGTTGTTAGCTATCTTCATTTGGAATGTTCGGCGCGGCGGCGGACCTCAACCGAGGCGGGACCTGTATCTTGCGACAGAGTGGTGATTGTGTGATATTTATTACTGTTTACCATTGGAGCTTATGTGAGAATAGGTTTTATAACATTATAACATTTATAGCAGCTCTCTGGGCTCTTCCAAGTTCACTATCGTTTTCCCAAATTCACCCCAAATCGTTTCGCCATCATCATCATACAGACTCATACAGTGTTTTATCTCTTTTTCTCGTACGCATACCTTCCACCTAACACAGGGAAAGAAAACTATACCTCAATCGAATCAAAGGTCACATTGACCACAGACATACTGCAAAGAATATTTGCTGCAAACTGTACATAATACGCGATTGAATTCTCTTAATTATATCGGTCCATTCAGTGGTCTTTTGAACTCATTCGATCGCGAGGTTCGTCCATGTAATCACGGATCAGAGCCGGGAGCGCATTGAAGCCCAGATATTGAAGCTCAATGAAATGACGAAGTGTAAAGAAAGATATCTTAAGTCTAAGGAAAGATGTCTTTGAGCGCTTTTGTTGAAGATGTCGCTACAATGGCGGCTTTCTCTTCGATCCGCGAAGTCTTAAGCACAATGAGCGCAGATCTAGGGTAAGTCTTAGAATGGGTTGTCCCGTGAATATAAAATGTATATATTCATTGTAATCTAGGTCATATCAATCGATCTGCGAAGTCAGATATCCGATCCCTACTTTGTCGAGAGCAGATTATGATGATTCATGTGTAATCACTTTTCATAAAGGGCAGATTGTCATCTGATATTGAAGCACTTATACTTTACAATAAAAGAGATCAATAGTAATATTATTATAATAGAAGATGTAGAATTAGAGTATACATTAAAACAGAGTTGTATATAATACTCCGCAGATATAGGTTAGTTAAATTGAAACAAATATTAAGTAAGGCCTCATAATTGTAACAAGATAATCTTTCCACGTTGTAACTTGCTCCCTCAAGTAGTAAAGTGTCTACCACTCGGCCATTAAACCTCAGTTTAACCATTAAATATTTGCACCGGAGCGCGCCATATAATGTTACGCACTGTTATCCCTCGTATCGTCGCATGAAGACATCAGAACTATATCAAACGCTAAACCAACAGCAATAATACGCCATACGTTCACTCATTTAGAATTACCGACAAGGCAGTAATGTGCTAAAATTAAATAGCTTTCAAACAACATCATAACTGACACCCTGCCATGGTATAATGATCCTACTGTGTATGCGTGTAAGGTTGTGTGTGGTTGTTGGCAGTGGGTGGTGATCCTTCAAGTAGGGTGCTCGTAAAGTGGCAGCGAGCCCGTTAGGCACGACGACGCCACTTTGTGTTGCTAGTTCTGTAACGATGGTATCTACATATTTCTGACCTTATCGCTGCTGTAAGATCGATGGGTACTGAGTTTTGGTGATTTCATAGTTTATAGAAAAATCAACAAAATTTCGATCTTTTTGTCACCGAGATAGAGTTTTCGAGTGTTAGAGCAGGATTCTAATGTTATCAGTAGCCAAGTGAATACGGACGAAAACAATTACTATCACTACTCTTCAAAGAATACTAAGTGCTATATTTCAAATGGTTATAATACTAATAAATGGAAATAGAGTGACCTTCCGTGACATTGGGATTTAATAACGCCATTTAGATGTATGAGAATGAACCTGGTGCCTAGGTATATCATAGAGATTCTACATAATGTTCTAGATAACAAATAAGTGTGATTACAGAAATACACGTAAAGAAAATAAGTAAAAAATAATAAAAAAATTAAATGTAATTGGAAAAGGATAAAATAATTTAATAAGTCGGGGGTTTTTAAATTATTTTATCCTTTTCCAATTACATTTAATTTTATTATTATTTTGTGTCGGCAGTTTTTTAAAGTTTTAATTTAATTCTTTATTTCATGCTTTTTGTAGGGACTCCTTAATTTTTGTATTTCATTTCTATTATTTTCTTGCGTTTTAAGATTTATTTAATTTGGTGTTTAATCATGTTTTTTATCCGACAAAAAATAATTATTAATTTATAGTTGAAGAATAATTTTTAAGACTAAACAGATTTTTTTGTTTTATTATATCCTTTTTCTAGTATTCTTCCTTTAGTTAATCAACTTTCGTACAAGTATTTCGTAGCTATTAGATATCTTAGGTATTTCAGAGAGTCCGCGTATCACTGGTCAGTTTTCCTCAGTCGTCAGTTTATTTAATTCGCCAGTTTCGTTGATTAGTCTGTTTCACTGATTCGTCAGTTTTGCCGATTAGACAGTTGCGTGAACTCGACAGTTTCCAGTATTTGCCAGTTTTCATCGATCCATCAGTTTTGTACACGCAAGGCAAAAAGTTTTTACGTGTTAAAAACACATACGGTATTTATCTAGTTTATAAAATGGGACTGCGACACTATCTGATGTAGAAATACGTTTGTTAAGTAGGATAATTCCATTCGTAAAAATGGTCAAACTCAGTGGTCGTAGGTACCAGTCATTAGTTCATCACTAATGACTGGTTCCTCATCAATCAGACAAAAAAATAATTTTCAAGTTTTTAGTTTTCATTTCATTAGTTAATGTTCCTCATTCCCTTTCAATATAGTGTACATTATTCTACTTGTCAAGCCCTTGCATTTGATACCTATACCTATTGGAGTTATGAAAAAAAAAAATGTAATTCGACATTTTGTGGTGGCGGCCATCTTCGATTTGAAATTTGTAATAGTGTATAGTATTCGACTAGTCAAGCCCTTTCATTTGATACCCATATTGAGGGAGTTGTGAAAAAAAAAGTAATTCGCCACTTTGTGGTGGCGGTCAACAAATATTAAATCCATTAATATTTATCATAGTGTATAGTATTCTACTATTTGATATTTATTATATTTATATATTTCCCTTTCATTTGATACCCATATTAAGGGAGTTGTGAATAAATATGTAATCCACCATTTTGTGGCGGCGGCCATCTTGGACCGATTTTCATCAAACATAGTTAAGAACACTCCCGACTAATTCACCTTTCAAACAAAAAAACAAAATCAAAATCGGTTCATCCGTTCGGCAGCTACGATGCCACGGACAGAGACACACACACACACCCCCACAGACACGTCAAACTTATAACACCCCGTCGTTCTTGCATCGGGGGTTAAAAAGGAGCACCTTTACTAAGTCAGATAAGCTTTTAAAATCAAAGCAAGGTTAAGAAAACAACAACTGAAGTCTGGAAATAATTTATAAAGAACTGTGGCGAACATTTTCTTAGTACATCGTTTACTTTACGCTTACATATTCTTTCAAAGTATTTCAACTCACCTAACCGTTGCGTGGTAGTATCGGTGTTATAGGCTGTAGGGCATCAAACTGAAGGGTATACGAATCACGCCTTTTGTTGGTGTAAGTATTCATCGGCAATCAACGTCTCGTCACACGCACGACTGGTACACTGCCAGCGGCCGTAATAGGCGGCTCGCGTGCAAATCAATCAGCCGACGATCCGACACCTGTCGATACACCCACACACTACTTTGTATATAGGGTAAACCCCGAACTCCCACTACCGTCGTATCACGTCCATATTAAGAGAAACTCGGAGTTCACAAACCTTTAATTTTGTTGATGATTCGAAGGGTGTCAAGTATGAAAGATATCTACAGAGCTGTGGATTTTATAGTGTCAACGAAATAATAGAACTTAATCTATGAGTAAAATGAAAGAAGTTAGCACAGGAATGTGCTTGATGTGGGGAGCACAGGACCGGTTGATGTGAGGAGCAATGGACTGGTTGATGTGAGGAGCACGGGTCCGGTTGATGTGTGGAGCACAGGATCGGTTGATGTGAGGAGCACAGGACCGGTTGATGTGAGGAGCACAGGACCGGTTGATGTGAGGAGCACGGGACCGGTTGATGTGAGGAGCACAGGACCGGTTGATGTGAGGAGCACGGGACCGGTTGATGTGAGGAGCATGGGACCGGTTGATGTGAGGAGCACAGGACCGGTTGATGTGAGGAGCACAGGACCAGTTGATGTGGGGAGCACGTTACCGGTTGATGTGAGGAGGACGGGACAGGTTGAGGTGAGGAGCACGGGACCGGTTGACGCTTGAGGCGTCTTCGGCCGATGCCAAGCAGTGGACCTCTGGCGGCTAAAATGAAGATGGAAGATTGAACAATATGACCGCACTTAAGGGGCTTACAGGACCTAAACGCAAAAAATGCAATTTTTAGAAACAATAAAAGTATAATTATGATCGACTACAGTTAACAAAATCAGAAAAATATATATTCTCCAGGATCTATGCTAGGTTGACAGTGTGTTGAAAACCTAATACAACTAATTTGATACGATAGAAAAAAATCATGAAGATACCTCTAAAAACTTTCTTTTTACAATAAAAACCATACTAATATACATAAAATGTCTTACGTTGTTTTTTTGTACCTACCACGAGTTGGTATACAGCTGCGTTACTAATAAGTAAAGTAGCATTTACCTGAAAACATAAGTAGTACATTATGAGGTATCCGAGTAATATATTTCATTGTAGTTTGTACAATTTCCTGTGGCCTCTTACGGCAATCTATCACACGCTCAGATGGCAGGTGGTTTGGTATTGAAATATAAGGAAACAACATACTAACACAATATTTAAAAAAAATAAATTAAAAAATTAAAAAACCCCGACACATAATAATAATAAAACTAAATGTAATTGGAACAGGACAAAATACACACATCAAAAGTGTCTAGGGATCAAGCATTTTTATGCGGATTTCTTGAGATTGAGATGTGGCTTTGTAATAAATTTATGATTTTATAAATTTATATGGATCCTTTTTGGTGCATTTCATAATTTGAATCAGGAACTGTGAATCAAATTCGAGTAAAAGATGAAAATCAGCTGTCAATATTTTCCCTATAAAAACATACAACGCATTGAAGACATTACTAGTGCTACTGTTTCCCTACTACTGATTAAAACCAACGTTATTATGGAGCGGCGACGTCATTTAAGCAGGGAAGAAATGCTCAGAGCCGTGGGAATGATAGAAGCTGGTTCCCGGCAACGTACTGTGGCTTTAGCTCTGAATACAAGTCAGAGTGTTATCAGTCGACTTTGGACACGTTACCGAAGCACTGGTACCGTGGCTGAGCGCCATGGAGGACGGTATCGCTGCACCACACGGAGACAAGACCGATACATTCAAATCTTAACTCGAAGAGCTCCAACAATAACCGCCATGATGTTAGCCGTGAGGCTTCATCACTCTTCAGGGAACTTAATTAGCGACCAAACAGTCAGAAACCGCTTGCATGAAGTGAACCTTCATTCCCGAAGACCGCTACGGGTACCACCTATAGCAATGCACAATCGTAGGATTCGATATCAATGGGCTCTTGAACACAGAAATTGGGCAGAAGAACAATGGCGTTTCGTGTGCTTTTCTGATGAGTCTCGTTTTGGTATGAGACCGGATACAAGACGTATACGACACTGGAGAACCCCTGGACGCCAACAGCGATTAAAATCCTGCCAGGAAGTCCATCCTTATAGTGGTGGAACCATCATGGTATGGGCGGGTATTTGGATCGGCGGCAACTGAGTTGATTTGGATCAGAGGCAACCTCAACGCTCAAATTTATGCTGAGACGATTGTATCAGACGACATCGTTCCTCTACAAGTGCAAATCGGTCCCTTATTTCAGTTAATGCATGATAATGCACGACCGCACACCGCAAGAGTTGTAAGACAGACTCTCGCCGCAGCTAACATCAATGTCCTGCCCTGGCCTGCTCAGTCGCCAGACTTGAACCCGATTGAGCATGCATGGGATATGCTACAGAGAAGAGCTCTGCCGAATATGGAGGGTATCCAGTCGCAAGAAGACCTTTTTTTGTTGTTGCAACGAACATGGGCGGCCATTCCACAGCGTGATTTGGATGAACTCATTTTGAGTATGCCAAACCGATGTTCTTGTGTTGTTAGTGTTCGCGGTAGAAACACGGATTATTAATTGTTTAAGTTACCCAATAAAATTTTAAAGAAAACTGTTATTTCAGTCTTTTTTTCGAACTTTTGTGTTAGTGGTTCAAATGTCAAAAATCCCTTTATTAGGAAAATGGCAAATTTCTTTATTAATGCAAAGGTGACTTGGTTTATCGTTACTGTGACAAACGAAAACACTTTATTTGATGAATCCTTAAAGAAAATTTTAATTAATATCAATCAGGAGAAAAGTTATTGCAATAAAAACTTTTTTACAAAAAAAAAAACAACCGACTTCCAAAAAACACTATAAAGTGAAAAATAACTTTAATTTCGGAAGTCGGTGTCTTTGGATTTGTATTTTAGTTTTTTGCCACCGACTTCCGAAATTAAAGTTATTTTTCACTTTATAGTGTTTTTTGGAAGTCGGTTGTTTTTTTTTTGTAAAAAAGTTTTTATTTTTCACTTTTTAGTGGGTTAGTTTGTAATTTATCTAAGTTACAATAGCCTAATGTCAACTGCTCATCACATTTTACAAAATATTGCTTTACCCGATCCAGGGACGCTAATTGTTGAGGAGTTCCCCTAATAAGAACCAGGAGAACTGGAGCTGATTGAGAAGTCACCATCAGCTCCATTTCACCATACGCATTGTAACGAGCATAAATTGCTTAGCAACCATATTAAAGTAATCGAATCGCAAGCCGTGAAATTTTTGTCATTGAGTAGTTCCGATGGCAATCTGTGGTCTTTATCATCAGCTCCACTTTACCAAATGATGATTTCCGAGAGCAAATGCTCAAGTTACTTTAAAAAAAAAGAATTTTTGAAATCGGTTCGTAAATGACGCAGTTATGCGTGAACAAAAAACGCAATGCAGAGTAAACGAAAAGATCGTTAATGTAGACAATATAGATAAATTTTTAGATTTTTGTTGATTTTTCAAAAACCGCTTGTCCGATATCGATAAAATTTTTATGGGACCATTTGGGAAGTATACCCTATCCAACAAAAAAAGAATTTTTCAAATCGGTTGGCAACCGACGGAGTTATGCGCGAACAAACATAAAAAAAAAAATACAAACATTCGAATTGAGAACCTCCTCCTTTTTTAGAAGTCGGTTAAAAATATATGTTGATCCCTAGACACTTTTGATGTATGTTATTTAAAAACCCCAGACTTAAATGATTTATGTAACGAGACTAAAACAGATAAATTGATATGGCAGTCGGGGGACCTCTTAGAATAGAAGGTGTTCCACAGAACGGTTCCCCGACAGGTAAAATGATTAAAGATCACTGAAGATAAATACTATAACACGATACTTAATTCTTGAAAATCACTAACAACTGTCCAACGTCACGTTTAAACGCTGAAACAATAAGATTCTTCATGATCCAGACCAACAAACAAATTATTTGTAATTTCCAATACTAAAATTTGTCTTGATTGGGGCAATTATCCCAGAATAGTAATTTAGAATGTACAATCTTTCCACATTATGTCAAAGACAGAAGATTCTGATTTTTTGGCAGGCCATCTACAAGTAGCATGCTAAAACACTAGTGTTTTAATTTTTTAGTCCAAACAATAGATTTTTTGTAATTAAATAATTGCTTCATATTTTGCAATAAATTACCAGCGTTGTGTCATCGCGCTTCTCTTTCTTTTCTATGCAGTCCGACAGTAACCGCGCTTTAGGTCATAAGATCACGAACTGACTTCATAAATAGGGATCAGCCCTGTGACTCTTTATTTCGCCAATAGATACCGTCGTTTTTGCTGTTTTACAAGCACATTTACTTGTAATACCTGCACTGCCAGCGCCCAATATTACCCTACATTCGTGCCCATGGAAGGCAAAATCATTAACACCAGATCGTGATGAACATTTGCCTAACTCGACTTCCCAACATACGCGCTACGTTTACAGGATGTTCTATTAGAACACGATGCCTCAACGGCAGGTGAATTAAAGGTAAACTATCAGCACCATGCTACCGGCGAGGTGCTCACGGTGCTATGCAGCGTGGGATTATTCTGGGTGCTATTGGGTTTCCAACAGCACGTTAGGAACGTTGTGGCTCACTCATTGCGTTCCGTATTCACTCTGCGACACTACTCGGGGTCGGCGTGGAAGGTGAGGCGCACGTGACACGATCATTACAAACTGAGCTTAGAAAAGCTTGTCGCCTACGTACCATTAATTTATCATTGAGCTACAAGTCTTCATTGAATGTTTGTTAATTATTTGATTGCATCTAGTCACTGTTTAGTAGTAAGTTTCAAGACATAGTAGAACATGCTATTGTCATTTTAGTATAATAGATAGATATCTTTTAAATTAACAGTTAAAGCGTTTCTAAGAAAGAGACAAAACATTCTAGATTGATATCATGCTAGCTGCTAACACAAATCTATGTGTTAATAATAAAATAAACAGTCAGAGCTGGGTAGCATCTGAATAAACTTCTAGCTTCTGAATTGACTTCTGCTAATCTAAAGTCTGACCTAAAAAAGCGCCAACGAAACGTAATGTGTCATCATTTATCTTTTGGGTGAGCTTTATCTGATATAATGTCATAACTTTGTGTTTACTGTGTCGATATCTCTTATCTTTTATTTCAGAAGCTTGGCTGAATGTATGTAGCTCAATTTTACAAGATTGAAGATGGCTTTATTATCATAAAAGAACAAAAAAATATGAATGAAGAAGGGCAGAGAAAAAAAAAGGTTGTTTTACAGTCAATGTTCTAATTTCGGTGTTAAATGAAAAAAAAATGTTTTTTTACAGTCAATGATCTAATTCAGGTCTTAAGTGAAAAAAAAAGAAAAAAAAAAGGTTTTTTTTCCGACGGGGTGTTATAAGTTTGACGTGTCTGTGTGTATGTTTGTGTGTGTGTCTGTCTGTGGCATCGTAACTCTCGAACGGATGAACTGATTTTGATTTTGTATTTTTTGTTCAAACAAAAAATACAAAATCAAAATCAGTTCATCTTGCGAACAAGGTGAATTAGTCGGGAGTGTTCTTAGCTATGTTTCATCGGTCTAAGATGGCCGCCGCCACGAAATGGCGGATTACCTACATATTTTTTCACAACTCCCTCAATATGGGTATCAAATGAAAGGGCTTGAATAGTAGAATACTATACGCTATGGTAAATTTCAAATTCAAGATGGCCGCCACCACAAAGTGGCGAATTACATTTTTTTTTTCACAACTCCCTCAATATGGGTACCTATCAAATGAAAGGGCTTGACTAGTTCAAATACTATACACTATTACAAATTTCAAATCCAGAAGCCGCCACCACAAAATGGCGAATTACATTTTTATTTCACAACTCCTTCAATATAGGTATCACATGCAAGGGCTTGACAAGTAGAATAATGTACACTAAGTGTATTGAAAGGGAATGAGGAATATTAACTAACGAAATGAAAACTAAAAACTTGAAAATTGATATTTGTCTGATCAATGCCCTAGATTGATAAGGCAAGTGGAGTGATGACTGGTACCTACGACCACTGAGTTTGACCATTTTTTAACCCCCGACGCAAAAACGACGGGGTGTTATAAGTTTGACGTGTCTGTGTGTGTGTGTGTGTGTGTGTGTGTGTCTGTCTGTGGCATCGTAGCCCCCGAACGGATGAACCGATTTTGATTTTGTTTTTTTTGTTTGAAAGGTGAATTAGTCGGGAGTGTTCTTAGCTATGTTTGATGAAAATCGGTCCAAGATGGCCGCCGCCACAAAATGGCGGATTACATACTTTTTTCACAACTCCCTCAATATGGGTATCAAATGAAAGGGCTTGACTAGTAGAATACTATACGCTATTACAAATTTCAAATCCAAGATGACCGCCACCACAAAATGGCGTATTATATATTTTTTTCACAACTCCTTTACTATAGGTATCACATGCAAGGGCTTGACAAGTAGAATAATGTACACTAAGTGTATTGAAAGGGAATGAGGAATATTAACTAACGAAATGAAAACTAAAAACTTGAAAATTGATATTTGTCTGATCAATGCCCTAGATTGATAAGGCAAGTGGAGTGATGACTGGTACCTACGACCACTGAGTTTGACCATTTTTTAACCCCCGACGCAAAAACGACGGGGTGTTATAAGTTTGACGTGTCTGTGTGTGTGTGTGTGTGTGTCTGTCTGTGGCATCGTAGCCCCCGAACGGATGAACCGATTTTGATTTTGTTTTTTTTGTTTGAAAGGTGAATTAGTCGGGAGTGTTCTTAGCTATGTTTGATGAAAATCGGTCCAAGATGGCCGCCGCCACAAAATGGCGGATTACATACTTTTTTCACAACTCCCTCAATATGGGTATCAAATGAAAGGGCTTGACTAGTAGAATACTATACGCTATTACAAATTTCAAATCCAAGATGACCGCCACCACAAAATGGCGTATTATATATTTTTTTCACAACTCCTTTACTATAGGTATCAAATGCAAGGGCTTGACAAGTAGAATAATGTACACTATATTGAAAGGGAATAAGAAATATTAACTAGGTAACGAAATGAAAACTAAAAATTTGAAAATATTTTTTTGTCTGATCAATGCTCTAGAATGATGAGGAAAGTGGAGTGATGACTGGTACCTACGACCACTGAGTTTGACTATTTTTATTACGAATGGAATTATCCTACTTAAAAAGCGTAGGTATTTCTACATCAGATAGTGTCGCAGTCCCATTTTTAAACTAAATCTGAAATACCTGAGATATCTAATAGCTATGAAATACTTGTACGAAAGTTGAATAACTAAAGGAAGAACTAGAAAAAGGATAAAATAAAACAAAAAAATATGTTTAGTCTTAAAAATTATTATTCAACTATAAATTAATAATTATTTTTTGACGGATAAAAAACCTGATTAAACACCAAATTATCTGAATCTTAAAACGTTAGAAAATAAAAGAAATGAAATACAAAAATTAAGGAGTCCCTACAAAAAGCATGAAATAAAAAATTTAAAAAACCCCCGACAAAAAATAATAATAAAATGAAATGTAATTGGAAAAGGATCAAATAATTTAAAAATTACATTTCATTTTATTATTTTTTTGTGTCGGGGGTTTTTTAAATTTTTAATTTATATTAGGAATGGAATTATCTTACTTAACAAATGTATTTCTACATCAGATAGTGTCGCAGTCCCATTTTATAAACTAGATCTGAAATACTTAAGATATCTAAATAATAGCTATGAAATACTTGTACGAAAGTTGAATAACTTAAGGAAGAACTAGAAAAAGGATATAATAAAACACCAAAATCTGTTTAATCTTAAAAAATATTCTTCAACTATAAATTAATAATTATTTTTTGACGGATAAAAAACCTGATGAAACACCAAATTATCTGAATCTTAAAACGCAAGAAAATAACAGAAATGTAATACAAAAATTAAGGAGTCCCTACAAAAAGCATGAAATAAAAAAAAATAATTTAAAAATTAAAAATAATATTAAAATTAAATGTAATTGGAAAAGGATAAAATAATTTAAAACCCCCCGACATATAGAATTTATGTAACGAGACTAAAACAGATAAATTCATATGGAAGTCGGGGGACCGTTCTGTGGAACACCTTCTATTCTATGAGGTAGAATAGAAGGTGTTCCAGCGATATCGGCGATTAGGAGACGTTCACCTTCACCATATTTATGACCAGAGGGAGAGGGACCATATCTGCCAGGCTATATTTTATAACGATAAACGTCACGCTTGGATGTAAGTACAGATGTTAGGTACGATAACGAAACCCAATAAACATTAAATTAGAACATTTCCATTCAAGGCCTCTAATGGTTTTTCTTAACTAGATAAAATTATAGTGAAAGCTACATAATCAATTATTCAAAGGAGTTTTCGATAGGTATAGCTTGTTCACACTCCAGTGACTACACAAGATAAAGCGGTCGACGCACTTACGAAGAATTTCATTTATTGCATACCAACAATATATGAATGAATCACGAACTCGCTACTATTTATACTATTTTCAGTTTCATGCGAACTGTAAATTGTGATGTGGCGATGAATTTAAAGTACTGTAGTGAGTGTATTGAATGATTCACGAGATCCGATAGCAGTGGGTGCCGTGAAGTATGAGAGCGGCACGACGCGCGACGTCAGTACAATGTACCTACTTTATTAATATTGATACGAGGTTGAAACAAGACACTCTTCGGTGCAGATGGAAGCTTAATTACTGTAAATAAGAATATAGTTTGGTTTGATTTAGCTCCGGGGTGAACGTGAGCCGTGGTTAGTTACAAACATCATTTATCTATATTGGTTTGAAAATTATGATTGATGAACTATGACATTAGATAGAGTATTACTAGGTATGTCTATAGCTAGAGTGATCTCAATGTTACAAGCCCGTGTGTTACTTGTCACACGTGGCAAGAACCGGTTTCCTATTCAGTTAATTACGTCGGCTATAGACGAATAAGTTAGTTCCAAAACTAGACTATTTAGATTCACGTCACAGTGAAGCATTCCAGTGAACAGATAATATTATACAATACGAAGTATAACAACCGGATCTTAGGTCCCGCGATCGAACTATGATCAATCACTATATGTGGGAACAGATAATATTATACAATACGAAGTATATAACCGTGGATGTTGGCTCCCTCGATCGAACTATGAACGATAGCTGTAGGGGGGAACAGATAATATTATACAATACGAAGTATAATAACCGGATGTTGGCTCCCGCGATCGAACTATGAACGATAGCTGTAGGTGGGAACAGATAATATTATACAATACGAAGTATATAACCGTGGATATTGGCTCCCTCGATCGAACTATGAACGATTGCTGTAGGTGGGAACAGATAATATTATACAATACGAAGTATAATAACCGTGGATGTTGGCTCCCTCGATCGAACTATGAACGATCGCTGTAGGTGGGAACAGATAATAGTATACAATACGAAGTATAATAACCGTGGATGTTGGCTCCCTCGATCGAACTATGAACGACCGCTGTAGGTGGGATAACATTCAGAGGTCAACTTTGTTTGCCACAAAGTGTAAAAATGGAACAGTTTTAGATTACGTAAATCCGAATCAACATAGACTGGAAGTCGACCTCGACCTATTTGGAAGAAACCTAGACAGATAAATATATTTTAAGTGTTTCTAGCCTTATGTACCGGTAGCTTTGTTTTTGCAATAAACGATATGGTACAACTACGAAAAAGTTGACGAAAGCAGTCTCGCAGAACTAGAATGACGTAGATACCTAAAGATGTTCTTTGTTTGTTTGTCCAATATTATGTCGAAGCAATAAAACTGCATTGTTCCAAAATCTCTGATCCTTCTGTTTTTGTTTCCTCAGCCGCAACCTGCTCGGCGGTGTTAGTGCATAAACTTGGTGGAGAGCTGACGAGCTGGCAGCGAGGTTGCCGTAATATGCAGTAAATGTATGCGAAACATAAGCAAATCGCGCCGTTTGGCAACGCTGCACATTTCACTAGCGCGCAAGAAGGGGACGATAGCGACTGCCAACATATCGCCCTACAAGTCTTCAAAACAAAGTGTGAATTACTAAGAGAAGCAAGAGGAATGATTCGAGCGAATAGAACAAAGGATCGGCAAGCTTATGACTCACTAGCTTCTGCCCGCGACTTCGTCCGCGTGAAATTTCACCCTCACCCTATTCACCCTCTTAGGGTTGGAATTTCGAAAAACCCTTTCTTAGTGGATACCTACTTTTAACAAAGAACACACACTCCAAATTTCATGTCTCTAGGACCAGTGGTTTAGGCTGTGCGTTAATATATCAGTCAGTCAGTCAGGACTTTAAATTTTATATGTATAGAAGATAAGGACTACTCATAATCGCAACTCTAGAACTACGGAATATTTTTGTACAAACTGCAGATGCAGGATGCAGGTAAACACGCTGTCACAATATTTTTTGACTGTAGGAAATATGGCGCCTAAGAATACATTATCTGTTCCTACCTTGGTATCAAGTCGCTGTTAGATAAGCCCAAGTTTGTACCACTTTACCGCATACAAACCAACTAGTTGTTTATCACTCAACAAACACTGTCTGTTGACATTACACAAGTGCGTTCAAATTAAATAGAATTAAGAAGTAGTCCAGGTCATTGATGCGCCATTCGCTGGTAAGTTCTACCGATAGATTAACGCTTGCGTAAACACAGCGCGAGTCTTATCGGACGCTCGCTGTTTGAACTTCGTTAGGACGACATAATAAAATTGTTGATATTGGATAAGGAGTTCCTTTCGTGTCAATATAGGCAGTTATCGATCAACAAGATTGCCGAAAAAACAACCTCGTGTCAACCGTGGACTACAATCTAAAAAAATAATATTGAAGAGCTGAAAAAATATTAGTCTCCGGTACCGGTCGCGTTTATTTAAAGAGCCTTCACAGTGACGATCCTTTATACTTCCGACGCCATCGCCATTGAGCAATCATCTCCATTTAGGTACATGAAGTCCTCATGTGCCATTGCAACACTTGTATGCAGTTGACAATTTGTTTGGAGATGGAAGCTACTTTTTTTAAATCCATCTACGCAATAATATTATTACAAAGAAAATTTTCTAAATACCCTTAAAGACTGCTGTCAAAGATCTACGAATAACAGCTGGAACCAACGGCTTAACGTGCTTTCTTTCGGCGGGGTCTCGATAAGTAATGGTCACCCAGCCGTGATGCTGTTGCATAGTTGCACAGAACTTGACAGTCATCGCTAATTTAAAGAGATCCGTACAGCTCATACCGGCGAAAGGGATTAGCCACGGGCCCATCACGTGACTGACCCTCACTTTATTGAGGATTATTGTAAAAAAAAAACGACTAGAAATTAAATTTATGAGTATAAAATACATCGCGTATTGTCTGTGTGGTGCCGGACTTAAAGAATAACACCACCCCATACTTCCCGTGGGTGTCGTAAAAGGCGACTAAGGGTCTTACCGGAGAATGGGCAGCAGCGTTCTCTATGCATTCCACCACCATACTATACTGCGATCGCCAACCCGCCTGCCAAGCGTGGCGATTATGGCAAACCCGGGGCCCTTTGGGGGAGGCCTATGTCCAGCAGTGGACGTCTTTCGGCTGAAATAATGAAATGCATCGCAAAAGTTTTAAAATTTAGAGTTCGCTTCGCTCGCTCTTGCATTCTACATTCTCTCAATATTCTTCTACTATTCTGCATAAGTTTACAAATTAACTCCTTTTTTGCTGTATGAATAGTCAAAAGAAAAATGTAACGTATCCGATATTGTGCAAAATTATTCGAGCTCGCGGGCATAGTTATTTCAAAAGAAAATTAGGGAAGGCGCGTATGTTAAAAGGTTGGGAACCAAGAGCACGAAGTGACTTTAATTATAAAGTCACCTTTTCTTTCGCTTTTGAATGATCCGCTTCCGTCTACAACTCGAACCAACAACGTGTATCAGTGAATAGTGTCTAGTACGAGCCAAGTGTGCAGTAGGTAGCTGCGAAGAATACCACAAAGGCGTTACTGCACGTTATGTCCTACATCACACCTACGTTACACAGTAGTAACATAGGTGTATCTAACTAACTCCATAGTAGTCTATGAAGTAGCAAAACTTGCAAAGACTATACACACTATACACTACACACTCACAGCCTTTACATTTCCTACGCATGTAGGAAGCAAGTGCTCGCGGTCCGAAAAACCACATACCAATTTTCAATACTTCGAAGAAACTGCTAAAATTAGGATTCTGAATCAATTAGTATAATTTTCAGTTACGCATATAAATTCAAAATCTATAATAATTTAAAACCTTCTACTTTGTTATTAGTATTTGTGTATTAATATATTTTTTGTGTTTTCTACTTCTCCATTATACCTGTGTACCATCTATTGTTGTTGAATCCTTTGGGTTAGGTTAGGTTAAAACAGTGGCGGAGGACACGGCGTGGCATACGCTGGCAGAGTGTGCCGCTTGGGAGGAGCCGCGCCGTGCCCTCGTCTCAGAAGTAGGCAGTGACCTGTCGCTGCCGGCCGTGGTCGAGTCGATGGTCGGCAGCGAAGAGTCCTGGGACGCGGTGGTTTCCTTCTGCGAAACGGTCATCTCGCAGAAGGAGGCTGCGGAAAGGGAGAGGGAGATCTCGTCCACTCACCCTGCCCGCAGCAGGCGCACCGGGCGTCGGCGGAGGGCGGACAACGCCCTCTTCCAGCCCCCCTAAATGGGTCCAGGGGCGACGGACTCGGGGACGTCCGCCGCCCCCCACACATCAGGACCCGAGGTGGCGGCGCGTAGTGTTCCACGCGCGCCCCTCTTAGACGTCACGGGGGGAGTCAAACACCTCACTCCCCCCCTGACCCGACGAGGCCCGCGGTGGCGGGCCGGCACCAGCCGGGGGTTGCGGAAGGATCGTACGTTCCCGCGACCCCTGGCGTAGGTGTGAGATGGAACACCCGGGTTGTTTTTTAGTCAGTAAGGGTCTGACAGACCCCGTCGCCCGCCCGGTGGGATCCGGTGGGATCCCGCGTTGTCGAGGCTCCACCACTCAGTAGCCGTGGTCACCCATTGTTGAATACTGCAATATTAAATATCTCTTTCTGTTTGGTAGTAAAATTCTATTAACATCTTAAATAAATTGCAAACTATAGCTTTGTATAATTTAGAAGCATTTATTTAAATTTTGTAAATGTAAGAACCATGTTTCCGTTTATTATGATTTTTTGATGTTGACTTGAAAGAGCATGGCAGATGAGAACGTGTCATGCTTACTTAAATGTCTCACCGATTGTGGCACGTGTGTCGGATCATTCAGTTCCCTACAAAATGGTTGAGCTGGATGGTGCTGATCCACGCGTCATGTTCGTGAACGGGCGCCGTAAGTTGAGACTGGTCATCTCTTAACTGCCAAGGCATACTTTTAATCTTATATTTTGAATTGTTTCTTCTTTGTCTTTTTTTTTTTACATTGTTCTCACTTATAGAAGCTGTTAAGAATAATGTACCCAGGATGTTGTAATATCTTGATTTAAAAGAGTGTCCATGGAGTTTCTTGCCCGTTCTTCTCCATACAGATCTACGTTTTGGAATGGGCAACTAGCTTCAACTTTCTGACAACTGACAGACTATTTAATTTTGACAATTCAAAAGTGCCTGTACAAGGTTTAATTGAAATAAATTGTTTGAGTTTGAGATGACGTAGCGGCAACACACGGTATGATTTTACAACAATTACGTTAATTTAAAGAAAACACTTTGTTCAGCCGGTCGGCAGTGGTGTTCAATCAACAAGTGACACAAACTTCAAAAGAAAAAAAATCACTTGACAGAAGCAGTTCATTAAAAGTTAGATTTTTTAAATCAGGAAACATGACCAAAAATAAGTTGCATATAATTTTAAAGAAGGATGGAATGTTGAAAACTTAACATGCAGTAATTACTAATACTGCAAATGTGTTTAGTTGTCTTGCTATTCAGTTTTAAAAGGCATTTTTATTTCGGAATTCTAATTAATGGGTACTCTAATAATTGTAATTCGTATTTTTGATGTTTTGAATTATCTTTAAGTCGGACTTTTTGTTATTCGATTTATTGAAACTCGGTGTTTTTAGAATATTAATATATAAATCAGATTCTCAAGTCGCCGCGGCCTTTGAAACTTTCTTTGCAGAGATTCCCATATCAACTACGAAATCTCTTAACTCATCACCCACTGCTGCAGAGCCTTTACTTAAAGAAAACGTTCCAGTTTGTGATTCTGAATTTCACTTCCAATATGTAACATGTAAAGATATAATTAAAACCTTTCACACGTTAAATGTTAAAAAGACCGCAGATCTATGGGGTAATTCTGTGGATGTTGCTGTCGATTATAAACATTGTAGCACCTACTTTAGCTGTTATATTCAATAATTGTATTGACCGTGGTGAGTTTCCTGATCTTATGAAAAACAGTAAAATAATACCGTTGTTTAAATTGGGTAGTACATCAGACCCTTCTAATTATAGACCTATTTCAGTACTACCTACCTTTAGTAAAAATTTTTAAAAACTTATTTTAAATCAATGGCAAAGTTTTTTAATAAAAATAAACTGCTACAGCTAGTCTGTGTGGTGCCGGACTTAAAGAATACCACCACCCCTTACTTCCCGTGGGTGTCGTAAAAGGCGACTAAGGATCGTACCGGAGAATGGGCAGCAGCGTTCTCTATGTATTCCACCATCATACCATACTGCGATCGCCAACCCGCCTGCCAAGCGTGGCGATTATGGCAAACCCTCCCAAAATTGGGGGAGGCCTATGTCCAGCAGTGGACGTCTATCGGCTGAAACGACGAAACTGCTACATAACAAACAGTTCGGTTTTACAAGGGGTTGTTCGACTACCGATGCAGGAGTTGAACTTTTAGGTTATATTTATATTGCATGGGAGGACAAATGCGATACTTTAGGAGTCTTTTGCGATTTGTCATTGATCAGGAAACTGCACCACCTCTTTGGATCTTCTTACTTAAGTGATAGGATTCAGAGAGTTGATGTTAACGGAAAAAGGTCACCCGGATCTGTAGTATGAACGGGGGTCCTCCAGGGCTCAATTCTCGGCCCATTTTTATTATTTATTATTTACATAAATGACTTGCCTTACCTCATAAGGGATAAACATGATATAGTGTTGTTTGCAGATGACACTTCACTTTTATTTAAACTCACACATCAACAGCTGGTTACTGACAATGTAAATTACGCCCTTGCAATTGTAGTTAACTGGTTTAATGTCAATAATCTACTTCTAAACGAAAAAAAAACGAAATGTATTAAGTTTACGTCACCCCACGTTAGACAAGTAGAAACTAGTGTTCTCATTAAGGATCAGGAGTTGAAACCCGAAGATACCACAGTATTCCTAGGCATAACGTTGGATGCCAAGCTTCAATGGGGCCCCTATATAGATAAATTGACAAAAAAGCTTAGCTCTGCAGCATACGCCGTTACGAAAATACGTGATTTAACTGATTTAGAGACAGCCCGTTTAGTTTAGTTATTTTCATAGTGTGATGTCGTACGGTATTCTGTTGTAGGGAAATGCCGCCGATATTCAGACAATTTTTATTTTACAAAAAAGGGCAATTCGCTCTATTTATAAATTAAGTCCCAGACACTCCCTCAGAGACAAATTTATAGAGATTAATATAATGACTCTGCCTTCTCAGTACATTTATGATAATCTTTTGTATGCACATAAAAATACTAATCTGTTTAAAAAATACAGTGATATCCATAACATAAATACTTGTTGTAGGAACAAACACAAATTAGTTGTTCCTACAACAAGGCTCAAGAAAGTAGATGCCAATGTATACGTTTTTATAATAAACTTCCTAACCACATTCAAGAACTAAGCCTTAATAAATTCAAATCTTTTATAAAGCGAAAACTATGACAGAAAGCCTATTATACTGTAAAAGACTATATTGAGGACAAACAGGCTTGGGAATGAGCTGCTCCAATAGGTTTAGACCACAGATATAGATATACCTAGACAACGCAAGTATCACGAACTGTATGAAAACCAAGCGTGCCATTTTTTTGACTACCTACTATGACGTCACAAGCTCGCGCTCTCGCTCACACTTACCCAGCCAGCAGTACAAAGGACTGAGCGCGAAAGGGGCGGCTTATGATTTGTAATCATAAGTTGGTGCAATTTTTGGCACGCGAAGTAGTTACTCTTGCGTTATCTAGGTATATCTATATCTGTGGTTTAGACAGTGAATGTTATTTTGCTGTTTTACACTTTTTTTTTTAAATCTATTTACTTATCATTGTATAAGTAAATAGATAAATAAAAGAAAGTGTATAAAGTGTGTAAATAACATGTACATTTACTGTATAAAGTATAATATTATTTTAATTACTGTGAATGTGAGGACTATGTGGGTCATTGTTTCCGTGTTAATCATGGTCTGGCAGTTTGAGTAGTTTATGCGGCCTACCCAAATGTCCTATCTTTGGTATTGTTCGTCGAATCGTTGAGCTCCATAAGTTCTGAGTTGAGCTGCACGGTTAGTGACAAATACGTGCACTGACTGGACAGGTCCACTCAATCTGTGTGGTTCTTTCCTCAAAAGATCATTTCAGACACCAATCCACATGGTCCTCAAAGATTATGTGCGGATTTTTTATATACACATTGATGAATTTTATTTAGACAATGACATAAATATTTACTTTGTAAAATATTTTTTTTATTTTTTATTTTATTATTGTGAATGTGAGGACTATGTGGGTCATTTCTTTTTCTGTTTTCCTTTTTAGGTTTAATCATGATCTGGCAGTTTGAGTAATTTACGCGGCCTACCCAAATGTCTTTTCTTTGGTATTGTTCGTCGAATCGTGGAGCTCCTCAACTTCTGAGTTGAGCTGCACGATTTTTGACAAATGCGTGCACTGATTGGACAGGTCCGCTTAATCTGTGTGGTTCTTTAGAATAGAATAGAATAGAGTACTCCTTATTATGTACACCATATTAATTACAGACATAAGGAATAGAAACTATACAAAGGGTGACACAATGGGCCGTCTCATCGCTAAAAGCGATCTTTTAAAAACAACCTTTGGATGGATTAAAAAAAGGTTCTTTCCTTAAAAGACCACTTCAGACACCAATCTACAAAGTCTTCACACGATCTGACCAAGATTTTGTCTGGACTTTAAAAGAGACTGTGACCTCTGAGTTTGTTTCGGCCTTTCTTCTCAGAATAGTCAGATAGGAAACGCGGCCGATCTCATCTAGTTTAAAAAAATGTAATTGACGTTTAAAAGTGTTTGTACAAACCTACTTACAGAAATAAATCATTTATATACACGACAAATTTGATACGATAGAAAAAAAAACTGGCCAAGTGCGAGTCGGACTCGCACACGAAGGGTTCCGTACCACAAGGCAAAAACGCCGAAAAAAAAACATGTTTGTTGTATGGGAGCCCCCCTTAAATATTTATTTTATTTAAATTTTATTATTTATTATTAAAGTTAAAATACAACTGAGTATTTTGTGAATATTTCAAGTGCCTACCTGTTGCCATTTTTGATATCGAGCAAAAAAAGGCAAAAAAATCGCGTTTGTTGTATGGGAGCCCCCCTTAAATATTAATTTTATTTTGTTTTTAGTATTTGTTGTTATAGCGGCAACAGAAATACATAACTTGTGAAAATTTCAACTGTCTAGCTATCGCGGTTCTTGAGATACAGCCTGGTGACAGACAGACGGACAGACGGACAGACGGACAGACGGACAGACAGCGAAGTCTTAGTAATAGGGTTCCGTTTTTATACGGAACCCTAAAAACCGGACAAGAGCGAGACGGACTCGCGCGCCGAGGGTTCCGTACCATCATATGTTTTTAAATTTTCATCGGCGAGGCCTATATCCATCAGAGAATTTTAACACTGTGCACTGCGGTGTAGAATATTGCAGTTTTATGTCAGCGCCATCTCTTGACCGATAGTGGAACTAATGTAACTTTTGTTGATGATTTCTGAAATAGTGTACTATTCAGAGTCTTCGTTTTATTTTTCCTGTAATCTTTACATAAACTTCTATCACATAGAATAATTTCAGATTTTTCTAAGGGGGGAACGGTATTTTCTTTTTACATTTTTCATCAAAAGTCGAAAACTAAGCGGCCTAAAAAAAAGAATTTTTTTTTGACAATGTGCAAACTGTGCTCTTCCATAAGATCCACATGCCCTAGTAACCCTACTTCAAAGTTTTTCAGATCCCCTTTCAGTCCCTATTGCAAAAAATATAGATATATTTTTATTTCTTTCTTATTTGCAAAATAGTTGGGCAAACGTCATCTAAAATTATTCCAAATTTCAAGTTGATAGCAGACAGACAGACAGACTTAGTCTCACCATAAGGGTTCCGTTTTCACCATTTTGGTACGGAACCCTAAAAGCCATGAAAATACCTCTAAAAACTTTCTTTTTACAATAAAAACCATACTATTATACATACTATCATACTGATTTTTTGTCAGATTATTCTACAAGCAACATACTAAAATACTAGTGTTAATTTTTTAGTCCAAACAAAAGATTTTTTAAAATTAAATAATTGCTTCATATTTTGCAATAAATTACCAGCGTTGTTTCATAGCACTCTGTGCAGTCCGACAGTGACCGCGCTTTAGGTCATGTAAGCCTCTTCGCACGGCCACTCGCAACGACGACGTGTGCCCTCACGTGTGTGCCCGTTCGGGTTGATGTCTCGCTGAGATTAACTTCGTGAACGCTCAGCATTTTCTGGCGAAGGGGCAAGTCGCTACGTAAAGCGTGACGCGCAGCGGCGCGCCGCATTTGCTTGTTTGGCGCCGACTCAAAATTACTTAGGTTTAGTTTAAGAACTTAGTTATTAAGGTTAAATAAAAAAGGTTTATTATTTTTTGTTTTTCAGTTTTTTCGGCGGTTTTTTTTGTGACTTCTAATTACTACATGCTTAATTTTTGATTATTTTTAAAATAGCTACCTTTTTCACTTTAGCTATTAACTGTTATATGTATAATACTGAGTAGAGTAAAAACACTTGAAGGTATTGCTTTATCTGGTTTTTTGGTATTTTTTTATCACTATGAACGAGCTTAAGCAGAAATGCAGAGACTGAGAGGTCTACACACAAGAGACTGACAGGTCTAAAGCTCATGAATTATGAAGTTTTTTTTAAAAATTAATTGTAATACACAACTGAGCATTAAAACCAGTGAGTGAACAGTAAATCACCCCTATTTTCCCACTTAGTTATTAGGGTAGGATTTTTTTCCTAATTTATATGGGACCAACTTCGAGGTATACCTTATCCAATAAGAAAAGAATTATCAAAATTGGTTTACTCTCTACAAAGTTATGCGTGGTCATACATTACAATCAGTGAGTGAACAATCAATCATCCCCTGTTTTCCTATCCTTAGGGTTGGATTTTTATCCAAATGTATATGGGACCAACTTCGGAGTATACCCTTTCCAATAAAAAAAGAATTATCAAAATCGGACTACTCTGTAAAAAGTTATGCGTGGCATGCAGTTATATGTAATACATATGCAGTTATACATAAAAAATATATATAATATACACGCGTGGACTTGAGAACCTCCTCCGTTTTTTCATGGGTTAAAAATTGGTATTTGTGACTGACGTAATAAAGTTTTTCGTATAAACTGGTATTATGTAGTGTACCCGTTTTTATCGCAAACAACTAATATATATAATTTTTGTTAACTTATTCTATTGTATGTAAAGTTTTCTATCTTTTTCATTTAGCATAATATAGGTAAATTAAGGTTAATTGTACGGTTCGTACACTTGTTGATGTTATTGTTGGAGTATGTAGAGGAAAGATCACGGGGTTGATGGCACTTAAATAAGTTTAATGAACCCAAGTTATGTACAATAATGCACAGCTGGCGATTCCTTTCTCTAGGTTGTTTACTCAGTTATTAGCTAAATCACAATGCCTATTAATTATGTGAAATATGACTTAAATACCTAAGCAAACTGACGCGCGTTCATTCCGCAGCGTCAGCAAAATGTTATAAACAGTTGAAGACTGTACATCTTGGCAACCCCAGAAGGACAACAACAACAAAGATAAGGAAAAACCATCACAAAGCAATAAAATTAAAACAATTAGTTATCAAAGTTGTACACAATGTTCCTAGTTCCGGTGTTGCTTCGGCCAGATGTTTCAGGATGAAGCTCCACGCTACTGTCCTTGCTCCGCGATGATGTTTCAGCAGTTTCCTTCTGACTGTGGTTCCCTTGACAGATGGTTTGAAGCTCGATATCCTCATTCTGTTGTCTAGTGGTTGAGTCTCTTGACATGTTTTTGAAACAGTGGAGACAACGCTTCCTCCCAACCGCCACAAGCACAGCAATGATTGCCGATGTCCACAAAAGATAGCAGACGATATTAATAATAAAGGTTATTTTGAATTCTATATATAACAGTGTAGGCACTTATCGACTTGAAATATGACCGTCCTGTCCATCGCAGGACCTCCAATTGTAGGTTTATTAGATGCACTCTGGTGCTTAGTGTAAAGTTGATCCCACAAAAACATTTCATGTTAAATGTTGCCAAGACGAGACCATGTAGCTCGCACTGTCAAAAAGTAATCAGATCTCATGTAGAGCCAAGCTTCTAACTCTACACGCCCTAACTCTACAAGGCCTGACTTCGCAAACTCTACACCTTATGAGAGTTTTTCACCTTACGCTCATGTGAATGTAGCGAAATGGCCGAGCCATATTATTTTGACTAAGGTGTAGAGTTTGCGAAGTCAGGCCTTGTAGAGTTAGGGCGTGTAGAGTTAGAAGCTTGGCTCTATATGAGATCTGATTACTTTTTGACAGTGCGAGCTACATGGTCTCGTCTTGGCAACATTTAACATGAAATGTTATTGTGGGATTTCATTTCTTTTTGTAAGTTGCTTATGATATTTATACGAGTATTTTTTGCTGTTGTTCATTTTTCTTTCTTTTTTTGGGGTTTATTTATAACAAGGACCCCCTATATAAATTTTCAGACCTCTAGCATCAAAATTTACGGATTTTTTTTTTTTTTTTTTTGGGGGGGGTAAAAGTTTCAAGTTTTAATATTTTTTTGTTGTTTGTGTACTATTACTAGCTTACATACCAAATTTCAGCTTTCTAGGACTTCAGGAAGTACCTTAAGAATTTTGATGATCATCAGTCAGTGAGTCAGTGACGAAATCGGGGTATTTTAGATATCAATAAAATCTAAAGTATAAGAGCTATGCAATTGAAACTTTATAGGTTTAATAAGTCAACCACTGGCATCATATTCCGAAAATTTTGTTTATCTGGTATAATCCAAACCCAAGTTAAGAGGGTTCAAAAATACGACGAAGTGCTTCGAGAAAAGGTAGGTAGTGCCCTTGCGCTTCGCTTGGCTGGTCTTGGCGGGGGCACTCCCGTGCCCCCAGATATAGCGCTGGAGTTGTATATCTGTTATGTTCAGACAGCTGTTTACTAAAGTGGGTATACGCATCTTCACATGAATAGGTACATCGTTCCAAAACGCAGGTGTAATGTGCCCGGTGCGCCGGGAGCGTGTGGGGCGTCGACCCGACGTCCGTGTCGGTCCGTGTCGGTCTAATTCGACGGCGCTTTGAACTGCAACAGTTATGAATGACACCGCTCGTAAACAACGGGCTTTATGACGTCACACATGCTTTGATCTTGACGGATCACTGCGCAAGCGGCGCGGCGCGGTACGACGACGCCGACGTTGTATGGCCTTAAATCAATCGGTGACAATGTCACGTGTTTTGTATAAAGTGTATTGTTTCAACGTCAGTTATAAATTAGACGGAGTTAAATGAAAAGGATTCAATCCCCACATAGTTAGTTTTGAGAGATTGTATTTCGTCTTTGATTCTCCACTTTTACTTTCTGAGGTTAGTTCTAATTAAAGGTTAAACACATATTATTATTTTGTTTTTTAATCTCTAGTCCATCATGAGATATTAGCAAAAATATGACATTGGATCCTTTTCGTAAAAATACTATTTAAAAAGTCCTGGATAATAAACATATTTAGCCATAAGGATCCAACCTTTAATATAGAACAAAAACACTAAATAAAATAAGGTATTGTGACAGGTATGTATGTCTTAGAAAAAAAAAACTTCACATAGTGTAATATTTATTTTTAATCTTCAATCACGACTATCATAATTACTAGTTTAGTTAGTATAGATCTTAGTTAGATCAAAAACTGAAATGAATATTTTTATTAAAAGGCTTGAAAGGCACTTAAAATTAAATAAAATATTATTATTATTTATTATTAAAGTTAAAATACAACTGAGTATTTCGTGAATATTTCAAGTGCCTACCTGTTGCCATTTTTGATATCGAGCAAAAAAGGGCAATAAAATCGCGTTTGTTGTATGGGAGCCCCCCTTAAATATTAATTTTATTTTGTTTTTAGTATTTGTTGTTATAGCGGCAACAGAAATACATAATTTGTGAAAATTTCAATTGTCTAGCTATCGCGGTTCTTGAGATACAGCCTGGTGACAGACAGACAGACAGACGGACAGACGGACAGACAGCGAAGTCTTAGTAATAGGGTTCCGTTTATATACGGAACCCTAAAAAGAATTAACATGAGAAAATATCAAACAATCCGTCTTCAAAATTAAGTAGACTATATTTTTTACTTAAACAGTAATTCGTGAATAATGCCAGTCGTTAAGGGTCGTCAGAAGCCCGAAAGTCTGACAGACAGTCTTACCAACGGGTACCCAGTAACTGCGTTGTGGAGGTCAGATAGGCAGTCGCTCCATATAAATACTGGTCTATCTCTCTACTCAGCTACATCCCGTTAGACTGGAAGCCGACCCCAACATACTTGGGAAAAGGCTAGGCAGATGATAATTTATGAGGAAAGACCCAATTTCTTGTGCCCCGCGGCCAGCTTCACCTTCGAGCCACACATAGCAGTAGCCATTGTCGCTTGATCCTGCATAACTGCGGAATACATTCCGCAGTTATACAGCCATAACTGGCGCATATAAAAATCTCTGCTAGTGGAAATCCGGGGGAGTGGAAGAGTATTTTCCATGTCATAAGTTAGACATTCAAACTTCTCGTCTGTGGTCGCTTTTTCAGATTATCATTCATGTTGTTAAGTTTCAGCTCGTTGAAGATGCACCTGCCTTTCCCTTTGAAACTTGGCAGCTTCAGTTTCCGTGGCATTGGCTAATTTTATGTGCAGCGTGTTGGAATTAATGCAAGTGTCCTTTTTTAAGATTTTACAATGCAAGTTGAAAAAATTATCAAACATACTTTTTAGTGTGCCAATACTTGCTGGTTTTTTACTTTCCCCATATGCATTTTTATTGTTCTACATTATAATTCAGAGGTTTTTGGCACAGTCATCACTTTTTCCGTTTACGAAATCAGTTTCCTGTTCATTATCTATTAAATTTTGAACTAAGTACTTCTCTGTTTCTTTTTCTACGTCTTTTGAATAATCTATTTTTGGCAATTAAATTATGTCATAGCTAAACGTTTACAATAGATCTAGAGTGTCTGCATACATAGGTCGAAGAGGAGACGATGTTTCTTTTCTACCTACCAAGATACAATACATCAAACATTAATTTCTGACACGATTAACTATTTAGTACTAAAATAATAATAAGAAGAAGATACTTACTTTCAGAAATAATTTCAGCATGATGAATATGTTTTATCCAATGGGGTTAAAGGCGAGTATAAAGGAGCCGCTGGTGATTCTACAAAAAAAATCGTACACATTATAATGTTGGCAAACTATTGACATGGATTACAAACATTTTACGAGTTCAAAACTTAAGAGCATCATTATCTTCAGCAACAGCATTAGTTATAGTAGCTGTTATTGGAAGCACTGTTACGCAATCAACCTCTGCAAAACACCCAATCAAAATTGTGGAGAAGAACCGGCGTCTCTTAATCTCATAATAAGAAAGAAGATCTTTCTTATTTTGAGATTAAGAGGCGCCGGCCGCCACTGAGTATAATGTAGGTATATACAGGGAGTTCAGTAAGAAAAACTTTTTCCATCCTACTTACCAGGTCCTGTAAACATACTGTAGCTTGTTCTTCTACGCGCTATTCTTCGCAGGAAACCACACTATCAAGTGGGTCATAAATTGTCGAGACATAAAATAGACGCGGTCCCTAATGCTAGTGAATTAGACTTATTTCCTGTGACTTGGCTCCTAGCTCCGCCTTCCTCGAACGAACTAAATCGGTCACGATAATTATAGGAAAATATAAATATTGCGTGCCAACCGAGCGAGCGCCATGCGCCACCTCGTCCATATCCATACTGTTTGACTTGAGAATAAGCCACAAACGTCGACGGAACCAAAGCAGCGCGAATTATACACATATACTTCTGTTTAGTTTTGACACAAGTCAGACTGAACTGTCAATAAATCAGTGTCCATAGTAAGACCAAACAAATAAGAAAGAAATGTGTTTATTATGTAACGTTTTCATTAACTAAGTGGTCGTGTAGAGTTATGACGCGACGAGACAAAGGCAGTTACGTATGAGTAACGTCGGGCAATCACGGAGGCAACTAGCCGACTAGTATTGTCACAATAAGGATATAGAGCGCATGTGCATAGGAAGTACCTACATACCTAAATAATTGTGCGAAGATATCACACGGTAAAGTTTTGAACACATGCAGGTTTTGCACGCTTACGTACCTACGTTTCATTTGGTCTCTATGAATGAATCTACTGAAACTTCCAGTGGGTAACGTGACGTCTTGTGCCTTCGGCGGCGTTGCACTGGTATCATCAGTAAACATAAGCAAACGATACATCAAACTGCAGAACAACTCGAAACTTAAAGGAAATTAAAAGAATATTAGTTTTAAGGAGCGGTTCGCGTGCGACACTCACCCGCCAGATCGTGCGCCGCATGCAATCTGTTCTCGTTGCAGCTGTAATTTACTTTCCGACCGCAAATCGAGACGTTTCGTATCTGTAACAAAGAAAACTTTATAAAGCATTACAGACACGCATATTACGTAACATATTGGGCAAGTACGTAGATAAGTAACGACTCGCATGGAAGACTTGAGAACGTCCCGTTTGCCGCGCTGTTAGCAAGTCGCGTGTATTTCATCCGAGTCGCGTGCAATGAAATGGCGCCTTAAATCGAGCGTTCGCAAAATGTTCATTATGAGCGTTTACGTCGTACGGCATTTCATACAAACTTTCAAGCCCTTGTTTTTCGAAATGAATGAACCGATTCTAATGAAACTTCATACGCATAAGCAGGATACAAAGGTCTAAAAAGTTAGTAGAGAACATTTTAGAAAAATAGTGTTGCAGCCAAAATAGAGCGATTTTAAATTTTCGATAGAAACAAAGATTTCCAGTTGGGTCATTATTTAGGGCCAGATAAAAAAAAAAAAAAAAAAGGAGATGTCCAGAAATGGTTTTTTATTATTTAATAATTCTAACCAGGATAAGTTAAATATATTTGGATAGACATCCCAAAAATAAATGGTTCTAACTATTTCACAGATTTTTAAAGCCCTCCAATTTTGAGAAAAATATTTTTTTATTTTAGTGTGAATGTGCTCCTAAAATGAACGAACCTTTCTAATTATCTCGGATAATACAGTGAACGCACCCTAAAAAATTATAAAGTTGTCAAAATTGACAGTATTGACACATGGTACTGACATTATACTGACAACACAGAATACAATAATAAATTATTGTTTGATTTGCGAGTTTATCACAGACTACAATATAATATATTATTATGGAGTATAACAATGTGAACGAAACAAATATTATTCATAACAAAGATTATTTATTTACCTCTGTAATATAATCTATACTAATGATAAAGCTGAAAAGTTGTTTGAACGCGCTAATCTCTGGAACTACCAGTCGGATTTGAATAATTCTTTTTGAATTTGATAGCCTAATTCTTGAGGAAGTATAAGGGCAATCGAATACATTATCATCATGCTACGACCCTCAAAAGCCGAGTAAAGTAATAAGAAAAAGGTCTAAAGAACACTAAGCGAAAATGATGTAATCGTAACTCGAACGAAGTCGCGGGCAGAAGCTAATAAGAAATGTTTTCAGTGAATGTGTAGCATAATTCTTTTAGAACTAAAGCGCATTCTACATGATTATGGCTATACTTCGAATGTTCATGTGCAAGTTGCAATATTTTACAAACACCTCGGTTATCAAGAAGTGCATGTTTCAGCATACTCCACAGGGATGGCTTAGCAGGAATAAATGATAATAGTATCTACTGATTGAAATTCCTTTTTAATGATTTGGAATCGAGAGAAAAGCGTTTCGACAATAAATATGCTAATTGGATGCAAGTGTTACTATGTATTTTATGTATGTAGTTTTGTTATGAAATAAAACGTTTTTTTGGTTTTGAATATTCATTTATTAACTTTCTTCATTTTCAATATCTTCTCTTATTAAAATATTGTCGAGAAACTGAGCAGGTGGAGATATATCGTTTTGATGCCGAGCGCATCCAAGATACCAGACTATTGTCATCACATGAGCACCGCTTCCTATTACATGCTCAAGCATTAGCAGGGATCTGAAATTAAGTTTTAATTTATTGTGTGTTCCACTAATCAGAGATACAATAATGTACTATGTGCAATGTACTATTTAATTTACATATTAACCTGACGGGGGTTGATGATGCCAGCTATATAAGCCTGCTCAGGATGATCAACAGGTAAGGGACAAGAGCGCCTGCCTGTTCTTCTTGAGATAGAAACGCCACAACATGCACATACTGATTGATGACCCAGCTGTTGGTCACCTATATTGTGCTGGTTTCTGTTTTTCAGTTCTATTAGTAAAAGGTTGATGCATTCTTGGCAAATGCGATCTCCATCTGTTACCTAAAACAAAATAATATTTTAAGAACACCGAATCGTTTTTCTGCATCTTCTTTGAGCAAAGTAGTGCTATTTAATCTTTTTTAACATAAGCTATTAAGCCTGGTTACACATTAAAAAAAAAAACTTATACATAATGTAAGTTAAAGAATACATTACCTCTTGAGCATCCATTCTTCAATTATTGAGACTATCTCTGGGCTCATGTTAAAGCGTTATATTCATAGTGCTGATTTATAGCATGTACTGCTATATTGCAATTTATGCAGAGAGCCATAATCTGAAGATAGAAATTAAAGTTAATTTTTGCAGACTATCAGAGGTCGTAAAACAGGCAAAGGTTGTGCAAATAAAACCCCTAATGAGCTAAATATAAATAAAGAACAGTACTTACATACGGGGTTTTAAATCCAAAGTCCTAATC
Organism: Mesoligia furuncula; assembly: GCA_916614155.1. Taxonomy (NCBI): domain Eukaryota; kingdom Metazoa; phylum Arthropoda; class Insecta; order Lepidoptera; family Noctuidae; genus Mesoligia; species Mesoligia furuncula. The sequence continues at coordinate 527,796 of OU744792.1, forward strand.
GCGTGCAATATTAAATAATCGTTAAGAAAAAGCAAAGTCGTCAGGGTTGAAGGTTCGTAAGCTATCGGTATCCTAATCATGTGCAACGAAGAAGAATCCGTTGTGAAAAGGCCAAGTCAGTTAAATCAAAGAAAGCAAAGCACAAATTAAAATACGTTATCATTGGATAACACAAAAGGCACGAGCGAAAGTGTGACGTATCAGACATATTTGTTTGACATATGAATGGAATCTATCTGTCATTATGACATTTTCAAAGTGTGTGGGAGGTTTCATTTGGGTTGCCATCAACAAATAATATACATGTACTAACATTAATTAATTTATAATTTTTCTCTTAAATGGAGGGCTCTAAAAATATTATTTCAGTGGTTCCAAGTTCCATATTTTAGTAGCTTTTATTTGGATGTAGTTTGATTCTGGTTAGATTTTTCTCGGAATAAAAAACCAGCGTCCATACAAAAAGCGGACATCTCCTTTATTAATTTGTTTTATTATGGATGAGAACACGCATATTAATCACAGATAAAATATAATTAAAGATGAATACAGCTTATTTATTAAAAAAACTCAGTAAAACATTTTTTGTAGGTAACGAAAGTAATCGAAAAGAACACGAAAAATAACACTTATATGAATCATAATCAGTCTCTTAATTTAAACCTCTGCTGAACCTTAACTAAAGGTAAGTACTTTTAAAACCAAGAAAAATAATTACTCAGAAATCGATGAAATTAAATAATAATTTGTCGTGAAAAAAAAAACACTTTGACCACGAAAGTGATGTCACTTAAGTTACCTAAGTATATTAATCTTAATTTGAGCCAGTGCTGTCCGAATCAAAGAAAAAAATACGCTTTTTACGGGGATACGGTGCTCCAGCATACCACAGTATCAGTTGAAGAAGGTCTAAGTTTACGAAGACAGAGCTTACGCGATGTGGATATTTGGCGTGAATTCGGTGTTACAGAAGGTATAGCGAGCTGAATCCAACGCAGAACCCTTTTTAGATGGAGATGGCGAGCTTGCTGTACTGGTGTTATATAAACTGAACGCTGTTTCTGTCTTCTTGTAAGGCAAATGGAATATTATTCTCTCTATATGCTCTCTCTCTATTATTTTCATGCTCTCGTCTTTTTGCCTTCTTTTCTTCATCAGTAGTTTTGTTGCGAGTTCTGGCCATAGCTGTAAGAAATTATTTTTTATTCTTTGATAAATCGTATTTCGTTATTAAAATTCATGGAATGTTAAACTGTTGACCATTTGAGGTAGCTTGAGGTATTGGCGACTGTACCACCCTTATTCAATAAAATGATCTAATTTTGAACCACAGAATTCAAAGGATGCTGGCTTCAGCAGTGTTATTAAGTCGGCATTAATAAGAAAAACCCTTTTTAAATTTTTAGTCCTTGTGACCACGAAATTGATAATTAAGCACTTTACCGGATCTAGTATAAAACAGTTTTGAGGTAAGAAAAAATACAATAGCCTATTTGCAACATATCCATAAATCGAACAGAAGATGTATTTAATTCTATTTTTACCCGACTGCGTCAGAAGGAGGGTTATGTTTTTCGAGTGTATGTATGTATGTATATTTCTTTGGCATGCTCTGTAGCCTAAACGGCTTGATCGATTTCAGCTTGAGAGGTGCCGTTAGATTCGTCTTAATTGTGAGAGTGACATTGGGTATATCAAAATTGAAAAAAAAAAAAAAAATGGCCGATTTTTGACACATTAAGTCTTCTAAAAAAATTTTTTTTGCAAAACCTGTCGAGTGGGGTATCAAAATAAAGGGTTTTAAAAGGTGATTACAAAAATATATATAACTTATACAGTTAAAAGTAATTCGAAGTAACAAATCGTTAAAAAAGACGTACCAAGAACTAAATCGTTTGCGAAATCTTTCACATTTGTAAACTAAAAAGCTGGAAATAAAAAGTAATTTAAAAAACAAAAAACCCGACTGCGAAACTGAACAGCTAAAAACAAGCCCATTTTAAATTAAATAAAGTTGGAAGCAGGCGGGACCCATACCATTTTTATTATATTTTTAAATCCAAATGGCTCCCGCCTGCTTCCAAGTTTATTTAATTTAAAATGGGCTTGTTTTTAGCTTTTCAGTTTCGCAGTCGGGTTTTTTATTTTTTAAATTACTTTTTATTTCCATCTTTTTAGTTTACAAATGTGAAAGATTTCGCAAACGATTTAGTTCTTGGTACGTCTTTTTTTACAATTTGTTACTTCGAATTACTTATTTTTAAAATTACTTTATTTAATTAACAACTTACCAAAATACAGCTATCACGAAAGTGATAGTTGTATTTTGGTTGAAGTTTGACACAATCTTTTTAACACACAGAATATGTTTTTACACAAAAACCGTTGATGTTTTCAATCACCATTTTTTTGCGATGTTATGACAGCCAATTACTTATATCTTATCTTTTTTAAATATGTTATTTCGAAAATGTTCTTAACACATTGAAGGACACTGAACGAGACACAATAGAAGTTTTATTGTTATTACGTCTATAGGCGTTAAGTGTCCCGCAAAGAGTTAAGTAACTTTTTAGACATTTGTATCCTGCTGCGTATGAAGTTTCAATAAAATTGGTTCATTCATTTCGAAAAACAAGCGCTTGAAAGTTTGTATGAACGGTGTAAGCGCTCTTAATATTAGCTAAATATGGAGCGCGGTGTGTAGGTACGTACTGTACGTACAATTTATGGCGACAAACGGGCTAAGTTTCTAGACTAATTCCGAGCTTGGTAAAAACAAACCTTATTTAAATTTTATAACAACAGAATATAACTTATAATCTGTTTTGTGGAACGCTTAAAAGTTTTGTGTTGGTAATCCGGTCGGTTGTGTGTTATTTGTGACATGGAGCGGTAACGGTTTAAGAGGACATGTCCCGACTGTCTGAGCGCTGCCTTCACCACACATCGCACTACACCGCATCGCACGCGACTCCGGTGGACGGTGATCTAGTTACGAGCTCCAGATTTTTGTCTGCGTGAAACATTGCTTTATGATAACATCTTCTAAAACTACTTACGGTTAAAGCTCAGCTTATGAAGGCGAAGACTGATTGATGAGGTACTTGTGCTGTTGCATCACAAAACAGGTGAATACGTATGATGTGAGCGTTTGGCCCGGCGCTGTCGTGCTGGCGGTGTTCGGCGCTGGCTACGCAGAAGAGACGTAAGACGTGGATGGGACGCAGACGCGGGGATTTCACGTATCTTCATGCAAAACGCGATCTTGCACAAAACGTGCAGAAAGGTCAAGACGCAAGCGCAAGTCACTTTTAGTCTAGAGCTTAGTTGGCCCTGAAATAGCGAGGAGACACACTAAAAGTAAGAAGAAAGAGATAAAATCCATACTTACTAATATTATAAATTCGAAAGTACCTAACTCTGTCTGTCTGTCTGTCTGTATGTTACCTTTTCACGCCTAAACCACTAAACGGATTTCGACAAAATTTGGCAGAGAGATAGATTGCATCCCGGGGAAGGACATAGGATAGTTTTTATCGAGATATCTCGCGGGCGAAGCCGCGGGCGGTAGCTAATAATAATACAGCGTAAAGCGGTGATACAGCGTGAGGCTTCATCATGTGCACGAATGGAAATGCTTAAGTTGACAGACGGAAGAAATAGTGTTTTACAGTGATGATTGTATTTTTTATTACGTATTTTCTGATGACAATAAACTTCATAATTATAAATATGTAAGTCTAAAAATATTGGATCTGCCTGCTAAAGTATGTATGGTACGCAGCCATGTGCAAGGTTTTTCTTTAAAACAGTTCATCTAGGAAATAAATTTGACTCAATACTCAATACTTTATTGCATTCCATAATGTGTATGTACATAAGACAGTTGATATTTTAATTGAGTTATAAACGTGGTATTTTTACTTTTTAGAAAGCTAATATGTTAAATAGTTTTAAGTAATAAAAAAGGTAGGTAAAGGGGCGTTTTATTGAGACATTTACAATTAGGTATCGTATAAATTGACGAAAACAATACAAGATTTTTTTATCGAAACAACTTAAGAGCGTTAACGCCGAACGGCATTTCATACGAACTTTCAAGCTCTTATTTTTCGAAATGAATGAACCGATTTTAATGAAACTTCATATGCATAAGCAGGATACAAAGGTCTAAAAAGTTAGTAGAAAACATTTTCAAAAAATTGTGTTACAGCCAAATTAGACCGATTTTAAATTTTCCATAGAAACAGAGATTTCCAGATATCTTTTTTTAAATAAGACATTTTGAAAATGTTTTCTACTAACTTTTTAGACCCTTGTATCCTGCTTATGCGTATGAAGTTTCATTAAAATCGGTTCATTCATTTCGAAAAATAAGGGCCTGAAAGTTTGTATGAAATGCCGTTCGGCGTAAACGCTCTTAATGCTCAATTGAAGGCGGTTTTTCTTATTTTGTTTATGAGGTCCCCCTATTATTTTGTTTATGAGATCGCCCTATTATTTCCTAGCATTACTGAGTTTGTTTCATCTAGACAGATCTTTTAGTTTAAAAGTTACCTATAGGTATCGTTTTGTTTGCACGGGGTTTAAAAATACTACATTAATAAATAAAACCATGTACAAAATTCTGCACAGTTTCCCTCATTTCAATACATGCACTTTGTGAAGACGCACACCCTATTACTAGACAGTTTGACTAACTAAATCCTCTGTAAGAAGTTTTCCATTTTCATAATAGTCTGAAATGTTTTGCACAAACAGTAGTTCATATTCAGACTTCATAATAAAATCTTCTCCGATAGAATCTTCTCCGAAGTTGTTCTCCGATATTCCCCAAAACTGCGCAAGTCTGGTCTCATTATAAGTTGTCCAAGTGAAAGGACCGAGCACAATAAGCATGCTTACCCACTGTCACGTTTCGGAGACACGTCGCGTCCGAATAAAACTTGGTTCGACCGCACGCCGCGCGCCCGCCAGCCCAGCGGGCGGTCACGACAAATAAAATGAAACAACAAGTATAATTGCTCGAAATAAAAGGTAATGTAAGTAGGTATTATTTCGTTCACTTTGTTTTCGACGTATTTTGCTAAAAGCAGCTAACGGTTATTTCAATACTTAAGTGATAATCGTTGTAAAATACTGACAACAGTTTTGAAAATAAATAGTATACTGGGAAATTTTAGAATTAGTCAGATAATAATAAATTGTTAAATCCGCAGGGCAGCATGTGGCGAGCTGTTGGACAGTAGCGACCCCACGGACCCTATCTTCAGGGAGAAGTCTTGTTCCTCACCTCTGGCTTGCCTTTATTGGCCGGCTGGAGTGAACAATGACGAGGAACAGAGCTCCCACCTCATTCTTGCCTTTATTGGCCGGCTTGAGTGGAGATTCACAAGAGCAAACGTGCTCGGAGGAAGGAAGTATTCCAGTAAGATGCTGGTAGGGATCTTGACCGTACTTCCGGGATTGTCCTGATAGCCGTGCAATACCTCTCCACTCCTTATAAGCACCTCAGGACATGTTGCCCCCTTGTTGCTACGTCACTATGTGCTAGCGACCGTTTCCGGGGGCCCATTATTGAGTGTGCAGGTCACCCCCTGCCATTTTATCCGTGTATATATAAAACATTGATCAGGCAGGGGTCATAGTTATTCCATAGTTCTTGGTAACCAGTCCACTTTAGCCACCCAAACCCATAGTCCAACTTTTTATTTTTCCATATCCTGCAATAGTCCTACACCAACCGGGGGTTATCCTTGGGTGCACTTGCATAGCGCATACAGGGATAATCGTCGGTTGGTGCCGCATTTCATTAAAATTTCCTAAGGGGCCTCTGCGAGTTGGCTTCGGCCCCTCGTACGCCTTCCAAAGGACCGGGACCCCATGGTTCCGAGATATATAAAGTCATAATAAAAAAATTGTTAGCTCTTTAGCATTATGACTTACCTACAATTAAATCAATTAGCATTATGATTTACCTACAATTAAAACAAGGTACGGCTTTATTCCACAGTAGGAATGTTAGAAGCAAAAGCATACGTTTACGAATCAAAACTTTAGTAGTAAACTACCCGTCACATCCTGACGCTCAAATTCTTCAAGTTGTAGACATAATATCCGGAGATATTTGCAGCTCGATTAATTGCCAGCTGTCTAAGTAAAACTGTACCATACATAGTACGATTTATGTAAAATAAAATATTTTGGATTTGAATGGGATGACATACTGCATACGAGTCCTAGAGTTGGCATCATTTATATGGAGACAATGTTAGATCCGTAAAACTTGTATTAAGCCGATGTCTAGCACAGAACATCACACAACTTCAGTTTTATCTTTGTTTAATTGACTTTTAGCAAAAAGTTATGTTTTTATTCTATTGCCAGATCAGCGAATAAGTAATGTTTATAAATATACTTATACGCGCGGGATTTCGTCAGCAAGTGGCAATATTTGCGCTTGTCGAATGTGATCGCGTTATATTGTGCAAACAACTCCTTGTTTGTTTGACAAAACTATTGAGCATAAAAACAGTGTGCCCGGCGCGTTAGAGTCATGCAAACACACAGACATACGAACAAGCACGCACACAACATGTAAGCTTTTGACGCGGATCGTTTTCATGTAGGACTATTGACGTTAGGACAGCTACGCACTGCGGTGTAACACGGAGACGGAGATTATTGTGGTTGCGTTTGATAGCTATGCGCATCGAGCTTCTTCATCGATGAATGTATTTCCCCACCCCGAGGTTATTTCCACGCTAAGTTCACAAAACTTTACTGTGGTGTTAATTCCTGTCCAGAGTATCAAATATTTAAGAAACAATTGTGAAAAACTCAAAAACTTATGTACGAGTCTATTCTTAGCTGAAAGTTCTCGGTAACGTTATACAGGTTATACATAAGTACAAAGGAGAAAAAAGCTGTTCTCAAAGTATGTGTGAAGTGAAAGAAAAGTATAAAGTTGAAAGAATTCTCGACAATGTGGAGGTACTGAAACCTTGTGCAGAGAGAATATTTTAGCATTCATTATGTGTTCTTTATTTGCGTACCTCGTATTCTAGAGTGTCATGGGACTTTTCTTTTGGAATTTCAATCACTAAACTAATTTTTCTCTTTGAAGATGTTTCTTAACTAGAACAAAATTAATAGCAATACAAATCTGTATTGATTCAGAATTCCAGATATTGGCATTCATCATTTGTTACAGAAGTAATTTTATGCCATTTGTGTTCGCGCTATGTTTTTTCCGCCCGCTATGTTCACCGCACACGCTTTTAGTGTGCGTAAGCCTTTACAATAACAATCTAAGCTAAATTCAGTTTAATTTAAAATAAATAGCGGTTGATTTAGTGTGTATGTGTACCAGTGTATATTTACAGGGCGCGGGCGGCGGCGCGCCGGCCGGTGTGGGCTGCGCCTATTTGTGGCCACGTGCACCTACTTGCAGACAGTTAGGGGCACTGCACATTGGCGATTACCATGGAACTCCTACAAAAAACTACCTTGATCGATAAATAAGGTTATTTAGTCAAATAAAACTAAAATAATTCCCTACACGTAATTTAACTTGTTCTCGTCAAAGGTACGAACGATGTTACAAATGGGCTCTATTCCTGAAACCGTGTTGACCTCGCTGTGGGTCGATGACCGATTACACGCACGCTTGTGTTGCTACTTCATGAAACTCTCCGCGTCGATAAGTAACGTTGCTGGTTGCGAGGCACACGTCCTTCACGACTGAGCACGCTCAGGGACTGTCAGAGGTCTTAAGTGATCGTATCTGACTTGATGATAAATCTTCAAAGATTGAACATACCGTAGCACTCCATCAAATGTTGAGCATGTTACGTTTTGAGCGACCCAATCAAGCTTATATTTTCTGCGGAAAAATGCTTTGCTTTTTTTGTGTTTTTCGTCTAAACGTAGGAACGATTTTTTTTTAGTTATGGAACACGACAATCATCAAAAAAAAAATACAATCCCTCGGTAGGTTTCCGAAAATAATAAGTAATATTAATGTTGGCTGATGAATGCAAGTTTTTCTAATCGTATAGTAATCTAAAAGATAATCTGCACACTTCACAGTGTGAAAGTAAGCTAAAGCTCATTTTTCAGGTCATTGTAATATCTGCTGGTTAATACCTATTATAATTTTGATTATAATAACTCGTAGAAAGATCCTGGCCTACTTAGGCTTATTTAGTAAACATGTTCATTATTATGGCTGTATTTTTATTTGTCTTACCTAGTTCTTGACAGCAATATTGTATCTCATTATCAACATATCGACTTCCAAGAAAATTGATAGTTTTCCGATAAAGGGACAGTTAAGTTAAAGTAATTTATAACAAATAAAAAAAAACCGAGCAAGAGCGAGTCTGACTCGCGCACCGAGGGTTCCGTACCATCATATGTTTTTAAATTTTCTTTGGCGAGGCCTATATTCCCCAGACAATTTTAACTTGCACGCTGCGGTGTAGAATATTGCAGTTTTAGGTCAGCGCCTTCTGTTGACCGATAGTGGAACTAATGTAACTTTTGTTGATGATTTCTAAAAAACATAATTTAGAGACTTCGTTTTATTTTTTCTGTAATCTTTACATAAACTTCTATCACATAGAATAATTTCAGATTTTTCTCTTGGCAAACTTCGGAGTTATGGGGGGAACAATGATATTATAAATGTAAATTACTTATAATATCATTGGGGGAGAACACATTTTACATTTTTCATCAAAACTCGAAAACTATGCGGCCTAAAAAAAAAGAAAAAGTATTTGAAAATGTGCAAGCTGCACTGTTTCATATGATACCCCACATGCCCTAGTAGCCATGCACTTCGATTTTTTCAGACCGCCTTTCAGTAACTGTTACAAAAAAAATAATATATATTTCTTATTTGTAAAATAGTTGGGTAGTATACGTCATCTAAAACTATTCTAAATTTCAAGTTGATAGCATTAGTAGTTCTTGAGATATCCAGCTGTGACTGACGGACAGACAGACTGACTGAGTCGCACCATAAGAGTTCCTTTTTACCATTTTGGTACGGAAACCTAAAAAACAGTTTTGTATGTGGCCTACAAAGCTCAATTTCTGACAATCAACACGCGGTCAGACAACATTTAGAGAATGTGAACGCAACAGACGAAGTACATCGTATTTTTGCAAGCAAATGTGTATCAAAACATAGCATCGAGCGATATTAAAAATCGTTAAAAATAGGGTAAGATCAAAATCAAAAGTCATTTATTCAAATTAGGCAGAGAATCAGCATTTTTCGAACGTCAAGATTACATAAGGCAGTCCCTCAAAACTCCCACCCTTCACCACTTCCTAGTGCTTTCACTGGGAAGAAGTAGTGGCGCAACAAACTCCCCACAAGCACAGCTATCTGTTCAGTTAAAATTAAAAATTTAAAAAACCCCCGACACAAAAAATAATAAAATTAAGTGTAAGTAATTGGAAAAGGATCAAATAATTTAAAAACCCCCAACTTAAAGAATCTAGGTAACGAGACTAAAACAGATAAATTCATATGGCAGTCGGGGGACCTCTTAGAATAGAAGGTGTTTCACAGAACGGTCCCCCGACTTCCATATGAATTTATCTGTTTTAGTCTCGTTACCTAGATTCTTTAAGTTGGGGGTTTTTAAATTATTTGATCCTTTTCCAATTACTTACACTTAATTTTATTATTTTTTTGTGTCGGGGGTTTTTTAAATTTTTAATTTAATTTTTATTTCATGCTTTTTGTAGGGACTCCTTAATTTTTGTACCTATTTCATTTCTTTTATTTTCTTGCGTTTTAAGATTCAGGTAATTTGGTGTTTAATCAGGTTTTTTATCTGTCAAAAAATAATTATTAATTTAAGTATAGTTGAAGAATAATTTTTAAGACTAAACAGATTTTTTTGTTTTATTGTATCCTTTTTCTAGTTCTTCCTTTAGTTATTCAATTTTCGTACAAGTATTTCATAGCTATTAGATATCTTAGGTATTTCTGATCTAGTTTGTAAAATGGGACAGCGACGCTATCTGGTGTAGAAATAACTACGCTTTTTAAGAAGGATAATTCCATTCGTAATAAAAATAGTCAAACTCAGTGGTCGTAGGTACCAGTCATCACTCCACTTTCCTCATCATTCTAGAGCATTCATCAGATCAGACAAAAAAATATTTTCAAGTTTTTAGTTTTCATTTCGTTAGTTAATATTCCTCATTCCCTTTCAATATAGTGTACATTATTCTACTTGTCAAGCCCTTGCATTTGATACCTATATTGAAGGAGATGTGAAAAATAAATATAATTCGCCATTATGTGGTGGCGGCCATCTTGGATTTGAAATTTATAATAGCGTATAGTATTCTATTAGTCAAGCCCTTTCATGTGATACCCATATTGAGGGCGTTGTGAAAAAAAAAAATATAATTCGCCATTTTTTGGTGGCGGCCATCTTGGATTTGAAATTTATAATAGCGTATAGTATTCTATTAGTCAAGCCCTTTCATTTGATACCCATATTAAGGGAGTTGTGAAAAAATATGTAGTCCGCCATTTTGTGGCGGCGGCCATCTTGGACCGATTTTCATCAAACATAGCTAAGAACACTCCCGACTAATTCACCTTTCAAACAAAAAAAACAAAATTAAAATCGGTTCATCCATTCGGGAGCTACGATGCCACAGACAGACACACACACACACACACACACACACACACACACACACACACAGACACGTCAAACTTATAAATCTCTCAAGTAGATTAAGTTCAGCTGCATATGCAGTAAGAAAAATAAGGCAGTTGACAGACATAGCCACAGCTAGGTTAGTATACTTTGCTTATTTCCACAGTATTATGTCTTATGGTGTTCTGCTGTGGGGATCGGCAGCTGACGTAGATTCGATTTTCATTTTACAGAAGAGGGCAATCCGCGCAATCTATAAAATGGGTCCTCGCGAGTCTCTTAGAAACAAATTCAAAGAAATTGATATACTAACTCTGCCTTCTCTTTATATTTTAGAAAGTATTTTGTATGTTCGCAAAAACTTAGGACTCTTCAAAATAAGAAGCGATTTCCATAATATAAATACACGTAGTAAAAATGAAATTGTGTTACCTAAATTTAGATTAACTAAAACTAGCAAGTCATTTCTTGTAAACAGCATCCGTTTTTATAATAAGTTGCCAAAGCCGGTTACAGAACTTAGCGATGGAAAGTTCAAAACCCTCATCAAACGTGTCCTAATCAAAAAAGCATATTATAAGATTAAAGACTACGTTGAAGACAAGGTAGTCTGGCAATAATTCCTTCTGCACATGTGGCTTCCCTGGCTTCTCATTAACGGCATAACTATGTAAATGTCTATTAACTGCTCTCAAATTACGATGTTTAATTTTTATTTTATTTTCTTTTTACATACTTTTTGACATAATTTCTTTATTATTTGACATTATATACTATTTGACATAATTACTTTACTATTTGACATTATATACAGACAATTCAAATTGTTCACCTCTTTTAGTGGTTTTAAAGGGAATCATAACACTTGGTTTTAGTAGGTTTTTATTAATATTTTTATTTTATTTTTTTATTTATCCTTTTGATAGATTCTTATTTTGTAAATGTGAGGACTTTGTAGGCCTTATGGACTTTAGATCTGTAGACCATTTTTTATTCTATCAAGTACTTGGTACTTGTTGACAGGCCTGCGCTGTCCTCCCATACCTACTGTAATCTGGAAACATTGTAAAAGCCAATTATTTTTAAAAAGAGTAACCGTGGAGTTTCTTGCCGGTTCTTCTCCATAGGAAACGACCAATTGGAACCGTGCACCTAGCTTCTGACGTTTCATAAGTGCCCATGTTGGTTTATGTGAAATAAAACATTTTGATTTTGATTTTGATTTTAACACCCCGTCGTTTTTGCATCGGGGGTTAAAAATATAATTCGCCATTTTTTGGTGGCGGCCATCTTGGATTTGAAATTTATAATAGCGTATAGTATTCTATTAGTCAAGCCCTTTCATTTGATACCCATATTGAGGGAGTTGCGAAAAAAAAATGTAATTCCCCACTTTGTGGTGGCGGCCATCTTGGATTTGAAATTTATCATAGTGTATAGTATTGCACTATTCAAGCCCTTTCATTTGATACCCATATTAAGGGAGTTGTGAAAAAATATGTAGTCCGCCATTTTGTGGCGGCGGCCATCTTGGACCGATTTTCATCAAACATAGCTAAGAACACTCCCGACTAATTCACCTTTCAAACAAAAAAAACAAAATTAAAATCGGTTCATCCATTCGGGAGCTACGATGCCACAGACAGACACACACACACACACACACACACACACACACACACACAGACACGTCAAACTTATAACACCCCGTCGTTTTTGCATCGGGGGTTAAAAAAAGTAATTAAAAAACTAAAAACCAGACTGCGCTAAAAAAATTTAAGTTAAAAAAACTGAAAAGCTAAAAACAAGCCCATTTTAAATTAAATAAAAGTTGGAAGCAGGCGGGACCCATTCAATTTTTATATTTTCAAACTCAAACTCAAATGGGTCTACTTATTTTGTTTTGTTTCCAGCTTTTTAGTTTACAAATGAGAAAGATTTCGCAGACGATTTAGTTCTTACAAGGAGTTTTGGTAGTGAGGGTTATTTAAAAGCTTTTTTGGATCAAGTGCACAATATTGTAAGTACATATTTTTTACGATTTGTCACTTCAAATTGCTGTTAAGGGGCTTACAAGACCTAAACGCAAAAAAACAAGTTTTAGAAACAATAAAAGTATATGATCGACCACAGTAAACAAAATTAGTAAAATATATGTTATTCTTCAGGATATGTTCTAGGTAGAAAGTGTGTTGAAAACATAGTAGGTACAACTAATTTGATACGATAGAAAAAAACTGGCCAAGTGCTAGTCGGACTCGCACACGAAGGGTTCCGTACCACAAGGCAAAAACGCCGAAAAAAAACATGTTTGTTGTATGATAGCCCCCCTTAAATATTTATTTTATTTTAATTTTATTATTTATTAGTAAAGTTAAAATACAATTGAGTATTTTGTGAATGTTTCAAGTGCCTACCTGTTGCCATTTTTGATATCGAGCAAAAAAGAGCAAAAAAATCGCGTTTGTTGTATGGGAGCCCCCCTTAAATATTTATTTTATTTTGTTTTTAGTATTTGTTGTTATAGCGGCAACAGAAATACATCATCTGTGAAAATTTCAACTGTCTAGCTATCGCGGTTCTTGAGATACAGCCTGGTGACAGACAGACAGACAGACGGACAGACGGACAGACGGACAGACAGCGAAGTCTTAGTAATAGGGTCCCGTTTTTACCCTTTGGGTACGGAACCCTAAAAATCATGAAGATACCTCTCAAAACTTTCTTTTTACAATAAAAACCATACTAATATACATACAATCATTCTGATTTTTTGTCAGATTATTCTACAAGCAATATAATAAAGCACTAGTGTTTTATTTTTTTAGTCCAAACAATAGATTTTTTGTAAATGGATAACTGCTTTCATATTTTGCAATAAATTACCAGTGTGAGTGGTGAAAGTCCGACAAAGACCGCGCATTAGGTCATGTAGTCGCCTTAACCATATAAGTTGTATACATTTTTTTAAAATCCTTCATTTTGATATCCCACTCATGGTATTAGAAGAAGAAAAAAATCGAACTCCACAATATGGCACCACGAATCCGCCATTTTACTTTGTTTTTGATTTTAATGTAGTGAGTGACGCTCGCGCTACTAAATAGACGTTCTAATCTATAGACGTTCATTTCTAACCCCTGACGCAAAAACGACGGGGTGTTATAAGTTTGACGTGTCTGTGTGTTAGGGTGTGTGTGTCGGGGTGTGTGTGTGTGTGTGTGTGAGGGTGTGTGTGTGTGTGTGTGTGTGTGTGTGTGTGTGTGGGGGTGTGTATGTGTGTCTGTCAGTTTGTCTGTGGCATCGTAGCTCCCGAACGGATGAACCGATTTTGATTTTGTTTTTTTTGTTTGAAAGGTGAATTAGTCGGGAGTGTTCTTAACTATGTTTAATGAAAATCGGTCCAAGATGGCCGTCGCCACGAAATGGCGGATTACATATTTTTTCACAACTCCCTCAATATGGGTATCAAATGAAAGGGCTTGAATAGTAAAATACTAAACACTATGATAAATTTCAAATCCAAGATGACCGCCACCACAAAGTGGCGAATTACATTTTTTTTTTCACAACTCCCTTAAAATGGGTATCAAATGAAAGGTCTTGACTAGTAGAATACTATACACTATTACAAATTTCAAATCCAAGATGGCTGCCACCACAAAAAGGCGAATTAAATTTTTGTTTTTTATAGTCCTTCATTAAAGGTATCAAATGCAAGGCCTTGACAAGTAGAATAATGTACACTATATTGAAAGGGAATGAGGAATATCAACTAACGAAATGAAAACTAAAAACTTGAATATTATTTTTTGTATGATCAATGCCCTAGATCGATGAGGAAAGTGGAATGATGACTGATACCTACCCACGACCACTGAGTTCGACCATTTTTAGGAATGGAATAATCCTACTTAACAAACGTATTTCTACATCAGATAGTGTCGCAGTTCTATTTTTAACCCCCGACGCAAAAACGACGGGGTGTTATAAGTTTGACGTGTCTGTGTGTGTGTGTGTGTGTGTGTGTGTGTGTGTGTGTGTGTCTGTCTGTGGCATCGTAGCTCCCGAACGGATGAACCGATTTTAATTTTGTTTATTTTGTTTGAAAGGTGAATTTGTCGGGAGTGTTCTTAGCTATGTTTGATGAAAATCGGTCCAAGATGGCCGCCGCCACAAAATGGCGGACTACATATTTTTTTCACAACCCCCTTAATATGGATATCAAATGAAAGGGCTTGAATAGTAGAATACTATACACTATAATAAATTTCAAATCCAAAATGGCCGCCACCACAAAGTGGCGAATTACATTTTTTTTTTCACAACTCCCTCAATATGGGTATCAAATGAAAGGGCTTGACTAATAGTACTATACGCTATTACAAATTTCAAATCCAAGATGGCCGCCACCAAAAAATAGCGAATTATATTTATTTTTCACATCTCCTTCAATATAGGTATCTAATGGAAGGGCTAACAAGTAGAATAATGTACCTACACTATATTGAAAGGGAATGAGGAATTTTAACTAACAAAATGAAAACTAAAAACTTGAAAATATTTTTTTGTCTGATCAATGCTCTAGAATGATGAGGAAAGTGGAGTGATGACTATTTTTATTACGAATGGAATTACTCGTATCCTACTTAAAAAGCGTAGGTATTTTACATCAGATAGTGTCGCAGTCCCATTTTATAAACTAGATCTGAAATACCTAAGATATCTAATATAGCTATGAAATACTTGTATGAAAATTGAATAACTAAAGGAAGAACTAGAAAAAGATTACAATAAAACAAAAAAAATCTGTTTAGTCTTAAAAATTATTCTTCAACTATAAATTAATAATTATTTTTTGACGGATAAGAAACCTGATTAAACACCAAATTACCTGAATCTTAAGACGCAAGAAAATAAAAGAAATGAAATAGGTACAAAAATTAAGGAGTCCCTACAAAAAGCATGAAATAAAAAATTAAATTAAAAATTTAAAAAACCCCCGACACAAAAAGATACTTAATAAAATGAAATGTTGATGTTTATTTGATCCTTTTCCAATTACATTTCATTTTATTAAGTATCTTTTTGTGTCGGGGGTTTTTTAAATTTTTAATTTAATTTTTTATAAACTAGATCTGGGGGCCTAAAAGGCCACTTTGGAGAATCATAAAAGGATAACATTATGAATCCAATTACATTTAATTTTATTATTATTTTGTGTCGGGGGTTTTTTAAATTTTTAATTTAATTTTTTATATCTAAATGCGTTCATTCGTATAGGAGCAGCGAGGGAACAAGAAACGGATATACATACCGGTCAAACACATAACCCTCCTTTTGGGCTTCGCCGAAGTCGGGTAAAAAAAACTTGCTTCTATACAATAGTAGGTATGCAAAGTAGTTAATATTACGAGACGCAGAACATCATATTAAACTATATTTGCCATATGTCAGCTAGCTACGCCAATATACCAATAAATAGAATGTAAACGACACAAAAAAAAATAGTAAAAGTTTTAATGAAAACAAAAAGCACCTAAATAAAAGCCAGGCATAGAGCGCGTGACAGATTACATATTTATGCAATGCTGCGTTATGTTCACATAGCTGTCACTCGAAGTCACAAATGAAATATGGAATCGTATAAAAAACCATAGCTAAAGGTATTATATTAGTTAGATTTTTATTAATAATAATTAAACTACTTTGAATGAAAGAGCCATTTTCAATAGGGTTCCTCTTATGAGTGAAACGAATCTGTTAATTTTTTTTTTTCGATCGTAAAGCATTCTCTAATGCTTCGCATTAGGAGTCGTGCAATAAATCAGGACTTCGAAGTAAAATAAATAAACAGTTAGTTACTAATAACAATAACAAACGACCAGTCACTACAAGCAACACCCGTTTACGAGCATAACGCAAAGATCAGCCATTACCCCCTCGCCATATTTGAGGGTAGGAATTAACCTGACCCCCGAGTCCCGACGCTACCGCAAGCAGTGACATCTAAGGGAGTATGACGACCTCGCTGCCGGTTGCTCAGGCAAGAATAATTATGATCAATAGTCGAGGTCGCTAGCTGACCAATCATTGCAAGACCTACAACTTATTAATAAAACATTGAAGTGAGTAGATTATGTCAATAATAAATTAAATTAAATTGAATTGACTTATAATTATAATCAAATAAAGTATACAATTATATGAACTCATATAACCTGTCAGTAGGTAATCTAATTCTGGAGAAAGAACGTAAACATTGTCTTGAGTTAATCACAACGACCAACTATTCTTACCTATGGTTTAGGTAGTCGTTTATGGAATGGTATGCCTTTGAAAAAAGATTGGATTTTTGGATTTTACTTGAGCATCTAGCAAGGAAGAGGGTAACTTGTTATAAAAGGTCCAAGCCCAACAAATGAATTGTGAAGCCGGTAAAAGGGGGCTCGTAGTTCGTCCTTATTTCTAGTGTTAACATTGTGAATATCACTTTTTTAGTGTATAGGTGTATATTTTGCCCAATCTATATAAAATGTTGGCTAATATGAATTGTGATGCCACCGTGAGAATACCAATAAATGTCTTTAAAAAAAAAATCTCAAGAAACTCTGGCACTTAGCTGGTAAATTGCTCGAACAGTTCGTTTTTGAAGGAAAAATAAATATTGAATATCAGCGGCTTTGCCCCACAGCAGAATACAGTAGGACATAACGCTGTGAAAATAACTAACTAACTGAAATAAATAACTAACAAAAATAGACTAACCGTCAACGTCAGTGGTTGTCAGTGGTCTTACTTTCCCGACGGCGCACACTGTGTAATAACCCGTATCTAGAGTTATTAATCAAAATTTGAACTTGCAATATTCAACGATACAATATTTTTACACGATAGTTACATAAAGCAACTGTATGATTTGATAATAATTTGCGGTTAGGTGTCGATATTTTTCATACTATAACATCGAGAACACACACTTTGTGATGTGGACGCCTTTTAAAGGGATTGATTGAAGGTGTGTCACGGGTGAAGTTTGAGATAGATATACAGAAACGCAGTCGTATTAACACCTACAGTGTTTTAGTTTAAAAGTTAGACATGTATTACTTATACCATGTTTGTTTTTCTTTTGTTTACATTTTTAATTATGCATATTTATGTTTAGACATTAGAAAATGTATCCGCGTGTATCCGAGCTGAAACATTTTTTTTCTTATTCCCTGACTCGTGCTTTAAAGGAATCAGTTGTATTCCCATGCACCTATTTGCACATGTCATTCAAATATTTTTTTTTCGTTACGTGGAAAAAAATGAAACTTGCTAATTTTGATCCGGTTTTTATAAGTTTCTATCCAATATTGCTCGAATATATGTCTTGGTCCCCATAAAAACCACGCTTTTCCTCAGGAAACAAAAACACTGCTCCAGAAATTGCCTAGAGAGTTCGGATGAAGAAGAAAATTTCAGCGAAAATATAAATGACTCGGATTCGAATATTGAGATGGATGATGATGATATTATCTAAAAAAACTTTCAACAATAATTCTATGTATATACAATCAATTAATTATTTTTTCTAATTAGTATATTTTTTTATTAAAAAAAAAAAAACAATTAAATATTTTTTTGATATACAAGTGCTTAGCTTAGACACTCTTCTGAATGTCCAAAAAAAGTTTCAGTTTATTATATTAACTATGCTACGAGATAGAAAAATAAATACGACGTATTGAATAAAGTGACGCTAGATACGACATATTTCACAGTGTGCGGCGCGGCGGCGTAGGCAGCTGAACTGAGCCTCCCCGCTAGGCTTGATATACTCGTATGAGGGCCCCACTGAACTTTGGCATCTACTGTTATGCCCAGAAAAACTGCCGAGCCCACAGTTTCAAGCACCTCTTTATCTAAGACAATGACCAGGACAACGACAGTTACTGGGTAATACGATCCCTTTTTTTTTTGGGTGAGAAATCATCAAGTAACCCGGGAGGGGTTACTAGGCGCTCTAGGCGGAGCGGAAGGGAGCAGTCAGACTCTTACTGACTAAAACCCATCCGCGTTCCTTCCTTAGCCCTATATGTTTCGGGCCAGCCGTAACCCTTTCGGACAATCCCACTAACCCGGCAGGCTTCGACCCGGTCGGGCTCCTTCGTTTGATGCTGACATCTCTTTGAGGCGCGCGTGGAACACGTACGCGCCGCCCGGCATGGGCCTGGTCCTGATCAGACGATGAGCTACACATTATTCTCCGTCCGCAGGCCCGCGCCTACGGTGGCCGGGAGTCGTCCCGTGGCTCCCGATGCCTGGAGCGTCCCTCGTGGTGGCTGGGACGGGAGGCTGTCTCCCTCATCCATCCCGCCACCTCCTTCGCTAGCATGACTGCTTCACAGAAGGAGGTGACTGCCTCACACTCCCTCTCGCTCCGGACCATGGCTTGCTCCAGGGCCGGACGCGAAAGGTCGCCGCCGCTGCCGATCGCTTCAACGAGGACACCGCTGCGCTGCTCCGCCCAAGCGGGGCAGAACTCCACCATGTGCTCCACCGTGTCCTCTGGGCGATCCTGGCAATACGATACCCTTTGGTAAAACTGGGTACAAGGCTACTAATACAAGATTTAAAAGATACCCTAATTGTGGCGACCATCCTCATCGGACCAGGAGCTGGCCAGTTGGCGCTCATCCCAAGAATTCCAATGATTCCCACGGACCTGCCTATGTCGTTTAAACGACTCCAGTTTCCAATAAAAACATAATTTGCCCTGACTATTAACAAGTCCCACTCCCAGGGACAACATTTTCTTTGGTTGGTATTGACCTACGAAAAGAATGTTTTTCCCATGGGCAATGATATGTTGGTCTATCACGAGTTGGATCATCCGAAAAGCAGATTATTTTGTTACCGGAAAATAAAACAACCTCAAACATTGTTTATAGAGAAGCTTTAAATTACGTAGATAATGTCATCGCACCATTTCAACCCGAGGGTGCCGTACAAGGCGACTAAGGGACTAACCTTAAGCAGACAAGAGTACTTCGGTAATCTTCGGAACTACTGATCCGGTTCCAAAAATTATTTCACTAATGGGAAGCTACAAAAAAAAATCCGCGGACGAAGTCGCGGGCAGAAGCTAGTCATAGATTTAGCAAATCTGTAGGCATGAAGCAATATTTTTCTGGAAATTTCATGCAGTATTTAAGAAAAGAAAACGTGATGATTGTAATGTTATGACGATAAAACAAATATCATTTCGCTATAGAACCCCAAAAGAAAACGTATTCTTGTAAAAGTAAATCCCACCAAAAACATATAATGTTGAAAAAGAAGGCCAACTTCCTTACTTCATGTAGATGTTTGACCAGCAAAAGAGTTGAAATCGAAACCAACGCCAAGTTTTAAACCATTTTCTTTGCACCGGCCTTATTTTGCAATTCTGTTGTCAGTAATTTGTGTTTGAAACTTTTTAGATATCAATACAATAAAATTGTTCCATTTACACTTGGCGGGTTTTCGTTGTGTTATAGTTATTTTTCATGCATATTATTTTATGGTTTTCTGAAAACCCGCCAAGTTTAAATGGAACAATATTTATATTAACAAACTGTCAACTGTCAGGCAGGACGACACATCAAAATTTTCCGTTTTTACAAAAAATATATATTTATTTTGAAAGATTCATTCAGTCTCAAAAATTGCAAAGAATGTGCGCAATTTGGATGGAGTACCAATGGAACTGTGGAGTTGACGCTGTGTAAGCATGCGTGTTCCATCGCGCCGCCCGTTCGATGTCCACCGCGCACAGGATGGATAAGCACATTAAGTAATTTTTTTGCTCCGTTGGTGTAATTGCTGTATGGCGTTCCAGCAGGAGGATAAATAAATAAATAAATATATGTATTGATATCTAAAAAGTTTCAAACACAAATTACTTACAACAGAATTGCAAAATAAGGCCGGTGCAAAGAAAATGGTTTAAAACTTGGCGTTGGTTTCGATTTCAACTCTTTTGCTGGTCAAACATCTAGGTACATGAAGTAAGGAAGTTGGCCTTCTTTTTCAACATTATCGGCCTTATTACAAAACAAGATTTATCTTTAGACCCAGGTTTAAACCATCCAGATATTTTTAAATTTCGAACTATAATCCGACGAAGCTAAAGTTCTTATTACAAAAACTGACGTTAAACCCGAGTCTAAGTTGTCAATTTTGCATTAAGAACTTTACAGTTGTCGGAATAAAGTTCAAAATTTAAAAATGGCTCGGCGGTTTAAACCTGGGTCTAAAGATAAACCTTGTTTTATAATAAGGCCGAATATGTTTTTGGTGGGATTTCATTTCTTTTTGCCAAGTGGGTAGATACACGTGTAGGATTAAATTGTATAGCCTAGGTTTTCTTTTTTTTTCATAATTGTGGTTTTTTATTACTTTTTCACTTACGAGGTGTTTTTTAGGGTTCCGTACCCAAAAAGTAAAAACGGAACCCTATTACTAAGACTTCGCTGTCTGTGCGTCTGTCCGTCTGTCTGTCTGTCAGTCCGTCTGTGCGTCTGTCCGTTTGTCTGTCACCAGGCTGTATCCCAAGAACCGCGATAGCTAGACAGTTGAAATTTTCACAAATTATGTATTTCTACATAATTTGTGAAAATTTCAACAACAAATACTAAAAACAATATAAAATAAATACAACAAACGCGATTTTTTTGCCCTTTTTTTGCTCGATATCAAAAATGGCAACAGGTAGGCACTTGAAATATTCACGAAATACTCAGTTGTATTTTAACTTTAATAATAAATAATAAAATTAATATAAAATAAATATTTAAGGGGGACTCCCATACAACAGACATGTTTTTTTCGGCGTTTTTGCCTGGTGGTACGGAACCCTTCTTGTGCGAGTCCGACTCGCACTTGGCCAGTTTTTTATTAAATGATGAGCCTGCTGCAGTCTGAACTGCGGCAATGTGTGTTGTGCTCTCTGGCCACGCCACCGTTTATTTTTTTATTATGATATAATCCATTTTTATGTACGGCTGACGGTCATGACGTACATACGTTGTTTTTGAATGTACGACTTTTATTTTAAAAGAAAAAAGTAAATTAATGTGGCGTTGCTGCGGAGAATTCTCTGTAGCCACGCCACCTGTAATCAATATTTGTAGATACAATTTCAGCTATTTCTCTGAAGTTATATAATGTACGAACGCTGTGTATTATGTACACGCGATAAGTGTGAAAAAATATGTTAATTCTAAAGTTTAATTCTAAACTCACAAATTGTCCCATACCTATAGTGTAATAAACTAATGTATTGTTACGAGCTTCGGGTTCGTGACAATAAAAACTGCCGATTTAATAACCAAAAAAATGACACTTTAATCTCACCAATAGCAACACACTAATTACAAAACACAATTGCACTACTGATCACTTAAGTCGCACTTGAAGATAGCTTCAGTTGTTTTCGCCTGACTGTCCCGGTCGTTTTTTTTTTTGACTATGGCATCTCGTAGTTGACCTTGAGAGGTCGTGACTACTTAGCCGGACTATCCTGTGGTTGCCTTAAGTAAACTCAAAGCCTCCAGGCAGGGGCAATTATCTACTATACTAAGCGACTACACGCTAAGGGCACCCCCTGTGGGGTACGAACCTCGGCTTAGGGAGTCGCTGGGGAGAGGGCAGCAAGATGGGACAGGCTGGATCAGATTATTATTATTTAAGCTTGATGAGATCGGCTTTTCCTATGTGACTACTCTGAGAAGAAAGGCCGAAACAAACTCAGAGGTCACAGTCGGGAATTTAATTCTACAGGCTCAGCTGCGCCGCGGGCTGGCACTACATCGAGCAAGGGGGGGGGGGGGGGGGGAGGGGCATTTACTTGGGGGCATCGCGAAGGAAGGATCTCGTCGGCGAGGTCGGTATGACGGTTTTTTGTTTTTTTTTTGTGTACTGTACTGGTTGCCCTATTGCTCTCCTGGAGGAGGGTTATGGGGTTTTTTGTTTTTTTTTTGTGTACTGTACTGGTTGCCCTATTGCTCTCCTGGAGGAGGGTTATGGGGTCATCAGGGTCGGTTAGAACATGCCTTGGACGGCGACATTTACTGATTTTGGAGGGAGTATAACTGGCGGCCTCGACAACCAGAGGGTTGCGATGTTTGGCGGCGGTATCGAAGAAGCGGTTGGAGAGGCGTTTCATGAATTGATGGATAGTGGGGATTTTGAGGTCAAGATGGAGGATCCCATTACGGACGAACCATGGGGATTCTGTAGCCTTTCGGAGGAAACGGTTTTGGAGGGTCTGCATCCTATGGATATGGTGGGGCTTTGCGTGAGCGAAGACTACACAGGCATAAGTCATTATTGGTGGAATGCACGCTGTGTAGATGCGCAATTTGCACCTTAGTGACAATTTGCTGCGTGCATTGAGAACGGAGTGGAGTCTGCCGAGAGCGAAGGCGGCGCGCGAACGGACCGTCTTTACATGCTCTGCGAAGGAGAGGTGCCTGTCGAGGACTACACCTAGGTATTTGGCTTGCTTTTCCCAAGGGATCGGCTTGCCGAATATGGTGATGGGTCGGAGGATGTCCCGGTCGTGCCGCATCTCGGCCTTATATAGTGCCGCCGATAGTTCTAGAACCTTCCATTGTAGAAACATCTAGAATGTTTGAGTACATACCGGTCCCGACTGACCAGATGCTCGCTGAAATTTCTAGAAGGATCTTGACTACTAGTTCCGCTCCTCGATAGTAGATGGCGCTAGTGGTAAGTAGTGGTAACTAATGTCACCATGTATCAGGCATTAATTGTGGCGCGCAACAGTATTTTAGCGATTACTTCAGATTGACGGGAAAATTAAAATAAAACTCAACAGTTTTCATAAATAGAAGTTATTTATTATAAATCCATGTTATCACAATGGTTACAAAATATTTGGCCGGTAATCGGCTATCGATTCCCGACGCCCAGGGCGTCTCCTGCGGCGGCTAGGGGAGTGAGGGCGCAAGTATTGCCTCTCCCTCACGCGCTCCGCCTCCTCCTTCGCGAGCATCACTGCTTCGCAGAAGGAGGCGACAGCCTTCCATGCACTCTCGCTCCGTACCTTGGCCCGGACTAGGGCCGGACGCGGACGTCCTCCGGGCGATCCACACAATGGTGACACCCGGGCGTTTCCTCCCGCCTTATTCTGAACAGGAACCTCCCGAAGCAGCTGTGTCTCTCCATGTCGCCATGAGATCCCGCCGGAGCTCTGTCCGTTGCGCCGCGATTTCTCGCGGCAGCGGAGTTACGCCCCGGCGTTTTACCTCCTCTCGCCACTCCCATATGAGGGCGAGGACTTTGGCCTCCAGATCCCATGGCGGCAATCCGGCAAGGAGGCTCGCTGCCTCCCCGGAGACCGTGCGGTAACCCCGGACTAGCCGGACGGCCATGACCCTCTGGGACGCGTTCAACCGCCGGGCTCACTGGATTTTTAATTTATGTACAAATTGTAATATAGTAGAATACTAATAACTTACATACCTAAGTATATAACTTACGATGACCTAGATGGCGCAGTGGTACAGGCATTTGGCCAGAGTGCAATAGGTCCCGGGTTCGATCCCCGGTCGCGTCATTTGGGAAGCGAACTTTTCTAAATTGGCTCGGGTCTGGGTGTTTGTGTTACCTTCGTTGCTTCTGATTTCCATAACACAAGTGCGTAAGCAAAGTAATTGGGGTCAGATCAATGAATATGATGTTGTCTGATATTTATATATTCATTTATATTTAAGCATTTTTTTTCATACGTACTACTGCATAGCATTCAGTATACTGCATAGTATTCAGAATTTTTTATAACACGGATATATAATAAATAACTTCTATTTATGAAATCTGTTGAGTTTTATTTTAATTTTCCTGTCAATCTGAAGTAATCGCTAAAATACATTTGTTTAATACACTATATGGGACAATTTGTAAGTTTAGAATTAAACTTTAGAATTAACATATTTTTTCGTACTTATCGCGTGTACATAATACACAGCGTTCGTACATTATATAACTTCAGAGAAATAGCTGAAATTGTATCTACAAATATTGATTACAGGTGGCGTGGCTACAGAGAATTCTCCGCAGCAACGCCACATTAATTTACTTTTTTCTTTTAATATAAAAGTCGTACATTCAAAAACAATGTATGTACGTCATGACCGTCAGCCGTACATAAAAATGGATTATATCATAATAAAAAAATAAACGGTGGCGTGGCCACAGAGCACAACACGGCAATGTTTGGACGTATAGACCATTCCCTATAAGCTGTTTTTTTTTAAACTTATTCTTTTTACCCGACTGCGCGACGCAAAGGAGTGGTAATGTGTTCATCAGCCTATGTATGTATGTATGTATGTTTATATGTTCCTTTGAAGCACTATACAGACCAAAAGCCTGGGCCGATTTTTATGATTCACACGTTAATCGATTCCTCTTAGTCCGGCGAGTGTCACTAAAGACATGACGTTAGTGAAAATTCAATATGGCGACTACTGGACGCCATATTAAATAAATTTTTTTTAATTTTTTTATTTCAAAACCTATCGAGTGGGGTATCAAAATAAAGGGTTTTAATAAGTGATTACAAAAATATATACAACATATATACTTAATAGCAATTCGAAGCGACAAATCGCAAAAAACACCTACCAAGAACTAAATCGTCTGCGAAATCTTTCAAATTTGTAAACTCAAAAGATGGAAATAAAAAAAGTTATTTAAAAAAATCAAAAAACCCGAAATTAAAAGTTGGAAGCAGGCGGGACCCATTTGAATTTGAAAATACAATAAAAATGATGTGCTTCCAACTTTTATTTTATTTAAAATGGGCTTGTTTTTAGCTTTTCAGTTTCTTTTAACTTAAGTTTTTTACCGCAGTCGGGTTTTTTGATTTTTTTAAATAACTTTTTTCACACATATGTTTTTTAAATCCGGTCTATAGAGCGACCTTAATCTGTTGTACTCAACAATAGCACTTTCTTGTGCTTTGATCTGGCTAGGATCGATATTTATTAAATGGTCACCACTCACAATTTTTACCCTAGATAATGGTACGTAGGCTTGACCACAAGTGAATATAGAAGAACCAATATCAATTAAAGCATTGTCCAAGCTCAAACCTTGACTCTTATGAATGGTGATTGCGTAAGCTAAACATATCGGAAACTGCTCCCGGTAAACAAAAGCACGGCTCAAAACTTCAAGTTACAATTTGAAATATTAATGATATTAGTTTTACTTTAAAAAAATATACTTTTAGGAATAGAAATATAAATCTGCTTAACAAAACGATTTAAAAGGGGTTAAATAAGTATTCTTAAAAAATATTTTGCGTTTATATCTTATGATATACGTCATTTGACATGTTTTAAGGTTTTTAATAATTTATCTTTCTAAGAAAGTCTCATACTTACCTAAAAATTAAGCTTATTTTTTTTAATACGGAACTCGGATTACAGAATGTGTGATAGCCGAACTCACACTTGACCGCATTTTTATTTTTACTTTAGCTTCGTGCAAAATTACAAGTTTCTAGGCCGACTATAAAAAAAATTAATACCTACGGAACCCTCTGTGCGCGAGCCAAACTCACACTTGACCGCTTTTAAAATTTTTCTTTTAGTTTCATGGTAATGTCCAGTTCCAGCTAGAAAAAAAATCATACGGGACCCTCTGCATGCGAGCCAAACTCACATTTGACCTCTTTTTAACCGACTTCAAAAAAGGAGGAGGTTCTCAATTCGACGGTATGTTTTTTTTTTTTTTTTTTTTTGTGTTTGTTACGCGATTACTCCGCCAATTGTGGACCGATTTTCAAAATTATTTTTTGGTTTGAAAGGGTATACTCTCGAGGTGGTCCCATTATCATGAAGTTGGAATCTGATGAGAGGATCCCATGGAAATCGAGGGAAACCCTCAAATTTTATAGGCAAAGCTATAACGATTTGGGTATTTTTTTAAATAACTTGAGCATTTGCTCTTGGAAATCATCAATTGGTAAAGTGGAGCTGATGAAGAAGACCACAGATAGGCATTGGAACTACTCAATGACAAATATTTCACGGGTTGCGATTCGATTACTTTAATATGGTTGCTAAGCAATTTATGCTCGACACAATGCGTATGGTGAGTGGTTGTTGAGGAGTTCTCCTGGTTCTTACCAGGAGAACTCCTCAACAATTAACGTCCTAACATCGGGAAAAGCAATATTTTGTAACAAGTGATGAGCAGTTGACATTTGGCTATTGTAACTTAGATATATTACAAACGGACCCACTAAAAAGTGAAAAATAAAAACTTTTTACAAAAAAAAAACAACCGACTTCCAAAAATAATACTAAAAATTGAAAACTAACTTTAATTTCGGAAGTCGGTGTCTTTGGTTCCGCATTTTCGTTTATTGACACCGACTTCCGAAATTAAAGTTATTTTTCAATTTTTAGTATTATTTTTGGAAGTCGGTTGTTTTTTTTTTGTAAAAAGTTTTTATTAATTTTTTCTTTAGTTTCATGCTAATGTCTAGCTTCGTGCCACATTTCAAGTTTCTAGGCCGGTTAGAAGTTTCTAGGCCAGCTAGAATAAAAATTTAATACGGAACCCTCTATGCGCGAGCCAGACTCACACTTGACCATTTTTTTAATTTTTCCTTTAGTTTCATGCTAATGTCTAGCTTCGTGCCAAATTTCAAGTTTTTAGGCCGGTTAGAAGTTTCTAGGCCGGCTAGAATAAAAAATTAATATTGAACCCTCTATGCGCGAGCCAGACTCACACTTGACCATTTTTTTAATTTTTCCTTTAGTTTCATGCTAATGTCTAGCTTCGTGGCAAATTTCAAGTTTTTAGGCCGGTTAGAAGTTTCTAGGCCGGCTAGAATAAAAAATTAATATTGAACCCTCTATGCGCGAGCCAGACTCACACATGACAATTTTTTTAATTTTTCCTTTAGTTTCATGCTAATGTCTAGCTTCGTGCCAAATTTCAAGTTTCTAGGCCGGTTAGAAGTTTCTAGGCCGGCTAGAATAAAAAATTAATATTGAACCCTCTATGCGCGAGCCAGACACACTTGACCATTTTTTGAATTTTTCCTTTAGTTTCATGCTAATGTCTAGCTTCGTGCCAAATTTCAAGTTTCTAGGCCTACTAGAAGTCCCTAAAAATTTTGATTAACTCTAAGTGAGTGAGTCAGTCAGTCAGTCAGTGCCACTTTAGCTATTTTCAAAAGTCCATAACTTTGAATCTATTAAAGCTACAGTTATGAAATTTGGTATTCGAAATAACAGCAGTCATGGTATTATGTATGTGAAGTTTGATTCGATTTCGTCTGACAAATAGTTAGATACAGGGTGGTCAAAAGTAGCTCGAAGCGGTTCGCGTAAATAGTGCACGGCGTACGTGCGGCCACTTGCTGGAAATTGGCCTGCGCACTGCCGTGCGCTTCGATGTATTCTGATCTAGAGCACATTAAGTGGACCTCTTGATTTGTATCCCTCACTGCTTTGAATCATGATCCATGAGTAACCGTGGTGGTATCGCGCAACATGAGAATACTTGTCTAACTATAAAGTTGTTGTAAGTAACAACTGTGTGTTACTCTGTAACGGTGGTTGGAGTGGAGCACTAATTGGTGTCGTGGGTAGTCATTGAGTCCCGCTGTAGTTATGGCGCAGTGACGGTCGGTGGGACAGTCTATATCTACTTTTGAAATTATGTATTACGTTTTTTAATACACTTAATTGGAACTGGATTACTCTCATACTAATTCATCATCTGCCTAGCCTTTTCCCGACTAAGTTAGGATCAGCTTCCAGTCTAACCAGATGCAGCTGAGTACCAGTATTTATATAGAGTGACTGCCTATCTGACCTCCACAACGCAGTTACTGGGTACCCGTTGGTAAGACTGTCTGTCAGACTTTCGGGCTTCTGACGACCCTTAACGACTGGCAAATATCCACGAATTACTGCCGGGACAGCTAAACGTGCATTCCTAGGCACGGAGGGGTTTTGGTATGTAAAGATGGTCTCCCATCCGCGGACCGACCGCAGCAAGCATAGCTGTAACCTGATCGATCGACCCGTGCGGCTATTATTACTAAGCCACGAGCCCCTCCACTGTCTAGTAAGTACACATAATTACATAATATTACGACTAGAC
The DNA here is from genome assembly GCA_916614155.1 of Mesoligia furuncula. NCBI lineage: Eukaryota > Metazoa > Arthropoda > Insecta > Lepidoptera > Noctuidae > Mesoligia > Mesoligia furuncula. The sequence continues at coordinate 556,682 of OU744792.1, forward strand.
GAATATTAGCTGTATGAATTGTAGCTAATCAGCTCGCAGCTGTATGTTAGTCTGTTGTTTACGTTCTACCAGCCACAGTGGACTGTTACACGTGTTTCTGTTTACCCGGAAATTGTATATGTATACCTAGTGAGTATTTATTACACATCCCGGGTGAGCTATTCGTTCAACGTAAAATCGTAAACAAAAAAATGGGGTGTGGCTGTATCATGGACACGGCTGTGTGTTGTACGTGAATACGTTTACGTGACGGGGTTGATCCGCTCGTCTGCATTCATTCTTTTACGTTCCCGGCACTGCTTGACTCGGTCATAATATGGTGTTTTATTAGTACTATTCGATTGGTCTTGAGAAGCCCTTTCCAATCGTATACGATTTTTGTATTTGGATTTCGCTTTTTGACGCGTATAGGCCGACATTATATATTTTTAATATTATTTTAACACAGTGTTTTCACTGTCAGTTTTTTATCTAATGTTTTGCATACAATCGATAGATTTTGACAAGAGCTGAGGATTGAAACTTAAACGAACGTCGTAGCTTTTCCGTGTTAAGTTATACCAAGTGGAAATCTCGATACGCAGCAAAATGACCTCAAAATGCGATGCGTCACAGTCCTCACTTGGCTTAATTAATTTTTTGATCCTTTAGCTATCCAATGGTTTAATTGAATTTAGGATGGAGATGATAGATATGAAGCTGCAACACCAAACTGTATCCCCCGATTTTGTTATCATATCACACATACTACATATACAACTATGAAAGCAATTTTAAAGACGTATTTACGTCAAAAACCCTTTCCTCCATTAATCGACCTTCTATAGAATGCCAACGTCCCCGAACATTGACTCCTCATACGAGGATGTCTAGCGATAAATAGATAAGTTTCAAACTGAAACATAAAGCAAAGTTTGTTCATCAATCTCGTCAATATTGCTTGAAGATTTTCCCGCCCGGTGCGTTCAGTTAATACAGTTTTTAGCGGCGCTCAATATCACTGGCATGTGTGTCAATGTCGTGGCAAGTATGGTAATATTCCAAAACTTTGCCAATAAACGGGAGCTCGCGGGGGTGACGCGACGCGCGGGGGCGGGCCCCCTCCCCCGGGAGCGTGTGTTTGTCCACGGGCTTACTGCGGCATCGAAAGGACGCTGGAGACCTCGTGTCTCCTGTCTTCGAATAAAGACTGGCTTTCTTTGAGAAAATATGTTAATTAAATCCGTACACGTATTAGCTTCAGGGGAAATAAAATAAAAGCCTAGAAGCGAACTAGACAAATACGTGCTTGTAATGTATTTCTAGGCACGAAAAAGCTGCGTGTTATGAGCCTGTGTGTATCTCGTACCGGATCGTCAATGAAGTGTGCACATTCTCTGCACAAGCGATCTTACTAGTTCCGACAAAAGTTTAAATATAAAAGTTACAGATCTCTCATCGGAATAAAACTGTTTCCGACGGCCACATACGAGTATTCCTATTACGTACCATTTCAATATTTGGCGATACAGCTAGCAGTGCGAGCGCAACATTTTATTGTTATGCTCATGTTCAAGTTTGTGCTATTATTATCGAATTTAGTTCTGTTCAGGGTCATGGCTTGTCGGAATTTTGACACGTCGCGCTTCGGGCTATACAATGAGATACAATTTGGGTTTATGCCACTGTTGCCACGTGTACGTACTACACTGATCATATCTAAGTTGGCTGATATTCATAATACATTGTTATGTTTACACATTTCAAATGAGTTGGGTGAGTGGTACGATAAATGGATGGTGTTAATGGCATCGTAGCTGTTACCGATATAAAACCAGAATCACGTTAGCACCGAGTAGCCTGCAATAGAGAATGGTGAAAGGTTCAAGTAAAAGCTTTTTGCCACAATAGGGCGACACATATTGAATGTTATAATTCGGGTGACAAAAGAACAGTGGTTCAATAGTTACGGTAAAAGTAGCTAAGGCAATTTCTCGAGAGGTGATACAAAAGAATACTTTACGAAAAATATCAGTGTTAAGAAGGAAAGAAAATCCGTAAATGTAGCAGATACCTATATGTCGTCGTAAATCGATTCTAGTACTAATAGGCTAACTGTAACCAAATCTATAACTTACGCAGACTTCTAGGTGATGACTTAAATAAGAAGAAACTTTCCAATGACAGTGTAACTCTTAGCACTAATGATCCAGGTGATAACATTATTACCTTCAAGGATTTTCTCTCAAAAGAGAACCCCTCCGTCAGAAATGAGGCCAAAGGACAAAGCCAAACCGAAAAGCTTTTTCTGACTACTTATATGATTTGTGACAATGATAACATTTAAGTCTGACAACCAGTCTTCCATTTTGTAATTACTTTACCTCACACCCAGACTTATTACTTTTTATTTATTATATACAGGGTGTTTGGTTCATCGTTTGCCAAATGGAATTGGCCGAAAGGAGAGGACATTTGCTATCTCTTAAGGCCCAGTAACTCATTCCTTGTTACACCCGTTTTTTTATTACGACTTTTTAATTTTTATTCGGAAAAATACAAGAACTCTGCATTTAAGCTTAAATTAAAAAAAAAGTTATGAGTATAGCCTTCAAGTTTCATTTTAATTCTTGTGTTTGCTCTTGTATGGTTCTATGAAATTCAAAATTACTTGCTAATAACATCTAGTTCCTTTTTAATAACTCACAAAGTTTTTGAAAAAAGGAAAAATACACTTAACACTCAACTGTAAATTGCTGTAAAAAAAAAAACTAAAAGCGACTGGGATCTTCGAATTATTTTAAAACGTTCTCTAGTTTGTCACCTTTCCAACAGTGTTCAATATACCAAAAAATAACTTTTAATAACTTCAGTAATTCGCTAAATGTGTAATCGAGACACATCAGGCTGATATTCGACATTACGGTAAAAACACTAGTTTTCACATAAATAACATTCTTTAAGTAGGTGGATAGTGTTATCTCACTCTTACGCAGTCTCTTATCTCTTTCTAGGGTTCTAGCTTTCCTCGAACTTGAAATAAAAAATAAACTTTTATTTTATAAGTACCTAATTATAAATTTTGTTCAAATTGTCCTCCACTATTGCGTACACACGCGCGACATCTTCGTCTTAGCTCGACTGTAGTGGTGTGTAAACGTATTTGGAGGACAATTTTAACAAAATGTATGATTAGGTACTTATTAAATAAAAGTTTATTTTTTATTTCAAGTTCGAGGAAAGTTAGAACCCTAGAACTAAGAATAAGAGACTGCGTAAAAGTGAGATAACACTATCCACCTACCTAAAGAATGTTATTTATGTAAAAACTAGTGTTCTTACCGTAATATCGAATATCAGCCTGATGTGTCTCGATTACACATTTAGCGAATTACTGGAGTTATGAAAAGTTTTTTTTTTATATTGAACACCGTTGGAAAGGGGACAAACTAGAGAACTTTTTAAAAGAATTCGAAGATCCCGATCGCTTTTAGTTTTTTTTAACAGCAATTTACAGTTGAGTGTTAAGTGTATTTTTCCTTTTTTCAAAAACTTTTTGAGTTATTAAAAATGAACTAGATGTTATTAGTAAGTAATTTTGAATTTCATAGAACCATACAAGAGTAAACATAAGAATTAAAATAAAATTTGAAGGCTATACTCATAACTTTTTTTTTAAATTTAAGCTTAAATGCAGAGTACTTGTATTTTTCTAAATAAAAATTAAAACTAATTATAAAAAAACCGGTGTAACAAGGAAAGAGTTACTGGGCCTTAAGAGATAGCAAATGACCTCTCCTTTCGGCCAATTCCATTTGGCAAACGATGCACCAAACACCCTGTATAATTGTTATTTTTTTTATTTTAATTATAAAACGTTTACTTTTATCATGTTTGTAATTATGTGAGCACCATGTATCGATTAGATAATTCATTTATATGTCATGGTTTCATTTTGAATTCTTTTACCTATTGTGGTATAGTAATTTTTTTTAGGTGCATCGTCGTCACATATTATTATTATATAATTAATATATAGATTACAATACAACATACTTTTAAAACATTTTAAAAGAGTAACGGTGGAGTTTCTAGCCCATTCTACTCCATACGAAAACTACCTTTTGGAATGGGCGACTAGAATCAATTCTATTTTGTTGTAATTGTTGACTTTCAATAGTGCCTTATAAGTGCCTATCTATACATATAATAAATCTGTAGAAGGGTCAATTCTGTACATTGAAAATATTGAAAAAATAAATAGCGGGGGGTGTTGCTGGATCGATACCAAACCCAAATATGTGATTAAAAAAATTTTTGTCTGTCTGTCTGTCTGTCTGTATATGCAGGCATCACGTGAAAACTAACGGTTCGATTTCGATGAAACTTGGTATAATTATACCTTATTATCCTGGGCATAAAATGGGATACTTTTTATCCTGAAAAAATACGTAGAAAAAAAATCTTATTTTTCAGTTTTATTCATAGACGTTGTTCTGTAGAACCGCGAACACACGTTGCATTACCCGCAGTGGATAATTTTCCATTTCAATTTAAGAGAATACAGTTTCCTGTAGCTTTGTGTTACGCCATGACAATAAATAAGGCTCAAGGTCGGACCCTAGGAGTTGCTGGCGTAGATCTTACCGCGAGTTGTTTTTCACACGGGCAACTTTACGTAGCTCTTTCCCGTGTGAGCAGTCCAAGAAATCTTCATGTTCATATTCCGGACGAGCTCACTAACAATGTTGTGTATGCTGAAGCTCTCAATTAACTTTCTGTCGCATTGTCACGATCACTTTTTTATTATTGCAAACTTTTCGTCACTGTCAGTAATTTACTGCTACATGCTACTTATCAAGGTCGGAATTACTATGAAAAAAATACTTAGTACAGAACGCGAGCTCAACAGCAGTAGCTCAATAGAGGGATCTCCTTAATTATTATAGGCTTAGCCGTATTTGGGTCCAATAGATATTTATAAGATGTCATTGTCAGAGTTACTCAAAATGGAGAAATAAACCATCCACGCGAAGACCGACATCCGCGCGGACGGAGTCGCGGGCGGAAGCTAGTTTGAAATAAATGCTTTGACTTTGACTTCCCAAGGGGTATCTTATTACCCAGTAACTGGGTTGTGGAGGTCAGATAGGCAGTCGCTCCATCTAAAATACTGGTATTCAGCTGCATCCGGTTAGACTGGAAGCCGACCCCAACATACTCGTAGTTGGGAAAAGGCTAGTCAGATATAATATTTAAGTTGAAAATATTTGCACCGCAGCAGTGTTTATATATAAATAAACTACTCAATATTCTCTCAGACGTACAGTATACTGTATGTCTGTGAACAGTCTGACCAAGATAAGCGTTACTCCAATTTGCAACCAGAGCTGATGCAATAAGAAATGTAACATTTTTGTCACTTTTAATTTAACAAATTTCGCTTTCAGATTCAATTTATCTATAATCAAATGGAATTACCTATTCAGTAGTTAAATACGGAACGGAATTATGAATTCAATGTGCATCCGCCGTAAGACGATCCCGTATTCCCGTCCAAGTTAGAAACGAACTATTATTTTGGTGAAAATGATGATAAACTTAGTTAACGAATATTTTGGAGAACAGTGTTTGTATGCCGAGCTTTCGAAGCTGCGGCTTGAAGAAAAACAGATGGTGTCAGCTGCTGTCGTCGGGAGAAACTTTACACTGATGAGAGAGATATTGCATGCCCGAAATTTTGCAATTTTGTTATTGTTCAGTAGTGTATTCATTAAAACGATACTAATTTCGGGAAATAACGTGGCTACGTGCGGCTGGATTATGGGATAAGTAGTTATATTATGAACTGTGCAACATCTGTTAGATAAGTTTTAGTAGTCCTACGATACGAAGTGCTGTTGTCTTACAGATGAACTTACTGCTTAAGGATTACAAGTTCACTTAGAAGATGTACGAGTATTTACAATTATGCCATAATTATTATTATCTAACATAATGCTATCATAGTGCAGACATGAATTGATTTGTATCATACTTTATGTGTAATACATCATTTTGTATGCCTTTAATTGGCTGAACATAGCGCACTTTAAACTATAAACTTGACTAACCTTTGTACCTATGTACACACTGCTCCATTAAGTGATTACCCGCCCAAAAGACATGTGCGTCCAAACCCGTGATAGGCCCAAGTTGGTTATTGTATTTTGCAAAAACATTTTATTTTAATTAATGAATTATATTAGTGAATAAATAAGTTTGAGTTAGTATTTATTTTTTAAATTCTGTTTTTATTATTGTATAAAATCCTAGCTGAACCAAATGGCGATGATGCGAAGAGTCTGTTTAGGTTCATGGCCCAGATATGAGAAATGTGTATTTAGGGTACGATGGGACTGACATACGCATTGCGATTATAAATGTCCCTAAATAAAAAAAGAATTAAAAAAAAAATAACTTGAGGGGTTAGCACATAATGATGCAGTGTGTGCGCTATCCAAGAAGACGCGCCCCACTCTTTTTCGTAATGCTTACAGTACAAGTGTGCAACATTCCGCTAGAGTTTTAGTTTTGTCGATACACACTAATTATTATTAGTGGGTGTGTTTATCGCAAAAACTAATACACTAGCGGAATTAACTAGCGATAACCACTAACGATTAGGATTCCTAATCGTTAGTGGTTATCGCTAGTTAGTGGTTACGCGCCCCACTCTTCTTCCTAATTTAGGAAGAAGAGTGGGGCGCGTCTTCATGGATGGCACTATCTGTATCACAATTAAAAATGTCTGATTTAGTTTCGTGTAGCCTAAACATTTACATAATAATATTAATGTTGGTAATCCAGTTCACTGTGTTAAAGAAAACGATCGCGATAATATCCATAGACACGAACAGCCAAGTGTTCAGCGACTAATAACAGAAGCGCTTAACGTTTAACTTGAGCACATTGCGACGGTTCATAGAGACATTTGACAGTTTCAACGTGAAAGAATTTTTAATTATAATATCTTAGCTCAAAATAATTCCAGAGTTGGTCAGTACTTTACGCTTCATCCACATAAAAATATATCCGTAGACTTTTTAGCAGTTAAAAATTCAGTTTTATGCAGAGTTGAAGTGCTTAGCGCGAGTGTTGTGAAGTGGCGGACGTTGAAGCGACACGTCCAAATGTCTTCAGCGCCAAGTGCTATCGCTTTTAGAGTAAATAAAAAATGTTAGGGGCCCTTTTGGTTTATGAAGTTGAGTTACTGTACAAAGTCGCCGAACATTTTTTTTGAGGCTGTATTTGATCTGATGTTAAGGGTTTACTGTAGTAACAATCTGCACAAAACATTTAAGTCCACATTATCTTTCTCGTTATGTGCAGCAAGTTCACCGCTTTACTAGACTTACGATTAGACGTCCCATTTACTTCACATGGGTGTCGTAACTTCGTAAGAGGCTACTAAGGCGAAATATATTGGGATCACCACGCCTTTCAAGCATGGTGTTATTATGGCAATATCCTCTATAGATAGTTCGTTATAACCGTCTATGGGAGAGGTCAATATTCAGCAGTGGGCAGTTAGGAATTGATTTATAATCATGATGGCACCTTTTATGTTCCAGTACATTTTTAAATGGAATTTATACCAGTAATGTTATAGTATCTCGATACAAAAGCATCTGATATCGACACATCACTTTAAATGATCGAAAGTGTAATTCAATCATCGTCAGCAAGAGACGGACGGAACAAACCGTAATCGTAACGTGACTCGTGAACGATCGACTAATTATTGTTCGATATATTGCAACAGTCGAAGAGAAACCTGTTGCCACCTGCTCACGTTTATCGCCCACAGTTCATACTACACAGTTACTACATACACTTCCGCTGTTTTTATTATTAATTTCTTCATAAAAATTCTCTTTTTCTGACATATTTTTCCGCCGACGTATCTCAAAAGGGAAAACGGAAATATTTTGAAACTAGCAGCGCCCCGCAGTTTCACCCGCATAAGTGTCGATCCCGTGGGAATATCGGGATAAAAACTGGCCTATGTCCTATCTCGGGACTCAAACTATCTCTGTACCTTGGAACAGCGGTTTAAGCGTGTAGAGGTAACAGACAGACACACTTTCGCATTTATAATATTATAGTATGGATTTCATTCATCGCTGCCGCGGTACTGAAGTTTTCTTTTGCTACAAATCTTTTTATCATGAAATGGAGAAATTGTTTATTGGACACATATAAACTTTTTGATTGAATCAACGGGGTTTCCTGATTGTATGAACTGCATATTAAACTAAATAAATGCATAAAGGGCATGGCGATTGTACTTCAGTGTTATACGACACGTTTGATAGAGTCAACTCGTATGTGCAGCTACAAACGTAATGCGTGGCTACACGTGAATATTGTAATACACTGAGATGCTTGCAGGCTGCGCTCCACGGAACATATCAAACATGATTGTGTGTCTGACGTGCGCAGTTTATGGAACAGATTGAGTAATGAAATTAGGGATATTCATCCTACGTTTAATAGTTAGCAAGCAAGCTTCGTAGCCTGCTTCATTGCTTGGCTATATGTAGGTCGCATGTGTGTCTGTGCACTATGCAGCCATACATAAATACAGATAATCCAATAACCACTGGAGTACTAATACTCTTGTAACAGGATGTTAATAATGAATTCTCAATTACGGCTGAAACATCAATACTATTGCATACTTGTAAAATCTTTTTAATTACAGAAATAACGATTAACTTAAACAAACAATATCATGATGAAGCTTTATGAATAATCCGTAAAAGTAAAAATAATATCCTTCTTCAAAAGTAAGGGTCCCGGCACGCGTCCCTGTGGCAACCCAACACAATTATACATATGTTGAGCAGAGCTGAATATAGGTTGAAATTCCCCCGCAGTACATTAGTAATGTGTAAACAGTTCAGTTCACAGGTCCTTTGTCGTAAGCATTGTATAATTGCTCGCGTATTTTTGCCGCAAGTATCCCGATGCGCGAACTTTTATTACACAATGCTTAATACTTATTATAATTTATGAGCAGTAGGTTACGTTGCGGCGGCAATTAGGCTGCGTCACGCTGAGGACGCGCTGCGACTTGCGAGATGCTTTTGTTGATATTTGTGGCGTTGGACGGTCTCTGAAATATAAAAATATTGTGTTGTGACATGCTTCATGCCGCAGAGAACGAGTGTCATGAACCTCGTTTGTTACAAGCGAAGCATACAATAACCGTCTATACAAAATTATGTATTGTTGGGAAAAATTGTTTGAAAACTTCACAATAGTATGAAAAAACAATCGAAAGTCAATTTGAATGTTTTTACTTACATGTTTTTTCAACATGAAAATATTTATTTTGTAAACAATGATCGAGTTTTTCATTTCGACAACGGAGCCGCAACGTTACTGGTACACAAACAGGCGCGAATCGAGTGTTTGTTCATTATAAACTGTTCGCCGACCGACGCCGCCGCCGGTGTACCGCCAAAATGTAAAAAGTTACAATTGAAAGCTATGGTATTGCCATACGGGTTTTTTCGTGTTTCACCCAGTTGGCAAAAAGTAGGTTGGATATAACTAACGGCTCATAAACGTTGAGGTTTGTTTCTGTACACGCACGGGGATGCACCCCCCCCCCGAGGCACGAGCCACGAGCCCCGAGGCACGAGCCACGAGCCCCGAGGCACGAGCCACGAGCCCCGAGGCACGAGCCACGAGCCCCGAGGCACGAGCCACGAGCCCCGAGGCACGAGCCACGAGCCCCGAGGCACGAGCCACGAGCCCCGAGGCACGAGCCACGAGCCCCGAGCCACGCGACTGAGCGGACAAGTTTTTATTCATGGAATGGGAGCGGAGGCTTTGTAGGGAAATAAAAATAAACAATAGATGATTATTATGTTGTGCCCCATCTAAGTTATGAAACGCTGAGCCAATAATTTGACTAAAGCTTTTGTATTTATAGACTTTGTTGTTATGGAACTGTGTTCTGTGGTTGTGGTGAGGTTTTATTTAGTTATTAAGTATGTAACAAATAGCCTTAAGGTGCTATATAATAAAAAGAAGAAGTTAAATGATTGTCAGTGAAGATTTGTTTCTTCACATAGACTTGAATATCTTACTCAAACCCATGTAGGTATTTTTACTTCTTAGCTAAATAGTTTACGTAGCGCTAAGCTTGTCAATGTTAGCGTACAGTGAATGTTAGCGTACAGTGAATGTTAGCGTACAGTGAATGTTAGCGTACAGTGAATGTTAGCGTACAGTGAATGTTAGCGTACAGTGAATGTTAGCGTACAGTGAATGTTAGCGTACAGTGAATGTTAGCGTACAGTGAATGTTAGCGTACAGTGAATGTTAGCATACAGTGAATGTTAGCGTACAGTGAATGTTAGCATACAGTGAATGTTAGCATACAGTGAATGTTAGCATACAGTGAATGTTAGCATACAGTGAATGTTAGCATACAGTGTTTGTTAGCATACAGTGAATGCAGCTAACTTCGCCAATTCCCAATAACCGTTCTTTAATGAACAAAAGCTATCCGTAAAGTATCTACAATCGATACTCAATAACAATATTAGCGTGGACCAGATAATGCCGGGTATAATATCTGGGCTTGTCTCACTACCCCAGGGAATGCGCTAAAAGCAAAGTTAGTTCACGTGATGCCACCACATACGAACATGCAGAAGAAACATTTGAAACAGTTAGCAACGTAGCTGGCAGATAAATGAAAAGAACAGTCTCGAACAACCGTCGCCGTCGCAGCAAATTCAGAATCATGTGTTACTCGTCGTGACAAAGGAATTGAAAATAACAGTGAGTTGTTACTAAATAACAGAAAAATAGACAAATGAGGAAAGTTTCTTCACCTGCACGGATCTCTACAGAAAAATGAGCAGCAAGTCTGCGTTGATCAAATGTCTGGCTTCCAGTTGTCCGATTTTTGACTTGTTTTTCTGAAATTATCTGTGTTGTGGCAATACCGCGGCATGAGCCGATCGGTTTCGATGCAGAAACTTGCGAACTTTTTAATGGATTGTATCCTTTTTTCTTTCAGTGCTGACGATGCAAATAATGGACCGAAGTTCTGCTGTCGCTACTTATCTGCTTCCAAATTATGTTCGGTAATATTTAAACAAACTTTTTTTTTCCAATATAGATTTGGTTTGGGTTATGTAAGGTATAGAGCTAGATTGACCAGCAGAAGTTTCAACTTCCTCGAAGGCTACTAGTAAAGTTACATGAATAAGCTAACTAGCTTATTCAACTTTCAAGCATGCGCATGCATTTTCACGGACAAATTCCGAACATAACTTACATAGCGTATCCATATGTTACAATAATGTTCTTCGAATACGTCGCGTAGGGATCACGTAGTGGTAATTCCTAATTTGGCCGTCTTATAAAAATAATAAGAACATTCTAGTAGCGACCGCGAAACTCGGTTAATACGACAGTCACATACGAGAACATTGCGTTACAAACAAGGAAATAAACAGGAAACAAAACACTCGCTATCTCACATACGTCGAATTACCTGACGAATGTGAAGGCGTTACACGACTACACGCTTCAAGTGAATAAACTCGAGAATTTTTGGAACATCTCTGTTAGTGGTCAGTGTCTGAAAAGTCGGAGACAATTCAGGAATTTCAGACTTCGGGACGACGAAACTTAGTCCCTTGGGCAGAGCACAGTCGGGAAATAACGTCGTCTGAAAACCGTGGTTATGTACTAAGTAAACATTTGGAGAAGGTTCGTTCTATTGACGTGATAAGAAACTAATTTATCTTATCAAATCCTTAGAATGCGTCTGAAGTTCTTGACAAAGACGGACTACTTCTTTTTGTTACTCTGGTTGTCACGAAAAACTCTACGAAGTCATTTTAGAAGCATTGCTCAGCCCAGTAGTACCTAATGCTTTTAAATTGACTTCACTAATATCAGTGTTATGGAGTGATTTGCACCACACCTATTATACTCTGAAACAACTGCTGTCTATAATTTTGTTTGCTTTCTGTAAGTAATTGTGTGGCCTTGTAAAGAGCAGACCTTCTGTCAAGTGTACAATTGTGATCTAGTAATGGATCTGTAAGTGAAACACATAGTGTTGTGTATAGACGCGGGCCGCTAGGACAGGCCGTATTGTTCGCAAACTTCATAGCTAAGAGACATGTTCCATTGATTTGTCGCGAACAGCGGGCTTAGCTCTGAAATGTATGACAGACTCATTTGTGTGACCCGATTAAGATTTAGTACGAGCCGGAGGAATATCTTGTTCTGAATCTTAATCGGTTTCTAGTGTACGCTTGAAATCAATTACCTCGTGTCAACTACAACCAATACGTTATTATTCCTGTATATTGGGAAATAGTAGCGTAGGAAGTACGAGTGCATTTCAGTAACAATTTATAGGGCAATGGACACACAAAGGCACTCATTTTAAACACTAATACTTACAAGAGTTTTGTGTAGCAGTGTAAATAGACAAAGGATGTTTAAGTCGCACCTTGTGGTGAATTCTTTGAGGCAGGGCACTGCACGGCAAATGCAAACTTTCCAGATTTTAAACAATATGCTAAACAATCAGTGCAAAGATTGGAATATTGACTCCACCGTTAACATTCACGAGTCTTTCTCTAGAGCGCGTGTCGTCAAATATATTCGTGTAGCATGTCGCGCAGGTCTACAACGTTTCGTGTCTGTTCGTCTAGCGAGTAATGTGAGAGATTGTTTTCGTGCTCCGAATACTCCGCTATACATTACACAAATTATACAGACATACGTCGGTAATTTTGCGGACAGATTTATGATATGTGATTTTCACGACTTGATTTCTAATCTATGGTGTACAATTATTTTGTTTAGATTGTGTAGACCTGTAACCAGAGGGCAATTCTCGTAATGTGATGAAAGTTCAAAGTCTGATCTCAGTCTCAATCTGTCAAAAATACCTCTAGATAGATAGATAAAACGTTTATTCAGGGCAACAAAAGAGACAATACAATTATTAAAAAACATTAAAAACAGGTGAAAGAGAAAAAAAAAACAAAGATTAAAAAGATAAATTGAAACCATAGACACCTAGCTCATGTTGTATGTACATCTATAGCGGATTAGCGGTCGATGACTACTGGGCGGTGTGTGTCTCATGGTTGCACCAAATAGGAGTCCAGCTCAGCTCCTCAGCCTCTGATTCCCTTACGTTTTTAGGTTCCGTAGCTCAAAAGGAAAAAAACGGAACCCTTGTAAAATCACTTTGTTGTCCGTGTGTCTTATGACCTTTTATCTCGGGATCGCGTGGAGGTATGGAGTTGAAATTAAAACCATATACTCAGGTCTGCAGTCCCTTGAAGCTATAAAAAAATCAAACTTCTAAGTTATCTCAAGAAAAAGATACAGCCGTTTATGCCGCAAAAAACGTATATTTCGACACTCTCAAGGGAATCAAAATTAATAGGGTTCTTCCCGTTGATCTAGAATCACGAAATTTGGCAAAAGCAAGGTCATGTGGAAGTTCACAAGTAAAAGAAAAAATCCGAAAACCATGTAACTTAAAAAAAAACCGTGATAAACTATTTACATAGGTACCTACTTTGTACGGAACCCTCGGTGCGCGAGTCCGACTCGCTCCTGACCGGTTTTTGACTTTGATTGTCGGCGATTAGATTGTGATTTTTAATTACGAGAATTGGCCTTCTGGCTTCCATTTGGTTAAAACTAAATATTTTTTATATTAAAAAGAAACATACTGAAAGCAAAATAGGGAGAGACAGTAATTCCCGTACGCTTAACATGTTCCGCAGCACACGTACAAACAACAAACCAAACAAACCCTCGTTAGTAAAGAGCTTACATTTTACCAGCGCCCACCGTCGCTGCAGCGCTGCAGAGCGCTCAGCGCTTGACAATGAGAGCCACAGGTCTGTAATGTAATTACTGTTTTTGCGACAGCTGCTGTAAGGGCATCACATTTGAAAGTGTGGTGATGTTGAAAAGAGTATGATGCTGATATTTACGAACAGTACCTAATAGTGTGTTTTTCGTGGGTAAGAATTAGCGTGGTGAACATTTTAGGATTTTACTACGGGATTTTGAATTCAAATATCTTACTCATATAAGTATGAATCTTCTTCTATTACTGACAAATGCTTGCACTAATGTGTGGTTCTTTCTCCAAAAGACCATCTCAGACACTAATCTATACGGTACATCGATCTTTAGTTTTTATGCTATTATTGACACCTTCTTACAAAAATATAATTTATTTATCACTTGCACATTACCCGGACAGTTTTTCTTTATTTTGCTACAGTATATACAAACCACCTTATTTTAACAAAAAATAAGTCTTCAACAATTGTCAAGGAAATCCCATTACAATTAATGAATGTTGCTGATGACCGCGTGGGATGCCGTGTGGTGCTCGTAAACGCTCTACAGTCATTTGTCAGCTGGGGGTGCGGGGTGCGGGGTGCGGGGTGCGGGGTGCGGGACTCGCTGCTCAGACAAATGAGCTAAATTAGCGACCCGATATCGCCAACAACTTATGAGTAATTGATGACCGTGTAACGAATACCGGGGCTTTAGCAATGGTGCTATGTACTTCTCAGCAGATAACGGTGGAAATGCCATGATGCAAAAGGGGACGAAAGATGAGTACAATAAAGATCAAAGAAATACAGTACTTACAGGACTACCTGCTTGAAAGATGGATACTGTCGGTGCGGTATATTAAGGTACCTAATTCATAAACTAGCTTATGCGGGAAAGCAGCCGTTTTGCGCGGATGTGACGCATATTTTCACCCAACTTGTTACGTTTTGCGCGGATGTGACGCATATTTTCCCCCAACTTGTTATGTTTTGCGTGGATGTGACGCATATTTCCCCCAACTTGTTATTTTTTGCGTGGATGTAACGCATATTTTCCCCCAACTTGTTATGTTTTGCGTGGATGTGACGCATATTTTCCCACAACTTGTTACGTTTTGCGTGGATGTGACGCATATTTCCCCCAACTTGTTACGTTTTGCGTGGATGTGACGCATATTTCTCCCAACTTGTTACGTTTTGCGTGGATGTGACGCATATTTCCCCCAACTTGTTATGTTTTGCGTGGATGTGACGCATATTTTCCGCCAACTTGTTACGTTTTGCGTGGATGTGACGCATATTTCCCCCAACTTGTTGGGTTTTGCTTGGATGTGACGCATATTTTCCGCCAACTTGTTACGTTTTGCGTGGATGTGACGCATATTTTCCCCCAACTTGTTATGTTTTGCGTGGATGGGACGCATGTTTTCCGCCAACTTGTTACGTTTTGCGTGGATGTGACGCATATTTCCCCCAACTTGTTACGTTTTCCGTGGATGTGACGCATATTTCCCCCATCTTGTTATGTTTTGCGTGGATGTGACGCATATTTTCCGCCAACTTGTTACGTTTTGCGTGGATGTGACGCATATTTTCCGCCAACTTGTTACGTTTTGCGTGGATGTGACGCATATTTCCCCCAACTTGTTACGTTTTGCGTGGATGTGACGCATATTTCCTCCAACTTGTTATGTTTTGCGTGGATGTGACGCATATTTCCCCCAACTTGTTACGTTTTGCGTGGATGTGACGCATATTTCCTCCAACTTGTTATGTTTTGCGTGGATGTGACGCATATTTTCCCTCAACTTGTTACGTTTTGCGTGGATGTGACGCATATTTTCTCCCAACTTGTTATGTTTTGCGTGGATGTGACGCATATTTTCCCCCAACTTGTTATGTTTTGCGTGGATGTAACGCATATTTTCCCCCAACTTGTTATGTTTGTGTGCTATATCTTTTTCTTTATGCGTCACGTTTAGTGCAAATAAATTAATGCACATATTTTCTTCTTTCCTTTTTAAAATATACGTACGAATGTACTGGGAGTGAACTGTTCTACGTTTGGTGAGCAATACTGCAATAGTGACAGTGATGGTTTCAAATTACATTATTAGATTTCATTGTTACCTAGTTGCTGCTATTCAAGATATACTAATACACAGGTATACCTTGATTTCCAATAGCTATTGTATTAACAAGTCAGCGCCGCCATGTTCGTCTATTATTGCAACTAATGGAGCGAGTGCCGTGTCACAAAATACAGAGAGCACAGAAGGCAATCTACATACAAAGTGCGCTCGAGCAACGCACACATAGTCACCGCTCACAGACACGTTATCTCGGAGTGGTTGGGACTAGTGCGAGCGCGAGTGCCATCCGCTTGAGACAGGCGTCTGTGAAGTGCACCTACTAAAAAATGGCTATCTAAGCTCGATTTACATAATAATTTCCTATTTTGAATCAGTATAAACGAAGTAACTTTTTAGTAAGGTAAAATCACGCCACCAACTATTACGTAAGTTGAAAACATGATTTTTTGTTTGTGTAGATATTGTGTCGTTTTTAGTGTCATTTGATTTAGGTTTAGGTCTATAACGGATACGGCAAAATAAATTGTGTAAATATGGTAATCCGTTTTGAAGTTATTAGGGATTTTCGATAGTGGAAATTGACAAATGTAAAATTTTATGTGTTTTTGTTCTGTAAACATTTGTATTGTAATACTATGATTATTGTTTTGTTTTAATATTGTAGAATAAGCTCAACAATAAATCAAACAACTAGATACGAGTGCCACTAACACGATAGTTTTTAGGGTTCCGTTGCCAAATGGCAAAAAACGGAACCCTTATAGATTCGTCATGTCCGTCTGTCTGTCTGTCTGTCCGTCTGTCTGTCTGTCCGTCCGTATGTCACAGCCACTTTTCTCCGAAACCATAAGAACTATACTGTTGAAACTTGGTAAGTAGATGTATTCTGTGAACCGCATTAAGATTTTTACACAAAAATAGAAAAAAAACAATAAATTTTGGGGTTCCCCATACTTAGAACTGAAACTAAAAAAAAAATTTTCCGTCAATCCCATACGTGTGAGGTATCTATGGATAGGTCTTCAAAAATGATATTGAGGTTTCTTACACCATTTTTTTCTAAACTGAATAGTTTGCGCGAGAGACACTTCCAAAGTCATAAAATGTGTGTCCCCCCCCCTGTAACTTCTAAAATAAGAGAATGATAAAACTAAAAAAAAAATATGATGTACAATACCATGTAAACTTCCACCGAAAATTGGTTTGAACGAGATCTAGTAAGTAGTTTTTTTTTAATACGTCATAAATCGTAAACCGCAATTTACCTTTTATTCAACCAACTCAAATATAAAAAAATAAAAAGAAAACATTTAATTTCATAAACATAAACCTTATGCATAAACCCGGATGTTACGGAACCCTCGGTGAGCGAGTCCGACTCGCTCTTGTCCGGTTTTTGTGCATAAGCCAAAGTTGACAACCCTAGCGCGACCGCCGAGCGTAGGTATGAAAAGTGAAGTACATACATATGTTTGCCTTCTGTACTCTCTATATTTTGTGGCCATGTGCCTGGGCGCACAATACTGTGTAAACTATAATTTAATGCTTGTGTGCTCACTCGGTGCGTGAATACATCGCAGATTCGCAGCTGACTTCACTACCTGACCAGTGTAGCTGACGTCTTGGCTGCCTTGGACGGTATGCATGACCTACATTATGCATGATTGTGCGCTAGTACAGTAGGTAACCGGCGTTAATTGGTACATCGAGTTTAGATACTATTCGGCTTAGTAGAGCGTCGGTCGTCTCCGTCACTCATACTCGTGGGCCAGTCTCTTTCCAAAACTCGATAGTATCAGTAATTACGCAGACGTATCAGTTCTTGTAAGTAGGTACCCTTAAGGAAAATTCTTAAAAACCTAAAGTTTTCTTTCTTAAAAACCTCCTTTTGTTTCTCTACATCCAGATAAAAAAGGAACATAGAATTACTTTGTTGTAAGTATGTACCAAGTGTCGCCACAGGGACGATTATTTGGGGCCTTGTTATTCCGGATAAAACCCAGGGACCGACCGCAAAAAAGGCTAAAAGTTAAATACATGGGATGGCTTAGCAAAAAATGAATGTTTGTAGGTAATATAGGGATAATTCGTAATGCTGATTGTGGCACAACTTAGCACACAACACAACATCGGTGTTGCAAATGCTAGCTCTAAAAGCTACTAAACTTGAGTCCTTGCATCTCTCTTTCCATTTGTCACTTAGTTCTGAGGTTAGTAAAATAATCATAGGGCATCAAAAAATTCGTCCGCATCGCTGTCAACAGGAACAGTACCCAAAAGGCTGGCAGCATTGCCACGTTGAATGGCAATGCTAATTCTTTGGCCAAGAAATCTGATCACGTGAAGAGTCGACTAACCGCTTGGCGATATCTCGAAAAACCAAGTGGGCACTCGGACCCCATGGCCCTAGTGTGTCAACCGCAAACGGCTCGAACATATAACTCCCAATCAGGTTGGAATATTTTCGCCGTTTGAGGTTTTCTGCACCTGCAGCAGCCGCCCCAGCCAGCATATTATTATTATTATTTTAAATGTTACCATAGATTATGTAAATATTGTTCTGAGGTTAGTTCTTCAGATGCGAGTTCCGCTCATCTTTCCGTTTTATCTTTTTCTGGTTGCACGCAATATTGTCGATGCTCTCCCACTGCGGATTGAGACCTCCCCGTTATTCTTCCAGGTATTCACTCGCCAATTCACCACCTCTTTCTCCTTCTCAAAACTTAAATAATTTCATGGCAGGAAAACTTTCATTTTCTCCGAGAGCTTGTCATCTATTCGGGAGATAGTAACCTACGCAAACCTTTCCTTGCTTGTACCTCGCTCTATTCTCCATGGCCTGGAAATAGACTGTTGGCTTCGATTTATTTTTAAAGTGCCTTTACACGGAATCGGATAATAATATGACTTGTAGCGTTTTAAACGTGAGTGTAGCACGACGTTATGTTGTAGCTTAAGTAGATAGTTCTATGAATAATCCTAGTAATTCCAGGCTTTGCGAAAACCCGCTGGATGCAAGAAGCACAGGTCCGGTTGAGGGAAGATTATGTCCAGTAGTGAACGTCATTTGGCTGAAATCATGATCATGATTCCAAGTTTTCAGTATAGTAACAACACAACAACACCTACGCTGCTCAAATGTTTACATTGAAGACGGTTTACCTGCTACACTAAACAATCAACATGTATACCTACTTGTAAAAACTAGTGTGTGGTTTGTAGTACTAGTTACTAAGTTAATACCAAGTCCTGCGGCGGTGAGAAACTGACTAAGCGTTCTGTTATTATTGGTGCACGTTTCAACGAACATTTAAGAGCCTATACTACCTCAAATGGCTTAGCATGATCCTCCGTTATGTCGAAAATACCGCAGCATTAATTTTGAAATAAATATATGGTAAAGTTGAGGAATAATTTTAGGTACTATGTTAGACGAAAACACGATTCCATAAAATTTTCTCGATAGAAATAAATTTCAAAGTTACCTCCAAACCGAAGAATAAACCGCTGGTATTCAAAATATACTTCAAATTAGATCATGAAAATTTGCATAATAACTGAACTAACTATAAAGCAGGTCTTATGTTTTTTAATTTTCTTGAATTACCTTTATTTTCGCCGTAAAAAGCAAATACCTATACTATTGGCGCTGCCTTCCGCCCAGCACCGCACTCTGTCTCGCTCTCACACAGTCCGCGAGCAGTATCGTTTGAGCGAGATAAAGAGTGAACTTTAGCTGAGGTAGTATAGGCTCTTAACAATAACTTCATGTGCGGAGATATTACGACTTTGTATATACTATGGTCTTAAAGCACTTAAACATGCTAATAGAAGAGTATTCTATTCTATTCTATAGAAGCATCACTCGAATAGCATACTTAGCACTGAGAACAATAATCACAGAAACTATCTTGCTGGCTGTCGTAAATATATCCTGGGGTTCTCTCATCTACCCTAAGGTCGTCCTCTCTAACTAAACATGACTACTTATAATGTTTACTAAAGCGGTCAGCACCCTCTAATATATTCCGTAGAAGACCCATATTACTTTTTACAAAAAAATTCGGGATTACCAGGTAAAGTAACGCAGGTTTCTGTAGCCCTGCGGTAAGCTCTTATGTGCCAAAGAAAGCGCGTAATAACAGTTTGCAACGAGAGCCGTAATTTCTTCCGCTTTAAATATATTTGCTCAGGAGTCAGGTGTAAGGCGGAACAATAGCCAGGCTTAGTAGCGGTGCCATGCAACGCCCTTTAATCTTACAAAATTTCATGTTGCATTCGCTACAAAACATACAGGCTGACTTTGAATTTAAGGGCAAGCGCTCAGAGGGTAAAAACACTCATGAATTTGCTTCTATTAACAGAACCGACCAACTCTGAATGAGTACAAACATATAAAGAAGCAATTCCTATGGCAAGCAGGACTTCGACCCGCAACCTGCTTCCATAGATTCAGTAGGTACATGATTCTGGACCCTCCTGATTTAATTTTTCTTCTTGATAACCGACGAAAACTTTCAATGCTAGGGGGTCTACAATTATACACTAAATTCATGGTTACAGTTTGCGTCCCTGCCATCCTGTAAAAAACCTGCTGGAATGTATGCCTTTCTATCGCTATTTCAGAGTTGGTCCCAATGTACGATTTAGTCATAGTGGGGACTCTCACCCCCGGCAGGGCACAGGCACATGTCACATACAATTAACCTTCTCATCGTCAAATACATCCTATCAGTACTTAGATGTTTTCAAACGTGACAAAAAAAAACAAATCTAGAGGAGATTTGGCTGCGTCTTCTAATACTGTGCCATGAATTTATTCACTAAAATGATGCCCACGATATATTCCTTTCCGATATACCTATATGATATTCCTTTCCGTTTGTAACACCCTGTATCCAGTTTCTTGCTCCTGAACTAATCGCAAACAACAAGCCCTGTGTTCTCTAGAAAAACATTGTCGACAGCAATCAGAAAATACACACATCAAAAGTGTCTAGGGATCAACATATATTTTTGCAATAACTTTTCTCCTGATTGATATTAATTAAAATTTTCTTTAAGGATTCATCAAATAAAGTGTTTTCGTTTGTCACAGTAACGATAAACCAAGTCACCTTTGCATTAATAAAGAAATTTGCCATTTTCCTAATAAAGGGATTTTTGACATTTGAACCACTAACACAAAAGTTCGAAAAAAAGACTGAAATAACAGTTTTCTTTAAAATTTTATTGGGTAACTTAAACAATTAATAATCCGTGTTTCTACCGCGAACACTAACAACACAAGAACATCGGTTTGGCATACTCAAAATGAGTTCATCCAAATCACGCTGTGGAATGGCCGCCCATGTTCGTTGCAACAACAAAAAAAGGTCTTCTTGCGACTGGATACCCTCCATATTCGGCAGAACTCTTCTCTGTAGCATATCCCATGCATGCTCAATCGGGTTCAAGTCTGGCGACTGAGCAGGCCAGGGCAGGACATTGATGTTAGCTGCGGCGAGAGTCTGTCTTACAACTCTTGCGGTGTGCGGTCGTGCATTATCATGCATTAACTGAAATAAGGGACCGATTTGCACTTGTAGAGGAACGATGACGTCTGATACAATCGTCTCAGCATAAATTTGAGCGTTGAGGTTGCCTCTGATCCAAATCAACTCAGTTCTTCCGCCGATCCAAATACCCGCCCATACCATGATGGTTCCACCACTATAAGGATGGACTTCCTGGCAGGATTTTAATCGCTGTTGGCGTCCAGGGGTTCTCCAGTGTCGTATACGTCTTGTATCCGGTCTTATACCAAAACGAGACTCATCAGAAAAGCACACGAAACGCCATTGTTCTTCTGCCCAATTTCTGTGTTCAAGAGCCCATTGATATCGAATCCTACGATTGTGCATTGCTATAGGTGGTACCCGTAGCGGTCTTCGGGAATGAAGGTTCACTTCATGCAAGCGGTTTCTGACTATTTGGTCGCTAATTAAGTTCCCTGAAGAGTGATGAAGCCTCACGGCTAACATCATGGCGGTTATTGTTGGAGCTCTTCGAGTTAAGATTTGAATGTATCGGTCTTGTCTCCGTGTGGTGCAGCGATACCGTCCTCCATGGCGCTCAGCCACGGTACCAGTGCTTCGGTAACGTGTCCAAAGTCGACTGATAACACTCTGACTTGTATTCAGAGCTAAAGCCACAGTACGTTGCCGGGAACCAGCTTCTATCATTCCCACGGCTCTGAGCATTTCTTCCCTGCTTAAATGACGTCGCCGCTCCATAATAACGTTGGTTTTAATCAGTAGTAGGGAAACAGTAGCACTAATAATGTCTTCAATGCGTTGTATGTTTTTATAGGGAAAATATTGACAGCTGATTTTCATCTTTTACTCGAATTTGATTCACAGTTCCTGATTCAAATTATGAAATGCACCAAAAAGGATCCATATAAATTTATAAAATCATAAATTTATTACAAAGCCACATCTCAATCTCAAGAAATCCGCATAAAAATGCTTGATCCCTAGACACTTTTGATGTGTGTAGTTAGAAAGTCTCCGTGAAATTAAATAAGTAAAATATTAAAAGCACATATACTGACAGGAAACCGCGGTAGTGTACGGGGGTGTGTTGGAGTATCGTTACACCCTACACAGACATACACACACACACACCGCTCTCTTGATTGTGGGGTGCAGGGTTACCACATGGCTACCACATACCTGTTGAACTTTAATTATGTTATTATTATTCATAATTTTGTTACGGTGCGGTGCTGAGCTGTGTTACTTATTGTTGGTGCAATACGAGTATAATGTTTCGTTACAAGGAAGCGAGATACACTTTATGAGAGCTTGTGGAGTTTGAGTAAGTAGTCTGAGGTAACTCAACAAGTGAACCCCTTTTAAATTTGTTTCAACTTGAGTGATGATCATGATAAGACATGATTGATATAATCATCTTATTTTTATTTTCAGGGAACGATATCCTTCACAATCTCAACCAGCTATGAATATGTATAGCAAGAATTTATTTTTAACTAGCAACGCCCCGTGGTTTAACCCGCATAAGTGTCGAACCCGTAAGAATATCGGAATAAAAATATCGTATGTGTTATTGTGATGTATATATAAGCTATTAATACTTTAATGTTTCATAAAAATCCGTTCAGTAGTTTTAGCGTAAAAGAGTACCTCATCCATCCACCCATCCTGACAAACTTTCGCGTTTATAATATTATTATTAGTATGAAGTAGGATAACACGCATTTTTCATAAAAAGTTACGAAGCATGAAGGACAATGAATTAAAAATATAGGTTGTCGCCGCCGCCGCGACGCGCTGGAGGTTACCGCGAAATATGTTCAGCTTTTCTTTCATTACACACTACCACGTATTCGTAACTTTAAACATTCATAAAACACGTTTGGTATTTAAATTAATTCTTTTCAAGCTTCTCTAGACGTAAATATCACATTTATACAAATAATTAATTTCATTCGCTAATTCATTTAATTAAATGCTATTCAAAAGATCTTGAAGGTCTTTCATCTTTAAGACTAAGAATAAGCGTTTGAGAAATAAACAAATTCGACTAGGTAGGTACCTAGGTACTACTAAAAGAAACAAGGTCAGCACACAAATGCTCGAGATATTATTTGCTAACAAATAGTTTTCATGTAATCATACGAAACTATGTTTGCGTATCATCTCAAGAGTAAACTTAATAATTATTACAGGGAAAAAACGGGAGAGAAAACCTTCGATAGCTTTCTCGAAGTTTACATAATAGTAGGTACGCTCCAATGCAGTCAAATACGATATTATGTAATACGTATAACCACCTGTTGTATTAGTCTATATTCATACTAATAATACAGCTGAAGATTTTGTTTGAACACGCTAACGTCTAGAACTAGCCGTCGGATTTGAAAACATCTTTTTGCATGTGATAGCCCAACTCTTAGTAGGTACTAGGTAGACTATTTAACTTAACGCTATGACCAAAAAGAAAAAAAACGCAGAAAGAATGCTAAGCGAAAACGAAGTAATAGTGCGGTCGGGCGATGCGATGCTACGTGGTGGATCGGGGCAACAACAAATTTCATGCGGACGAAGTCGCGGGCGGAAGCAGTAGATTTTTTAAAACCAGGAAGTACGAACCCTAGGTTCTACCGGTAGTGTCGGTCGCGTCGGCGGCGCGTGGATCTGTGCCGCTGCCGCACCGCGTGCCGCGTCCGAACCGCGTTCGTACCACACCAGACCCGCGACCGCACCATTGTCACACCGCGCGCACTGACACTTATCCTTTCATCTAATAATAAAACTGCAAGCTAAACAATCTCTGTGTTGATGGAAAATACTAGGTATAATTTTTTATTTTTAGCCTTTGTTGAACTTTTAACATTTTCAATGGAAAATAATATCGAATTATTTTTTCAAAGCGTTTTATTTGAGTAGGTACGCCACGGCACCTCTATTGGAAACTCAGAGTGGGTCAGAGTTTTATTCCGGAATTTCATTACCGTTTCAATTAACGTTAAATGAATATTTGTCAGAGCGTTATTTACCTTCGTATCCCGTGTTCGCACTGTGACATTTATTGCGTTAAAGTACTTTGTTATCGCATTTATTTCGTTGACAAATCTAGCGATGTAACTACTGCTACAATCTACAAAATGGAAACTAACTTTAAGCTTGAAAACTTTACCCAACCTCGAGTGTACGAATTAACAACTTGGATTTCAACTTGCATTTTATTGGCACTATTTGCATCGGATCACAGATATTTTGTGTATCTCAATAATTATAAATATAAAGCATTTCTTTCTTCTGATTATCTTCGGTAGACTTTGGACTAGACACAATATTACACGATATTAAGGGTCGTATTTAATATCTAATGTCACAGTATAGTATTAAAGAACACACGACACGTGAGCGACCGTCCGTCTTTATTACACAGTCTAACGTAAAGCAGAGCTATCGGGCATGACTAACTATCAGTTAAAACAGTTAGGTAACCAGAGTGCGACAGTCTCGGTGCGACAATACTCGACTGAAGCCAACTATGCGCGGCTGGAAGTTGGCTAATTACTTGAAGCCGCAATATGGTGGCAAAGTGGCTTATCGCAGTCACTGCGTCCTTCTGTGCTCTGTGCCTCAGACACTGTCCTATGTAAGAGAATCGGATGTGATGTGACACCAGATAACAAAGGAGGAACACGAAACAAAAGATCAGATAGTTGGGGTACACGAAACAAAAGATCGAAGGGACACTGGATGGTACAGGTATTCTTGTAGAAATAGTTTATCATAATAATCATGATATAAATCGTACCTACTCGAGTTGAACTGGCATATAGGTAAGCTTAGCTTAGGACGTGCAACGAGGGCCTGCGGGCGGAGAGTAATGGGTAGCTCACCGCCCGATCAGGACCAGGCCCGTGCCGGACGGCGCGTACGTGTTCCACGCGCGCCTCAAAGAGATGTCAGCATCGGGGAGGGGCCCCTTAGGGCCGAAGCCTGCCGGGTCAGCGGGATTGTCCGAAAGGGTTACCGCTGGCCCGGAACATAAAGGGCTAAGGAAGGAACACGGGTGGGTTTTAGTCAGTAAGAGTCTGACAATCCCTTCCGCTCCACCCAGAGCGGGAGGAGTCATTTGATGATTTCCCATCCGCAAAAAAAAAAAAAAGGACGTGCAACGAATCCTTAAAACTATGCCTTAAAAAGGCAGCTGGGACAGACTGGCTGCGAAAGGCATAGTATGACCTCTTCTACTCGTACAAGACTCCATCTGTATCTTAAACGTCGTCTTTTTTGAGCTCAGGTATTCTAGTCTTCGCTTGATGGCATTTCTAGCACACGTAGGACGATGATCCTTTGAAACAAGGTCGTTTGTAAGTTGGCAAGGTAACGAAGAATTTTAAACACCTTTTTAGGAACATATGTAGGCTGTTTGTCTAGGAAGTGACGTAGGTAATTAGCGCAGTGGTACCAATGTGTCGTAATTGTAGTGTTCGTTAACTAACGAGTTGGGACGTTCACTTGTTTCCTGATATTAATTATGACATGCTGCCAATTTGCTTAACAAAGAACGACACGCAATAGATGCTTAGGTGCCAGAGTGTCCACTGATCACATAGACGACAATGACTGCAGTTGCGTACTCCATTCTTGCTGCAACAGCGATGCCTACTGAGATCACGGCTAATAGAGATATATGGAAGAAAAACACTTGCTGAACGACCTCAAATAAGTCTAGAAAATGCAGGATGATGATGATATAAATGACGATGATGACCAGACTAATACAAGTTATACTTAGTGAGCCTTCTGTGTCTTTGTTATTGATAAATGTTGAGAGTACCACGGTCATAGTGGAATGTGTATAGTTTCATGAAGTTTGCGGAGTTTGTTGGCAAGCGCCGGCGCGCGGCGTATACACTGCCTGCTGTCACGGAATACTTTGTCATCGTTACGAGGAGCCTGATTTATTTCTACTCAAAACCTAGCGCACTTAATGTATTTGAAATTCCGCTTTTATTTTTTGGTACTAAGTTGGAAATAATTTGCAAATGTTTGATCGTAGTTATCGAGTGCTCGCGGCTGAACATTTGACATTTTCTTAATTTTCCGGAGATGGAATTTTAGTGTTGGCAATAAAAACTTTTTAAATGATAATATTACAACGAACCTGAAATTCTAGAAGAGCTCAATGATATGCTTGCTCGGTACTATGGACAAATTCTGTCGTGTTATAGCTATTTAGTACAACTGCTCAGGTCGATCGATCAGGTTAAGCTACGCTTGCCGCGGTTGGTCTGTGGATGGGTGACAATCTTTACATACCGTGACCCCTCCGTGCCTCGGAAAGCACGGTTAGCCGTTGGTCCCGGTAGGTACGGTCAGCAGTGTTTTAATCAGTGTTGAGAAATTTGTTTATTATTTTTATGTAAAAAAGGTGGATTCTGCAATATCACATAAGTACCTACTCCACAATTTAACAAAATATTTTTGCTGATTGCGTTAGCAGAACTATCTAAGGGCCAATTTAGACGAGTCTCGGAAAGCACGTTAAGCCGTTGGTCCCGGCTGTCATTCATGGATCTTTGGCAATCGTTAGGGCGTCAGAAACTTGAAAGTCTGACAACCAGTCTTACCAAGGGGTATCGTATTATCCAGTTACAGGATTCTAGAGGTCAGATAGGCAGTCGCTCCATGTAATACACTGATATTTATATTCAGCTGCATCTGGTTAGATTGGAAGCCGAACCCAACTAAGTTAGGAAAAGGCTCGGCAGATGACGATGAGCACATTTGGTAAACAATCCGTTACCGTGACTGTCTGAAACAATTTTCCGCCGACATTTTGCTCCAACTCCCTTATCTGCTCACGCACTGGGCCTCAGCTCCTAGCGCACGGGCACGCGCACGCGCACGCGCACGTGCACAGCAGGTAGCTGCTGATGACTGTCAGCAGCCGAGCTACTTACCAGCCGCAGTGAATGTCCGGTTCCGCCGCAACTTTTATAGTTCTGCTCCAGTTCTGAAGTGCCTCTAACCAGAAGGTTAATATCTTGAACCAGTAGTGTTGTGCGGTTGTAAGGTAGTTAACTTTTACACAAAGCGAAACACAATACTGAAATACTTTTGGAACTATATTTTTCCATCCTAGTCAGTGTTGTCTACTTATCAGCTTGGGGAAAAAGTATCGTGTTGTGCAATGTCAATATTTATTAATTGGTTTTAGTTTGAAAACAAGGTAAGAATTAATTTTACTTTATATTATTGTAGCTTATATTAAATTAAAGTTTCTGGTGTTGCGCTAGTCGAAAAAAGCTGCAAAGTAAACTAATCTGACATTTAGTAGGTAGATCCTGATTTAGGGGAGAGTAGCCCAAAACGGGTAAGCTAAGGTTGATGATAAAAAAAAACAATATAGATACAAATTGAACATTTATTTGTACATTTTGAAATGTTTAGTTATCAAGGACTATAAAATAAATGACATATTTAGTAGTTTAATACATTAAGAATAAAAAAATAACAAGAATCTTTACCATTCGAATTACCCGTTTTGCCCGTAGGGGGGGCCCAAAGCAGGTAGGGCTTTTGGGCAAAGCGGGTAGAGACTGAATTACATGAGATCAACGTCAATCAATGACTAGAACTGTTTCATAACAATCATAACTCAGATGGAGCTCCACCAGGATCATCAGCTACTTGCAGTGATAATGGTTGGATCAATGGACCAGTATTCTTGGAATGGTTGTGGCACTTTGTAGACAACGTAATGAGTTGGCAACGTAAACAGATTATCCATATGAAATAGACTAGCTGCGCCCCGCGGTTGCACCCGCGTAAATGTCGATTCCGTGGGAATATCGGGATAAAAAGTAGCCTATATGTTAATCCACGGTGTCAGCTACCTCCATACCAAATTTTATCAAAATTGGTCCAGCCGTTTGAGCGTGAAGAAGTAACAAACATATAAACACACACACACTCACACACACTCACAAACTTTCGCCTTTATAATATACTAGCTGACCCGCGCCCACTTCGTTGGGCGGTAAAAATTTTAACTTGTGATGAAATTATGAGTGTGGTTCGGTTAGTACTGAGTGCTATGATGTATTTCCTGACTGCCAAAAGGAGGGTTTTGTTTTTATTGCATATTTTTATTGTTTTATTATTATATATGTATGTATGTATTTGCATGCCACTTTGGCTATATTACCGGGTTTCAAATGAATAAATGAAATGATTATGATTGAATAAATTATGTTAAATTTAATTATTCAAAACTTCTCTGTATACTATATTAGATGTAATGCTATTATTTGGTACCACTACCAAAATATATTGTCTTTCAGGAGTTCCAACCCGAGGTAAGCCAACATATAACTATTTATTAAAAGATGTGCCTCGTTTCTATCCTATCCTTTAATGCTGATATTTAATAAATCTCTTGAAAGTGGTGTTTTTCCACAAGAGTGGAAGCGTGCGCGTGTCGTTCCTGTATTAAAGAAAGGAGACAAGAGTGACGTAAAAAATTATCGACCAATATCTATTTTATCATCCTTTTCCAAAATTTTTGAAAGTCTTGTTTGTACCATACTAACAAAACACACCAAGTTCCAAATACGGTCGGAACAGCACGGTTTTCAAGAGAAGAAGTCAGTCATAACTAATCTAATGTCATATATAACTCCTGTAATAGAAGTAGACAAAAACCATCAGATAGATTCGGTATATACAGATTTTGCTAGTGCTTTCGATCTCGTTGACCACGAAATACTTATCGACAAGCTCCAGAACCAGTACGGTATCAGTAATGGAATCTTGGACTGGTTTAGATCATATCTGGAAAATCGTGAGCAGGTTGTGGTCATTGCTGGTTATGAATCTAAGAAATACATGGCTTCTTCTGGCGTTCCACAGGGATCCCATCTTGGCCCAATCCTGTTTCTATTATTCATCAATGACATTGTGGACTGTGTGCGTCACTGTCACTGTCTCCTTTTTGCGGATGATATGAAAATCTCGCGGCAGGTTAACTCTCTGATGGATGTGGAATTGATTCAGGCCGATCTGGACCGTATCCATGAATGGTGCTGTGCTAACAGAATGACGCTTAACGCTTCGAAATGCCAGCACATTCGTTTCACAAGGAAAAGAAAGGTGCTTGCATCAAGTTACCACATCAATACTGTGGGGATTGCTGTAGTTGAACAACTTCGCGACTTGGGAGTGGTTCTTGATTCAAAGTTAAGTTTTGTTCCGCATTGTGATGACATTGTCCAAAGAGCTGCTAAAATGTTGGGTTTCATAAGACGTAACACTAAAGACTTTAGACATACAGCCTCCAAGATTGTGCTTTATAATGCTCTGGTACGTAGCGTACTCGAGTTCGGGAGTGTCATATGGAATCCGCAGTATATGGTTCATTCTAATCGTATCGAGTCAATTCAACGATCCTTTACTCGGCAACTTGCTTTCCTTGCCACTGGCTTCAGTGCGAGATGCTCGTATGACGAACGACTGCGTTTCTTCCATATGTCAAGCTTGCAGCTTCGCCGACGCATGATAGACTTGCTATGCTTGCGGAGTATTGTTGACGGTTCTTTTAAATCTGACGGACTTCTCGAGCGCATTGAAATAAATGTGCCTAAACTTAATGCTCGGAGAAAGTGCACGTCCTTCTTCAATGTCCCTCGTCATAAAACCAACTTAGGCTTGAACTCTCCGATGGCTAGGCTAACGTCCACGTACAACAATTTTTGCAATATCTACGATTTGGATATCTTCCACGACCATCCCGCGCGTTTCAGATCTAAGGTTATTAATGAGGGGAAGACTGAAGACTGCAGACAATTAAACAAATAATATTAATGTAAAATAAAATAATATAATTAGTCAATGTTCAATGTTTCAATGTTTAAGTCGATGAGGGTATTCTCTTTACTACCGAGATTTTAGCTAGAGATTTTGTTCTTTGTTGTTTTTGTTTTCTTTTGTTATTATTGATTTAAATTTTCTTTTTGCTTTTGTAACGTGAATGCTGTGTTTTTACTTCTCTTTTGTTGTGAATGCTGTGCACGTCTGTAATTGACGTAAACACTAGTCCATGTCTCTGTTCTCTGTTATTTGTAAATGTTTGTGTTTGTGTTGTTGATGTGCCTTAATAAATAAATAAATAAATAAATAAATAAATAACTGCCAATGGGAAAAACACTGCTTTCTCAGGTCAATGCCCACCAGAGAGAATGTTTGACCCTGGGACTTATGGATGTTCTCGCGCTTTGGCTAGCGAGCCGCTGCGAGCGCTCAGCGCTAGACTCCCTATACCTTGTTGCTGAGACATGCTGCCTTAAATCAGAAAGACGCTGCGCACGTTCAGCGCTAGATTCCCGAGCACGGGCCTGCAATGTTCTCGCGCTTTGGCTAGCGAGCCGCTGCGAGCGCTCAGCGCTAGACTCCCTATCCCTTGTTGCAGAGACATGCTGCCTTAAATCAGAAAGACGCTGCGCACGTTCAGCGCTAGATTCCCGAGCACGGACCTGCGATGTTCTCCAGCTTTGGTTATCAAGCCGCTGTGAACGCTCGGAGCTAGATTCCCCAACGCGTGCTTGCGAAATATTTTCTCTATTCCTCGAGAGGCGCTGAAGATTTTCAAAGGCAGACTCTTCCGTACGGCGTACTCGAGCTGCTCTTGTCTGGGATGTCTGACGAGAAAATTGCGATTTCCTTTTAGGCATGACAAACAATCGCTGAAACTGTCCGATATCCCATAAACAGAAATAGCTGGCACAGCTTCGAACTCGAAGAATGAGAACGAAGTAGTGTTTGTGTTTTAAGAAACCGAGCAACCAAAACAATTTTAAGGCCAGCAACCAAAACAATTTTAAAGACCAACGACATTCAACCAACCGCGTACAACACACCTACCTAACGACGAAAGTTAAACAACGCCATCTATGGGTAAATGGATAAAACGTCCGTACAAAGCTTGTTCTAATGCGGTTCGTGAATGGACGGCGGCATTTTGTGATTTAGTAATATTATATTATCTTCGAAACTATTTAACCAATTGGCATACTGTTTTGGGCAAATCGTATCTCTATGATGTTCTTGTGCTTAAAATAATATTTTTTTCGATAAGCTTTAATATTTTGTTGTTTAAAAAATCGTCCAAAGGTAAGTACCTCGAAAACTACTTTTTTTAACACATAAAAGCTACTATATCTGCTAAAATATAAAAGATAGAAATATGGTGTCGCGGACTTTTTTGTAGAACTATTCAAAGCGGACCAGATTGCCATACATTGTTTTCAATTATATACAACTGTTAAGGCAGCGCATGCAAATAACTCTGTTGTGAGAGCTATTTTTTCCGCCTGGCTAGACAAAAATTGAGATAGTTCGGCTAATATGCATGATATCTTTATAATTTATAGCCTATAGCACTCACGAATAATGTAGCTTTCTACCAGTGAAATAATTTTTAAAATTGGTTCATTACTTCCGGAGATTACCCCCTACATACAAACTTACAAACTTACAAACAATGTTACCTCTTTATAATATTATATATTAGTATAGATGAAATAGATGAAATAGATACTCAACTAGCTCTAATTCTTGAGCTGCTGTAAAAACTGTTGTGAATCTTTCTAGTTTTTTTTTTGAAATCCTTCTTTACATGTATCTGTAAATTCGAAAGGTTGATGCCATATTTTTTTGCTGCACCATTGACGGATGTTTTGAGAGCTTCTTCTATCGCAAGCTTCATAACTCCCTCATCCCACGATGCCTTTGCAGTCTTTCTGCATTTGTTAACCATCTGCAAAATTAAAAGTACTAATAAGCAGTCAATGAAATAATACAGGGCAAATCGGGTATGGGCAAAACGGGCACCCGCTTTATTCCTACCCTTTTTGCCCACAAGCATGTATTTTTTTCAATCGACTCAGATCCATAAAACCGAAATAATAAACGCCAACCTATTACACAAATAAAATGTCTATTTATTGCAAAACAATAACATAAAACTAGTAAGAACATATTGTAAACCATTTTCGAGTATTCAAAAGTAATGTATCTGAATTTTTTTTTAGTGGAAATAGAAAATTCTAACCTATACTTAACACCATTGTATACCATGTTTTACGCAAATAAATTATTTTATTATTATTAAAAAAAATTCGTTCTTATCTTACCGTGAACTTGTGTCCGCCAGAGAAGCGCGCTGACTCCCTGTGATTGGCGAGCGGCAGGTGCAGCGCACTGCACGCACACATTCTTATTAGCAATAACGGTGCGCAATTTAAAAAGCATACCCGTTTTAGGCGGGCTACCCGTTTTAGGCTTACCTCCCCTACCCAACCTAACTTAAACCTTAGTTGGCTTTTTAACCGCGACATGTAAATCTTGCAACAAATAACTATGCAGCACCTGCACGAAGCGTCCTAAGCTCTGGCGACGCCGACGCTGTAAGTAACGCTGCACCGCTGTGCTTGCGAGACGCATTGTCTAAACTATGCTGCAATCATTATATTAGCTACCTAGGTCAGGTGTAGCGACACACGGATTAGAAGGATGTGAAGCTTATTAACAAAAACATAGAAAACAATTATAATTACCCACTGTTTTGATTTAACTCGAGCGTCGATTAATGAGGTTCGTAAGTCATTGTTGAGAGACTCCCAGTAACCTTGCTTCGTTTTGTGACACAATCTGAAAACATTCACATACTGCAGCATTGATAAATGCTGCATTAAAATTTGATGACAATCATCCTTCTTTGAAAACATATTATTCAACCTTTTTTTTGGAACTTTGCTTGTCCGGAATTTTTTGTATATTGGAATTTTTTCGTGTCATAGAACTTTTTTCTATAAAGCCATGTCACTTGAAGAAAATTTATGAGACATGAGACGCAACGGGTCATGAAGTTATTTTAGGACTTTACACCAAAATTGTAAGTACCTACTACCATTATTATGC
Organism: Mesoligia furuncula; assembly: GCA_916614155.1. Taxonomy (NCBI): domain Eukaryota; kingdom Metazoa; phylum Arthropoda; class Insecta; order Lepidoptera; family Noctuidae; genus Mesoligia; species Mesoligia furuncula. The sequence continues at coordinate 590,159 of OU744792.1, forward strand.
TTATATTGTGAAATGTGGTGATTTATTGATCCCAGAACCAGGGTACGTATTTCTCCTACCTGGGACCACGGAATTGCCCGCCAAGACGAACCAAGCGAAGCGCAAGGGCACTACCTACCTTTTCTCGAAGCGCAACGTCGTTTTTTTGAACCCTTATAACTTGGGTTTGGATTATACCAGATAAACAAAATTCTCGGCATATGATGTCAATAGTAGACTGATTAAATATATAAAGTTTCAATTGCATAGCTCTTATATTTTAGATTTTATTGACATCTAAAAAACCCCTGATTTCGTCACTGACAGATGATCATCAAATCCTTTAGGGTACTTCCTGAAGTCCTATTCCTAGAAAGCTGAAATTTGGTATGTACCAAATTTCAGCTTTCTAGGAATAGCTCTAGCTTACATAAGCTAGAGCTACAAAAACAACAAAACAATTCTAAAACTTGTAACTTTTACCGCCAACTCTTTAAACTAGGGGATGGAAGTTTGTATGAGACTTCCGCAAATTTTGATGCTAGAGGTCTAAAAATTGATATAAGGACTCCTTGTTACAAACAATAAAATACATATTTCAGGATTTTTTGTAAATCACCCCCTTAAATTAGGGAATGGAAGTTCGTATGGGTTTTCCCATACAAACTTAATTTCATGCTAGAGATCTGAAAATTATACTAGTAGGTGCAAAGAGTCCACGTATCGAGGAAGGCTATAAGCTATAAATAACATCACGCTAGGACCAATAGGAGCGGAGCATCAATTAAAAATGTTGCAAAAACGGTAAGTATTATTCCTTTGAAAGCTTCCGTTGCATACCTACGTTGCGTAAACGGTTAAAGTTACGCAAAAATCATGTATGACGAAATTGTTCCCCGTAAAATAATTAACAAATTTGATTAGTAATCAAATTTGTTCTAAAATAATGCATTATTTGCGAAGGTGTTTTTATAAACATGATATTAATCCTAATCCAAATAAATACGTTATTCACCCCAAGTATTTAATTTTGAACAAAATTGCCCTTGACATCATTTGATTTCTATGCATGTCTTAGGAGATATCATAGTTTTAAAATAACTCCGCATGGTGGCCGGTCATGATGACGGGGGAGGGGCGCTGGCCGGCCGCCCGCCGCGCGCCGGTAGCTTTGCGAGGTACCATGCCGCTCGGCTCAGTTGCGTGGTCGGCGTTACTACTTAATATTAATAATAGTACTACTTGATAGCTTAATATTACTGGTCAAGGGATAAGTTTGAATAAAGCACTCATTGATATTGGGTCATCTTGTCATTCATGTTCTCTTGTGGGCAGGCTTATGTAGCACTCTCTAGAGTGACTAATTTACAAGGTGTTCACTTCATAAATATTGACTTTAGTAGTATTAAAGCACAACAGTCTGCTATAGTCGAATACAATCGCCTAAGAGCCAAGTATCGCCCTGATCTATCGCTTATTATAAACAGTAAACCAACAAAGAAAAAAGTAAAGATAGAAAGTGGGCTATGAAAAATGTACCTCTGATGTGCAAGAAATATACCCAAAAAAAGAAAGAAAAAATAAACAAAATATTAAAATATTGTGTTAGGCAACTTACAAAAAGAAGTGAAATCCCACTGTTGACGCTCGAGTTTTGTGTGTTGTTGTGGAGCGGGTTCGCTGGCGGGATGTCAACTGGAGAGCGCTCGGTGGTAGCAGGAAGAGTAAATAACAACGCCAATTTCTTCAGAGTATTTCTTCCGTTTATTTTCTTCTTGATGTTACTGCTTACACTGCTGGACTGAGAATGCCTGACCGTCGGAGAAATCGCGACGCCCCCGTAAGGGGGCGTGGCGGGCGGTGCCGGGGCTATGCCCCCCGGCCGCGGAGGCGACACGTTGGCCTGTTAAAACAGGCCCCTCATTAGGGTGGCAACACGGCCAGCAGATTGTTGAGCGCGCGTGGGTAATGCGCGCCCATGTGTGTGGTTGCATGTTGTGTCTCTGTAGGCGCGCCGCGACGCTGTTATGCAGCGCCGCTTTCTTCACGACACCTTGGCGGTCAGTCCCCGCCAGGTGAGACCCCCAGTTACCTGGGGGAGGCCCGGCGGAGGACGACCAGCGACAAAGGTGCCGACTCGACGCTCCTACAGAGTATAGGTGAGTTGCTCCCGCCCGCCCCGCTCCCAGAGCTAGCCGGTCACGGTCCGGGCTAAGGAGCAGTCGTGTGTGTGTGGGCGGTATTGTATTGTGTAACACCGCCCAGTGTCTACGCGTATCGCGTCCCGCGTTCGCGTACGCGTGTGAGTAATAGCGTCTGTTTAGTAGTGAGTGTCTGAGTTCGCCGCGCGACGCGCCTATATTAACCTAGCACGCGCCGCGCGACGAGCGTATGTACTTTGTAGAGTTCAGTTGAGTCGGGTGAGCCGCGTGTAACCTGGGTGCGGCTCACTCGAGGCGTCAGTCCGGTGCGATGGGGTCGTCGTCCGCTACCAGGTCGCGGGGCAGGGGTCTCGCGTCAGGGGGGCGCGCGTGCCAGGGCGCGATGTCCTGGACATGGGGCCAGGCCGATGCGTCGGCACGCGCGAACATTCCCGTCGCGAGGCGCCGCACAAACTCATCCAGGCTCTCAATCCCGAGATCCCTCCGGATGACATCGTTCCTCACGAAACGAGGCGCGCCTACTATGGTCCGCAGCGCAAGACTTTCCTGCGCGCGGAGTAGCTTTCGGCTCGGCTCGCTCGTGAGGGCGAACCATGCCGGAGCGGCGTACGTCATGATTGGGCGTACGTACAACTTGTACACACCCAATTTGACGCGCGCCGGGATGCGGGACGAGAGCACTGGTTTGAGCAGGGTGCGGGCGACCCTACCCCGTGCGGCGACCGAGCGGACGTGTGGCCCCATCGTGAGCCGACGATCGATGGTGACCCCTAGGTACTTGACCCGGGGCGACCACGCGATGTCGGCTCCTTGTAGCTTCAAGGGTGGTGGGAGGGGCGCGGACCCGGTGATCAGCGCCTGCGTCTTACCCACGTTCACCGACAGCCGCCATTTCGACAGCCACTCGGGAAGCAAGTCGAGCGCGCGCTGCATCTTGACCGCCGCGTACTTCGCATTAAACGATGAAGTAATGTACGCGGCGTCGTCTGCGTACAGCGCGAGCATTGCGTCCGGAGTGGTGGGGATGTCGTCGGTGTAACGCGAGTAACACGCTGGCGAGACGCAGCTGCCCTGCGGTACACCCGCGAGCACCGGGCGGGCGCTAGACAGCGCCCCATCGACCACCACCCTGAAAGTCCTGTTGGAGAGAAAAGTAGAGACCACCTTTACAACGCGACGGGGCGCGCCGGATGTGGCCATCTTGTAGATGAGGCCCTCATGCCACACACGGTCGAAGGCCTTCTCCATGTCGAGGAGTACTGCCACCGAGTATTCCTTCTTATTTAGCGCGGCTGCGAGGTGGTGCAGTACCCTCGACAGCTGGAGCGTCGTGCTATGCTCCGCCCGAAACCCAAACTGCTCCGGGCGCGGCGTGATGTGGGGCTGGAGATGTCGCAGCAGGAGTGCTTCGAACACCTTGGAGACTGTCGGCAGCAGAGTGATCGGCCGATAGCTCTCCGGCTTCAATATGTTTTTCCCCGCCTTGGGCAGCATAATGACGCGCCCCTCCTTCCACGAAGCGGGGAAAGCCCCCGTGCGCAGTATCGCCGTGAACAGGCGCGCCAGCGCCGCTACCATACGGTACGGCAGGTGGCGCAGCACTGTGTTGGTGATACCGTCAGCACCGGGGGCCTTCCTAGGCTTCGTCTTAAGGATGGCGCGTCTGACTGCGCCCGGCGAGAAAAATATTGGGCTTTCCTCGGGAGCTATCGGCGTGGCGAAGTAGTCTCCAAGGTGTTGCTCGACCGCTGCGACATGTTCGGTGTCACTGGTCGGGTTTGGGCGGAACTGACGCTCCAGGTGCTCGGCGAAGACCTCCGCCCGGTCCTCCGCTGCGTACTTAAGCGCCCCGTCGCTATTGAGCAGAGGGCGCACCGGGGCTGGGGTACTCGTGAGTTGGCCGCAAAGTCTGTGTAGTGACGGCCAACTGTCCGTCGCAGAGTCGATTCTTTCCTCCCAGCCCTCGGCGGTTTGCGCCTGGAGCTCGGCCTTGATCTTCTCCGCGAGACGGTTCAGCTGTGTTTTTAATGTTGGGCATCTCAGCTGTTGCCACTGTTTGCGAAGGCGCCTCTTCTCGGCGATCATCGCATTGATGCGAGCCGGCAGGGGCGGCAATGGCCCTCTCCCCTGCGGCTGCATGCTTGTCGCCGCTTGCAAGGCGCTCTGGATGCAAACAGTGACGTCACACGCTATCTCGTCCACGTCCGCGGAGGTGACGATAGGCCGAGTCGGCGTGGTGGTCTCTACTTTCTCTGCGAACTGGGTCCAGTCCGTGCGTCGACGTGGCGCTATGGGCTTCAGTCGGGTCGGCATCCCCGATAAGACGACGAGTACGGGTTGGTGGTCCGATTGTAGCTCGTCGTCTATCACTTGCTGCGTGATCTGGCGGTGTAGCCCTCGGTGGACTACGATGTCCAGCACGTCCGGCATGTACTGCCTGGCGTCCGGGTAGTGGGTGGGCGTCTCCGGGCCGGACACCGTATAGCCGAAGGCTTCCGCGTCCGCGAAGAGTCGTCTCCCCTCGGTATTCGTGTGGCACGAGTTCCACGCCGGGTGCTTACAATTGAAGTCGCCGGCGAGGATGGTGGCGCGTGAGGTGCTACCAAGCAGGGCCCGCAGCTCGGAATGGTCCAAGCGAGCCGCGGGCGGCTTGTAGCACGCGTAGATGTTGATATCCTCGCCGGCTACGTGTAGCTGCACACCCAGCGCGTAAAACGTGCTGAGCGACGGCAAGGGGAGTTCTTGATGGACGACCCTTCGCCTCACAAGTACCGCCAGACCACGGTACGTTGAATGAGCCGACCGTTCGTCCTTCCTGTAAGCGAGGTAACCCGGGAACCTGATCTTGTCCTCAGGTCCCAGGAGCGTCTCGCTTATGAGCGCCACGTCGACGTTTTGTTCCCGAAGGAGGTGGCGGAGGGGGGCGACCTTATCCCGTAGGCCGCGGGCGTTCCAGTGGATCACCCTCAACGATCTATCCATGATAAAGGGTCAATAACATGGCTAGACCGTCCAGGATGACCGTCTCCACATCTTGTCCCTGCCTAATCGCTTTGATTAGATCCATCAGTAATTGGATGGCGCAGGCCGTAAATTCCTTATTCGTAGTTGTTGCCGCTGCGCTGGTGGCGCCAGCGCCGGCACTCGCAGCTTTCTTAATTTGTCGAGTTTCCCTTTTTTCCCGCTGCGCAGTGCCGGCGCTAGCGGTGGGTGCCTCGATGTTGGTTGGTTTAGTTACGGCCTGCGCCCCGCTTTCGGCAGGGATGGCCGTAGGGATAACTTCCTGGGTCGCAGAGGGGGGGGGTTTGGGTTTCTTCCCCTTCCTCTTCCCCCCGCGCCTCTTCTTCCTCCGCCCGGAGGAGGTGGCCTGGGTTCTCTCTGAGGGCCCGTTGGCCGCCGCCATCAGCGTCGTGCCTTGGGCCTCTTCAAGCGGCCTTTCTTGTGGCCTCTCTGTAGCCGCTTGTGGCTGGCGCACAGTGGCCGTGATGGCGACGGTCCCCGCTCGCTTATTTCGGATTTCACTCTGAAATACGGGGCACTTTATGTTGCACGCGGGGTGCGGACCACCACAGTTTGCGCAGGTGGCCGGCTCTTCCCGCGGGCGCTGGCAGTCGCGCGCCGCGTGCTCGCCCCCGCATCTCACGCAAGCGAGCGGTCGATGGCACAGGTGCGAGCTGTGCCTGAAACGCTGGCACCTGTGACATTGTGCGGGCCCGCGTTTTCCACGCCAGGCCTCTATTTTGACACCACGCATGTACATAAATACCGTGGTGTCATATATGGCCCGGACGTCTGGCGTCTTTTTAAGGATCGCGTGAAACACGCAGCCGGGTCTTCCTGCCGCCCCCTTTATGTGGCGGACGTACTCCGGCTGGTATCCCAGCGTCCGGAGCTCCTCCTCAATCTCCTTCGGGTCGGTGTCCGCAGGCAGCCCTCTGATGGCCACCTTAAGGTTCTTCTCCGCTGGCAGCGAGTACGCGAACCAGGAGACGCCGCTGTCCTTCTCCAGGCCCGTCAAGTACCTCTGGACCAGCCGGTACTCCTCTTCGCTGTCTGGGGTGAAGCGAACTCCACCCCCGTATGGACGAGCGTTAGGGGGCCGGCCCAGTTTGGCACTGATGGCCCGGAAATGCGTCGCCCAGTTCGGCAGCTTCTCAACTACCAGCGGTGGGTATCTTAATTTCTTCTTCTTCCCCGGTTGCTGCTGCGAGGCAGCGCCGGGGGCGGCGGCAGAGGGGGGTGGCGCATCAGTGGATGCGGCAGGGGCAGGGGGAGGTGAATGTGTACTCACCCCTGAGGTCGTCGGTGTTGGTGGCGGCGACGGTGATGGCGAGCGCGGCGGCGTGCGGCGCGCTACTGCGGCGAAGGTGGGCGACGGAGGGGCGCCCCGACCCCGCGGCGCGCTTTCGCGCTGTGGCCGCGGCGGGTCTAGGCAGTACCTCTTCGCCACTTCCTCCGCCGCAGTCTCGCCGGAGCTCCTCCTACGTCGCTGGGGTCTAGGCTCGTGACCGAGCCCCCCCCGCGACGGTGTTGGTGACGTAGCCGGCGACATCGCCGCGGCGTACGTTTCTCCCTCGGTGGGCCGCATACCGGATCGCGGAGTCGTGTCTCGCGACACGTCTGAGCGACCGGACGCGGCCGAGCCCACCGATGCAAGGGACATACTCGACCCCGCGTTCGACGAGCATGCCGAAAGCATGGCGGGCGAGTCGTACGCCGCGGTCCTGGGTGGTGCCGGCGATTGGGGTACCTGTATGGCTGTCCTGGTGGTGTGTGCTGGGCGGAATGCCTGACCACCGAAAATGACCCCTTTTTATAGGTGAATTCGTAAGGCTCTGACCAATCAGGGCCCTTCAGTTTTGCACACGGCACTAATGCCCCGCCCCCTGACCAATCAGAGCGCAGGTGCTCTTTTGTATGGGAAACTTAAATTATGCCTTTTTTCGGTGGTAGGACACTCTTTACAATATTTTCTTATTTTCTAACCTTAGAACTAATAAATCTTTATTATTTACACAAAAATCAGTCTTAAAATCCTTAATTAACACCTTAAAATATTGAAATAACTGAAACGGTTCTCCTTACGGTAAAGTTCTCTAGTACCTAAGCTTACGTATGCAACATGATACTAGTGGCGCCTCTAGTGGCCGGAATGTACAACACTTTAACATAGAATCTTACGTACAATATTACGATGGAAGACAAGTTAATATTAAACTAATTAGTAGAGAAATATTAAAATTAACAATTACGTATCGTCGCTAACATTCTCCCCCACGGTGCGCAGCACTGCCTTCTCTGGAAGCGACGATGCGGCAGGAACCAGCACGATGACTCGTCGAGTTGGGCGGCGAAGTATCCCTCCCGATGTCCGCACGTCCAGTACTCTGGTTCTGCCGTCCGGTCCAGGATATGTCTTGATAACTTCTCCGCGAGGCCATGAATTTCTTGGTAACGTAGCGTCTACTATTAGGACGATATCGCCTTCTCTTGGGTCTTTGGTTTCTTTGCCTTCCAGTTTTCTCGGCATTAAGAGTGGTAGGTACTCTTTGATCCACCTTTTCCAGAAGTGGTCTGCGAGTCTTTGGGTGGTTCTCCAATTTGCCTTCCCGATTAGTTCTGTGTCGTCGAAATCTCCCGGCGCCATTGCTCCGCACGATCTCCCCAGTAGGAAATGGTTCGGTGTCAGACTCTCTTCATCTTCTGGATCCGTGCTGACCGGGGTGAGAGGTCTGGAATTGACGATGTGTTCGACCTCGGTCATAAGTGTATGAAGCACTTCTTCGGGTGGGCTTCTTTCGTTGAGAACCACTGCCAACGCTGCCTTGACTGTGCGCACGAGTCTCTCCCAGGCGCCTCCCATGTTCGGAGTTCCTGGGGGAATAAATTTCCACTCGATGCCCTTCTCTTGTGCGGCTTCTTCCAGCTCCCTTTTGGCCCCAATAAAGTTTGTCCCGTTGTCGCTGTATATGGTTTTTGGGGTTCCTCTTCTGGCTGCCATTCGTCGAAGTGCCATAATCATCGAGCTAGTGCTAAGGGAGGGTACTAACTCTAGATGTACGGCTCGGGTGGTGAGGCAGGTAAACAATGCCCCCCAGCGCTTCTCTGCTCTTCTCCCGATAGTGATTTGCATCGGCCCGAAGTAGTCTACGGCCGTGCATGAGAACGGGAACTGATGATGCTGTAGTCTCTCGCTCGGTAGGTCTCCCGTCGGAGGTATCACTGGTAAGCTCTTCTTTGTCTTGCACCATTGACAGCTGTGAGCGACTGCCTTCAGAGTCGCTCTTAAGCCCAGGATCCAGTACTTCTGCCGGATCTCGTTCATTACAGTGGCCGTGTTTCCGTGAAGGAACTTCTTGTGGTAATGTTGTATGAGGAGGCGTGTTATTCTCTGCTTTCCGTCTAGGATGATGGGGTTCATCTTCCTTTCGCTCTTGTCGCGGAACTTCATTGTCCTGCTTCTTAGTTTGATAATTCCATCGTCCCCCATATAAACGTCGATCTTCTTGAGCCGACTTGCGCTTTTCAAGGGTTTTTCTGACTTTAAATTCTTTATTTCCGACGCGAAACTGTCGCTTTGGCTCATCCTCATTAGTAACTCTTCGGCCTTCTTTAAGTGTTCTTCTTCCAAGGGTAGGTACTGCCGCTTGTGTTTGTTTCTGTTGGCTGATTGAGTTGAGGTTCGTGTGTCTTTCTTCTGGGTTTTTCTCTGAGGTTTCCAGGACTCGTCCCTCCGACGCGTGGCGGTGGTGGTTGCTTTGCGGGCCTTCAGTAAATGGTACGTGAAGGCGACCACTCTGGCTGTAGTGCGCAGTAGTCGTTCCCAGCTTGAGAATCTCTCTGGATCCAGAAGGGCGTCCTCCGCAGCTTTTATCGCCATCACCTTTTGCTTGTTCTTCTCTTCTGGCATAGTACCTTCTGGCTTGAAGTCGTGAAATGGCCACTCTTCTTCTGGTCGACGGAGAAATGATGGACCTTTGAACCACCTGGCGTGGTGGTCGAATTCGATCGGGGTTCCCCTCGTGGCGTCGTCTGCTGGATTTTCTTTGGTTGGTACCCATCTCCAGTCTCCTGGCTTGGACTTCTCTTCGATTTCTGCTAGCCGGTTGGCCACGAAAGTTTTGAATTTCCGTGGTTCCGCCTTTATCCACTGCAGTACTGTGCTAGAGTCGGTCCAGTAAATCTTCTTCGATATTTCGAGCTCCGACTCTTCTTCGACTGTGGCGGCTAGCCGGCTGCCAAGTAATGCCGCTTGCAGCTCCAGTCTCGGAATTGATACTGGTTTTGTTGGAGTCACTCTCGCTTTGCCTGCGATCATGGAGATATGGACGTTTCCCTGGGGCTCGACTGTTCTCCAGTAGACTACTGCTGCGTAGGCTTCTTCACTTGCGTCGGTGAACGTGTGCAGCTGTCCTTTTCTGCCGCGGGGTGACACGCACCTCGGAATCTTCAATTTTTCTAGCGCCGATACTTCTTCTAAGTAGCTCGTCCAAGCTTCTTTTTGTGGCTCGTTGATTTCTTCGTCCCAGTCTATTTTCGTTCGCCAAATGTCTTGAATTAGCTTCTTTCCTTGTATTAAGACTGGTGTTGCAAAACCCATTGGATCAAAGGTAGACATCACTGCGCTCGTGACCTCCCTCTTCGTTGGAGTTCTTCTACCGTCTTGAAGGTCTTTTGATGTGTTGCGCAGCCCAATATTGAAGGCCAGTGTATCTTCTTTTACCAGCCATCTCAGCCCTAGAGTCTTCTCTTCTTTCGTTAGTTGTAGGGAATCTTCTTTATTTGTGTCTTCTACTTCTGATAGTACCCCTGAATCGTTACTGGCCCAACCCTTCAGATGAAAGTTCGCTGTTGCGTGAATTTCTTTAACTTCTTTTGATATCTTCTTTGCTTCGGCTGCGGACGCGAAGCTTTGTAGATAGTCGTCCATGTAATGGTTCCTGTTTATTGCTTTCACCGCTTCGGGATGAGTCTTCTTGAATTCTTCTGCGTTCTTGTTCATTACATATATCGCCGTTGCTGGTGATGACGCTGCACCGAAGATGATTGACGACATTCTATACTCTTCGGGCTTGCCTGTTCTTCGGCTTCCGCGCCACAGGAACCTGAGACTGTCTCGGTCATCTTCTCTGACCTTAATTCGAAGAAACATATCTTGGATGTCAGCCATGACAGCCACAGGTCCTTCTCTGAAGCGTAGCAGCACGCCGAATAGTGATTGCAAAAGGTCGGGGCCCGAGAGCAAGGCGTCGTTGAGGCTCTTCCCTTCGAACTTGGCGGCTGCGTCGAACACTATTCTCAGCTTCTTCTTAATGGGATGCACGACGGCGAAGTGGGGTAAGTAGAATATTCTCCCTTGGTTTAAAGTTGCTGGAGCTTTCTCTGCATATCCCTTTTCGATTAGACTCTGGATCTGCCTCTCGTAGTGCTCTTTAGCTTCATGGTCTTGATCCAATTTCTTTTCGATGTTGGCGAGGCGTCGGATTGCTTGGTTGTAGTTGTTGGGTAGGGTTTCGTCTTCTTTCTTCCACAAAAGTCCTGTTTCATATTGACCGCTTGACAGTTTCTTCGTAGTTTTCTCGAGGGTTTCTAGTGCTCTTCTATCACTGTCGTTGGTTGGTGACCGATTCTGAATCCCAAGAGATTCCAACTGGAAGTGTTCTCGGACGATTTCTTCTATGCTTTCTTCGTCAGTGGTCGATCTGCCATAGTGAGTGAAGTTTACTAAGGCAGTTGCCCCTGTTTCGCATCCGTGTAGCACCCATCCTAGGCTGGTGAGTGAGGCTACGGGATCGGATGGTCTTCCTTTCTTTAGCCTTCTTGTTACTATCAGCCCCCAGTTGTCTTGGCCTATCAGCAGCTTGGGCCGTTCGGACACGTAGAGGAGTTGATTTTCAATTGCCCTTAGATGCTGACAATTCTGCACGGTGTCCTTGTTTATGCATTGTTCAGACAGCTTTAGGTCGTCGATGGTTCTTGCAGAGATAGTTCTTTTTTCTCTTCTATGAGCCCCCTTTATTTTGAACTCGATCTTCTGTGAACTATCTTTTCTTAATACCTTCCCGCCGACTGTTTCGATTGTGAGTTTTTCTTGTTTCCCTTCAACTCCGATCTTCTCAGCAACAGACGCGTCTAAGAGTGTGACGGTTGACCCTTCATCCAACAATGCTAGTACGCGAACTTGGCCTTTTGGACCGTAGAGGTCCACCGGGATAATCTTCAGGTATGCCTTCTCTTCTCCTTTTGCGTTATGGATTGAGGCGACCTTCTCTTCTGATGATCTTCCCTGGTCTTCTTTGTTCGCTTCTTTTCCTACTGGTACTGGCGGCTTGTCGGAGTGCAGGATGGTATGGTGCCATCTCTTACACTGTTTGCAGACTGGAGCTTTACAGTTGATTCTTGAATGCTTGAATTTAAGACATTTGAAGCATATCTTCGCCTTCTTGATCATGTCCCATTTTTCATCTATGTTGGCTTCTTTAAACTTCTTGCATTCTATTGCGAAATGCTCTTCTTCACAAAATGGGCATGACTTCTTGTATTTTTCTTGTGACTTTTCTTGTGACGCTTCTTGTACCGAGTGTATGGGTCTTCTTATTGCCTTCCTTTGCTCCGAGGACACTTCAGGTGGAGCAAAGTCCCCGCACATGTCGGCTTCTGTTTCTAAGAAAGCTTCGACGAGTAGCAGTTCTTGAATGTCTTCGTCTCTTCTGCTTCTATGGTAAGCAAACCAACGAAATTTCATGGATGTTGGCATCTTGTCGACGATAATTCTCAATGTTTCAGGAGAACTGAGGTATTGTGGTTTTTTCAGGGCCTTGATTGTCTCGACGGCGTTCTTTACTTTGCTTGCAAATACGCAGATGTCGCTCGGGTTCTCGCCGACTTTCGACAGGTTCTTCATTTTTTCTAGTTCTGCTAATGCCAGCGCTCCAGGTCTTCCAAATCTCGCTTCCAGTCCCTTGATTACTTCGCGTGGATCTTCAGTGGTGAACAGCAGGCTTTGGACGGCTTCTCTTGCTTTTCCTTGGATTGCTATTCTGAGGCGCGCTAGGTTCTGATTGTTAGTGAAGGAAGCGGCCATATCTTCGTATGATCTCTTGAAGGGTAACCATTCTTCACAGGACCCGTTGAAGTGAGGGAGTTCGAGATATTTTGATGAACCGTTGTCACGTGACTTCTCTGCTAGCTTAATAATAATAATAATAATAATAATAATAATAATAAACCATTTATTTTCAGGTAACAAAGACCCATAGATACATACCTTAACCTAAGTATACATAATAGTATAGTAACAATTTTGTTAGTAAATAAAACTTAATAACTATGTTAGTGTAAAACAGTACTTCACTAGCTAACTCTAGAGCAATTCTGTGGTACTTGTCCGCGGAAGCGACGGAACACCACGTCCTGCGGCCAGAAGTCTTCATCCATGACGATTGGCAGATAGCAATTCGGCACGCGCACCACGAACGCCTTGAAGTTGACGTTGCGGTGCGACTCCAGTAACTGCACCCTCGGCGTGTACCTCGTCTTCTGGCGCACGTACTCCACGATGTCCTCCGCCTTAGTGGTGTAGTGTAGGCGGGAGATGTACACCGGTGTGTTCGGCTTTGCGGCACGCAAGCTGACTTCCGGCTCCATAGGAGCTTTGCCGCAGCGGTTCTTGTTCGTTCGCGACCGGCGCTTCCTCCTTTGCACGGTCACGAAACCTTCATCATCAGCCTTATTCGGTGCCTTTTTTGGCATTGGCTTACTACTTGGAGCTTCTGGGGCACTCGCGGTGACGCTAGCGGATTCCTTTACTATGGGCTTCGCTAGGGCTGCAGACACTGGCAGCGGGACGGGGCGAGGGGCTCGGGCGGCGTTGCGTGGAGGAGCCGCGATGACGGGCGCGGGGCTGCGGTGCACGCGGGCGGGGCGCTCTGCAATCTCAGCAAACGACGGGTACGCTGGCGACGAAACTGCTGACGCGGAATTTGACGACGATAAATCGAGGCCAGCTCCGCGACACATGTTAAGCATCTTTATTATGCTTAAGCATAACTGAAGCCAACTCCTGGATGTCGCTCTTCCTTTCTTCTGTCTCAGTCGGCCTCCGATCCTTAGGCCCTTCCCCAGCTTGGATGAACCAGTGTTCGACTTCTTGAGTTTGTTCATACAGCTCTTCTTCTTCTTCTGAACCCGCGGCGAGAAGCTCGAGTTCAGCTTGAGCGACTTTTGATCGTGCTTCTGCCAGTTCTAATTCCCTTAGTGCTATTGTCATTCTTGCTTGCGCTTCTGCTCTCTTCCTATGCGACGAGCGAACAGAATGGTTGGCTGGCTCGCGGGTCGTCTTCTTAGGGTGAGGCCGCTGCAGACTCGCTTCTCTGGACGTTGGTACACTTTCGTTGTTCAGACGCGTTTTCACTGCGACGCTTCTTTCTTGAATCTGCGGCGATGGATGACTCTCTTCTTGGTGAGCGGGAATTGGCGCTTCAATAGTGCGGGTCGGGGGGGTGGTATGAGTCACTTCCCCTGATGTTGGTTCTTTTCCAGCAGCGTCTTCTGGCTGACAAGCGGGTGGCGGCTGTACTTTCACGCTGGGCGGTGGCGTCCTCTTCGTGAGTGTTGATCGACTCGCAACTGACGTGCCCGTAGTCGACTCGCTTGTAGTTTCACTTGGCGTATTCATACTCCAATCTGACGACGATGTATTATCTTCCGTAGTCTTCGAACGCCCTGCTTTTGCTCTTGTAGAAGGCATCTTCTTTTAACCCGATCCGGCTTGCGAAGGACCAATGTTGACGCTCGAGTTTTGTGTGTTGTTGTGGAGCGGGTTCGCTGGCGGGATGTCAACTGGAGAGCGCTCGGTGGTAGCAGGAAGAGTAAATAACAACGCCAATTTCTTCAGAGTATTTCTTCCGTTTATTTTCTTCTTGATGTTACTGCTTACACTGCTGGACTGAGAATGCCTGACCACTTTTTTTTTTTTTTTTTTTTTTTTTTTTTTTTTTTTTTTTTTTTTTTTTTTTTTTTTTTTGAAAATGGCATCTCGCAGTTCAACCTGAGGGGTTGTCGACTGCTTAACCGGGCGATCCTGTGGATGCCTCAATAAATTAAGGCCTCCAGCCAGGGCATAGATAAACTTAAAAACTAAGCGACTACACGCTAAGGGCACCCCCTGTGGGGTACGGACCTCGGCTTAGGGCGTCGCTGGGAGAGGGCAGCAAGAGGGACAGGCTGGATCAGTTTAATATTATTTAACGAATGATGAGTCCGGCTTTTCCTAGCAGACTGCTCTGAGAAGAAAAGCCGAAACAAACTCAGAGGTCACAGTCGGGAATTTAAATCTACAGGCTCAGCTGCGGCGCGGGCTGGCACTACATCGAGCAAGGGTCGGGGCGGACATGGTACGGGGTGTCGCGACGGGCCTCGACGGCGAGGGCGGAATGACGGACGACGGGATATGTGTTTTCTCAGTGTGCTTGTGCTCTTTCTACTTTCCTGACGGAGGGTAGTGGCGTCATCGGGGACGGTGAGGGTATGCCTTGGTCGGCGAATCTTACTTATGCGGGAGGGAGTGTATCGGGAGGCCGCCGCAATCAGGGGATTGGGATGCTTAATGGCAGTATCAAAGAAACGCTTTGAGAGGCGTTTCATGAACTGCTGGACGGTGGGAAGTCTGAGATCTACGTGAAGGTTCACGTTTCGGACATAGAAGGGGGCTCCCGTGACCTTTCTGAGGAAACGGTTTTGAAGGGTCTGCATTTTATGCAGGTGATGAGGCTTAGCGTGTGCGAAGACTACGCAAGCGTACGTCATGATGGGACGGATGACTGCGGTGTAGAGGCGCAATTTGCACTTGAGTGACAATTTGCTGCGGGAGGTCAGTAGGGAGTGGAGCCTGTCGAGTGCGAAGGCGGCGCGCGAACGCGCCGTCCTTATGTGCACTCCGAAACTAAGTCGGTCATCGAGAATGACCCCTAAGTATTTGGCTTGCTTGTCCCAAGGGATCGGCTTGCCATACATAGTGATCGGGCTGGGGAGGGGGGGGAGGAGAATTCGCGGTTTCCTGAAGAGAACCGCCTGACTCTTATCGGGGTTGACCTCGATTCTCCATTTCCGGAACCAATCGCCTAAGGCTTTTGCGGATTTTTGGAGAGTGCGAGCGATAGAGACCTGACTGTGACCCGTATAGTAAATAGCGGTGTCGTCGGCGAAAAGAGCCAACTGAGCCGATTTACTTTTGGGAATGTCACTGGTGAACAGGGTGAATATGAGGGGTGATAGAACGCCACCCTGGGGGACTCCGGCCCGGACCGGGTGGGGGGGAGAGAGTGCGCCGTCTATGCGATAGCGGAAGGTACGATCCGACAGATAGTCTCGTAAGATGAGCACGAGACGGTCTGGCACACCTAGCTGGTAGAGCTTATATAATAAGCCATTATGCCAGACCTTGTCGAATGCTTTCGCAATGTCGAAGAATAGAGCACCTGTTGGCGCACCGCGCTGGAAGCCAGCGCTAATGTGCTCAACGATGCGGTGGACCTGATGGACGCACGAGTGTTTAGCTCGAAAACCAAACTGCTCGTTGGGGATGAGGCTCTTTGATTCGGCAAAATCCCTGAGACGCTTATAAATAAGTCTCTCATAGATTTTGCCAAAAACATTGAGCAAGCTGATGGGTCGGTAACTGGAGGGCTCAGACTTGGGTTTGCCAGGCTTGGGGATACCTATGACCGTGGCTTCTTTCCACGCTTGGGGGAAGATGTTGTTACTCAGAGCGCCATTGAAGATAGCGGTCATGAGCAAAATGAGGGGGGCGGGGAGGAGTTGGTACACCTTATTGGTGATACCGTCCGAACCGGGGGCTTTGCGGGGTTGGAGCCCTTTTATGATGTCTTGCACTTCGTCAGGAGTGACCGGAGGCAGAGGATCATCAGGGTCTTCGACTGGTGGGAGGGAGGCTCTACGTTCGACCTCAGCGTTCACCTTGTCGAGGTGCGCTTGATCTACTGGTTGAGAGCTGGGAGAGCATTGGGACTCTAAGCTGGCGGCGAGGCATTCGGCCTTTTCGATGTTGTCAAAGGCTATGGTCTTATCAGGGCGTACGAGAGGAGGCATAGAGGCCTCTTCGGGGGAGCGAAGCTTCCTCTGAAGCTGCCAGAAGGCATGGTGATTGGGCTCTAGTTCACCGATCATCTTGCTCCATTCCTCAGAGCGCAATTCCCATATGCGTTTCTTTACAGCACGCTGTAAATGGCGCATATGGGCTTTGTTCGCATCGCAGGGAAAGGAGTCGTAGGCACGAATGGACGCGTTCTTCTCGGTTATCAGATCACGTACGTCAGCCGGTAATTTCCAGCGATGGTCTTCCATCACTGGAACTTCCCGTGAACAATCCGTCAATACGGATTGGACGTGCTCTGTAAACGAGGCGATCGCTCCCGTCGTGTCAGCGACTGAGACAATATGATCGGGAATGGAATCTAAGTGAGGTGACGTGGTGGATTGTAGGCTTTCGCTTACTTTCCTCCAGTCAGTCACTACTTTGGTCTGAGGGGGCTGGTTGGGATCACGGGGGCCCGAATAGGGGGCTAGGTGAATAATGACTGGGCGGTGGTCAGAGTTGAGCTCTTGATGCGTCTCAATAGATTGCAAACGGAGGTTTACATTCTTGAGCAGCGCTATGTCGAGCACGTCAGGAAGGTGGTTTGGATCGTCCGGGTAATGGGTGGGATGCATCGGAGCGATGACATCGAAATTAAGGGTGGAGCTTAGGTTGAACAGGAATCTCCCTCTGGTAGAGGTCGAGTTACTGTTCCAGGCGGGATGTTTGGCATTAAGATCCCCCGCCATGATAACGGAGTCACTCATACCGAAGAGGGCAGTGAAGTCGCTGGTGAGAGAGATGGTATCCTCTGAACCAGTGTAGGGCGGGATGTAAGCAGAGATGATTGATATAGATTGATGACCAGTCATGCCAAGCCGACAGATAGAGACCTCCAGGTGAGAGAGTAGAGGAGGAGGGTCTATGGGGGAGCAATGAAGGAACTTTTTAAAATAAATAAGGGTACCACCTTTGTGACATCGAGACCTGTCGTTGCGAACTAGTTTATAGTTGGCAATGTTCGGGTTTCGATTATGGGGCTTTAGGAAGGTTTCCTGGACTAAAAGGATGTCAAGCTGATGATCGCGGAGGAAAGTGGCGATCTCATCACGCTGACTAGAAATGCCATTGGCATTGAAGAAGCCTAGCTTAAGGGATCGGGGTTTATTTACACTTATTCTTTGTTGATCCATTGGGAGCAATTAGAATTTAAGAGTTGCGAGGACTTGCGTAATCTCGGGATACGCATTGAAAATCTCAGCAATACGCCGAGGATTGCCTTGGCAGGCTTGGATTTCGGCTGCCATAGCGTTAGCTGGGGCGATGAATGATGCGTAAGCACCGATTATCACCTCCATGCTGTTTGGCTGAGGGCCAGGGACGAGGGTTTGGGGGAACCTACTGGGGCCAGAGGGAGTGGTAGCAGGTTGAACTATCATAGCGGCAGCTGAGGCCGAGGGGGCTACTGGGGCTGCGGGGGCTACTGGTGGCGGTGGGATGGAGACTGCCATCAGTGCAGGGAGGGTCGGGGATTGGGAGGGCACCGAAGCTGCGGGAGCTTTCTGGTGGAAGAGATTGGCCCAGGGCGAGGGTCTCTGGGGACTGAGCCGTTCGGGCATTTGTGAAGATGGGATCTTCACAGAGGGGCTCTCTCTTTGTTGGCGGTCGCTTGCGCGCTTGGCCAGTTTGGGAGAGGGGGCTTTAGGGGCTTTGGGGCAACCCCGGTAGTTAGCCGGGTGCCCGGATTGACCGCAGAGTACGCAGCTCGGCGGCTCTGTGCACAGAGTGCGGTCTTTGGGACGGGAGCAGTCAGCTGTTCCGTGATTTCCTAGACACTTGACGCATCTAGGTGTCGCGTAACAGTGGGATTGGGCGTGGCCATATAGCTGGCACCTATGACATTGTCCAATCAGGTTGGACTTTCGGGGCTTCTCGATAGAGATGCCCGAGAGGGAGCAGACGGACTTCACCTTGAAAATAGGGTGATGTCCGTCTGTGGGGTCGCATACGACAAGGACCATGTCGTAAACTAGGTCTGTCCTCGCTTTGTGCAAGCGATGGACGGCGGAAACAGGGATGCCTTGTGAAGCAAGGTCTTCTTTGATCTCCTCAGTGGAGATTTCTTTCGGCACGTGCCTAATTATGACGCGGGTGGGGATTTCCTCCGGGAGGGAGTAGGTATGGAATGAATAATTCCGTACCTGCAGAAGGCGGGTGAATTCCCTGTAGTCCGAGGACGAGGGAACCGAGACTTTAATACCCTGTTGGGTGGACCTAGCGTTTGTGTAGTTGATCTTACGATCAACACACATTTTGGAGATTTCTGTCCATTTGGACTTCTCCTGAATGTAGATAGGGGGCGGGGGGCGTTGCTTCTTTTTGATAGAAGCTGGCGGGTTTGCACTAGGGCATGAGGCAGGGACGGCCTGAGAAGCGGCGGGAGATGCTGCGGTGGGTGAGGCGGGGGGAGGGGTGGGGGGGGAGGGGAGATGGGGAAGGCGCTAGGCTTTTCTTAGCCTTGGAAGCGTGGGAAGAGGAGCCCTTCTTTCTTTTACCTCCCTTTCCGACAACTTGATAGTCGTCTTCGGAGGAGGAAGAGTCAGAGAGGGTTTCGTCAGGGTCGGGTTGAGGTATGGACGTGTCCATAGCCTCGGGTTGGGAGGGTGGTAAGGAGTCCATTGTCTCTGGGACAATGGCGGCTTTGGCAATGGGTGCCGACAAGGGGGCTGCGGCGACCTTAGTCGATTCGGAAACACTGGCGGAACCCTTTGTCGGGACGGACAAAGGCGCCGGTGTTTCCGAGACAGTCGGGGTTTCTAAAACATCACTGAAATCAGCGACGGAGTCGGTGGAGGGGGAAGGAGCTAGGCGATATGCCAACAGCTGAGGACCGTACTTCGCCTTGAAGGACGGATCCTTAAAAAGGACCTCCTTGACGAACGCTATGATAACAGCGTCCATGGTGGTCTAGGAGAGGGAAAGGGGACTACGCATAGAGGCGTAAGAAACCTAATTACCTAACCCCGGGTGGGAGTGCCCGGGTGTGTGATCCTACCCTCCCTGTCGGGTGAAGACAGGGAGGTGAGTACCTAGGGTGAGCCCTAAGCTTGAATCCCGTCGCTAATCTTATTGCGCGAACGGGTTCCTAACCGGTCTAGTGAAATGGGTGTAGAGACACCCAGACCGGTCCTAGTACGAAGGGGTTGACACACCCAACCGTACTAGGTGCAAAGCTGTGGACGAATGCAAGATTAGTGACGAAGCTAGACTTGACTAGGAGATCCCCCAAGGCCAAGGTTCTAGCTCCCGACTCCAATTGACTGCCTCACCCTGAAGGGGTCAGGCTGGTGGATTGGGGCACCACCCACTTGGCTTCGTTAACACCGTGAGGTTTCCGCCAAGGACCACGAAACTGTGGTTTTACCCTGAAGGGGCCACAACAAGCGACGAAACGTTTTTGACGATATTTCCGAAGAAACAATTCTAACAACAGTGCCTTGAAAAAGACAGCTGTTGATAGAAGTCGGTCGTAGTCGGGGACTACGGAGCTCGTTACGGCAAGCGTAACGAGGCCGGGCGGCGAGAGCGGTGAGTCACGATGCAGCGGGCGGGGAGCGGCACGTCCGTTCACGGCGAGCGTCGAGCGGCGAGCTCAATGCCTGACCACTTTTTTTTTTTTTTTTTTTTTTTTTTTTTTTTTTTTTTTTTTTTTTTTTTTTTTTTTTTTGAAATGGGCATCTCGCAGTTCAACCAGAGGGGTTGTCGACTGCTTAACCGGGCGATCCTGTGGATGCCTCAATAAATTAAGGCCTCCAGCCAGGGCTTAAAAACTAATTACAAACTAAGCGACTACACGCTAAGGGCACCCCCTGTGGGGTACGGACCTCGGCTTAGGGCGTCGCTAGGAGAGGGCAGCAAGAGGGACAGGCTGGATCAGGTTAATATTATTTAACGAATGATGAGACCGGCTTTTCCTAGCAGACTGCTCTGAGAAGAAAAGCCGAAACAAACTCAGAGGTCACAGTCGGGAATTTAAATCTACAGGCTCAGCTGCGGCGCGGGCTGGCACTACATCGAGCAAGGGTCGGGGCGGACATGGTACGGGGGGTCGCGACGGGCCTCGACGGCGAGGGCGGAATGACGGACGACGGGTTGTGTGTATTCTGAGTGTGCTGGTGCTCTTTCTACTTTCCTGGAGGAGGGTAGTGGCGTCATCGGGGACGGTGAGGGTATGCCTTGGTCGGCGAATCTTACTTATGCGGGAGGGAGTGTATCGGGAGGCCGCCGCAATCAGGGGATTGGGGTGCTTAATGGCAGAATCAAAGAAGCGCTTTGAGAGGCGTTTCATGAACTGCTGGACGGTGGGAAGTCTGAGATCTACGTGAAGGTTCACGTTTCGGACATAGAAGGGGGCTCCCGTGATCTTTCGGAGGAAACGGTTTTGTAGGGTCTGCATTCTATGCAGGTGATGAGGCTTAGCGTGTGCGAAGACTACGCAAGCGTACGTCATGATGGGACGGATGACTGCGGTGTAGAGGCGCAATTTGCACTTGAGTGACAATTTGCTGCGGGAGGTCAGTAGGGAGTGGAGCCTGCCGAGAGCGAAGGCGGCGCGCGAACGCGCCGACCTTATGTGCACTCCGAAACTAAGACGGTCATCGAGAATGACCCCTAAGTATTTGGCTTGCTTATCCCAAGGGATCGGCTTGCCATACATAGTGATCGGGCTGGGGAGGGGGGGGAGGTGAATTCGCGGTTTCCTGAAGAGAACCGCCTGACTCTTATCGGGGTTGACCTCGATTCTCCATTTCCGGAACCAATCGCCTAAGGCTTTTGCGGATTTTTGGAGAGTGCGAGCGATAGAGACCTGACTGTGACCCGTATAGTAAATAGCGGTGTCGTCGGCGAAAAGAGCCAACTGAGCCGATTTACTTTTGGGAATGTCACTGGTGAACAGGGTGAATATGAGGGGGGATAGAACGCCACCCTGGGGGACTCCGGCACGGACCGGGTGGGGGGGAGAGAGTGCGCCGTCGATGCGATAGCGGAAGGTACGACTCGACAGATAGTCTCGTAAGATGAGCACGAGACGGTCTGGCACACCTAGCTGGTAGAGCTTATATAATAAGCCATTATGCCAGACCTTGTCGAATGCTTTCGCAATGTCGAAGAATAGAGCACCTGTTGGCGCACCGCGCTGGAAGCCAGCGCTAATGTGCTCAACGATGCGGTGGACCTGATGGACGCACGAGTGTTTAGCTCGAAAACCAAACTGCTCGTTGGGAATGAGGCTCTTTGATTCGGCAAAATCCCTGAGACGCTTATAAATAAGTCTCTCATAGATTTTGCCGAAAACATTGAGCAAGCTGATGGGTCGGTAACTGGAGGGCTCAGACTTGGGTTTGCCTGGCTTGGGGATACCTATGACCGTGGCTTCTTTCCACGCTTGGGGGAAGATGTTGTTACTCAGAGCGCCATTGAAGATAGCGGTCATGAGCAAAATGAGGGGGGCGGGGAGGAGTTGGTACACCTTGTTGGTGATGCCGTCCGAACCGGGGGCTTTGCGGGGTTGGAGCCCTTTTATGATGTCTTGCACTTCGTCAGGAGTGACCGGAGGCAGAGGATCATCAGGGTCTTCGACTGGTGGGAGGGAGGCTCTACGTTCGACCTCAGCGTTCACCTTGTCGAGGTGCGCTTGATCTACTGGTTGAGAGCTGGGAGAGCATTGGGACTCTAAACTGGCGGCGAGGCATTCGGCCTTTTCGGTGTTGTCAAAGGCGATGGTCTTATCGGGGCGTACGAGAGGAGGCATAGAGGCCTCTTCGGGGGAGCGAAGCTTCCTCTGAAGCTGCCAGAAGGCTTTGTGAGTGGGTTCCAGTTCGCCGAGCAACTTGTCCCATCCCTCGGAACGCAGCTCCGTTGTGCGTTTCTTTACAGCACGCTGTAAATAGCGCATGTGGGCTTTGTTCGCGTCACAGGGAAAAGAGTCATAGGCACGGATGGACGCGTTCTTCTCGGTTATCAGATCACGTACGTCAGCCGGTAATTTCCAGCGATGGTCTTCCATCACTGGAACTTCCCGTGAGCAATCCGTCAATACGGATTGAACGTGTTCTGTAAACGAGGCGATCGCGCCCGTCGTGTCCGCGACTGAGACAATTTGATCGGGAATGGAATCCAGGTGGGGTGACGTGGTGGATTTCAGCTTTTCGCTTACTTTCCTCCAGTCAGTCACTACTTTGGTCTGAGGGGGCTGATTGGGATCACGGGGGCCCGAATAGGGGGCTAGGTGAATAACGACTGGTCGGTGGTCAGAGTTGAGCTCTTGATGCGTCTCGATAGATTGCAAACGGAGGTTTACATTCTTGAGCAGCGCTATGTCGAGCACGTCTGGAAGGTGGTTTGGATTACCCGGGTAATGGGTAGGACGCATCGGAGCGATGACATCGAAATTAAGGGTGGAGCTTAGGTTGAACAGGAATCTCCCTCTGGTAGAGGTCGTGTTACTGTTCCAGGCGGGATGTTTGGCATTGAGGTCCCCCGCCATGATGACGGAGTCACTCATACCAAAGAGGGCAGTGAAGTCGTTGGTGAGAGAGATGGTATCCTCTGCACCAGTGCAGGGCGGGATATAAGCAGAGATGATTGATATAGATTGATGACCAGTCATGCCAAGCCGACAGATAGAGACCTCCAGGTGAGAGAGTAGAGGAGGAGGGTCTATTGGGGAGCAATGAAGGGACTTTTTGAAATAAATAAGGGTACCACCATTGTGACATCGAGACCTGTCGTTGCGAACTAGTTTATAGTTGGCAATGTTCGGGTTTCGATTATGGGGCTTTAGGAAGGTTTCCTGAACTAAGAGGATGTCAAGCTGATGATCGCGGAGGAAGGTGGCGATCTCATTACGCTGACTAGAAATGCCATTGGCATTGAAGAAGCCTAGCTTAAGGGATCGGGGTTTATTTACGCTTATTCTTTGTTGATCCATTGGGAGCAATTAGAATTTAAGAGTTGCGAGGACTTGCGTAATCTCGGGATACGCATTGAAAATCTCGGCAATACGCCGAGGATTGCCTTGGCAGGCTTGGATTTCGGCTGCCATAGCGTTAGCAGGGGCGATGAATGATGCGTAAGCACCGATTATCACCTCCATGCTGTTTGGCTGAGGGCCAGGGACGAGCGTTTGGGGGAACCTACTGGGGCCAGAGGGAGTGGTAGCAGGTTGAGCTATCATAGCGGCAGCTGAGGCCGAGGGGGCTACTGGGGCTGCGGGGGCTACTGGTGGCGGTGGGATGGAGACTGCCATCAGTGCAGGGAGGGTCGGGGATTGGGAGGGCACCGAAGCTGCGGGAGCTTTCTGGTGGAAGAGATTGGCCCAGGGCGAGGGTCTCTGAGGACTGAGCCGTTCGGGCATTTGTGAAGATGGGATCTTCACAGAGGGGCTTTCTCTTTGTTGGCGGTCGCTTGCGCGCTTGGCCAGTTTGGGAGAGGGGGCTTTAGGGGCTTTGGGGCAACCCCGGTAGTTAGCCGGGTGCCCGGATTGACCGCAGAGTACGCAGCTCGGCGGCTCTGTGCACAGAGTGCGGTCTTTGGGACGGGAGCAGTCAGCTGTTCCGTGATTTCCTAGACACTTGACGCATCTAGGTGTCGCGTAACAGTGAGATTGGGCGTGGCCATATAGCTGGCACCTATGACATTGTCCAATCAGGTTGGACTTTCGGGGCTTCTCGATAGAGATGCCCGAGAGGGAGCAGACGGACTTCACCTTGAAAATAGGGTGATGTCCGTCTGTGGGGTCGCATACGACAAGGACCATGTCGTAAACTAGGTCTGTCCTCGCTTTGTGCAAGCGATGGACGGCGGAAACAGGGATGCCTTGTGAAGCAAGGTCTTCTTTGATCTCCTCAGTGGAGATTTCTTTCGGCACGTGCCTAATTATGACGCGGGTGGGGATTTCCTCCGGGAGGGAGTAGGTATGGAATGAATAATTCCGTACCTGCAGAAGGCGGGTGAATTCCCTGTAGTCCGAGGACGAGGGAACCGAGACTTTAATACCCTGTTGGGTGGACCTAGCGTTTGTGTAGTTGATCTTACGATCAACACACATTTTGGAGATTTCTGTCCATTTGGACTTCTCCTGAATGTAGATAGGGGGCGGGGGGCGTTGCTTCTTTTTGATAGAAGCTGGCGGGTTTGCACTAGGGCATGAGGCAGGGACGGCCTGAGAAGCGGCGGGAGATGCTGCGGTGGGTGAGGCGGGGGGAGGGGTGGGGGGGAGGGGAGATGGGGAAGGCGCTAGGCTTTTCTTAGCCTTGGAAGCGTGGGAAGAGGAGCCCTTCTTTCTTTTACCTCCCTTTCCGACAACTTGATAGTCGTCTTCGGAGGAGGAAGAGTCAGAGAGGGTTTCGTCAGGGTCGGGTTGAGGTATGGACGTGTCCATAGCCTCGGGTTGGGAGGGTGGTAAGGAGTCCATTGTCTCTGGGACAATGGCGGCTTTGGCAATGGGTGCCGACAAGGGGGCTGCGGCGACCTTAGTCGATTCGGAAACACTGGCGGAACCCTTTGTCGGGACGGACAAAGGCGCCGGTGTTTCCGAGACAGTCGGGGTTTCAAAAACGTCACTGAAATCAGCGACGGAGTCGGTGGAGGGGGAGGGAGCTAGGCGATATGCCAACAGCTGAGGACCGTACTTCGCCTTGAAGGACGGATCCTTAAAAAGGACCTCCTTGACGAACGCAATGCCTGACCACCGAAAATGACCCCTTTTTATAGGTGAATTCGTAAGGCTCTGACCAATCAGGGCCCTTCAGTTTTGCACACGGCACTAATGCCCCGCCCCCTGACCAATCAGAGCGCAGGTGCTCTTTTGTATGGGAAACTTAAATTATGCCTTTTTTCGGTGGTAGGACACTCTTTACAATATTTTCTTATTTTCTAACCTTAGAACTAATAAATCTTTATTATTTACACAAAAATCAGTCTTAAAATCCTTAATTAACACCTTAAAATATTGAAATAACTGAAACGGTTCTCCTTACGGTAAAGTTCTCTAGTACCTAAGCTTACGTATGCAACATGATACTAGTGGCGCCTCTAGTGGCCGGAATGTACAACACTTTAACATAGAATCTTACGTACAATATTACGATGGAAGACAAGTTAATATTAAACTAATTAGTAGAGAAATATTAAAATTAACAATTACGTATCGTCGCTAACACCCACCAAAAACATTTTCATGTAAAAGGTTCCCAAGACGAGACCATATGGCTCGCACTGTCAAAAAGTTTTCAGATCTCATGTACAGCCAAGCTTCTAACTCTACACGCCCTAATTCTACAATTCTACAATCCCTAACTTCACAAAATCTACACCTTAGTCAAAATAAAATATGTGGCTTGGACGTTTCGCTACCGTCACATGGGTGTAATGTAAGGTGAAAAATTTATTCACTGTTCATTACTTTTCTCTACAATAATTCTTGTAGTAATGAAACGGCCAAGCCTCATATTTTGACTAAGGTGTAGAGTTTGTGAACTTAGGGCTTGTAGAATTATTGCGTGTAGAGTTAGTAAATTATTTCTGTGTTTTATAATTTAGAATAACCTGTCTTTCTTTTTTTTTATCAAGTTTTATTGTATGTGTGTTGTATTCAGTATTTTTTATGTTTTTTTTTTTACACTTATGCTATTAACAATCAAAATTATACGCATTTATGTGACAAAGAATTGTTTCCTTTCTTTTTTTTTCGCTACAATACCTATCAAACAATGTTATGGGGATAGCAAACCGCTCACTCCCTATTTTTAGATAACTCTATCAGAATCTGCAACCCCATAAGTAACATTCGTTCGTCCCGATGGTTACCGCGGGTGATATATGACATAATAGCAGTTCAGTGGCTCGGGCTGCGGGGGAGGCGCGCCTAACGTGTCACTCGCATTTGTTACAACGATATCACGCCGCCGCCGGTACCTGATCGACAACTGACGATAGATTGTAAACTAATTGATGCCTTACTTTCTGCATTTTGTCGCGAAAGGCACGCACACACACGCAAACGTCTACTGCACGGGATTTAGCGTGAATTTAAGGGCTCTTCCCGGTTTCTGTGAAGAATGTAGGAATGTAAATAGGTAAGTGTTGCGTACGTGAACTTGAAACAGTCAGTTTATTGTCAGTCTAATTATATTCAGTGACCTTCGTGGAATCATTTCCACATGTTCATGGAGGTGTGTACCGTGTACCGATCAGAGAGAGTGTTTATTGTTTCATTTAGAATCGGTCGTAGCTACGTCGGAACTCTTTGATCTGCTCTGTACACTGTACGAGTTTTGATTTATGCGTGGTTTGTTTAAACGTGTCTGGTTTGTTTCTTAAAGTGGATTTGAAGATAAAATACTCATTATTTCATAATTCCGTAAGCAACGAAAAAGTTGATTAAAATACATTGAATTTTATTGGTCTTGCTAAGGGGCTCGTGGCTAAAAGATTATAGCCGCACGGGTCGATTAAAGGGGCCGGTTCGTTGATGGGTGACCATCCATTCATTACATATCGAGAGTCGAGACCTCTCTGTGCTACGGAAAGCACCTTAAGCCGTTGGTCCGGCTGTCATTCGTAGATCTTTGGACGGTCGTTACGGGTAGTCAGAAAATCAAAAGTCTGACAACCAGTGGTAGCAATTAAGGAGTATCGTGTTCTGCAGTAATAGGCAGTCGCTCTATGTAAAATACTGGTAATAATGTGCATCCGGTTAGACTAGAAGCCGACCCCAATATAGTTGAGTAGGTAAAGGCTAGGCACATTGATTGATTTTGCGCTCCTGCTGTAAAACGTTAATCCTTTTTGTCTTATAATATAATGGTCCAGGCAGACGTAAATGTATCAGTTTTATTTTTCTCTGGACTCAGAATAGATTTCTACCGTTTTCCTTCCAAGGACTAAAAAAAATGTTTATATAAATTGATCGCATGGCTGACGTATGTCCATGTTACTCAACTACTAATATTTCAACAACCTCGTACATCAATGACATACTTAACTCATCGCTATCAAGTGTTCCGGGTGATCCGTCACTGTGTCGCCGGAGATGCGCCTCGTACTTAGCGTCGCGGGTGCAAGCAGTGGGTGGTGGAGGCAGGTCCTGTGCCAGGTGACTCCGCTCACAATATCGAGCCGCGACTCGCTCGCGATTTTGTTGCTATTGCGCTATTTACGTAAATACAAGCTGCTTGCTAGAACAAAGGTCGGGATTTTATATTACGTTTTAGTTTTTATCTCTCTTGTAATAATCGTTTCGTATATTGACTTTATACTAAGATCAAGATTGTATTATACTAATGTATTCTCAGGTAAGAATCGGAAAG
Organism: Mesoligia furuncula; assembly: GCA_916614155.1. NCBI lineage: Eukaryota > Metazoa > Arthropoda > Insecta > Lepidoptera > Noctuidae > Mesoligia > Mesoligia furuncula. Next base: position 617,767 of record OU744792.1, read on the forward strand.
TTTATCATCAAGGATTTCTAAAAACTTACAGTGCACTAGGAAGAAAGGCCAAGAAAATGGATTTTCAGGAAACCTCTGTTTACAAGTAAATTCTTGAAACATTGTCGTTGCTTGTCCTGCGCAACTGACACTCAATAGAATGTTAATGCCGCGGCGAGTCCTCGAGATGTAATCACTGGCGTCTGCGTCGCGCGTCACTGTGCACACCTCTGCACCTCCGCAATGGAATACATTAGCAAGGTGTCGCCTGACGCACGCAGGAAAGGTTTTAATGGACTGATAAAACGCTACTTGGTGTTTGTCTAAATTACCGTAAGGAAGAGACAAATAATGGTCCTACAATTCGGCTGGCACACTGCGACATGAATGAAATACCAATAGAATTTAACCCGATAAGAGAAAAGGAATCTGCACAGTAGATACTGCAACTAAAAAGTTAGTTTCTACTAAAATAATGCTAGTACCTAGGGCTTTTGTTAATAACAACATCGATCCAAAGTACATTGTAGAAATAATGAATCATAACCAAACAGCCCATTAACAATCGTATCCAACAATACGTGAAGCTTCAAAAATTGAAAGTTGGTACAGTTCAATTATTTGTCGAGGTACATCTACAATGTGTTCTCAACGAAATAATTGAACGAGCGGCAACAATGTGCATCATTGTGAAGCCCAGCCCCCCCTGCTACCCCCCACCGCCGGAGCCCGGCTCGAGTGCGTGCGGACTCCGGACCTCTTGTCAATGGATCTGGACGAGTGTTGCGCCACAGAGCTGCTGAGCTTCTATTGTGGAAGAATCGTTTGTTTGTATCATTAATGGAATCCTCTTTCTGTTCTTGTTGAAACCATGAAATTGATTTGTCGTTTTAAAGAACGTTGGGTGAAGCTTTTTGCGAGGAAATGTTATAAACACTGACAACTGATAAAGTTAAAGTGAACGGTGAGCAGCGGGTAAAATTGCTAGACCACACACTGAAAGTAATTTGGGGCAGTGACGTTTAGATTGTACAGATAGAAAGTCCTTCATTGTAGTTGTCGTGTAGTTGTCTCACTTTGTGCCGACACTACAGACTGGTCGAGTTCAACAAATACTGCTGCTACAGCAATCCAACGAAGAGCGTCAACAAAATAATCCACGTCGTGATAACAATGTAGGTACCGCATGTCTGTTATATTACACTGCCCCGTCCGGCTGTGTGCTGACGGTACCGAGGACTCGAAACAAACTGGGTCCCGCGGAGCACTTGCAGTGAATAGTCGACTACAGAGTATTGTGAGGCGTTTAGATTGTTAGCTCATCGGTTAACGCGATGTGGCTGTGCCAAAACGTACCGATATAAATGATCATTTTGTCTTTCAGTCTATAAATTACTAGCTTTTGAAGACTTCGGCTTAATCTGCGTGTTCGTCGAACATTATCTGTCAGGATAAAACGTGTTCAATAATTCATACATGTTGCGAGCGAGTAAATACTTTAATATTCTTTGCAAAGAGTTCTCATTTGACCCATTTACCATTAAAACCTATTCTGCACGCACTCGGCTGAACGCTGACTTTTTTAAAAGTGCATAGTGCTTATATACCTTATATTTGTATTCGCTTTTATAGTGCTTGTTAGTGATCCTAAGATTTCTACTACATTTTCTGTTTTTACCCGTGAGAACCTGTAATTGGCTTTATGCCTCATATACTATTGTTATGCTTCTGTTATAGCTGTTGGTTCTCCTTTAAATAAATAAATAACCTAACCCATGTCATGGTCTACCTGTGTGCCAACTGCCAAATTTCATAGAATTCCGTTCTGTTGTTTAGGCGTGAAAAGGTAACATACAGACAGAGTTACTTTCGAATTTATAACATTACTAGCAGCACCCCGCGGTTTCACCCGCATAAGTGTCGATTCCGTGGGAATATCGGGATAAAACTATCTTATGTCCTTCCCCGGGATGCAATCTATCTCTCTGCCAAATTTTATCGAAATTCATTCAGTGGTTTAGGCGTGAAAAGGTAACATACAAACAGACAAACAGGCAGACGGACAGAGTTACTTTCGAATTTATAATATTAGTATGGATTTATTATATTATTAGTGTATTAGTGTGAGTAGTATCTATGGATTATCATTTTCATCCGTGTGGACCGCATCAATTCTTGCTCGACTCCTTGGCTACTGTGTGTTGCTATCAAGTTCTCATAATACTCCTTTACGTCAAAACCTGAGCACTAGCTCAGGTTACACTAGACAGGTAAATATGACCTGAGCGTACTAACATTACGCTCAGGTCATATTTACCTGTCTGTTATGTTTGAGTGTAAAATAAACTAGAATTAAGTATTTCGTTCATTGTTTAAATTATATTTCCTAGTCTGTCACGGTAGACTACGCTAAGCTAACCACTTTGCCACAAAATAAATACCATTACAGAAGTTGCATGGAGCGATAGGTACAGGACGGCACACAGTGTTGGACAGTATCGAAATAAAAGATTCTGGAAAATCTTTCAAAAAGGTGGGCTATGGTTAATTGCTTCTTGCAAAAGAGCGAGAATACGAGTGATAGTTTGTAGAGTCAAAACTGCTTCTTGCAAAGGAGCTAGAATAGGAGTGACAGTTTGTAGAGTCAAAACTGCTTCTCGCAAAGGAGCTAGAATACGAGTCATAGTTTGTAGAGTCAAAACTGCTTCTTGCAAAGGAGCTAGAATAGGAGTGACAGTTTGTAGAGTCAAAACTGCTTCTCGCAAAGGAGCTAGAATACGAGTGACAGTTTGAAGAGCCAAAACCGCTTCTCGCAAAGGAGCTAGAATAGGAGTGACAGTTTGTAGAGTCAAAACTGCTTCTTGCAAAGGAGCTAGAATACGAGTGACAGTTTGAAGAGCCAAAACCGCTTCTCGCAAAGGAACTAGAATAGGAGTGACAGTTTGTAGAGTCAAAACTGCTTCCTGCAAAGAGCTAGAATACGAGTGACAGTTCATAAGACCCAAAACTGCTTCTTGCAAAGGACCTAGAATACGAGTGACAGTTCGTAAGAGCCAAAACTGCTTCTTGCAAAGGAGCTTGAATACGAGTGACAGTCCATAAGACCCAAAACTGCTTCCTGCAAAGGAGCTAGAATACGAGTGACAATTCGTAAGAGCCAAAACTGTTTCTTGCAAAGGAGCTAGAATACGAGTGACAGTTCATAAGAGCCAAAGCTGCTTCTTGCAAAGGAGCTTGAATACGAGTGACAGTTCATGAGAACTAAAACTCTGATAAAGGTTTATGAAATATAATACGCGCAAGTGGTAACTCGTAGTCAATAATATTTTTATTAGCTCCATAACAAGTGAGTCTTCTGAGCTATTTTTGCTGAGTGCCAGTACTCGTGAACAATGTTGTACATTGTTAGGGCGAGTCCACAAGCGCGAGTTTGCGGCGCCACTCGACGGCTCGCGTGCGCCCGGCGCCCACTGTGGACGCGGACCGCACTCAATAGAAATTGGAAAAATTTCTACTTTGTGATTGTATTGTAAAGTAGATAACGATGATTGTGTTACAAGTTATATATCCGAATTGTCAATGTATATACAACATTTAAATTAAAATAAAATTCAGACCTATTTTCGTTGGTAAAAGAAAACGCGACTAATAAGGAATGTTCTCCAAAGGACATATTTTATACTGATTGCGAGTTGGTTGTCATAAGATAGTGATAGTGAGAATATCTATCTAGATAAATAAAACAAAGTCGGGTTAGTTACACCATTTATATCTCAATAACGGCTGGACCGATTTTTATGATCTTTGATTTGTTGGATTTTCCCCCGCCCCGAATAGCAGAATAATCATGAAAAAGATTCACGAAAAAAATAATCTATACATATAATAAAATTGTAGAAAAGTGGTGTCTGTACAATGGAAATATATTAAAAAAAAGTAGCAGGGGTTGTTATTATATCGATGCCGAACCCGAAAATGTAATTAATTTTTTTTTTGTCTGTTTGTCTGCTGTGTTTGTGCACGCTAATATCAGAAACGGCTTATTCGATTTAGATGCGGTTTCACGGATCACTAATATATTGTAGTAAGCTTCACTTAACATTTAGTGTTTATTTCGTGTCAATCGGTTCATAAATAAAAAAGTTATGTCAATTTAAAGAATCAATGGCGAACATTTGTTAAGGTATTCTATCAGAGTACGTAAACGCCTCGCGCCTGCGCGTCCGTGGCTATATATACAAGGTGTAACGGAAAGGGGGTATCAACCCTGAAAGAGGTGAATGAAGATGAAAAAAAAAAATTTGGACCTCCCATAGTAATAGCACATCAATGATTTACTATTACTATGGGAGGTCCAAATTTTTTTTCATATTTCGACCTATGTTCTTTGGGGAAATTTGTTCAGTTTCATGAGCACATTCACCTCCTTCAGGGTTGATACCCCCTTTCCGTTACACCTTGTATAAAGCGCGCTGAGAGCCGCGCCGCTGCCGTAATTCCGATCCAGCCTGTCCCTTGCTGCCCTCTCCCAGCGACGCCCTAAGCCGAGGTCCGTACCCCACAGTGGGTGCCCTTAGCGTGTAGTCGCTTAGTTTTTAAGTTTATATTGTGTAGTTAAGTTGTGTATTATGCCCTGGCTGGAGGCCTTAATTTATTGAGGCATCCACAGGAAAGCCAGGTTAAGCAGTCGACAACCCCACAGGTTGAACTGCGAGATGACCATTTCAAAAGAAAACGCGCCGCTGCCATAAGGATTCAGTTATTCGTAGCGAACGCACGTATCCTGGAGAGTATAGGCGAATAGTTAGATTCGATTATTGCGATTCACTTGAATACTGACTGTTTGCATATTTCATTTATTTATATTTTAGGGTTTGTAGGTTAGGTTCTTTTTCTTAATTTTCTTTAAAATTTTGTAAGTATTTGGTATAGGTTAGGCGGTTCTTTCCTTGATTATTGGGTATTTACTTATCTTAATTTTTATTTAGGGTTTTGTAAATAAATATTGTAAGCATTTATTATTGGTTAGGCATTTCTTTCCCTGATTTTCGGTATACTTATCTTAATTTGTATTTAGGGTTTGTATATAAATATTATAAGTATTTGGTATAGGTTAGGCATTTCTTTTCTTGATTTTCTTTATTAAGTATAAGTTCATTAGCTTAGGTTAGTAATTATTTTTTCTAGCAATTCTTTTGTTTTATAAAGTTAGTACGTTTGTCTGTGTAGAAGAATAGCACCACCCCTTACTTCCCGTGGGTGTCGTAAAAGGCGACTAAGGGTCTCACCGGAGAATGGGCAGCAGCGTTCTCTATGCATTCCACCACCATACCATACTGTGATCGCCAACCCGCCTGCCAAGCGTGGCGATTATGGCAAACCCCCCCAAAATTGGGGGAGGCCTATGTCCAGCAGTGGACATCTATCGACTGAAATGATGATGATAATGACGTTTGGTTTACACGTCTTAACACTTATTACTTAAACTATGATAATTTTAGACTGTATAATAATCTGTAAGTATTTATAATTTAATTGTTTACGATAGTACGTGTTCCCCTCCGAGCCTCGGAAAGCACGTTAAGCCTTTGGTCCCGGCTGTCATTCGTGGACCTTTGACAGTCGTTACGGGTAGTCAGAAGCCCGAAAGTCTGACAACCAGTCTTACCAAGGGGTATCATATTACCCAGTAGCTGGGTTGTGGAGGTCAGATAGGCAGTCGCTCCATGTAAAATACTGGTATTCAGCTGCATCCGGTTAGACTGGAAGCCGACCCCAACATAGTTGGGAAAAGGCTAGGCAGATGATGATGATGAGTACGTGTTTACTAAATAACTGTGTGTTAAGTAGTAAGTACTATTTTATTGTAAGAATGCCTCGAAGAAGATCCAACCTCTCCCAATGTTGCAGAAATGCTAAAAGGATGAGATTAGTTCGATCACAGGAATCTGAAGAAAGGTCGTGAGGCAAAAGGCTCTCTGCACCAGGCTAGGTTTCGTGCTGCAGAAACTTCGACTCAGCGAGAATCTCGACTGAGTTCAAATCGTTCTCGAATGATGACAACTCGAAATAGGGAAAACGGGGAACAACGAAAGGCACGTTTATCTGTCGATCGCGAAGCTCACGCGCTATCGCGTGAGTCTGAGACTTTTGCTGTCAGGGAAACCCGCCTGAGCTCCCAGAGAGTACGGACAACAAATGCTCGATTCCAGGAGACACAGGACGAACGGGAAATACGTCTCACTGCCGATCGTGAAGCTCATACACTATCGCGTGAGTCTGAGACTTTCACTGATAGGGAAATTCGTCTGAGTTCTCAGAGGGTTCGGACAGCAAATGTTCGGTCTTAGGAAACACAGGAAGAACGAGAAATACGTCTCACTGCCGATCGTGAAGCTCAAGCACTAGAGTCTGAGACTTTCACTGAAATTCGCCTGAGTTCTCAGAGGGTTCGGACAGCAAATGCACGGTCTGTAGACGGTATATGTAATTTAAAATATGCTGCCCGAAAAGTCACTATTCCACGCAGACGAAGTCGCGGGCACAGCTAGTAATGAATATAATTAATTTTCTCATTCGAAAAAACGGAGTATGAAACGGCTTATTGATTCTGAGGTAAAACGAAGCTCGCCGGGTCAGCTAGTTAGTTCATAAAGTTTGATAATATTGATAATCTAAATTTTTAGGAAACAGAAATGTATTTCGTCAAATCCGATTCGGAAAGTCCATTACGATTCGACGTCAACGCGACAGTTCCTTCCATGTTCTAGTTTCGCATCGAGTGTGGGTTGTGTTCACGAGCAAATACATATGTATCATATTTAAACTTATTGTGCGATGAAGGACACTCACGTAATCGGCTTCAACCTTCAGTAACTAAAGCCGTCCTTTTATCCTTTACCAAATTAAAAATAAATAAATCGTATAGTTATACCCATTGATATATGAAAGTTGTCTACATTCCATACATCGTAGGAACAAATCGATTCGGTAATAAAGATCCGCTCGGAGTTAACGAAATGTTAGATTGGTATCGAACAAGAACGAGCGAGTGTATCGAACACGCCGCCGGTGGGCACTCTACTTTGTACCAGTTGAAATACTACTGTTTGTAGATGTGCATGTACAGGCACATAGTCCAACAATATTAGTGTTTAGTTCGCACCAGACTAGAACGTTTTATAACACAACACTTGACTAGTTAAATACAGTCCGTGAATGAACATAAACAAAGGAAAAGTTGATAGTTGATATCATTCCTCCAGACTCGACATCAAGTAAATCTTATTGAAAAGTTGGGTCATCTGATACAATAACCCCCGAATACTTACAAAACAGATAAAGCTTTACAAATACAATTCGGTTTCGCAATCACTTGTAACACAATACTAAGATCGCGAGAAACCATCTTTATTTAAAATTATCAAAGTTTTGATAACCTCATCGAGTTTCAGGATAAGACGCCCCACTCCTGTTTGTGGTAGGTTGGTACTTAAGTAGAAAAGTTAACAAATCCTTAATGGTCTTCTATAATTCAAACAAAATTTACTAAAGAGAGCTCTCTACGCGGCTATTATCAAGGAAAAATTTTATCGGTTTCTGTGATATGGGTATATGACGGGTGACACAGTCTGGTAGGCCTATACAGCTAAGTTCCTGTTAACAAATGGTGGATAGGTAACTTGTATTTTGATAGGTAATTATTATTATGATCTTAACTATATGAAAAAGCGGTATAAGTGTATATATTGTAGTCAACCATCGAAGCTCCGGCGCTCCTAGGTTTGGCTAGTCAAACCTCAGGTCTGACATGAAGTCTTAGTCAAAGTACAAACCAAGTTTCAATCACAAATCAAAACACAGCAAGTTTCGGTCTCTGACTAACGAATTTATGTTTAATCCTTGAAGAGACCAACTTGGACAGCCAAGCACTGAAACTCAATACGTTTATATCAGGGCTTGACCAGTCAGACCTAAATTAGGTTCAGGAATATATAAGTTTGTTAGACTTAGCTATAAAAAAACTTGACTAGTTCTTCGTACTGGATATTTTGGTTTAATATATTTTAGCAGATACTAGATACCTAGGCTTATAGATAAATAATCTCATAATTTCGCTTATTCTCAATATGAAATGAACACTTGTCTTTATTCAATTTAAATTAGTAATTTTCTGCATAAATTTCGATTTTAAAGCTTCTTTATGCACATTTTCAGCCACAACACTTTAAGATGAAATTGCATGAGTTTAGATAAAGTAGTGTATGAAACTGCACAGAACTGAGTATTAAACACTCATACAGTGGTTCATAACCTACTATTTTTTGTTCCGGTCGGAATATATGCAATGCTAGGAGCATTGCATATATTCCGACCGCTGTACCATCACTCGCGGTATCCGTCAACGACAATAAAATTAATCGCGCGTCGATTAACACGAACACTCACGATCGCGGACGATTCTCTCCGAATTATTTAGTCACTTTTAATCAAAAATACTGCAAATCAGTTGGTCCTACGTAATTACATTATTACGTACTTTATTGTTTTCGTTTCATCCGAATTACAAATTGTTCCAGACGGATTCAATGCTTTCTACCCGAAGTATAATTATATAATGAGCGACCCGCTACAGCTTTGCACGGTTTTTACGACTTGACAAAATATCAAAATTTTCTTATTAAGGGCTGATTTTTCCATCGCCAGATAACTTTTATTGGATGAATAAAATTGACGTTTGACAGTTTTTGTATGAAATAACTGTCAAAATTTCAAAATTATTCCTCGAATAAAGTTATCAGTTGATTGAAAAATTAGCCCTTAGTATAATATTTTCTGAAATAGAAAACCATAAGTAGTGAAAACTGCATCAACATTTATTGTGTAGGTAGATAGTTTAAAAGAACTAAATGATCACACAGAAAGACAAGAAAATTAACTTTACATTATGTTTATAGGTTAAAAGTTAGAAAAGGGAACTCTTCATATCTCCTTTGTGAAGAACATTCGTTAAGAGAATGCGGAGTATAATCACTGGATAATGTGTTTGCAGTTATAGGTATATGGTGGCCGGGGAGTTGACGTTCAAACGTAAAATTTAGATACTTTATGATGAAGAGTATCCGAATCACCCCCATGTATGTTCTACGGTAATTCGTAGTTTTCGAAATATAATTTTTTTAATGACTTTTTTTCGTAATTTTCACCTAACATCAGTTTTCGATTTTTTTCTCGTTCTGTTGATAATTTCTGGTTCAGTTTTTTGTGATAACTAATTAGCATATTCTAACCTAACACCCTAAAATTATGGTTTATCTAGGAATTGCAGAACTTACTTAGAATTTATTCGAAAGTTCAAAATTCCGGTTTAAATGGCGACGCACTTGCGCCGCGTAATGACGTGGTCAAATGGATGGCCCAAATGTGATAATTGTGGATATTGAAAACCCCCGTTCGCTCAAATCTTGACTCATCCGTCCACAAGATTTTATTAAAATACTCGGGGTCTTCTTCCTCTTTTTGCAACATAGTTCTGCAAAACTCGACTCTCAATTCATTATCTGCAGGCTGCAACGCTTGTACTTTTTGTATGTGATAGGCATGAAAAGATTCCTCACGCAAAATATCTTGTATTGAAGATCTTGGTATGTCAAGATCACGAGCCATTGCTCTAGTACTTGTACTTATATTTCGTTGCACTTCCTTTAGAACGATTTCCCTGCGTTCCGGATCAACTCTCAAAATGCCTTCACCACCACGTTGGCCAGGAATGCGGCCTGCCAGTTACAGAAAATAAAACCCTAACTTTATTTGGCCTTGTTTTAAAGTTGTCTTAGAAAGTTTTTAAAATTACTTTGAACCCAAAATCTCCACATTAAATTTTTTTTGATACATTAAAAATTTGTGAGTTCAAATCTTAATTTTGAACTTTCGAATAAATAGGCTTGTGTCCATTAAGAGTAAATATAATGGATAGAGGTTTTTATTGATTAATTATATTATGGAGAACATAACAAACAATTTTAATTATTAAAAGCGTTAAAGATTAATAATATTTTTAAGAAATAAATTTCGTAAAATGAAACCTTTAGTCACGTGACAGTGAACACCAATCAGAAAGCGCTACGTCACGCCGTGCGAAACTCCAATCTTGTCTTTGACGTTTCGAGTATCGCTACCGGTTCGTGATAAAATTTTGGTTTTTAACAACTAATATCAAATTGATACAGTTTTTGCTAGTTATAATTTGAAAGAATATAATATAATATCTGAAAAAGTAACACAACAAAATAGCTTTATAATGGTAATAACTAGGTATTTGCCATTTCAAACTTTAAATCATTTAGGTAGATAAGTTGTTTGATATTATACGTACTTAGGTAAACTTGTATCAGAAGTATATATAAGAGAAGAACTTGGAGTACAACTTTCTTTTGATTCATTCAGACACTCTGATATTATCATCTTTCTTTGTTTTATTACAATATATGGCCGTTCTGTATTGCTGCATGTTTGTTTTCTTCTGTCTTCTTGACATCCAAATTTACTTGGCATACAACCTGATTTCACGCGCACTTGTGATACTGTTCCCTTCATATGATACTCCATATAATTAATCATATCATTTGGCAACTAGAATAATAAAAAGAGTATGTTTGTAACATTAATTAGAAAACTAGAATAAAACGTTAAGTCCTCAAAGTGAAACAACCTGAACTCATGTAAGTATTTATTATTTTGAAAATAGGAATTCTACAAAACACATCTAGTTTGCTCGAATTAAGTAATAGACTGTATTGTGTGAAATACTTACATCAAAATGATCTACACAAAAATACATTCTTGAACCTGTTGATAAAGTATGAGCATCATCTCTTCTTGCAAGTTTAGCCACTTTTTCCGTATTTCTCTATTGTTTATTGGAACATATATTAAGAAAATAACTTGTTTGGCGTTTTTATAGTCGTGCTATCACACTGGGGCACTATACAGTACTTATAATATCAGAAATTCATTTTTAAACGATAAAAACTAACTATAACGTACGAAGACACGATCGCTCTTTGGTTTGTTTCGCACGGCGTGACGTCATTCAAGACGCCATGACAGTCTTGTTCGTTATGGAACCAAATTGAAATTGGTTTTTTAAAACACGAAATTTATAATGTAAATGCTCGATTAAAAATAAATAAACCTTTTTTTTCGATAAAATGCCTAATAAGCTAAAGTATTAAGCAGTTATTGAAATTTTGTCAACTAGCCTATTCTAAGTAAGTTCTGCAATTCCTAGATAAACCATAATTTTTAGGGTGTTAGGTTAGACTATACTAAGTAGTTATCACAAAAAAAACTGAACCAGAAATATTCAACAGAACGAGAAAAAAAATCGAAAACTGATGTTAGGTGAAAATTACGAAAAAAATAATTTAAAAAATTCTATCTCGAAAACTACGAAAACTCGTAGAACATACATGGGCACCCCCATGTATGTTCGGATACTCCTCATCATAAAGTATCTAAATTTTACGTTTGAACGTCAACTCCCCGGCCACCCTGTATACAGGAACACTATTGAATGTCAGATACTACAACACTAACATTGAATAATGAAAGACTATTTCCATAGGTTACAAAACGGGGAACTATGAAAAACAGGACTAGAAAAATATCACGAAAAACCAACGCCTAATCAAGCCATGGGGACGCGGTGGGGTGTGGGAGTAATAGGGTGGGGGACCACCATGGGCCATGGGCATGACCTCAAGGGCCTCCAAACGTCAAGATCAGCGATTCTCCCAAGGTCACTGGCGATGACCACAGGACTAGTGACCTTGAGATCAAGGTCAAAGATCCCGGCGTTTAGTTTCCAATGTATATTCACAATTCATTTGAGGGGCCCGTGGCTAAATAATAACAGCCGCACAGGTCGATCGATCAGGTTAAGCTACGATTGCCGCGGTTGGTCTGTGGATGGGTGACCATCTTTACATACCGAGACCCCTCCGTGCCTCGGAAAGCACGTTAAGCCTTTGGTCCCGGCTGTCATTCGTGGATCTTTGACAGTCGTTACGGGTAGTCAACGGCTGATGATATTGCATGGAAATAGTCTTTCATTATTCAATGTTAGTGTTGTAGTATTTGTAGTACTGACATTCAATAGTGTTCCTGTATATAACTGCAAACACATTATCGATTAGCGATTTTTTACTCCGCATTCTCTTAATAGTACGCGAATTTTATTCACAAAAGAGAATATTAACGAATTAATGAAGAGTTTTCTCTGAAACAAGATGTTGATCTTGGAATGATTAATATTGCTGTGTTAATATCATAACGTTTCATCTAAAACTTAATTACAAATAATGTAACATCGGATCTTGTTATATATTCTATAGAACTTTAGCGAACGTTATATGTTAAAATAGAATACTTAGAATTTGCAAGTGTTCTTAGTGGCCCCTAGGGCGGTGAGAGAGGTGCGACGGCTACGGGCGCCGTCATGGGTGAGGCGCTGAAATCAACCGAAATGCGACCACAAGGGGCCTAAAAAGGCCACTTTGGCAGAATCATAAAAGGATAACAGAATGGACTGTTAACTGTTAAGTTAATCGTATCAAATCCAATTGGTGAAGCATTTTTCAGTTATTTTTTTTGTCTGTGCTAAAATACCAATCAATCCAATCCAAATCCAAACCCAATCTCTTTGATTGTACCTACGTAGTGCAGCGAAAAAAATAAAAACACGAACTGTCTTCGCCATTTTATAATTCATAATGTTATCCCTGTATTATTCCCCAAAGTGGCCTTTTTAGGCCTCAAGGTCACTTACTATAAAGCCGATCGTGCACAGCCACGCGCCAGCTTAACTACTTAGTTTAGCTGGCGGTGGACGATCGGCTTTATAAAACTGACTCAACTGTGCGAGCTAAACCAAACTAACTTTAGTTAATTTTGCTCTCATAGATGAGCCACTTTTTCATGCATGTGCGTCCACCACAAAATACGCCAGCTAACTAAAATAGCCAAGCTAATTCAAACTAACTTAGTTGTGTAGGCCAAGCCGAAGCTACGTGAACTAAGCTACGGTCCTCTAACTCCCTTACGTTACCAATCAAGCGCCTTTCGCTAGTGTTGTTTTGTAGTGTGTGATCGTGCGCAGGCACCAGGCTGTGAAATACGTATTTGCAGCGTGGAGGTATTTATTGAATACGTCAAGCAATATCCTATATTGTATAATCCGGAGGCAAAAGAGTACCGTGATGCAAATAAATAAACTGGCCAAGTGCGAGTCGGACTCGCACACGAGGGGTTCCGTACCAGAAGGCAAAAACGCCGAAAAAAACATGTTTGTTGTATGGGAGCCCCCCTTAAATATTTATTTTCTTTTAATTTTATTATTTATTATTAAAGTTAAAATACAACTGAGTATTTTGTGAATATTTCAAGTGCCTACCTGTTGCCATTTTTGATATCGAGCAAAAAAGGGCAAAAAAATCGCGTTTGTTGTATGGGAGCCCCCCTTAAATATTTATTTTATTTTGTTTTTAGTATTTGTTGTTATAGCGGCAACAGAAATACATCATGTGTGAAAATTTCAACTGTCTAGCTATCGCGGTTCTTGAGATACAGGCTGGTGACAGACAGACAGACAAACGGACAGACGGACAGACGGACAGACGGACAGACGGACAGACAGCGAAGTCTTAGTAATAGGGTCCCGTTTTTACCCTTTGGGTACGGAACCCTAAAAAGTAACGTTGTTTTAGCTTATTTTTCGGTGGACGGACAACTTTATTCCCAGTTTAGCTTGGCTTAGTTCAATGAGCTTAGTTCTTAATTAGTTTAGCTGGCGGTGGACGATCGACTTAAAGCGCGGACGCGGAGTATTGACCGATTTGGGCGCGCGATTATTGGTCACTCGATTTCAAACGAGAGCAGTGGTGGCCAAGTAGTAACTGCCGTGACTTACGAGTTGTAGGTCGTAGGTTCGAACCCAGACAGGCGCTTTACTTTGTGTAAATTATTTCATCACCTCTGCTCTCAAAACGGTGAAAGAAAACATCGTGAGGAAACCGGCATGTCCTAGAACCAAAAATTCGAAGACATGTGACATCTGCCAATCCGCACTGGGCCCGCGTGGTGGATTACGGCCCACTCCCTCTCACCGAGAGGAGGCCTGTGTCCCAGCAGTGGGAATATTATAGGCTGATTATGGTATGATTTCAACAACTGTCAAAATTCGATGTTGGACGTGGTCATTGTTATACACTGTGAAAATAATTCCCGAAAGGTCCATATTGGAAAAAGCTGGTGCTGATTTACAAATCAGTTTGAAAGATGGGGAATAATGTGACGCGTCTGTTTGTGAATTGGTTGAGGAACTTATGGGCTTGAAACCATAATTAAAAGATTTTCAATCAGCAGGCCCCATAAAGTTCTCCGACTTATAAAAAATAATGATTGGCAGGACAGTATTCCAAATGTCACACCATCATGTCATGTGGACAGCACCGTATCTTGCTGATTATACCTGTAACTGTTGATAAAGGGGAACGAAGTTTCAGTAAATTAGAACTTATTTACGTTCCACTGTGTGTCAGGGAAGACCGTCGGACGTTGGAATCTTGTCTATAGAAAATACAATTGTCCAAAAGCTAAATTGTTCCGAATTCATTCAAAAATTTGCTAGTGCAAAAGCTAGACATAAATATAGCCGTCAAGAGTTTGCTGTGTAAATATAAGTTATCAGACTAAATTAGCTACCTACTGATTGTTATTATTTCTCATCTTTACTACTTTTTACCTCAGCAGGGCAAGAAAGCAAGCACAGTAGCATTGTCGAACGCGACAGAGTGACCCAGTCTGTGTGCACTACGCACCCGGAATCGGCAACATTTTTTTATCGCAAGCAGGAATACTGCTATCACGTCACGCTCACCACCTACATATTTGTTACATATTTTTAAAACTATCTTCTGTACAATCCGATAATTTGTTTAGTCATACTTACGAATAGACGAACTAAAGTTTCTTGCGTTATATTACAGGCTGATAAAGATCTAAGTAAGTCCACGCGGACGAAGTCGCAGGCACAGCTAGTCTATGTAATATTCAATTAATCCATGTAAGCAACTGCATATGCATATATCATAGGAACATGGTACAAAGATGGGCGCCACTTTAAGATTTTGCACCACTTAAAAAAAAATTCTAGGGCCGCCGCTCTTCTAACCCCTCGTTTACACCCATCTAAGTAGGCAGGTATTTATAGGGTGCGATACTTGTTTTCGACAAGTCTTGATAATTATAGACTTGTCAAAAATAATATTATGTCGAGCAAAAAAAACCGGGCAAGAGCGAGTCGGACTCGCGCACCGAGTGTTCCGTAACATCCGGGTTTATGCATAAGGTTTATGTTTATGAAATTAAATGTTTTTTTTTATTTTTAAGTTGATTGAATTAATTTTAAATTGCGGTTTACGATTTATGACGTATTAAAAAAAAACTACTTACTAGATCTCGTCCAAACCAATTTTCGGTGATAGTTTACATGGTAATGTACATCATATATTTTTTTTAGTTTTATCATTCTCTTATTTTAGAAGTTACAGGGGGGGACACACATTTTACCACTTTGGAAGTGTCTCTCGCGCAAACTATTCAGTTTAGAAAAAAATGATATTAGAAACCTCAATATCATTTTTGAAGACCTATCCATAGATACCCCACACGTATGGGTTTGATGAAAAAAAAATTTTGAGTTTCGGTTCTAAGTATGGGGAACCCTAAAATTTATTGTTTTTTTTCTATTTTTGTGTGAAAATCTTAATGCGGTTCACAGAATACATCTACTTACCAAGTTTCAACAGTATAGTTCTTATAGTTTCGGAGAAAAGTGGCTGTGACATACGGACGGACAGACAGACAGACGGACAGACAGACAGACAGACAGACAGACAGACAGACAGACATGACGAATCTATAAGGGTTCCGTTTTTGCCATTTGGCTACGGAACCCTAAAAAGCATACCTACATGTCATATATTAACGTTGTTGCAAACATGACTGTTGTATTGTAACCATTTTGGTTACCTTTCTGGCAAGTTTTCTACAACTTTTGTGTAGGTACAACTAGCATTTACAATTCACCTTAGATTTTACCTTAGTTTTTATCTAGGTACTATTATGACGATTCATTCACTCAGAAAAACATAAAAATACAGTGTTTTGCATTGGAGTGAGTACCTACCTATTTCATAGAACAACCGACAGCTCATTCGTGAAGCCGTTCGATGCGAGCGCGATTAGGTGCGATTACGTGGGGAAGCGGACGCGGCGTGGCGGGGCGCCCGCGGCGAGCGGCCTCGATCGCATGCGGCCGTGCAAGTTCGCGCGCTATCGCACGTCAATGTAAAAGACTGCAGAAGGACCACGGAGACTCGCCATCCTATTGCCATTATACCGCATTTACATATTCGAACGAACGACGAACGACGATTCGTACGAATGTGTAAATGCGGTATTATAGCATCTTTATTTCACAGACATGCTAAGGCCTCATTTACGGAGACGCGGGGCGTCGCGCGTTGCGTTGAGCGGCGCGGCCCGCACTGAATTCAAATATATGGCGTTGTATGAGTGCGTTTACGGAGAAGCGATTTTAGACGCGTTTGTTTGAATTGGGGCGTTTTTTGCGGCCGAGCCCGCGGATGGCACCGACGCGTCCCACGCGGCGTTTATCGCGACGGCAATTCTCGATGAAGCTATGTTCGAGGCGGAATCTTCTGTCAGTCTTATTTAGAAATCGCGAGGCGAGCGTGCGCCGCCGCGATGCCCGCCTCGTGCTTCGCTACACGCTAGAGGATTCGCCGCGGGCGCCGCGGCGGGCACCGCCACGCTTCCCGTCTCGCTTCAATATGAGTCGTATATTGCTATAAGTTTGTGTTTACGCGTGCGATGATGCGTGCCGCTTCACGCGGCGCCCCACCGTAAACAGAAAAAACGTCCGACGCGCCGCGAGACGCCATGCCACACGCGACGCGAGACGCCCCGCGTCTCCGTAAATGAGGCCTAAGAATGTGTGTGAAAGCGTAGGAGCTTACGGCACCGGCCGAAACCCGGGCGTAGTTGGAAGTGTGTGTATGTGTGAGTTATGTACTGACGCTACTCGTCTTCACGCACACATTTCAGCACAGTGTGTTTATACACTTAGTTACCA
Organism: Mesoligia furuncula; assembly: GCA_916614155.1. Lineage (NCBI taxonomy): Eukaryota > Metazoa > Arthropoda > Insecta > Lepidoptera > Noctuidae > Mesoligia > Mesoligia furuncula. The sequence goes on from OU744792.1 coordinate 634,964, forward strand.
CAAGTAAAGCGCGATCTCGGTCTCGAAACCAGCGGGTAGATCGCGTAGAGCTAGGGCGGCGTAGTGTTGTGTTATGAGAAATTAGTGTCTTTGTTCGCGAACGAAATTTCTAAAGAGCGACGACAACATCTTTTTGATACTACATTTTAAAACGTCAGTCGTTAAAAAACAAAAAATAAATTGCACAACTCTAGGTCACAAACGCGCGGGCACCGCTAGACTGGTGCGCACCGTGCGCATCTCTCGTACGCCGATCGCCGCGCCGCTCTGCCTTCGAGGCCAGTTTCATATAAATCTAAGCATTGAAATTGAAACGCGCCGCTCGCCGAGCCGCCGCCGCCGTCACCGGCCCGCGCCCGATGATTTCGTGTCCGTAGCCTAGGATTCTACTGGAAATTTGAAGTGGAAAAACTCAATGTTGATTTGCCCAACTAACACAAACCTATAACCATTCGTGCTGAATCATATCATTCTATTCATTAATTTATACTTTAAAAGAGAGAAAGCCTAATAAAGACGACATGATGAGCTGTAATTGTAAATTCAATCTTCAGCATTGGAGAAGCATAACAACATTTTTTTATTTATTTATCATCCTTACAACTATCATTACGGGCCTTACCCTAATGCGGCAGTGTAGTTATCAACTTAAAAAATAACTTATCTAACCTTATATACCTAACAACAAATAATATAACTTTTTACCTTACATAACTAACTACATTTAATAAAACTCTTGCGAATTCACTCAAAGAGCACGTAAAAATATCCAGTCTCTCATGGACTACGTTCACCATACGGATTGTTCGGGTGAGGGGAGCTTTCGGCAGTAGATTGGTTCTGGCCACGGGCACGTTTAGCAGTTGCGGGCGTCGCCGCCTATACACGTACCGGTCCACCGATACACTAAGTTCCAGTTGACTCAGCACTCCGTGGGTTATGTGCTACGCCACGCAGTAGCTTCACTACATACGCAGCAAAACTGAACTCCCGGCGAACCCTGAGCTCATTGTACCCTATCATACCCAGTAAAAATAGTGTGGGGTACATCAAACGGGTAGAACGGATACACCCCATACAGTTTAAAAATACAAGTGCCTTGTAAACTTGTTCTGTACCTGATCCCACATGACACAGTATCTGGCTTCATGTGGTGCCCAAATGACCACCATTTTCAAGACGGCTTCTAACTAGTGCGTCATACAAAACCTTGAGCGTGGTAACTCCATCACTCTATTTATGTCCTCCTCCAGGCGTTTACAATCCGACTTATCTTTAACCTCGAGCAGCAATAAACACAAGCCATGTCTGCAGACTTCCGGTAGCCGTTTACCATTATGATAAATTCGAGAGGCCTCAAATTGCTGCCCTGGCTTACTCCGGACTTTGTGTAGTAAAGTTCAGACTCACATCCATAGTAGTCCACATACTGTTGTCTATCTTTCATGTAGCTCACGAAGAACTGCAACAGGTGTGGTGTACAGCCGATATCTGCAAGTTTTCTTAATAGAACATCGTTTTAGACTGTGTCAAATGCACCCCAGCATCGACTGACGGTACTCTCTTCGCCATGAAGTTGAGTGGATTAGTAGCAGTGCTGCGCTCCGGCCTGAATCCATGCTGAGCATCTAACAGCTGTGCCTACACACAGCGCTGGATGGCGGACATAACATAACATAAGAAGAAAAAATGAGTCTGCGACCGATACGTCTCTTCTTTACTTTCTTCTCGACACAAGAAACATGATATCTTTAAGTTTGTTCTCCACACCGCATGTAAGTGGGTCTTCTCCCCTGCCTGCGTGTTGCATCGCTGAGTATGCGCCTCCGCGCTCCGTGTTACCGTTCGCGTATTCGCTTCCTGCTGCGGAGTAGTTTTTAACACACTTCCGCAGCAATACGAAACCTATTTACTGTTAATGTACGTGTTTTCATTCCGAAGTGGGGTACCGGGTTATTCGGTTATCGCAGGTGTAGGCAGGGAAAGTTACATTCCATTAGATTTGGGGAACAAGTTTAATAAGGCGAAATATTTCCAAGTTTTGAGCTCGCGTTTTAATGATTGTCGTAGCGTTTATAACGAGGCATATGGGCCTTTTGTGATGTCGGAAAATATTTTCTTTACGAAATAAACTTTTTACTAAACCTATAAAAGCTAGAAAATCTTTCCTAAAACCTAGCTTTGCTTTTGCGTAAAGTAGATACCTACACCTATTTTCTCTCTCTAGTTTGGTTGCAGCAACTTCTATTAATATTTATTTATGTATATTTAGAGCTTACTAACACTCATCCTGTCCACATTCTTACCGTAGTTGGTGACACAGTTAAGCCGGCACAAATATCCCGGCCACAGAATGGGCTAGAGCTATCTTTCTGTAAACATAGCCGTCGGCTATAACTAACGTTGGCTCCATAATTCTTGGAATGCATTCCGAGCTGAATGATTTAGATGTTGCTCTGTTTTTTGGTATTTCCGCTTTGGAGACACGCGTGTACTGCAGAGTCCAGTCAAGCATTCTCATACTAAGCAATTCGCTGCACAGAGCATAACAGACAATCTGTAGACCTACTATGCATATTTTTGAAGGAGATCGAAATATTTATAAATTGGTAAGAACAGTCACAGACAAATTATTGCTAACAGTATTTCTTCAGATTTTTTTACAATCACAAGGAGATCAATGAATGCTGTCAAACGAAGTATGTTGGAATCCTCTTACGGCCCAACTGCGCTATCTATTGAACTCGGTAGGTATCCCCTCCCACGGTCACATATCACCGTGGCGCGGTGTCCCGCCTCGGTGATCAATGATCATTCTAATTGCTTGCCACAAGATAATTTCGTTAAGTACTTTAAATGCTAAATTTTGCTCTTTGTATGAAGCCAAAGAATCTCGTCAATTTATTGATAAATTAAAAAGAACGAATGTGAACTATAGGTAATATTTGTGTCTGGTCAATATGAGTACTTACTGACATAAATCTAGTATTTTATAATCCCACCAAAAACATATAATGTTGAAAAAGAAGGCCAACTTCCTTACTTCATGTAGATGTTTGACCAGCAAAAGAGTTGAAATCGAAACCAAAGCCAAGTTTTAAACCATTTTCTTTGCACCGGCCTTATTTTGCACTTCTGTTGTACCTAAGTAATTTGTGTTTGAAACTTTTTAGATATCAATACAATAATATTGTTCCATTTACACTTGGCGGGTTTTCGTTGTGTTATAGTTATTTTTCATGCATATTATTTTATGGTTTTCTGAAAACCCGCCAAGTTTAAATGGAACAATATTATTGTATTGATATCTAAAAAGTTTCAAACACACACAAGTGAGTCAGTCAGTGCCACTTTAGCTATTTTAAAAAGTCCATAACTTTGAATCTATTAAAGCTACAGTTATGAAATTTGGTATTCGAACTGACAGCAGTCATGGTATTATGTATGTGAAGTTTGATTCGATTTCGTGTGACAAATAGTTAGATACAGGTTGGTCAAAAGTAGCTCGAAGCGGTTCGGGTAAATAGTGCACGGCGTACGTGCGGTCACTTGCTGGAAATTGGCCTGCGCACTGCCGTGCGCTTCGATATAATATAGCTAATAAAAAAAACCTGGTCAGTGGCGAGTCGGACTCGCACACACAAAGGGTTCCGTACCACAAGGCAAAAACCGCCCCTTAAATATTTATTTTATTATATTTTTAGTATTTGTTATTACAGCGGTAACACAAAACATCACCTGCGAAAATTTGAACTGTCTAGCTAGCACGGTTCATGAGATGCAGCCTGGTGACAGACAGACAGACGGACAGTGGAGTCTTAGTAATAGGATCCCGATTTTACCCTTTGGGGACGGAACCCTAAAAATAGACCTAACAAAAGGTACAAAAACTACCTATAAAAAATCAGACACTGAATTCCTAACCAATCAAGTTTTCTACACATAACTTTATAGCCTTATTCCACTATCACACTATCCTGCAGTTTGACCTCCTTTGATCACGCGACAGCGTCACCCACACGTCCTGACGTCACCGCCATCTACATCATAATAGGAAGCATATTACTGAAGCCACCGAGCTAGCAGTTATAACGTAATAGGAAGTATATTACTGGAGCCACCGAGCTAGCAGTTATAACATAATAGGAAGTATATTACTGGAGCCACCTAGCAGTTATAACATAATAGGAAGTATATTACTGGAGCCACCGAGCTAGCAGTTATAACGTAATAGGAAGTATATTACTGGAGCCACCGAGCTAGCAGTTATAACGTAATAGGAAGTATATTACTGGAGCCACCTAGCAGTTATAACATAATAGGAAGCATATTACTGGAGCCACCGAGCTAGCAGTTATAACGTAATAGGAAGTATATTACTGGAGCCACCGAGCTAGCAGTTATAACATAATAGGAAGTATATTACTGGAGCCACCGAGCTAGCAGTTATAACGTAATAGGAAGTATATTACTGGAGCCACCGAGCTAGCAGTTATAATGTAATAGGAAGTATATTACTGGAGCCACCTAGCAGTTATAACATAATAGGAAGTATATTACTGGAGCCACCTAGCAGTTATAACATAATAGGAAGTATATTACTGGAGCCACCGAGCTAGCAGTTATAACATAATAGGAAGTATATTACTGGAGCCACCGAGCTAGCAGTTATAACATAATAGGAAGTATATTACTGGAGCCACCGAGCTAGCAGTTATAATGTAATAGGAAGTATATTACTGGAGCCACCTAGCAGTTATAACATAATAGGAAGTATATTACTGGAGCCACCTAGCAGTTATAACATAATAGGAATTATATTACTGGAGCCACCTAGCAGTTATAACATAATAGGAAGTATATTACTGGAGCCACCTAGCAGTTATAACATAATAGGAAGTATATTACTGGAGCCACCGAGCTAGCAGTTATAACATAATAGGAAGTATATTACTGGAGCCACCGAGCTAGCAGTTATAACATAATAGGAAGTATATTACTGGAGCCACCTAGCAGTTATAACATAATAGGAAGTATATTACTGGAGCCACCGAGCTAGCAGTTATAACATAATAGGAAGTATATTACTGGAGCCACCGAGCTAGCAGTTATAACATAATAGGAAGTATATTACTGGAGCCACCGAGCTAGCAGTTAGAAGTAGATTTAACTTGCAACCAAAGCTTGCAACTATTATCGGAATTAAACTTTGTTTCAAGGGTTGTGCAGTTGAAGTTTGCTCGTATTATTTTAAGTTATTGTTTGGTTAAATTGAACTTTTACGTTGCAAAGTTGGTAGTTGGATAAGTAGTGATTATTTTAAACGAGCAACTGTTATCAGTAGACTGCGACAAAATGTCTTGTAAATTACCTTTTTTCAGGGTTCCGTATCTCAAAAGGAAAAACGGAACCCTTTTAAGATCACTTCGTTGTCCGACTGTCAATCTATCTTTTTTCTGTGGAGCTTTTTTTTGTGGAGGTATCAAGTTGAAATTAATATCAAATACGTAACTTTTCTGTCCCTTGGACTCATCTTGGACCTCTAAAATAAACAAGCTTCATAATCAACACAATAAAAAAATACTGCAATTTATGCGACATATTTTGATACTCGCAAAAACCTAGAGGGCACTTCCCGTTGACCTGGAATCATGAAAGGAGATGGAAAACGGTGGGCCCAAATGTAATGAATGAGAGGGTTTTCTTTTGAGTATTAAAAAAAAAACATAGTTTCCAAGAACCCTGAAGATGGCGTTGAACAGATTACGTTACTAGGTGCCAAAGTCAAAACGCTTGGAAAAAAAACATTGCGTCAAGTCATATACGCTCGTTGAGTGACAGTTTCGTTTGCTTTCGTTTTACGATCTCAAAATTACATCCAAGTGAATGAGAGGTTTTTCTTTTGAGTATTAAAAAAAAAACATAGTTTCCAAGAACCCTGAAGATGGCGTTGAACTGACTACGTTACTAGGTGCCAAAGTCAAAACGCTTGGAAAAAAAACATTGCGTCACGTCATATACGCTCGTTGAGTGACAGTTTCGTTTGCTTTCGTTTTACGATCTCAAAATTACATCCAAATGAATTAATAAAAAAATTATGTGACGTTCCGTTCCTTGCAGTAACTTACCAAGTTAAGCGCCATCTATCCAGCGACTAGGGAAGCGTTAAAAAAAAAGAAAAAGAAAATCTCTCATTAATATAAAAATTATGTGACGTTCCATTCCTTACAGTAACTTACCAAGTTCAGCGCCATCTATCCAGCGGCTAGGGAAGCGTTAAAAAAAAAGAAAAAGAAAATCCCCCATTGAGATATGTTCTAAAAAAACTGTCATAAATTTTTTTATCTTAAAATATGAAAAATCACCTCAATCCGCAATCTGGAAGCTGAGAAATATGACAAAGATAGTTTTCGTGAGATTATCGATTGAGTAATCGATTACACAGTTACGAAAATAAAACCTTTGCACTAAATAATTAACTCAAAGTAATTAAATGCACTACTGTATGCTATTGCATATAATTACAGTCATATTAATAAATAAAATATCAATTAATTACTGAAAAAACCAATGTTAAAGATTATCGATTTCATATCGATTAAAATCAGTCTTCTATTTTTAGTCTATGTATTTATATCACTGGCACACTGACCTGTATGAGGTCAATACACTGTCATGACAGCTGACTGACATTGACATTAGACAGTTGCTTTCAGTCTATCAAAAAGTACTCTGTGACAGTTGCCGACTGCTCTTGTTTGCTCACTCGTTTCGTGTTTTCAGATGCGTTTTAAGTGCTTTCTCGATTATTCTTCATTTTTCACGACCACTGCTTTGTATTTTACGGATTCCGACCCTGCCTACCTTGTACGACCCTTGCTTTCACACTGGACACCGAAGATCACTCACACGTTTGACTTGGAATTGTTATTTTGGATATTACCGCCGCCGGCTTGTGGATTGGATATTGTTCAAACTATGGATCGTTGTGTGAGGTGGTGGGGTAACAACTGGTCACTGCAATACACTGGGCCGACGACCCTTTCACGATGAAACAATTAATGGATTGCTGCGCTCATAGAATGTGCATTATATGGTACCTTAGTTGGGCTAGTGTACCATGATCGTACATACTACCACCAGCACAATTCGTAGACGACATTTTAATTATAATAGAAGACGAATAAAACACTATATTAAATGATTTTTTGTTTTTTATTTTAGCAGTTAATCATCCTTTCATTAACTTCATACATACCTACTTATGACTTGAAGTCATTGACGTTCATTCGTATGATTTTTCAAACATTTTCTACTAAATATAATAACTATTAGTGCAAAAGAATATATTTTGCACTTCATGAATCAGCTGTTATTTAAATATTGTAACATAACCTCACTTTTACTTAATCTCTTAGATCTCTGTTCTCAGATTGACAAAATCCGCAGAGTTTTCATTGAAAGGTTGATAATATACAAGCTATTCATATTGACACTACTTTCATCTTTTTACACCCAGGCCCAAGATTGTATGTAATCGTTTCAGTCTCCTTTGCCAAGAAGTAAGATCCCACAGCACAAGTAAAGGAATAAGTCCAAAAAATTGTTAATTTGTACTTTTGTCACATATTTTTTTTTTTTGCAATAATAAACTTATCTACATTTGCAGTTACAGAATTGACCGTGACGTGCCGTGACGTATTCCATGCATGGAGAACATGTTTTTCAACCACAATGTTAAGTTTGTTTTTGAGATAAATTCATCCCAACTAATGAACACTTCATTGTGCGTGGTCTAACACGCAGTTTTTCAGTTTCTTTAATCTTCGGTCAATATTTGTACATCAACTTCTGTATAAGTGCCCCATTCCACGTGCTCGCTATATCCGTTCCCGGATCTCTCGGTGGGTGGTATCGATGCCGGATCCGCTCCGCGTTGCCGTCGCCCCGAGCCGGTGTCGCGACGGGTTACTACAAGCAATTTACATCATAATAGCAACCATCTCACGGATAATTACCGGATAACCGGCCTGACGGAACTACCAGCCATTTGTCAACTGATTTAGAAGATATTTTTTTTATGGTTTTAGGAAAACAGAGCCAATTTTCTTTTTATACGGATACAATAAGAGGTTTTGTCATTTTAACTCGGAATCAGTAATTTTTAAATTAACTTTACTATCTGCTTAGTCTTAATAACGTAAAGAATTTTCTTGAACATTAATAAAGTATTTCATCATACCTAAGTATATTGCCAAACTCAAAGTCAAAGTCAAAGCATTTATTTCAAATAGGCACATAAAAGGCACTTTTGAACGTCAAAAATTACGATAAAATAGAATAGATTCTAGTCGCCCATTCCAAAAGGTAGTTTTCGTATGGAGAAGGTTGGGCAAGAGACTCCAACTTACTCCAAATTACTTGGATTTGATTACAAACTGTAATCAAATCCAAGTAATTTGGTAGTTCTGAGAGGATCAGCTCCCAATAAACTGTTTTATCGGATAATCGCATAATCTGTATTAATAATAATCCCTTAACAACGCTGGGGCGACAACCAGATTAAAGCACTTAGATCACGAAAGGATCACGGCTTTGAGGTAAAATTAATGAAAGTGATTTATGTAACTTTACTACAATACAGGGATTTTACTGAGTCATAGGGATTTGTATCTATGAGCAATAACATTTTATGATTATGTTCAAACCACTTACTCGCCAACGTCAAATTATATGTCATGCAAACCTAACCTAAAGCTAGTCATTTAGGTTTACTCCCATCGGCACCCATGAATTTATTTATCATGCCTACGAAACATTCCCATCTCGGCACCCTGTCATTAATCATTGTTAGGTACACAGTCATCAAAAAATGGATACTTAGTGAGTGTGAGTAAATGGATACTTAGTGAGTGTGAGTAAATGGATACTTAGTGAGTGTGAGTAAATCAACTTGATATTAAGTCAAAATAAATAATTATCAAAAGTTACTGTTTATAAAATATGTTTAATTTAGTGTTTAGTGGACAAAGTAAAAGATATTTTTATGGGACTAGCACACACAGACCTTTGAATCACCCTTGAATCACTATAATTGGAGGCTCCATTATCTCTGCTGTAGCTTGGCAAACCTCAAAGCATAAGCATGGCATTTTAAAATGAATGTTTTTAGTTCCTAATACATATTGTCATATTGTAAAATAAATAAGTAAATATTGTTTTAAAAACCCTTTAGTTTTAAATGAGCAATATGTGTATAATATATTGTGTTGTTTGTGTATTTTGGTTTGCATTTAAAATTACCAAATCAAATTTTTCAAGTGTAAACATGACGCAATAAAGAAGAAATTAATGAATAAGATTAAAAAATATTGTCTTTATTACCGTTGATTAGTGAAATATTGTTTTATTATTAATAGTTTGCAATTAAGACCACTTTGTATTTTGTATGAAGAGTTATTACTTACTTGCTGTGATTTTATTATTTCAGATGTTTTTAAGACTGATATTTTTATATTAAGATATGATAAGATGAGTACACGCGATACACATGCTATTCGTGTACGTAGTTGGCCGGCCCGGGCGCCCGGTGCAGGTAAGGTGCTGACATATTGATATGAAAAACCCCCGACACAAAAAAATGCCGTTCTATGGAACACCTTCTATGCTAAGAGGTCCCCCGACTGCCATATAAATTTACCTGTTTTAGTCTCGTTACCTAGATTCTTTAAGTTGGGGGTTTCCAATTACCTACTTACATTTAATTTTATTAATTTTTGTGTCGGGGGTTTTTTAAATTTTTTATTTAATTTTTTATTTCATGCTTTTTGTAGGGACTCCTTAATTTTTGTATTTCATTTCTTTTATTTTCTTGCGTTTTAAGATTCAGATAATTTGGTGTTTAATCAGGTTTTTTATCCTCCAAAAAATAATTATTAATTTATAGTTAAAGAATAATTTTTAAGACTAAACAGACTTTTTTGTTTTATTATATCCTTTTTCTAGTTCTTCCTTTAGTTATTCAACTTTCGTACAAGTATTTCATAGCTATTATATATCTTAGGTATTTCAGATCTGGTTTATAAAATGGGACTGCGACACTATCCGACGTAGAAATACCTACGCTTTTTAAGTAGGATAATTCCATTCGTAATAAAAAATAGTCAAACTCAGTGGTCGTAGGTACCAGTCATCACTCCACTTTTCTCATCATTTTAGAGCATTGATCGGACAAAAAAATATTTTCAAGTTTTTAGTTTTCATTTCGTTAGTTAATATTCCTCATTCCCTTTCAATATAGTGTACATTATTCTACTTGTCAAGCCCTTGCATTTGATACCTATATTGAAGGAGTTGTGAAAAAAATATATAATTTGCCATTTTGTGGTGGCGGCCATTTTGGATTTGAAATTTGTAATAGCGTATAGTATTCTACTAGTCAAGCCCTTTCATTTGATACCCATATTGAATGAGTTGTGAAAAAAATGTAATTGGCCACTTTGTGGTGGCGGCCATCTTGGATTTGAAATTTATCATAGTGTATAGTATTTTACTATTCAAGCCCTTTCATTTGATACCCATATTAAGGGAGTTGTGAAATCGTATAATGATCAATGCGCACGCGTTTATACGACGTTTTTCAACACACTTGCGAGGAAAAAAACAGACTTGTATTGTTAAATAATAACTTGTACGGAAAATGGCGCGCTGGTTTTGTCTTTCCGCATAGCCAGCACTAGCAATGCGCGCGCAAGTGTAAATAAAAGCACTGACCACAGAGCATGTAGGCACTGACAACAGACCGCAATATATAAAAAAAAAAACAATTGTAGTTTAGTTAGTATGGGATTGGAAAGTACTATTGGCATAGAGAAATATACATTAGTTCAGTGAGAATCCGCAATAATAGAACGCCAGTCAGGGTCTTTTCCGTTTGGTTTCGGAAGGGACCACGGACATTTTTTTTAAATTTAAGGTGGATAATTAAAATTTTCTTACGTTTTTTGTAATTTGCAGGTCAGTGTCAGGTTGTATCTTGATCAAATACGATTCGCGACTATAAATAAAATAAAAATAAAAATAAAAAAATAAAAATCATTTATTTCAGACAAAAAAGTCCATAGGTAAGGCAAGGTTGTTAGTAACAAGAATTTAGCTTATAACTAATGTTAGTAATAAAAAAAGTAAAAAAAGAAGAAACTAGACACACCGCCTACCCCTGCACAGTATGCTCATCGGTCTCGCAACACATGGAGTTCAGTGAACCTACTGAGCAGAACAGTATCGGTTCTCTCGCCAATCATCTTCAGGACGCTATTCGGGCTCCCCCGTACTCGTCGTACCACCGACGCAACTTTTTTACGCATAATTGCGTAGAAGTCATCTACGCTGGCGTCAGCAAACATGCCGGATGCACTGCAATAACGAGGGAGCCGAAACAGAGCCCTGAACACATTGTTATACTGGACGCGCAAGGCATTGTAGGCTTTTTGTGTAAAGTTTGCCCACAGGCCGCTCGTGTAGAAAGTCTGGCAGAATGCCTTAAACATTGTTATTTTAACAGGAGCAGTACACCGAGCGAACCTGTGTGCCAACATATTACCACGCACCGACAATGCCCTGCGCTCCCTCTCAATGTCTAAATCGTCACTCAAATGTTCAGTTACAATGTGTCCTAGATATTTAAACTGTGCAACACGACTAAGAGGTACACCATTAAGTAATATAGGTGGTATAAAGATATTGTTTTTACTTCTACATTTAAATAACATGAACTCACTTTTACTTTCGTTGTACCTCAAGCCATGTCCCACAGCATAAACCTCACACACCTTTAACAGCTGTCTGAGACCACCAATCGAGGGGCTCAGCAGCACCATATCATCGGCATAACTCAAATTATTGACACATATGTCATCAATATGGCATCCAACATGCATGCTGCTGAGCTCCTCAATCAGATGGTTAACATACATATTAAAGAGACGAGGCGAAGTCAGCCCGCCCTGCCTGACACCACACTCTAAAGAATATTCATCTGAGTATACATTTCCCCACCTTACTATATTAAGCTGCTCACTGTACCAGTAGGCGAGAATATTCACGAGATCGGCTGGCACACCTGCAATTCTTAATTTTGTCCAAAGCTTATTATATGACACCAGGTCAAAAGCTTTGGACAAATCCAAGAAGCATGCATATACTGGGGTTTGCCTTTTTACATAATAATCAACAGTGTGTTTCAGAGACAGTATTGCACTTTCAGTTGACAACCCCTCTCTGAAACCGAACTGTGTATCCTGTAATGTTACAAAACGATCAAGTTTTCTGTCTAATAACCCATCAAACACTTTTGCGATAATAGTAGCTAAAGAAATCGGCCTATAGTTACTTCTGTCGGAGATATCAGCAGTGACATTTTTCACTATTGGCACAACCACTGTTCTCATGAGATTAGATGGTAAATATGAGTGCCGTATACAAAAAGTGTAAAACATGGCTAACACCCTATACAGGTGTACTCCCCCATGCTGCAAGTGCTCGACACTGAGTCCCTCATGACCTGGTGACTTCCCTCTTTTCATGTTTTTAATAATGTCAGCCACATCCTTACTTGAAAATCCAATAGGCTTTTCTACTGGGTAACGTTCAGTATCAAACACCGACAGCAAGGGAGATCTAACCTGAAAATGATCCTTAAATGAATTTGCAATCATTTTAGCATCACTGATGCCATCAACACACACAGGCAGACTAGCCTTACCATTCAAACGCTTAGTGCCCTTCCAGAACTTATTAAATTTCTTAGCAGAATGTTGTGAAGCAAGAATATCCATTTTTATCTGTTCCTGGTTGTTCTGACAGTACTTTAAGCGTGACTTAAAAACTCGTCGACTTTCACACATTTTATCAAACAAATATCCACTAACTGGTTTACCACCTAAGACATACAACTGATAGTCCAGTCTAGCCTGCCTGTGGGCGTCTCTGACATGCTTGTTCCAACCATGGACACACTTAACATTAGTGGGCATCCTAGGTAGGAGACTGCGACTGTTTACCGAAGCCTGACTTAATATACTAACAATATTATTATATAAGTTGTCGATAACAGATCTGTGTGGTATGTTTTGACACATACTATCAGCACATTCATGAAATTCATCAGGAAACATAATTTTTCTGAAGTTATTATTACAAATTTCGTGATATTTCTGAATTTCTTCTAATTCTCTTACCCCCCATATAATATCATTACGTAGGTAATTGTGGACTTCTGCTTTAGCTTTAATTACATCTAAATTACAAGTCACCTGTAAAGGGAAATGATCTGACCAATATACGTCATTGAGAACCATAACATTCACTACAGATTGCCACGCTGACTTGGTTACCACGCAGTGGTCTAGCCATCGCTTACACCCATATACTTCACTTTGAAAAGTATAAGTTTCAGATGAGATACCTAATTTGACTAGATCGGCACATACCCAGTCATTTTCCTCACAAAAATCAAGAAGTTCACTACAAAACGGAGCATTAGGATGAGCATTGAAATCCCCTAACATAAATACTACTTCGATACTATTGTCTAGTATAATTGCATTCAACTCACCCAAACACTGAGTAAATTCCGGCAAGTTCACAGTTTGGTCAGTTGGCATATACACGCACATAACTAACATTTCACGTCCAGCTCCAGTCATTACTCTAATCGCCACAATACGCTCACTTAAGCACTTCACCACCGTAACATTGCGAAAGGCACTTTTCCGCCACAGTATCGCCACACCGCCGTGAGGTCTGCCTCTTAGCACTCCAGCAGTCAAGTCCACCGCCGACTTCCCCGTGTATCCGAAGTTGTCGTCAATATTACCCAATACTTGTGTATCGTACGGTAGCAGCCAAGTTTCTTGGAGGGCTATCACATCCGCTGATTTACATAAAGTCCTCACACATTCCATACTTCTTTTAATATTTTTGCAGTTATAACTTACTAAAGTACTATCCATTTAATTGTATGTCATCTTTATCGGAATTCCGTGGTCTAAATCGTATGAACCTCCTAAATGTTATCCCATCTGGCCACAAGTTATCATCCAAAAAGGTATTGATTTTATTAATTGAGACGAATATTTTAAAAGAATTGTACGGTCTTTCTTTCTTCATGATAACTTTTTCAAGAGAGACTTTTTCCTGAGTCTTAATAAATATATATTCACATATGTCAGCCTCTAGTGTATCTTTGTTTACATTGGAAATAAACAAAGGAATCTTTGTTTCTGCCGCTTTGAACTTTGTTTCAACACTAGTTATTGCCTTTCCCATTTTTCCGATAAATCGATTCTTATGTCGTCCACGTTGCACCACAGTCCACTCCTCTGTTGCCTTGTTTTGTTTCCATTCACCCGGCGACTTGACCATTTCCGCCATCGTTGGTTGCGACGTACACGTCGCCGGCGCTTGTTTACATGCAGAAGTGTCAGAAGATGGGGACAAAACTTTGTTCGCACGCTCGAGTGACGATGACATAATATGCATTTGCGACGCCGTCGCCGCTGCCGGCTGAACCACAGGCGTTCTCGGTGCAAGGGAGATAGTCCCATTCACACATGCGCGATAGTGAGACGACGGCGACGGCTCAAGCGCGTTCCGTCCCTACAATTTGGTCATAGTGTCGGTATTTGATAAGTCATGTGATAGACCTACCGGCCCACTATCCGAAAAATATGCACCTCTTTTTTGCGTGTTAACATTTGGGTAATTAACCAAGGAAGTTAGTTTAAGATTGTCTAGGTCTATACGTACTGTTTCTACCATGTCTACGGTTGCATAGTTTTCCTTAATTGTTTGTATCTCACTACGAAGTAGCATAATGTCCTTCAGTAACTTCGTAACATCAATGTGATCAAACGATATCGGAGGCAATTTTTGTAAGTCCCGTGCGACGAAGGTGGGAATCACATCCGGATCGATTTCCTTAAAGAGACAGATAATGTCCTCTAAGTCTCTTTGCATTTTACCATCTCGCCTTCGTGATTTTTTCCTCTGAGAAGTCGTTACAGATTCAAAAAACAAAGTTTTCGCCTCGTCGATATCTGGTTCTGAGAAGGCAGATAGGCACACACGAACTATAGACTCGTTATCCATCACATCATGTTTATTTTGAATAAACGCTAGTACTTCGCTTATAATTATATTGCAATTACAACACTTCAACTTATTAACCGCCATTGTTTAGAAAGGACGCGCGCGCACGTCTGACGGCTGAGCCACGACTGATACTATAATATATGTATTTACAGAATTATATAGTCATTAGAATAGAATCTTTAAGTTCAATTTTTTAACCCCCGACGCAAAAACGACGGGGTGTTATAAGTTTGACGTGTCTGTGTGTGTGTGTGTGTGTGTGTGTGTGTGTGTGTGTGTGTGTGTCTGTCTGTGGCATCGTAGCTCCCGAACGGCTGAACCGATTTTGATTATGTTTTTTTTTGTTTGAAAGGTGAATTAGTCGGGAGTGTTCTTAGCTATGTTTGATGAAAATCGGTCCAAGATGGCCGCCGCCACAAAATGGCTGACTAAATATTTTTTCACAACTCCCTTAATATGGGTATCAAATGAAAGGGCTTGACTAGTAGAATACTATAATAAGCTATTACAAATTTCAAATCCAAGATGGCCGCCACCACAAAATGGCGAATTATTTATTTTTTTCACAACCCCTTAAATATAGGTATCAAATGCAAGGGCTTGACAAATAGAATAATGTACACTATATTGAATGTCTGTGTGGTGCCGGACTTAAAGAATAGCACCACCCCATACTTCCCGTGGGTGTCGTAAACGGCGACTAAGGGACGTACCGGAGAATGGGCAGCAGCGTTCTCTATGCATTTCACCTCCATACCATACTGCAATCGCCAACCCACCTGCCAAGCGTGGCGATTATAGCAAACCCCCCCCTTTTGGGGGCCTATGTCCAGCAGTGGACGTCTTTCGGCTGAAATGATGATGATGATGATGATGATATTGAAAGGGAATGAGGATTATTAACTAACGAAATGAAAACTAAAAACTTGAAGAAAAAATTTTTCTGATCAATGCTCTAGAATGATGAGGAAAGTGGAGTGATGACTGGTACCTACGACCACTGAGTTTGACTATTTTTATTACGAATGGAAATATCCTACTTAAAAAGCGTAGGTATTTCTACATCAGATAGTGTCGCAGTCCCATTTTATAAACTAGATCTGAAATACCTAAGATATCTAATAGCTATGAAATACCTGTACGAAAGTTGAATAACTAAAGGAAGAACTAGAAAAAGGATATAATAAAACAAAAAAATCTGTTTAGTCTTTAAAAATATTCTTCAACTAAGTATAAATTAATAATTATTTTTTGACGGATAAAAACCTACAAAAATTTAGGAGTCCCTACAAAAAGCATGAAATAAAAAATTAAATTATAATTTAAAAAACCCCCGACACAAAAAATAAAATTAAATGTAAATAATTGGAAAAGGATCAAATAATATAAAAACCCCCAACTTAAAGAATCTAGGTAACGAGACTAAAACAGATAAATTCATATGGCAGTCGGGGGCCCGTTTAGCATAGAAGAACGGTCCCCCGACTTCCATATGAATTTATCTGTTTTAGTCTCGTTACCTAGATTCTTTAAGTTGGGGGTTTTTATATTATTTGATCCTTTTCCAATTATTTACATTTAATTTTATTTTTTGTGTCGGGGGTTTTTTTCCTAAGAAATTTTCTATAAGAAAGATGTATTAATGTTTCGAATCCCTATAATTCTGTAAAGACGTAGGTACCTGTGGGCCTAAAAAGGCCACTTTGGAGAAACATAAAAGGATAACATTATGAATCGTAATATGGCGAAGACATTTCGTGTTTTTCGTTTTTTCGCTGCACTACGTAGGTATAATCAAAGAGAATGGATTGGATTTGGATTGGATTGGTTGGTATTTTAGCACAGACAAAAAAAAATAACTGAAAAATTCTTCACCAATGGGATTTGATACGATTAACTTAACAGTTAACTGTTTAACAGTTATCCTTTTATGATTCTGCCAAAGTGGCCTTTTTAGGCCCCCTGTTATAGTCGCAAATCATATTTTGATCAAGATACAACCTGACACTGATCTGAAAATTGCAAAAGAAAATTTGAATTTCGCGGTCTACCACTGCGCATTCACCTTAAATTGTCCTTAGTCCCTGCGCATTCACCTTAAGGTAAATAAATATTAGTTCATTTTGGGACCAAGGACAATAGAGACTATTTAAAAAAAAAAGTGAATTGATGAGATTTAAAAGCGCGAATCTCCGGCTAGTAAATAGTTATCTGTGGAAATAAAGCTCTAGTGGATTAAAGTAAAGAAAAAGCACGCGTTTTTAATACACTGCATTATGGACCTAAAAGCGGTTCAATAAGAGCCACTTTACGAGCAAGTGTGTTGAAATAGTACATTATGATACATGTGTGCTATGTTGATCATTATGCTCGAGGCGGTATTATTCGCGCGAGCCGCAGGCGAGTGCGATAAGAAAGCCGAGAGTCTAATGATCGATGCACACGCGTTTCATACGACGTTTTTCAACACACTTGCGTGGAAAAAAACAGACTTGTATTGTTAAATATTAACTTGTATGGAAAATGGCGCGCTGGT
Organism: Mesoligia furuncula; assembly: GCA_916614155.1. Classification (NCBI taxonomy): domain Eukaryota; kingdom Metazoa; phylum Arthropoda; class Insecta; order Lepidoptera; family Noctuidae; genus Mesoligia; species Mesoligia furuncula. The sequence continues at coordinate 652,653 of OU744792.1, forward strand.
TTTGTCTTTCCGCATAGCCAGCACTAGCAATGCGCGCGCAAGTGTAAATAAAAGCACTGACCACAGAGCATGTAAAAACACTTGTAAAAAAAAAAACAATTGTAGTTTAGTTAGTATGGAATTAGAAAGTACTATTGGCATAGAGAAATATACCTACATTCGTTCAGTGAGAATCCGCAATGATAGAACTCCAGTCAGGGTCTTTTCCGTTTGGTTTCGGGTAGGGACCACGGAGAATTTTAGGTGGATAATTAAAATTTTCTTACGTTTTTTGTAATTTGCAGGTCAGTATCAGGTTGCATCTTGATCAAATATGATTCGCGACTATAATATACAGAGCGTTAGGTTAAACGAGGGACATACTTTGAGGGGAGTTAGTACTCATGAAAATGAACAACTTTTAATATGGGATTAACCCTGAAATCGCGAAAAAAAAATCAACCGTTTCCTACATTTATGTTCGCATAGCTCGTCAAAATGTACTGTTGTGTGTCCCTAGTTTCATAGTTTAGTTTCATGGATAGGCCGGTTTTGCATGAAAATTTATTATATTTTAAATAAATTGCAATAGATAAGTACGAATATGAAAAATTGTGGGTTAGGCCACTTTTGCGCTGACGGCCTCAAATATTAACTTGTATGGAAAATGGCGCGCTGGTTTTGTCTTTCCGCATAGCCAGCACTAGCAATGCGCGCGAAAGTGTAAATAAAAGCACTGACCACAGAGCATGTAGGCACTGACAACAGACCGCTATATTTTTTTTTTTTTTTTTTTTTTTCCCTTAGTTATCTGCGATCAGTCCCAAGACTATGAGCAGATTTGTTGTAGGTGTATGTGGGCGTTTGGCGGGTTCTTTCCAGCGGCAGAACCCGTCGTATTTTTACCATCGCGCCTCCAAATCTTGGATATTGTGGCGCTTAAGTCGTCTGGGATAGGTAATATGCGTTAGTACAGAAGCGAGTTCATTTGGGTGGTTTTCAAGCCGGGTTCTGTAGTTAGAGGCAGCCAATGCCACCTCTTCCTTTACCGTTCTAATGTTCAGTGCCTCGTGCAGTTCAGCATTAGTTACAAACCATGGTACGTTTGAAATTGTTCGCAGTATGCCATTTTGTAGCCTTTGAACAATTGATATGCTTGTGTTACATGCGCTTCCCCACAATTGAATGCCATATGTCCATATTGGTTTCAGTATGGTTTTGTAGATGAGGAGCTTGTTGTCTAGTGAGAGTTTAGAGTTACGTTTCATCAGCCAGTGCATATTCCTGTATCGAATGTTCAGCTCATCTCGTTTAGTTTTGATGTGTTTCTTCCAAGTCAATCTCCTATCCAGGTGCAGTCCAAGATACCGGATTGTGTCATTGTGGGGGAGGGTGTTATCTCCTAATTTTACTGGGGGACAGTTCCCTTTCCTGAGAGTGAAGGTAATGTGCACTGACTTAGAGGCACTTGCTTTAATACGCCACTTTCGGAGCCATTCGTCTACCTCGCACAGACTCGTTTGCAGAATGTTTGAGGCTATTTGTGGATCTGTGTTACTTGCCATTATTGCGGTATCATCGGCAAACGTAGCTGTGGTGACCCCAGGCATTTCTGGAAGGTCAGCGGTGAAAATACAGTACAGGACTGGCCGAAGGACAGAACCTTGTGGCACCCCCGCCATTATTTCGCAAATTTTTGAAGTATCTCCATCTTCCCGAACTTGGAAAATACGGTCAGATAAGTATGATGCCAACAGGAGGTAAAAACTATGAGGCAGTGCCTTTTTTATTTTGCACAATAGGCCCTTGTGCCAGACCTTGTCGAATGCTTGCTGTACATCCAGGAACACTGCTGAGCAATACTCTTTTGTTTCCAGAGAATTGCGTATTTTTTCACACACACGATGCACCTGCTCGATGGTCGAGTGTTGTTGCCTAAAACCAAATTGATGCCGGGGGATGACTCCATTCTCAGTCAGTATTGGTGTGATTCTGCTTAAGAGTATCTTTTCAAATGCTTTAGACAGAGTTGGAAGTAGGCTAATCGGTCTGTAGGATGTGACGTCTTCCGGAGGCTTCCCAGCTTTATGTATCATAGTGGTAACTGACACTTTCCAGCTGCTCGGGTAATGCTGCACTCGAAGTATACCATTGAATAGGGTGGTAAGAAACACTATGGCTTTCCTGGGAAGTTCAATAAGAACCTCTTTGGTAATTAGGTCGAAGCCTGGGGCTTTTTTATTTTGAAGCCTTTTTATGGTTTTAGTTAGCTCGCTCACACTTACTGGTTTAGGCGGTGGTGATAATTGAAGGTCTTGCTTTAAGATATTGTCGATTTCGTTTTCGAACTCTGCACAAGTGCTTTCATTAGGTCGGAAAACGTTCGCTAAGTGATTTGCAAAAGCATCAGCTTTTTCTTTGCCAGTTTTGGCCCACCCACTGCCAGTGGTTCTTATTGCGGCCTTGAATGGCTGAGGTCTATTGAGAGCTTTTGTGTATTTCCATAGGGAGTATTCCGTTGATGCTGTTGCGGTTAGTCCTTCTAGCTTGGTCTGAAGTGTAACATTCTCTGCATCATCCAACATGTCTTTTAGGTCTTTTATAGCTTTGTTTAAGGCAGTTTTGTCGCTTCTATTTCTCGACTGGTGCCATACTCTTCTTAGTCTTCTCTTTTCTAGTACCTTGAGTTTTATTTCAAGGGGCATGTTTCTACTATTATACTGTTCCTTTTCGTCTGGAGTGTTAACCCAGCAAGCATTTTGTATGAGGTTCGTTATGTACTTGGTAGCATCTTCTATCTCTTGGGGTGTTTTTAGAGAGGTACACAACCTAATATTCTCTTCTATGTAGTCTCTAAAGCCCTCCCAGTCTGTGTGCTTATTATATAGAGCTTCTGCCTTTTCATAGCAAAGTACAGTTGTGCTTATGGTAAGTAGGACTGGGGTGTGATCTGAGTTGCTGTCAAGACAGGATTCGACTCTAAGGTATTGTTTTGATAAACCTTTTGTGATAAAAAAGTCTATAAGGTCGGGTCTTTTACTAGGGTCTGTAGGCCAATATGTTGGTTCGCCAGTTGAAATCGAATTGAGGTTATTAGCATCAAGGCTTAATTTAAGCTGTCTGCCTCTCGTTGTTATCAGTCTCGACCCCCAGTACGTGTGCTTGGCATTCCAGTCGCCGCCCGCCACAAATCGAGCTCCCAGTGTCAGTAGATACTGGGTAAATTTTGTAGTGTCAATTGTGTGCTTTGGTGGACAGTAGACTGCCGATAAGTTTATACTTCCACCCTTACTCTCTACTGCTATGGTGGTCGCCTGGATGTGGCTTGTTTTATATTCAGGCAATAGATTGTGCTTAATTGAATTTCGTATTACAATGGCCGTTCCAGCATGTCCCGTCCCGTCAGGGTGAGTGGTGACATAGGTTCTGCATCCCTTGATTTTGACATAACTTCTTTCTGTGCAATGTGCTTCGGATATAAGTACAACGTCTAGTTGATTGTTTGTTATTAGTAGTTCCAGTGCTGATTTATTGGGGGCTAGTCCGTTCATGTTCCACGTGGCTATTCGAAGAGCAGTCATTTTAGCTGTTGGTTGACGAGTGTTGTTAAGAGACCTATAAGGTTACTCATTTGTTGTAATACAATCTCTAACTTTTCGGATTGTTTGAGAAGTAATTCTTCCATTTTATAGTGCGTGGTTGTTTTTAATGGGGGCTCTTTTGGTCTGGTTTCTTTTACTTTCTCAGAATAGAGGTCATTGCTTTCTTTTTTGTGGTTGTCTCTTGCTGTATAGTTATTTTCCGGCCTAGGTTGTTCTGGTTTCCAAGACTTTGAAAGTGGAGGTCTTGGCATTCTTCTTGCTAGTATCTCTTTGTAGATTTCGCAGCCTTTGTAATTGGCTGGATGTGCCCCCTGGCATAGGGCACACTGCGCCGGTGTTTTGCGATCTTTTTTGGTGCAGTCAGCAGTTTTATGACTTCCAGCACATTTGACGCAGCGATACGGCCTCATACAATAATTCTTCGTGTGTCCATATTGTTGGCACCTTTGACACTGCGGTATTGTTGTTCTCTTTTTTGGGTCTTCAATTGTAACCGATTGGTGGTAGATATATTTTATGTTTTTTACATCTTTGTTGTTAGGGCCTGGGACGATGTTGACGAAGAAGGTTGACGTTGGTTTTTTATCTGGTCCAAATCTTGCGTTGATGATTTCTCCATAGATTTTATTTCCTGTCTTTGTTATTTCTTCTTCAATGGCTTCATGTGGGGTTGTGTGATGCAGATTTTTAATCACCACTCTGTAACAGCGTTGGTCCTTCAGGTTGAACGTGTGACCTACAAGCCCGTTATGGCGGACAGTAGTTATAATATTCTTGTAGGTCTCAACATCCTTGCAGGTGATCCTAAGTTGGCTTCTATTGACGATTTTTAGAGTAAAACAGTCTTTATCTGTTGTTGATTCTATGAGTTCTGCGAGTTTGTTAATGTCCTCAATTCCATAGAGAATTATAGGAGGTGGTCTACTAGGTTGTTTCTCCTTTAGTTCTGTTAAGTCTTCTGGGGGATCTATTGGTAGTTCACTGAATCGATTGTTCGTAGTTATTTTGTCTGGAGATGGTGTCCGGGACAATTTCTTTCGCTTATTAGTGTTAACTCCAGGAACTCTTTGCCAAGCTGGAGGTTTGGGAGTAGTTGCTTCTAAATCTTTGTGTAATGATATTGGGGTGGGTGAATCTGCGTGAGTTTTGTTTCCTACAGATAGGCTTCGGGGCCTCATAAATAGGCCAGGGTGAAATGCTTGTTGAATTAATTTTCGTCTTCCAGTAACATTCGCGGACGTGACTTCCTTTTCCATTTGTTGCAGCACAGTGCCCCCCCCAGAATACGTGGGGCAGCCTGAGCTAGGCTCAGAGAGGGATTCTCCGGCTCGGCCGGTACCCTCCTGGGGTAGATATTTTTGTTGTTCTGCAGCCATGGTTGTATTGGGATAATTATGACAAGTACTTCCCATATACCTGCCTCCGTTGTTTTTGCAGGTATTTAATCCGCAAGGCTCACGGTAGCCTCGTAGGGTTAGTTGTCCGCCGCCCTGGCTCGGCGTTGACGTCTTTTACGGCCGCTTAGGTGTTTCTAATACCAAGATGTTGTTTGGTATTTGACGTCCTTCGCGGGCCAACCCTCCTCTTTTCTCATCCGGGCTTGGGACCGGCAACGGCAGAGTTAGACCGCTATATAAAAAAAAAACAAAACAATTGTAGTTCAGTTAGTATGGAATTAGAAAGTAGGTACTATTGGCACAGAGAAATATACATTAGTTCAGTGAGAATCCGCAATAATAGAACGCCAGTCAGGGTCTTTTCCGTTTGGTTTCAGAAGGGACCACGGACAATTTTTTTAATTTAATAGGTGGATAATTAAAATTTTCTTACGTTTTTTGTAATTTGCAGGTCAGTGTCAGGTTGTATCTTGATCAAATATGATTCGCGACTATAATATTTATATGTATTTACAGAATTATAGTCATTAGAATAGAATCTTTAAGTTAGATTTTTTCCCTAAGAAGTTTTCCGTAAGAAAGATGTATAAATGTTTCGAATGATTTATAATTCTGTAAAGACGTACCTGTTATAGTCGCAAATCATATTTTGATCAAGATACAACCTGACACTGATCTGAAAATTGCAAAAGAAAATTTGAATTTCGCGGTCTACCACTGCGCATTCACCTTAAATTGTCCGTAGTCCCTGCGCATTCACCTTAAGGTAAATAAATATTAGTTCATTTTGGGACCAAGGACAATACAGACTATTAAAAAAAAAAGTGAATTGATGAGATTAAAAAGCGCGAATCTCCGGCTAGTAAATAGTTATCTGTGGAAATAAAGTTCTAGTGGATTAAAGTAAAGAAAAAGCACGCGTTTTTAATACACTGCATTATGGACCTAAAAGCGGTTCACTTTACGAGCAAGTGTGTTGAAAAGATTTTAAAATGATTATTCATACGAACATGATACGAACCGTAGATTTTTCATATATTTTAAGATTTGTCAAAGTGTCGTTATTTACGTGTTGAGCAGACACATTTTTCGAACTTATGAAGCAATGGATTAGCAATTTGCTCCAAAATGATTCAGATTCCGATTGATAGTGTGTTACGCAATAAGGGTGCTGGTTAGATTGAAAGAATCGCAGGCAGAAGTTATTTTAGTTCAATCTCTCATTTGATGCCATCAACTGCATCAGACTGCTCAACTCATCAGGGGATCAGACCGGAATAAATCTTCAAAAGTGAGCTTGTTTTGAATCTTAGTTGCAGTCGAGTTTTGATTTTGTAATTATTTTATATCGTTTTGGTGGGCTATATTTTTACCCCGGTTATTTAACGGTATAATAAACTACTAATTCGATAATCTAATTGGTTTTTATCACCTCGCAGTAGGTGTGAAAAGTAGAGTATTCTGCGGTGTTTCTTGGCCGAGCTTGAATTCCTCACTGCACTCAGGATTCGCTCAGGAGTTAACTTAGAGCTCCCTCGCTGCGCTCGGGAGCCCTAGAATCCTTCGTGGCGTTCAGGATTCAAAATAACGCCCGCGATAATAAGACACTGCTTTATCCCCTTAGTGAATAATCTACTATTACATCATTCAACAAACTCTTTAGCCTGAAGAAGAGCAAAAGCACTGCAGTCTTACTTTGAAGTAAAAAACTGTGTGATTTCCTCTTCTTTTTCATGATTTTCTTCATAAATTTTACGGTTTTTGAACTAGAACCTACATAGCAAAATAAATGATCCAACATGACTCAGTTTATTAACTAGTTTACGTTTGCTCGCTCTCTATTCAAACAAACCTATCCAGTCGGCTTTGTTCGACGTTCACTATTTATATCCATTTCCATGTAAATTAATATTGTGTTCCAATCCATTTACATGGGAGTATTAATGTGCTAGCCACGGGTGAAAGCACTAACTCAATGGTTTGTAACGTGTTCGAAAAATATTTATTTGAACCAACACGTTGTATTCACACCGATTTAGAGGTGCTCCGTGCTCTAGTTAATAGTAGTTATTTAAAATCGGGCTATAATAGTTATTGCTACGATAGTAGTACGTTATTGATATGATAGTGGAAGTTGTTTGCTTTGGGCCCTGTGTGAATAGAATCAATGTTAGCCAATATTTGAGTTTATTTATTGAAGGATAAGTAAATGAGTTTCCTATTGTAACATCTTTCAGACTGTTCGTAGAGGATCCATATTCAACAGTCGACTGTTACACACTGTTGATATATGATAACTATGGCATTCCTATTTTTAACCGACTTCAAAAAAGGAGGAGGTTTCTCAATTCGACCGTACATATGTGTTTTTTTTTTTTTTTTTTATGTGTGTTCGCGGATAACTTCGTCGTTTATGAACCGATTTTGATTATTCTTTTTTTGTTGGAATGGGGATATGCCAAGGGTGGTCCCATGACAAGGAAACCAGGATCTGATGATGGCATCCCAGTGAAATCGAGGGGAGCTTTCGAAAATCGTAGGAGCGACTAGTGCGTTTGTTAATTTTTTCATTAAGTATTTTAAAGCACTACAATTTGATGAAGGCCTGGAGTCGATCTGATGATGGAGCCGAAAGACAGTCGAGGGGACTCCTCAACGATTTACAGCAGTTACCTTGTGTTTGGGCTTGATTAATTTGTATTGATGTGAACTTTACACCTACATGGGTTGCGACTGTCATTAGGGGTCTGATGATGAAGACGAAGGACAGTTAAGGGAACTCCTCAACAGATTACAGTAGCTACCTTGTGTATGTTCAGCGATTACTCGAAGACGGCTGGACCGATTCCAAAAGTTCTTTTTTTATTTGAAAGGGTATACTCTCGAGGTGGTCCCATTATCATCAAGTTGGAATCTGATGAGAGGATTCCATGGAAATCGAAGGCAACCCTCAAATTTTATAGGCAAAGCTACAGCGATTTGGATATTTTTTAAAGTAACTTGAGCTATTGCTCTCGAAAATCATCACTTGGTAAAGTGGAGCTGATGATGAAGATCACAGATGGCCATCGGAACTACTCACTGACAAATATTTCACGGGTTGCGATTCGATTAAGTACTTTAATATGGTTGCTAAGCAATTTATGCTCGTCACAATGCGTATGGTGAGTGATTGTTGAGGATCTCCCTGGTTCTTACCGGGAGAACTCCTCAACAATTAACGTCCCAGCATCGGGAAAAGCAATATTTTGTAAAAGGTGATGAACAGTTGGCATTAGGCTTTTGTAACTTAGATAAATTACAAACTGACCCACTAAAAAGTGAAAAATAAAAACATTTTTACAAAAAAAAAAACAACCGACTTCCAAAAAAAACACTACAAATTGAAAAATAACTTTAATTTCGGAAGTCGGTGTCAATAAACGAAAACGCGGAACCAAAGACACCGACTTCCGAAATTAAAGTTATTTTTCAATTTGTAGTGTTTTTTTTGGAAGTCGGTTGTTTTTTTTTTTTTTTCTAGTTACCTGCCATTCCCATTTGGATTATTTAACACCTGTCGAAAGAAAAGTAGTCTTTTGAAAGTTATAAACTAGACTAAATGTGTCACACATGACGATCGTAAATGAAGTTATTACAAGCTTCTAATTAACTTGCAATGCTCTAATATGTTTGTTCGGATGGACTCTTGCAACTCAATTTTGAAGCAGATATCTTAAACCGATTGAGCTAAAATTTTGCATACACGTTTAGTTTGGATGACAATGCATGCTTTGCTGTGTGACGTCATTCTAAATCCAACATGGCGGAACACCCAAGATGGCGGACTGGTTATTTTTTAATGTACTCCTACAATATGGTATCAAATAAAAGTTCTTGCTAAGAGTAACTCGAAAAATAAAGTGACGTTACTCTAAATCTAATATGGCGGAACACCCAAGATGGCGGACTAGTTACTTTCAATGCACTCCTACAATATGGGTATCAAATGAAAGGGCTTGCTGAGAATAGTTCTTGCTAAGAATAACTCAAAAATTAAAGTGACGTCACTCTAAATCCAATATGGCGGACTACAAAAGATGGCGGACTAAGTGTTTTTAGGGTTCCGTAGAAAAATGGCAAAAACGGAACCCTTATAGATTCGTCATGTCTGTCTGTCTGTCTGTCTGTCCGTCTGTCTGTCTGTCTGTCTGTCTGTCCGTCCGTATGTCACAGCCACTTTTCTCCGAAACTATAAGAACTATACTGTTGAATCTTGGTAAGTAGATGTATTCTGTGAACTTCATTAAGAGTTTCACACAAAAATAGAAAAAAAACAATAAATTTTAGGGTTCCCCATACTTCAAACCGAAACTCAAAATTTTTTTTCATCATTGCCTTACGGGGTAGGTCTTCAAAAATGATATTGAGGTTTCTAATATCATTTTTTTCTAAACTGAACAGTTTGCGCGAGAGACACTTCCATAGTGGTAAAATGTGTCCCCCCCCCCCCCTGTAACTTCTAAAATAAGAGAATGATAAATGTAAAAAAAATATATGATATACATCACCATGTAAACTACCACCGAAAATTGGTTTGAACGAGATCTAGTGAGTAGTTTTTTTTTAATACGTCATAAATCGTAAACCGCAATTTACCATTCATTCAATCAACTCAAAAATTAAAAAAAACATTTAATTTCATAAACATAAACCTTATGCATAAACCCGGATGTTACGGAACCCTCGGTGCGCGAGTCCGACTCGCTCTTGCCCGGTTTTTTTACTTTCCTACAATATGATTTGCTGAGAATGCGAATGAGAGTTAAACTCCGTTGCTCCAAACCGTCTGATATTTTGGTGTACAGTCACGAGCATAACTATGTATACACTTGGCTTTATTCAAAGACGATTTCCTCCTTTAGTTTTGATGGAAATTTTGTGTTATTACGAACAAAGTATTTTCGAACCCATACGTTTGTTTAAAGTGTCGTATTTCAACGTTGCATTCCTTATTTCACGAAAAAATAGCAATTGAAAGTTGCCAAGTGTTGACATATTAGTGCTCGTGACTGTACTGGGGTTTTCGGAGTCCTCGATTATGATATTGAGGTCGAATTGTTCGAGTCTGTAGCATCGGTTGGTTTAATTTGTCTTGTGTAATTTGGTGAGATAGGCGTCAACAGCATCGGTTTGCAACCTGTCTAGGAGAAGGATAACTCCAAAATCAAACTCGTAACTGTGTTTCGTAAGGCACAAGTAAGCTTCAAGCTAAAATAAGTGGCTCATACCTCCAAACACCCAAGTCAAGGTGAGGCCGTGCCGAGGACTGAGTGGCATCAGGGCTTAACATGATGTCGTGAACGAGATGAACAGACTGAGAAACCTGTCCAGAGTTAACTAAGTGATAGATTTGCCAGTGTAGATATTAGATATATTTAAATCTCGCGACAAGCTTTTATATCTTATAAACTGTGTAATGACGTTATAACTTATAAGTTGATACTAAAAGTTTTAAGGAAAAAGTTTATTTAATTCTTTTTAGCGCATTTAAATAAAAGCTTGTTTTTAAAAAAGTTTTTATACGTTTAATTTTTTTATTCATGTTCTTGACACTGGTAAATCTAATCTCATTTATACATATTTCTCGACGGCTTTACCCTGGTTTGAGTGACAGGCTTCTTCAACATAATCAGTTCATTGCACACAACACAACAAGTATGTACAACAAAGCACAACTACCTACGCCCTACACGTTATGACACGATGATTAAAAATAGTTTCAAACAAACAGGGGCTTGTACACTTATTATGAAGACTCCTCGTGAGGCATTGTGAGCTGTAGTGCCTCATCATAAAGTTGAATATCGTTTGGGATGTTTTAGGAAACGATAGCAATTTAACAGTGATAGCACGTCGAATAGTGCAGTTTAATGAACAATCTTCTTCGTAATACAGTCTCGTTCATGTTTCTTCAAGAAGCTGCAAATTTCATTATAATTATGTTCATAATATTCTGTTCGAAGAATTATTATTTTTTAATTTACAGTAAGAGCTTGTTCAGATGATGTTGTTGCTCCTGTCATGTTTGGTTTGGCCTTATTATCAACAATTTCGTTCTCCACTGAGTACACTAATATCTCTTTAGTGTTGGTGTGTGATTTTGTAAAAAATAAGAATACAATATTTCGGTGTTGCTCTTATCATAAAATTGTCTTTCTGGTGCTTTAAATAGATGCGGGTTCTCGTGGGAAGTTCAAGCAGCAGAAAATATATCTCACTGCACATTACATTAACCATTATTATTTACTGCTCTCGATTTAAACATACTGATTCAAAAATAGCAATCCTCGCAACTTTATAAAGTGATTCATCATACTTATATTAATAATAATTATTATTTATTTATTTATCAGACAACGATGGTCCACTGTGTTAGAAACAATTTTATTTAGCCTATGTTAGTATACTTAATAACTAAAACAAGAAATTAACAAAATAAATAATGGATCAGGACCGCATTACTCGCACATGTAGCCTTGTCCAATGCTCCATGAACGAGCAATCCACATCCATTCTCCCTGCAATAATTTCTTCTTTTATTTATTCTAATTTTGCGATGTATCGCTTGAAAGCCATCCACTTGAGCGTCTGCAAACATACCTGATGCGCTACAAAAGCTTGGCAACCCCATCAACATCCTGAACGCGTTATTGTATTGGACACGCAGGGCATTGTAAGTCTTCTGCGTATACTTCACCCATAGGCTGCACGTATAGAATGACTGACAGTAGAACTTGAATAAAGTAATTTTTACCTGTGGAAATTAAAAGAATATTATTATACTGCATAATAATATTCTTTTAATTTCCACCCATAATTGAATAGGCGTGGAAGTTAATAGTATACAGTGCCTACGTACCTACGTACGCAGACGCATACAGTCAATTTAACAATTTAATTTACCTATCGCAGGCAGGATCCCATTTCCATAAAATTAAGGTTCAGTGAACTGCAATAATTCGCCCTCACTCCGACCTCACCGTCATAGTTAGTTCAGCACTTTCATTATTGAATAGTTTTCATAGCATTAACGAGTTTTTATAATCTCATTGTAGACTCATTAAGTACGTCACCAGCATTCGGTGCGGCGAGGCGGCGGCGACATCAAAAGCCATCTATTGTTTAAAGTAAAGTTAATAGAAAAAATTAAATTAAAATTTTAAAAAACCCCCGACACATAAAAATAACAAAATTAAATGTAAGAAATTGGAAAAGGATCAAATAATTTTAAAACCCCCAACTTAAAGAATCTAGGTAACGAGACTAAAACAGATAAATTCATATGGCAGTCGGGGGACCTCTTAGCATAGAAGGTGTTCCACAGAACGGTCCCCCGACTTCCATATGAATTTATCTGTTTTAGTCTCGTTACCTAGATTCTTTAAGTTGGGGGTTTTAAAATTATTTGATCCTTTTCCAATTTCTTACATTTAATTTTGTTATTTTTATGTGTCGGGGGTTTTTTAAATTTTTAATTTAATTTTTTATTTTATGCTTTTTGTAGGGACTCCTTAATTTTTGTATTTCATTTCTTTTATTTTCTTGCGTTTTAAGATTCAGGTAATTTGGTGTTTAATCAGGTTTTTTATCCGTCAAAAAATAATAATTAATTTATAGTTGAAGAATATTTTTTAAGACTAAACAGATTTTTTGTTTTATTAACTATATTCTAGTTCTTCCTTTAGTTATTCAACTTTCGTACAAGTATTTTATAGCTATTAGATATCTTAGGTATGTCAGATCTAGTTTATAAAATGGAACTGCGACACGATCTCATGTAGAAATACGTTTGCTAAGTAAGATAATTCCATATCGTAAAAATGGTCAATCTCAGTGGTCGTAGGTACCAGTCATCACTCCACTTGCCTCATCAATCTAGGGCATTGATCAGACAAAAAATCTATTTTCAAGTTTTTAGTTTTCATTTCGTTAGTTAATACACACATCAAAAGTGTCTAGGGATCAAGCATTTTTATGCGGATTTCTTGAGATTGAGATGTGGCTTTGTAATATATTTATGATTTTATAAATTTATATGGATCCTTTTTGGTGCATTTCATAATTTGAATCAGGAACTGTGAATCAAATTCGAGTAAAAGATGAAAATCAGCTGTCAATATTTTCCCTATAAAAACATACAACGCATTGAAGACATTATTAGTGCTACTGTTTCCCTACTACTGATTAAAACCAACGTTATTATGGAGCGGCGACGTCATTTAAGCAGGGAAGAAATGCTCAGAGCCGTGGGAATGATAGAAGCTGGTTCCCGGCAACGTACTGTGGCTTTAGCTCTGAATACAAGTCAGAGTGTTATCAGTCGACTTTGGACACGTTACCGAAGCACTGGTACCGTGGCTGAGCGCCATGGAGGACGGTATCGCTGCACCACACGGAGACAAGACCGATACATTCAAATCTTAACTCGAAGAGCTCCAACAATAACCGCCATGATGTTAGCCGTGAGGCTTCATCACTCTTCAGGGAACTTAATTAGCGACCAAACAGTCAGAAACCGCTTGCATGAAGTGAACCTTCATTCCCGAAGACCGCTACGGGTACCACCTATAACAATGCACAATCGTAGGATTCGATATCAATGGGCTCTTGAACACAGAAATTGAGCAGAAGAACAATGGCGTTTCGTGTGCTTTTCTGATGAGTCTCGTTTTGGTATGAGACCGGATACAAGACGTATACGACACTGGAGAACCCCTGGACGCCAACAGCGATTAAAATCCTGCCAGGAAGTCCATCCTTATAGTGGTGGAACCATCATGGTATGGGCGGGTATTTGGATCGGCGGAAGAACTGAGTTGATTTGGATCAGAGGCAACCTCAACGCTCAAATTTATGCTGAGACGATTGTATCAGACGTCATCGTTCCTCTACAAGTGAAAATCGGTCCCTTATTTCAGTTAATGCATGATAATGCACGACCGCACACCGCAAGAGTTGTAAGACAGACTCTCGCCGCAGCTAACATCAATGTCCTGCCCTGGCCTGCTCAGTCGCCAGACTTGAACCCGATTGAGCATGCATGGGATATGCTACAGAGAAGAGCTCTGCCGAATATGGAGGGTATCCAGTCGCAAGAAGACCTTTTTTTGTTGTTGCAACGAACATGGGCGGCCATTCCACAGCGTGATTTGGATGAACTCATTTTGAGTATGCCAAACCGATGTTCTTGTGTTGTTAGTGTTCGCGGTAGAAACACGGATTATTAATTGTTTAAGTTACCCAATAAAATTTTAAAGAAAACTGTTATTTCAGTCTTTTTTTCGAACTTTTGTGTTAGTGGTTCAAATGTCAAAAATCTCTTTATTAGGAAAATGGCAAATTTCTTTATTAATGCAAAGGTGACTTGGTTTATCGTTACTGTGACAAACGAAAACACTTTATTTGATGAATCCTTAAAGAAAATTTTAATTAATATCAATCAGGAGAAAAGTTATTGCAAAAATATATGTTGATCCCTAGACACTTTTGATGTGTGTATTATTCCTCATTCCCTTTCAATACACTTAGTGTACGTTATTCTATTTGTCAAGCCCTTGCATTTGATACCTATATTGAAGGAGTTGTGAAAAAAAATGTGATTCGCCATTTTGTGGTGGCGGCCATCTTGGATTAGAAATTTGTAATAAGTAGCGTATAGTATTAGAACTAGTCAAGCCCTTTCATTTGATACCCATATTTAGGGAGTTGTGAAAAAAACAATGTAATGCGCCACTTTGTGGTGGCGGCCATCTTGGATTTGAAATTTATCATAGTGTATAGTATTCTGCTATTCAAGGCCTTTCATTTGATACCCATATTGAGGGAGTTGTGAAAAAATATGGAATCCGCCATTTTGTGGCGGCGGCCATCTTGGACCGATTTTCATCAAACATAGCTAAGAACACTCCCGACTAATTCACCTTTCAAACAAAAAAAACAAAATCAAAATCGGTTCATCCGTTCGGGAGCTACGATGCCACAGACAGACACACACACACACACACACACACACACACAGACACGTCAAACTTATAACACCCCGTCGTTTTTGCGTCGGGGGTTAAAAACACTGCCACGCAAGAGGTACATCGTACAGTATACAAACGGAACTTTCGATAACAAAGCGCGATGTAGTCAGTTGCGTCAGTTCTGTCTGACTAACTACGTGCATGATGGATGACCGTCTACGAAGGCAGGTGGAGCTCGAACATCATTTATTATTTTCTACTCACTTTGCTGAATAACTTCAACCAAATTAAGTCACAACTATAAATATAACTACTAAACAAGCTTGGTTCTACCATTCAACTTCTTCGCAATTTCTAACACGTAAACTATCAGAGAGTATTTTTAACCCCCGACGCAAAAACGACGGGGTGTTATAAGTTTGACGTGTCTGTGTGTGTGTGTGTGTGTGTGTGTGTGTGTCTGTCTGTGGCATCGTAGCTCCCGAACGGATGAACCGATTTTGATTTTGTTTTTTTTGTTTGAAAGGTGAATTAGTCGGGAGTGTTCTTAGCTATGTTTGATGAAAATCGGTCCAAGATGGCCGCCGCCACAAAATGGCGGATTCCATATTTTTTCACAACTCCCTCAATATGGGTATCAAATGAAAGGCCTTGAATAGCAGAATACTATACACTATGATAAATTTCAAATCCAAGATGGCCGCCACCACAAAGTGGCGCATTACATTGTTTTTTTCACAACTCCCTAAATATGGGTATCAAATGAAAGGGCTTGACTAGTTCTAATACTATACGCTACTTATTACAAATTTCTAATCCAAGATGGCCGCCACCACAAAATGGCGAATCACATTTTTTTTCACAACTCCTTCAATATAGGTATCAAATGCAAGGGCTTGACAAATAGAATAACGTACACTAAGTGTATTGAAAGGGAATGAGGAATAATACACACATCAAAAGTGTCTAGGGATCAACATATATTTTTGCAATAACTTTTCTCCTGATTGATATTAATTAAAATTTTCTTTAAGGATTCATCAAATAAAGTGTTTTCGTTTGTCACAGTAACGATAAACCAAGTCACCTTTGCATTAATAAAGAAATTTGCCATTTTCCTAATAAAGAGATTTTTGACATTTGAACCACTAACACAAAAGTTCGAAAAAAAGACTGAAATAACAGTTTTCTTTAAAATTTTATTGGGTAACTTAAACAATTAATAATCCGTGTTTCTACCGCGAACACTAACAACACAAGAACATCGGTTTGGCATACTCAAAATGAGTTCATCCAAATCACGCTGTGGAATGGCCGCCCATGTTCGTTGCAACAACAAAAAAAGGTCTTCTTGCGACTGGATACCCTCCATATTCGGCAGAGCTCTTCTCTGTAGCATATCCCATGCATGCTCAATCGGGTTCAAGTCTGGCGACTGAGCAGGCCAGGGCAGGACATTGATGTTAGCTGCGGCGAGAGTCTGTCTTACAACTCTTGCGGTGTGCGGTCGTGCATTATCATGCATTAACTGAAATAAGGGACCGATTTGCACTTGTAGAGGAACGATGACGTCTGATACAATCGTCTCAGCATAAATTTGAGCGTTGAGGTTGCCTCTGATCCAAATCAACTCAGTTCTTCCGCCGATCCAAATACCCGCCCATACCATGATGGTTCCACCACTATAAGGATGGACTTCCTGGCAGGATTTTAATCGCTGTTGGCGTCCAGGGGTTCTCCAGTGTCGTATACGTCTTGTATCCGGTCTCATACCAAAACGAGACTCATCAGAAAAGCACACGAAACGCCATTGTTCTTCTGCTCAATTTCTGTGTTCAAGAGCCCATTGATATCGAATCCTACGATTGTGCATTGTTATAGGTGGTACCCGTAGCGGTCTTCGGGAATGAAGGTTCACTTCATGCAAGCGGTTTCTGACTGTTTGGTCGCTAATTAAGTTCCCTGAAGAGTGATGAAGCCTCACGGCTAACATCATGGCGGTTATTGTTGGAGCTCTTCGAGTTAAGATTTGAATGTATCGGTCTTGTCTCCGTGTGGTGCAGCGATACCGTCCTCCATGGCGCTCAGCCACGGTACCAGTGCTTCGGTAACGTGTCCAAAGTCGACTGATAACACTCTGACTTGTATTCAGAGCTAAAGCCACAGTACGTTGCCGGGAACCAGCTTCTATCATTCCCACGGCTCTGAGCATTTCTTCCCTGCTTAAATGACGTCGCCGCTCCATAATAACGTTGGTTTTAATCAGTAGTAGGGAAACAGTAGCACTAATAATGTCTTCAATGCGTTGTATGTTTTTATAGGGAAAATATTGACAGCTGATTTTCATCTTTTACTCGAATTTGATTCACAGTTCCTGATTCAAATTATGAAATGCACCAAAAAGGATCCATATAAATTTATAAAATCATAAATTTATTACAAAGCCACATCTCAATCTCAAGAAATCCGCATAAAAATGCTTGATCCCTAGACACTTTTGATGTGTGTATTAACTAACGAAATGAAAACTAAAAACTTGAAAATAGATTTTTTGTCTGATCAATGCCCTAGATTGATGAGGCAAGTGGAGTGATGACTGGTACCTACGACCACTGAGATTGACCATTTTTACGATATGGAATTATCTTACTTAGCAAACGTATTTCTACATGAGATCGTGTCGCAGTTCCATTTTATAAACTAGATCTGACATACCTAAGATATCTAATAGCTATAAAATACTTGTACGAAAGTTGAATAACTAAAGGAAGAACTAGAATATAGTTAATAAAACAAAAAATCTGTTTAGTCTTAAAAAATATTCTTCAACTATAAATTAATTATTATTTTTTGACGGATAAAAAACCTGATTAAACACCAAATTACCTGAATCTTAAAACGCAAGAAAATAAAAGAAATGAAATACAAAAATTAAGGAGTCCCTACAAAAAGCATAAAATAAAAAATTAAATTAAAAATTTAAAAAACCCCCGACACATAAAAATAACAAAATTAAATGTAAGAAATTGGAAAAGGATCAAATAATTTTAAAACCCCCAACTTAAAGAATCTAGGTAACGAGACTAAAACAGATAAATTCATATGGAAGTCGGGGGACCGTTCTGTGGAACACCTTCTATGCTAAGAGGTCCCCCGACTGCCATATGAATTTATCTGTTTTAGTCTCGTTACCTAGATTCTTTAAGTTGGGGGTTTTAAAATTATTTGATCCTTTTCCAATTTCTTACATTTAATTTTGTTATTTTTATGTGTCGGGGGTTTTTTAAATTTTTAATTTAATTTTTTAATATATAAGTGATGTCAAAACATTAATGACTTTGTTACCTAAGTACCTAATAATATATTTATTCAGAATTAAAATGAAATGTATTGCATTGCCACGTCGCTCGTATGGCAAGCCTCTGGCCAAGTTAAAAACCAGTTCTTTGTTAGACCTTAATGAAATTAACAAAACACGAAAGAAACAAAAAATTCTGTTTCATCTTTGTATCGCGCCTTTATAAGGCTCCTTACATCCGAATATTAATAACTGTCAAGACTCGCTCCTCGAGTAAAGTGTTCCATATTACAACTCAATCAAGCAAAACCGAAATCCTTCCTCACTTTTGGCCCTCGCCGTGTACGCAACGAGTCTGATTGAATTACGTCATGATTTGCTAATACCGCGCCGTGATTGATCGCCGATAATTAATTGGGCTCCGTCGGGGAACCGGCCGGAGTGGGAAGCCCTAAGGAGTATTAGTGCTGTAGTGCTGCTAATAGGTTCGACCTGGTCATTGTAGCGTCCGTATAGGTCATTATTGCCTAAGTATTTACCACAAGTCTACAAGATACTCTCAAAAAGGTTAACTTTTAACTCAATCGGAATTTCTAAGATAATATAAACGTAAATCGCCTTTGATGTCTAAAAATTCCATTTGATATTGTTGAGACTCAATCTAATAGGCTTTGTCGTTAAACTCTTTAGCTCAATTACATTTAATCTACAAATTGTCCACGTTTGAAATCTAATATTGTTTTGAAATACGCCTGGTGGACAATTTGTGTCCGATGACCCGTGCCGATACAGTTCAATATGGTAATACATGCCATATTTGGACCCATTACATCGTCTGAAAGTCCCTGACTGTCCCGGCGACCCGCACCCTTCTGGTTCGTGTATTATTTTTCTATTAAACTTAGTGTTTGTTGAACATTGGCACGTAGGTCGCCGCAGTTGGCCTATTGTTTCCAACTGCTCCATATCTGCGGGAAGTTCTGAAATTCCAACGGATTTAGAAACGAAAGGAAAACTTGTAACAGCTGCTTATCTTGCCGTTCAATTCCAAAGAGGGTCTTAACATAAAGAGAAAAAAGACAGAAGGTCTACATGTGAGCAATTCTATGAAGTACAATGTTAGTAAATAAACTCTGGAAACCTTTCACAATCTTTAACCGCAATCTGAGAAGCATGTTCACTTTCATCAATGTCGTGATGACAGTTTACGTGTGAAAACCGTATCCTATACATATGGCTTATAAGACTGGGTATTCTGCTCATTCATATTTGCTTTTCCTAAATTCGGGTCGGAATGGTTCTCAAAAACTTGGGCACTATCTCAATCTTTAAACCAAAGACGGGTTTTGTTGAAGATCTAGTTATAGTCAGTCGGGGCTCTGCTTATATAGAGTAGGGAGAGTGCTCGCTTGAGCGATAGACACATCGGGAAGAGGGTCTTATGTCTCGTCCCAAACGATTTGTAAATCCAAAATGATCTTTAAGATCTTTGAAATCTCCTTGATGTATCTCTATGCTGAAATCAAATATCTCGCCTATCTCGCCCAAGGGCGTTTTTGAAGTTTGTGATAGATTTAAAGAAGATGTAATTAACTCAATAAAGTTAAACGACATAACAATGGTTGTTAAAACTGCACAACAGCCTGACGTCGCGGACGGGAATAAGCTACATTTTCATTCGACTCTGTTGTATCGGATATATAAATAGAAAGAAATCTGCCTTAAGGTAAACTGGGTATGACAACACGCCCGAGAAAAGGTTTGGATGATTGTGACAAATGGACGGAAAATAAACAAGTCGTGTCTTTGACAAAAATAAACGTCACGTACACGTCTGTACTGTGCCAGCTCGGCTGAGTACATACCTAATATAGAGCACAGAATCTACGTTATTAATAATTTGAAACAGCCATTACCACCCTGCAGTGCCTATCTGAACAATACTGGTGACCGCTGACTGTTAGTATTAGTTGTGGTCGAGTAGTGGCGGTCTGCGCGGGACGGCGTGTGTATCACGGATCCTTGATTAATTGAACGTAATGCTACTAACCGACAGGGGCGCACGTTGCGGCGGCTCACCGAACCTTATTATCGACATTCAATTAACTTTTGCGTGATCCAATCAGCTGATTCAATCACGTGATTTAATTAGGCAGTCGAATCCATGGCGGAATTCGGGCGAAGGTCGAATTAAAAGTACCTGCTAGAACTTAAATTACTTTTGTAGAAGTTTTGAGGTCGACGAAACCGTGAACTGGCTTTGAACAGGACTATAATAAGTAAGTATTATGATTAGATTACAAAGGATATTTCTGACAAGTACTGAGTAACAAAGTCGGTCAGGTTTTACAAGAGGGTTGTGTTAGGTAATGTTGCTCGTTCATTCCTGAATGAACATGAGTATTTGAATAACTTGTGTAGGAGGGTATTTTTGGATATAGCGCTCCAGTTTCTAATCCACTCAGGAGATTAAAAGCAAATCTATGTACCTATGTCGGTGCTTCTACCCGTAATTTTATTCGTTGCCGAGTTAAGAGAGCTATAAAAATAGTCTAAGTGGCTCAGAAGCAGGGGCGGTGCTGCCAGCCTTCTGGGACCTTGACCTGAACAAACGGGGTGTTGCCATCACAAACTATTTTCTATTAATGTTTGTTTTTGTTGTTGTTTGTTTTGTTTTTGTTTCTGTATGGCAATTAGTATTTATAATAAATTACGTAATGTTTTTAAAACTCTTACCTTCATGACATATTCATCATATTAAAGGCCTCCCATAAATTGTTAAGAGTTGAACGGACATTTTTATCAAAAACACTTTAAGGACATCCTGTCTGCAAACTGAGGACAAGCAGTTTTTTCACAAATAAAAGAAAAGCTACATGTTCTGCTAAAACAAAATCTAAAAAAAACCGGGCAAGAGCGAGTCGGACTCGCGCACCGAGGGTTCCGTAACATCCGGGTTTATGCATAAGGTTTATGTTTATGAAATTAAATGTTTTTTTTTATTTTTGAGTTGATTGAATGAATGGTAAATTGTGGTTTACGATTTATGACGTATTAAAAAAAAACTACTTAATAGATCTTGTTCAAACCAATTTTCGGTGGTAGTTTACATGGTAATGTACATCATATATTTTTTTTAGTTTTATCATTCTCTTATTTTAGAAGTTACAGGGGGGGGGACACACATTTTACCACTTTGGAAGTGTCCCTCGCGCAAACTATTCAGTTTAGAAAAAAATGATATTAGAAACCTCAATATCATTTTTGAAGACCTACCCATAGATACCCCACACGTATGGGTTTGATGAAAAAAAAAATTTTGAGTTTCGGTTCTAAGTATGGGGAACCCTAAAATTTATTGTTTTTTTTCTATTTTTGTGTGAAAATCTTAATGCGGTTCACAGAATACATCTACTTACCAAGTTTCAACAGTATAGTTCTTATAGTTTCGCAGAAAAGTGGCTGTGACATACGGACGGACAGACAGACAGACAGACAGACAGACAGACGGACAGACAGACAGACAGACAGACAGACATGACGAATCTATAAGGGTTCCGTTTTTGCCATTTGGCTACGGAACCCTAAAAACATATACAGAGCAAATGTTAATACAAGGAGAGACTTTTGAAATAGCCTAAGTATAAAGTCATAATTTGAGGTTTTGCTTTCGCCTATTTCCTCCTCCAATATTGGATTAATGTGCTTTCCCAGGCACGGAGGGGCTACCTTTACATACCGATAGGTATATCGATAGGTATGAAAAGGTGGTCACCCATCCACACACCAACCGCGGCAAGTGTAGCTTAACCTGATCAATCGACCTGTGCGGCTGTTATAATTTAGCCACGGACCCCTCTCGGTACAAAATACCTATAACATAAATTAGGAAACAAAAACATAAGCCTTCTTCTGGCGCAGTCGGGTAATAACACGATCGATTAATACAAACTAAAAGTCATTCAGACGCAAACCGTAAAAAATCTTTTCACCAACAAATGCTGCCGAGAAACACTGGTACTGAAAATGTCCAAAACATGTTCACTAGTTAGTTTATTTTTATTCAGGTCTGATCCCCTAAAACCTGTTTTTTATTAGAAAGCTATGTTGACAGTCATTAATGAACATTACCAACTTACATAAAAGGTAACTTCTTCAATTTGAGTTCCTGTGAAGTATTTTATTTTCAAGAAAAACTCTTGAACATAAGATTCTTCACCGTATAAAATAAATTCAAACTCACATTATCTCCCATAACGACGTACATTCAAATACGAATATCTACGAAAAATCCGAAGCTTCCAATAAATTGGAGAGGTGCTCCAATCACAAAAGTTAAATTGACGTCGCAACGACAATACCAATAAGAACATCCGAGCTGATCCGATCACAATACAATCATACGATTGATAGTCGTTCGGTAACATGAAGATAGAGACACGATCAGTGCTAAGAAAGACGCAGTTTTGACTAAACAGCCTGTAAGAGTGACGATACTAGTGTGCTCCCCTGGGTCATCCGCGCTGCCTTTCTTATTGGCAAATATTATAAGTACGGCCTGTACTTGAAACTTTAGAAGAATCGAAGTTTAATTAAAGAACTGGATTCAAGACTTAAGTACGTATATCACGCAAGCCCATCACACAGGATCAGAAAGTATGGACCACTTCTGAACAAAATTTAGGTCACAGTGACGAAATTCGAAGTCCCGTTTTATTAAGAATGGTCTAACTGATTTTTATTTCAACATTTTCGTCCATACAAATCTTCGAGGACAATCAAAATCGCAAATAAGTACGTTCTTATTACATCCCAAGCGGTTCACGAAATACGACATAATAAAGACAGAAAACAGCGCGTTAAGCTGTCCATTGAGATGTTACTAGCTATTACTTAGATTGCTACACACATACAGACAGACAATACTTGGAATCTGGCGGCGAAACATTTCTGTGCTGAGTGTATTAGCCAACAAACTGAAGGAGGACTTATTGAGATGCCTTTCAGTACCGTGAAAGGATTCCCTTTTAAAATACTTTTAAAGAGCCTAAACTAACTGAGCTGCCTTTGACGTATTTGGTTTTGAGAACGCCACTCATTGGAATTAACGTGAGGAGGGAAGATAAGACCTTGTCCTGGAGCGGGACACAAGACGGTTTTTCGACAAGTGACTTACACTCCCGTCATTTTGTCGTCAAGCGGCTTACACTCGCGACATTTTGTCGTCAAGTGACTTACACTCGCGACATTTTGTCGTCGAGTGACGGACACTCGCGACAACTTATCGTCAAGCATCAGACACTCGCGACGTCATAAACATTAAGGTAAAAGTTGGATTACAACCACAATATAACCTGTAATCTGTCTGACCCATACTCGTAGCTGGTGCTGGTGCTGCTGCTTTATTTTATTTATTTTCTATAGACGTTTCTGACATTTTTATAATTTTTTGACAGTTTTTTTTACGTGAATACGTCTATAAAATTGCTTTCATAGTGGGAGGCAAGTAAAAAAAAAACAATTGTAACAAAATCGTGGGATATAGTTTGGTGTTGCAGCTTCATGTCTGTCATCTCCATCCTAAATTTAATAACACCATTGGAGGATCATAGAATTAATTACGCCAAGTGAGAACTATGACGCATCGCTTGCGGTGGAGGGGAAGCACCACCATTTTGAGGTAATTTTGCTGCGTATCGAGATTTCCACTTAGTATAACTTTTGATTAGGAAAAGCTACGACATTAGTTTAAGTTTCAATCGTCAGCTCTCGTCAAAATGTTAGTGTAAAATAGTGACAATGAATCTACAGTGTGTTAAAAGAAAAAGAAAAATAATATCAAAAATATATAATGTCGGCCTATACACGTCAAAAAGCCAAATAAAATACAGAGATCGTATACTCGTACGGTTGGAAAGGGCTGCTCAAGAGCAATCGAATGGTAACAATAAAACACCATACGCCCGAGTCAAGCAGTGCCGGGAACGTAAAAGAGTGAATGCGGCCCAGCGGATCAATCCCGTTACGTAAACGTATTCACGTACAACACACGGCCGAGTCCATGACACAGAAAAACCAATTTAAAAAAATGAATTTTTGAGTAGGTATTTAAAAATTAATTACAGTATTATTTTGGGTTTTTATCTGTTTAGAATTTAATATAGTTTATATTAATTTAAATAGAGGAGGAGGAGGAGTCATTCGTCTGAGTACTTATTCGGAACGTTCGTGAAATTATAACCTGATTTGAACTGTAAACGGTTTTTCTATTGCGCAATAACCAACACTACCCATAGTATGCCAACAGTAATTAAAATATGGCTGATAATATCGAAACACACATACATTTACCTTCTCCGTCATGTTTAATAGTGTAAAACTATGGACTAGAATTATGTCGGAAATAAATAAATATTATTATAAAAAACATATTCCTAATTTTATTACTGCTTCAAGTCATAAGTACCTATTACAATCATGAAAATGAAAATTTTCTTGTCAGTATAATTTTTATCTCTTACAAAGTACACGTGAAAAATGCGGGGCAGTGTGTCGTTTCGAGTTTATTTAAATAAAAGATTGGAAGTTTAGGCGGTAGCGGTACGGAACCACCAGTCGTGCCCGTCTTGGTTATATCTTCTAAATGCATTTTGTTTCCACAAGATGCTGCAGGAAGCTAAGATATTGTCTTTTAGGAAATAAATACGTGAAATGAGATTTTGTAAGGGTTTCTGTGCATGGATTTGAAATGTTATTTTCGGGATTTTAAAATGAGTGGTTGTTGTGTTTTAAAGGTTTGTTTCGTAACAAGTTTATGGACGTGTTATTACAATATAATATATTTTTTAACAATATTTCAACACTAGCTTTTATTGAAAAACCTATCAACAGCTTACTGAAATTCTCACATGCAAGATTTCAAGCGTGTTTTCCGATAGTGTTGATGATAAGGAGTCCGTTTCATTACGGGGCCTCTAAAGACCTTTAACTGAATAAACAGCATCTAATGGTAATGGGGATATTACAAGACTCGCCACCGTTTTCAAGATGAAAGCAAAAAATAGTCTTTAGATTTTAACGAATTGGAAAGAATTTATAAAAGAGATTTTATTTTAGTTTACTTTAGGATTTTGATTGAAGTAAATACTGGGAATCGAAAAAGGTTTAACTTATTTTTCTAAATTTACGTTTTTTTATAAGCCAGATTCATACTCGTAGGTACCTACTACGATAAAATCATATTTTGTTATTTATTTTACTAGTTGTATTTTATACGTCTGCACGTCTGATATAATTTTAATTAACTCATTAAGCTCCGCTAATGAAACACAATTGATTTTCTATTGTATTGTAACACATAGGGTACGCGCGGAGCTTGACCGGGTCACTAACTCAGTCAGTGCTCGCAATTCTGTTTTGATAAAAGCTCTCATGGTTTTCATGTAAAATACGTTTGCCGATGTTTATTTAAAATATTACTGGGACATACAGCAGTGGCCCAAAGCTAATAACGTTCAGTTATTAACTCACCTGTCACGGGTAGTACTCACAATTACGAGGGTATCAAAACGTGACGTTTGTGGAGACTCGTTATTCTGAGCCGACAATTATTACGATTAGCAATCCTCAGTTTTACATTCAAAGCCGGCACAACTATTACCAATTACCAACTTATCTCATACAGTTGACAACAACCTTAAATTTAGAAAGATACGGTCGATTTTTGTGTGATTGGGTGGTTGGTAGTGGTAAGTGTAACTATTTGTTTTTGCAGGGCCGGCCACGAACAAAGGTCCGTGCTAATGAACAGCCGGCCGACGCCCGAGCGCTATTTACGACGCCCTCAATGCCGGCCCCATTCACTGGTTTCTACAACCTAAGTGTTGCTTTTAAAGAGGCTGCATTCTCTTCCATTTATCAAAGCCAGTGTCGAAGGGTTCAGGAAAATTAGCTGGGTTTAGCACTTTTTGTGTAATGTTGGGCTCGAGTACATACAATGTTGCCTTGACGCTTTGGCGTACTATTAGTATGGTCTGTTCCAAACGTACCTGATGAAAGTGTAAAAAAACATGGTTCAGATTATTTTTTTATGCAATCACTATCCAAAGGGAATTTGTAACACATTTACTATTACCGTTGAATAACATTATGAAAAGCTCAGTACAGATATTCTATTTCACGAAATCCATTTGACTATGTAGTTATGCGTGCACATTCACATTATTTTAGTGTGCGTAAGCTCAAAGACTCAAAACTCATAAATTCAAAGCATTTATTTCAATTAAACCTTGTACAGGCACTTTTGAATTGTCAAAGACAGAGACAGCTCAAAGACTTTTTTTTTAATTCGTCGGATATGGTAGGTACAAAGTTGGTTGGTATAAATGAATAAGTTCAACACATCCGCCGCTAATAGCGGCATACGAATATTTTACAATGTGAACCTAATGTACTGTACAAAACCTAACTTGTATAGAATAGAATAGAATAGAATACTCTTTATTATGTACACCATATAAATTACAGACATATATATCTAGAAACACACGTATACCACACATATATATAACAACATTTCTATTATCCAACTAAATAAATCTATCTGTTTATTTAAAAAAATATTATTTACTAAGTTACCTACCCTTATAATCAAAGAAATCTTTTAAAGTGTAAACATTATTTTGCAGAAGTCAATTTTTAAAAATTAAATGGTAGCTCTCATAGCATTTTCGGAATATGGTTATATATTTTAATGGACATAAGGTAGCTGTTTCTGTAGTGGAGAGTGCTATTACAAAATTGGTTTTTTAACTTGGCTACTGTGGAGAAGAAGTGAGAGTTTTTCTTGACAAATATGGCTATTTCAAAAAAATAAGTAGAAGATAGAGTAAGAACCTTGAGCTTTTTAAAAATAGCTCTACAACTCTCGTATGGAGGCGCCCCAGTTATTGCTCACATGCATTTTTTTAGTTACCCCATAGGAGTAAGCCGTACCTCAATACAGACGCTACATAGCCGTGATAGGCGTTGTGTGCAGTTTCTTCATTCGCTGTTTTGCGTAGTTCTCTAAGTGCGTATACAAATCTGTTTATTTTTTTACTTAGATTTTCAATGTGTATTCCCCAATTACAATTTGCATCTAGTGTTAGAGCTAAAAATTTTGTAGTATTTTTTTATTAATTATTTGGTTTGCAAATTGAATAAATTTTGTTTTAGATAAATTTATTTTTAAGTTGTTTTCGTTTCGCCAATTAATTATATCGTTAATGGTTTGATTTAATTCTTGTTGATCTAATGTTTTGTTATTTTCTGGTATTTTTACTGACACGTCATCTGCAAATAGTACGCATTTATGATTTGTTACATTTGGCAAGTCGTTAATGTATAACAGCAAGAGAAGAGGCCCAAGGATGCTTCCTTGGGGCACCCCGGACCCAATTTGTCTAAATAAAGATTTATATACCACTAGCTGCGCCCCGCGGTTTCACCCGCATAAGTTTCGATCCCGTGGGAATATCGGGATAAAAGTAGCCTATATGTTAATACAGAGTGTCAGCTACCTCCATATCAAATTTTATCCAAACTGGTCCAGCCGGTTGAGCGTGAAGAAGTAACAAACATATAAACACACACACACACTCACAAACTTTCGCCTTTATATAGTGTGATTGCAACAAGTTTATCGTCAATACGGGATACTTCAACACACTGTTGTCTAATGCCGAGTTAACTTTTCAGCCATTCTAACACTGGACCTCTAATGACGTAGCGCTCACATTTATTCTCAGTAGTGCTCAGTCAGTCGTAACTGCGACACAGAACACATATACTCCTAGCGTAGGACTAGATGCGGTCCGGGTCACTAGTGCATATTGTGTTCACGTCAGATTTTTACACCGAGTACGTCAACATAGAAACCATAGATAGAAACTAAGCGAAGACGTTCTGGGGTAAGATGACTATGTCAACAGACAATTTATAATTTTAGTTTTTTTTGTATATTACTTTTTTAGAATACTAGGCTTTTGGCGTTTTAGTTTTTAAAGTGCGGTTTTGTCTGTGCAAAATAAACACATTTTTTTTTCTATTTACAATATTTTATTAACAATGAAAATAAATTTGATTTGTTACAGGATCGAAGCATGACAGCTAGCTTTCATCTATTTTGAGAACAGTACCGTATGCCCGTAGGAAAGAAGTCTGCCAGGCTCAAATGGGTTTGGGCGGGTGACATCAGCCGCATGCACGATGACCGCTAGGCAAAAGTCTCCACACAATGGGTGCCTAAAGATGGACGACGTGGCCGAGGCCGGCCCAGAAAGAGATGGCAAGATGACTGGACGCGTACCGCGAGGGCTGGTTCGAGGTGGCGCGGGAAAAGAGTTCCTGGAAGGATTTGGGGGGCCTCCCCCTGCCCAGAACTAGGACAGTATTATAGGTTAAAAAGTAAAAGACGATTCTAACAACAGCTGTCGTCAGTCTCTGAATTTCATTATTTTGTATTTTTATTGCCCTACTCTCATATTTTTCTCTTTAAAATATATTTTAAACTATTATTTTCGTTCTTCAAATAATAATAAAAATTAAATCCACGTAAGATTTTTATTGTGAACGCTACCTAGGTTCACGCACGTAAATACACATATCGGGAAACGTCACTAGTACTACAACCGAGGCTGAGCGCACTTTGTGAGATAGAACATCTGTAGCAGCCCGGAGCCTGGATGTGTGCCCGGTTGATGGCAATAGGCTCACCCCCTATTACACGGGACCTAACATAACTAGCGGAATGTGGGTGTACTATATGTGCACCTCTGCCTAACCCTATATGTATGCGTGGTGTTATGTGTGAAATTAGGAATTGAAATATCATTCAGGAAAAATTAACCTCTATTGTGTGAAATGAATAACATGTTTGGGGTGATTTGAAGGGGGTTTTTATTCAAAATGACGGTCTCGCATGGTTCCTATATACATTGGTAGCTGACACACGGCAAACAGAAAATATAAATAAGATCAAACCCCGTAAAGTGTCACATTTCCGAGATATTAAAGTTCAACGTTGATCACGTAACATTCATATTTTTTATAACTTACCTACTTACATCATGTTGCATACATGTTTATAAGTTACCTACTTACATCCTGTTGCATACATGTTTATAACTTACCGACTTACATCATGTTGCATACATGTTTATAAGTTACCTACTTACATCATGTTGCATACATGTTTATAAGTTACCTACTTACATCCTGTTGCATACATGTTTATAACTTACCGACTTACATCATGTTGCATACATGTTTATAAGTTACCTACTTACATCATGTTGCATACATGTTTATAAGTTACCTACTTACATCATGTTGCATACATGTTTATAACTTACCGACTTACATCATGTTGCATACATGTTTATAAGTTACCTACTTACATCATGTTGCATACATGTTTATAAGTTACCTACTTACATCCTGTTGCATACATGTTTATAACTTACCGACTTACATCATGTTGCATACATGTTTATAAGTTACCTACTTACATCATGTTGCATACATGTTTATAAGTTACCTACTTACATCATGTTGCATACATGTTTATAACTTACCTACTTACATCATATTGCATACATGTTTCACATGTTTGAAATACTCACTCTGAATGTTTAATCATCGACTTAACTCTCTAATAAA
Source organism: Mesoligia furuncula (assembly GCA_916614155.1). Classification (NCBI taxonomy): domain Eukaryota; kingdom Metazoa; phylum Arthropoda; class Insecta; order Lepidoptera; family Noctuidae; genus Mesoligia; species Mesoligia furuncula. The sequence continues at coordinate 682,639 of OU744792.1, forward strand.
ACAATAATTAAAGAGCGTTGGTAGGTACGCTCTTTAATTATTGTTTTACTCGAGAGTTGCGGAGACTAGATGGGTGGTTATTTCATGGAAAACAAAATGGAATATATCACCAACAGGGCTGTACAGTTTTAGCCATATATCATAGGATCCATCATAGGATTGACAGACACGAGGGAACGATGAGTGGAATGTTTTCGCGTTGACATTTCCACGTCTCAATCATTCATGATACCTTTTGTGCACACGCGGTGAACCTTTAACATTTACAATAACAGAGGTATTAACAAACTAGATTGGTATCTAGACCCATCGATAGAAATGTAGCGACATTTCTAGACAAGGATAATAACAAGTTTTGGCCTGGTTCGTATACGAGTAATATGTAGATATTATTCCGATTATATTATTTGTAACTTTCTCATGTTCCTTCAATATGTTAGTAATAACTATTCTAGTAGCAGTCCACAACTACATAAATATTATAACGAGGGGTTTCAAACCTTTTGGTGGCCTTCACCTGCGTTCTAATCGGAACTAGCTAATATCAAAAGTTTGGCTTGTTCCAATTCTAACTATAAATAAACACTGGCTCTGTTGTGGGTACTCAATCATTTTCTATTTATTGTGGAGGTGAACGCGGTTTTTCTTTAACCTTGATAGTACATAAAAATTTTCCGTAAAAATAGAACGAATTGATGTTTTATGGCATTAGTAAGATAGATGTTTTATGAGGCATAGGTTTTTAGGTTTTACTGAAAGTCTCGTTTTACCTAATGTATTTCGGGACTTTCGCTTTGGAATGGGCAACTAGCTTTATATTTTCTGATTGACCGACGTCTCGACAGTTCAAAAGTGCCTGTTAATGGTTTAATTGAAATAAATGCTTTGAGTTTGAGTTTGAAAATCTTCACAATATGGTAAGTGTCCAAATGACCTAATGACCATGTAGTTGTTGTAGGCCGCCCGTCAGTAGTAACATCATCATTTCACCCGAAAAACGTCCACTGCTGGACATAGGCCCCCCTCAAGCGCCTCCACTTCGACAGGTTTTGCGCTTTTCGCTTACAACGAGTTCCTGTGGCCTTCACAAGGTCGTCGGTCCACCTTGTGGGACGCCTTCCAACGCTACGTCTTCCGGTGCGCGTCCGCAACTCCAGAACCTTTCGGCCCCATCGGCCATCTGTTCTGCGAGCAATGTGCCCTGCCCACCGCCACTTATGTTGGCAATTCTTCGGGCTATGTATGTCGGTTACCTTGATTCTCCTGTTCATTTCTGATCTGAACTCCCTCTCCATTGCTGTTTGGGTGACTTTCAGCCTTCTAATAAGGCCCATTGTGAGTGACCACGTTTCAGTGTCATAAGTCAAAGACTTTCGTCTTGAGACACTGCGGTATATAGGACGAGAAGATATTGCGTAGCTTGCCGAACGCTGCCCAGCCAAGTCGGATTCGACGATTAACCTCTTTCTCGAAGTTGGACCTGCTTAACTGGACAGTTTGTGCTAGGTATATTATACCACATCACGTCTTTAATTACACATATTGATCTTTTATTTGATTTTATTTTGGTTTTTTTATTCTTATACATATAATTATCTATATACATTATACATCATAAAACCAAAACTGTTACACTAATTGGTCACTCGGTAACACGATACATATATAAGGTGTAAAAAAATTAACCTTACAAACTTTAAGAGGTGCTTTGGACTGAACAACTTTCACTATGGGACCAACTCTGAAATCGCGAAAAAAAAATCAGCTGTTCCCTACATTTTGACGAAGTTATACGAACATAAATGTAGGGAACAGCTGATTTTTTTTTTGCAATTTCAGAGTTGGTCCCATAGTGAAAGTTGTTCAGTCCAATGGTCTAAAGCACCTCTTAAAGTTTGTAAGGTTAATTTTTTTACACCTTATACAGGAAAAGTTTTTAACCAGTGCGCAAATTTTTTTTGGTGGCTCAGTGTAAGCAATAGAACACATTTCCATTTTTAGTTTATGACTTTTTTTTTTCATTTTTCACATTGTCCCAATTTGAAATAAGCAAGACATGGATATAATTTAATAGTAATACTATGAATGAGCATGAATGAAAACGCGAAGGCCGCCCGTCACCCGCTGGACCACGCCCAGCGCACGAGACGGGGGTGCGGGGGCATGCGGCGCAGCGCCGGCGTTTGATAAACAAAACGCATGCACATGCAGTACGTCACTTGCGGAAGCGGAGGTCGGATGTCCCTTCGCCGTCCCTGCGCGCGTGCCGCGTACTAGACTAGCGTAGTGACAATGTCTCATTTTACTCACCGCGAGTATTATGAAATGGTGCGAGTGTATTTGTTAAGCAATGAAAATTTACGAGCAGCACGAAGAAGATACGAAAGGGAGAGCGTACCTCGTATGCGAGCCCAAGGGACCCCACGGTCCCTAATGAGAGGACAATTTTAGCAGCAAATCAAGGTGTATGAAACAAGTGAAATGCCAGGTGTATGTAGAAGAGGCTCAGAGCCTAGATGACTTGAAAGAAAAAATAATTAACGCTTTCAATGAAGTAAAAAGTGGTGTTAGTGTCAACAAACTAAATGCTTACATAAGTAAGTTAAACGTGCACGTTTATGCCTTGAAAAAGGAGGAGGTCACTTCGAACAATACCTAAAATTATTGTGATTAATAAAATGTAGAGTTAAGAAGAAATTATAAACAATCTTAGTGTCTTAGGTTCTCTTTGATTAGACATTGACGCAAATTGTATCATGTCTAAGTACCTATCATACCTAAATGTTTTATTTTGAATGGACTAAAACGTATTACTTTCTTACTTATTATGATTTATTTTCTGCATTTTGATGGTCCTAAGCCCATGAAAGTATGAAGGATAAATTGGAATTTACGAAAAATTACGTTTACAAATAACTTTACACAGTCTAAACTTAAAAAATTGTAGCGCTAATCTGGGGTCAATAATTCCGCCGTCGCATAGAGCGAGCGCGCGTGAGTACTTCTGATAGCAGCTGGCGCGTCAGGCGACCGGTCGACGCGCGGCGTGAATCGGGCGACCGGTCGACGGACTGGCAAGCGACGTCCATAAAATAAATTTCTGAGTAAACAAGTCTAGTAAGCGTTAACTTAATTTTTTACTATTGAAACATATCAAAACAAAAAATACGTGTTTATTAAAATATATTCTAGTTTATTATGTCAAAATTTGCGCACTGGTTAAAAACTTTTCCTGTATATATATTTTTTAATATTTATTTTATTGAATGTTGTTATTTTATTTTTATTTTTGATTTCTGAATGATTTTAATTCCTATTTTCATAAATAATGGTTACTTGTGTCTTGCTGTGCTGTGTCACGCTGAACAGTCAGTAATTCAATCTGCCTTTTCTGTATATATTGCGTATAATATTTTCAGGCTGTGCCTAGTATGGGGCCCACGGCTACTTCTACTTATGCACTTTTTTAACTATCATTGTTTCTGTTTGCACGTTTCCTAACTTGTGTGTGTCAATAAATAGATTTGTTTATTTATACTCGTTCACGACTTCGAGTGTAGCGTCTCCGATCTTAATGAGAGTGGGTGTTACATGGGCATTTGACATGACCTTCGTTTTGTCCATCTTTTGACCCACTCTTTCGGACGCTCTAATGAGGTCACTAAGCATTGTACTAAGGTCCTCCATTGTCTCAGCCATGACTACGATATCGTCGGCAAACCGAAGTTGAGTTATGTACTCGCCATTGATGTTGATGCCAGCCCCTTTCCAGTCCAGAAACTTGGAGACATCCTCCCGTGCAGCGGTGAACAGTTTCGGAGAGATAACGTCTCCCTGTCTCACACCTCGTTTCAGAAGGATAGGTTTTGAGGTCTGATCCTGGAGTCGGACTGACATAGTGGCGTTTTCGTACAGACACTTCAGCACCTCGATGTACCGATAGTCGATCTGGCATCGTTAAAGAGACTGCAGTACAGCCCATGTCTCGATCGAATCAAAGGCTTTCTCGTAGTCCACAGAAAGTCGCTAAACAGAGAGGCAGGTTATACTCTTCGGTCTTCTGTATAACCTGTGGCAGCGTTTAAATGTGGTCTACGGTGCTAAAGCCTTTACGGAATCCGACTTGTTCGGGAGGCTGGACGTCGTCAAACCTGCGCGCGAGACGGTTCGTAATGACTCTTGAAAACGGCTTGTAGACATGGCTCAGAAGTGAGATGGGCCTATAACTCTTACGAAGGGCATTGTCGCCTTTCTTAAAGAAAAGTATCACCACACCTCTATTCCATGACTATGGTGTTTTAGCCTCGAGTATGGTGGAACCAAACAACTTCTAAAGGGCCTTAAGAATGGGTTTTATAGGTAAATGAGTTTCATCACCAAAAGTTATTAATACAGTTTTGTTGCTTCACGACTATTAAAGTGTAATCAGTACCTAGATATAGCATTTTAGACTTTACTGCACACAGTGTGATATAGAATCTAGTTTGAAAAGTAATAAAAAAATTTAAACCGCGACTGTACGGCGTACCGTACATAATGTTTCTCCGCTTATGCATGTTGCCTGAAGCACTGCGTTGATCCAATATGCTGTGAGTCCTGCATCACATACGTATTGGCACTCGTTACGCAGTGAAAGTGTACAAGGTGACGAGGTGCACAAAGTGAGAGAATGAACAAAGTGAGAGAATGCACAAAGCCTTCTACACACTGCAGCCAAACGTCTTTGTGACTCACGTGTACACAACGCTGAGGTTTACTATTCAATAATCTTTGATTTTCCTTGAACGAGCAAATGTTTTAAGATTTGGTTACTGAACCTGCGTTTAGTTTACAATAGGTAGCTGCTATTACGACTTGTAAGATATATGTACGATTAATTCAAGTAGATGCATGTCACATTCTGATCTGGAATGCCCGGCAAAGAAAATTGCTGAAAGCAGGTATATTAACTCTATAAATTATAATGAAGGCGCCTAAGAGCGTCGCCCCTAATCTTTTATTTCCTGCATTAGTCAATAAGTCGTATTAATTTACTTGTACATTTTTAATTGTATACTAGTAGTCTATAGTAAGTAAAAGTAAATAAAACTATGGATAAGTTACTTACTGATATTGATGTGGTCTCATTATCAGTGGCAAAATCATGCGAGATTGAAAAATGTAAACTTTATCTCCCTGATCCCTCCACATCGCTTACTATTCTTACGCAAAATATTCGTAGTATAAATAAAAACATGGACAACCTTCACATTCTGTTGAAACGGCTGGATACGGAATGTGACATTATTGTATTGACAGAATGTTGGCTATCTAAATGTCAACAGTACCTTCCATCTCTCTCAGGATACCAAATGTTTAGTAGTAAGACTGTTCATAATCAAAATGACGGGGTAGTTGTTTTTGCCAAACAAAGTCTGAACATATCGGTAGAAGAACCACCGATACAAGACTGTAGCAGATTATTGATAAAAGTGGGCTTAGAAACTGCTATCCTAGCTATTTATAGGCCGTGTGCTTTTAAGCAAACCGATACTTTTATTGCGTCGTTGGATGCTGCACTCCAAAAACTATCCATATACAAAAATGTAGTACTAACCGGTGATATGAACATAGATATTAACCCAGAAGACAGTAATAGAGTTGCCAAAGACTACCTAAACATGTGCGCATGCAAGGGATTGCTTCCGGCCCATTTGCTTCCAACAAATTTGAGTGGATCCTGTTTAGACCACACCTTGCTTAAAACTAACCTCTCATCCATTACCCTTGTAACAGATCCCACAGTTTCCGATCATGGAGCAGTCCTGCTTAGTTTAAAAGTAAATACCCCTAGATCTAAGTGCACTAACACCTTTACTAAAATCAATATGAAACACCTTGAACACGCATTATGTCATATTGACTTTAATCCAGTTTACAAAACTGATGATGTGAACATTTCTTTGCCTTACTTTATTAACAAAGTGCAAAATGCAATTATAAATAATACTTCGAGCATAAAACTAACTAAGAAAAACAATAACTTAAAACCATGGATAACACCCGGGCTAATAAAGTGCATTCAGCACAGGGATAAACTTCACATGCAGGTAAAAGTCTCTCCAGGTAATACCATTTTACAAACATCATATAAAAGATATAGAAATTTCTGTAACAATCTACTAAAAAAGTTGAAAAATACGTATAATAGAAATTTACTTGAAGAATCAGGAAAAGACAATAAAAAATTGTGGCGCCATATAAAAAATCTAGCTTTTGTATCAAAACAACATGAATCATCGGCAGAATTATTACAAACGCACGCTTCGCCGCTTACATCAGCAAATCATGTTAATAGTTACTTTTCTAATGTGGGTCAAAAACTTGCTGAGCAAATAAAACGTAATTATAACTCAAATTACAACACTCACGTAAACAGGGACTTCGTGTCATCGCAATATCAGCAATTAACTTCATTTGTTTTACTGGATACAGACAAAGACGAAGTCGAAAGGGTTATTATGGGGTTGAAAGAAGTCTGTGCGGTTGGATGGGACGGTATCTCAAATAGTGTATTAAAGAATTTCAGACACATTTTGGTTCCGCCGTTAACTCATATTTTCCAAATTTGCCTCGCTGAAGGCATTTTTCCCGACTATCTGAAAAAAGCTTTAGTTGTCCCAGTGCATAAAGGAGGTGACAGAAAAGTAGCTTCAAATTACCGACCTATTTCTATACTATCATCTACATCTAAAATACTGGAAAAAATAATTAATATTAGGTTAATGAAGTACTTAGAGTCTAAAGCTATCCTCTCGGATAAACAGTTTGGTTTCAGACCAAAATTATCTACAACTGATGCTGTACAAAATATGACCGATTATATATCTCAAGAACTAGACAAAGGAAATCATTCAATTGGTATTTTTCTTGACCTAGCAAAAGCGTTTGATACCGTATCTGTTCCTATCTTATTGAACAAGCTCGAAAAAATAGGTATTCGAGGTAAGCAGCTTAAGCTTTTTGCAGACTATTTAAACAACCGTTGTCAATGTGTGAAAATTGATAATATTACCAGCTCAGAACTAAAAAATACCTCTTTTGGGGTCCCGCAAGGAAGTATATTAGGACCAACCTTATTTCTTATTTATATAAATGACCTCTGCAGTCTACAACTAAATTCGGGTAGAATTATATCGTATGCTGATGATACCGTACTCCTGTTCTCCGCAAATACATTACAAGATGTTGGTTTATGTGCACAGCAAGGTTTCGATATAGTTAATAGATGGTTACAACATAACTTATTGACATTAAATGCTGACAAAACTAAATACATACGCTTTTCTTTACGCAGCTCAAAACCATCTATAATTATTCCAGATATTTATGCACACGTTTGTAACACGCTTGCAAATTCAAAATGTAATTGTCCAATTATCCATAATACGAACAATATAAAATATCTTGGAGTAATTATTGACGCTACTCTTACATTTAAAAATCACATAGATCTATTATGCAGCAGAGTACGTAAACTGATGTTCATTTTCAAAAAAATTCGTCATTTTGCCAACTCTAAGGTAATAAAACAGGTCTACTATGCTTTGTGTCAATCAATAATTACATATTGTATTACCGCATGGGGAGGAGCGGCTAAAACAGTTTTGCTACCACTGGAGCGCGCTCAAAGAGCAGTATTGAAAGTATCCACATTCCGGCCTATCCTGTTCCCGACCCAAGATTTATATAAATCTTGCAATGTTCTGACAGTGCGGCAGTTATTTATTATGAAGGCTTTACTAAAACAGCACTCTAAATTGCCGTATAATAGAGTTGTCACTGATAAGAGACGAAAAGACATCTGTATGGATAATTATAGATTAAGGCATTCGTTTATGTATAGATTTTTTATTTTCCTAGGCCCATTTCTGTATAATAAAGTAAACGCAATTTTGTCTATGTCTACATTAAAAACGGTACATTGCAAAAATGTTATTACAACTTGGTTGCAAAATCTGTCCTATGATGACACTGAAAAGTTACTGGTTGTTTTAAGTTAAATACTATTTTTATTTCTGTATTGTCCTAGCATTAGTCTGCTAAGTTACCCACTATTTATATATACTATCAATCTTTGGAATATTATTGTAATAAGCTAATTTGCACATAGTGATACCTGAGATACAGGTTTATCCTAGTTCAGGTCGATCCCATTATTATATACCTACCACTTTAGTATAAGGCTTAATATTATAAATATGCATTATGTATTCAAATAAACAAAAAAAAAAAAAAAAAAAAACATTGTACTTTCATACATTACATTGTACTTACAACCTGCACAGGGTGCAGGACATCGATGCGCAACATGTAATCATGGATTCAGTATATGTACTACAGCTGATTTATCAGAATCATGTCATGACATGATTCTGAAAAATCAGCTGTTCAATACATTTTGACAGCGTATGTAGGGCAGTTTTCTATGAAACAGCAAATTTTTATTTAGATAACCAATGAAAATTTCTAGGCTACGGGGTCTAGAATCATTTGTGCTGAATTCTAGGTTACAGTTTGCGCGTCGACCCTGTTCGGAGTTATCTACTTTAAAGATACAAAACTTTTCAAAGAACATTGTTCATAGGTGTAGCCTGTAGATCAGTTGAATCAGAAACGTTTGTAAGCACTTTTACGTCCCACACACCACAAATCGTAGCTGAAACTGGTACTACAATTTTGTTTTAGCTTCCCTAGCTGCGTGTGTGACCTACACAAGTAAAATATGAGTGACACGTACACGCACAACACACAATTTATCCGGAGGCCGCACAAAAAATCCAATTTAGATTTGCAATACTGGCTTGTACGAACGGTGAGGTTACACGAGCAACTAAATTTCTCAATTCTAGGCAATATAAATTGGCCGTATATGACAACATCAAACCGTTAACTGCGATGAAATAATTTGTAGCAATTGTTACTATGAGATATAGCCACATATTGATCGGCATGGAGCAACGTAATAGTGTGCCTACGATCAACACGGGCAGCTAAAATCGCGCAAGACCTGATTTATTAAAATCAAATCTTGAGTTAGATGGTGATCAATAGCTCGTTGTTACCGAAAATTCAGAGATAACCAATATTGCTAAAATTTGCACAATGAAGTTGTCATAAAGAATAAAGATGCTAATGAAGTAGATTGCTCCACTACAACGGGTACTGTCGGCATTCATTTCTGAAAAATTGCTCGTGTAAGCGCCTCTTTACGTTGAGTACTGTCACGCTTCTCGTTTGAATCAGCAGCTCGGCAGGCGACCGGCGGCGTGGCGCGATGGCGGCGCGGTGAACGAGGCCGATCCGGGCGGCCGACGGGTTAATTGAAGATGTAACGGGCCCGCGCCATGAATAATTCACAGGAGCGAGCTCTGGCGGATCGCCAGCCACGTTTAAGGGTTGAGAGCGATCGTAGCGTGGCGGAATGTTAAGGTAATGTGGGGCAGGTTGGGCTCGATATGGGTTAGTAGGGGATTGGTACTGTAGTGGAGCGAAGTCGAGGATTTGTAAGAACTGTGAGGATGATATGACAGCAGCAGGAGATGACGATAACGTAAGGTGATGTGCCCAGATAATGACTGCTAAAATAACGTTAGGATAATTTAGATAGAGATTGATCTTATTTGTATGTTTTTAATTCAATTAATTTATTGCATCAAATATGGTAGGTACATGAAGTTCTTATTATAAGATATTTAGTAACACACATTTGGCCAATATTTAGCATGCAATAGTACAAGTTTTTACATATTAATTATTTGACAGTTAAATATATCTGTGCTTTATTGTGTAAAATTTACAGGGACACTTTTGAAAGAAACAATATCTCTATCGAATAAAAACATTCTTGTAACAACCACTTTCGCAACGCAACACAAAACTTATTGTTGTGAGTTTAGTAATTGACCTAGGTAAAGCATTGTAAATTAGGGTAGCCATGTAAACGCAACTCCGCCGAAAAAGTTCTAGCTGTGGAACGGGCATTTCAAAATCTAAATGTGTGATTTTCCTTTTATTTGTGTTATCTTTCCGTTCAAATAGTTCAAGATTGGATCTCACAAACCTGGCAATTTCATAAATATAAATTCATGGAACAGTCAACAGATTGTGCGACTCGAATATAGGCCTGCATAAGTCAGACCACTTCATTTTGAATATTGCACGATTACATTTTTTTTGGGCGATGAAGATCTTCGCCATTTCGGAAGAGTTTCCCCACACTACTATACCGTATCGTATTAGTGAGCAGACGTATGCGTGATACACCATTAAGGGGGTACGCAAAGATGTAATATTATTAATTCTTTTTAAGGCAAATACGAACTGATTGATTTTTTTTTGAAATTATTTTGTTGTTATTCTTTTTATTTATTTTGAATTTCCCAATCTGCATAAAATACAATATTATAATGAGTTCATTATCAAATACGTATGTTGCGAACTCGAGAATCACTTCAAAGAAAAGTTAAAAAGCATTTAAAGTGATCGTGTTATTGTATGCATTAGAAATATGATTCATATTTTCCTTATTATGAGCGCAAAATAACTAGCGCTTGGTGTCCCAGCACATGGGACATAGAAAAGCAAGTATTTTTCAGGCAAACAGTGCTCGTCTTTTTGTTTCCGTCGCAACGCTTCGTAATAAGATCTGTAAAATTCACACTGCATTTTTCACTGAGCTAACTGAAGGTGTGTGTGTGCGTGTGTGAGGATGAGTTTATGTAAGTGTATATGTTTGTACCAAACAGCGAGATTGTGTTAGTGACGTGATACTGTTGTAATAAGGTTAAAAGGATTTATACGATACGTGAATATTCTGATGTTTTTTGTGCTCATTTTAGAATGAAGCACTTCATTATTTTTAGATATTATTAAAACTAATGAAGTGCTTCATTCTAAAATGAGCGCCTGCGAACCTGCCTATACTTTTACAAGCCTGTAGGCTTTTAAAAGTATAGACTGTTGTAATAAGGTTAAAAGGATTTATACGATACGTGAATATTCTGATGTTTTTGGAATGCTTGTAAAAGTATAGGCAGGTAGGTATTATGTACTTACAGTCGACTGTGAAGATTCTGTTAACAGTGCACTGAAAGAAATTCAAAAGTCACGATAGAACTTCGTTCCGTCTTGTAATGATGGCTTTGAACTAGATTTAAATAGACTTAATGGATAATGAAGGTTTACCTGACTGAAGATCTCATTTCATTTTAAGATCTGTGCTTTAAATTGAAGTGCTGGTGTGCAGCCGCTCAACTGCTGGATCAGACTGATTGAGACGTCGCGGTAATCCGTACAACTGAGACGATGCCAATCATTAAGAGCACTTAGTACACTGATTTTATTGGTATCCACTTTGACTCTCTTGTTAAACAGAGAATCCCAGAGAATTCCACTAATCCTAGTCAATTATTATGAATGTGTAAATTTTACCACTGTTATAAATTTATCAATTTTATTTTTTATTTTTACCAAGGTTATCAATTTCTACGTTACTAATTCAGTTTTTACGTTATTAATTTTAATTTTTTGTCGATACTCTTATTCCCAGTTTCATTTATGTTAATCTCATCAATTGCCGATGATTATTATCATCGGCAATTCATGAGATTAACATAATAACAACAACAATTAACATAATTTTTTATGAATTTACCTAATGTTATTACTTAATTTATGAATGTTTTTATTTTTTACTTAATTTCCTATTAATTTTATTAATGTTATTTAATGTCAATTTTCCCTTTACCAACTTTATAATTTTTTATCAGAATTTCATTGAAATGTAACTTTTTACTGATGCAGCGATGTTCCTTACCAATTTATCAATATTAGCGCTTAATAATATGAAAGTTAGCTTATTTCTCTGGTTCATCGTTTCATGCTTGTTGTGTTTACCTATAAGTAATTGATGCACTGTTATTTTACATTGAAAAAATAACTCTGTGGTTGTATTAGTGTAATCAATTGTTGATGAACCTAATAAATAAATAAATTCAGATGGGAAGCTGGTATAGGAAGAGTTAAGTTAATCAAGGAGAGGAGCGAAAGGGTATTTATAGTAATATTTGAGAAAGCGAGACCAAGTAGATGTTAAGGTTTAATATATGGAGCGATATGGTAGGTATATATGCAAAGATCACAAAAATGGATTCTTAGATAGTATGAGTTGGGCTGGTGCCCTGTCTAGGCCGTATGGGTTGGAGTGCGGGGTGAGGAGTGCGGGGGCAGGTGGGGTTAGGATCGCCTACGCTATTTAACCTATACGTAAATGATCTGATTGGCGTGCTTAGCAGCATGCGTGTCGGATGTCATAACATAGAAAAAACAAATTTACTGTGCGCGTCAATCTGCGGGCTTAGGACACTCGTAACCTTGCGCGCAATATGCCAGACTACATGGTTTGGCATATAATGTTAAAAAGAGTGCGGTCATGCCGTCGTGGTCTTTGGGGCCAGGGGTAAATACCCGGAAGCAGTACCTTCAGTTAAGCTGAACGATATACCTACTACCTACCCCTTGTGAGGGTAGACCGATTTAAATATCTAGGTCACTTATTGACCACTGGCCTAAAAGACGAGGATATAGACAGGGAGCGGAGGGCGCTGTGTGTGAGAGCTATCATGATTGCCCACAAATTCAGGCGTGCCTCTAAAGTTAGTGCTTACTGTGCGTCCAATACAAAAATGCATTCAGGGTGTTGATGGGGTTGCAGCGGTACTGCAGCGCATCAGGGATGTTCGCAGAAGCTCACGTGGACTGTTTCTACACGGTGATGCGGAAGCGGTGCGCATCCTTGGTCCGTAGGGTGCGGGGCAGCGCCAACAGCATCCTGTCTATGATAGCAAGCAGGCTTGATTGTGCGTTTGTGAACCACTGCTGCAAGGTTTCGGCTGGGCCTGTCACCGTGCAGCAGTGATGTCACAATCTGTTTTCTGTTTTTGGTTTTGTTTTTGTCTTTGTAAGTGTATTATAGTTTGTAAGTATGTTGTTACTAACACTATGAGTCTTGTTGCTCGAAATAAAATGATTATTATTAGATAAATTAATCAATGATTTGATAAGCGGCTGTTGGCTATTGAATACCACTCATTATGATAGTGAAACTCCTAACAATATATATAAACAACTGCGGTTCTTTTCAAAGCTGTGTAATGTCCATGAGATAATTTCGAGACATCGCTTTCCAGCGTCCAGCAGCTGAACTAATAAAGGCGTCCATCACAGGTGATTGCGCATCTCCGTCCAACTATAACGACCCCGGAGAGGTGGTATCAATCAACTTAGTCCAGACTACCATGCAGTAAGTAAGCTCAGAAAGCGTAAACGCGGTACTAGTTGTGGAAGAAGAATGTACAGGTGTGGGTAAAGAGAAACTGTAAAATAATAAATTTAAAAAAAATGTACATTCACCACAGTGAATGTGTGATGTATGTGTGTAATGTATAGGTTATAGTTAACAGTCACTGGGCGTACTTCATTGACACTGGGCCTACGAAATGATCTGTATGAGATGACTAATGCTTTGTTGATATGGTTGGTAGTCAATAGTAAAGCGGATTGACCAGGACACTACTGCCACAATAATTTAGTATCGTTACTGTTAGTCTGCATCATCTTACTGCTGGGAAAAGGCATAGTATCGTTATCATGGAAATTATTTTATACCCCTGTTGATCTCGAGGTAATTGTGAAACACATAAAATGGTGATAGATAGCAATGGCTTTCGTTCCGACAGTTTAGCCACGTTCATTGCGTCATTGGAGTTGTTAAGCAGACGAGTTTTTCAAACCTATGACGATGTCAAAATAAAAGAATGTCATGGTCATCGATTGCCATTACATGTGTATTAAGCAGTTACCCCACACATCTCTAATTGAATATTTCTGATTGTTCAAAATCAGGACGTCGATCAAGTACTTTCTGAAGTTATCTGAATTGGGTGCGTCTCATATCATATAAAGTTATTTGGTACCTATATTTTTATTTCAATAAAGTTCACAAGATGTAACAAACATGAGATATACCAACTGCTGATATAATTTCATTACATATAACATTTATACTCTAAAACTTATTTCGTATAACGTAATTGGATTTATTAGGTCTTTCGTTTAAAATATATATTGATACCGTCATTATGGTTAACACCCCGATTCAGAACAATCCAACTCGGATAGTTAGGTAAGAAAATAAAAAAAAAGTTTTTAAAAACAAACTTTTATTTAAATAAAAACGTAACGTAACGTAAAAAACGTAAAAGAAAGAACGACGCGAACTAAAAAGAAAAAAATAAATTTAGTTGTCATTTTAAAATCATTTAAAAATAATTTAATGATATTGTGTAGTAGGTTGTACAAACCTGTATGACGGATAATAAAATATTGTTTTTAAAAACTTTTTTTTTATTTTCATTTTATTTTTACTTTTTAGTCTTATTGATTTATTATTAACATCTTTTTTTACCATATTTTATTTATTTATTTAACATCATTATTTTATTTATTTACACCACTTGGAGCGGCGCTATACTGAATTTAGTGTGATGTTACTAAATTTATCGTTTTCTACTCTTCAAGCCATTTAATTTGATACCCATACTAGAGGGGTTGTAAAAATATAAGTATAATCCACCATCTTGGAGCGGCGGCCATATTGAATTAAGTGTGATGTTATTAACTTCAAACGATTTTAAACGCATATCAAACGATTTTAATTCATTGTTTGTTATATATATGTTCACGGAAAAGTGTGCGATCCGTCATTCTATACAATTCCTAGGAAGAGTGTACAATTCCTAAAATAGATAGGAAATCTATGATATATTTTTAATATGCACTTTTCCAAGGAACTCTATACATTTCCTAAATAGCAATCGGAAATCTTCAAAATTCAATATGTTGTGCTAATAGACGACGTGGATGCAAGAGCGCGAGCGAAGGGCACCCCGAGGTTAGGTTTGGTTAGGTTCCTTTAAACCCTGCAGACAGAAATAGGAGCCCCGCGATCGACTTCAACGACGACGTCGTTAGAAATAAAACATGCAGCATGCTAAATTTATGATTTAGAATATTATGCTTAATCATCAATATGATTAGAGAAATTTACAAACTTATTTTATTTCTTTTAGTCACAGATAGCATTACTTTTTATATATTTCCTAGTATCATCTTGGAATTGCATACAATTCCTAGGAAATACATACATTTCACAGGAAATGTGTGTATTAAAGAATCTTTGAAAGATTATTTTACACGTTTCCTAAGTAGGCTCGGAATTGCATATATTTCCTAGGAATTGTGTAAAATTCCTAGGTTTCATACATTCCCGGTAACATATACATAAATTAGTTGGTTTAAAATTATATCATACTAACTAATAATTAATAACTGATCATTATATCAAATAAATTATAGATTCAGTTGTTATAACTTGTAAATATTAGAGATTTTGTAATTATATCATAATATATTTCTTACCCATCTGAATTTACATCTTTCCTAAAAAAACTATAAAAAAAACCGGCCAAGTGCGTGTCGGGCCACGCACAGTGTAGGGTTCCGTAGTAGCCCGTTATCACAATGTAGTACGATTCTGTTGTTCTATAGTCTGAATATAAAAAAATAAAAATAAAAAAATAAAATGTTTCATATTTTGTTTTTCAATGCAAGTCTTTACCCGTTATAAACAAGCAACTACTTCATCTTAGTCACTTTAAAGGATTAATGCTAAGGATTTTGTATTTGGTACAAAATTATCCAACAGCCAAGTTCAACGACTATTACCGCTAAACTAATAAAGTTATCTTAACCGCTATACTTTTCCTTTAAAGTTCATGAAATGCACTATCATCGTGAATTTTTCCAGATTTTTCAAGCCAGCTGTTTAGGTTTTAGAGGGGGGGGGAGACGCCCTACTGGAACAAAAATTTGCACTTTAAAGTTTAATATTTCGTAAATGGAGCATTAAATCGAAAAATAATTTTAGCAACCCCCAAGTCATTTTAGAAGGCCTATTTAACGATACCCCACACGATGGGGTACACGACGAAAAAATATTCATCCCCACTTCACATGTAGGGGAGCTACCCTAAAAAAAAATATTTTCCAAAATTTTAGTTTACCACTTTATCGGCGTGATATATGTATGTCGCATCACCGGGTGGCCGAGATGCGAGACATCGGGTCTTCTTTACGATCCGACATAGTTTAGACAGGTGTGGGCACTGCAGTGGGTACTCGAACGAAAAGATTATTTGAATTTACAGTAACTTTAATAAACTAGCTATTTACAACAGAAACGCACACGTGCGTCGGAAACAAACACGTGCGTTGGTATTGAGCGTTTGCCGAGACTGTCCGAGCTCGGCGACTGTCCACTGTAGACTGTCGCAACACTCGGTCTCTCCACCAGTCCTCGCTGCATCCCCTCTACCGACGATCGTGTCCAAGCGGTAGGGCTCGCTTGCGTTTCCGATCACATGATTCTTCGTTTACCAAACAAATTGTTAGATGGCGCTGTTCACTATACCGTAGCGTCATCTATCCACGACACGGCCATCCCTGACTAGCACCCGTCCTCGGGTGTAGTACCTGCGGACCAAAAATACTCACAGAGTAAACAAGCTCGGCTATCCTGCCAATACCTAATAACTAAGGTAACTCGGCCTATCCTGCCAATACCTAATTACTAAGGTAACTGTATCTCATTGTTACTTTAATTTCCTTAATCTTAATTTTATTTACAATGCCTTGTTGTCAAGATTTCACGCCTCATACAACATTATTCATTAGAAAAGGTTCGATCATTAAGTTGAACCAAAGAAAGTCAACATTGTAACAAATCAGTTACTATTTACCAAAATCTGTGCAAAAACACAGTCCAGAATCACACCAATGATTCTTACCAGATCAGTTAACACATTTTCTACTGCACTTAAGGTGCGGTTGAGACTAGTCACGACATGTGCTTCCTACACATGAGGTGCTCTGTGCATCAACACAGACTAGAATCGACCCTTTGATTCTCAGAAAAAGAATACTAGAACATGAAGCGGTCTGTGCACCAACACAGACAAGAATCGCACCAACGATTCTCAAAAATCTAACGCAATATGTGCTACAACACATGAAGCACTCTGTGCACCAACACAGACAGGACTCGACCGATCAACAAGTTGTAGTTGAATTTACCGAAATAAAATTCATAGGCAATGTATACTCAACTCATAAAACTTTTATTGTAAACTGTGCACCACACAGGTCAGAATCGCACCAACGACTCTACACATCTACCACCACATATGCTACAACACATGAGGGGCTCTGTGCACCAACACAGAAAAGAATCGCACCAACGACTCTTTAGACATCTGCCGCCACATATGCTACAACACATGAGGGGCTCTGTGCACCAACACAGAAAAGAATCGCACCAACGACTCTTTAGACATCTGCCGCCACATGTGCTACAACACATGAGGGGCTCTGTGCACCAACACAGAAAAGAATCGCACCAACGACTCTTTAGATATCTAGCGCAATATGTGCTACAACACATGAAGCGCTCTGTGCACCAACACAGACAGAAATCGCACCAACGATTTCTTATAGACCCATCGCCACATGTTACTCATGAGGTGCGGTCTTAAGTTTTGAGTTTGAGTGTACAAGCCATTCTTAATCACAGGTGGTTTCACTACCACTGTCCTTAACTGATGTAACTTGGTGATCGGGTACCCTCCTCACAAAATCATGAGAGTATTCTTAGGTTCGCTCAGTCAAGCGCCTTTAAAACAATCATTAAAAGCAAACTTAGAGACTAACTTTACTTTAGTCAAATCGAATGTTATCGTAATTGCATTTTTTTAAGACCCTGTGTCACGTGGTCTACTATCTCATCTAAGTTAATATCAGTCAACTCATCATCAGTTGTCACTAAGCTAAGCCAATACACTTTGACGCAACCACTATCTTTGATGATAGAGCGACAGAGTTGTAATAAAATGGATGTGACTCACCCAGTATTCATCTGCTCGGATTGCTGACATAGCAAACTTGAACCGTATCACTCGCTACTAGCCGCTGCTGCAGGCGCTGGCCCGAAACCGCCTGAGCACCTCGCCATACTAGCGCCTCCATTATTGCTTCGTGGACCTCTCGAAGCAAAATGTCTGGTGTTGCCGCATCGAAAACAGATGCGGTCTGAAACTGTCATCCTGCTTGCACTCGTTCTCGTGTGTTAATCTATCAACAAACATACAAGCAAAGTATCACATAGCTCGGTCACTCCTGACCAAATATGGTACAGGCAAAAAAACACAATGAAAATTTGAACAAACTAAAAAAATTGCAGAGTTCAGAGCATTACTTATTATTTGATTCCTAAATCTCAAGATCACAAAGTAAACAATCAACTAAGCCAATAAAACATCCTTAGAGCATCACAAAACACAAAGCAGGAATCTTATTCGTGGCCTGTGGCTTTTCATCAAACCCAACAAACCTCACGTTTGTTTCTATAAATTCCTCTGAATTCCGAGTCCCACGGACTCTATGGTCTCTACAAGACTCGACCTCCGCCAGAGCCACCCGCGCACCGTGTATCCACGGACTACTAAAAGCAGATACCGACTTCTAACGGACTACGGCTACGAAATGGCTACTGGTACGGTTTCGACCAGCCGACCTAAGATTCACCACTATCACTCGACTTAATCTCTACTCTGTTTCATCAACAAGACTTTTACTTGGCTTTCCTTAAATTCGTTAGTAATACTCTGATTTTCTGGCATTTTTCGCAAACTCCCATATGAAGACTGATGAGATCATTAAACGGGACTCGACTCTTTAAAATCTGTTTTATCAATTTGCAATAAGCATTCAAATTAGAAATCAAAAATTAGGCTAATCTAAGAATTTGAACTATCTAGTTTCGAGATTACCGAGACCAAGTACAACGATTCCACACTACGTTAGTCAAAGAAAACAAAACCTCAGATATCCCATTCACGGTCCCACACATTTGTCACATGCGCACTTCCCGCAGGAATGCCGAGTCATCCTTGACTCTACGGTCTTGGCTTCAAGGCTAGACCCGACCATACTACCCAGAGCTACCGCGTATACCACGTACTCACGATACTCTGGTACGGTCTCCGACCCAATTAACCGAGAACCTGAGTACACAAACTAAAGTGATGCCAGCTCATCATCCATTTCTACAATCTCAATTGGTACTTGGCGCTCGGGCATCTTCCGAACACGGTCATAGAGCGTATTTGTAAGTACGCACCTAAGTCAACCTACTGCCCAAAAAAAACACCAACCAGAGCCACGTACCATCGTTATCCACGTTACAACAATAATCTTTTTCACTAAGAGCCTTAGACACCTGGAAACCCACACACGAGTAAACCACTCTAACGCCACGGCTCTCCGGCCGACTAGCAATCGCATTGCTCTCACACATCCAGCGCATGGATCCGTGTGCATCACCCTGTGACTACACACTTTCTACTACGGCCGATAGAGAACCCCTACTCGTGTGGTTCCCACTACTTAGGCTTGCTCATCACCACTGTGATCACCGTCTACTCCGATTGGTACATGACCTACTGGCATCATTCGTAATCTATAGTGAGCGTCTTTAAAAATTGCATTTTAAACTAGACTGGGCTTTACTTCTCAATGTAACTGTTTTTGCTGTTGTTTACAAGGGAAGCACTCAGTACCCGAGTCATAACAAAATGAAAACGACTCACCAGATTCGGTAGACAATAGATCTGTAGCTGGCTTAATGGTACAGACATTCACTCACTGTCACTGCCTCCTTGGCAGAAATCGCGAAGCTTCTTGCACGGAAAACACCGTCCTTGATCAGCGATTATTCATAGAGGAGATCCACAGAGTGCAGCGCTCTCCGACACTACCATTCTGCTTGTACACGTCCGTGTGTGTTAACCTGTAACCACAAAAACAAACCAACAGCAGTACATGTTCCACTTGGCAGATTCTGTTTACCAATTCTGTTTACACATTGTTATCGAAACGCATTACTTAATTTTGTAAAAACGATAGCAATCATCGACAACAAAAGATTCCTCTAAGCCTTAGTAATAACAGGGACAGGTCAGGAACTATATCAATTTAGATCACATACAACGCTCATGGCCCTGCTGCCGCAGCAGCTAGTGACACTCATGCCACCAATATCGTCATCACCTCAAGTGATACGATCAACATACTTCACTTTACATAGAGTCCACAACTCCCAGGTCACTACAAGACCAACACAACAATAGTCTCCATTGAGATCCTTGTCCCCGCTGCACCACCAGCTGCCCATCGCTCCCTGAACAACTCACAAGTGAGTTGCAGTTACGACTACAGACAAGTGCGTACAGTGCGACTTAACCGTCTTCTACGTTTAACTCGTTAGGAACACTACTTAGAGGCATCTTTCGTATGCGACCGTGAGCATACTTGTAAGTACGGTTAGAATTTAAATCTTTTAACGTATGGGGTCACCATCCAAAACATCAACTAACTTAAGCGGACCTCTGAACTTCCGATCTAATTCTGATGATCTGAACTTAGTATCTGATTTTGCTACTCATTTTCTACTAACACTCAATCGCCAATGTTGTTATAGCTGCCTTTGTTCTATCATAATATTACTTTGCAAGTAAATGTCAGGTAAAAATGTAATGAAATCTCAATTTGTTGCTCACTAATCGCAACGCTACATATGATTTGTTCTGTGCTGAATACACGCGTTTGACCAATACCCGTCAATACAACAACGGTATTAACTCGATTGCCACTTAATTTGGCTGCACAACTCGCTTTTACTAACGAGCATTCAGCACCAGAATGGTAAACAAAACAATACAGCTCACCTTTATTTTGTAACGTGCCTGAGGGCAGATTAACGTCATCCACTCGCCCTTCTCTTCACTACTTCCAGCACGTTGTCTACCATCAGCTTGGCTGCCACTGCTCGTGCAGGGCCGCGATATGTCCTGGTTTCTCACTTGCAGCACACGAAGGGTTTCAATGACGGCTGCGAGGCTGCTTGGCTCGATTCTCAAAGTCACTCCATGTCCTTATCCAGGTGAAATCCAGTCAAAGAAATATCGCACCGTGACGTCAACGCTCAATTCTCCATAGTTTTTTCAGCTCGAGTGTATCCCAGTTCTGATGTCGCATCACCGGGTGGCCGAGATGCGAGACATCGGGTCTTCTTTACGATCCGACATAGTTTAGACAGGTGTGGGCACTGCAGTGGGTACTCGAACGAAAAGATTATTTGAATTTACAGTAACTTTAATAAACTAGCTATTTACAACAGAAACGCACACGTGCGTCGGAAACAAACACGTGCGTTGGTATTGAGCGTTTGCCGAGACTGTCCGAGCTCGACGACTGTCCACTGTAGACTGTCGCAACACTCGGTCTCTCCACCAGTCCTCGCTGCATCCCCTCTACCGACGATCGTGTCCAAGCGGTAGGGCTCGCTTGCGTTTCCGATCACATGATTCTTCGTTTACCAAACAAATTGTTAGATGGCGCTGTTCACTATACCGTAGCGTCATCTATCCACGACATGTACATATTGGTACCAAATTTCAGCTTTCTAGCGCTAACGGTCACAGAGATTAAGCGAGGACGGACAGACAGACAGACGGACGGACAGACAGACAAGGCGAAACTATAAGGGTTCCTAGTTGACTACGGAACCCTAAAAACCGGGCAAGAGCGAGTCGGGCTCGCACACCGAGGGTTCCGTACCATCATATATTTTTAAATTTTCATCGGCGAGGCCTATGTTCATCAAAGAATTTGAACACTGTGTACTGCGGTGTGTAATATTGCAATTTTATCCCATGACCGATAGTGGAACTAATGTAACTTTTGTTGATGATTTTTGAAAAAGAGGGCTATTTAGACTTCGTTTTATTTTTCCTGTAATCTTGACATAAACTTCTATCACATAGAACTATTTCAGATTTTTCAGGGGGGGACGGTATTTTTTTTAATATTTTTCATCAAAAGTCGAAATCTATGCGGTCTAAAAAAGAAAAAAAATGTTTGCCCACATGCCCTAGTAACCCCACTTCGAATTTTCAGAGCCCCTTTCAGTACCTGTTGCAAAAAATATACATATATTTTTATTTCTTTCTTATTTGCAAAATAGTTGGACAAACGTCATCTAAAACTATTCCAAATATCAAGTTGATAGCATTAGTAGTTCTTGAGATATCCAGCTGTGACAGACAAACAGACAGACTGAGTCTCACCATAAGGGTTCCGTTTTATCTTTTTGGTATGGAACCCTAAAAACAATAAACCTTCTGCATCTAGTTCCTAAGTGTTAGGACAGTGTTGGAAACTTGTTGGAATGACTCAACTTGCTCTGTCTAGTTCGCAACTCCGATAATTGGATTAATAGTCCTCCTTGTAGATTTGGGGCAGTAATGAGTCGTTGAAACCGTATTAGTGAAGGGGCAACTTGAAGACGCTGCGTAGTTTTCTGAATAGAATCGAAGACAATGTCCAAATTTATCGTGGGATTTTCACATTAAGGGCAGCATTTTGTGTGATAGAAAACAGGTAAAGTAGGTATTTATCGCAAGCATTTTAGCATTGGCTCTGGGATGGCAAAGCATCTTTGATGCCTCTGGGATTGCAGACGTCATCTTATCCAATGTCATGAAAAACTATTGTCAAGTGTGATAATATTACTAGGTAGTATTGGGTTATATCCCTATGATAGTCCATCATGATGACTATGCATTGCGTAGAGTCGTAGTCAGACAATTGTCTCTCATATACAACAGAACATCCGCCTCATTACAACCAGCCATCAATCAAAAACAAAATACTAGGAATTTCACTCCTAAAAAATTTAAATGAGCCACTTCCTCTTGATTCCATGAGCAACCCGTGAATTACTGTCAGAGGTCAATCAGTGACCCCGGCGTGACCCAGTGCCGCCTGTTCTGACGCTCGAACATGCATTAATATTAATTCGTGCCATAACTGGCAAGTCGCACTACCGTTAACATGCCGGATGTAAGGGGGGGGGGGGGGGGGGTACAGGCGTAGGGCCACAAGTGCTCTTGTTTTGGTACTTCAGTTTTATGAATAAGGAAGAGTAGGTAAAGACCTACTCTCCCAGCTTGTATGCTGCAGTTAATGATTCTTATATTGCAGCATCTAAAATAAAGTAGGAATGGAATCCATGGATTCTTATCGTACAGTTGCTTGTGATTCTTAAATGGAAGCTCTTTAGGAAGACTTTAGTGAAACGAGGAGCAACATCAGACCGAGCCGAAGATGGCGGGATGAACTTGCCTCTTATGTCATACCGAAAAGACTATCCCGCATTAGTAGATAACTTAAGTGTCCCTTTTCCCTACAATGGAAAAATCAAGCTTGATCAATAGATAGACGAACTGCATTAAACTGAGTACAAAATATATTAGGACTTACAACAGCCGTTTACAACTCTATCGGGAAACACAATGTTGAGCTGTAGGCGTTTGCGATCCGACACAGAATTATGCCAGCATGCTAATTTCATGCAGTTGTAGTTGAATACTTCAGGGAGGCAGATTTAGGCTCGTAACGTCCAATTGTCCGATCTAGTCCATTTTAACACGTGCCCCGTATGTCAGTGTTATGTGCACGTTTGTAACTCTTACGGGCTGCACGTAGCACACCGGGGTATCACTCCTGTTTCGACATATTTATGTGCACTGGACGCAATCAGGGTAACAGTGAGTTTACAATTCAGGTGAGACGTTGCACTTTGTCAGATAATAGAATAGAATAGAATTTTTCTTTATTAAAGTAACCAAGACTCAAACTCAAACAAGATTGTTAGTAAAACTTACGACTATGTTAGTAAGCACAGACACTAAACAAAAAACACAAGAAATAACGGTTGGTCACCGTTGCGACATCCCATGAGAGACGGCACAACAGTGACCCACGTAAAGACAGTCAAGGCGACTAGCAACCATGTTTAAGACACTGTTGGAGCTGCCGTTGCAGACCCCTGAGTGTTAATGTTGCAGACCCCTGAGTGTTGAACACAATTATGTTCTGTAGCGTGTCATTATAATGACACATTATAATGTTCCTGACAAACTCGTGCACTCGACATTATAATGTTCGGTGGTGAATCATGAAAAGTCAAACTTCGTGTTTATTTATTTTTCAATTGTATAATAAAGATGGGAGTACGTTCTTTTATTTGTGTATTAATTAATATCTTGGTTCATTTCATGAGAAACATGTTAATAACAGAGAAAAAAACAATGCTACAAATCAGAAAATTAAACGAACCGAATACAAAAAAAAATGTTATTGCAATCATACCCCCCGGAACCTTTAACCCTGTGAATGTTCAAGGCGTGTATTGTTGTGTAGTCCCGGGCAGGCGGGCGGTGGTTGCGCGAATCAATCGGTCAATGTTTGCACGACAGTGTCCGATTGTCTGTCTACGGAGTGTAATCCCGCTGTTTATAAGTTTATTCCCTCTAGCCCGACTTGTAAGCAAACCTTTTAAAATATTAACATTTATAAGTATTTACGTTACGTACCTACCTACGTATAAAAATACTTTTCAATTTGTTAGGCGTTTTTAGAATCGCCACATGTATTATTGTATTTCGGGAAAGCTTAATATAATTCGCTATAATGTTAACGTTATTCTAAAAATCGTATTATCGAATTATTTTTTATTGGTTTGTTGAAAGAAAACAAAATCCGAAGAGCTCTTTAAATACATCTTATCAGTTTACCAATAAAAACAGCAATTTTAATTGATTAATGTAATGTCACATTATCCTGCCTATTTCAGAACAGCCAGCGTTGTCTTCCCAGAAATAATTAAAAAAGAACGAAGAAAAACATATTTTTCATAACAAAAAACACACAAAACGTCAAGAAACTGACAGGTAGGTGTACCTCGCTGCCTCCCTATTATGCCCGACAATGGCGCCTACACAAAGAGCGCAAATTGCCCACTCAAATTATACGCACTCGTTTAGCTAGCGATTTGGCACGTGCCGTACTAGCCGGCGATTCTTCACATTGTCCGCAATATGAACATCATGGCGCTCGGTAATGGCGCGGCCTCACTGTATTGATTTTGAATTAAAATGGCTATTGTGTGAACTGAGTTGATTTTTGTGATAACAGATTACGGCAAAAAAAGTCTCTGCACGGAGATGGTTATTTTTAAGGCAGATCGAGTGATCTGCACCTTCTTTTGTTTTGCAATGGAACTACCTATTTGAGGAGACCCATGTTTCTTCATTACACCCCCATAAAATAGCACTCTAATCAACCTAAGAATTTATCAATGACTCGCACATTATAACCGTGAAAGAAACAAAGTAAGGATATCAATTAAAAAACAATTAAACAAATGAGGAATTCATTGTCTGAACCCCAATAAATAGAAATGGGTTTACAATAAGTAATTACCTTAAAAGGGTGAATTTATATACCCAGTCAGTCGTGGAGTAATGTGATGTATTGCGAAAGTAAGGCAATTGTAATACCCAGAGGTGCCGTACCATAAAATGTAGTTACGATTGTGGGGCAATGTAGAAAACTCGGCAATTCGGCATCAAACTATTGTTGATCTAACTTTTGTCCCTCTATATAATAACGACATAACCCAGTTTGGCAATCGTGTAATAAAAATAACTGAACCATTTCTGGAATTACGGTTCCCAAATTAATAGTCCAATTTGGGAAAAACATGAAAATATGTCATTGATTTAAACTTACGATATGACCGCAAACTACCGATCCGATATCGTTATGGCTAGACAGAATCCGGAATGAATGTGGTTGAGTTCAAATTGAGTTTTTTAACACAAATACGAGTTTTATGAAATTAAAGCAGTAGGTAGGTATACACATACCGACAAAAAACATATTTTCATTCATCCTATGCGCGCCCACATTCACATTGCTGATTGATTAAACGTCGTGTTCTCTTTGTATTCACATTGAATCCCTACTTCAGTATCTAACATCTCATCACCCACTGCGAAATGTAAATTAATCAGTATGTGTGTGTGTGTGTGTGTGTTAGCGCCTAAACACCGCAAGCCTCAAGGATGCAATAAGGCAGTTACGTCACCGTCTAAGTGGGGCATTAGAGTGGCGACACGTCGTTAATATGCAGCTCCCGGGCGAGGGCCTGAGAGAGGGGGGGGGGGGGGGGGGGAGCCGGGGAGCCGGGGGGGACAGTGACGCTGGGTTAATGCGAACAGGTGGGTAATAGCGCTAATGTCAGAACACCAGCTACTAATGTAGTGCCATGCTGTTAGAGAGAGCGGTGATGCGATCCTGATGAAGAGATTAACTTAATCAGAAATGTTCTAGTACCTACATAATTCAAGTTAAAAGTTTTTCTGCTATAGACAAAATTGTCAACGTTTTATAAGCTTGAGTACGAGACTTTTGACTACGTTGTGTGTATAATTTATGTCTTTTTGAGGGTTGTGTACCTCAAAAGGAAAAGTAACCCTTATAGGATCACTTTGTAATCCGTATGTCCATCCCGTAGGAATATCGAGATAAAAAGTAGCCTATAATTGTTAATAAAAGATGTCAGCTACCTCCACACAAAATTTTCCAAGTCCAGCCGTTTGAGCGTGAAGAAGTGTGTTTGTGGGAGTCTTACTGACTAAAACCCACCCGTGTTCCTTCCTTAGCTCTTTATGTTCCGGGCCAGCGGTAACCCCACAATCCCGCTGACCCGGCAGGCTTCAGCTCTAACGGGCCCCTTCAATTGATACGCGTCGTCCGGCACGGGCATGGTCCTGACCGGACGGTGAGCTACCCATTACTCTCCGTCCGCAGGGCTGCGCCTACGGTGGCCGGGAGTCGTCACGCGGCTCCCGACGCCCGGAGCGTCTCCCGCGGCAGCTGGGACGGGAGCATCTTTCTCTCAGCCATCCCGCCACCTCCTTCGCTAGCATGACTGCTTCGGAGAAGGAGGTGACTGCCTCCTACTCCCTCTCGCTCCGGACCATGGCTTGAACCAGGGCTGGACGCGAGAGGTCGCCGCCGCTGCCGATCGCCTCTACGAGGACACGGCGGTACTCCGCCCAAGCGGGGCAGACCTCCACCGTGTCCTCTGGGCGATCCTCGCAATGGTAACACCCGGGCGTTTCCTCCCGCCTGATGATGTGCAGGAATATCCCAAAACATCCATGTCCGGTGAGAACCTGCGTCAAGCGGTAGGTGAGGGCGCCGTGACGCCTCTCTAGCCACTCCTCAAAGAGGGGTATTATCGCCACTATCGTGGCGTGCCCTGCGCTAGGTTGCGAAATTCGCTCTTTCCATGCCGCCATGAGATCGCGCCGGAGGTCCGTTCGCTCCACCGCGATTTGCCACGGAAGCGGAGTTGTTGTTTTGAGTTGCATCATATCTTTAAATTAAACTATAACGTGGCAATTTCGAAGTTGTGCTTCTGGCTGGCAGTCGCCACCTAATCAAACAAAAAGAACTGAAGAAGAATTGTGGGGTTTATACAAAGAAATACTGTAATAATATCATTTTTACATTGAGTAAGCACTGTGAGCGCGTTCACGAGCGTTCCGAATTGTTGACTGCTCCCAGCTGTCACAATCGTAATATCTAAATCGGAACGCAAGTTGATGTGAGTGCTGTGAGCGATTATAGCTAATTCGGAATACGGCCTAAGAGCCACTTTACGAGCAAGTGTATTGAAAAGTATGTTGTGGATATGCCTGATTGTTGAAACTAATTGTTTGATCAAACGTGCTCGGTTTAAGCGCCATTGCAGCGTGAAATGTTATTAGCACGACATGGCTAACAAAATCCTTGACAAAGTCCAGTATCAAAATTACCCACATATTGATACTTAGCCTGTCGCATTTAATAACTGAGCTCATAATGAACAAGTAATTGCTCTCTAAATTGGGCTATAAACGGTGATGTTGTCCGCACAGGAGACCCAGAAGGTCCATTTTATACGTTGCTCTGGAATAGGAGTGGAAGTAAAGTAACACGACAAGCCGAAGACAAGACGGTATTCTTCGGACATATTTCAATGCAATGAAATAAATAGCCTTGTTGTGTAAAAAAAAAAGAGAACAAGCTGCCAGTTAGTAATATTCTGGGCTGTTCGTGACTGCGACTGACAATAGTAGGAATATTCTCTGTCAGTAGCAGTTGATGTCCGCGGTTCGTTTCGTTGGATATGATTTCTTGGGCGCGATTGAACATTGTATGGAGTGAAGCTTCGGTGTCATCTCTGTAATATCGTTCTCCCTGTGGTCATTACGCGTAATAACCGAGGAGTTGCGGAACTTGCGATACCGGCCGGCTCTCGTATGACCCGCTCAAAGTTTCCTCTCCATGAAAACATACGTATAGTTTCCGTGGAAAATTAATAAAGCACCTCATCGGTTGATATTTGATGTCAACATTGACTACTTACTTACTGCAAATCTATTAGAAGACTCGTTTATTGATACTAATTCTGACAGAAATTACATTAGTATAATGAAAGAACGAAACTACATTTATTTAGCACATACTAAAAGGCAAAGGCACCCAGCATAATTATTTAAAAAAAAAAAACAGGGCAAGAGCGAGTAGGACTCACGCACCGAGGGCTCCATAATATCATGTTTTTAAATTTTCATCGGCGAGGCCTATAATCGTCAGAGAATTTTAACACTGTGCATTGTGGTATAGAATATGGCAGTTTTATGTCAGCGCCATCTCTTGACCGATAGTGGAACTAATATATCTTTTGTTGTTGATTTCTGAAAAAGTGTGCTATTTAGAGACTTGGTTCTATTTTTCCTATAACCTTTGCATAAACTTCTATCACAAAAAATTATTTCAGATTTTTCTCTTTGCAAAACTTCGGAGATAAGGGGGGGAACGGTATTTTTTTTGGCCTAAAAAAAAATAAAAACACATGCCCTAGTGGCCCCACTTCAAATTTATCCAACCCCCTTTCAGTCTCTGTTGAAAAAAATATACCTACATATATTTTTATTTCTTTCTTATTTGCAAAATAGTTGGGCAAACATCATCTAAAACTATTCCAAATTTCAAGTTGATAGCATTAGTAATTCTTGAGATATCCAGCTGTGGCAGACAGACAGACATACAGACTGACTGAGTCTCACCATAAGGGTCCCGTTTTTACCATTTTGGTACGGAACCCTAAAAAGAAACATATAGAAAGTGTAAAGTGCGTAGTATTAAAATAGAGGTTTAAGCAGCATCTTTCACGGTATCAAACAGATGTTGCTAATACCGCTGATTATAAAAGACCATTTCAGACACCATCTACATGGTCAAGATTATTTCGGGGTTTTTATACACACATTGACATTGATGAATTTTATATAAACAATGACATGAATTTATATGTAAAGTATTTTTTGATTTTAACCGACGAAAAAACGGAGGAGGTTCTCAAGTCGACGCGTATTTTAATTTTTTTTATTATTTAATTATTGTGAATGTGAAGACTATGTGGGTCATTTCTTTTTTCTGTTTTCCTTCTTACATAATCAGCCTATAATGTTCCCACTGCTGGGACACAGGCCTCCTCTCGGTGAGAGGGAGTGGGCCGTAATCCACCACGCGGGCCCAGTGCGGGTTTTCCTTCTTAGTTAGTTTTAATCATGTTTGTTTTAGTAATTTAAGGTTTGAGTACCTAATTTACGCGGCCTATCCAAATGTCGTTTCTTTGGTATTGTTGGTCGATATCTATGGTTGGTCAATTCGTTGAGCCCCTCAAGTTCGATTTTTGACAAATGCGTGCACTGACTGGACAAGTTTGCTCAATCTGTGTGGTTCTTTCCTCAAACGACCATTTCAGACACCAACCTTCCTGGTCTTCACATGATATGACCAAGATTTTGTCTGGACTTTAATAGAGATTGTGACCTCTGAGTTTGTTTCGGCCTTTCTTCTCAGAATAGTCAGATAGGGAACGCCGACCTCATCTACATAGTTTAAAAAAATATGACTGACGGGTAAAAGTGTTTGTACAAACCTACTTACAGAAAATAAATAATTTATCATAAATCTGCGGAGAAATAATAATTATAAAAGCTGTTACTAGTACTGGATACCTGGACAGCTCAAAAAGGTCAGAAACACGTCATTGATCACACAAAACAATATCCGCACGGTGACGTCAGGTGACGGTTCAGGGGATCAGAATAAATCTAAAATAGCGTCTCATCCTGACTATAACAGTAGCCGGTCCATTTGTCAACGCAGCGGTTAAAATCTGGGCCGCGCCACGAGCGCATGACGAATGGTAGCCTGCGACTAATTAATGTGCTAATAATCTTCGGAGACAAGCTCGGAAATATTCCCTCATCAATCTACATTATGGTCTAGTTCGCGTGACTGAATTAGATATGAGGGATTTTTCTTTGTAAGTGAATAAGTGAAGCGGTTTTCTTTGAAGCAGGCAATTGATTGTTTGATGGACGCAAGCGGTTAATAATAAATGGGAGTAACGAGGGCTTAGTTAGGAAGTCAAACTAATTAATTTATAAATTAAATGTCAGGAACAAACATTAAGTACCTACTTTTACTACAACAGGGTTACTCATGCGCCTATAAATAGTGCCTGCACGAAACCTAATTCCCTTGTCATTTAATTTCCGAGGTGTCTATCCACTGCAGTCAGTTCGGGGTTTATCGAAGCCCCGTCCACAACGGAGTGTGCCGTCATAGGAAGCCATTTGCGATGCTTAGTCGTTTCTAGCTAATTCGGGAAAATAATCTAATTGAACATTCATTTAAAAGGAACACGTTTCGTACCAAATACAGCCTTTAACTAAAAGGAAAGATTGAATTTCATATCAAATTCAATCCGAAAAGGTGCGTACGCACGATCTTCTGCTCGACCCATCTGTTTGTGTTTGAAGACGTTTTAATATGACCTGCAGAATTCGAACTAGCTTTAAGTCGGATGAAGGAGTATTATATTGTAAGCGTAGAGGCCCCACCTGAGACAGGGATATCACTAGCAGTAGACAAAAGTTGACTTATTAATTTTGTCAGCGTTTAATAATATATTGTGCTGTAATGCTGCTGGGTTCATCCATTTTTTTTTTTGGTTTATTGTTGCTACTGAATTAAAGCTATTCAATGTTGCCTTGTAAGTCATCCTTGACTTTGAACCCACAAACTACTTATCCTTATTTTGAACTACAAACGCAATATTGATACTAAAGACACAATACAATATATCCAAATTCCAAACTCACAATCCTAGTGTAACTACGGTTTATCCCAAGACAATTTATTATCTTCTAAAACAGTTGAGTTCGAAAGGTATGACGAATCGCATCCCATCTCCCCATCTTGCAGTAATTAATGCCACTGCGGTCTGAAAGCTGAAACATTGGCTCATTTATCAGCGCTGAGACTTCATAATTGCCTATGAAGTTCCCTACATCGGCCTTGAAATGGTATTAGCGGTGCGGAAACTGTTACAAGTTTTCCGTTTAAAATTAATGGTTGAAAAGTTTAGAGCAATAGCAGTATGTTTCATGTAATTAAATATTTCTTAGTCTGTAGTCCGTTCGGATATTTAATACATATCCTAGTTATACAGGGAAACCTATTATTAACCATACAATACTGTAATGCAGGTATACTCTGTTACATACTATTTGTATCGATGTTCGTGGCCAAAATAAAATAGTAATCACTTCGAAATATTGTAACTGTGACATAAATAATCATTTTGTAATTTAGTAATCCATGTCATTGGTACTAGAGGGTGTAATTTGTGAAAGAGCCACCCAAAATGAAATGCATCTTGGACATTCAAGTGTTTACAATGCAATCCATTGATTTGGAAACAAAGAAAAGAATCGTGTATCAGCTTCAAGGCGCATTAACCAAGTTCCTGTTGACAAGGAGCTCAGATCGGTTCTAATGTAAGTTTAACTCGTTAATCAAAGGTTACGATATGGCAATTAAACAGTCAGCCACAACAGCCTCTGATTAATCGGCGCTAAATATCCGTGGATCAGACCAGCTATTGCACCGATGCAGCTTATTTACGAACTTCCTTCATTCATCAAAGCAGTTCGAGTTTCGTTACTTACTTGAACTTCAACGTCATTAACGGGGGTATGTTCTAGTTTAAATACAAGCGCGTTTGTTTCACCAGGCTGATGTTGATGATATCCAACATAACATAGGGGTAAGGCAGAGGTGTATGTACATATAGTAGGTATACCCACATATAGTAGGTACACCCAAATTTGGCCAGTTATGTTTAATCCCTATCTAATAGGAGGCGAGGCTATTGCCAACAGTCGGGCCCGAATCCAAACTTAGGTCCGAGAAATTCCAGATAAACCCAATAACACTTTGCCCGACCCGGGAATCGAACCCAGGACCTCATGCTCAGCAGCAGCACTTGCGACCACTACACCAACCAGGCAGTTATAATAAAATCCGTCTCAGCATAATAATTGGACATAATCTGACAAATTAAGCTTGCCTAACTTTTTATTTTGTTGTATTCACTATTACATTATCAACTATAGTTGCTCCATGTTTCTAAACGTCATTGTCCATCGTCTTACTCGGTTTTCCGCTCCTTTATTATATGTGACCTTGCCTTTGTTCATTCTTCATCCATCAGTAGGTATTAAATATTCTGTCTTCTGTCCGTCCTCCATCTATCTTCCATACGTGTGGCCGAAATAATCGGTTTTTAAATATCCACGAACACAAATGACCAAATCTTTTGTTTACTTCAATAATTTAGTGCTATTCTTCCTCGTTCCTATAAGGCTGGTTGTACAATGTACATTGAGTATGACATTAACTAGCGCTTTGTTGTCACATCAGTGTCATGGCGCAGATGTCTGGAGCACAAAAGGGACAAGTGTCACACGCCTTCTTTTGTTTCTGGAGACACTCGGATCTGGACCTGACACAACAACGCTTATAAAAGATAAGCAAGTATTGCGTAGCCGTTCAACACAACAGTCATTCAACGTGCGTATCTGCTAGTGCGTAATTTTAGTAGGAATTTGTGTCTAATATTGTTCATATTTAAGAGCGTTTACACCGTACGGCATTTCATACAAACTTCCAAGCCCTTATTTTTCGAAATGAATGAACCGATTTTAATAAAACTTCATATGCCTAAGCAGGATACAAAGGTCTAAAAAGTTAGTAGAGAACATTTTCGAAAAATAGTGTTACAGCCAAATTAGACTGATTTAAAATTTTCCATAGAAACAGAGATTTCCAGTTATCTTTTTTAAATAGGACATTTCGAAAATGTTCTCTACTAGCTTTTTAGACGTTTGTATCCTGCTTACGCGTATGAAGTTTCATTAAAATCGGTCCATTAATTTCGGAAAATAAGGGTTTGAAAGTTTGTATGAAATGCCGTACGGCGTAAACGCTCTTAACCCAAAAGTGTGACATTTAAATTTGAAAAGTTTTGGGTCTAACCCCGAAATTGGAACTATCAAAATCATCCTTGGGTATTCCTAAAAGGAATTTCTCCGTACTGTGTGTTACGTTTTGTGCCCGGTTTATGGCAATTGGCTTACTGGAACACAAACGTGACATATTTTAAATATTTTATTTGTACATTTTACTCTTTAAAAAAGTTCAGCTGACCCTGGCTTTCCTTATATGAAAGAACATCACCAGAACAAGAAATGTGACTTTTATAAAGTTTACCATACCTACAACCAAAGTCCTTAGTTTCAAGCTATTAACCACTCAAGCTGGAGTGTGGCTGGCGTGTGGTCGTAACGTGGCTCGTGCGAGCTAATTCCAACTTAATGTGTGAAGTAAATACACGTCGGAGGCAGCCCTGGCACCAGACGAGCGAGCGTCGCCTCTGCACGGGATGGAATGCGCGCTTTGTGGGCTAATGCAGTGTGTTAAGGCGAAAACGGAAATAGAAAAACATGTAAAAGTTATCTGTTCAATATGTTCACATGTAATTCACTCCCTTTATAAAAGGATGGGAAAAAAAACTTTTTACAAAAAAAAAACAACCGACTTCCAAAAAAAAAACACTACAAATTGAAAAATAACTTTAATTTCGGAAGTCGGTGTCTTTGGTTCCGCATTTTCGTTTATTGACACCGACTTCCGAAATTAAAGTTATTGTTCAATTTGTAGTGTTTTTTTTTGGAAGTCGGTTGTTTTTTTTTTTGTAAAAAGTTTTTATTTTTCACTTTTTAGTGGGCCATCTGTGGTCTTCTTCATCAGCTCCACTTTACCAAATGATAATTTCCGAGAGCAAATGCTGAAGTTATTTTAAAAAATACCCAAATCGTTATAGCTTTGCCTATAAAATTTGAGGGTTTCCCTCGATTTCCATGGGGTCCTCTCATCAGATTCGAATTTGATGATAATGGGACCACCTCGAGAGTATACCCTTTCAAACAAAAAAAGAATTTTGAAAATCGGTCCACAATTGGCGGAGTAATCGCGTAACAAACACAAAAAAAAAAAAAAAGATACCGTCGAATTGAGAACCTCCTCCTTTTTGAAGTCGGTTAAAAAGTATGTGTATTGTACGCAATTTTTCTTTCCGTGCGACCCTGATTCGGACTATTACGAATATTTAAAACAACATTTTTCCAAATTGGTCCAACCGTACTGAAGTTATGCGCTTACCAGGAACAGCATTTCAGTTTTATTAGATTAAGGGCTGATTCTTCCATGTCCAGATAAATTTTATTCGAGGAATAAAATTGACGATTGACAGTTTTTGTATGAAATAACTGTCAAAATTTAAAAATTATTCCTCGAATAAAGTTACCAGATGATTGAAAAATCAGCCCTAAGAAAACTATGCTTTTAATGGTACTTTCTATCAGTCAAGAAATTAAATTAAAACAGATGAATACATAAGGGCAGTCGGGAGACCTCTTAGAATAGACGGTGTTCCACAGAACGGTCCCCCGACTTCCATATGAATTTATCTGTTTTAGTCTCGTTACCTAAATTCTTTAAGTCGGGGGTTTTTCAATTATTTATTCCTTTTCCAATTACATTTAATTTTATTATTATTTTGTGTCGGGAGTTTTTAAAATTTTAATTTAATTTTTTATTAAGACTAAATAGATTTTTTGTTTTATTATATCCTTTTTCTAGTTCTTCCTTTAATTATTAAACTTTCGTACAAGTATTTCATAGCTAAATCTTAGGTATTTCAGATCTAGTTTATAAAAAGGGACTGCGACACTATCTGATGTAGAAATACGTTTGTTAAGTAGGATAATTCCATTCGTAAAAATTGTCAAACTCAGTGGTCGTGGGTACCAGTCATCACTCCACTTTCCTCATCAATCTAGGGCATTGATCAGACAAAAAAATAATTTTCAAGTTTTTAGTTTTCATTTCGTTAGTTAATATTCCACATTCCCTTTCAATATAGTGAACATTATTCTACTTGTCAAGCCCTTGCATTTGATACCTATATTGAAGGAGTTGTGAAACAAAAATGTAATTCGGCATTTTGTGGTGGCGGCCATCTTGGATTTGAAATTTGTAATAGTGTATAATATTCTACTAGTCAAGCCTTTTCATTTGATATCCATATTAAAGGAGTTGTGAAAAATAAAATTAATTCGCCACTTTGTGGTGGCGGCCATCTTGGTTTTTAAATTTATCATAGTATATAGTATTCTACTATTTAAGCCCTTTCATTTGATACCCATATTGAGGGAGTAGTGATAAAATATGTAATCCGCCTTTTTGTGGCGGCGGCCATCTTGGACTGATTTTCATCAAACCTAGCTAAGAACACTCCCAAATAATTCACCTTTCAAACAAAAAAAACAAAATCAAAATCGGTTCATCCGTTCGGGAGCTACTATGCCACAGACAGACAGACACACACACACACCCCGACACGTCAAACTTATACACCCCGTCGTTTTTGCGTCGGGGGTTAATATCTGATGTAGAAATACGTTTGATAAGTAGGATAATACCATTTGAAAAAATGGACAAACTCAGTGGTCGTAGGTATTTACTACAACTTCACTTTCCTCATCAATCTAGGGCATTAATCAGACAAAAAAAATTTTTCAAGTTTTTAGTTTACATTTCGTTAGTTAATATTCCTCATTCCCTTTCAATATAGTGTACATTATTCTACTTGTCAAGCCCTTGCATTTGATACCCATATTGAAGGAATTGTGAAAAAAAAATGTAATTCGCCATTTTGTGGTAGCCGCATCTTGGATTTGAAATTTGTAATATTGTATAGTATTCTACTAGTCAAGCCCTTTCATTTGAAACCCATATTGAGGGAGTTGTGAAAAATTATGTAATCCGCCATTTTGTGGCGGCAGCCATCTTGGACCGATTTTCATCAAACATAGCTAAGAACACTTCCGCATAATTGACCTTTCAAACAAAAAAAAAAATCAAAATCAATTCATCCGTTCGGGAGCTACGATGCCACAGACACACACACACACACACACACCCCGACACGTCAAACTTATAACACCCCGTCGTTTTTGCATCGGGGGTTAATCACATTGACATGTTACATACATTCATATTATATGTCGGAGTCATTCGCTCAACCCATAATTATTGAGGAAGTTGTGAAAAAATATGTAATCCGCCATTACATATATACATTCATATTATGTCGGAGTCATTCGTTTGACAGATCGGGACGCCAGCGCCATCTGGTGGCGTTCGATAGAGTCTAGCCAGAGTTCGTGGGAGTCGAGGATAGCGAGCGGCGAGGTGGAGCGGCTCTCTTGATCATTGGACATCGTGCGAACAACATATGCTCAGAAACTGTCTCACGTTCCGTATCTAGTTGTGTCGTGTACCTAAAGTGTGTGATTCGCTAGTGTGATTAACTTGTTCGTAAAATTTAAATTATAATTTGATTTGAACTGTAGACGGTTTTCTATTGCGCAATAACCAACACTACCCATAGTACGCCCACAGTAGTTAAAATATGGCTGATGATAACGAGACCGACGTACCTTCTCCGTCACAAACATATCTTTTCATCCTGGATCGCAGACGAAGTCGCAGGCTAATACACGAGTACGCTTTTTTTTACCCGACTGCGTCAGAAGGAGGGTTATGTTTTTCGAGTGTATGTATGTATGTATGTATGTATGTTTCTTTAGCACGCTCTGTAGCCTAAACGGCTTGATCGATTTCAGCTTGAGAGGTGCCGTTAGATTCGTCTTAATTGTGAGAGTGACACTGGGTATATCAAAATTGAAAAAAAAAATTAAAATGGCCGATTTTTTGCGCAATATTATGTCTTCAAAATTTTTTTTTTCTGTCAAACCTATCGAGTGGGGTATCAAAATAAAGGGTTTTAAAAGGTGATTACAAAAATATATACAACTTATACGGTTAAAAGTAATTCGAAGTGAAAAATCGTAAAAAACACGTACCAAGATCTAAATCGTCTGCGAAATCTTTCACATTTATTTTGTAAACTAAAAAGCTGGAAATAAAAAAAAGTTATTTAAATTTGAAAATATAATAAAAATGATATGGGTCCCGCCTGCTTCCAACTTTTATTTAATTTAAAATGGGCTTGTTTTTAACTTTTCAGTTTTTTACCGCAGTCGGGTATTTTATTTTTGTAAATAACTTTTTTTTTGAAGTCCTTATTATGTTGTTATTTGACGTTATAATATAACTACCGATAGAACATCTACCAGCTTACATGACTTATTTTTATAATATATAAAACGCAATGAGTTTAAGTTTACCACTCATTCTTACACATTTAGTTGTCTTGTTGGTTTTGCTACATAATATTATTATGTTTGTTACATTTCTTAAAACTTTAAATCAAATCAAAAATCATTCATTCAAATTAGGCTGAGAGTCTGCACTTTTCGAATGTTAAAATTACTTATGACAGTCCCCCAAAACGCCGGCCTTTCACATTAGGGAAACAATATAACTATATCCTACTCTTACTTTAAACTATACAGGGTTACTTTTCAAAGACCATCCAAATTTTTATATTGTCCCTGTATAATATTATAAACGCGAAAGTTTGTGAGGATGGATGGACGTTTGTTACCTACTCTTTCACGCACACATATATATTCCCACGGGATCGAAACTTATGCGGGTGAAACCGCGGGGCGCTGCTAGTAACTATAAAACAATAGAAAGAAATCCTGAAAAGTCGAGTTTTGGTTAAGTTGGTTGGTTGGCACCTCAGTAGTGTGTATGTTCCTAGTTATCATGGTAGCGTTGGTAACTATGTAGTTACGTGTCTATGATGCATTCATTTGGGATCCCCCGCGTCCGATCCACAAAGCCAGGCGTAATGTAATCTGCGCCACACCTGTCCAGCCAGTCCTCTGGGACGCCTTACATTGTACATAGACACGATTGGGTACACCAATACAATATATCACTGTTAATAATTAGAGATACATGGAATCATACAAGCTACTAAACATATCATGTGAGACAGTTTTAAGGTTTTGGTGAATAATACGGAGAATTAATAATGATAGAGAGAGAATTACTTGTTTCGAAAACAGAATATTATCGTATATATTATATTGAAGCTTGTAGTACTAGTTGTATACAGACAACGTTGGCGTATTTCTTAGTAACAATGAGGGCTGGAGGCTAATCCATTATTCACGCAATTTGCTTTGAGTGTTAGTATGCAGTGGCATTAATAGTTTCTGTCAACATTGATGAGGTATTCTGGGACTTCGCGCTAAATGTGTAATAGAATCTGCTTAGTATAATTCAGTCGTCTCAGTGAACGGCATTGAGAGCAATCAGTCTACAGATATCATACAAATAATCTGTTACTCGGAATGTAAGCCGGTGTCAAAGCTGCGACGTTGAGCCGAAGTTTGGACTGGATGTAGTGAATATGTAGCGGGTAAGTCTGCAGCTAACTGAAGCATCGGCTCTCTGAACTTTGCAGACGTGCATAATTCCAGATCGATTTAGTCAGGGCGAAGGCGACACTTCTTTAGTTTCGAGGAACTAAGTTTGTCTTGAAATTCAACAACTTAATGTAGTTTTCCAGTTTCATTAATAAATGAAACTGGAAAGCTACATTTAGCTAATAAGCAGTTATTTATTAATTCGGAATCTTTTATAAACGCGAGTGAAAGGTTGACTAAGATTAATTTTAGGCGAATCTATTTTCAGCATTTCCTGTCTAACAATCACGACTCAACGAATAATTCCTATGATTGCTTTAAATCAGAATCTGATATATTTTTCAGGTAACATAGAGAACAAATTACATTTTTACAAAGGAAATGAAAGGCTAACAAAGAATACAAAACCGCATCGTTCTAGATTGTGCTGCTCTGTGCCATTCCGTAAAACAACAAGTCTGTGTGCGAGCACAGATATTCGTTTATCCAACATGCCTGTTTTATACCTTTATTGAAACTGACGCTTTTTACAGACGTTGTGTCATTTCAGTTTGTTCTGGCCTTGTGAACATGAGACCTGACAATAAATGACACTGTAAACGGTAATCGATTATTGAAGTACCTACTGCAATTATCGATTACCTCTGCCTAGCTTCTGCGTTAGCCACTTAGTCTACTGTTAACAGAGGCGGGGAATTGAGGTGTGTTCATAGTCTTCGCTATATAATAACTAAGTGTCCGGGGCCCGAGTGCGCGTCTCCTGTTTTAAGAAATTCTCTCCCATTGGTCGAGACTTCATCTGACTACAGGGCTGGCTTTTTCTTTGGCAATAAAATTAGCATTGCCAATCATCGTGGCAATGCTGCCAGTCATCAGGGCATGTTTCCGGATGACAGCGATGCATACGGATTTTCGATGCCTAATGTCCTTTTGTTATTGTATTGATTTCTATAGTTAGTCATTTTACTTGGTACTTAGTGTACATAGCTAGTTGTGTTATGTATTTAATGTAATTATATGAAATAAATAGGTTCACTTGTTTTCCTACTTGATTTGGTGTACTTCAAAAGCCGAACTTTTCAATGTGTCATAATTTTCAGCATGATGCAGAAGATAGGTACCTATAGGTAACTTGTGACATAATCTCAAAACTTGCTGTATTTACTTACCGTAGGTACCTAGTTTATTTTTTATTTTTGTTGCCGTAAAATTCTGTACAAGTCATTTGATTTTGTGTTACGTGCAAAATACCACTCAAAGCCTCAATGCCGCACGGAAGCGTTATTGGCAATTTTCTATTTCTTGTGTATATCAATGACCTTCCTAAGTCCAAGATATATCGATAATAGCCTCATCAACATAATCTGTAAATAAACTTTAATAAAACCAAACTAATGACGTTCTACCCCTGCCAAAAAACACCGTGAGACACACATTTTAGTTTTAAGGACTCGAAACTAGACGCTGTTAGTAAGATCACTTTATAAGGCTTAGACATAGACTCGCACGTTGATTGGAAGTCCCATATCCAAAAAGTAAGGGCGAAGTTATCTTAATTCTTATAGAAAAGAAATACCCCAAATTTATAGTTTCATTTGGCAATGTTACAGACAACCTTCTAAATTACGGTGTCGGGATAACCTTTTGGAATCTGCTGAGGGCTGTCAACAAGGTGACCCCCTTGGGCCAGTGATTTTTAGTTTAGCCATTCACCCAATTATTCGACAGCTAAATTCCAAATTTAACGTTTGGTATCTCGATGATGGAACCTTGGGTGGCGCTGCAGAAACTGTATACCTTCAGTTTTTTTTAAATGAACTTCATTCCATTGGCCTTGATCTCAATCTTTCGAAATGTGAACTATATTTAGCGGACAGTACTGACAGACATCTTCTTCCCAAATTTAACGCAATAGCTCCAGAAATCAAAATTATTGAAAAAAGCTCTCTTCGCCTCCTTGGGTCTCCGATCTTTGATAATTCCTTTCCCGTTTTTATTGACGAAAAAATCCAAAATTACAATGACGTTTCGGAAAGATTGTTCCAAATTATTATGCATTCGGTCATAACCTTAATCCGCTACTCCTGTTTCGGCACTAAATTAACATATTTCCTTCGCGCTTCCCATTTATGGAAGCTCACTCACCTTTTAGACAGTATTTTTTCAGAATAATTTTTTCAAAATTATCAGGCATACATTAACTTCCATTTTAAATGTGGCCATGGACGACCGAGCTTGGGCACAAGCTACTCTTCCCATTCTTATGGGGGGCCTCGGCGTTCGCAAAATTTCTAGTATTAGTTTAACGGCTTTCATATCTTCGGTCCACGGCACTGATAAATTAATCAGGAAAGTCCTAGCCTCCACAATGATTAATTCTGATGTGCGGTGTTTCACCGAGGCTATGGATGCCTGGAGACTCGCTTGCCCAAATACAGATCCACCCGAGAATCCATCTTTCCAGAGACGGTGGGATGAGCCGCTCTGCAGAGTAGTACAGAACAATTTACTTGACTCGTCTGCTACTACTGCGGAACGTGCGCGCCTGCTGGCTGTGGGTAGGTGGGAGTCGGGTTTTTGGCTTCATGCAATACCTTCGTCGAACATAGACACTTTGTTCGACTTTTCGCCTCGCTGCTTCCCTACGACTAGGCAATCCTTGCTGTTCTCCCCATCGCTGTCACTGTGGCGAAGATGTCAACAGCCTCGGACACCACGGCCTGTCTTGCAGCCAAGTGTGGGTCGCTTAGCGCGGCACGCGAACATTAATAATTGTTTCGATACTCTTACGCCATGTCATCTTCCTGGCTCGGCATGCTGTGCTGGCGCTGCTGCTGGCGGCTGCGGAAAACCTCAAGCAGCGAAAATATAATAACCTCATCGGAAATTATATTTACGAGCCGTTTGGGGTTGAAACCCTCGGGCCGTGGTGTCCGAGTGCTCATGGTCTTTTTAAAGAAATTTCGAAACGGCTGGTTGACGCTTCCCGTGACCCAAGGGCTGGCTTTTACCTTGGCTAGAGGCTAAGCATTGCCATCCAACGTGGTAATGCCGCCAGTCTCTTGGGTAGGTACATTACCAGTCGACCGCGATGCAGATGAGTTTTTCGACGCTATTTTCTAGTTTCTGTATAATTTTAGTTAAGTTAGAATTTAATGTTGTTATTTTTATGAACATAATTAAATAAACAAATTCTTATATGCACACCGCGAGATAAAAAAAAACTACGGACCTTAAAACTGCACTGGTCACGTATTACGCGTACGCTTATGCATGGCTCAAATATGGTGTCATCTTATAGGGTAATAGTACTGACGCGCCCACATTATTACTCTACTTTTCTTTTTTTTTTGGTTGGGAAATCATTAAATGACCCCTCCTGCTCTGGGTGGCGCGGAAGGGAGTGTCAGACTCTTACTGACTAAAACCCACCCGTGTTCCTTCCTTAGCCCTTTTGTTCCGGGGTAGCGGTAACCCTTTCAGACAATCCCGCTAACCCGGCAGGCTTCGGCCCTAACGGGCCCCTTCAAATGATACTGACATCTCTTTGAGGCGCGCGTGGAACACGTAGGTACGCGCCGTTCGACACGGGCCTGGTCCTGATCGGACGGTGAACTACCAATTATTCTCCGCCAACAGGCCCGCGCCTACGGTGGCCGGGAGTCGTCACGCGGCTCCCGACGCCCGGAGCGTCTCCCGCGGTGGCTGGGACGGGAGGCTCTCTCCCTCATCCATCCCGCCACCTCCTTCGCTGGCATCACTGCTTTGCAGAAGGCGATGACTGCTTCACACTCCCTCTCGCTCCGGACCATGGCTTGCACCAGGGCCGGACGCGAGAGGTCGCCGCCGCTGCCGATCGCCTCTAATTATTACTCTACTCGTTAACATAGATGAAACTGACAGTTGTAAGTTGCACTTTAGGGAACTGAAGATTTGACCTTGGCTTGCCTCTATATATTTAAAATTTGTAAATTTGTATACAAATATCCCGAATTATACACCAAAAGAGAAGACACACAGGATAGATTTATTCTAAGACACAAAAACAGACTAAACATTCCATTATCACGACTTAAAATGCTAAGTACGAGTAATATGTTTAGTAATAAATTAAAACTATTTCTAATTAACAAAAGCTGCTATAATATAAATGAATACATTTACCTATTACATTTACGCATATACAATAAAAAATTAATATATTATTTATTTATAGAAACATAATTTTAAAAGCTAACAGTATTAAAATAATAATATGTACAAGTATATAAAAAGGAGGGGAAATAATCAAAGGGCATCAAAAAATTCATCCGCATCGCTGTCAACAGGAAACGTGCCCAAAAGACTGGCAGCATTGCCACGTTGTATGGCAATGCTGATTCTTTGGCCAAAAATAAGCCAGCCCTCTGGTCACGTGAAGAGTCGACCAACCGCTTGGCGATGTCTCGAAATACTAAGTGGGCACTCGGGCCCCATGGCCCTACCTAGAGTTTCAACCCCAAACGGCTCAAACATATAAGTTCCAAAGAGATTGGAGTATTTGCGCCGTTTGAGGTTTTCCGCACCTGCAGCAGCTGCCCCAGCACAGCTCACCGTGCTTGGAAGATGGGATGGCGCAAGGGTGTCGACACACGTTGCATCCCACACCAAAGACCTACCAACCTTCCAAGGCATTATGGTAAATATATTAATAAATATTGTATAATTATATAATTATATAATTTATATTTATGTTCTAAATGCTATTATTTAATTTTAATGTTTAATTAATTAGTTTATCCTTGTTACTTATGTTGCTGTGCCCTTACAGGGAACATAACTGTATTTGTAACACCTTTATTCACAAGGTATACAAATAAATGAAATTGAAATTAAATAGTATTTTTATGAGATCAATTCCAAAACAAAGTATTTCCTTATTTCGAGTCTTTGGTCAACTGGACCCACTCGCACTGGGCCCGCGGGTCTAGTTGACCTAATGAATCCGCACTATTAGTTATTCTATGCCAGTACTAAGAAACGCATTTTGATTTAAATTCGGCAGCGATTCATTTCCATTTGAAGTGTGGTAGTTAGCTGTTTCTGCGAAGTAATTACCCTTTCTAGAGCGCCGCGTGTTCGGGCTCGCGGTCGATTGGCTTCCTTCTTATTTTAGTGAGGTAGTTTGAGTTCGAAGGATATTCTGGTATGAAGGATGTTCTGGTATTCAGCTGCATCCGGTTAGACTGGAAGCCGACCCCAACATAGTTGGGAAAAGGCTAGGCAGATGATGATGAGTTTGAGT
The DNA here is from genome assembly GCA_916614155.1 of Mesoligia furuncula. Classification (NCBI taxonomy): domain Eukaryota; kingdom Metazoa; phylum Arthropoda; class Insecta; order Lepidoptera; family Noctuidae; genus Mesoligia; species Mesoligia furuncula. The sequence continues at coordinate 726,922 of OU744792.1, forward strand.
TCGAAGGAAAGTTTTATTATTTTTCGGTATTTAATCAACATTTGCATGTACGCTCAATGTTTTGAGTAGCTTCTGTGTCTGAATAGTGTTTAATAGGGAAAGTTAAATTTATTTAGTTGGTTGGAAAGCATTGGTACCTACTTTAGGTAATTAATTTTTTCAAGTAAAATGCTGGTTTACTAGCACACAGAAATTCTCTTCAAAATTCCATTTTGATCTACTGAACTGAACTGTTTCCATTGAAAACGATAGAATAGTTTCAGGCGAACTGCCAGGAATCGTGACTTATTAATCTCATCATCTGCCTACTTTTTCCCAACTATGTTAGGGTCGGCTTCCAGTTTAACCAGATGCACCTGAATACCTGTATTTACATGGATCGACTGCCAATCTGACCTCCACAACACAAGACTGGTTGTCAGACTTTCGGGCTTCTGACTACCCGTAACAACCGTCAATATTTCCCTGTTATTAATCAATTTGACTCAGCCATTATCATTTCACGCTAGTTTTAATTTTACTGCCAAATAAACATTTTTCATTCTTTCTTTCCAAAAGTGTTGGTCTGCAACGCAATTCATAACTCTCCCGTGTTCTCTTGCGTCAGCGGGAACGCCGGGAACTGTGAATAATATTGTGGTCTCCTCCAACATACTTACATTCTAATAGAGCCGACATTTTCTCATCAGCTCGTCCGGCACGTGCCGCGCCGCTCCGGGCCGGCGCGGCGCGGCTGCGGGTCCTCCACTTTATTACACTGTCACAATGTATTAAATCTCGCGTCTCTAACTAATTTATGACGACACCGGCTCGTAATGTTAGTAAAATAAACGGGTTTCTTACTAGTTGTTGTAAGACGTGAGGACTTTGTTCTTATTCAGACGTAACTTATGTAATGGGTCTTTTAGTAGGTATTCAAGTTGGTTTAATACTTAATTACCCATTATAATATGACGTTTCGGAGAGTCTCAGGTCGAATACACATAGCGACGTACGGAGACGGATTATGTTATGTCACAAGTCACTACCATTGTAAAGGAAAAATTCAGTTTTCAATATTTAAACGGTTCTAAAAAACAACTCTTAAAAAAACAAACAACAACACAGTACAGTAGGTACTTCAATTAAGTACTATTTTGCTAATTAAACTTAATGTCCATTGGTAAGGTGTTAACTCTTGCTTCTAAGTTTTATTGCACAACAAGGTGATTGGATTTCTTTCTATTTCACTTTAACCATAGTTTATGTGTGTGAGAGCAGGTTCATTTGTTTTCCTGCACGAATTGAACTTAGCTGTGGCCGGTGCCAATGCAAGATGCATTGCGGTGCTTGAAGCCACGGACACTAGCAATTTGTTGAATGGAAGGAACACAACCGGAATTTATATTATTTGCATGAGCTTTTTCTCAAATTCACAACGATGATAGAAAAATAACGAAAAAAAAAACTCGAAAAAATAAAAATTAACTAATCTTAACCAATTAAAAATAACTTTTTTAACTTGTTAACGCATACCTAATTTATTGTTTTCGAAATCCTGTCTGACAGCACATGCATAATTATAATCATAACTAGATATTGTTATTTTCAATTCGCACCGGTGTGAGTTTGATTGCCACGTATTTTCAGAGAGCTAATCCCGGTATTTGAACGCGTTGTCCAAATATAATTGTTAATTAATTTCAACGAACATATCACTACCGAAATAATAATTTTTTCCTTAGATTCTTTTCAAGGGTCATCATCATCTGCCTAGCGTTTTCCCAACAATGTTGGGGTCGGCTTCCAGTCTAACCGGATGCAGCTGAATACCAGTATTTTACATAGAGCGACTGCCTCTCTGACCTCCACAACACAGTACTGGGTAATACGATACCCTTTGGTAAGACTGGTTGGCAGATTTTCGGGCTTCTGACTACCCGTAACGACTGTCAAAGATCCACGAATGACGGCCGGGACCAACCTTAAGGCTTAATGTGCTTTCCGAGGCATGGAGGGGTCACGGTATGTAAAGATGGTCACCCATCCACAGACCAACCGTGGCAAGCGTAGCTTAACCCGATCGCTATTAGACCTGTGCGGCTGTTATTATTGAGTCACGGGCCCCTTCATTCTTTTCAACGGTATTTGAGGCAACATTTTTTTTTATTAGTATAATATACTTTATGTATGTATTATGTAAATGGTACACCACAGACTAGCTGCAGTATTTGTCTGTCCTTCCCCTTTTTAATCCATCCAAAGGTTGTCTTTAAAAGATCGCTTTTAGCGATAAGACCGCCCATTGTGTCACCCTTTGTACAGTTTCTGTACCTTATGTCTGTAATTAATGTGGTGTACATAATAAAGAGTATTCTATTATAATTTTTCTTGTCTTTTTTTTAAGGGTCACCCGTGCAGTGGATAGAAATTGCTTGATAGGTTAGGCTTTTTTATTTAGACATTTCTCATTTCACAGCGCCTAATTTTTTTCGAGAATTTGCGACCTGACTGCATCAAGTTATTAAAATTCTCCGTCCGTCGGTATAAGGCCTTAGCGTGTTTACCGACACGCGACTAATGCCGCTATTTCAAAGGAATTTAGCCAATAAAGCTTTTCAGTGGAGCACGCACTCTATAAATTTAACCCTTTTGTTCGTTTTCAAATTATCTTTAGAGTATGAGTTACTTACCTTTTTGATATATTGCGCGTTGATACCAATCGCCCGTATTTTAGGAGATATTGTATGAGTAGGTACAGCCGAACAAGTTATTTGGTATAGTTGCAGCAAACTCAACTCAAACTCAAAGCATTTATTTCAATTAAACCAATTACAGGCACTTTTGAATTGTCAAGGGGTCGGTCAGTCAGAAAGATGAAGCTAGTTGACCATTCCAAAGCGTAGGTACCTATGGAGAAGAACGGGCAAGAAACTCCATGGACACTCTTTTCAATCAAAATAATATGGTTACAAAGTCTTGTTTACATCATTCATGTTAAAAATTATACATGTGAGAACGATGCAGAACGTATAAAGCGTCCGTAATGAAAAGACAAAAAAAAAAAAAAAACAATTCAAATAGGTATTAAATTAAAAGAACTCAATTAAAATAAGCCATGGCAGCAAAGAGATGACCAGTCCCTACTGACGGCGCCCGTTCACGAACATGACGCATGTATTAGCACCATTCAGCTCAACCATTTTGAAGGGAGCTAAATGATCCAACACACGCGCCACCATCAGAGCTACCTTGCAATAGTCTGCTTCCAAGCGTGTCGATGGCAATCTCAATAGAGTCAGCTCAGAATTTGGCTACGAGTTTGGCACCTTTAATAGCGGCCATTAGTTCTTGAAACGAACAGGACACGCTGGACATGATATGTGGGGCATACTGTAAGTTTCTGGATCGGGCCACTTACAATAAAAGAATGAAAAAACAATTATGGAATTCGAAAATGGAACTCTTTGGGAACATGTTTCTTTTTAATTTGCGAGACTGTCATTTGTGTTTTCGAAAATTGTGTGTTGCTATCAAAATGAATTTAATTCGTGAACATTTTCGTTCAATGATTTTTTATGATTTGCGTTGTGGCTTTAGTCAACAAGAGGTTGCCAGAGAGTTCAATTGGCATTTGGTGATGTAGCACCATGTCGCAGCTCTGTGTATTCGTGGATTGGAGAATTTAGACGTCGACGTGATCATACGTGAAGGTCGGCCGGCGACTGCGGTTACAAAGTCTAATATTGACACCGTACGAAAACTTATTAAAATTGACAAAAAAATTACTTGCTAGCAAATTTGTGCTTTGTTAGGCATTGGAATGAGCCAAGGTAAGATAAGATAATGTTTATTTTGTAAAACATGAGCAAGTGCAAGTGCATGAACAAGTGCAAAACATTTTACATGTGTATCTGAAGATTCGGAAGCTTTGCACTCGATGAATACCGCATGACTTAACGGAGGACGAGAAACGACTGCGTGTCCAGTGGTGTCGTAAAATGATAAAAAAGTTTAACGGAGGACAGTCATTGGCTGTCTATAAAATCGTGACAGGTAACGAAACCTGGGTGTACTGCTTTGAACCCGAAAGAAAAAGCCAGTCGACAGAGTGGGTCTTTCCTTTCGAAGATTTGCCGACGAAAGTTAGGAAAAGTCGAAGCATTGGTAAAAAAATGGTTGCATCTTTTTTCGGCAAATCAGGATATTACACTACAGTATCGCTTGAAGTCAAAGGACAGTGACTGAAGATTGGTAAGTCAACACTTGCTTGCCCAGAGTCTTGGAAAAAGTTCGCGAAAAGCGTCGTCGAAGCAATGTCCTCATTCACCACGATAACGCATCCTCACATACCGCTAAGGTAACAGAAGCCTATTTGAAGGCTTCAAATGTGGAACTGGTGACGCATCCGCCTTACAGCCCGGACCTCGCACCCTGCGACTTCTTTTTGTTTCCAAAAATTAAAGACAAACTTAGAGTCACACGTTTTTCAAGCCCTGAATCGGTGGTGAATGCGTTCCATGAAGCCATTGAAAAGGTCCCTAAGGAAGACAGCGGTTTCAGCGAATGCAAAAATGCATTAGTTGCGAGGGAATATACTTTGAAAACCAATAAATGTATCATATATAAGTCTTATATCTAGGCTTATTTATCAGAATCCAGAAACTTTCAGTGTGGCCTACCTAAGTATTAAGTGCCCCATTATTTGTGGAACAGTACTACATTTACACTCCAGTGCGGAGTCATCTGTGAATCTTACAATAATAGTTGCAACTACTTTTCAACCAAATCAAATTATTTATTTCTTTGCAAACACTACTGTGAATTGTGAGTGTACTGAGTAGTCAATAATTTTACATACCACTCTTAAGTTTGTCATAAGATTAACAAATTAATACGCACACAACAAACATTTTAATTGGCAGTGGCAGTAGAAAGATGAATATTTTTGCATGTATACCAAATAGCTCGTTCGACTGTAGGTGCGTACCTATGTACCATGTGGGTATGTGATAGGGGCTCGTAAGAGGTGTGTTGGCTTTGTTAGAAGTTGTACTGACAGTATTGTTTGTGATACACAGGGGAGTTGGCAGGGCCTGTGTTGTGTTGTGAAAATAAAATTGGACCTGTCATAAAAACATTCAAACTGTGACCCAAATAATAATTTATTTATATTTAATTCCTGGTATTGCTTGTCACGTTCACTATTCCGGAAAAGTAAAAATAAATAGCAACAAAATAATATCTTTGTCGTTTTTAGATCAAAAAGCGTCATATTTTCAATTAGCGAACCGTCATAACTCGACACATAATCTAATCAACATCGTTTGGAATAGAATTCAATCTACGGAACTACTTGAAGTTCCATAAGTGACAGTTTAATCAACGCTACGACTTTATACAGTGTGTACATGAAACGTTTATGCAGATATTTTCACCAAAATAACCTAATTTAAATGGATATTCGCGAAGGTTACAATTATAACAGTTATTCATTAGTAATTTCGATTTGATTCAATTTTAGGTACCTTAATCTAAAGGTAAAAAGTAATCTTCTTAATCTAAAGGTAAGTGAATAATCTCGTGGTCGTAAGAATAGTTATCTCGCCGTCTCGCGGTCGTCTATCATGGGAATTTCTGAAGCTTTCTCTCAGCACACTATACACCTAAGGTCTATTCAAAATTATGTTGGCAACTGATGTTATTTCAAGTTACATATATTTCATAAATATCACCTTTATTTCAATGGCAATTAAGTTGATTTCAGAGTGAGTAAAACTATTGAAAAAGTAATAAAAAATGTTTGAAGTTGTAGCGTAAACTGAACTTTATAGTGTAGGAATTAAAGTTATTTTTCCATTAACAATAATAATATTTATTGAGCAAACATTTGAGTAATTAATTAATTCATATTTGTTTAATTTTTGGCAATTAAATAGCGAACGCACATTACCTAATCTATTCCTGGACAGCCCCTGAAAGTCAAGCAACAACACTACTTCTCAGGCATCTACAATAGTCTTCTTGGATTTTTGTGATACGTGAAAAATCTAATGGCGCACCTTGTGGGTAAGACCGACTCGTACGGGGTGTTGGCAAACGGCATGTCACTCTTATGCCGTCATAATCCCTTCCTGTTATTTTCACATCTGTGTCCCGAGATGGGCAAATTTTTTGCCGTAAGCCGTCATCGACACGCTACTAAATTGAATTCTAAAAGGGTCGAATCGGAATTATTTTATAATTTTCGAAAAAAATCACCCTGTACACACAGAGGCAGGTAATGTTTGGTCGTAAAGAGACGCGCTACCCTCCGGGAGGTGATAATCAACTAAAACCTATTACGACACGAACTAATAAAGGGATTATATGAAGTCGCGGGGGTATTTACCCGAGTGCGGCGGTATTACCCGCGCTAAGTGAGTGCTGTAGTGTTGCTTGTGATGAAGGACGGGCAGGCTTAGGTGGTGATACTAAGATTCGAATGTTTCGAGTTTCGGCTATTGTTTGTGGTTAATCTGTGAGAAACCTGTGCTCCGTTTGTTCCTTTGTCCGAATGTTATTTTATGGGATAGATAAGGCCGTTTAAGTTGAATAACAACGTCGACGTCTCAATTAAAGCTGCACTAGACATAACACAGTTGACGATCAGCTTTTTGGTGAAGACTTTGGAAAATTAGCGGTAGATAGTTTCTACCCAGACAAAGTAAAATGATATCAACACAAATTTACACAACATCAGGAACCGTTTCCTGATGTTGTGTAAATTGGTCAAAGCAATATACAATCGAACGAGAACAAATAAATTGACTTACAACAAGCCTAAGTGCACTAAATAGATCGCACGAAATACTCAGCGAAACAGATCCCGGCAGAATCCGAATCAGCTCCAAATAACACACATCCCAGAACATTAAGTAAATAAATCGATTCAGTCCTGATCACATTAGGAGCATTGTTTACCTCATGAATTGTATACAAAACCTTTTGTACGCGCTCATTAGGACCGAAGGACCTCGCAATCGAAGTGAAAAGCAGAGTGTATAACTCGGGCATATATGAGCCACATCACCCCTCAACTTAATACTATCCTCATTATAGTCTCGGGGTAAAATAGCTTCTTTTGTGCACTAGTTGTACAATCTGCTATTGCTTGCGCAGACAACGGCTGTAAACCCAACTTATTTATATTTTCACGTCCCGATAATGTTGTTTCGTTCTAAAACTACTAATCCAATCTACTCGCTTGTTTACAAACAACAGTGGTCCTAACGGTTCCGTGTCCATTGCTCGTCGGTGACCACCGAACTGTTTCCACGTACTAATTGCGCAGGCAATGGAGGTAATAATTGGGTGTTTGTATAATCAATATCGTCCGGGCGTGTTTACATCAGGCGTGGCGGACATTATCGTATATTGTTTACCTGCTGATCTAGAAATGGAAGCAATTATAGACACAATCTGCTAGCTGAGGCCAATTTGTGGAAGAAAGAAAAAATCCCAGTTCATATTTCACTTATATTACTAGCACAATGAGCTATTAAAGCTCTTAAATTTGTCACATTGTAGTTGACTTTAAATGGCGGTTATACGCCTTTATGAAAGATAATATTATGGGCATTCAGTGACTTTGCGTTAACGTTTCAAACTGCCTTAATAATTATATATTATTATAGTAGTGTACCTCTCCTGAGTTCGCCAAGCTATACTAAACAATAAATAAAAAATAAAATAAAAAAAATAATTCGACTATCATTGACTCATTGAGTGTATTATTTCTATTATGAGTCAATGATACTCGAATTAAATTATATATATTTTTTTATGTATGTACACAACACTAAAAAATCAATTCAATTAAAAATAACAATAATAAAAAGTAATCACAATTAAATAAACATTTTACAAAAAAAAAAATGTGCAGACCTGCGAATAATCATGTTCGCTCTGACCGACAGCGCCCTTCGCTCCCGCTCAATGTCCGCATCATCTTTCCAGGTAGGAGTCACCAAATGTCCTAAGTACTTAACGATGTCCACCCTTTCCAAGGGTGAGCCATTCAGCTTTGTAGGTGGCATTTCCAGCACTTTCCTAGTCCCACCCTGAAAACCATACACTGACTCTTCTTTACATTATATCGCAGTCCGTGACCAGCTGCATAGTTCTCACAGTCATATACTCATCAGCCTCCTAAGTCCACAGACCGAGGTGCTCAGCAGCACCATATCGTCCGCGTAGTTGATGTTATTAAAACAGACGCCATCTATGTGACAACTGATATGTTGCTCGCTGAGCGCCTCGATCAGTCCATTCACATACAGGTTAAAAATAGAGGGAGAGCTCAACCCCCCTGTCTCACCCCACATTCCAACGTATAACCGACAACGCGCCCGCATACTTCACGTAGTTAACCTGGTTCCCGTACCAATACTTAAAGATGTTAATAAGTTCATACGGTATCTGGGATGATCTCATCTTATTCCACAAGATGTCGTATGATGACGGTCAAAGGAAGAGAAAGCAAGCGTACACAGATGTTGTTCTCTCGATGTAGTATTTAACAGCACTATTACAGTTAGCCGGCTCGTAACTTGGCAAGAGTTTTTGTAGTGGGGGAAGTTTGCGCACGCACAATTTCATACATTTTTATATGCGCGAACTTCCACCACTACGAAAATCTCTTGCCAAGTTACGTGCCGGTAACTGTAAGACACAATAGGTATTGCAGCTTCTGCAGACAGTCCCGGCCGAAACCCGAACTGATTGTCGTGCAGCTTTATGTATTTGTATAATGCAGCGCATTTCGTGTGGTAGACAAGATAAAAAAAACTGGCCAAGTACGAGTCGGACTCGCACACGAAGGGTTCCGTACCACAAGGCAAAAACGCCGAAAAAAACATGTTTGTTGTATGGGAGCCCCCTTAAATATTTATTTTATTTTAATTTTATTATTTATTATTAAAGTTAAAATACAACTGAGTATTTTGTGAATATTTCAAGTGCCTACCTGTTGCCATTTTTAAAATCGAGCAAAAAAGGGTAAATAAATCGCGTTTGTTGTATGGGAGCCCCCCTTAAATATTTATTTTATTTTGTTTTTAATATTTGTTGTTATAACGGCAACAGAATTACATAATTTGTGAAAATTTCTACTATCTAGCTATCGCGGTTCTTGAGATACAGCCTGGTGACAGACAGACGGACAGACGGACAGACAGCGAAGTCTTAGTAATAGGGTTCCGTTTTTACCCTTTGGGTACGGAACCCTAAAAAGGACCATTCTTGAACCCTAACTTGATAATAACAGTACACCTTCGTTATTTTTCGGAAACGTTCGTGTCCCGAAAACAACCGTGCGCTAGAGTCGCGATGATCACGCTGTCCTACACAAACAGCCCTCAGTTTATTGTTTGTATTAGGGATGGGACCATAGATATAGAATTCCCTAGATTGGTAATGTCAACAATCAAACGAGACCAAAAACCATTGATCTAAGTGTGTGTAAAATGTGAGTGTGTGCATAGACAGTGTTGTGACTTGTCTATTCTTTTGTTGGTCTCTATCGATAATTTATGTGACGTTATTCAGTTATTCGTCAGTCAGTCATTCTGTTTTAAATGTCTTATGGGTCTGACGCAATAAATAAATGCTGTCGGCATGCCACTAGCCTTATTAAGCGGAAAAACGTGAGATGTACGAACAGCAAAGTACATATAAAAGATAAAAATACTAGGTACGTGTTTTAAGAACACTACTGATGTACTTAAATATATTTTATTACAATGTTTCTTTGTCCGAGTATCACGCAATTTCTATTGGAAAGATTTAAAAAATTTATACTTACTCAATGGCAAAAGACATCTTCACAATTAACGTAGTATATCCCGGTAACTCGCGTTATACCAGGGGTTCCTAAGTTAACCGGAAGGATTCTCGAGCGTCTCTAGACATTTCTATGAATGCTTTGCCATGTCATCCCACGCTGTGCCACTAACTGAGCGGCCATAAAGGTAACATTTTAAGGAAAATAGTGAAACAAAAAAGATTTACTTATAAAAAAATGATTTATTAATGAAATGCACAGTTTGCAATTTTAAGTACCCTTAAAAATAACTAGTTTGTTATAGAATTGTCGAATACTATCTTTATTTACATTTCGTAACTTGTGTTCGTATCTAATTCTAATATTAAAAAACTTTTCAATAATTAACTTTACTAGTAGATATTTATGATTATTTATTGGATCTTGATCATAAATATGATCATTAAGAGACGGAAAACAGTGGTCATTTAGAGCGGAAAATTTGTGCATGAAATTATATATGGTCCTGGTGACAATTAAATCTAATTTAGTTTTATTAAGGTTTTTGGACCTTATATTTTCTCTAAACACTGTTTCACAAAACAAACAAATTTCTATCACGTCTTTTGAAGGATAAATTAATCCTCCTTTGTCTTTCAAAAAAATTAATGAATTTACATCAGCGTGCTGCGAACGCAAAACTGTGATACATTCTTCACACTTAAGTTTCTTTTCTAAAACTCTCACGAGGAATCCACCTATGTATTGAAGTATTATTTTAATAACTTCTTTATTGTGTGTGTCCTCACACGGTAAAGAAATTAAAAAGTCGTGTTCCTCATCGACTCTAGAAACCGAAGATTCCATGCAGCCTTCACCAAGAGAATCGTCAGTGTTTCTTTTAGTGGCTGTTATGTTTAGCCGACTCATGGTGCTTAAATCGCTTAATCCTAAAACAGTTATATTTTCAAGCGGTAAACAATTTGTATTTTCGCTTATTTGTACTTCGGCATGGCATAATAACCGTTTATACGCAGACATAAAACTTTTTGCAGACGGGTTATTATTGAAACCGCCTCGTGCTCTTATACAACTAAAAAATGTTTCTAAATGGTCTTGCGATAATTTGTACAGAGGTAGAAACTTCAGCACACCCGAATTTATGTAATCATTATACAACATTTTCAAAGCTTCAATATTGCAAATAAAGCCTAGAAAACCTAACTTTCTATTTGAAGATATAATTTTTCTTTTGTTATCTAGAGTTAAGTTTTTTATTAATTCTGTAAATCTGTCTAGTTCATTAAAAATTTCAAGTGAATTATTAGAGTTAATAGGTTTTTTAAAACCTGGACTTAATAAATTTCTCGAATTGAAAATATCGAAAGTGTTATTTACGGTTCTAATAAAGTTTACAGTAACTGCAGCTCCTTTAAATTCAGGAATATTTGTGCGGTTGGCACAATATTCAATGCTCGTAGCTACAGAATTACTAAGGAGTTGAGCTGCAAGTTTAACTTTCATTTTATTTTTGAAATAGTTAACATGTTTGTGCGTTAACTTATTGGCTAAATTTAACCCAATTTTTTCCTGTAAACAGTTTAAATGATTAATATAATTAAACGATATTATTTCGTCATTTTGTCGGAATGTCTTAAAATCAGCAAACGTATTTCTTATTAATTTTAATAAATGACATGCATCTAAAATTGTGTAGATTTTATCATTTTTATAGGTAAAAAATGGTTTATATGGTTCATTGTCCAAATTTGCCCCCAAAATTCTGACCATATTAATATTAGATGGGATTCCATCAAATGTCACAGACATGACTTTTGCCTCTGTAACTGTTAATGCATCGATGCATAATTTCAAAAGTGATGATTTTTGGACAGCAGTAAAACCTCTCCCAAAAAAAAAGGCAATAGGCAGTTTCCAATATGCATTAACAGCTACTGCCATGAAAACTAAAACCTCCTTGGCTACTTCTACCTTGTCCCCGCTTAAGTTATTACCTATATCTACGAATCCGTAATGTCTACGGCCATCCCATTCCGTAAATTCTCTTATTCCCATCTCATCCATTGTTAGAGAAATAATTAAATCTGGTTTTTCTGTTCTAAATTTTTTTATAGCATTGATGGCTTCTTGAGTAATACCGGGTTCACAATGTACGTTTTGATACCAACCTCTCAGGGTACGTGGATGTGGTAAACAAAGAGAAAACTTTTTTCTTATAAAATTGTACGCTTGTGGACTGTAAAAATGTAACGTTAAGGCAAATTTTCTTAACTCCACCCCATACTTTGCCTTACTTTGTAAAACCTTTTTTTTATTGTTGTTCACCCTATCAACCAAGTGTGACAAGAGTTCATTTGGACAAGATTCTATAATAGTCGTCATATCATTTTTTAATGATGGACGGGACTTTAAGTCCTGAATAACTTGGCTAAGTTTAATGATTTTACATTCCTTACGTTTCTTTTGAGCCCGCAAATTTTTTAGCTTTTTTTCTTTCTCCATTATATTTCTTCTCAATTTAGTTATAGTCTTTATCATTTTCTTTTTTCTAGGAGTCAATTCAATACTACTAGCTAATGGTATACTAGTAGAAGTAGATGTACTAGGTACAGGTTCAATATCTCTGTACTGATATGTAGTTGCTCGGCGTGGACGTTGAAGTTCAACCTGGAATTTAAACAATTTAAATGGGTAAAGAAGACTTATTTTAAAAGGTATTTACATTTATGCAATGATGCTTAAGTGCATAACAAATTATATAAAAAAATAATTAATTGCACACTTAAACATAATTATTTGGTTGTTTATCTAATTTTAAACAACAAAAAATATAATTTAGTTATACGTATTGTGGTTTTAGCATTTTTATAATATTTTAAGAAGCATCTTATTGTCGATATAATCCGACTACTTTATTTAATATCTAAATAAATGAACACAACATTATCGCACTATACATACCTAATTTGAGGAGGATATTTGTCATTAAAAATTGTTGTTGAATTTACCAAATATAACAGATAATCTGAGTGGTATCTAAATAAATATTGTGACATTGGTTTTTCTTACCGGCATACAAATGGTTGGAACAGAACCACTTCGCAACTTTCTTCTTTTTTGACCCAAAGTGACTGAAAAGCAGTGTGCATCAAAATGTTTGCTGCATATTGTTGAATATTTGCAAGGAGTCCAATTTGGTCTATGTAGCATTCGTAACCACTTTTCTCTTATCACCGGATTTGTAGGAAATCTGCAAACAATATGTGTCTTGTTAAGTGAACTCAATGGAAAAATATTTCATAATTTTTCAAATCTGTTATCAAGTCTATCAATATTATTTAACTAGCTGTCCCCCACGGCTTCACCCATATCTTTTTTGGTTACCGCTCCACTCCCGTGGGTCGAAGCGCGATAATAAATAGCCTATAATCTTACTCCATAAACGGACTATCCAACACTAAAATAATTTTTCAATTCGAACTATCAGGTATTTACTAGTTCCAGAGTTTAGCGTGTTAAAATTCAAACAAACAAACTCATCAGCTTTATAATATGTAATATTATAGATACGATTGTAATCTATCTATATTTTATTTTGTTTGTTACAATAAGTACCTACATCTATTTTTCTAAGATTAGGCATTTGTATAAAGCTATCTTAGCTGTCGATATCAACAAAAATTAGGCTATCGCATCACTAAAAAGTGAGGTTATAACTCCTTCGTATTTCTCTATTTGTTATTTCTCAAATACGGTGGTTTTAGGCATGCTAATTCATCTAAATCGTAAGTATAATAATGTTCTCATGATATTTTGCTTAAAGCCGGCTTATTAGTGCATTGTTATTGCAGAAATAACGATATAAACAACTTGTAAACTTACTGGTGAAACGAGTAATCCTGGGGATTTTTCTTTTTGGAAGATTCACATCCTGGTACTGCACAAGAAACCATCCTGTTATGGTTATTTAATCACAGGTTATCACTCTAGTTCACTTAAATAATTGCCGAAACGTTCGCGTAAACAGTTACCGGGGCCGGTATGGGCCGGTAGCAAATACGTGTTTTGGCCCTGTTAACAGCGTCACTTTCTCTCTCTTTCTAACACAGCAAAGTTCCGTTAAGAGCGGGAGCTCTCATTCACTCTCAAGCCCAATCTATAGAATTCTATATCTATGGATGGGACGAACTGGGTCAGTACGGGACCGCTTATTGTTATGCAACGCCGAAAGTAGTGTGTTACTGTTAAGTACTTAAACCGTTTGCTGTTCTGTAGTTCGTAATTTACTTTTCTATTTAGTCTTGGGAATGACATTGGTATAGTGTATTCGTCTGTTGTCTGTGAGTATTTAAACAATTTTTACATAAACATATGTTTGTACATTCTTGAAAACTGTTGTTTTTACCCGACTGCGGCGAAGCCCAAAAGGAGGGTTATGTGTTTGACCTGTATGTACCCAAGTAACACATCAAAGCAGTATAACGGCCGACTTACAGCATTTCTGTATCGTTTTCGCATTTTGAGTTAGTTCTATAGTAACATTACAAACGTTTATACGGCTACTGTAATGCTTATTTGGGCACAATTTATACGGCTTTAGATCCTAAATAGGTGCACAATAGTTGTTTAATAGCATTACAGGCGCATTATATTAGCATTATTATGGTCAAAAAAGTTACCAATCGCATTAAAGAAGAATTATTACGGTCAATGAAGTTGCCAATCGCATTACAGAAGCATTATACTAGCAATATTATTGATAATGAAGATGTTAATTGCATTACAAAAGCATTAGACTAGCATTAGAATGTAGTAAAAGAATGATTGGAGCTATTTAAGTGTTCACAGTTAGAACTTGCCCTACATCGTTGCAAAAACATCCCTAATACCACGGTACAAATGTTATAATACAATTAACGTTGTAATTTAACTACTTTGTATCGCAATATAATATGGACGAGGACGGTCAAAACTGAGTGACACCATATTTGTTTGCATCAAAACAAAATTTGTAATACTGGGTTAACTTTTACTCTTTTGCTATTTCATGCCTTCAAATCAATCTTCTTACTGCGCAATGTAGTTTACTGTAAATGTCTATATAGGAAAAATAAAACAACATTCACTGTCTGAACCTATTGGAGCAGCTCAATCCCAAGCCTTTTTACCCGACTGCGGCGAAGCCCAAAAGGAGGGTTATGTGTTTGACCTGTATGTATGTATGTATGTATGTCCGTTTCTTTGTTCCCTCGTAACTTCTAAACGAATGAACGGATTTGGAAAAATTATACGTCTTTAGATTTGTCTTGGTAGCGCGAGTGTCACTGGGTATATCAAAATTGAAAAAAAATATAAAATGGCTGATTTTTTGCGCAATATTATGTCTTCAAAAAAAATATATTTCTCGAAACCCATCGAGTGGGGTATCAAAATAAAGGGATTTTAAAGGTGATTGCAAAAATATAAACAGCTTATATGGTTAAAAGTAATTCGAACTGACAAATCGTAAAAAACACGTACCAAGAACTAAATCGTCTGCGAAATCTTTCAAATTTGTGAACTAAAAAGCTGGAAATAAAAACAAGTAATTAAAAAAACTAAAAAACCCGACTGCGGTAATAAAATTAAGTTAAAAAAAACTGAAGCAGGCGGGACCCATACCTTTTTTTATTATTTTTTCAAACTCAAATGGGTCCCGCCTGCTTCCAACTTTTATTTAATTTAAAATGGCCTTGTTTTCAGCTTTTCAGTTTTTTTTTAATTTAATTTTTTACCGCAGTCGGGTTTTTCAGTTTTTTTAATTACTTGTTTTTATTCTCTTTATGTTAAAAGCAAGACTCGGAACGGAGAAAACGGTTACGTTTTCATTTGCAACCGGTCGCTCGCGTCCTTTGCAATGAGTTTTGTTACGTGTCATCCAATCGTATACCACTTATTTGCGGGTTTCGCATGACCTTCATTAACAAAACAACAACAATCAAAGCTTCTTCCGAGAGTGCTCACGGAACCCTCTCCCTAGCCGGTCCTGAATAGTTGAAGACAACAGCTCCCTAGAACGTGATGTGAGTGAAAAAATCATCGTTACGAATGGAAACTTTACATTTTTTATCACGGAAATGTGGGGCGTAGGGTTGAAGAATCTGCTTATTTTATAAGAAAAGTAAAATATAAAACGTTTACTTGACCTGAAACTTGACAGACTCGGTTAAAATATGATAATTTTGAACTATAGTGGAAATATAAATCTACTTCATATATAATATTCGCTGAAATATTTAGGAAAAATTGCTACAAAAATATTGTAGTAAAATAATTTTATGAAACTTTCCGATGTCAAATATTTCAGATATTTGAGCAAATTGTACCAAGATGTTTTTAATATTATTTATATTATTAAACTAGTATAAACCTTAGCAGCATCAATTTACGTGTCAAATTATGTTGTACCGCAAATTCCTCGATCCGAAATGTAGCATCTAACTCAAATTGAAGGTGAACCCGGCTATTGGCGAGCAATATCGATAATAATACCTGTCCGAAATAATTAGTTGAGAGGATGCCTACCTCGACGTCTGCACATTCCCAAGATACCAAGAGATACAAACTAGATCGGTATTTATTAGAGATACCACAAAACCCTTATTTCGAAACTATTTATTACGAGGTTTGTTGGTTGGTTGGTTTGTTTTCAGCCAAGTTTGTGATAGGTAAAGAGAAAAAGAATTTGACGAAAAATCGTGAACGGGAAAGTGTAGTGGCTATGGGACTGAAAGTAATGGGCTTGCGAGACCGTCACTTTGGGGCCCCACAGGACACCTCTCAAACTCATCAATTGTTCGTTTGCGAGGGTTCTCTTACAAAGGGATACGTTTTCGTCCGTAAAGGGATTCCTTCTCGTCGCAAAAACAAGTGAACCCTAAACTGACCGCTCATAGTCCTTCTGTATGAAATAACTTTCTGAATTGATGCGGAGATATCAGTGAAGTTTCTTTATTCACTGGATATCGATTTATTAATTATAGCACTCCAACGATTAGTTCCATAAATATTAACAGAAAGCTTATCCTTAAAATTATTATTGATAAGAAGATCTCCGATTTTCTGAATTATTGTCCGTAAGTTGTGCCTAGACGCTGAATTGAACAGAACAATGTAGTCTATCTCAATAAGTTTAAAATTCAACATTATTATAATAAATTCTTTTTTAACAGCAGCCCTATAAGCAGGTTAAATAATAGAGCATGGCGTGAGGAGTCAACAAAAGGATAGCGCGATGTTTTATAAACAACTCGGTCACCGCGCGCCGGAGCTAGCAGCCTCTCTTGCAAGGACGATGGTGGATGCTCAGCATCTATATTTTATGAGCATTCGCGCTTTTCAAGAGAATAGGTATCTTTTTTTGGATTTTTTGGCCATGAACCTGCACCAGATAATAAATCACGAAGTGTAATAATCTGGGTTCCTAATAGAATTTTCTAGGTTTCCTACCTTTTATCGTAGGCGCTGATTACAAAATATGCTCAATATTTTGAAAAAAAAAACGATAGATTTTGTTTTTGCTTCCACATTAGCACCTATAAAACCTAATAAGAGTGCTCTCACAACCTGTGCCTGTGTATCAGCTGCTGTCAAATGGAGTAGGTCAGGTTCGCTTCCTGCTAGCTACAGGTAAGAGTGCAGCTTTATCGCTCTGTTACCCTACATACCGATGGAGCCTAATGATACCACTCCTTAGATGTAATAGCCTTGTGGGCCACTTGCGCCTGTTATAGTGTAGGTATTAGCTTTTATCTGAGGAAATAAATAGGTACGTTAGCAATGTGAGTTTGATGAGCCAATCAATGTCCATAAAAAAAGAAAGACTTCCACAAAAATTTTTACCTTCGCAGTAATTATGAGCTACGATTCTTAGTACCAGGCTCACAGAAAAGGCGAGGAGCCTAAACAAAACAGAGAGTGTCAGGTTCTTATAAGAACTCACTTCAGAAAGTAGGTTACTAGAGCTGACTTGTAGGTACCTACTTCTACACAATTATGGCTTCGAATTGCAAATACAAGCTAACTCCAGTTTCTACACTTTAATGTTACAGTATTATAAACCGGCGGGAATAAAAGGGGGAATTCCTATGCATATAGAACGGGAATAAAAGGGGTTACGAATAAAACCAAGTGGTCTACAAAAACGAAACGTAGTGTTGCGTCGTTTTTAGCGGAAAGTGCGCGTTTTTACCGGCAACTGCGTGTTTTTACCCGTGATAGTGGAATGGTGCCACGTTTGTAAATTGCACTTTATTAGAAATGATAGGTTGTGTTTCGTTTCGGGTGCTCTCTGCTGCGAGTTTCAATGCGGAAGGCTTACAAAAATCACAACGAGTTTTTAGACCCGATACGAAATGTTACTATGTTTTAAAGTAACGTAGGAAAGAATAACATAGTGCATATTTCTTAAGATAAGCAGTATTGTGTTCCTGAACGTTATCTAAAGCCTTGACCTTTCCAACTTATTGCTTAGTTCTGCGCTGCTTCATCTGAACCAGCCCAGAAACTAACTAAAACTTAATTTAAACAGAAGTCCTAATTATGTTAATTATTGGATAGTTAAAAATTTAAACCTAGCTCCTAGTTGCACCTTACACCTCAAACTCAAACTCAAAGCATTTATTTCAATTAAACCTTGTACAGGCACTTTTGAATTGTCAAAATTAAATAGTCTGTCAGTTGTCAGAAAGTTGAAGCTAGTTGCCCTAGCTAGTTACCATTATATATATACCAGTTGTGTCAAAATAAGCCAGACATATCAGTTCCGAACACGATAACAACACAGGAATAATAAAATTTCACTGACTGACTGTTGTATCCGAATCTCAGTGAACCGGAAAAAGGCAAAAAAAGTAAAAACCACGTTTGCAATTTTTGCGAATGAAAAATTGCGATACGACGCGGGGCGTACGATACGATACGCCTCGCCCGCGCAGCTGAGTTATTGAGCTTTCATCTAAATTATTATAGCTGCGTACTGTCGCTGGAGACATAATAGATGATGCATGGGATGGGGAATCTGGGCTGAGCTCACACAATGTCAATCAACTTGCACGTGTTTATAATGTGGTGTTTTCTGTTGAGGTTTTCCTCTGTTTCTCTGTTTTTTTTCCTTTGTTTCTCTGAATTATTATTATTACAAGCTGTCTCTAGTAATCTCCCTCAGGTTAAACGCAGTGTCGATTGTAAACGCATTTCTTAATTAGTTTTGTCTCGTCGTTTTAGCCGATAGACGTCCACTGCTGGACATAGGCCTCCCCCAATTTTGGGGGGGGGGGGGTTTGCCGTAATCGCCACGCTTGGCAGGCGGGTTGGCGATCGCAGTATGGTATGATGGTGGAATAAATAGAGAACGCTGCTGCCCATTCTCCGGTAAGACCCTTTGTCGCCTTTTACGACACCCACGGGAAGTAAGGGGTGGTGCAATTCTTTAAGTCCGGCACCACACAGACACAGTTTTGTCTCATTAGATGATATTTACAGTTTTGTGCACTGCTTCTAGACTAAAATAACGCAATGTATTCATAAACGCAGAGATGTTTTTAGGTACCTCCCTAGAAAGCACGGTAGCCTAAAATTCCGACAACTTTATTTTCTGTGTGTTTGCAAGTACAGCGACTGTTAGCATCTACTTGATCCTTACGCGCTCTTTGGTACAGTCAGTTCATTATGTTCTTGTTCCGAGATACCATGTGACTATTTCGGTGGATAATTCGCTGTTCCTACTACAGCATACCTATTAGCAGAAAATCATTCACATTATTCCAACAAACTAGTATTCTGTTACATTCCTACCTAATTTCGATGCGAGACCTAATAGCTACCTATAGTAATTTCGAGTGAACCCAAAAGAAAACGTCTATTTAACGGCATAATAAAAATACCAACGTTTATAGCCACGACGTGACTAACACTAAAATGATAAAAATATCGCAAACAAGTCATTCACTCCCTCAGAAACTGCTGAACAAATGGTGCGTTAATGCCTTATTACACGGTGACACGGGTTCACGGCACGCGACCGGCGCGGGAACGAGACGTGACCGTGACGACGCCAGGACGGGGTCGACTCGACGACCATTATTAAATGGTAAAAACCAGGCAGGGCTGCAGGGGTACAATAATGCCGACCTTTGCTTACTCGTCAGGTAAAGGTAATTTTTTGGTGTCCCACCTGCTCGCAGAGTTTGTTCCGTGAAAATTAAAATTTGGTGTTTCGCCCCGTGCGCCGTTACTTTGAATTAATTGTAAACTTTATTTCGTTAACTATTAACATTTAACGTGACGAGGGAGTTACAGAAAATGTTTGTGTTTGAACCGTTTAATATTCTGCGCAAGTCGTAAAAGTCAACAAATGGAAGTAGATTATTACAGTAACCTTTTAACGACATATTTGTTAGAAAATGTATTAGTTCGTGCTGTGTACCTATTATATACCTATTTATATATTTTTATGTGAGTACTTGATGGAGTTTATTGTGATACAGAACAGTCGTGGTTTTCCGTCTAATAATTATTTTCTAGAAAACGCCTGAAATAACTATTGGTCGATGAAACATGTGTCACAGTCACAGTCGGTGGCAAAAAACTAAAACTAAAATACAGATCCCAAGACACCGACTTCCGAAATTAAAGTTATTTCATAATTTTGAGTTAATTTCTTTTTGAAGTCGGTTTAATTTTTTTAAATTACTTTTTTGTTAACTTAATAACATCCATTCGACAACAAGAACAAGAATTATAGACTAAAAATAAATACAAAATCTCTCCTGAGCAAAAGATAATTTTAATTTCGCCATTTTAATAAGAGCTGGGACCCATGTTACACGGACGGCGATGCTACCTGAGTAATTTAATTAGCTCGAACACAACGCTGCCCCGACATAGTTTCATAGTTCCAAATGCTTCGTTCTTGTCTGGTCATTATAACAATAAGTTGCTCGCGAGCGTTTGAGTAGAGGGAAGACACTCATACAATAATTATGATTATGTTTATTGAAGGTACAGCCGGGGAGATGTATTGCTTAGCAAATTGACTACGACATTCATCGTCAGTCCTATTATGTACTTCGGCGGATTGACGTATAGTATGTCATTCTAAAAACAATTAATTTGCGTTATTGTGCAACCGGCATATCCTAGAACCTTAACTTCAAAGACATGTGACATCTGCAGCCCGACTGAGCATGCGTGGTGGATTACGGCCCACTCCCTCTCACAGAGAGGAGGCCTTTGTCCCAGCAGTGGGAACATTATTGCGCATACATAAGTCTTGTACAAGAACAAACATGAGTCATTAGCCTAATATTGTCAGATTTTCATATTTTTAATGTTGGTGTAAAATAAGTGTTTTAATTAGTTAATAGGGATTATAATAGTATAATCCCTAAAACAAACCCATCACTTTCTACGAATCTATATCTGGACCATTTATGTTATGTATCTACAGATAAATATTAAAGCGAAATCCCGACCATAAAGGAAGTGAAACACTCAAAGAGCGGCGGCGGTGGGACAAACGGAGGACAACCGAGGACAACCGGGGACAACCGGGGGACAAGAGGGGACAATCCGGGAAATCTTTGAAGTACGCCGCGTTTTGTTCCTTTGTTTATGGCTTGTGGAAAATTAAAGAGGTGTATTGTGGCCATGGCTTTGAAAGTATATCAATGTTAATGACGTAATTTTACAACCACAATTGACTGGGGAGTAGGCCTACTTAATCGACGTCGCGGAAGGCGCAGACGGAGATGGCGGGGTGAGCTGCCGACTCCTTCAATAATGATGGGTCCACGGCAGCTCTGGACAGAGAGAGCAGGGTGGTCTTTGCTCAGCCGTGCGACAATAATGGATAGTAATAATAGGCCTAGTAGCTTAACGTTGTTATGTAATAAGAACACCGTAAGGATGATTTCACAAACATGAACTAACGCCGTCTTCCCAGGGGGGTAGGCAGAAACTACGAGAACGCATTTTAGTAATAAATACGAAATGTTTTATTGTATATGCTCTGTTTTTTTCGTATTTGCCATGATTCTATAGAATAAGTGAGAGGAAAAAATATTGGGAACCCGAGCATATGATATATTTAGATTCACGTGACACTCGACTAAACACTTACCAAAAATACCTTCTACAGCAATAAAACACACTTTAACGTGATTAATGTAAGTAAACCTATAAATATAACTGTAGTAGACATCAATATCGATCGTGACGGCTCCTAACGAGTAGAGCGAACTTAGTTGTTTTCCCAATAAATTGTACTAAATTTGACACGAAACAGACGTTTATGAACGAACAACAACTTTTATTTCCCAATACACGTAACGATTGTCGCTATAATATCATAAAATCTGCCAATGTGCACGGAAAGGATTCACTGTTGCGCAAAAACAGACCGTACTTCTCAGACCTAAATTTCAGAATCACGTGTGTTTCTTTGTAGGTTGACGTTTTGCAGGCCGGTCGCTGCGACAAGGTGAAGGCGTTTCACAGTGAAATGGCGCTTAAATATAACCGTCTCTTCGACGATTTGATGACATGAATGGCTCCCGATGCGTACAAAGAGGCGATGCTTTACGCTTATTAGGTTGTTTCGTGGTCGCTTTGAGAGCGAATTGCGGACGGTTAACGGAACTTACCGTAAATGGCTCTATTATTGGGCAAATAACTTGGTTGGTATCTTCTATCATATTATATCTTGGTTGTGGTGGTGCTATAACAATGAGGACTGTGTCAATTTATTTTTCTGTGTTTACTCGCTACTTACAACAACATTCGGCATGCTGAGGAAATGAAGGCGGATCAAACATGATATTTTGACTTTATCTGTGGGTAAGGATTCGCGATGCATCCGAAAACCTTTTGCAATTGTCTGTAAATTATGATAGGCATCGTTTTTTTTCTGTTTTGGACCTTTTTCAATGTTTAATAGGCTCAATGAAAAACGAAAACTAGTCTGGTCACCACCACCTAGCTCATAAAGGAAGGTGGTACTCCATGCCTACTTCCGAAATATTTTCCTTAACGTACCGATGTTTTATTGCTTTCATCATAAATCATCGGGTTCCGTGAATGTCTTCTGTTATTTATAGGTGATTTTATTAATGGCCCTGCATTATTTAGAAATACCTACCTTTTGTCATCTGTATTAGTGGATTCTTTGGTTTTCTCTGATAATTCTTTTCGTTTGTTCTGTTTTCTGTATCAAAATTTTTTTTCTATTAATGTTCAGTTTTGTTGAACTATGTGTGTGTATCTAAAATTAATATTAATATCTGTAGGAATAGAATTAGTGCGAGAAAATTAAAATTCTTAAGGGCATTCGGATTGTAGAACAGCCATATAAACTCAATAGGTCAGTGCATTCTGACAACTGGCTGATATACGTTTTTATGTGTTTTCCTCCATTAACGATTTTGTAAATCGCAATGAACATTCGATCATTACGTGCTGACATCCGACTAACTAAGGGCAAGTCAACCCTGACTCACACGCGCAGTTTTATAACCCGCTTATATGAAGCGTTACAAGCCATCGACAATTATATTATCAGATCGGCACAAATTCGATTTACCTTCATTAAAAAATTACCATGTTCACTGCCGGCTTACGAGGTTTACGTTCAATTTTATTAATTACTAGTGGGCAAAATCCTGCTTTTATAAGTTTTCAACAACGATCTGTAGTTTCTTAGATCTTAAAGGGTGATTCAATCATTGTTCTCTTATTTCTTACAATCCTATTTACTAGTAGGTATAATATTACGGCCTCATATACAGGGATATTTGAAAAACACCAAAAACCTCTTAAGAGGTCATTGTACTCATCATTATGAACAACTTTTGAAAAAAAAATCAGCTGTTCCCTACATTTTGACAAGTTATACGAACATAAATGTAGGGAACAGCTGTGCTGCCAGTCTTCTGGGCACGTTTCCGGATGACAGCAATGCGGACGAGTACTTCGACGCCTAAGTGTCCTTTGTTTTTGTATTTATTTGTATAGTAAGTTAGTTAGTCATTTAATTTAGTATATTTTTTTTTCGCGATTTCATGTTTGGTCCCATAGTAAAAGTTGTTCATAATGATGAGTACAATGACCTCTTAAGAGGTTTTTGGTGTTTTACAAATAACCCTGTATAAAGTTATAAGGGTCATACCCAAAAAACGAAAAAAATATGTTCATGTAACTTAAAACCGTTATTTTATTATTATATCAACATTAAATACGTTTAATAGTTCTTTTGTCTTGAAAACTTATCATCTTTTATAAAAAATTAGCGCCTTACTAAAATTTACATGATATTTTTCCCATTTGAATGTGAAAAAGTCTCCTTCTGTAGACTGTTCGGATGACAAGTATTTGAGTTTAAGTGATGGTTAAAAATATATACATATACTTTAGATACTTTTATTTCGTTTCATCACATCAGTTATATTATCAAATATACTTAACACAACGTATTAAAAAATATATAATTCTAAATTTTGAAATAAAACGTATAAACATGTTGTTCACAGATTTTAGGTCTACTTCTGTAGACGCATAAAATAAACCAAAATTTGCCAAAAATGAACGCATCGTTAATATTTTGTTTGTTGTGTTGGTAGCACTATATTCTCTGTCATTTGCCCGGTTGTGAACTTTACGTAAAGAGCGTGTGACGTGAAAAATCCCAATTTTATTCAATTACACAAGTTTCCGGTCGAGATCAGTGTGTCTTTCCTGTGCAAAGGATACCTGAGTAAGTAACCTTTTCAAATACATAAAAAGATCAAGACAGTATATGCGTTTGGGCGCGGTATGCAAATATCATATTGCTTAAATTCTAACCTCATAAAGCAGGATGCCATTTTTGATTTACCAAAATTTGTCTCTCGTGTAGACATCTTTACTGTAGACTTGGTGTCTACAGAAGGGAGCTATGTCAACAGAAGTGAATTAGTAATGCAATTTCACTGTATTTGAAGAAAAGAACAGTAGTGTTACTCACTTTTTATCCGATTAAAAAAAATGGAGGTTCTTAATTAGAGTGTTTTTGTTTTTAATCCTTTTTTAACCGAATTGGAAGATTTTTCTTTTTTTTTAATGGGCATACTTTAGTGCGGTTCCATATTAATTTGGTAGAGATCTGATGGGTTTCCTAGATAATTAAAGAAGGTTTTGTAAAAAGAGTTTCTATGTGTATTTTCTTTTTTATTTATGTGTACTTTTAGGGTTTTGTAGTTGAATAATGAACCTTTCTATAATTTCATCATTTATTTTGTCTGTCACGCCAGATATTATCACTTTTACCATTCACTTTTTTTTTTGCATTCTGTTTTTTTTGCCATTTTTTTTTGCATTTTGTTGCTTGCAGCGCATAAATGTTAGGGTATTTTATTTCAGGTAGCTTACGATGCCACGAACGAGTCGATCAGGGCAGCTATCCAAAGAAAAAAAAAAGAAACGCAGGCGCCAGCAGAAAAGCTTAGTATACCGGTGCTCGGGCAAAAATGGATGACGCAGCTCTCGAAGAAAGAAGGAAGGATAGGGAGATACAAAAGAAAAAAACAGCTAGGTCAAATTAAGACTGTTAAAGACTACACGACAAGAGAACAAAGGCAGATAAGAAAAATGTGGAGAGAAAAAGCAAAAAAGAAACTTGATAAGGAAAAAGTGAAGAAAAGGGAACGTGACACCAGACTCCTCATCTGAGTATTTGCCTATACGAGATTCTCCTATTGCTCCAGCTACTCCTGAAGCTCCGACTGAGTCAAGTTCACCAGGACTGTCAGATAGACTGACACCAGAGGTTTCCATAGAAATTTCCAGCCAAAGGCATAGACCCCAGAATCTATTAAGACGACTCTGAAGCTTCTGAAGATTCACCACAGAAAAAATGGCCGAAGAATTTCATGTGGAACGATCCTAACGAGGATAATATATTTTAATATTCTGTTCATTTATATGCCCACAGAAGCATAATGTCTGTTCTGTGGACACATTTCGATTATTTTTTTGTACTCAATTGGTAAATATTTTTTATTATAATTTCTTTAGGGGTTAAGGAGAACTTCATTTTAAGTTTTTTTTCATTGTTTCTATTCTTGATGTTATTGATGTGATTATATAAGGCCCATTATTGTTATCTTCTGTAGACAACACGATCTCTACTGTAGACGTAAAAAAACAAAAAATGTGATTTATGCCTAAAATATCCAAGACTGATCTCTAGTGATATTATTGTAAGAATATTAATATCTAACTTTGAATGAATATAATGTTTCATAACAATTCGTGGAGTTTTATTATTTATATTTTGTAATGTTCACTTTTTGTGTATGACCCATAAGCATATTAGCTCATTAATAGGTAATAGGGCAAAACTCAGTGTGCCAAACGAAGAATAAATCAAAATAAACAACAAAAAAAATATTGGCACTCCGGGACAGAAGTGAAACAAAACACAAACAGATTACTTACTATGCCATCACTCACTGACATATCGGATAGTTCAAAAGTGCCTGTAAATGGTTTAATTGAAATTGGTTGGTTTGGTTGGTTTGAGTTTGAGTTTGATATACATGAAAACCGAGTACATCCCGAGGACAGCCGAACACATCCGAAGCAGGTATTTTTTTAATCGTCTTATAAGCAAAACACGCGCGGTGTCGCTTACGGTAACACTGGGGCGAGTTCAATGGTTTTTCCCATCTCAAAAAATGCTCAACGCCTAAAGAAGTTTTCACTTCAAAAAATCAGCCCATAACCCGCGGAAGGACATGACGCTTCCACCGATATCTCATTTGACAAAATACGAGTAGTTTAGAAGTTTTGAGGAATAGGAACAATGAACATACAAATTATACTATAAAAATGCATAGCCTTTTAAAATCATAACCCTCGTTTGGCTCTGCCGTAGTGAGGTAAAAAAAACCAATGCATTATTAAGTCACATAGCACAAATACAGCAGCAAAAACAGTGACGATACATTACAAAATAAATAATTCAATTACGTTCACATTTCAGTGCGTTCAACGAATCGTTAATTGATACGGCTGCAAATAAATTATTTATTTGCTCATATAATTACATGAGGCAAATAAGTAATGCAAACAAACTGTTCGGGACAAATACACATACATGCTGCTCGCGTGGTGTTTGATGTGCGTCTGTCAATACGGGAGGTAACAGCGCCCGTGATGTGAACTGGGTCATAGTACATCCTCTATCATGTATCAATACCAGCACACTGTTCTTGTCGGAAAAGGATGAGCGTCGATTAAGAGCGTTTACGCCGAACGGCATTTCGTACAAACTTTCAAGCCCTTATTTTTCGAAATGAATGAACCGATTTTAATGAAACTTTATATGCATAAGCAGGATACAAAGGTCTAAAAAGTTAGTAGAAGACATTTTCAAAAAATAGTGTTACAGCCAAATAAGACCGATTTTAAATTTTCCATAGAAACAGAGATTTCCAGTTATCTTTTTTTAAATAAGACATTTTGAAAATGTTTTCTAATAACTTTTTAGACCTTTGTATCCTGCTTATGCGTATAAAGATACATTAAAATCGGTTCATTCATTTCGAAAAATAAGAGCTTGAAAGTTTGTATGAAATGCCGTTCGGCGTAAACGCTCTTAAATACGATGGTATTTAAGAGCGTTTACGCCGAACGGCATTTCATACAAACTGTGTCTGATGTAGAATTATTATGTTAAGAACTACTTAATGTATCAAATGTTGCTCTTTTAGAATAACTTATTATAGCCAAAACCAAAAGGTGAAGGTAAGCATCCCTTTTACCGAAAAAAGTCGTCCGTATGAAACGACCAGGAAAACGTGGCGACAAGGCCGCTCGCCTCTGCAAGGCACATAAAATTGGACACAGCGTGTAACGTTTTTCAACGTGTTTGCTTTTATAACCAGAGCCCATCGCCTCGGTGCCGAGTCTAGCAAACAAACCTACGAGTATCGTTTGCAATAACAACGCTCATCTCCGATGTGTTTCAGCTGAAAATGATTTTGTTTACCAATACTAGGAATAATAGGCATGATGAAATTGGGCAGTACCAACATACAATAATCGTTCAAAGTTTTATTGAAAAGTGTTGGTTTCATTTCAGAATTTAATTTAACATTTTAATCAACCACAACCTAACATCGCGCATGTATTCGCCTGTAATCCATATTTTGTTAGCAGATACAATATTTTATTTATTTATAAACTTTAATACGTGTACTAACATAGTTTAAAATATTGTATTTGCTAACAAAATATGGATTGTTAATGTCCGAAATAAACATTTTGAATTTCTTTTTTTTTTAATTCCACATAGGGATAGGCAGAAGTGGTATAGTACACCTACCTACCAGGCTATATACTACACCTACATTTTGTCGTTGTCATCATTACAGCAATTTACGTGTAAGGAAGGGGTGACAGTGATAATTGAGAGGGCCTAAATAATAACAGCCGCGCGGCTCGATCTAGGGTACACCCTAGATCGAGCCGCGCGGCTGTTATTATTTAGGCCCCGACCGCCGCGACCGACCGCGACCAGCTTAGCTACAGCTAAGCTGGTCGCGGTCGGTTCGTGAACCATTCAAACCATATCGAGATCCTCATTGCATCGGAATGCATGTCTTACCAAGAGTTACCCATTAACTGGGTTGTGGAGGTCAGATAGACAGTCACTCCATGTAGAATACTGGTATTGAACTGCATCTAGTTAGACTGGAAGCCGACCTCAACATAGTTGGGAAAAGGCAGGCAGATTGTGTGGTAGTGACCATGATAATTCATTAGGGTGATAGTGATAATTATGAAAAACGATTCACTTAACTTTCATATTATACTTTAAATAGCTTATTTAGTTCCGACAAATCCATACTAATATTATAAATTCGAAAGTAACTCTGTCTGTCTGTCTGTTACCTTTTCACGCCTACACCACTGAACGGATTTCGATAAAATTTGGCAGAGAGATAGATTGCATCCCGGGGAAGGACTTAAAATAGTTTTTATCGACATAACTCGTGGGCGAAGCCGCGGCCGGAAGCTAGTAGCTCATATTATAATATGTACGAGCATTGAATAGCATTTACCTGTACATCAGATTATTATCTCCGTGATTGAATGACAAGGAGGAGGGCGGAGGGATCTGTTGAACCGAGAAAAATAAGATGAATGTCGGCGGCGAAGCTTTGAATAAATTGGAGAGAAAATACTCTTACAAATAGGTTGGCTCATTGCGTTATTATGTGATGCTGATGAAATGACCTGAGGGTCCCCTCGTAATTGAAATAAAGGTATATTCGCTATATCTAGATTTCGAAGGTCTGAAGATCCGTCTGGCACGGTCTTTCAATATTATTGGGTCGTTGGAAATGAAAGAGATATTTTAATGAAATATTTTTTTCTACAAAAATTGGTCAAAGATTATGTTGTTACAATACTGTTTTTAGTTAAACCTAAAAAAACACTGGCTTGTTACACGTGTGTGAAACATTGGCCTGTTACACGTGTGTGAAAAACTGGCTTATTACACGAGTGTGAAACAAACAACATATTTATATATTTGTAATTTTTTGTTGGTCTTTTTCCTTTTGTAATATTATAGAAACACATAAGACAAGTTTTTTTCACTGGCAGTGTTGTAAGGGCTTATAATAGCCAGAGTTTTTAGTTTTTGCTCGAAGTGATTTCTATATAACGTTCAAAAAAGCTTCTAGGATAGAAGCGGACACTGTTTATATTTTATTGTCATAGTAGGTCGTTCCATTAAGACTGAAAAATAATATAAGCAGCGTTAGATAGATACATGTCTTAGCCATTTTATTCCTGACACAGTTTTAGCAAACAAAAACATTTAAATACAATATGTTTTGAACGTTTATCGAATGATCAAGTTAGGAACAAAAGTTTGTCGGCCTAACCACGTATAGCATACGAGGTGAGTAGGTCAGCAAGTTATGACAGTGCACTGGAGCAAGTTTGAAAGGTCAGTGGGTTAGTGGATATTGCATAAACAGTTAGTCACCTTGAGGTATCATGTTATGTATCGCGTTATAAACTTTGTGTAGTAGAATGGATTTATTGTTGCAAATTAAAGTAATAAGAACCTAAGCAAATAATATCGTATCGTAGATATCGTAGTCATGGATATGAAGACTATCGAGACTATGGAGGACCTCAGTATAATGCTCGATGACCTCAGTAGAGCCTCCGAAAGAGTGGGTCTGAAAATGAACATGGGCAAAACGAAGGCCATGTCAAATGCCCATGTAACGCCCACTCTCATGAAGATCGGAGACGCTACACTCGAAATTGTGGACGGTATGTACCTAGGACAAACTGTCCAGTTAAGTAGGTGCAACTTCGAGAAAGAGGTCAATTGTCGAATCCGATTCGGCTGGGCAGCGTTCGGGAAGCTACGCAATATCATCTCGTCCCACATAGCGCAGTATCTGTGGGCCTATGGGGCCGAAAGGTTCTGAAGTGGCAACCACGCATCGGAAGACGTAGCGTTGGAAGGCCTCCCACAAAGTGGACCGACGACCTTGTGAAGGCCGCAGGAACTCGTTGGATACGAAAAGCACAAATCCCGTCGAATTGGAGGTGCTTAGGGAGGCCTATGTCCAGCAGTGGACGTCTTTCAAGCAAAGCAAATAATAACTAATACCTAATAAATTAATAAACATAACAAAATTAATTCCTAACTTATCTAAAACTATAAACAAACTAAAATATAGCTACGGAAAATTAATCCGCATCGCTGTCGACTGGTCATGTATCCAAGAGACTGGCGCATTACCAGGTTGTTTGGGAATGCTTAGCCTCTGGCCAAGGTAAAAGCCAGCCTTTGAGTCACGGGAACTGTCAACAAACAGTTTCGAAATTTCCTTAAAAAGAACATGAGCACTCGGACCCCACGGCCCGAGGGTTTCAACCCCAAATGGTTCGAAAATATAATTTCCGATAAGAAAAACATTTTCGCCGCTTGAGGTTTTCCGTAGCCGCAGCAGCAGCGCCAGCACATCATGCCGAACCAGGAAGATGGGATGGCGCAAAAGTATCAACACGCGTTGCGTCCCACACTAAAGGCCTAATCACCTTCCATAGAAATAAAGACATATCGTCCGGCCTTTTGTAATCGTCGCGTGACAAGCCATTGGGTTCTAATACAGCTGGAACGCCGACGGTGACAAGAGCTCGTTGGATGATGTCATTATTGTTCGCGTGCCGTGCTAAACGACCCGCACTTCGGCTGCAAGACAGGCCGTGGTGTCCCAGGGTGTTGACATCTTCGCCACAGTGACAGCGATGAGGAGAACAGCTAGGAGTTCCTAGTCGCAGGGAAGCAGCGAGGCGGAGTAGGATGGACTGGTCTTAGTCTAATTGTGATCAGATAATTGTTTACTACCTTGCTTATCCTTCTAGTCATCTAAAATGTTAACTTCTGCCTGCTATGTGACACAAAATGTCGATGTAAAAGCCACTCTTTCCAAAAGGCTCATAAAACAAAATGAAATAAAGCGTCATAAAGTAAATCCCACGAACTGAGATTGTATGGCCAATGTATTATTCATTGCAGCTCATCATAAAGAAATAGCCCAATAAAATATCTTGTAAGACACTACACTTTCACAATATTTTTAAATTCAATTCTTATATCAATTTATCGGGTGTCGACTGCGGTCCCACTGGATAGTTGCATCAGGATCGCCATCATATGCGACATCTACAAACCTTATTCCATTGCAACAAGGATCATTTTCGCTCGTGACGGGTTTAGGGTAAGTGTGCTGAGTGGGCTATGCAGTTACTTGTCAGTTGATATCTCTATATCGCTGAAGTATAGCCCCCGAGGGGCGCCGGGGAAATGGGACATTACATACCTCTCAGTTATCAGTTAGTGAGTAACCGACGAGCTTGTGGAGGTACGGGGCTATTATAGACCGATCTATCTATTATCATGTATGTTTGTATGTGTGAGATTTGTATGGTAGCGTCCAGGACCTTGGAAATTGTTGAAAAGGGATTTAATTATATTTATTTCGAATAATATTGTGGTTATTTAGTAAATATTTTAATAAAACACTTTTACATTTTAGA
Source organism: Mesoligia furuncula (assembly GCA_916614155.1). Classification (NCBI taxonomy): domain Eukaryota; kingdom Metazoa; phylum Arthropoda; class Insecta; order Lepidoptera; family Noctuidae; genus Mesoligia; species Mesoligia furuncula. Next base: position 758,873 of record OU744792.1, read on the forward strand.
TAAGATAGATACTTTACACAGACAATATGACAATGAAAATTGAAGACAAAAGTAACAGAAACATAGTTTTAAGAGCCAAAACTTAGGTAAATCATGTTCATTTTAAAAAAAGATCCACAATAGTACATTATGAAGCCTGGAGTATAATGATCAATGCACACGCGTTTCATACGACGTTTTTCAACACCCTTGCGAGGAAAAAAAAACAGACTTGTATTGTTAAATATTAACTTGTATGGAAAATGGCGCGCTGGTTTTGTCTTTCGGGTCGTTCCGCATAGCCAGCACTAGCAATGCGCGCGCAAGTGTAAATAAAAGCACTGACCACAGAGCATGTAGGCACTGACAACAGACCACTATATAAAAAAAAAAAACAATTGTAGTTTAGTTAGTATGGAATTAGAAAGTACTATTGGCATAGAGAAATATACATTAGTTCAGTGAGAATCCGCAATAATAGAACGCCAGTCAGGGTCTTTTCCGTTTGGTTTCGGAAGGGACCACGGACAATTTTTTTTAATTTGGATGGATAATTAAAATTTTCTTACGTTTTTTGTAATTTGCAGGTCAGTGTCAGGTTGTATCTTGATCAAATATGATTCGCGACTATAATTTAGATGTATTTACAGAATTGTCATTTGAATAGAATCTTTAAGTTAGATTTTTTTCCCTAAGAACTTTTCCATAAGAAAGATGTATTAATGTTTCGAATGATTATAGTTCTATAAAGACGTACCTGTTATAGTCGCAAATCATATTTTGATCAAGATACAACCTGACACTGATCTGAAAATTGCAAAAGAAAATTTGAATTTCGCGGTCTACCCGCGCATTCACCTTAAATTGTCCGTAGTCCCTGCGCATTCACCTTAAGGTAAATAAATATTAGTTCATTTTGGGACCAAGGACAATACAGACTATTTAAAAAAAAAGTGAATTGATGAGATTAAAAAGCGCGAATCTCCGACTAGTTAATAGTTATCTGTGGAAATAAAGCTCTAGTGGATTAAAGTAAAGAAAAAGCACGCGTTTTTAATACACTGCATTATGGACCTAAAAGCGGTTCAATAAGAGCCACTTTACGAGCAAGTGTGTTGAAAATAATATTTTAGAACAGATTAATTAAGTACTAAATTGTCTTACGAAGTTAGTGATAACAATCTGCGGATCTCCCTAAAATTGCTTGTAATTTTGTGATAAAACTATAATATAAGTACCTAGCCTAGTATCATGGGCAGTAGAGATGCGTGGCATAGGTACATACTTTAGTCCCTCAGAAGAGTTAAGAAAAAGAAATGAGGATGGGTGATTAATCGTAAATTTCTAAACTTTGTAAGCACAGAAGATACTTTAAAACATTAAAGCCACGTGGTATTTAAGAATTATAATTTCTGTTTAATTGATCAAATTCAAAAAATCAAGTTTTATCCTAAAGTAAGACCCGCCCTTTGGTTTTGGAACGTATTATTATAAAAAATACTATGCGTAATACTATACAAAGAGGGATCAGCAGCCATTATACCATTGTAGTGAACCGTTAGCGACCGAATTGTGCCCCGCTGAGGAAGCGGCATTGTGCTCCGTAATAGTTTTTATTGTACGAATGTTTTTTTAATTTAATTAAACAATACTGCTATGATCCTGGCTAATAGAATGTCTAAATATTTAATAAAAAAATCTTGGTAAAATAAACGAAGCCAAAATAAATATGACGTTGTTTTTAAAAATAGAGCTCGAGTTATTGCGGTCGACAATGTTTTTTTTGTGCCTTTTATTAATTAAACAAACGATGTACAGATCATACAATGATATGTTTTGAGTCCTTACTTACCTTATTTGATAACGTTGCAAAGGAATTACGACGCACACAACTGTATGCACTTCAGAGATTGCCTTTCGTAACAACCTAAACAGAAACGTAGCAATCGCTAACAAAATATAAAAGCAAGTCTAAACATTATTCCACAGCTATTGACTGCATTCAATTCTGAAGCACTTCAGAAAGATCCAGAACTCAACGTTAAATATTTCTCAGCCACTTTGTATGGCGCGTATATTGGCAGTCACAGTCTGCGACCCCAGCGACCTCTATTTCCGCGGCTGCAAAGATTCTCTAAAACGCCATTTAAGTTGAATAGAGCGGCGACTCACGCGTGTCGAACGAACAGCTCCGTTGTGCGCGCGGCTAATATTTTACTATTATTGTGCGATGCAATCCCCTCTACGAATTCGAGCAGGATTTCCTCGTGATTTTTAACGGCACCACTATTTTCAGAATGTATGTAAACGCTCCATTTTTAAAGGCAAAATGTAACTAAAGTTTCGAGTGCAAAATTGAAGCAATTTTCTTTAGACGCTTCCGTCGCTTGTAAGTTTAGCGTAATATTATCTGCTTCATATTTCTCGCTTTTGGGAGCGTATCTTCAGAAATTCTTAGCGCTTGTTTTTGCGGGTATGATTAATATGAGGGATTAAGGAGCGGCTTCTATCTGCCGTCCGCTGTGAAAGATGTATGAGTCGGGTAATAACGTATGGGTAAAATATAAGTACCTACTTACATCCTTAGTAGTGAATCGGTAATACTTTTAGGAAAAAAACATAGAGATAGGTAGGTACTATTTGTTGCTGATCACAATAAACTACTACTTACCTACCATCTATCATCTAGCCATATACAAAGCCCATGATGGCAAATTCACCTACGGTGCTTAATTTAGCCAATTAAACATGGACTATTAATTACTCAACTGTGGCCAAATTGCTCACAAAAACAAACAAAATGCTTGTAATTTATACAGAAGTGTGATTGCCTAAATGTGTTTGGTGTATAGCATTATTATGAATGTTTTAGTCACTCACAAATGGTCCTTAGCAAAAATTAAGCAATTTATATTCAGAGTTCGTTTTTAAATGAAATACGCAAACAATAAATTGTGTGTGTAATTTTTTATATTAATGCTTATTTTGGATACCTACCTACTTTCATATTTTTGTTTTTATTTAGACCTCAGTACCTGATGCCAAACGCCTGTTAGTTTTATTACTCTTAAAGTGAACTTATGCTATTATTACTGTGAATTAATTTTACCCTTAAAGCTAATGACTATTATTTTGAACAAAAACGAACCTTCAAATACTCAATAAAGTGTTGGCTGTAGTGGACCAGAAGTTAAATAATTCTCTAAAAATTACAATTTAAATTGTGACGCGCACCTGTATTCGTGAGAAAATTCCTCTCTCAGTGCCTACTTTTTATTTAATTGCTAAACTAGAACCTCATCTCTTAGGATTATTTTCCGGACATTGCCCGTGATTCTCCCGCAACCGTTCAGTGAAGGCGCGAACGGTGTCGCGAAGGCATCAAGTTGGCGGCACAAGTAAACTCAGTCGCAGCGATCGGCAAGCAATTGGCTTATTCCGGCCATCGCCTCCCAACCGATATTAACACAACGATTGAACACAGAAGGTCGTCAAGGTTTTGACTATTCTGCTATGTTTATTCTTTTTGATTTCAATGTTTTTAGACAAAAAAGATGACCAAATGAATGGTTACCTGTTGTGTGAATGAATGAAAACATTAATTTGTAAAACATAAGTTTGTTAATTGATTGGTTTCGTTAGTTGAACAGTATTTTTTTAAAACCATAAATTAACATGCAAAATGGTGGTCAATCAATATGTTTTCTGTCACGCATCAACCAAAAGAAAAACCGGATCATTCCTTGATCGTGGTTCATACTGAGTTGGTTTACTGCACTATTTTCTTCTATGAGATAAGTGCCGCCAAGCCACAACGTCTTCAGCACTTGATTAAAATGTTCCCAACACTTCTTTTTGTAATACTTTTACAGGTTTTTGTGTTTAATCGACTCATTTTATGCGCGGTTTTTCAGTAAGCCGGATGCAGTCGCGTTTTATTACCAGATCTGCATGGAAAAGGAAATAAATCCTTATTATTGGGTTCTTGGATAGGTTAATAGAGTTCCCCTTTTCCTGAATTTTATATATTATTTTTTAAGTGTGCTAATATAGTTATGCACAACTTTGCCTATTCTGATAATTCGATCAACAATCATAATAATTTTCCAAATAAAAGAATTTGAAGCGATGAAAGATTATGATTTATGACCCTACTAGCTGCACCTCGCGGTTTCACCCGCGTAAATGTCTATTCCGTGGGAATATCGGGATAAAAAGTAGCCTATATGTTAATCCAGGGTGTCAGCTCCCTCCATACAACATTTTATCAAAATTGGTCCAGCCGTTTGAGCGTGAACAACAAACAAGTAACAAACTTGTAAATACACACATACACACAAACTTTCACCTTTATAATATTAGTGTGATTGAACAGATTTCTATATAATTAGGTAGGTACCCACCATAATGTTCAGTAAGTTGAGAAGTAGGGTAGGTATTTATATGGTCCATACGTTTAACTTAGTAACAATAAAGGAGAACTTGATTGAACTAATTGTTATTACGCTAACTTCAATTAACTATGGATCTAATTACCTGCCTATACCTAGTCGGTGGTCGAGAGTAGAGTATTGAGATCCTCTAATTGTTATAATTATCATAACATAATTAGATAGAAGTTGTTAAAGTAATTACAGGCCGTATAATTATTCAATTAATAATTACAATTTGATATTTTATTGCGTCTTATTTAATATATTGTTACGAGCTTGGGGTTCGTGACAATAAGAACTGCCGATTAATTAACCAAAAAAATAACACAATTGCACTACTTATCGCTTTAAGTCGCACTTGAAGATCGCTTCGGATGTTATCGCTTGTATCACTTTAGCCAAACTGTGTCGGTGGTGGCGCATCTCGGCCTTATATAGCGCCGCAGATAGTTCTAGAACCTTCCATTGTAGAAACATCTAGAATTTTCGAGTACATATCGGTCCCGACTGACCAAATGTCGATAGTTCGAGAAAGTTCTATAAAGTTCTCGCATCGAAATTTCTGGAAGGATCTTGAATACTAGTTCCGCTACTCGATACTAGACTGCGCTAGTGGTAACTGATGTCACCATGTACCAGGCTTTATTGTGGCGCGCAACAATATGTTACTGAATTTCATTACGGAGACAAATCCTCCTCAGCTATAATAAGGTCTTTGAATTAGAATCTATTCAAGCAAGATGGTTAGGCAGACCTTTGGTGTGGGATGCAACATGCGTCGACACACTCGACACCCTTGCGCCATCCCATCTTCCTAGCACGGTAGGCTGTGCTGGGGCGGCTGCTGCAGGTGCAGAAAACCTCAAACGGCGAAAATATTCCAACCCGATTGGGAGTTATATGTTCGAGCCGTTTGGGGTTGAAACACTAGGGCCGTGGGGTCCGAGTGCTCACTTAGTTTTTCGAGATATCGCCAAGCGGTTAGTCGACTCTTCATGTGACCAGAGGGGTGGCCTATTTCTTGGCAAAAGAATTAGCATTGCCATTCAACGTGGCAATGCTGTCAGCCTTCTGGGCACTGTTCCTGTTGACAGCGATGCGGACGAATTGTTTGATGCCCTATGATTATTTTACTTATTTTTTCATATAAATGTACATATTATTATAAAATATTAGCATAGATTCAAACAAGAGGGTTAAATCATGCATGACTGATTGCTTTATATTGGTCAAATTATTTATAGGTGTACCTAATCACTAGCTTTATAATATTAGCTACTTTCATTACCTAAATTCACTAATCAATAGTGTACAATTAAGAACCAGGACATTATGTCCTTGTAAATAATTGTAGACTATTAATTTAGTATATGCTAAGCATTCATTTGTAACAAATAGTTCTACGGAAATAATATACAGTTGCATTATACATTAATACGGCTAATTAACTGGCACACACAACAGCATTAGCATATGAATGACTTAAGACCGGCAAACTTGGGCCGCATTAGCCGAGCCGCAGCAAAAGTACTAATTACTCCTCCCCCCACCCGCCCTCACAGACACACACAATACATAAAATGCACTAACTCAGTTGCTTATAACGATGCTAACAATTTAGTTCACGTGAGCTCCTAGAGAATGATATTGCCAAAGGTAAGATTGTTTTATGCACATTATTTTCTTCCAGGCGCTGAAAATGCTCTCTTCAACTTGTCAATAATGTCGATGGATCATAATTACTCATTTTAGGACAGTCATTCTCGTGTACAGGACTTCACAAAAGTATTCGTGCAAACTTTTAGCGGGTGGTCTATGTTCGCTAATAAATGTAAAGATATGGAAAACGTTAGGCCTATAATTTTTGCAATAAAATTATAACAGATTGGGCGTTCTAAGAAAGTTAATACTAAAATGTACATCGAACTTCTTTAACATAAAATAATACCTTACCCTCTTAAAAATATAATAGGTTTTGTGTTCAAAACATGAAAGAATAACAAGGCAAAAGCTTTTCAAAGTGAATTGAAAACCCTTTCTAAGTTATTTCTTAGTTACCGTACATAATGTACCGATATTGTCCGGGTTTTACTTGGTTTCACCTCTAACAAAGGGAAAAGGGTTTCACTTAAGAATACCTGTTGCAGACGATATGTGGTACACACTATTTCGTTGAAAAATGAACAAGTAATAAAGTAGCAGATGTTTTGCACGACACTGGGGGATCAAGAACCGAGGAAGGTCAACCCAAGGGCATGACATTTGCAGATACACAGTTTATATGGGGAAGTGAATGGTTTGTATTACCCAGTGATTCAACGAAAAATGTTTATGTTTATGTGTATTATTTATGTTATTTTTTTATTCAAAATTTCGTTAATAACATCGTAACAGCTATAAAGCCAGTACAATGTTACTAACACATAGATACACGTGTACATCTAACTTATGGGCTTGTGATCTCTAAACTAGTTACCTAAATATAAATCTACGTAACATAACACCACGCCTTAGTTTCCCCGAAGGGTTGTGCAGAGATGTATCTATAGCACACCCACATTCGCCAGTTAAGTCTATGTTCCGTATAGGCCTTTTACCATCCACCGGGCATAAATTCAGTCTCCGGGCTTCTACTGAGAAATTACAGAAGGAAAAACCCAACAACACTTTGCCCGACCCGGAAATCCCAACCGGGACCTCACACTCGGCGGTAGCGCGCGCCACGACTGCACCAGCGAGGCAGTCCGAACTATAAATCTACTTTTGTCACAAATGTTTTTATGATTGTTTCAATTGTAATACTTATGACAGAAACTACAGAACGCCATCTGCAAGTATAATTTTTTTATATTATTGCTAGACTCGCATTGATAGGTAGATCCAGGCTGGATGACCGCTCTATAATTGATAATGTTGATATCAAATAATATCTACATTGTTTGGAAGTGTAGGTAGTGCAATATGTGCAAAGACCTTTTGGTCTGTTTGTTTTGAGCTGGATCGGGCCGAGTCATTATAGCCGGGCACAAAAATAGCCGACTCGTGTGACCTGTTTATTTTTATCTCCACACACCCTAACAGTGACGTCATACGCTTTTGCTTTGCAAAAGTATCTGGTAAACATAAAAATAATAAAGAGTATGTGTTTCATTAGTAAAGTTTAAAGGATTTTCGTGGAAATAGTTACAAATAATAATGTTTTTGAGCTCAGAGTATTTGGTTTTGGTTTAAGCGTAATCTGTTTAATTGGTTTTTCCTATAACCAGTTTATTGTTCATCTATTAATTAAATATTCGTTTATTTAATTTCTACATTAGGTACTAGCTTTTACAATATTTTTTAATCCAGAACATTAGATATATTATAATAAAGGTTTACCGTATTCTAATTCAGCGTTTGTGTGGTGCCGGACTTAAAGAATACCACCACCCCTTACTTCCCGTGGGTGTCGTAAAAGGCGACTAAGGATCGTACCGGAGAATGGGCAGCAGCGTTCTCTATGTATTCCACCACCATACCATACTGCGATCGCCAACCCGCCTGCCAAGCGTGGCGATTATGGCAAACCCCCCCCCAACTTGGGTCCAGCAGTGGACGTCTTTCGGCTGAAATGATGATGATGATGAATTCAGCGTTTAGATGTGCAGCGTGGGTAAGTGCGTCGTTAGTTACTTAACTGCTACCTGGCAACATTTTAAAAATTTGTTTTACCAAATGAGGGGTTTTTTATTTCCAATCATTACCTACCTTTGTTTATAGAATATATTGTTCCAAAGCTTTCATAAAAGTCTAATTTTAGTACTTTGTAAACAAAAACTATAAAAAAATGACACTGAATATTTGAACTAAAAAATAAAATATTATTTAAACATGTTAGTCTAGTGTTACCAACAGTGACTGATCCAAACAAGCGGTGTGGCCACAAAATGAGCGACACGATGCAGGTTCGTTTACACGTGCAACCAACCGCATGCATAGTTAGTGGATGTTATAAATCTGCTGGAGGGTTGCGGATGCGTGACGCGGCCAGGCGTGGCTACCACTTGCTGTGGTTTCAATGGTGGAACATAATTGTTGTGGATTGTGTTACTAGTACAAGGTGGGGTTTTAAAGGTACCAGGATGCTGAAATATGGAACCAAACCATAGGTTCCTACTATGGTTCGACTGTCACAAAGGTATAGGTTATATTTTAGAAATTAAATATTGGGTAAAATATAACACATATTTAATATTAATTAAATATGTGTTATTTTGTAATATTGGGTAAAATATAACACATATTTAACTAATAACTAAACATAAAATAAAAAGGCTGAATCTTTCGATAAAAGGTTTGTTACTACTTTTAGCAAAATTAGTGAACAAACATCTGATAATAACGTGCCAACAATAGTGTCGAGGCTATTATTTATTAATATAACTATAGTAAGACAAGACGGAACACAACGATGTGTCCGTACTTCACGAGGTGTCGTTGTAGTGACGTCAGCAATGTCATGACGTCGTCGATGATAGTCAGCGAGACGTGTGAGGCAATCTGTTATCGCTGTCCGGTGGAATTGTGTTGGAAGAGAAGTGAGTTACCAGGGTGCGGTGAGTCGTAGGAACAAATATTCTATGTGTTGGAATAAAACAATTAGCAGTCACATTAATAAAATAATATCTACAAAATCAAACTATGTCATAAACTTTTACAATAAATAACAAAATCTATTAATTTAGAATCTAATTTTAGTAAGAAAAGAAATTTAGGACACAAAGAAGTTTACGGACACATCGGCATTTGGTTCAAGGTTGATTGGGAAGAAGTTTCGGGTAGCTTGATGTGCTGGTGTCTGTACACATGAAACATTAAAGTGTTCTGTGATATCTCTGTTCTGTGATATCTGTGCTCGCAACGGAGTACATATCCTCCGGAGTTCTAGTACTTCCATTTTCCATTTAATTTAAACCTTCAAATTCATAACTAACAAAATTGAATTCCAAATGTAGTTCTCGGAATTCTACTTAGAACACACACAACCACACGCTTATATTATACAATATACATGTATAAACAGGTATACACGTTACATTTGCGTATATGTATCAGATTGTATATAACGATAGTGGAGGGCAGGCTCATTTACATAATAGAGGCATACAAGGCGAATTGCTGCCGTCCTCAGCCAAAAGGCTGTATGTTACTTTGATGTAGCGACGAGGAAATCGCAGTTTTATGCTTCAGGTTGCCGTAATATAAAACTATGTCATGCATATTTTATACAGAGAGTTTTACCTGGCCTTAGATGGTTTTAGTTTATTCCCAAAACTAATTTATTGATACGTGACCCAAGTTTCGAAATACAACGCGGTATCAGACAGAAACCAAAAAACGACTCATACTATTTAGGTATTATTTATATACATTATAATTTATTATTAAAAAAACCGGGCAAGAGCGAGTCGGACTCCCTCACCGAGGGTTCCGTAACATCCGGGTTTATGCATAAGGTTTATATTTATCAAATTAAATGTTTTTTTATATTTTTTTTATATTTGAGTTGGTTGAATAAAAGGTAAATTGCGGTTTACGATTTATGACGTATTAAAAAAAAACTACTTACTAGATCTCGTTCAAACTAATTTTCGGTGGAAGTTTACATGGTATTGTACATCATATATTTTTTTTTAGTTTTAATATTCTCTTATTTTAGAAGTTACAGGGGGGGGGGACACACATTTTACGACTTTGGAAGTGTCTCTCGCGCAAACTATTCAGTTTAGAAAAAAATGATATAAGAAACCTCAATATCATTTTTGAATACCTATCCATAGATACCTCACACGTATGGGTTTGACGAAAAAAAAAATTTTTAGTTTCAGTTCTAAGTATGGGGAACCCCAAAATTTATTGTTTTTTTTCTATTTTTGTATGAAAATCTTAATGTGGTTCACAGAATACATCTACTTACCAAATTTCAACAGTATAGTTCTTATAGTTTCGGAGAAAAGTGGCTGTGACATACGGACGGACAGACAGACAGACAGACAGACAGACGGACAGACAGACAGACAGACATGACGAATCTATAAGGGTTCCGTTTTTTGCCATTTGGCAACGGAACCCTAAAAATGGTCTTAATATTATCAAAATTGTAAAACTTGAAGTGAGACCTTTTAACTTCAGCCTGTAGATTGGCTACGTTCGCCTTTGGCCCGGTTTGTGGTTTCGTAGCATTGTAGCACTACGCTGCTACGCCGCTACGCCGTAGCACACGTAGGGTGATAATGCGCTCCTCATTAAGGCAACTGCATCTTGTGGTTAAATGTGCTTAAAATGTGTTTGATAAAATAATGAGAACGTGTTAATTAGCAACTTAAGCTTAATGCACATTAAAGAATAAATTAAATTCACTCTTATGTATTTAGCCATTTCATGTAGCCTAGCTTTCAGTTCCTACTCAAACACTGGGTTAATAATCTGACCAACTGAATATTTTAAAGCTTGACCGGTTATAAAACGGACTTTGGTTTGAGAACGTTTTAACGTATGTCAAAAATCGTCATATAGGTCCTACGATGGTTTGAGAAGGTTTTTGTGGAGCAGGGTTGTCGCTAAAAATAAAGAATATTTGAAAGAATCAAAAATATATTTTCCAATTAAGTTTTCCGATACAAAACAATAAAACTATTCCATTCGCCAGGTGGCCACTATCCTATACGATTCACATAAAAATGTATTTCTTGAAGTAAAACAGCAGTAAAAGAGAAAGATGGATCCCAATGAGCTATCAATTTTATATTAGATCGACAAAGATGGCCGGTCAAATAGCACGCGTTCGTTTTATCGAAGACCATCAAATACATATAATAGCCATGAGGCACAAGGAGAATATTTGCTCGGAATGGTTTGCAATACGCTGGAATGAATTACTCTTAAGATTCAGAGCATCGCAATTTCTGTCGGTAGAAAACAGCTTATTGGACTGTGTGTAATTGCAATAAAATGCAAATAAATAAAGTGAATAACGATAATAAAAGTACCCAGTATCCGCAGGTACGTGCGGGTGTATTCTGAGGATCGCCAACATATTCTTGGAATGTATATATATCCACACTCAACAAAAGTACACCTAATGCAATACTGTAGCAACAGCAGACATTTAATTTCTAGTTTCAAGAGGGACCTGATTTTGTTCCACTATATTATGTAAAGCAATGATCGATGACGGCTTGATTGATATTAGATTTTATGAAATCTCCCAAATTCCATCGCAAGGACGGTCCACAGAAACGAGTGTTTAATCCTTTGAAGAGGCGAACATCTTTCACACAGCGTCTTCGGATCTTTTGAGCTTGTCCGACATGAAAGCAAGTATATTAAGGTGGCGGAACATATGGGTTTCAGCTCAACTCGGTACTTGTCCTGAATAGATGACATTTTGATAGAGATGGATTAGGAATCCGTCGGGAGATTTCATGTTTATGAAAGAGTCAAAGGAAAATTAAAAAGCGCTGTTGACAGATAGTTTATTGCTTTCCGCGATACTATTACATGGGTCCGTAAAGCGATTACCGTTTTATTTGCTATCTACAGCTAGAAAAGCTTTCTATCATCTCTGCACACATTTTTTGTGATGATTTTCTGCAGGAATTTCCATTTGATAATTATTATCTAAGAAACTAGTTAGTCAATTCAGACAGTTACTTAATATCTAGCAGAATTTCAGCAATTTCTATTAAGCATTTATATCAAATAAAAATTATACATTTTTATATAATTTTTATATAGTTGAGAAGAAGTTTACTTTGTAAAACTTTAAACTATTTTTATGACGACAACAATATGTAAAGAATTCCATACTTTTGTTAATTTTATTTTACCTTGATGTCGTATTTCAAATGTGGGTGGTACACCAATCCAATATGTTAATGGTTTTGATACATACTATTTTTACATTGATACGGATCCATTCAAAGTTCTGACAAGACATTGTTCCCATAGAAGAGACATAACTTTCTACGTGATGAGGCTGCAAATAATGAACCCAACAAACCGTTCATGTAACCTTACCTCCTCACTACGTGCGAGTATATTGAACAGTTTGTACGTAACTTGCTGCCATTTCCAGCGGGGTTGTGTTCCGAGACTAAGTGCGTTCGATGGGCGTATCAGGTGACGGTTGAGAGCTCATATGAATAGTGTGAATGAAGGAGGCTTGTTTACTTTACTATGAATAGAGCTCAATTTATAAATATGGTATAAAGGTATGAGGACCAGGATGTGAAGTTCACTCATCCTCCATAGAAAAGGGAGGATCCTCCGACAACGCTTGGAAACATGCTGGTCCTGCTCCATAGGACAATCTAGAGTCTAGACAAAATCAAACTGGTTGCTAATTTAATTGTAAAATTGATTCTTTCTTCTTTTTTTTGAAGTTGATTTATATTCTGTAACTACTTAAACTCACACACTGACTTATTACTTGTAATTTTTTATTTAAATGAAAATCGTTTATTTTTACCATGTTTGTAAATATGTGAGCACCATGTATCTATTAGATAATTAATTTATGTCATGTTTTCATTTTTAATTCTTGTACCTATTTTGGTATAGTAATTTTATTTTATTTTAGGTGCATCGTCTTCACATATTATATAATTAATGTATACAAAATAATGTAAAATATTTTAAAAGAGTAACGGTGGAGTTTCTTGCCCATTCTTCTCCATACGAAAACTACCTTTTGGAATGGGCGACTAGAATCAATTCTATTTTTCGTAATTTTTGACGTTCAAAAGTGCCTTTTAAGTGCCTACTTGAAATAAATGTTTTGACTTTGACTTTGACTTTGACAAGGCGGGTATTGTATCTGGCGGGCAACTGCCCGATGATTCATGTCGGGCCGTTGTATCTATGCTATGCGCGGTAAACTCTGCTTGCGAGATGCAGGATTTTCTGTGACGTCAGTATGACGCGTTGTTCCCATGTGGCGTTGTAGATATCCCTACAATGGTGTATAATCTAAAAAGGTTGAGATGTATTTTCGTCCATTAAGCTTGTGGCCGATTGAACTTCAGACTTAGACTGAGAAAGAATGACTGAATGGATGAATGGCTTACATTGAGATTAATTTAGTCACATGTTTTTCGGTTTGTTTAATTATCACTAACAGCAATGATAGAAATCATTGCTGATAATTGCTGTGCACAAATGCGTGGCTTCACATCCATTATAAGAAGATACACTTTCCAAAAACAAAATAGTAATTACAATACCAAAAATAAAGAATATTAATACACATATTCCTTTTATTATTCCAAGCTATATAAAGTCGTGTTACCGTACCGTAGCGACGTAATGATCATCTCCAGTCTGTGATACTGTAATAAGTACGTTAATTAGCAGAATGTCGTCGTAATTAAGTCCATACTCGTCACCGAGTATCGAGATTATGAGTCGCAAGTGTGTTCTACGCTTATTTCATTTTATTAACGTAATTACGACACGCTCTATATTTTCATTTCATTTATTTTGCTTTTCAGCTATAAAACATGAATATCTGTATGCTCATTAAGTAGATCGTCTTTTTAGGGTATTACAATATTAATGATAATATGTGGTGCTAATTGTATAAGGGCTAATAGTATCTTCGCTTGCCACCCAAACCAACATTATATACCTAGGCTTCCACGTTACCTAAGCTAAATATAATTATTTAGTTTTACAGTGACGTCAGCCTTCAACGCTGGTCACTCCTGGTAGTAGGTAGAATATAATAGAATAGAATAGAATACTCTTTATTATGTACACCATATAAATTTCAGACATATAAATCTAGAAACTGTACAAAGGGTGACACAATGGGCGGTCTTATCGCTAAAAGCGATCTTTTAAAGACAACCTTTGGATGGATTAAAAAGGGAAAGGACAGACAAATACTGTAGGTAGTCTGTGGTGTACCATTTACATACATAAAGTATATTATACTAATATGTATAAATATATACAATACATATAATAATAAACATGAAACATGAGCAAAGAAAATTTAATGATGATGTTTAAGGAGAGAGGAAGTGCTTTTTAACCATAATTTTAAAATTGGACAAAGATTGAGCACGCCTTACCGACACGGGCAAGTCATTCCATAACCGTACTGCTTGAACAGTAAAAGAATAGTAATAAGTGTAGGTAATAAGTGTTACAATATTCACATTAAAGCTAGATAGATTTCTAAATAATATTGTAACACTTTCAGGGAACTTGCAACCTAAATAGTCAGTAAAAATCACAACTGTCATTCTTTGTCATTCGTATGATATGACTGTATATTAAATAAATAATATAAAAGCTTCTTTACTTCATGCAAACAATACAATGCAGTGAATTTATAAAGCTATCTCAATATTACATGCATTAGAATAAGGAACATAATTTACTACCGGCTCGACCCTCAATGCTCGGGTCGTGGGGCCCGAGGGCGTATTTCTCGTCGACTGGTCGGCACTTCACGTGACAGGCCTGGATCATTCTATGGCCAAAGAATTAGCATTGCTATTCAACATGGCAATGCTGCCAGTCTTCTGGGCACGTTTCAGGATGACAGCGATGTGGACGAGTACTTCTGGGCACGTTTCCGGATGACAGCGATGTGGACGAGTACTTCTGGGCACGTTTCAGGATGACAGCGATGTGGACGAGTACTTCTGGGCACGTTTCCGGATGACAGCGATGTGGACGAGTACTTCTGGGCACGTTTCAGGATGACAGCGATGTGGACGAGTACTTCTGGGCACGTTTCCGGATGACAGCGATGTGGACGAGTACTTCTGGGCACGTTTCAGGATGACAGCGATGTGGACGAGTACTTCTGGGCACGTTTCAGGATGACAGCGATGTGGACGAGTACTTCTGGGCACGTTTCAGGATGACAGCGATGTGGACGAGTACTTCTGGGCACGTTTCCGGATGACAGCGATGTGGGCGAGTACTTCTGGGCACGTTTCAGGATGACAGCGATGTGGACGAGTACTTCTGGGCACGTTTCAGGATGACAGCGATGTGGACGAGTACTTCTGAGCACGTTTCAGGATGACAGCGATGTGGGCGAGTACTTCTGGGCACGTTTCAGGATGACAGCGATGTGGACGAGTACTTCTGGGCACGTTTTAGGATGACAGCGATGTGGACGAGTACTTCTGCGCACGTTTTAGGATGACAGCGATGTGGACGAGTACTTCTGGGCACGTTTTAGGATGACAGCGATGTGGACGAGTACTTCTGGGCACGTTTCAGGATGACAGCGATGTGGACGAGTAGGTACTTCTGGGCACGTTTCAGGATGACAGCGATGTGGGCGAGTTCTTCGACGCTTAAGTGTCCTTTTGTTTTTATTTGTATAGTTAATCATTTAATTTAATAAGTACCTAGTGTAAACAGTTGTGTTAAATATTATAAAAGTAAAGTAAATAAGCCAACAAACGAACTAACAAGGCAAGTAAATTAAAAATGTATAAAATCATGTAAACGATACTCTGACAATTATACAAATACAATTTCTCTATTTATGATTTCATTTCATGTAAACATATTCCGAGTACATTAATGTCTTCTAGTACGTGTGTTATGTTTTAGCCATTAAAAATCTTATTTTAATAATCAATCAATAATTTCATAAAAATAAACTTGATAATAAATGATTTAAAGAAATTATTTAAAATTTCTGAATATAAAATATAACAATTTAAATTAGGTTGCATATTATGTGGAACACACTGAAGAGGGTGGAACATTTTAAATATCTTGGGCATATGTTGTCCTCTGAACTGAAAGATGATGTAGACATAGAGAGAGAACGCAGGGCGTTGTCTGTAAGGGCGAATATGTTGGCCCGCAGGTTTGCTCGTTGTACCACAGAAGTGAAAACAACGTTGTTCAGAGCATACTGTACATCTTTTTACACAAGCAGCCTGTGGGTCTCATACACGCGCGGACAGTACAACGCCTTGCGTGTGCAATATAATAATGCGTTCAGGGTGCTGATGGGGCTGCCCCGATTCTGTAGCTCGTCAGGTATGTTCGCCGAGTCGCGAGTAGACTGTTTTTATTCTACTATGCGAAAACGATGCACATCCCTGGTGCGCAGGGTTCGGGCTAGCTCCAGCGGTATCCTGAGGGCATTCGCGCAGAGGTTCGATTGCCAGTACTTGAACCATTGCTGTATGGTTCACATACTGAGCAATCGAAGTATGTAGTATGTTTGGGTATGGTCTTTCTTTTTAATATTGTGTTTTTTATTTAATTTAGTTTTTTTTTAATTTTGTAATTTTTGTGCCTAATATGATCCTGTGTTGGTCGAAATAAAGGATTTATTATTATTATTGTAAACCCTTCTATGGGTAAAGGCTCTCCCTGAGGATGAAACCTATATTATTTAGCAAGAACCACAACATTAAAGAAGGCAAATGGCGACAACGTGGCAACATGGAAAAGTACTGGTCATATAAAAAAATCATGAATTCAAACATCCGCATGCAATGTAAAAGGAAAATTATGGATTTCCACCTACAACCCTGCCTCACGTACGGTTGTCAAACATTAATTTTCGACTCTGTAGCTATGAGAAAATTTATCTCTTTTCAAAGAGTGCTAAAAAGAAGTACGCTTATAATAAGACTATTGGACCAAATCGGACATTCTGTTATAGCAATTTGACTAAGGTATTCGACGCTGTCTCCTTCGCTCAAAGCCTAAAGTGGAAATGGGCTGAACATGTTTCCATATCCGCTGACGATAGGTGGACTAAATCAGTCACAGCGTGGAGCCCTTGGGCCCACCGGTAACAGGCGCAAAGGCAGACCAAAGCACGATGGAAAGACGAGATAGAGGCAGTCGCCGGCACAAGGCTCAGCAAATAGAGACGAATGGAATGCTCTGGATGAAATGCCTAATAACACCTTGTAATTAAATAAATATTGTGGATTAAACTATGTCAATAATTATGAGGTCATTGACTTAGTTTCATCAACAATCAAGTTATCTGATTCTACAAAAGTCTACACAAGACTACCTATTTCAAGCATACCTGTATATCAAGTTATCTGGCTGACGTCACATAAATCATTCATAGTGCGCAGTGGGCTCCCGTGGTCTTATGGAAATAATAAAAAAGCTGAACTACGGAGCCGATCGTGACGAGGGTGCAAGTGCGCCGGGGTTTCACACGGCAGGGTCGCTGCCCAGGTGAATTAGTTATACATAATTTGGAAGTTTTGGCAAGGTACCGAATATATGGCATTGAATTGGCGTTTTTGCAAAAACTTTATGACACTAAACGCTAATGGAAAATCTTGTTAAAAATGTACATTGAAGATTGTACTCTGCGTTTAGAATAAGACTCCTGCCTAGAACACAGTTCCTATTATAAACAGTGTAGACACCTAGCTTTTAGATACTTTTTCATCGATCCTAGTTTATAATTTCGTTCTTTCTAATCCCGCAGTTTCGGTGTAAAAAGCAACACACCAGTAGGTACAAACAAATAAATTCATATGTTGTACTTACCAATTTCCCAAAACAAGCCGAAAGGTACCTGTAAAAACCAACATTTATTTAAAAGCACATTCATTGAACCACACAAGGATTAGCGGCCATCGGCTCACAGCACTAATGGCTATTAAAAAACGTAGGCGACCGCTCGCGACACCGCAATACGAGCAAAACACTGTTGACATTCAGGCGAGCGAAAAAAGCGGAGACAAAGCCTCGCAGAGAGCGGAGCGCACGGAGCGACGGACAAGCTTTGAGGCTTACAATTTCATCTTTTGAATTGATCGGTTAACGCATACAGACGTGCACATCAATGCATTATAAAAATAAATAAATTAACACTTGCATAAATACTGACCCAGTTTTATAGTGTAGGTACTAGCGTGTTTTATAAATCGAGTAATGTTGTAATCAAGAATGATCTGACTAGATTATAATAATATACAATTTTTATAATCTGAAATATGGACGGCAGCCCCTTTCCTCGGAGTGGGTTGACTCCGCGCAGTCCTCCATCGACACCAACACCAAGATCACCTCAACAACCCAAGCAGAACCAAGAAGTGGCTGTGGACCCAGCAGAACCTATCCCCACTCCGGAAATTCAGAACTGGTTGGCGTCCATTGAACAATGCTTGAATGAAGTCTGTGCCACTGCTAATGAAGGAAAACTCAATTCGGACCAGAAGTTAAGAATCAGCAATCTTTGCCGAAAAGTTGGACACGGAGTTTCTCAAATGGCCGTGCGATACCAGTCGTTGAAATCAAGTGCCATTCAAACACATACCGCCCTTAAAAACATGACTGAAGCTCGAGACCTAGCAGACTGTCTTACAGAGATGAACCGCACCATTCAGGAGTCCTGTACCAAGCAAGGAGCAGGGAGGAGTGACACATCTTTTGCCGATATGGTGAAGAAGGGATCCAACAATTTTGTTCGCCCGAACCAACTTAGCTCCGTGGCAATTTTCCCATGTGACAACTCAAAGACCAGCGACGAAACCAGGAACATGGTCCAAAACATCATATGCCCAGGTGAAATGAAGCTGAAAGTACGAGGCGTACGCAAAATCGGAAAAGGAGGTCTCATAATCAGCACGGAGACTAAAGATGATCTGGACAAGCTCAAGCGAACAGTCCAAACTGCTTCGTCAGAGCTTACCGTCGACGAACCCCGAAAGCGCAAACCTCGCATTGTAGTAATTGGAGTGCCCGCATCTATGACTGAAAATGAGGTCTTTAAATGTCTATACGACCAAAATTTAGCTGACAAACTGCCTACTATGTCCCGAGATACTTTTATGACCTCAATCAAAATAAGCCACAAATCTGGGAGAAAAGATGCTGAAAACTGCAATTATATACTAGAAGTTCCAGCCATCATTCGGAAGGTCATGATCACCCAGGAACGACTATTTATTAATTGGACCTCCTGTCCAGTACGTGACTTCACTCTGGTAACCAGATGTTACAAGTGCCAGCAGTACGGCCACGCAGCCAAGTTCTGCAAAGCCACTGCCCCTACGTGTGGTCATTGCGGTGAAGAAGGGCACACCATTCAAGACTGCACAAAGAAAGCAGAAGCGCCAAAATGTGCAACATGTCTGCGCTTCAAAAAACCAGCGAGCCACAAAACGGGAGATCAGGATTGTCCAGCTAAAAAGTCTGCCGAAAACAGGTACATTAACTCAATCGACTATGAAGGCGCCTAAGAGCGCCACATACCTGTTTTTATTGTAGACTTTACTTTTTATTTTTATTTTTAGTATACTATGGATAGTACCTTAATTACGGACATAGATAATAGTTTTCAAACTGTTTCAAAGTCATGTAAGGTTGAGGACTGCAGACAATATCTTTCCGTGTATCAAAAGTCACTAACCATATTAACCCAAAACATTCGTAGTATTTATAAGAACATGGATAGCTTTAACATTTTTCTTCATAGACTTAACTTTAATTGTGATATAATAATACTAACCGAGTGTTGGTTATCTAATCGCCAGAATAACCTTCCAGCAATACCAGGGTACAACGTATCTTTTACCAGAATCAATAACAATCAAAATGATGGTGTGGTTGTCTATTCAAAAGATTCTTTAATGGTCACAGTCGAGGAACCCAATCTATACGACTGTAAGAGTAATTGCTTGATTATCAAAATTGGTACAACAGCAGCAATAATTGCTATATATAGATCCCCTTCTGCTAGAAACTTGGATGCTTTTCATGCTTCTTTAAACCAAATTTTTCAAGCAGTAGCCACTTTTAAGAATGTTATACTAACAGGTGATATAAATATAAACATTAACTCTGATAACTGCAATGCGGGAATCCAAGACTATCTTAATATCTGCTCATTCCACGGTTTTCTGTCCGCACATACACTGCCTACTCATCAAAGCGGTTCCTGCCTCGATCATATGATAATCAAATCCAGTTTTTCGTTTATTACGCTTGTTACTAACTCTACAATTACCGACCATCACGCAGTTTTACTGACCCTTAACTTAACGCTGCCTAAGCAAAATCGCCCGCTGACCAAAACGCAACTAAACACAAAAAAACTTGAATATGATTTATGCAAAATTGATTTTAGCCCAGTTTTTAATACACCTGACGCTAATTTTGCTTTATCGTACTTAATAAAACATGTTCAATCAGCTATATTACACAACACGACCGTTATTACAGTAAACAAGAAAAATTATAATATAAAACCTTGGATTACTCCTGGCCTAATTCGGTGCATAAGACATAGAGACAAACTTCATCAAAGACATAGGAGGGACCCAGACAATCTCGTCACTAAAGTCACCTATACCAGATACAGGAATTTTTGCAACAAACTTCTAAAGGACATAAAGAGAAATTACGATAAAAATGAATTAAATAGAGCGGGAAACAATAGTAAGCAACTTTGGAAACATATCAAAAACGTCACCTATATGTCAAATCAGCGCGAATCAAATTCAAGTTTACTGCTTTCTAATCCTTCACCTATCCTGTCAGCCAACGAAGTGAATAATTTTTTCGTAAATGTTGGGAAAACTCTTGCTGAGCAGATTCCAAAACCTGACTGTGTTCAACCTTCTTCCCAAAAGTGTGAAAATAGATGTACCCTAAAATCTTTTGCCTTGCTAGACACCGACGAAGACGAAATTACCCGAATAATCTGTGGACTAAAAGATGACTGTGCTGTTGGATGGGATAACATTAGCAATAAGACCCTTAAACTCTTTAGGCATATCCTTGTACCTCCCTTAACACATATTTTTCGTATGTGTTTTTCTGAAGGCATTTTCCCTAAATGTCTAAAAAAAGCAATTGTAATCCCTATCTTCAAATCCGGAAACAAAGACCTAGTGAGCAATTATCGGCCAATATCATTACTCCCATCAATATCTAAAATACTAGAAAAAATTATAAACAGCAGATTAGTTAACTATCTAGAGAAAAATGAACTCTTATCATCTGCGCAATTTGGTTTTAGAGCCAAATTATCCACAGCCGATGCAGTGCACAGTCTAACAGATTATGTCTCGGAAGAACTTGGTAAAGGAAACCAGACCCTGGGGATCTTCCTTGATCTGGCGAAGGCTTTTGATACAGTCTCCATTTCGAAGCTTTTGTACAAATTAGAGGCCTTAGGAATAAGGGGAACGCCGCTGAAACTTTTTGCGGACTACTTAGACGATCGTTATCAATGTGTTAAAATTGACAATATTAGTAGCGACGAACAAAAAAACACAGAATTTGGTGTTCCCCAGGGAAGTATTTTGGGCCCCACCCTTTTCCTGATTTATATTAACGATTTGTGTAGTATAAATATTAATCAAGGCAAAATTATATCGTATGCAGATGACACGGCGTTAATATTCACCGCTAAAACAAATACCGAATTGTACGAATATGCTCAAACTGGTTTCAATACCGTGTCTAACTGGCTTCAAAGCAACTTACTAACATTAAATGCCGACAAGACAAAATATATTCACTTCTCCATCCGCAAACCGCATTTAAATATTACTAACTCTTATCTGTATGCCCATCATTGCGGACTCCGCTCAGTCAGCATATGTAAGTGTCCTTTGATCCTTAAAACATGTAACATAAAATATCTTGGGGTTCAAATAGACGAGTTGCTCTCTTTTAGACCACATATTGACAGTTTGGTTACAAGAGTGCGCAGGTTAATTTTTGTTTTTAAAAAATTGCGAACAATTGCAGATAAAAAACTAGTGTCACAAGTTTACTTGGCCCTAGGTCAATCTGTAATACAGTACTGTATTACTTCATGGGGTGGAGCACCTAAAACTTACTTACTGCCTCTTGAAAGAGCACAGAGAGCAATTTTAAAAGTAGCTAACTTCCATCCCTTTCTCTATCCTACAGATCTGCTATACAAATCCTGTAACGTGCTGACTGTTCGCCAGCTTTTCATAACGCACTTGGTATTAAAACAGCACACCATGCTCTCCTTTAACACTGAAAATACTAATAAGAGACGGAATGATATTGTATGTGAGTCAAATGCATCCTCTAAATATGTCTTTGTAAACAGATTTTATACATTTTTAGGCCCATTTCTATACAATAAATTAAATAGGAAATTAAGTATCTATAAATTAAATAATTACGACTGCAAAAAGGTTATTCTGCAATTTTTACTTAGCATATCATACAGTGAGACAGAAGATTTACTCGTTGTCTGTAAATAGAACATGCTAGTCTTTTAAGTTAATATTAGTTTTTAATTAGTTTTCTCATTTGTTATTTATATATTTTAAATTTCTAAGCACCTTTCTAGCCTGAAACACAGGTCCTACCTAGTTCAGGCAAATAAGCAACTGTGTTCTTTATAATTTTTAAGATAAATTATTGTAAATCTGCACCATTTTTATAAATAAACGATATTATTATATTATTATTATTAATTACACGTTTTACGAATGACACACGAAGCGACGTTTTAGACAAAATATGTTGAGAAAGGCCGGCTTTCATTTTGTGGCCGTGGCAATGTGGGCTTTTAATGTATGCCTTTTACGACCTGTTCGAATTTGTGTACTGAATAAAGGTTCTCGGCTGAAAATAACTTTTATACGATAGCTGTCTGTGTGGAAAACCAATTATTAATAGTGTTGCGCGCCACAATTAATTCCTGGTACATGGTGACATTAGTTACCACTAGCGCCATCTAGTATCGAGTAGCGGAACTAGTAGTCAAGATCTTTCTAGAAATTTCGATGCGAGAACTTTCTCGAACTATCGACATCTGGTCGGTCGTGGCCGGTATGTACTCGAACATTCTAGATGTTTCTACAGTGGAAGGTTCTAGAACTATCTGCGGCACTATATAAGGCCGGTGTGGGCCGAGACACAGAAGTGTTGTTGACCAAAGTGTCATTTTTTTGGTTATTAAATCGGCAGTTTTTATTTTCACGAACCCCAAGCTCGTAACAATAGTGTTCGCTTACAGGACGATTAGAAACTTTTTATAGATATCGAAAATAACATTTTGAGATACAAGATAAAATTCCTAATATCTCGAAATGTTCCGAAACCGATGTTTTTAGGAATTAATTCTAATAACAAGCTGCCTTTGAAAAAAATTAGTTTTTCAATGTTTCGTGAATAATAAGAACAACATGAGACTGGGTTTAAGGTTTAAGTTACATTCACCACAAAGTGATTATTTTTTCTAAAAGAGATTCTGCAAGGAAAAAGGAATGAGTGGTAAGAAATTACTCACAAAACGTTCTTAGGAACGCTAAGCTCACGAGACCAAGAATAATATTCTACGAAGTGTTTTTGTAAGGGATATGAGTAAGTGTCATGACGACGAAGCTGTTTTTGTAAGAAATTGAATATTATTTAGAAGCCCTTTTGGGTGAGATCGATGGCTCGTCCTCTACAATATGTTACATCGATGGGGCATATTAATTTTCCTTAAGCGTCGCTTGCAGGAAGGTTTTTCCCTGAGTCAGTTAACTTGTTAAAAATACAAGCTGTTGCAGCCAGTAGCTTAGAGTAAGATGCTGCTATGAAAATATAATGGGACAACCAAACTAGAGGATTTATAGGGGATGTTACGAGTAAATTATCATATTTATGCGGTTGTTTTATCAAAAGTGAAGTGTGGTGAAGTGACACAAGTGAAAATAAAACGAGTCTCAAGGCCAAGGTTTAAATAGAATCCACTGACACGATAACCTAATTTTATCCATCAAAAAACTTTGTATGTCACTTATCTACAAAAAATTGCCGGGAAGTAATTTGCCTGTCGGTAGAGTACCCGCAGCGCGTTATACAATGAAGTGTACGGTAGAATGGAGTCGGATGGACGCGGCACACGGCGCGCATTGGAGCGCAAACATTGCGTAACTGACCATAAAAAGATTCGCGCTCGGAGTGAGTGCACACGCACGATAGTGTGCAGATATGTCGCGTGATACGTTTAGTTGAGCTTCAGTAGAACGTGGGATACGAACGTAATGGAGCTGGCCTAATATTATTATTCTTTGATGTGAAGATTTAAAAGACTCTTCGACACAGCAGAGTTAACTAAATAGGTACTCGTGGATTAATTAATTCCGAGGTCTAGCTAGACTTAAGATCTATTGGTTTAAAATACCTGATCTTTAGCATTATGCATTTTGACTGTAGCTACCGTTTCTGCTCGGCTAGTGCCTATAATACTATGCTTTGTTTGACAGACCATCCAGTCTGCTTAGAACTCTTCGACCGATATGAAATAGACATGTTTATAACACAAGCTTCATGACAGCCAACAGCCAATGCATCACAGTATTAGGTGGTATCGCATCCAATTTAATAGAACATGCTCATAAAGAGACTTTATGTGATGGACGGTGCCACCGAGGTCGCGTGCTGTAGATATACAGTGTATACTGGTCACTTTAACACACTATCCATTTATTTTCTAACGACGTCATTCGGTGGTATAAGCTTAACTTGATATATTGCCACCTAAATACAAATTAGATTGAAGTGTTTTCTTTAACGTCGCCACATTGGTATGATAAATGATAAATGAATGATAAATGATTTATTTTCTGTATGTAGGTTTGTACAAAACTTTTACACGTCAATCATATTTTTCTGTACTAGGTATTTGTCTTTTTTTGTGACGTTTACTAAGTTATTAATTCACATATAGGCAACACCCGACTAAGCTTACTTTTGTATACAATAATTCAAGACATTAAGTTATTTCTATGTATTTTAAATATACTACTGTTTTTGCCTTACAAAATAAAATAAAAATCAAATATTTTTTACATGCGGAAACCGACTTCGCGACACGTAGCGTCGTCAAATTATCTCATAGTATAATACAGTAAGTTTTAGAGAATGCCGGCTAGATCTAAACAAAACTTATTCACTTTGCCACTGCATTAGTTGTGCCAAATCATCCTTCGTATATTAATTAAAATAAACATTTCTAGCACGAAACATTGTCCTTGTCCCCGTTCTCCATTCCACACGAGACTCCCTTAATGATTGTAACTATGGTTGTATGTACATTTGCTACTTATGTAAATACAAATAATATGTACGCTACTCGCTCGCTCGGCTCTTGGATAAGTAATAACAGCCGTCGATCAGGTTAAGCTTCGCTTGTCGGGGTCGATCCGTGGATGGGTGACCATATCTACATACGGAGACCGCTGCGTTGTTGGTCCCGGCTGTCTTTCTTAGATCTTTGACAGTAGTCACAAGTCGTCAGAAGCCGGAAAGTCTGACAACTAGTCTTATCAAGGGGTATCGTGTTACCCAGTAACTGGGTTGTGGAGGTCAGATAGGCAGTCGCTCCTCGTAAAACACTGGTATTCAGCTGCATCCAGTTAGACTGGAAGCCGATCCGAAAAGGGTAGGCAGACTGACTGATGTGCGCAACTCAAACACAAATATAGTTGCCAAACAATAATTTGTTTACATTTGCCTCGCGCCAGAACACAGTACCCGACTACATTATAAACTCCCCTATCGTGTATTCATCACGTGTATATGTTTGAGACCCATCACATAAAACATCGTCTTGTTAAATATGCAGTAAAAACATCAGGACTATAGAATCGCTAGACAATTTTTCAGTCGGTTTAATCAATCGCGTTTTGTATTTATTAATACAGAGAGATTTATCGTTGGACGATCTCTTCCTAGAAGTCAGGAAAGCCCACGGGCTTGATCATAGGTAAGTGACTTGGTTTCCGTAAAGCCAGCTCTGTCGGAATGGTAACATCGGTGCTCAAACCCGGCTATAGGATTATTTGGAATAGAGGATAGCACGTCGTTCGGTTGTCCTGTTACCGATGTCTAACAAACTTTATGTGAAGTTAAAGTGCGCTTATGTTTTAAAACGTCGTTCATATTAAACTTGTTTACGTAAACTAAACTAAAATTTAAACGACGAGATACGGCAAAAGTGTCGGTTCCTTTTAGTGAACGTTCCATAACATTCGCATAATAGAGCTGTTCCCATTCTGTTTACATCCGTAGACTTAGTAATTTAACTTTTCACCGAAATGAAATGTCCGGTTAGCAATGACCGGTGTGTTTTATCGCCGTCGGCCACCGTCCGGGCCGACCACCGTCCGGGCCAGTCGGACACCCGGACAACCGGACAAGTGGCTGCTTCCCAGCAGATAAAACGTTAAAACCACATACCGGGTTCCCTGTCACAACAAATAAAAGACCTTTGATGCCAAGTGTATATTACGACTTATTTCGCTAATTAATTACGAAAATTGTGAATTTTTAGGTGAGTCTTCATCGGCGGTGGTACTTAAATGATCGTTAAATATCGGCCAGCCACGCAGTCACCTTACTGCTAATATTTTATCCATGACAATGGTGTATTCTAATATAATGGTCTATTCTTTTTTGCGTCATGTTTTCCGCCAATAAACATATTTTCTTTCTTTCTTTCCTGTCGTGTGTCGATACAAGAGAAAAAAAGAAGGAATTAAAGAAAAAAAAACCTTGTTTCTGGCAAATAAATGAAGACTTTTTTTTTAGCCTTTATGTATTGCTGGTTAAGGCCTCCCCTGTTTCCTTCTAAACCCTTCCCACCCCTGTCTTGAGCGATCTCTTGATATGTTTTATATTTAGCTACGACAATTTAAAAATGTCCGTACTAAAAATTCGGCATTTACCTACCGGTACTTAGGTACCGATTATTGTTTTAATGCTAATGTAACGATTCTGAACCCATGCGTACGTTAGTTAATTAAGTTTATTAATCCAGTGTTCTGCGAATGATAACCTGTTATTGTGTTAAACGGATGGTTTGTTGAGCCACGTACATGTATGATTATGTTTACTTATAATTAATTAAACATTTCATATTACTCACCGAGGTTAGTTTTCACCAAAGCACAATGATTTAGTGCCGCTTTTATAATAATAATATTAATCAACAAATACTAAAATAATATACCGCAATAAGAACTCTGTACTTCGTTCCAAAACACAAATAGCTGGACTAAAGTTGAACTGGGCTGGCCATATTTATCTTATGGCGATGGATCAGATCCACTCAGTGGATCCCCAATGTGGCAGAGTCCAAAGTGGCAGTAAACGACTGCGCGGCAGGCTCAGAAAGAGATGGTGGGATGAGCTGGACTCTTTCTTAAAGGATTGCCCCACAATAGCAGTAGACCGGGAAAAGTGTAAAGAGGGGAAGTGGAAAGAGGGTTGTAGGAGGGCCCTGCAGTGAGACAACACAGGCTTATAATAATATCCTATCTGCATATCTGCCTAGCCTTTTTCCCAACTATGTTGGGGTCGGCTTCCAGTCTAACCGGATGCAGCTGAATACCAGTATTTTTACATGGAGCGATTGCCTATCTGACCTCCACAACCCAGTTACTGGGTAATACGGTACCCCTTGGTAAGACTGGTTCTCAGACTTTCGGGCTTCTGACTACCCATAACGACTGTCAAAGGTCCACGAATACCAGCTGGAACCAACGGCTTAACGTGCTTTCCGAGGCACGGAGGGGCCACGGTCTGTAAAGATGGTCACCCATCGACAGACCTACCGCGGCAAGCGTAGCATAACCTAATCCATCGACCTGTGCGCCTGTTATTATTTAGCCACGGGCCCCTCACAGGCTTATATAATAATACAAAAAATATATATTATAAGTCCTTTTCTACATCATCGTTCCTTTCAATACTGTTAGCACAATCAAATACACACAAATCATCTTTAAAGAAAAGAAAAAAAAACTACTTCTTTCATCTATAGATATCTCTATTAAGTAATCATAAAGCTTCTTTATAGTGTTGCGCGCCACAATTAATGCCTAGTACATGGCGACAGTAGTTCCCACTAGCGCCATCTAGTATCGAGTAGCGGAACTAGTAGTCAAGACCCTTCTAGAAATTTCGATGCGAGAACTTTCTAGAACATTCCCGAACTATCGACATCTGGTCGATCGGGGCCTGTATGTACTCGAACATTCTAGATGTTTCTACAATGGAAGGTTCTAGAAATCTCTTTGGTGCTATATAAGGCCGAGACGCGCCACGACCGAGACAGTTTGGATAAAGCGATCGAAGTGAAAGCATCGAAGCGATATTCAAGTGCGACTTAAAGCGATCAGTAGTGCAATTGTGTTTTGTAATTAGTGTGTTTGAGTTCTAATTAGTGTTGATTATTAAAGTGTCATTTTTTTGGTTATCAAATCGGCAGTTTTTATTGTCACGAACCCGAAGCTCGTAACAATTGGTGTCAGAAGAGGGGATTAAAATGCCGGTTTTACCCAAAGACGACACGGAGGGTATCCGTACCCGGAGTCAACGTCAGCAGGAGACGGACCAAAGGCGATTCGGTGGAACAACGCCAATGAGGTCGGAAGGCCAGCTACCGACCGCGGAGGCCGGCCCGTCCACAGCTGCTCCAGCATCATCAGCGCCAGATTTTGCTGCTCTGATGATGATGCTGCAGGAGCAGTCCGGTCGGTTGGAAGAACAGCTGCTGCGTGACAGGGAGGAACAGGCTCGTCGACAGGAGGAACAGGCTCGTCGGTTGGAAGAACAGCTCCAACGTGATAAGGAGGAGCAGGCGCGCCGTCAGGAAGAGCAGATGCTCCTTATGAAGGATCTTCACGCTACCTTCGGGAAAGACATGAAGGAGGTGAAGGATAAGGTTGCTCAACATGACAACCGCCTGTCGGAAGCTGAAACCCGAATCGACCAAGTAAATAATCGGGTTGACAACGTGATGGCTGACGTGAAGCTAACCGTGATGGCTGACGTGAAGAAAACGCTGGATTACCTCAAACTTGGAGATGGAATCGCAGCTCCCGTAGCTACAACACCTTCGCTACGTGGATTCAAAGTGCCACCGTTCGACGGAACTTCTTCATGGTCAGCCTACAAAATCCAGTTTGAGGCTGTCATGAAGGCGAACGGGTGGAATAAAAGCCAGGCCATGACTGCTCTCACCCTAGGCCTGCGCGACCAGGCCTTAACTGTCCTGGAAGCTCTCGGTAAGGAAGTGACTTACGAGCAGCTCCTCGAGGCATTGGAGGCTCGGTATGGCGACGCTCACTTGGAACACGTGTTTCGTGCGCAGCTCAAGGATCGCGTGCAACGCAGTAGCGAAAACCTGCAGCAGTGGGCCCTTGAAGTGGAGAAGCTGGTTCGCAAAGCTTACCAGTCCGTACCTGCGCTTATTGATGGGAACCTGGTGCAGGCATTCATCGATGGCATCCGCGACCTTGAAGTTAGAGCTGCTGTGAGGCTCGGGCACCACGAGACGCTTAAGAACGCCTTGGCCCATGCACTGGAGGTGGAAGCTGTGCGGCAGGATCATCGTTCCCATCGCGTCAGGGAGGTTGCAGCAGCTACAGTTCGCGAACGCAATAAAGGATACAGCCCTAGGTGCTACGGCTGTGGGGAAAAGGGCCACCTTCGATCCAGTTGCCCTAAGCGAACTGCAGAAAGAGAAGTCGACCGATCTCCAGAGGGCAGTGCGGTTAACAGCACCGCCCAGCATCAGCAGCAGGGAAACGAGTAATAGCCAGGACTGCGGGGCGGGTGCTGGCTGATGTTCAAAGAGCCCCAAGGGTTTCGATCACACAAACCCATGACGGGAACAGCCTAATCATCAAGGGCGAGGTCAACGGAACGCCGTGACTATAGACACTGGAGCCTCTCGCACGGTTGTCAGTTCCCAACTTACAAGTCGGTCCCTTGGGGACTCCGCATACAACAGGGAACACATTAATTTGGTAACAGCCACCGGTCAGCGCATACCCGTCCATGGAGAGAAGAAAATGGAATTGACGCTAGGCAACAGAATCTACCTGCATAATGTCATCGTGGCTGATATAATGGACGATTGCATCCTGGGCCTTGACTTTATGAGGAAGAATTGTTGCGAGATTGACGTCAAGCAAGGTGTTTTGAAATGTGGAGAAGAGGAACTTTTCATGGAAGGGGCGTTACCTGGGAATGTGTACAGCCTTAAGAAGATTGTTCTTCCGCCGAGATCGGAAACGATTGTGCCGGTTAGTCTTCCTCGGAATCCTGGGCAAACTCATCGTTGTGTACTCGTGGAAAGGGTAGACAATGACCTTCCATGGAAAGTGGCACGGACTTTGGTCAGAGCCACTGACATCTCAGGGGTACGTGTGCTGAACCTTTGTGATCAGGAACAGATAATAGAAAAAGGCACACTTGTTGGTACTTGCGAGGAAGTGGATTGGTTGCGTCGATGCCAACATCTATCGACTGGGACCCTCAGCAAGGATGCACAAACAAAAGTGACCACACTTTTAGAAGACTGCCGCAGCGCTTTGTCCCAAAATGAAATGGTCAAGGCGAAGAAGATGTTATTCAAGTTCGCCGATGTTTTCTCGTCAAACGAGGCTGACATCGGGAAGACTGGCATAGTTCAACACAAAATAAATACAGGAGAAGAATTGCCTATCCGTCAGCGGCCAAGGAGATTGCCGGTAGCACGTGAAAAAGAAGTGGAAACCATGATTGAGGGAATGGTGAAGGATGGTGTTATTGAACCTTCATCTAGTCCATGGTGTTCACCTGTAGTGCTGGTAAGAAAGAAGGACGGCAGCATGCGGTTTTGTGTTGACTATCGTCGTCTGAACGACGTTACAAAGAAGGACAGCTATCCTTTGCCAAGAATTGATGACACGCTGGACATGCTTACTGGAGTAAAGTGGTTTAGCACGCTGGACCTGAAAAGTGGCTACTGGCAAGTTGAAATTGATCCTAACGACAAGGAGAAAACTGCATTCTCGACAGGAAAGGGTCTGTGGCAATTTAAAGTTATGCCATTTGGATTGTGCAATGCTCCGGCAACATTTGAGAGGTTGATGGAACTTGTACTTACCGGACTAATTGGCGATGCCTGCTTGGTCTACTTGGATGACATCATCATCGTAGGCCGCACGTTTGAAGAACACCTTCAAAACCTGGAACGCGTGCTCATGAAGATCCAGAGTGCCAACCTCAAGTTAAGTCCGAAGAAGTGTTCACTATTCAAACGACAAGTTAGCTTTTTGGGATATGTAGTGTCTGAAGAAGGTATCCGCACGGATCCAGAGAAAATCGCCGCTGTCAAGGATTGGCCAATTCCAAAAGACAAGACGCAGGTCAGAGCATTTCTGGGTTTGTGCTCCTATTATCGGCGATTTGTCAAGAACTTTGCAGATATAGCCAAACCCCTGCATAAGCTAACCGAGGAGAAGCGACATTTCTGCTGGGACGAAAGTTGCGACATCGCGTTCAAGGAGCTAAAGGACCGTCTGTGCAAAACACCTATTTTAGGGTACCCTGATGCGGGCAAGGAATTTATAGTTGACACAGACGCAAGTGACATAGGACTTGGCGGTGTATTGTCTCAACGTAATGGTGATCAAGAGGTTGTGATAGCGTACTTCAGCAAGTCATTGTCAAAACCTGAAAGGAACTATTGTGTTACGAGACGGGAACTGCTTGCTGTGGTAAAGTCATTGCAGCACTTTAGCAAATATCTTCTGGGACGGAAATTCCACCTACGAACTGACCATGCTGCACTTAAATGGCTATTGCAGTTCAAAAATCCAGAAGGACAAGTTGCGAGATGGATTGAACTCCTGCAGGAATACGACTTCGAGGTCGAACATCGCAGCGGGAAATCTCATGGCAATGCAGATGCATTGTCAAGAAGACCTTGTCCTGAAAACTGCAAGCATTGTACTAGGCAAGAAAGTAAAGAAGTCGTACCTGTGAGGATGCTCAAGACAGACCTCAGTAACGAGTGGAAGGAAAGCCTACAACGTGCACAGCAGGAAGATTCGGACGTCAAGCCGATTCTGGAGTGGATGAAGGCCAGAGCTCCTAAGCCCAGGTGGAGCGACGTCTCAGCAATGAGTTCGACCACAAAGAGCTATTGGGCCCAATGGGACAGTTTGGTGATTCAGGATGGAGTCCTGTGCCGTAAATGGGAAAACGCTCGGGGAGACAGCTGTCATTTGCAAATGGTTGTCCTAAAGCTCCAGTACCCGATGTTCTACAGCTGTTCCATAATGGTTGTTCAGGAGGTCATCTGGGAGTAAAACGGACTCTACTGAAGATACGAGAACGGTTTTACTGGGTCCACTGTCGGGACGATGTCGAGGACTGGTGTCGCAAATGTACAAGTTGTGCAGCTGTAAAGGGACACTCGTAGTAGAGGTGCATTGAAATTGTACAATGTTGGTGCACCATGGGAAAGGATAGCCCTTGACGTTGCGGGGCCGTTTCCGGTAAGTGAAAGTGGTAACAAGTATTTCATGGTTGTGATGGATTACTTCACTAAGTGGCCAGAAGTCTTCGCCATTCCAAACCAAGAAGCTTCAACAGTTGCAGATAAACTGGTTCATGAAGTCTTCTGCCGTTTTGGAGTACCTTTGGAGATTCACAGCGACCAAGGAAGAAATTTTGAGTCCCAAATATTCCAGGAAACTTGTCGAGTTATGGGTACACATAAAACAAGAACAACTTCTTACCACCCACAATCGGATGGAATGGTGGAACGATTTAATCAGACACTAGAGAGGTACCTAGCCAAAGTTGTGGAAAATCGGCAACGAGATTGGGACAAGCACATACAACCGTTTTTGTTGTCATATCGAAGCGCTGTTCACGAAAGTACATCGGTGACACCAGCTTTCGCAAACTTTGGAAGAGAATTACGGCTGCCTGCAGACCTGATCACCGGAATACCACCTGATGCCCCACGCAGTATAACCGATTATGCGAGTGACTTGCGGAACAAAATGAATGACATTTATGAGCACGTCAGACAATCGGGCCAGCAAATGTCTGAAAAGATGAAAACCCGTTATGACCGTAAAATGAACAATAAAGGGTTCGACGAAGGTTCACTAGTGTGGTTGCACAATCCAGTCCGCAGCAAAGGGAAATCTCCTAAGCTTCAAGCTAAACGGATTGTGACAAAGATCAATGACGTAACCTACCGGATACAGAAAGGTGCAAGAGGTACTCCTAAGATCGTCCACGTGGATCGACTGGCGCGTTATTATGGGGCCGATAATGCTCGGGACGAGCATGTCTTAGGAGGGGGCAGTGTTGCGCGCCACAATTAATGCCTAGTACATGGCGACAGTAGTTCCCACTAGCGCCATCTAGTATCGAGTAGCGGAACTAGTAGTCAAGACCCTTCTAGAAATTTCGATGCGAGAACTTTCTAGAACATTCCCGAACTATCGACATCTGGTCGATCGGGGCCTGTATGTACTCGAACATTCTAGATGTTTCTACAATGGAAGGTTCTAGAAATCTCTTTGGTGCTATATAAGGCCGAGACGCGCCACGACCGAGACAGTTTGGATAAAGCGATCGAAGTGAAAGCATCGAAGCGATATTCAAGTGCGACTTAAAGCGATCAGTAGTGCAATTGTGTTTTGTAATTAGTGTGTTTGAGTTCTAATTAGTGTTGATTATTAAAGTGTCATTTTTTTGGTTATCAAATCGGCAGTTTTTATTGTCACGAACCCGAAGCTCGTAACAATAGTTTCTTTGTTTTAGTTTGTTTGACCGCGCTTATCTCTAGAACTACTAGTCGGATTAGAAAAAAAAATTATGTATTCGATAGCCCAATTCATGAGAAAGGCTTATAGATAGGCTATTTAACATCACGCTAGGCTCTAAGGAGGTGAGCAAAAAGAACGAAAGTCAGAACGAACGCGTAGCGAAAAGGTACAGATACAAGCGCAGGAGGGCGATGCGACGAGGTGGATCGGGGGAACAAAACATTTCACGCGGTCGAAGTCGCAGGCAGAAGCTAGTACATAATATAAATTAAAATCGCTTTTCGCGTCTGTTTGTGTGACCGCCTTGTGCTTGTATACGCGACGGATTGTGATGCGGTTATTATCATAATCATTAAGAGAATGTATTCCGAAAACTTAATATGTGTATAAAACAATAATATTAAACCGATATAATATAACAAAGAAATCTCAAGTCGTAACACTCGTGCGAAGCAGGGTCGGGTCGCTAGTGTAAGTACTTCATAAATTGACTATAATTTATTTGCTGAAGATCTTACTCATATTCCCAGATCGTCTCCGCGCAGAACCGATACAAAGTCGTCAGGTCTCAGCGGAAAGTGAACATTATAATAGAGGTGCCGCCCTTATGTGTCCTCGATAAACCTATTTAAACATTTACATACAAAAGAGGCTGGCTAATGGGCTGAGGCAGGGATGACATACTTTTAGTTGAGTGGACTATTTATTTTGAAGTTTTAAGTAGTAAATATTTCTTTATATTATTATCATACTAATAATGAATACCGGCCTCACTAGGTACTTGTACTCTGCTCTGGAACAATTTTGTGAAACCTGATGCATTTTCATTCGAAACAATGAATACGATATTTGATTTTAAACCTTAAATTATCTATAAGTCTTCTTCTCTTTCGTGTCGCTGGCATGACTGTATTTCAGATCTTGTTGGCCCAAAACGTTGTTGACAGCGCAGAGGTCACTTTAACAGCATATTTTGGTGCAAAAAGGGCGGGATATGAGGCGGAGCATAGTTTGCGACATAGCTCCACATCAACAACCTACTGCAGTTACGTCGAGCCCCACTTTACCAGGTTGGAGTTTCATCTTCCCATTTGTGTCCTGAGACGGTTCAGGGACTTTTAAATGAACCACGAAAGATTATACCCTACCTAATAGTAAAGTATAGTTATTTTCTGTAATCACCTAAAAGTACTTTAGGTACGTCTGCCCAAAATAAAATAATGTATTAACTAAGCAACTTGACAAATATCTTCCTAAACGAATTATGGCGAGTAAAACGTTAACTGACAGCCTTGCCTACCCCAGGGGAGTGAAGAAGGGAACGTAATTTATTCGCGGCTCGCACGACAGACGTAGGCATGTAGTTATCGTAATAAAAGATGTAAACCGAATTATATTACTTACTGTCTGTATGTTGGCAGAATACAATCTGATAAACGTTCCGCTGGAAAATTAGGTCGTGTACTTCTTCTCTACACAGTCAATTTAGGTAGTCTTTTAAATACCTAGCTAGAATCAAGACTTTTTGAAGCAATCTAGAACAAAGGCACCGCCCAAACAAATACTAAACTAGAGCAGTGGTCTCCCAGTGGTGATGGCCCCGCATTATCAGTTGTAGGACGTGAGTTTGAGCCTAGACAGGTGCTTTTCTTTGTGTAAATAATTTCATCACCACTGCTCTCAAAACGGTGGGAAAGCCGGCATGTCCTAGAACCAAAAATTCCAAGACATGTGACATCCACCAACCCTCACTGGCCCCGCCATTCCGACCCACGCCCTCTCAACAAGAGGAGGCTTGTGTTCCAGAAGTGGGAACGTTATAGGCTGATCACGATGAAACTTTATAGTATTTAGCTGTGCCTGCACTACGCCGTAGCAGTCTGAGCTACGCCGTAGCACTACATAAATTACGCCGTAGCACACTATGCTACTGGCGTGTGGGTGGTAGAATCAATATGGTCATTGGTAATAGATAAACCACTTCTTATGTGTGTAATAGTATACTGGACGAGGTTCTCCCAGCTATAAGCGGTCAGATCCCAAGTTTCTATAGTACAGTCAGCGACAAAAGTCGATTAATATTCTAGTTTTTTAAATCCTAATTATTGATAAATAGTTAATTAAAATGAAAACAGAAGTAAAATTATATGAATATTAACTCTTATAATGTATCAAATATTGATGTGTTAATTTAGATTATGTGTAAAAGTAGCAGTGTGAATAAATATTTTCTGTTCTATCAAAACATAAATATGTAAAATCAAATGTTTTATAGCTCGACCTACATCCACCTGCTCGACCGCTGTCCACGGCAGGGTTCGTTTGCTGCTGCTGGTTGTGGATCTACCAACCAACGAACGAATTATCTATGTTGGTTTCACGAAATATCTTTAATAATAGACAGAGAGGGAGACGGAGTGGGCTTGTTTGTTTTGACTACAAACCTTCAAAATAACTTCCCGTTAAATTACTTGGCATATAATCCATATTTAGGGCTAATTCTACCAAAGTCAGATATCTTTTATCCATGGAATAAAATTGATTATTGACGTATTATTATTAATGATGTAATTTATATTTTTGTAAAAATATAATTTAAAAGAGTGTCCATGGAGTCTCTTGCCCGTTCTTCTCCATAGGTACCTACGCTTTGGAACGGGCAACTAGCTTCATATTTTCTTGCTGACGACAGTTGTAGTATAGAAAAATTGTCAAAAAAATCAAAATGTATTCCCAGTTTATGACTTAATGTATGTAAAAAAGTTTTGTGGCATGCACCCTAAATATTATAAATGCGAGATACACCTAGAGAGAATGTATGGGGACCAGTAGTACTGCGGCAGCACTGCTGCGTGCTGCCAAGATCGGAATATAAGGGGACCAGTAGTGATGCGGCTGCACTGCTGCGTGCTGCCAAGATCGGAATATATGGGGACCAGTAGTGGTGCGGCAGCACTGCCGCGTGCTGCCAAGATCGGAATACATGGGGACCAGTAGTGATGCGGCAGCACTGCTGCGTGCTGCCAAGATCGGAATATATGGGGACCAGTAGTGATGCGGCAGCACTGCTGCGTGCTGCCAAGATCGGAATCATAACTTAACTCTGTATGTCTGCTTTCTTTTCACGCTTTAACAGCTGAACGGATTTAGATGGACATTGTATAAAATGGCCTATGAATCAGCACGTATGAAAACCTTTAAAATAATCGCTAGTTTTTATTATAATTTACATTACAAAAAGTTATTTAAAAAAATAAAAAACCCGACTGCGGTAAAAAACTGAAAAGCTAAAAACAAGCCCGTTTTAAATTAAATAAAAGTTGGAAGCAGGTGGGACCAATTTGAATTTGAAAATATAATAAAAATGATATGGGTCCCGCCTGCTTCCAACTTTTATTTAATTTAAAACGGGCTTGTTTTTAGCTTTTCAGCTTTTTACCGCAGTCGGGTTTTTTATTTTTTTAAATAACTTTTTTTTTATTTCCAGCTTTTTAGTTTACAAAATAAATGTGAAAGATTTCGCAAACGATTTAGTTCTTGGTACGTGTTTTTTACAATTTTTCACTTCGAATTACTTTTAACCCTATAAGTTATACAGGGTGTTTGGTGCATCGTTTGCCAAATGGAATTGGTCTAAAGGAGAGGTCATTTGCTATCTCTTAAGGCCCAGTAACTCATTCCTTGTTACACCGGTTTTTTTATTATGACTTTTTAATTTTTATTTAGGAAAATATAAGAACTCTGCATTTAAGCTTAAATTTTTTTAAAGCTATGAGTTAGCCTTAAAATTTTATTTTAATTCTTATGTTTACTCTTGTATAGTTCTATGAAATTCAAAATTACTTGCTAATAACATCTAAAGTTGTCAAAAAATAATAGGCCCGTTTTGACATTTGAGAAAGAATGTAACTTTGAACGAAACTGAAAGAAACAATAAAATAATAATTAATTACATATAGTGTTTTAAAAAAATACATAATTTTTTTGGCGCGTTAATTAATATGATGGAATATATTGCGAGTAATATTTTTACGTTTACTTTATATTAGCATGCAATTTCTAATTATTACGACACGTCTCAAAAACAGTTACGTTCTCAGTCTTTTTTTTTTAACTACCAATGTTGTAACCAATTAATTACTGAATTTCATCAGCTTCATTCGATTTTAATAGTAATTAAATATTGTGTAGTGATCTTTACTGAAAAGCATGAGCTTGGCGCTCAAAGCCGTAAATAAAATTTTGAATTGGCAACGCTGGTTTCTGTAGAATGGCTTGTCTCTGACCAAGCGGCACGGCTTTGCTTTTGTTCACTATCACGTTAACCTTGGCTCTTCTATTTTGGACATTTATTTAAAGATAGTGATTTAGACTCGAAAAAAAGATTAATATCACTTTACAATACATAATCAAATCGATCAAATACTCATACAAACTTGAATCGATTTATCGTGAGTATCGAGTACCGAGTCGTATGGTTACTTCACTAGTTACGTCGCGATGACAAATGTCAAAACGGGCCTATTAGTTTTTGACAACTATAGTTCCTTTTTAATAAGACACTAAGTTTTTGAAAAAAGGAAAAATACACTTAACACTAAAAGCGATCTTCGAATTCGAGCGAAGAGGAGAGGGATCTTCGAATTCTTTTAAAAAGTTCTCTAGTTTGTCCTCTTTCAAACGGTGTGCAATATACCAAAAAAAACTTTTCATAACTTCAGTAATTCGCTAAATGTGTAATCGAGACACATCAGGCTGATAATCGGTATTACGGTAAGTACACTAGTTTTCACATAAATAACATTCTTTGAGTAGGTAGATAGTGTTATCTTACTCTTATGCAGTCTCTTATCTCTTTCTAGGGTTCTAACTTTCCTCGAACTTGAAATAAAAAATGTTCAGTTTTGTCGTTTTTTATTACACTCGGACGTGGATGATCTGAAATTTTTAAACAGAATTTCTACAAACAGACTTACCCTAATTATTAGCTCAGGTACCAATTTTCAGTGAAGACCTGTCGTTTGTTTTTCATCAAGACGATTATCCCGCTCACTGGAGATTAACCGCCAGGGAGTACTTGCAGTATTTTGTTTTTTTTTTCAATTTTGATATACCCAGTGTCACTC
This sequence comes from Mesoligia furuncula, assembly GCA_916614155.1. Lineage (NCBI taxonomy): Eukaryota > Metazoa > Arthropoda > Insecta > Lepidoptera > Noctuidae > Mesoligia > Mesoligia furuncula. The sequence goes on from OU744792.1 coordinate 798,026, forward strand.
TCACAATTAAGACGAATCTAACGGCACCTCTCAAACTGAAATCGATCAAGCCGTTTAGGCTACAGAGCGTGCCAAAGAAATATACATACATACATACATACAATACATACATACATACATACATACACTCGAAAAACATAACCCTCCTTCTGACGCAGTCGGGTAATTATTAAAATAGAACGAACACTTCATAATTTCGAAAACAGTTTAAAAAGTAATTCATTTCGGTCTTATTCCCCGGCGTTATTTTTTTTTGTTTCAATTTGACGTTTTGAATAGGCAAAGGGTATTTAGCTCATTCAGCCAAGTCTTTGTGCGCAGCGGACTGTAATTACAAAACTCTACACCCTCAGCGCTTGATCTATGAATAAGTTTTTAGTTACAAACAGAATAAAGCGCTTAAAAGCGCCGTGTAGGTAAAACAAGCAACATCGACACTGAAAGTCAATGATTTGCTATAACACTTTGACATTTCATAGTAATGACAGTCTCGTCCCTTTATTTTGTCACGGCGCATCCTATGCTTGGCCTGCGTTGGTTGTGTGTATTCGTTTGTGTTATTGAATTTTCTCGGTACTGTGTCCGTGATTTTAATTAAGTTTTAATCGAATATATGCATTATTTAGAACACATAAAGTATATTCACATCCCTGCTGGCTCTTAGGAAAACGATGTATCGACGCCGAACAATGTCCTTTGGCGCACAGGTAGAACATGACCTGAATAAGGACATAACATACTTTTTATCCCGATTTTACATTCCCGTGGGATATCTCCGGAGCTCCACGTGAGTGAAGTCGCGGGAAAAAGCTAGTTTCATATAAATTCAGTACCATTTTTAGGGTTCCGTACCCAAATGGGTACAAAACGGAACCCTATTACTAAGACTTCGCTGTCTGTCCGTCTGTCCGTCTGTCCGTCTGTCCGTCTGTCCGTCTGTCCGTCTGTCCGTCTGTCCGTCTGTCTGTCACCAGGCTGTATCTCAAGAACCGCGATAGCTAGACATTTGAAATTTTCACAGATGATGTATTTCTGTTGCCGCTATAACAACAAATACTAAAAACTAAATAAAATAAATATTTAAGGGGGGCTCCCATACAACAAACGCGATTTTTTTGCCCTTTTTTGCTCGATATCAAAAATGGCAACAGGTAGGACACTTGAAATATTCACAAAATACTCAGTTGTATTTTAACTTTAATAATAAATAATAAAAATAAAATAAAATAAATATTTAAGGGGGGCTCCCATACAACAAACATGTTTTTTTCGTCGTTTTTGCCTTGTGGTACGGAACCCTTCGTGTGCGAGTCCGACTCGCACTTGGCCAGTTTTTTTTAAATTTGTATTATTTTTAAACCTGGCGAATACTGACTATGCGAACATTGTGTAACAGGCATTAAAAATGATGAAAACATCTGTAGGTTTCTACAGCACCATTGGTTTTACGATCGAATTTATTCAGTCTTGTAAAATTCATAGCACTCGACATACTGGCGGAGGTACACGCGTATTCAAGAAGTTTGAAGTAAAATGCGATTATTAGTGATACTTTAATGAATTCATTATGAGGTAGTGTAATTACACTACCTCATTGGTCTAGTTGTCGCGATTGCTGAGCGTGAGGTCCTGGGTTCGATTCGGGGTCGAGCAAAGTTTTATAGTGTTGTAGGTACCGTCAGAAAGTAGCAGCCCGGAGTCTAGATCGACGGCAATAGACTCGCCCCCCTATAACATGGGTCTTAAACATAACTGGCGGAATGTGGGTGTACTATAGGTACGCCTCTGCCTGACCCCTCGAAGAAAACAGGCGCAGTGCTTGTTGTTCGTCTATTGTGTCGATACAACTTACTTATGATTACAGAAAATAAAGAAATTCAAAGAAAAAATATGTTATTTCTGCACAAATAAGACGCACATTAAAAAATACATATACTAAATACAAAGAAGCCGAAAGCCTCGTATTCGACAAAAAAAAACAAATGAAAAGAGAATAAAATGTTAAAAGTTTTACAATATTGCCTAAAAATCTTCCTTTATTTCAAAATTACCTCCATATCAACGCCAAAAATCACAAACACACACACACACATACATCTATTTTCCTTCCCACGCAGTCTGCCCATCCTACCTGTAAACACACATAATCCACAGTTAGTAAATAATTACCGCGAGTAGATTGCAGCGAACTGTTGACGGCGGCGGCGCGTGTCCGCAAATACGGGCCCGCACACTCGCTGATTGATGATCTGATCAGTCTGATCACACAGGCGCGAACGATTGCGCGCCTGATGGCCCCTGATAACTGTGCTGTTCTCTGTGGCTGAGATGTTGCGATCTCATTTGTTTTGTTTGTTTATTTTTGTTTAAGGGGCAACTCTAGTATTTTTTTAAACTAGCGCATTTTAATTACAGCGTCAATCTGTGAATATTACATCCAATTTATCTACATTGTTCTGACAAGTCATCGACACTTTTCTTACTTTTATTAACTGCCTGACTTCATAGATTACCCAAGTATGATGAAGGAAAAATAAGTAGAAATAATAAACTGTAAGCCAGTATGGGATGTAGTGTAGGTGTATTATTTGGAAGGCCTAGTAATATTACAGTACCTAACAAATAAACTAGTAGGTTTATTTTTATTATATTAACCAAAGCAGCAACCATACATGTGTGCTATGTTGTACACACTCGGCTTCCTTATCGCGCACGCGTTTCATACAACGTTTTTCAACACAATTGTGAGGAAAAAAACAGACTAGTAGGTATGGTTACTAAAAAAAAAAAAAATCTGCAGACACATTATAGACAGATAAATTATGTTAGTATAATATTTAGGAAACAAAAAAGGTGAAAATAATAAACGTCCACCGATAGTTTCATCCAGCCCCATGTAATACATAAACCTACCCATGGTAGGCCCATCCAGCCTTTCAGCAAATACCCTCAAGATACTGTTCGTGCTTCCCCCCACTCTGCGCATCATCGACGCCACCTTCTTACGCATTACTGCAAAATAGTCAGCAGTGTGCGCATCGGCGAATTATTAAATTTATGGAAAATGGCGCGATAGTTTTGTTTTTCCAGGTGCCGCGCTCGCTGGTGTAAATAAGGCACTGGCAAAAGCGCTAAACAGCCTATATCATCATTTGCCGAGCCTTTGATCAAGTATGTTGGGGTCGGCTTCCAGTCTAACCCGATGCAGCTGAATAGTGTAAAAACAGCCTATTTAAAAAATATAATAAATACAAAATAACGTTAATGGATATTCGTAGTGTTGTCGTTAGTCAAATTGTACTTTAGTTAGTATGGAATTAGTATGGTACTATTGGCATAGAGAAATATACATTGGTTCAATGAGAATTCGCAATAATAGAACGTCAGTCTTTTCCGTTTGGTTCCGGGATCGACCACGGACAATTTAAGGTAAATCAATTTTAGTTCATTTTGGGACCAAGGCCAATTCAGACTATTTAAAAAAAAGTGAAATATGGCCCGCGGATTCTTTTTGGCATGAAGTCTCTTTGATGAGATTAAAAAAACCGGGCAAGAGCGAGTCGGACTCGCGCACCGAGGGTTCCGTAACATCCAGGTTTATGTTTATGAAATTAAATGTTTTTTTTTATTTTTGAGTTGATTGAATGAATGGTAAATTGTGGTTTACGATTTATGTCGTATTAAAAAAAAACTACTTACTAGATCTCGTTCAAACCAATTTTCGGTGGTAGTTTACATGGTAATGTACATCATATATTTTTTTTAGTTTTATCATTCTCTTATTTTAGAAGTTACAGGGGGGGGGGGGGGACACATTTTACCACTTTGAAAGTGTCTCTCGCGCAAACTATTCAGTTTAGAAAAAAATGATATTAGAAACCTGAATATCATTTTTGAAGACCTACCCATAGATACCCCACACGTATGGGTTTGATGAAAAAAAAAAATTTGAGTTTCGGTTCTAAGTATGGGGAACCCTAAAAATTATTGTTTTTTTTCTATTTTTGTGTGAAAATCTTAATGCGGTTCACAGAATACATCTACTTACCAAGTTTCAACAGTATAGTTCTTATAGTTTCGGAGAAAAGTGGCTGTGACATACGGACGGACAGACAGACAGACAGACAGACGGACAGACAGACAGACAGACAGACAGACAGACAGACATGACGAATCTATAAGGGTTCCGTTTTTGCCATTTGGCTACGGAACCCTAAAAAGCGCATATCTCTGACTAGAAAACAGTTACCTGTGGCGTTACAGTAAAAAGCACGCGTGTTTAATACAATGAATTATGGACCTCAAAGCGGTTCATTAAGAGTCACTTTACGAGCAAGTGTGTTGAAAAAGATATTTCCCTGCAATTAAAAGTAAACATTGCCATTGACAGTAACCCTTCGGACGAAACCATTAGCATGACCACATACCAAACCATTGCCTACACGTGTATAAAATTATCAGAATAGTGCGGAAGAGCTGTTCACTCAATTAACACTAAATTCTGTCTAATTATAGTAACACCCACAAAAGATTGCTCAAAACGTCCGTAATAATATCTCTTCAATAATTATTCTTGTTGGTAGCGAGGAAGTACAGCGAGCCATCAATTAGTGGAATTTATTGCCGTCTCCGGACGTTTCTTTATTTATCCGTCGTTTGTCAACGTCTACAGACGGCTGTAATTGCTAATGCTACTTCATTCGTTCTGCAATGAAAGCGATTGTTTCTGATAGCGAATGTAATACGGTTTAATTTTCAGTACGACTGTGTTTATCGTTACCGAGTGGGGTTTAAGCATCGTAGAAACAGAAGTTTAAGATAGCCGGTAATAGATTAATTTGTAATTACACACATCTAAATACATCTATTATTTTATTGTGAAAATTATGTATATACAACTATTTTATGCCCGCTGCTTCATCATGGTTTATCCTTGTGCCAAATTTACAAATCCTTTGTGCTGTCAATAGGTAACAGACAGACAGATCGACAGAATTACATTGTAATATTAGTATAGACTACAGATTTTCAGAGAGTTTTCACCTTGCAACAGCGAGTGTCGACGTAATTACCGCGAGTCCCAGTTGAACAGCCGGTATGCGGGCTTGCCACTCAAAATGTAAAAAACACACGTTGTTTTTTTTCCATTTCTGAACAAGAATAGAAAATATGTGCCTACCAATATTTTCTACGTACGCATCAAACATGGCGGGATGGCGGTCCAATATTATTTTTATCAATATTTTCGTTCAAACTTCCTGCAAACTATACGCGAAGAATATTTTTTGAGCTCTCTGGTATGGTAGGGAACGTAGCAAAAAAATCATAGTTTTGCAAAAACTGCTACAGAATCTTTATTGAGGTTAGATGAGAATTAGTTTGAACTACATTGTATGTGTGCAATCACTTACATCCTTACACTACAGTTAATTTTTTCAATAAAAATTAACTATTCTAAACTTTATAAAAATAAAGAAGTCAAATCTAATGGTTAGAATGATTGCAGTCTCCGTCACGGGTTATTAGATTTTAATAAACGCCGGTTACAAAATATTTTACGCTTATAAACGCGAATAAACGTAAACTGGCTAAAGGTCATAGCACAGATGTCAACTCAATGAGATGAAAGAACATCGGATGGCCATCGAATCAACTCGACCCATTCAGTATTCTTTGTATGAAACTCCCTAGGTAGGTACTGCAACCAACCGGAATCGCAACGTAATCGCCTCGCCTCGGGACAAGCTCACGAACAGCGGTGTGGTACGTGGTCAACTTGCAGTTCCCGCGCTTACGGCTCGTTGACCCCGCGCTTACGTCACTCCGTTCCCGAGCTTACGTCTCTACGTCCACCCTTGCCCCTCTCACCCCTCCAGCGGCCTGCCTGCAGCATCATCGACCAGCGGTCGGCGAACCGTAAGCGCGGCGTCGCCTAACCGTAGCCGAGTGGACGTATCGGAGCTTCTGATCCGCTTTGGTTACGTGCTTACGTTAGGTTGACGCCTGTTTGACGGCCAGGCGAAAGGCGCTACGGTGACGATCCCTTTCCGAGTCGATATGTGTGCTATGATCTTAATCCGTTTTAATGTAAATGTCAAATGGTCTGTGAACTTTATTAAAGTTCATTTCAAATAAACTTGCGATAAAGTTTGTTCACCTCCTTCTACTAATGTATCCCAATATTTCCAAACCATACGAAAAAAATGGCAGTGTCGGTAACACGATCAAAACATTGACTTACCTACTCCGTGTTTGGTATTATGAAACTCAACCGATGCAATGTTAGCGACAGTTTTGTATGACGAACGATATCTATCGTAAGTTATTTGGACTTTTTGGTACAGGGTGGTTGAATGACATTTATCGCAATTTTATTTGAAATACACTTTAGTGAAATTATTTCGTTTCCGTTTTGTTCCAAAAATATAATTGGGATTTAACACAGAGTATATTAAGATAAATGAACCGTGGTTGTTACAAGTTTTAACTTCGGTTAGCTCGGCAAAAAGAAAATACTGTTGCTATAACGCTATGATTATGTTTGTAGAGTTAGCAACAAAAATCGATCAATACTTCAATTTTAAATCTTAGGTACCTACCGAATCTTTGAGCAAAATATTTAATTAAAATCTGTACAGTAAAATTTTAAGAAAATGTACTCCTAGCTGTGATGTAAATAGCTAAAAAGCGTCAATTTTGATGATAATGATAATAATTATGTAAAAGTGATGACAAGACAAAAAATACAGTAAATCCAAAGGGGTTTTATGACGTGTTTATTTGACAGTTTCATATATTCCATGCATCTCAACCCCAAGCTATTAATATCCCCGTTCTGTTACAGAAAAAAACATATTCTTCCTCAATTTATCTTGATACGTACGACAAAGATAAAAGACAGGGTCTCAAAATACGGCTTTATTACTGATGTATTGACCACAAAAACGTGCGCTCACCCCGATAACCCGCCAATCCCGCCATGATGCATCGGCGCGGCGACAGTTATTGCTGCCACAGATTATATTTCAAGATGGCGGACGTATTTCACTGCGACATGGACACCAGCGCCTTTGTCTGATACATTGATACAATGATGTGATAAAAGTGTATTAAATCGTTTAATGGACATTCAATAATGATGATAACACACATTTTTTTGAATAATCTTTGCAACATTTTTGTTATTTAAAGTTGACTAATTGTAATTTTAATCATGGCATTTCATTTGCCTTGCGTAGGTATCAAAATAATACACTTACCTAAATAAAAAAACAAGAATTATTTTCTAAAGCTAAGTACCGATTGTTAATAATTTCGCCCGATTTAATAACAAAGCGGTTGGTGGTTATTGTCCGCATCACCCGTTGTTAGTCAAAAGCCGCACTCATTAAATTTAATTCGCATAATGGCCGGTGATTGTGAGTTGATCACTAGACCAGTCCACAACATTTGTTTTAAAAGCAAGATTAATATACATCGTAGCACTGGTTTTAGTCTACACGAGCGAAAGAGATAGAAATATTTTTGCGATAGAGTGAAAGGGTTGAAGTTATACACAGGAATTGTCTCGCATTATTTCATAAGAACGGACAACACAATATAACTTTTTATGTGTCCCTGTCTCCGCAGTTTTAATTTAGTGATGTAATAAGTTAGTGTTAGCTAGAAAATAATTTAGTTCATGCATGAATTACTTGCAGTTTTATTCTTTGAAAATTAAAAGTTTTCATATTAAAATGTTAACAAAATGTTGCCAAGTGTTTGCTAGTAATACAAGTTTTAATATCAAAGTACGAAAACAAATGAAAGACGGATAACGGGATGAATGAACGGACAAATGGAAGTCACTGGTTAACATGATGAGATAATAAGGATTTTAGTGGGCAACCCTAAACAAAAAATGTTCTACGAGGTATAATCCCAACAATCATCAAAATCATTATCATTTCAACCGAAAGACGTCCACTGCTCCACCAAACACCGCCACTTCGACCGGTTCTGTGCTTCTCGCATCCAGGGGGTCGTCCTATTTTAGGTCGCTCGCCCACGTCCGATAATCGGTGACCGATTTTTTGTAGGAGAAAAATAGAACACACTGATAGCAATAGTGCAACGCACACGTCCTACAAAAAGTAGGTCAGAAATAATGAAGTTAACTAAATCGGCCCGATTATCGGTGCTACAAAAAGTCTGACGTGGGCGGCCAGCCTTAGTTATAGTTTTTCATCCAAAGTTCTATGGGTCGACTTAGCTTACACTGAGGGGTTGGCAGCTATGACTACTGTACTCAGCAGGAGGTCTGCGATGGAGATGTGATCACTAGGTGTTACCGAGCCGTGTGTGCACAATGCCTGTTGTAATGACTTCGCCGTCTCTACTACTCCCACGGGGACAGCGGGCGAGTAGTAATCTTATAGCGGGACTGTGACGTATTGGTGTTGATGTTCGAGGATTGTTTGTAATGGTTATTTGTGGTAGAGGACTTATAACTTTTAAAAAGCTTAGGTAGGTATAGTGTTTGATTGCCAAAACGTTTATAAAAGACCCGCCGCCTACACAATAACGAAGAACAAACGAGTTTTTTGAAAAACTGGTACTTAAGTCAAAAATTTTGCCTTTGCGAAACCATAACGTAAGTTAACTTATACTTTTTTTATATTCCACAAAAAAAAATGTTTATTTTTGTACCTACATGAACAGCCGAAAACTTTTATCATACTTTCACGTTCAGTTTCAGTTTCACGCCATTAGCATGTCGTTCTGTTTTAATCTTGCATACATAATGCAAGATTAAAACAGAATGCACGCATGCATAATACCTCTTTGATTTAATGCGATCCTCTGAAAAACGCATTCACAAAACCTATGAAAATCTTTAACAAAAAGTTGATGTCAATCGTTATTACCGTGCTGCAAACAGAAATATTTAATCGAGCGGTCATAACGGAATACAAGCGCCTCTCTGTATGTTCTGCGACCATAAAAATAACAGCTTTTGCGAAAGTACACACCATTCCATTTAAAACGGCCGATTCGTATCACAGTTAAATTTAAAGCGCTTGAAACTATCGCTGGATTGCTGAATAGTGCTGATTTTAGTGCCTTTTTTATTAAAGTTTGATAGTGTGATGCAGCGAAAATGGTGATTTTGTCCATTAAAGTATTTACCTGACCCGAGTTTAAAACGATTATATTAATTGCTGAATCTCGTAAAATTAAAAATATCAACTTTTGAACCGTTTAAGCTGGGGCGATTTCATTATCTTTTTATGAAACGAGGTGTAGTGGTATAAAACTGATAATTCTTACGACTGTACAATGTAATCGGATATGTATCGATTTTCAGTCAAAACGTTTTAATTACCATGTAAAATCTTTCAGCAACACTCGTTAAACTATTATTATTAAACAAAACCTTTTCATTGAACAGACTGTATCTCCGTCGTGTAAGAAACTAACTGGCGCGGGCGCAAGGTTCACATTGCGCTGCAGTGCGGTGCAGAGCGACGCGCTCCGCAAATATTTGAGCAGCCACCATCGCGCAGCGGAAGGCGAGAAATGTTGTAAGATTGCCACCGACCGCGGCCGGGAAGGAAAATAACCTCTTTAACTTAGAATTGGATTAGTTTCTTGTGCGCAAGTGATTTGAACGTCGAAAAAATACAGATGTCTGTGAGTTTACCCGAAAAAGGGTCCATTAACTTGCAATTGGATGGAGCTGCCATTTGTATACTTAACTGATTTTTATAATTAACTGATTTGGTTCTTTCTTTTCGCTGTAATTGTGCTATGATTTTGTTTTAATATTCAACAATAATTTTGAATTATTTTGAGGTTTATTCATACGATAGTATTTGAGCATTTACAGCGCGATTTTGTTCAACGTCCTTCGTCTGTATTACGTCACAACCTCTTCAATGAAACGGTTCATACAGAGTATTTGGTAAATACAACGTCACACTGAAAGTTACGAGTATGTTGAGGGAGAAAGTTTCGAGATCGTGATACGAAGCTTGTTGGTATATTAAACATTGAATTAAACTATTTAATCACACTTAGGGTTTTGTTAGATTAGACGCGGGTTTTGAACTTTTCTTACCGTTATTGTATAAATAAGTTAAGAAAATTTTTGTAATTTTTTAAATTTATATTAACAATCCAAGATATTGCTGACGCGTCAAATATTTTAGACACTTGTAATAATTATCATAAAAACACCACAGTGTAGATAAAACTAATTTCTCATTCTACAATTTACCAGAACATAATTTTAAAAGCGACCTATTCTATCTCTCCATGCTATTTACATAATAATCAAAGGAGCTGCCCTGACACCGACCAACCCGGAATTATGTTAAACCAGTGTGACAGTAGTTTGCAGATGTCTTCAAATGTGAGTTATTTGCTAAGTAAACTGCGCTCCGAGATATCTTAGTTGGCTGTGGCCTGATTTGTGTTGCACATGTGGACTTTACAACTGTGGCCACGAGAGCGAGTGGACGCTCGAAGAATACTTAGTTTATTCGTTCTGCTTGAAGATAGTTCGTTACTCGCCCAACTTCGGTAGGCTAGAGTTGGACTGAGTTAGTGTTCGCACTGGTAGTTAGGATTGGAATTGTATTCGAGTTCAACGCCCGAGTAAGTTGGGTTTGATAAATTTGGTTGTCGAATGTTTAAATTGATGTTTCTATTATATTTTGCATAATGTTCTCTATCTGTTGTCTTCGAATATTACCTTAGATCGAGACTTAATGTATAACTCTAAACACTATGTAGGTATCATTCGAGTCTAGTGAAATCACTAGTATAAATGACTGAATACTTGAATCAGCCTATATGACTACTAACTTTTACTTATTTGGTCCAGACGGTCTGTAAGCTATTAGAGAGTGTAGTTATATAGCCATGTTTTAATTATGTTGATCCTTTTTGTTTTGTGTTGCATAATAAAGTATTTAGTAAATTAATTAGTAAGTTTACCAAGACCCACTATCTCTCAAAGTCAAAGTGAACTAGCACAAAATTCCTGGAGTTTCACAGTTTCACTATTCCAAAACATCTAGTCTATTATTAACAAACAAACACCACTAAATCCCCATACAAAACTCAATTTAAACTTAAACCATGAGCAACTGCGTCAACAATTAATTTAGTGAACGCGCTTATCGGCTCGACTAAGTGACATTTTAATTTGTGTAATTTAGTCGCTCCTCGGCTTCGGTAAACAAAGCTAAGTTCCGCGCCCACGGTTTTTGTTCGCGCGTGTTTTGCGCGCAAGATAAACGCGTCAAGTTTACCGCATGCCGGGCCAAGTTACGAGAGATCGTATCTGTGTTGCCATGGGAATTTATAAAAACTTGGCCGCATGGACACTGCCGGAAATGTGGGAGTTAATATATTTTTGATTTCTTGTTTTCTTTTAGATCTTTTTCTACCGTTCCGCAAAAAATAAGACGATGACTAGTCAGCATAGTATATATTTTTTCATTCAACTTCAGGATATGTTTGCTATAGATCTCAGTAAAAATACCCTGAAGTTTGTTTAAGACCTAAACTTACAAAGTGAAGCAACCTCTCCGTTTCATTCACAAACTTTATTCCGAACGTACATTTCCACCTAACCGCGGGATAAACTCTTATATCCCAAGTTCGCAACTTGTTTTCCAACCTGTAAGTATGTGCTGCAAGTTTTAGTTTATGTGTGACCAACGAGGCGTGTTATTTATTTAGCTACAGTACACGTAATGCGAGGCCTGCTCTGAAATAGGGCCTCATGTCGCGCTCGTGAACAACCGCCAGCCGCTCGCTTTTTGTTTAAACTCGCTAATTTTTTTGTGGTTAGTTTCTCGAATAGGCCATCAGCGAGCAGAGATAAAATTGTCGAATCGTAAAGCACGCAAGTACACTGTACAACAATTTGTCTTTGGAAATTTTAAATCACAGTTCGAGAATATCACAAGACGAGTCTCTTAAAGTAAGCGTCTGGTAATCGTATTCGATTATTTGTTACTCGCACTTGAGTGTAAACGCATTAATGCGATAATTGTTTGGCGAGTCTGTCATAACATTCTCGCCCCTCAATAGTAGACAAACATTTCTCATGTAAATGGCGCTTCAAGATTCCGAAGCATTCTTCCTGGAAAGTTGTCTACCGTTACTTTCGATTTAGGACAAACTCCGTTTATTTTATCTTCAACTTTATCGTAAAATCGAGCTTAGGTTCTTTAAAAGTTTATTTATATATCTGCGGTGTCTAACTTATTTCTCTAAGTAAAGCCTCATGTTTTTATGAGCTTTCTGCGGAAGCTAGAATTTAATTTCAGCAAGTGAAGAAGTTATTTTATACGTCGGTATAACCCGTGTATGCTAAGAAGGCAGTGGATGAGACCGGTTTATGGCCGGAGATGTGCCAGGCAGAGGCGGGTGGAAATGAATGAGAAATGAAAGTAGCTATACTTAGCTACTTGTGGTGTACGTAGGTTTAGTAAAAGTGATTGAATGGGAGAGACTCAAATAAATAAATAAAACTATGTATCATTATTTTATTGTCAGATTTTACGGAGTAGTCTGACAGAGGTGCGAAATAGATACGGAGCAGAGGTGTGGTCATGATTTAAATCACGGATTTAATAGAGCATTCCAAGAAGCCACTTCACCCATTTATAAAAGTAAACTGTCTTATTTCCCCTTTCACTAAAGAATATAAGCTGTAGACACACTTCATAAATCAATGTCACGTAATAAACGTCACGATAAATATATATTTGTCGCCCGTCAAACGGTAGGAATCACGAGGAAATTCGTGAAAAACCCATACTGTAGAGAAAAAATATAGCCAACCAAAAACATACCCTAAACATAATGTATAGAGTGCTATATCCAGTGGAGGCGGTAATAGAAATACGTTATTGAATATCGAATAAGTTCGGATCAGTGATTGATATCACTTTTCATGCCACATATATATTAATATCGAGGATCTACGTATAGTTACCTATATCTACAATATACGGACTAGTAAACATATATAAAAAGGGGATTGAGATCTTAAGACAAGCGCGGACGTCGAGTGGACCTATGGTGAAATGTATGGGCACACTGATAGGTGACACATATCTATGAACTAGTTAGTCACTAGTGGATTTACCTTAGCAGATTATTATTAGCACTAGAAAGTGGTGGCGGGCATTCTGGGGGACCGTTCGTAGGTAATTTTTGAAGTTCAATAAGTTTAATGCTTATTGTCTGCCTAGTTTGAATAAATTACTTTAAGTTGTGATTATGTTCCTTTATCTGATCTCAGCATTTAAAAATAAATTACCTAATTTATGTCAATAACTATTAATATCTAAAAGTTGTGAATTGTTTCCTGATTTAAAAGCTTTTTGCTGTGCCCTATACGGGCCCGTAATTATATCTTAGCTTTAAGTAATTGTGTTAGTTATATTTCACTTGGTATGCCTGAAAAACAGGAACGCACACGAATATAAATGCTGCTATAAAAATTAAATCAATTTTGTAATTCGACACCAATCAGAAACTCCATAGCGAACTATCTTGGCTGCACAATCAGGGATCAATCGAGAATTGCATCCGTCGGATACCGCAGCCGCTGCGACCAGCAGCGACGTCTTGGCGACACAACTAGTCCCTTCAGCCAGAAGCTATTTGAACCTTAAGTTGTACAGCTTAGAGGTGAGACGGAATGCAGATGTAGTTGGTCTCGGGTAATGTGGACGTAATTGTGTGTCAGAGCCACACATATCCATTACTGATCCACGTAAACTCCACGGATTAGGTTTGATATAGACACAATAATACATATATTGAGGCCAGTATCGTTAGATGATACTCTTCGCAATGTTATTGAAGGTTCACGAGATATAACAATTGCTATTGGAAATGAAAAAAATATACGTCTTGTCAGATTTTGCCCTTTCGTGATTTTCCTTTATTATTTGGAAAACTGTTCTGCTTTATATAAAATATTACTTTTAAATATTGATACTACACTGAAACGTTTTTATCAAGAAAGATTTTTTCTTTTACTATAGTTCTAAAACCTTGTTAACTTTTGATTGGACCTAGATTGGACCTGAGGGAACGATCGGATAGTTAGAAGCGAATCGTCTAAGCACCTCGGATTTGTGCTGCGCTGGTCTGAAGATATCGAACACGGCACTGGACTCGATGTCTAAGCCCGTATAGGCAATCTGCGAAAAATTACCAGAGTTACACCTGCACCCGCAGTGCCCTTGTCAGATTCAGAAACATGGTCTACAAGTACATCATCTGACTAGTATTCCTATGTAATGATAAGAAGTGACGCGGTGCCAAAACAGAGTGGCAAACAATTCGATAAGTTGGGCATTAAAAGCATAAAATGATAAAAGACCCGCAGAGTATTTTCAAAGGAAAGGTTAGGGGTCCAAAATGATTCGATAAACCGTACCCTGCCGTACCCGCATAAACAATCTCCATTGCCAAGTACGTACCTACACAAGCTAAAAGAGTGTGCCAACATCACGTAAAGTACTTGGGCGTGTCATTGCGTTGACAAGGAATCTCAATCACGTGTTGAACCCGACCCTTCAACCCTTCGCCGGAAACCTAGTGATAAATTATTCAGGCCTATAGGTCTCAGATCTAAGTACCTAGGTACCTTTTTGACCTCACGAGGTCTGCTCCTCGCCGTAAATTAAATATGCCACGCCATTACTCAATTTTGCCAGAAACTGGGACTTAGAGAGCCAGAAGGCCCCTTATTAAACTTTTTACGAGTCAAGTTGGCTCGAACATTAAATATATTGGTTTCGCTTGGCCGGAAGAACGCCTCCTGTTATGAAACGCTGTCTGTTTGAAGAGTAGTGCGAAACGTTAGGTCTTAGCTCTTTTGGGGCAAATATTGAGTCTTTTCATACTGATATGAGAAAAGTAAATGAGGGCTTGTGGTTAGTAATAACAGCCGCACGGGTCGATCGATCATGCCGCGGTTGGTCCGTGGATGGGTCCATCTTTACTTATTACAACCCGTCCGCGCCTCGAAAAGCTCGTTAAGACGTTGGTCCCGGCAGTCATTCGTGGATATTTAGCAGTCGATACGGGTAGTCAGAAGAATCGTATGACACAATAACTGGGTTGTGGAAGTAAGATAGGCAGTCGCTTCATGTAAAATACTGGTATTCAGTAAGACTGGAAGCTGACCCCAAACATAGTTGGGAAAAGGCAGGCAGATGGTGATGATGATGACGAGAAAATTAAATGTTTATTTGCACTGTCAGTGGAACGTAGTGCAGATATATACAACGAACAAATATTAATAAGAATGATCTAAAGTTCTTTAAATATATAGATCTGTATTTGGTGTGTCATCTTTCAAAGCGTATCTATTTCTGGTATGTTAACCTTTGCATAAATCTTATGTTAAGCTTCCCCATTAAGAAATTTGCATAATTTTCTGTGATATCTTCATTATCAGAGTATATGTATATGTTACGGGTAATGGTAGAAGATTGAGTAAACCTAGGTTTACCCGGGTTTACTTAGAACCACCCAAAGAGTTTGGGTAATGTCCGAATAATAATTAGTTGTTTTAGCCGGGTACAACTCGGTCGGTCGATAGGTGACGTAGGATGCATGAGCGAGTGAAGGGCACTCCGAGGTTAGGTTTGGTTAGGTTGCTTTAAACCCTTTACACAGAAATAGGAGCCCCGCTTGGCGGGGCTATGTCGACGTACCCGAGGTTAGGTTTGGTTAAAACTAGGTGTAGCCGGCTGCACCTAGTTATACCCTGCTAAAACTAGGTGTAGCCGCACTACGGCTATTAGCCGTAACATATATAAAATCCCGAATTAAAATTTAATTTAATTATTATTCGGACTTACCCAAACTCCTTCGGTGATTCTAAGTAAACCCGGGTAA
This sequence comes from Mesoligia furuncula, assembly GCA_916614155.1. Lineage (NCBI taxonomy): Eukaryota > Metazoa > Arthropoda > Insecta > Lepidoptera > Noctuidae > Mesoligia > Mesoligia furuncula. Next base: position 813,947 of record OU744792.1, read on the forward strand.
ACCTAGGTTTACTCAATCTTCTAGCATTACTCGTAACATATATATAATAACCTAACCACGATGTCGTCGTGTCGAGCTGGAATGTTGACAATAACTTGCTCCAATTTTGTAACTAGTAATAAGCCAAACGAAGAAAGGAATCGTTGAAGCCTACGATTGTTATAAATAAAACAATATTATTGGCTGGGATACTAAAAGTGTACAAAACAAAGTAGGGGTTTGTCACAAAGCCTGGCATCCAATGGTCTGTCACAAGCAGACAGCGAGGTTGTTACTGTTGTCCCAGGGATGCCAAACGACTTTGTTTTTCACAAACGTTTTTTGTGGAGCAGCTAGTTTTTTATTCCATTGGGATTGACTTATTTTTTTTAGTTTATACAGAGTGTACGTTTTTGAATGCGAGAGATATCAAACGAGTTGTTTGTGTGAGTGATTCCGAAACTAAGGGGACTGCGGAAAGCGATATGTTTTTACTTGTATCATATGGTTATGATTTCTCTCTTTTATAATTTCAGTACGGGGAGTAGGATTTATTTATTTGTAAACGTTGTTTAAAGTTAAGAGACGTTTTGACGTCAAAACAATTACCTAACGCCTGGTTTCTGGAACGAAAACCAATAAATAGATTTGCTAACAAAGCCCTCGTTAACTGTTGATATTGTTAGACGGAATTGTCATCAGCCAATCGGATCTTTGAACCTCTGTGTGCAATATTCATAAATGAACCTCTGTGAGCTTCAAATTCCAGACTTAGCAATTTTTCAAATAATAATTAACAGTTTCCTTAGCTGGCTATCATCTTTCGCCTAATTTCCTTATCGATGCATTTTCGCTACTACCTGTTCCTAGAACAGCCCTACTGGCACCGCAGGGGTCTCGGCTAATATTTCCGCGAGATGGAATAATCAGTGAGGGACGTCTTCGTGGCCTACTGCACACTGTGTCATTGTCTTGAGGACGTCAGCTACAATTATTCCTGCACAGTCGGGGAAATAAATTGTTGATCAAATTGACATACTACGTCAATATTCGCTGTTATAGTCATTTCATAAAAATATCAAAGACACTTGTGATTTGAATATACGGACAATTTAAGTTGGTAGTTATTTTGCAACACAATTAACTTCCATGAATTTACATTTGTTTTTGCGCGTAACATTATGAATCTCTCCTGTTACTGCACAGGTCACTAATGTAAGACTCATGTGGGTAAATATCCTTCTTGTTGCGGATAATTTCATACAGGTGTTATTTGGGCCGATATTACGAAAGTGTTCAATTAGGTATTGCAGCCAGTTGCAAAATACAGTAACACAGAGATAAGCACAGAACGTAAGAAGGATTGAAGACATGCACAGATCGGTAAATAGTAATAGTTCACAAGCGTAGAAGCTGAAGGTGAAAGAACAGTCAGAAACAAAAGTCGATCAACACTTTAGTTTCCTAAATCTAAATACTGAGTAAAATATTTAAAATTAGAACAGAAGTAGAATATAAGCTATTTTATGAAATGTTGAAAAGTAGAATAATAAGTAATTTTGTAACAATTCAGATGATGTGTAAAAGTAGGAGTGTTTTCGACTTTTATTGCTGACCGTAATAATGTACACATGTAAATACTAAGTACGTAAGTATATTAATAGGTATAATTGTGATACAAGGTGTGATGGAAATGACTGAAAACAATTGAGTCATTGTACTTATCAATATTAACAAACTTTTACTAAGATCAAGGCTAATATCTCGAAAAAAAAATCATCTGATACAGACCTTTTAACGTGTTATGCAAACCTTACTGTGTTTAATAAAATAAAACGTACTATAACATTTCTCACAAAAATCCAGCCAGGAATTCAATAAGCGTGTTGCTTTAAAATAAGTTTGTTGGCACGTTGAATACCAACAGCCCACAAGCACGCTCATCTCTCATACATTTTACATGGACAAACGGCTTAACTCGCACATCTCAGCCACTACATACCTACCCTCCCAACAATGAGTATCACCAACACTGGTCTAACTTTGCAACGCCTCGGGCGAACTCCACAAAGGTGCAATACCTACCCGCAAGCGAGTGCATAACAGCTTAACTTTTTACTATAACCCATTCAAAAATCAAGCTTGACGGTTCTGTACAAGGTTGCATTTTCTCTGGCGAGGTATTAAAAGTGAAATGTTCTAGAATGTTTCCAAAAGGTTTTGAAAGCGCGGTCTCCTGGCAGGCGTGTTTACTCTGGCTCTCTGCGTCTGATGTAAGAATGACCTCAATAGCCAACGGATCCGCTTCTTGTTCTGCACTTTGCATTAAAGTGCATTAACACCTGATTCATGACGTCACACTAATTAGTTATTCTATGCATGTGTCATGAACGTTATGATGGACGCGGTGGCGGAGAATTTTAGTGCACTATAACTGTAAATATTTGTACACTAACTGCAAACATTAGTGTTTGGATGCATGATGGTTATGTTCACGTTTGGCTAGCTGTTCTGCTTCGATAAGTTTTAATTATTCAGGCTTGTTGTTTAGTCCTTAGTGAGTTTCGCTGTTTAGAATGTTTACGATTAATTTACGTTGATCAGGTCTGGTTTTGATCAGATGCATTCTAAAAAAATTTTAGGTACAAATTGCAACATTTGCAGAAATTAAAAATTTCATTCCATTATTGTATTAACTAAAAACTTACAAAAATTAAAAGCCTACGTAAGTCTACGTTACCTCAATTTAGGGTTTGAGATAAATTAATTATACTTGATAATAACCGTGACACATACCGAATGACATAAAAGTAGGTAGGCCGAAAGCCCGTAAAGAGCTCACAGCACCTATGGAACTGTGAGCTCCTTACGAGCTTTCGGTGCCGGGAAGAGTAAATTAAACAACGGTTTTTCATATAATTTCGATAATTAATTATTCCTAGAAAACCGTTTACGTTTTATTCATTTTTACATTTTTCACTCTAATCTGACTCCCTAATGTTTGTTCTGCTATTCTTTTAACGGACGCGCGGTGGAAGCATGCAAGCACCAAATAGGCTATATTTACGTCAACTACGCCCCTTCTCGATAAAATAGGGTTACCGTAGTAACCAATTTTAACTCTCTGAGACAAACATTAAGTTAACCTATCTATACGCATAAAAATAATTACCTAACGTCAGAAATTTTGACATAATTTCTTTATTATTTGACATTATATACAGACAATTTAAATTTTTCCCTCTTTATTAGTGGTTTTAATGGGAATCATAACACTTGGTTTAAGTAGGTTTTTATTTATTTATTTTTGTTATTTATCTTTTTGATAGATTCTTATTTTTTAATTAACCCCCGACGCAAAAACGACGGGGTGTTATAAGTTTGACGTGTCTGTGTGTGTGTGTGTGTGTGTGTGTGTGTGTCTGTCTGTGGCATCGTAGCTCCCGAACAGATGAACCGATTTTAATTTTGTTTTTTTTGTTTGAAAGGTGAATTAGTCGGGAGTGTTCTTAGCTATGTTTGATGAAAATCAGTCCAAGATGGCCGCCGCCACAAAATGGCGGACTACATATTTTTTCACAACTCCCTTAATATGGGTATCAAATGAAAGGGCTTGAATAGTACAATACTATACACTATGATAAATTTCAAATCCAAGATGGCCGCCACCACAAAGTGGCGAATTACATTTTTTTCTTCACAACTCCCTCAATATGGGTATCAAATGAAAGGGCTTGAGTAATAGAATACTGTACGCTATTACAAATTTCAAATCCAAGATGGCCGCCACCACAAAAGTGCGAATTATATTTATTTTTCACATCTCCTTCAATATAGGTATCAAATGCAAGGGCTTGACAAGTAGAATAATGTACACTATATTGAAAGGGAATGAGGAATATTAACTAACGAAATGAGAACTAAAAACTTGAAAATATTTTTTTGTCTGATCAATGCTCTAGAATGATTAGGAAAGTGGAGTGATGACTGGTACCTACGACCACTGAGATTGACTATTTTCATTACAAATGGAATTATCCTACTTAAAAAGCGTAGTTATTTCTACACCAGATAGCGTCGCAGTCCCATTTTATAAACTAGATCTGAAATACCTAAGATATCTAATAGCTATGAAATACTTGTACGAAAATTGAATACCTAACTAAAGGGAGAACTAGAAAAAATTGAATAACTAAAGGGAGAACTAGAAAACAAAAAAATCTGATTAGTCTTAAAAATTATTCTTCAACTATAAATTAATAATTATTTTTTGACAGATAAAAAACCTGATTAAACACCAAATTACCTGAATCTTAAAACGCAAGAAAATAAAAGAAATGAAATAGGTACAAAAATTAAGGAGTCCCTACAAAAAGCATGAAATAAAAATTAAATTAAAAATTTAAAAAACCCCCGACACAAAAATATAATAAAATAAAGTGTAAGTAATTGGAAAAGGATCAAATAATTTAAAAATCCCCAAGTTAAAGAATCTAGGTAACGAGACTAAAACAAATAAATTCATATGGAAGTCGGGGGACCGCTCTGTGGAACACCTTCTATGCTAAGAGGTCCCCCGACTGCCATATGAATTTATTTGTTTTAGTCTCGTTACCTAGATTCTTTAAGTTGGGGGTTTTTAAATTATTTGATCCTTTTCCAATTACTTACACTTTATTTTATTATATTTTTGTGTCGGGGGTTTTTTTGTAAATGTGAGGACTTTGTATATACCATTTTCTATTTTATCAAGTACTTGGTACTTGTTGACAGGCCTGCGCTGTCTTCCCATACCTACTGTAATCTGGAAATATTGTAAAAGCTAATTATTTTTAAAAAGAGTAACCGTGGAGTTTCTTGCCGGTTCTTCCCCATAGGAAACGATCAATTGGAACCGTGCACCTAGCTTTTGACGTTTCATAAGTGCCCATGTAGGTTTATGTGAAATAAAACATTTTGAAATAAATGTTGACAATATGAGGTATGTCTCTTGAAACAGTAAGCTTAAGTCAGGACGAAGGACTCGCGATAATCTGAGGCTTCGACAAGTGTCTGATAAGTTAAATCCCACCAAAAACATAATGTGAAAAAGAAGGCCAAGTTCCTTACTTCATATAGATGTTTGACCAGCAAAAGAGGCGAAATCGAAACCAACGCTTAGTTTTAAACCATTTTCTTTGCACCGGCCTTATTTTGCAATTCTGTTGTAAGTAATTTGTGTTTGAAACTTTTTAGATATCAATACAATAATATTGTTCCATTTAAATTTGGCGGGTCATGAAAACGTTAAATACCCGGCGCCTCCTCCATCTGTGAGCTTTTTACGAGCTTTCGGTACCAGGATGAGTAAATAAAGCAACGGGTTGTCATATTACTTCGGTAATTATTATTCCTAGAAAACTTACGTTTTAATACATTTTTATATGCGCTCACAATGAGCCTTATTAGAAGGCTAAAAGTCACCCAAAAGGCAATGGAGGGGGGGCTATGCTTGGAGTGTCCCTGCGTGATCGAATCAGATATTAGGAGATCCGCAAGAGAACCAAGGTAACCGACATAGCCCGAAGAATTGCCAAACTTAAGTGGCAGTGGGCAGGGCACATTGCTCGCAGAACAGATGGCCGATGGGGCCGAAAGTTTCTAGAGTGGCGACGGCGTACCGGAAGACGTGGCGTTGGAAGGCCGCCCACAGGTGGACCGACGACCTTGTGAAGGCTGCAGAAACCTGTTGGATGTGAGAAGCACAGAAACGGTCAAAGTGGAGGTGCTTGGGGGAGGCCTATGTTCAGCAGTGGACGTCTTTCGGCCGAAATAATGATGATGATTTCAACTGTGTATGTTTAAAATACGTAATGTATGTAGGTGGTTTCAATTGATGTGATAACCTAATCGTCACATTGGACATAATTATACTCGTATTGCTGTTTATGAACAGGTTTATTTTAGCTACAAAATATGCTCTTTCCTATGTGTGTGTGTGTTTCTTACCTATGTTAATGTCTTCAATACGATAAAGTTTACTTTTGAAATATTTTAAACAGGGAAGCTATTTAAAATATAGTAATTAAATAAGTATAAAATATAAAAAATATAATACTCCACCGTCGCGTCTACACAAAAAAATAAGGCAGCGCATTATTGACGTTCGGTAAAACACAATAAATTCCCGTCACCGCCTGCGAGGCACCAATATATTTGTCATAGTATTTGTTCACTGATCAATCAGCGCGCGGATCTGTTTGTTTGTCAATCGGGATGAACCGGGAATACCTTCAGTGTCGAACTGTTGCGATTTTGTTTATAACTGTGTACTGTAGAGAATATATCCTATTTGGTGCTTACATGCAACCTCCGCGAGTTCGTTAAAAAGTTATTGGCAAGAAATGCGAGATAAACAATAATTTAAAAAAGTATAGCAAATAAAACTTACATTATGGAGTGAGATTACAAGTAATATTTTTTATTTTCCTATTTTCTCTTAAGAAATCAAACTTAATGTTATCATGTTTACAAGATCTTCTAAAGTAAGTTATGAACATCACAAATATTATTCTCATACTAACGTAAAAGAAATTGACCATATTTTGACGACAAACTCAGGTCAGTAAATAAGTATAGCAGGTAAGTATAACGTGAAGTATACAGGCATAAGATCACTGGCCCATCCCCCCCGGCGCGATTTACGACTCCCCGGGAACATGACTACGTGATAAACTGAGATTAGCATGCGATTGATGCAATTTATATTCATAGATTGAACAAATCAGGACTTCAACTACTCAGTCTGATCCCGGGTAAGGAGAAAACAAAGTATATTTCATGTAAAACAAGTTGTTAAAGGGGATGAAGGCAAAAAGGATAAGTTTGTTTTGCTAGTAAATTTTCCGGAAACTAATAATGAACGTCTTCATTGTTCGATGTTTTGTTGTGCCGATATATCTTTCTTGAAATATTTAAACGAGAAGAAAAGCGTTTTGCCAGCGTGGAACCTATTTCAGTGTTCATTACTTAAATAGAGCTCCGCTATAGAATCAACTAATACCAAATGATTTTATTGAGAATTAGCTGTATCTAAATGTTATTTCCTCACAAGTAGGTACCGTCGTAAATTAAATCTATCATCTGCAACCTCTTCAACGGCGCTTAGCTAGAAGAGTTTCGCATTATATAACCATTTTGGCCACATTATCCACTGCGACCCCACGGCAGTAGGCTTGCGCCTTTACCCATTTTAGCGTGAGATGATAAGTGACGGGTACTCTCATTGGGTAACAAGAACTCCAGTAATTAATTGGCTGCCAATTCAAGAAGTGTGTTTAATTACTTCCATCGTTGATGGAAGGAATTTTTATTGTTTCTGACTTTCTGTAAAATGAAGACTCAATAAATGGATTTTTTGCTGTGCAATATCATTTTCTGATCTTAACATAATCTATCTCGTAAAATATTAAGTTAGAGTTAAATTGCTTGTTAGTCTATTAGGTTAGATTACAATCAATTACTAAGAACTTTAGTTCTTATTGTATCTTATTGTGTATAGTTAACAGAGCAAGTTCACTTGTGCACCTGCTGATCGCACTTTTGCCAGTTTGGTTCAGCAATTCATATAAGTTTATTCCACATTTAAAACCAGTATGTAGTGACATATTAAACCGTTGTGCATTGTTATCAGAGAGGCGACCACTACGAATTAGAGCGCGTTTCCCGCTCGCCAGCCGTCTCCAAGCTTTTGAGTAGGATTGTTGTGCTAAAGGTATTTGTAAATTGTACTCTTACGCTACTGTTATCAGAACTTCTTCTTTTCCAGTTATAAGCTGCTTTAAGATGATGTCGTTCCTTTTAATACAAGTACTTCCCTATGTATGTACTGCTAATACAAATTCTACAATACTACGAAGCTGCCTTACCTTGTATTCCAAGGTAATGTTCTAAGGAGAGGTTGAAGTAACTGTCTCCTAAAGTATTCCAATAATACTGTCAGTCGCACCTGCCGCTGGAGCCGTACTATAAAGCTACCTGAACATCTTATTTAATTATGGAATGCTAGGTGCTGCCCGAGAGTTCGTTTGTCAAGCAAATGCTTTTGCCCTTTATTAACACCTTTTCTAGCAGTAATGATAATCTTCACTGCCAAATGTGTTTGTAGTCCCTATATGTACGAGGATACGTGCTAAGTGAAATGCATAGATAGTTCCTCCACCAATTCCGAACGACCTTCCACCTTAGCACCTTCTATAAGCGGCGTCTCCCCGCAGACCATGGCCCACCTTTCTCCTTGCGCCACATGTCCTGTCACCTGTATGTTGGAGCTGCTGAAGACTATCTTTGCATTGTATAAACTCAATCTCCTTTGTATTATACAGGAAAAGTTTTTAACCAGTGCGCAAATTTTGACATAATAAACTTGAATATATTTTAATAAACACGTATTTTTTATTTTGATATGTTTCAATAGTAAAAAATTAAGTTAACGCTTACGAGACTTGTTTACTCAGAAATTTATTTTATGGACGTCGCTTGCCAGTCCGTCGACCGGTCGCCCGATTCACGCCGCGCGTCGACCGGTCGCCTGACGCGCCAGCTGCTATCAGAAGTACTCACGCGCGCTCGCGGATTATTGACCCCAGTTTAGCGCTACAATTTTTTAAGTTTAGACTGTGTAAAGTTATTTGTAAACGTAATTTTTCGTAAATTCCAAATTATCCTTCATACTTTCATGGGCTTAGGACCATCAAAATGCAGAAAATAAATCATAATAAGTAAGAAAGTAATACGTTTTAGTCCATTCAAAATAAAACATTTAGGTATGATAGGTACTTAGACATGATACAATTTGCGTCAATGTCTAATCAAAGAGAACCTAAGACACTAAGATTGTTTATAATTTCTTCTTACCTCTACATTTTATTAATCACAATAATTTTAGGTATTGTTCGAAGTGACCTCCTCCCTTTTCAAGGCATAAACGTGCACGTTTAAATAAGTAAGCATTTAGTTTGTTTAGGACACTAACACCACTTTTTACTTCATTGAAAGCGTTAATTATTTTTTCTTTCAAGTCATCTAGGCTCTGAGCCTCTTCTACATACACCTGGGGCGTTTCACTTGTTTCATACACCTTGGTTTGGGCTCGCATACGAGGTACGCTCTCCCTTTCGTATCTTCTTCGTGCTGCTCGTAAATTTTCATTACTTAACAAATACACTCGCACCATTTCATAATACTCGCGGTGAGTAAAATGAGACATTGTCACTACGCTAGTCTAGTACGCGGCACGCGCGCAGAGACGGCGAAGGGACATCCGACCTCCGCTTCCGCAAGTGACGTACTGCATGTGTGCATGCGTTTTGTTTATCAAACGCCGGCGCCGCGCCGCATGCCCCCGCACCCCCGTCTCGTGCGCTGGGCCTTCGCGTTTTCATTCATGCTCATTCATAGTATTACTATTAAATTATATCCATGTCTTGCTTATTTCAAATTGGGACAAAGTGGAAAAATGAAAAAAAAAAGTCATAAACTAAAAATGGAAATGTGTTCTATTGCTTACACTGAGCCACCAAAAAAAATTTGCGCACTGGTTAAAAACTTTTCCTGTATAATTGCATATAAAAAATCAAACAAGCATTTTAGAATCAGAGTTTAACATCGTACGCCGTAACGAAGATATCATGAATAAGCAATTTTCATTTATCAAAAAACGACTTCAGGATATATCCACTGTGGCGAATAAAGTACGTTTCGAAAATGAAGATAACCTCTATATCACCTCATCAGCACTAGCAGCATCAATAATTCTCTCAAATATTCGTTGGATTCAGCAAACGCTTATCGATACCGTAACAGATATCTCACACGGCCGCATTGACAGTCATTTGCTGTCACCAGAGCAGTTATCGTATCAGCTGAGCACTATTTCCAGTCAACTGAATGGTAAACTGACGATCCCTGTGGACTTAAGGAATGTCAAAGATCTGTACCGTTTACTAAAAGTGTCAGCTAGAGTTTTCTCTAATTACTTAATCATTGAAATCAAGGTTCCACTTCTAAGCAACGAGTTGTTTGAGTTGAACAAGATCATACATATTCCACAAAAGAGAGGACTTCAATATTATCACCTCATTCCATCAGTACCGCTGATAGCCTACAATCTGCGCAAGGATACAGCACTTCTTCTATCAGAAGCAGATCTACAATCATGTACCCATGTCCCCAATAATGTCTTGTTATGTTCATTAAACATGCCCATCTACAATCTAGACATGAAGCAGTCTTTCTGCGATATCAAAATATTCGTAAAACAATTATGCCACTCCGTAAAATCATCATGCGACGAGCAATGGATCAAATTACACAGGTCGAACAGCTGGTTGTATACGTGTTGTTCGAAATGCCAGACTCGCATTATTTGCGCTGACGGAGTCACTATGGTGAACCTTGTTGACAGTGGGATTATTACCTTAGGTCAAGGTTGCACATTGAAAGGCGAGACCTTTAGTATTTATGCCCATAACAATTTCTTTAATCATGTAAATATTCATCATGACATCGAAGTCCCAGAGGTGTCCGTACTAAACAGAATCATGAAAACGTCTGCACCAGAGAATTTCAGTGAGGCTGAAGATCATCATCTCATTTGGGATCAATTAAGAGCTCAGATTGACGAGGTTAAGGAACAGTCGTCTACGGATCTGAGCATTCACGACATTCATCACTACACTGTGTTGTACATCAGTGTAGCTTCGGTCATCATCTTGGCTAGTGTCGTCGTGTACCTCATCAGAAGGCAACGCAGCTCAGGCACAGCACCAGCGTCGTCGGCCCCCCAGGGCCAGGAGGCTCTTTTGTGCGGGGCCTGTGATAGTCGCGCCGGCTGACACGGCGCCTGTGGCATCGCGTTTAGCGGAATCAGTGCAAAAGTGCAGTGAAGTGTTCACAGTTAGTGGTGTAAACAGGGCTACATCGCCCACGTTTTTACGATCAGTACACTTACAAGACCACGATGATTAAAGACATTTGTGTATTTTAGGATAGTTGTGTTAGTTAGTTTTATCGCATTTGTATCATTAGTAATATCTATTATCATTTTAATATTCAATATTATTTTACTTGTCTCCTACTTTAACTATCTGCCAATCAATCATGTCAATCGTATCATTTGGGCGGGCAGGATGTACGGAACCGCACATTATTTTACAGACTCGCGCGCCGGGCATTCTGTGCGCTCAGCATTTCGTTAAAGTTGATTTGTATAAGCAACTTAATTCAATAAATCAGTGTTCAACGGACATTCGCGGTGGTCGGTTTTATTTCATCATCATCCCAATAGAATCACCCCGGTATCATCACTAAGTGCAGGGATCCCCTACAATTGTAATGTGTAACTGTTTATTTTCCCAAATAAATAAAATAAAAAATAAAATGCGCAGCTTGGATCATTTAGCTCCCTTCAAAATGGTTGAGCTGAATGCTGCTGATCCGTGCGTCATGATCGTGAACGGGCGCCGTCAGTTGGAACTAACACCTCTTAGCTGCCTCGGCTTGGTATAATTATTGAATTGTTTCTTTTTTTGTTTCTATTTGCTGTAGGTACTCACGCTTTTACCGTGTACGTTTTTTTTACATCGTTCTCACATATAATTATAAATTCAACATTAACGATGTAACTAATATTTTTGTAACAATATAATTTAATTTTAATTTGTCTGTGTGGTGCCGGACTTAAAGAATAGCACCACCCCATACTTCCCGTGGGTGTCGTAAAAGGCGACCAAGGGGCGTACAGGAGAATGGGCAGCAGCGTTCTCTATGCATTCCACCACCATACCATACTGCGATCGCCAACCCGCCTGCCAAGCGTGGCGATTATGGCAAGCCCCCCCCCCTTTTGGGGGAGGCCTATGTCCAGCAGTGGACGTCTTTCGGCTGAAATGATGATGATGATGATAATTTAAAAGTGCGTCCCTACCGTTCTTCTGCTTAGGTACAGCTTCATATTTCTGACTGACATCTCAATGTCCTTTTGACAATCCAAAAGTGCCTGTAAATGGTTAATTTGAAATAAATGCTTTGAGTTTAAGTTTAAGCTGTTCAGGAAAAAAACGTAACAAATTACAAACATTATAACAGAATATCACACGTAATTTTCCGTGCACGTGTACAAATCTAGCAATAAGTTATAATCTACAGAATCACTGAACATTAAATCTCTAGTTGTTATTCACGTCAGGAGGCAGCATTAGAGCCGTAGGCTCGGCCGGGTTAGAAACCTTTCGGACGAACTCGGATCAACTTCGGAAGAGTTCGTCGGTGCTCGGACTTAGTCTAGCTATTCGCAAGGTTTAACGTTTATCATGCTGGTGTAGGGATTCATTTGTTTAGGGTTGTAGGGGTTCATTCGTTTAAGCTAATTTAGCGTAAAAGTGTAAACAATGCAATCTGATCATTAGCTGTTGGGCTATGCTTATGACAGTATTACACATAATGTGATCTGGTTTCTGGGGATTGATTTCTGTAAACACTCGGGTACCTTTAGAAAGAAGTATACGAAGTTTAGTGGCAATCTGGTTTTACTGTAATATCAGTGTCTAAAACTAGTTACATGTGCTTCATTATAATACTAATGATATTCACACTAATACTATAAAGGCGAAAGTTTGTGAGTGTGTGTGTGTGTATATGTTTTTATATGTTTGTTACTTCTTCACGCTCAAAGGGCTTGACCAATTTTTATAAAATTTTGTATGGAGGTAGCTGACACCCTGGATTGATATATAGGCTACTTTTTATCCCGATATTCCCACGGGATCGAAACTTATGCGGGTGAAACTGCGGGGTGCAGCTGGTTAATTAATAATTCTAAGCCTTAACTTTACCTACAACCTAATTTTCTTTCGTCAATATAATATATATTTAATTTGTCAAAGACAAATCGGGAGATCATTTATTATGCTCATTACCTTTGACTTCCAGTGGAGGACCGGAATTGATTCAAGGACATTAAACTAAGGGTTGACCCGACGGTAAGTTATCGAACAATCCAATTAAATTTGCTGACAAATAAGACCGAAAATCTCCACTGCATTAGGATAATTTTGTTCGGTTCCTAAATTAATGAGAATTTTACTTACTTTCAAATTATTTTTATGTTGGTAATAGGCGATCTTTAACTTAACCCACCCACACCGTAGATGGAGGATTAAAACTCATACCGTCTTATTACAAAACGAGATCTAATTTTAGACCTAGCCTAAAGCTTCGAGCCAGTTACTCTATTTTGAACTTTATTCCGACAAACGTAAATTTCTTAATGCAAAGTTGACAACTTAGACTCGGGTTTAACGTCAGTTTTTGTATTAAGAACTTTAGCTTCGTCGGATTATAGTTCGAAATTTAAAAATGGCTGGATGGTTTAAACCTGGGTCTAAAGATAAATCTTGTTTTGTAATAAGGCCGAAAGTATTTACTCTTACAAATCAGTTTCATAAACACAGGAACTGAAAAGATATTTTACGATTCTTGTCATTTGTCAATCACGTTTTTACAATATATCTATTACATTAAGTATCATTTCGTGTAAGTTATTGAATATCTGCGTTTTAGTTAAACATCACGTTCAATCAAATAACATTAAGTATTTCAAAATAAATAGGTACAATTATTATTTTGAGAAATCTTTCCACCTCTTCAGATGTTATTTCCACTTCAGCTAATGCTCGGAATCTATTCACTCGAGTGCTTACGTCTTAACTTATACTTAGTCCACTCAACGTTATCTACCGACCCACTACAATTTACATCAGTTATTAATAACTGAAATTAACTAATTTCGCCATACTTTGTACTAACATATTATGGCGAAGTTGGCCTCTTAAATACCCTACCTGACGCTGCCTAATAAAACCTTTAACCCGTCGCGCGTGTAATTAGCAGACACAGTAGATAGACATTTTATTGTTATCGGTGTACACTCGACGAGCGAAGAGAAAGACAATTTTTTGTTAGGTTTAATTGCAAAACAAAAGCCAATTCTGCAATTACTCATCAAGCTCTTTATTTGAAGATAGGTATATATCAAAATCTAAATCAAAATGTTTTATTTCACATAAACCTACATGGGCACTTATGAAACGTCAGAAGCTAGGTGCACGGTTCCAATTGGTCGTTTCCTATGGAGAAGAACCGGCAAGAAACTCCATGGTTACTCTTTTTAAAAATAATTGGCTTTTACAATGTTTCCAGATTACAGTAGGTATGGGAGGACAGCGCAGGCCTGTCAAAAAGTACCAAGTACTTGATAAAATAGAAAATGGTCTACAGATCTAAAGTCATAAGGCCTACAAAGTCCTCATATTTACAAAATAAGAATCTATCAAAAGGATAAATAATAAAAAAAGAAAAATAATAATAAAAACCTACTAAAACCAAGTGTTATGATTCCCATTAAAACTACTAATAAAGAGGTGAAAAATTTCAATTGTCTGTATATAATGTCAAATAATAAAGAAATTATGTCAAAAAGTATATAATGTCAAATAATAAAGAAATTATGTCAAAAAGCATGTACTTAAAAAAAAAACAAAAAAAAATTAAACATGATATATAGTTACGTAGGTAAGTAGGTATGCATAAGGGGTCTTGAAACATACTTTCTAACTGATAGGATATCTCTAGCAACAAGATTGGTATCACAATAATTTAAGATAGTAGCAATTACAATAATTCCGTAAAATTAAATCATCTTTTGAGGCACCGGCATGTCTTGGCTATCGATGCTGTAATATTTATGTTGCAGGCTTACAAGAAGTTATCCAACCAGCGCCTGTGTGACGTGATGCGGGTGTACCCTGTAGGATAACCTGCGTCACAGCCGATGCCGCGGTACGTCAAGGACACCAGCCCCACCTACAGGGGGAAAACAAAGAACACAAGCAAATTAATTATATTCACATTTCATCGTCATTTTCCTACGCCTATCTCAACATAGGGTGGTCGTCATAGGGTAGCACGTCTTTTTCCTCGACATATTTCTATTCGCCATCATTTCAGAACTAACTTCAGTCATTTTCATCTTTCACAGAATCTATTGATCTATTCTTTAGTTTTTTTTAGCCTTTTCTTCACATCACATGACATGTACCTACCACAATAAGCAGCTACTTTACAGCTTGTCTGACACAGTCGCTACTATTCTGACACAGTCGCTACTGTTCTGACACAGTCGCTACTGTTCTGACACAGCCGCTACTTATCTGACACAGACGCTACTTTTAAACATTCAATTATGAAAATATTATTACGCGTAGTCATTTCTTATCTTACCCAATATTGTCCCACCACAAATTCATCGCTTTTGTAGTCCAGCATTTGAATCCATATAAGATAGCAGATCTTATCATTGTTTTAAAGATTTCTACGTCATAGTAATTCGAAACCTCGTACCTTTTTTTAAATCGGAAAACCCAATACCAATTTACCCTCTCACCTTCCGGAGATAGAGCCCAGGATTCCACTCTCAGCGGTCGGTTTTGGCACCACAATACCAATGAGGCAGGCTTACAGGGCTTCCTACAGACTAAAGTCAAAATCAGTAAGAAAGATTACCAGCAAGTCTTGTCCAGAGCTGTATCGGCTCAGGACCAAAGGGCCGCCATAGTCTCCTTCACAAGCGCCTTTACTTTTATCTCCGCGGGTGCACATAAACTGTCCAAACTCCTTTACATAGGATCCATAAAAAGGGTCGCAGTCAGCGTTACTCATGACTGTGACGTAAACATCGCGAAGGCTCGAACTCATTGGACCACCTGAAGGTGTAAATAGTTATAAAATTTTAAACTCTCCCCTATCGGCAAGGAGATCAGTTCATCATTACGTGCCTGAGAGCTACACCTTGAGCTCCGATTAACGATTACTAAGACCATATTATATAGAGCTAGCGAAGGTGCTGGGAAGTTTGTTGCGCCCATAGATATTGAGCAAGCGAAGGTGCTGGGAAGTTTGTTGCGCCCATAGATATTGAGCAAGCGAAGGTGCTGGGAAGTTTGTTGCGCCCATAGATATTGAGCAAGCGAAGGTGCTGGGAAGTTTGTTGCGCCCATAGATATTGAGCAAGCGAAGGTGCTGGGAAGTTTGTTGCGCCCATAGATTTTGAGCAAGCGAAGGTGCTGCGAAGTTTGTTGCGCCCATAGATATTGAGCAAGCGAAGGTGCTGGGAAGTTTGTTGCGCCCATAGATATTGAGCAAGCGAAGGTGCTGGGAAGTTTGTTGCGCCCATAGATATTGAGCAAGCGAAGGTGCTGGGAAGTTTGTTGCGCCCATAGATATTGAGCAAGCGAAGGTGCTGGGAAGTTTGTTGCGCCCATAGATATTGAGCAAGCGAAGGTGCTGCGAAGTTTGTTGCGCCCATAGATATTGAGCAAGCGAAGGTGCTGGGAAGTTTGTTGCGCCCATAGATATTGAGCAAGCGAAGGTGCTGGGAAGTTTGTTGCGCCCATAGATATTGAGCAAGCGAAGGTGCTGGGAAGTTTGTTGCGCCCATAGATATTGAGCAAGCGAAGGTGCTGCAAAGTTTGTTGCGCCCATAGATATTGAGCAAGCGAAGGTGCTGGGAAGTTTGTTGCGCCCATAGATATTGAGCAAGCGAAGGTGCTGCGAAGTTTGTTGCGCCCATAGATATTGAGCAAGCGAAGGTGCTGGGAAGTTTGTTGCGCCCATAGATACCCGAGTTGCGCCACTTATTCTTACCAGCTAAAGCAGTAGGAAGTGATGAAGGGCGAGCGTTTTGGGAGACTATCTTATGTAATTTTGACATTCAAAAATGGTTTAAGCCTAGTTTGAATAAATTACTTTTGATTTTGATTTTATATTACATTTCTGGAGTTTCCTGGTTATGATGAGTGTAAATGTTAGCTACAATTAAAAATGATAACTTACCCGGAGATGTCTTTCCCAAACCTATAATTTGGGCCAAGTAGCCGTCAAGTGATTCCGAAAAGGAAAACGATGGCAAAGGAATTGGTTTTATGTAATCTGAAACTGATGAAATCACGGATGTTATGATGAAATCAATTGCTATTGCTGAAACCTCTTTATTTCAGCATTAATAATATTTAATTTAGCATGAATAAATAATAAAATACCTAAAACTTACTATTTGATTCAACAGAAGGTATTCGTGCAATCGCCACGTCGTTAACCAGCCAGTCAGGGTTGTATTGCGGATGCAAAATGGTCCAGATCGCATTATTTCGTAGTCCTCCATAATTCAACCTATTTGAACCTAAAACAACCTAAAAACAAAGAAAATAAAATATTTAAGATATATTATCTTCCAAAAAATCCAACCTAGACATCCTCATTGTTCTGGTGGTCTTAAGTGCGACTGCTCCTGGGTTCAATTCCGATACGAGTTTTAAATTTTCAATTCTTAGTAACAGCCTAGGGTATGGATTTGTGCCCGATTGACACATGCTACCTATAAAACTATCAAAGTGTGGGTGTACGTCTGTCCGTCTGGCCGCCTGCCTTCCTTGTGGGTGAACGTCTGTCTGTCTGGTCGCCTGACCTTCCTTGTGCAATTAACATCAGGACACTATACCTTACAAAGGAGCTAAGCGGTCAATCATGACATGTACATATAAGAACAGCTATTTTGGTCAACTTATCAGCAAAGTGAACCTATCACCCACCCTTTGTGTCACCCTTTGTACAGTTTCTATACCTTATGTCTGTAATTAATATGGTGTACATAATAAAGAGTATTCTATTCTATTCTATCGATTTCACAGCCACGGCTCAATCAAGGTTCAATCCCCAAAAGATTTTCTATTGCTATGAATTTTTTAAATATTTTAGTGCTGTATTACTAAAGGAATAATAATAAGTAATTTAACATCATTTGCATTCCTATTTTCTAAATTCTTTGTAATGTTTCTCCAGAAAGAAGCACAGGCATTTTAGTACATTGAGGTGTCTTACGACGTCCACGCAAACGAAGTCGCGGGCAGAAGTTAGTATGAAATACAAACTCATTTTTCCGACCGATGACATCAATTTTTTTTTTATCAATATTGTACATTGCGTGAATAGTTACTTCAACCGTGGAGCTCTTTACTGTGCGTTATTGATTAGTAGTTTGGCAAAGTCTTAAAAACTAATTTAGTAATTCAGTAATTTGAATTAATTTTACCTGTCATGTTAGTGACCGAAAAGTATTTGCTAATTACTAGGGAAACCGTCCAAAGCTCCTCTGGGATAAGTTTCAGTGTTTACTGTGGCTACGCACACGCGTACGCTGTAGCGGCAGTAGACACTTGCATGAAATACGTGAAGATTGCAATGGCATGCAGGTGAAAAAAAATTCAATGGCTCTTACCTCCATTGTTTTGCCCATGGACTCACCATCGTACCAGCATTGTGCAATAGTCACAACATTGACATTGCTTATAAGAGCCCCCCCACACACTGATACCTCTCCCGACTTGAGCGTGATTAGCAGTCCCGCCTGGCGAACAAAGATGGATCATGTCAAAAGGTAAGCATGTGTAGTGGCCGAGTGCTCGTCGGTGATCTGATCTGTGTTGTAAGAGGCCTGGGCGTCTTGATGTTCTAATAGACGACAAAGAACGCAAGCTCGAGCCTTGTCGATCATATTGAATATGTGAAAAATTGCATCACGTAACATTCATATTGATTGATGACAACAAAAATATACTCACAAAATATGGATGTTCTCCTGGATAAGAACCGAGACCGCCAGCGATTCTCATAGAGCTCTCCTGTAGCCTGATCTTCGTAGCCGTGGGGATCCCCACACGCATGTGGTATCTCTCCGCAGCTGTCAGCTCCAGAATACAGACTAAGAGCCACACAGCCTTCATAGTGACAGAGAAGGATGGGAAGTGGTGACGGAACGACGACGGAAGCGTCTTTATATTGTTGATTTGAATACGAAAAACTCTTCAGATAAGTTTGAGTACCACTTGAGAATAGGGACTTTACTACACAAGCACACACATGCACACACAAGCACACACATGCACACTTTCTATTAGCCTCATTTATTTCCGGCTTAAAAACAATTTTCCCACTTGTATAACACAAAGTCGCTTTCGTGTCTGTCCGTTTGTCTGCTTAATTTTGTTTTCTTCTTCGTGTGCAGTTTTCATTATCATTTCGAGAATATTATAAAGATAAATTCTTTTGAATTTCTTTAAAGTTAAAAGTTAAAAGCTATGTGGCTGTCATTACTCCGGCAACCATAACTCTTCAAAAAATATCATATCATTGTCAATTGGCTAGTTGGCAGTATTTGAGAAACAATTTAGTTACCCTCCTTGAGGTTTAATTACCTCGAAATGTGAATATTTCAGTGAAATTTTGACATTAACAAAAATAACTTTTCAATTTTATAACATAACTAGCTGCACCCCGCGGTTTCACCCGAATAAGTGTCGATCCCGTGAGAATATCGGGATAAAAAGTAGCCTATAATATGTTAATTCAGGGTGTCAGTTACCTCCACATAAAATTTTATCAAAATTCGTTTAGCTGTTTGAGCGTGAAAAAGTAACTCAAACTCAAACCATTTATTTCAATTAAACCATTTACAGGCACTTTTGAATTGTCAAGAAGTCGGTCAGTCAGAAAATATGAAACTAGTTGCCCATTCCAAAACGTAGGTACCTATTTAGAAGAACGGGCAAGAAACTCCATGGACACTCTGTTAAAATATATTTTCACAAAAATATTAGTTACATCATTAATGTTGAATTTACAATTATATGTGAGAACGATGTAAATAAAAACTTTTTTACAAAAAAACAACCGACTTCCAAAAACACTATAAAGTGAAAAATAACTTTAATTTCGGAAGTCGGTGTCTTTGGATTTGTATTTTAGTTTTTTTGCCAGCGACTTCCGAAATTAAAGTTATTTTTCACTTTATAGTGTTTTTGGAAGTCGTTAGTTTTTTTTTTTAAGTTTTTATTTTACACTTTTTAGCGGGTCAGTTTGTAATTTATCTAAGTTATAATAGCCTAATGTCAACAGCTTATCACCTTTTACAAAATATTGCTTTTCCCGATGCAGGGACGTTAATTGTTGAGGAGTTCTCCTAGTAAGAACCAGGAGAACTGGAGCTGATTGAGAAGTCACCATCAGCTCCACTTCACCATACGCATTGTAATGAGCGTAAATTGCTTAGCAGCTATATTAAGGTAATCAAATCGCAACCCGTGAAATATTTGTCATTATGTAGTTTCGATGGCCATTTGTGGTCTTCATCATCAGCTCCACTTTACCAAATCATAATTTCCGAGAGCAAATGCTCAAGTTACTTTAATAATAGACTTAGGCAATAAAATTTTTGCTAAGGGCCAAGTTTATGTTACGCTTAGTCGTGTAAAGATCAAAGACGCTGGATGGCATTGTATTATGCGACTTGGAACCTACCAAATTGCTAAATAGACCACATGACGAAAAGGCATTGCGTGAAATGCAATGATTGAGGCTTTAATAAGATAAGATAAGATAAGATAAAATAAGATAATTTTATTTGTCAAAACATGCGTATACATGCAAATTAAGCATGCAGGATGTCACAATATTAATATTTCGTACGTACATGTTTCACCGTAAGGCGTACAAAGGAGACTGAAACGATTACATACAATCTTGGGCCTGGGTGTAAAAAGATGAAAGTAGTGTCAATTAATAGCTTATATATTATCAACCTTTCACTGGAAACTCTGCGGATTTTGTCAATCTGAGAACAGAGATAAGAGATTAAGTAAAAGTGAGGTTATGTTACAATATTTAACTAACAGCTGATTCCTGAAGTGCAATATATGTTCTTTTGCACTAAATATAATATATTTAGTAGAAAATGTTTGAAAAATCATACGAATGAACGTCAATGACTTCAAGTCATAAGTAGGTAGGTATGGAGTTAAGAAAAGGATGCTTGTCTGCTAAAATAAAATAAAAAATCATTTGATATAGTGTTTTATTCGTCTTCTATTATAATTAAAATGTCGTCTAGGAATTGTGCAGGTGGTACTATATGATCTTGGTACCTAGCCCAGCTAAGGTACCATAATATAATGCACATTATAAGTGCAGCAATCCAAGAATTGTTTCATCATGTAAGAGTCGTCGGCCCAGTGTATTGCAGTGACCAATTGTTATCCCACAACCTCACACAGCGATCCATAGTTTGAACAATATCCAAAATAACAATTCCAAGTCAAAGGTGTGAGTGATCTTCGGTGTCCAGTGTGAATGCAAGGGTTGTACAAGGTAGGCAGGGTCGGAATCCGTAAAATACAAAGCAGTGGTCGTGAAAAATGAAGAATAATCGAGAAAGCACTCAAAACGCATCTGAAAACACGAAACGAGTGAGCAAACAAGAGCAGTCGGCAACTGTCACAGGTACTTTTTGATAGACCAAAGACTACAAAGCAACTGTCTAGTGTCAATGTCAGTCAGCTGTCATGCCAGTGTATTGACCTCATACAGGTCAGTGTGCCAGTGACATAAATACATAGACTAAAAATAGAAGACTGATTTTAATCGATATGAAATCGATAATCATTAATATTGGTTTTTCAGTAATTAATTGATATTTTATTTATTAATATGACTGTAATTATATACAATAGTATATAGTAGTGCATTTAATTACTTTGAGTTAATTATTTAGTGCAAAGGTTTTATTTTCGTAACTGTGTAATCGATTACTCAATCGATAATCTCACAAAAACTATCTTTCTCATATTTCTCTGCTTCCAGATTGCGGATTGAGGTGATTTTTCATATTCTAAGATAAAAAAATATGACTAAT
The DNA here is from genome assembly GCA_916614155.1 of Mesoligia furuncula. Classification (NCBI taxonomy): domain Eukaryota; kingdom Metazoa; phylum Arthropoda; class Insecta; order Lepidoptera; family Noctuidae; genus Mesoligia; species Mesoligia furuncula. The sequence continues at coordinate 835,764 of OU744792.1, forward strand.
TTTTTAGAACATGTCTCGTTTCATTACATTTGGGCCCACCGTTTTCCATCTCCTTTATAGTAATTACAAAATAAAAACTAAATTACTAAAGACACTTCAATCCAAGTACATAATAATAATAAACGTTGATATGTCAGTAAAAGAAATTAATCATAAAATGTCACAATATTTAAGTAATAATAAAATAAAATATAAAATGTCAAATAGTGTCATTCAAAAAATCATTTATGTTATAAAAACACTTGTCCGTTAATAAATCTCGAATCTTTTTTTTAAACAAATTTACCGGCAGTTCTCTAAATGACTGCGGTATTTTATTATAAATTTTAGGAGCCATACAGAAAACGCTTTTTCCCATTAATACAGTCTTTGACGTATGTGAACACAGTTGATTATTATCACGTCTGTTACGTGGGAAGGTGTCAGCTAGTCGTGGAAATAGAAATTGATTTACCCTAACAAATGTCGCAATTTTAAAAATATACAGAGATGGTAGCGTTAATAATTTGTGTTGTTTAAATAATGGCATACAGCTGTCAGTCGATTTCAAATTGAACATAGCACGAATGCATCTCTTTTGGGCCTTAAAGGCAATTGCTTTGTCTGTGGAATTCCCCCAGAATACTATTCCGTAACGCAATTACGATACTACTAGACCATGATAAGCTGTTACTAAGGCATCTGTGTTTAGCTCTGGGGCCAGTTTATATAAGGCGTACGCAGCGGAGCTCAGACGTTTAGTTAGGTATTCGATGTGTGCCTTCCAGTTCAGTTTAGAGTCAATCATAATTCCTAGAAATTTTGTTGCGTCGACTTTATTAAGTACAGTGTCCATGTAAATTGCGTTAAGGTCGGATACATCCTGGGTCCGTTGTCTAAAATGCATAATCGTTGTTTTATCTAGATTTATTTTTAGATTGTTCCTGTTTAACCATGATATTATTGATGTCAAAGATTCATTTATGTCATTTTCATATACGTATTTATTTTTACATGCTATAGTCATCGTGCTGTCGTCGGCAAAGAGAGTCATGGGGTGGTCAATAGCACTAGGCAGGTCATTGATGTATACTATGAATAATAACGATCCGAGTACGCCGCCTTGAGGAACACCGTACGTAGGTGTGCATTCGCTTGATACATAAATTTCTTCTTTCTTAGTCTTAACATTAATTCTCTCAATTTCTGTGTATTGTTTCCTATTAGTAAGGTATGACTGAATAAGCTTTAGTATGTTTCCCCTTATGCCGTAAGCTTCTAATTTCTGTAGCAAGATACTATGGTCAACGTAGTCAAAAGCCTGTGTCATGTCGCAGTATATAGCACACACCGGGATTCTCCTGTCCATATTCGTCATAACGGTGTATAAAAAGTCATAAATGGCCATACTGGTTGACATGTTTTGTCTAAACCCCTTTTGCTCTTTACTAAATATATTTTTCTTTTCAAAGTATGAGTAAAGTTCTTTATAAACGTATTTTTCAAAAATTTTGGACATTATAGGAATTAAGGCAATTGGTCTATAGTTAGCCATGTTTTCCTTATTATTTTTTTTAAATAATGGTTTTACTCTTGAAACTTTTAGGGCATCCGGATATACACCTGAGCCGATGCACAGATTTATTAGGTAGCTTAAGTGCGTACATATGGTTTGAGAAACATACTTGACAACCTTTGTGGAAATACCATCATAACCTGTACTATTTGTAGCATTTAAAGATTTAATTATGTTTAATATGTCTACAGGTATACTGGGTGCTACAAAGATTGAGTCTTTCTGGTTTATAATATTAGTTGTTACTTTGCTTCCCGAACCTTCACTTGTTTGAATTTTATCTACGAAAAAATTGTTAAACGCGTTAGCTATTTCTAGAGGGTCATTTACTATTTTGCCATCGACATTTATATAGCTAATGGATTCTTTAGGTAAAAACGGTTTCGATTTATTGATTATGTTCCATGTCATTTTAGATTTATTTGTTGCAGTTTTAATAGAGTAATTGTTTTGAGCTAGGCGAGTCAATCTCATTACTTTTTTAAACCTTTTTGTGTAGTTCTTAAAAATGTTTTTATTCGTCACATTTGGTTTTAATCTGCAATGCCAGAGCAATTGACGTTTCTTTTTGCTGCATAATTTAATGCCATGTGAGATCCATTTTGATTTTTTAATTACATTTATTGTTGTCAGCTTATATGGAAAACAAAGGTCATAATATAGTTTAAAGTTGTCAAAAAATATGTCAAAAGCGGTATTTGGATCTTCAGTTTCATATATTTCCGAAAAAGTCAATTGTTTTAAGCAGTCCTTAGAAGTCATATTCTCAACGCTAAAGTCCCGTCGTTTTCTTCGCCAGTATTTTAACATAAAAGTTTTTTTCACCGGGAATTTTATTATTTGCGCTGTGTGGTCTGACAGCGCAAATTCAATAACGTCCGTTTTACATTTGGCTCTAAAATTATGTGCGAAATTGTCAATACAAGTTTGGCTATTGTAGTGTATGCGCAGGCATTGGCGTGGCAGTCGCTTACCGGCCGTAGGCGAATGCAGACGTTCTCTGTGTTTCGGATAGACTATGTACCTCAGTGATCTGTCAAAGTGTGTTTTATTAACCCAGCGAACATTACAAGTGGCGACGAGGATAAAAGTAAGTGCTGAAAACATTTACCAAAAAAAAGGGGAAGAATGCACGCTGAAAAATAATGCACGTTGAAAGTTGTTTACGATCAGTTAAGCGACTATATTTCGACAAGGATCGTTTATAGTTGGATACTAAAGTAAAAACAGAACGTAGTAACACTGTACCTACCTACCAACACGTAAATAAATCGTTACCAAGGTAGATGGTTACAGCTAATGATTGCTTTATAAGTTACGAAAAATAAATTCTACTTCGACTGATGTAAACAACTTATAAGCGTAGGTAAATGTTAAAAAGGCCATGCAGTAAATATTTATCACAACAAAACAAAAGGCCATGCCTGAATAGTGCGCAATTATTTTAAATGTGCTGTAATGCAAACAGTAAATTATTGTTAATTATTTTTATTGAGTAAGTGCTTTCATTTAAATAGCAAGATAATTGAGTTATTTGCACGCTTCTAATTTTAAATAAAAATAATAACCGATTATTATCATAAATCTTGGACATACTTAACTTTTCTGTTGTAAATAACCTACATACCCACTTATTGTAAATATAAAACAAAATCAGTAGATACTATTTTAATCAGGTCACTGGTTTTGCCAGGATCAATTGTTTGCATTTCGATACAGAAATATCAAGGTCACGCAAATACTATTCGCAATACGACCATGCTTAATGGATAAATATCAGAAAAGACCGGGAAACGTTAGTGTAAGCATCAATAATGGCTTAATTACTAGCATATTTACTGCCAACTGGTAAATAAACCTAATTAGTTAATAGATAAAGGTTATTATCAGTCAATTCCCATAATAATAGTAAAGTATAACACTTAATATCGTGTCCTGCGTGTCCTGTCAGCTGCACGTTACAGGAACTGATGGACGCTGGTGAAGGCGCCAAACAAGTATCCGAATTCTGGGCCGAGTCCATTTAGATTGCTATTCTGGGCCGAGTTCACTTAGATTGCTATCGACACACTAAAAAGAAGATTGTAAAGTAACGTTACTGAATAAAGTTATTCAGTTTATTTAGTTAGTCATACTTACGCTTACGTCAAAGGTCATGCTGAATCCGAAATGCTCTAATGAGCACGCATACGAGTCTCAAAATCCTGTTACAGGACGCCACAAAAAATGACTCACGCAATAAGTACTTACATAACATACATAATCAGCCTATAATGTTCCCACTGCTGGGACACAGGCCTCCTCTCGGTGGGAGGGAGTGGGCCGTAATCCACCACGCGGGCCCAGTGCGGGTTGGCAGATGTAACATGTCTTCTTGTCTTCAATAAGTACTTACAAAAATATAATAGGGCATGCAGTTGTGATACTGTTACTGATTTTCAGTAAAAGCCACGCAAAAATAAGAATCAATACAGAGTAATGTATTCATTGTAATACTTACGAAAGATAACAAAAATAAAAATAAAAAAAACCGTCCCACAGAGGATAATTTCCTGCATGTAGGAAGAACTACCTAATGAGTACTACTGATAATGACATAATTATGTACCCGAGTTCTAGGGTGACATAATTTAGATTGCTACCTATCAACAGACTAAGGAAAAGACAAAAGCTATGTAATTGTTACTATAATTAAATACTAGTACCAACCAGTTAAAATAATAAGTATACATACTTTGAAATAAAATGTGGGCAAAGTGAAAATAAAAAGTCACAATAACAACAAACTGCTGTTTGATGTTATTGCAATGTTAATTAATAATAATAACAGAAAGCTGCCATCTTAAACACCTGCAGAATAGTTAGGAAATTCATGCAGTTAGAGGAAGAAAAACACACTCTAATACACACCACACGTTGCATTTACTTGGTTTTGGCCCGTAAATGTAGCTAAAACCAGCCTAAGAGGTGAGAAAAAAGACACAAAAATAATAAAAATAATGTTTATTTCCAGAACAATGTTCACAAAGGTTACACGTACGGTAATATGGTACAACATATAGTACATTGAGTATTATCTCCTGGCACCCAAACTAGGTTTATAGCCTGTGACTTGGGGTCAGATTAGATGAACAAAATGTTTTAGTAAAACTCTTTTCACCAGTAACATGAATTAGAATGACATAATATTTTCTTATGATAATATGATGAATCGATAAATCAATTTTGTAGAAGAGAAGTTCCCTTCTTCTGTTGGAATTTTGTGGTAGTACCTTCAAAGGTCACTAAGTTACAGGTGCCATGTAACATTATGTGAAACCAAGACAATAATGTACAATAAAGCAATAAAGATTGCTTATCTATTCAAACATAGGTGGGAGAACAGGCGTGATGTGGTTATGAGATTATAATTCTTATTTATCATAAAGTTGATAATACTGCCCTATGTGAGGTAATTAAAATGTATTTGTGATGTACCTACCATTATTGATGTAGCACACAACTCAGTGGCAACACTGCTCGAGTCAGTCACGGCTTACCCCCGTGTCGACCCCTTATGTAAATAATATCGAGAAAATATTATTCGATCAAATAAAAAAATGTTCCAGCGAAAATATCGTTAATGTACCAGTTTTAACAGAAGTTCCACTTCGGTAAAATCGAAGTTAAGTAACAAATAAAATTATTATCTTACCTACTGTTAAAACTAACTAGTGTAATAAAATCTGTTATGGTTAATGATTGAACTAATCGTAGTCAAATCAAATGCATTTTGCACTGGCTATTGTAATTTGTAATCAACAAAATAATTCATAGAATTCATTACAGTGTTGTAATATCAAGTGAACATTTGCTTTAATCACATAGCACACGTCGTCAAAGGACCTTTGTTCGACTTGCTGGCTAGTCAAATATGAACGGCGGTGATTTAGTTTAAAATAAACTTTAATTACAATTATTACAATTATAGGACAAAAAACATTGAGCAACTGTACTGGGTATGGTACAACAAGACATATTTTGATATACATTAAAATATGTGCGTGTGTGTGTGAAAGACACAAATGGAACAAGTTCCAACAAAACAACCGAATGGTTGCGAAAAACACAAATGGAACAAGTTCCAACAAAACAACCTAATGGTTGCGAAAAACACAAATGGAACAAGTTCCAACAAAACAACCTAATGGTTGCGAAAAACACAAATGGAACAAGTTCCAACAAAACAACCGAATGGTTGCGAAAAACACAAATGGAACAAGTTCCAACAAAACAACCTAATGGTTGCGAAAAACACAAATGGAACAAGTTCCAACAAAACAACCTAATGGTTGCGAAAAACACAAATGGAACAAGTTCCAACAAAACAACCTAATGGTTGCGAGAAACACAAATGGAACAAGTTCCAATAAAACAACCTAATGGTTGCGATTAATACTGGCAAGTTAACGAATGAGGTTTATTTAATTAATAAAATTGTTTCTCCAAATAGTTAGTGGCAAAATATAGCATTATTGATTGACTATTTGGGAAACACGGGACGTACTGGTGTTATTTTCGGGAACATGCGAGTGTAAAATCTAATAATTCTAAATTTGCTTATATCTCAAAAACGGTGCGTCCTATCGAAAAAATAATGGAAAATTTGCCCCTCTTTTAGAAACCCCTTGTCGCAAAATTCGCGACATGGCCAAAAAAAAAATGACTATGTTATTTGTACAGCGTTTTAACTTTCTTATGTACAGTGAATTTATAGTTTTACTTTTATTTCGTATAACCTCATTTGTTGATAGGTGCCAACCCAACTGTTGGTTAACAGATTTGCCTAATATTAGGCAAATAAGATCGCGGAAATCGCGATACTGATAGATTATGTGGTTAATCGGTACATTACGAAGTAATTTGAAGAGGTAAACAATCAAATGAATAGTGGGTACCTAAAAGTTAACAATAACTTATACATTGGTATAACCAACCAGTGTATGCAATCAATGGGTGAAAACTCATCAAGTTCATACATTGGAACCGACTAGATTACGCAATTTACAAAATAAATCATGGTTAGACATTAAAAAGATTTTGATCTCTATTGCCAATCCTAGGTATGAGGGGCACGTGGCTAAATAATAACAGCCGCATAGGTCGATCGATCAGGTTAAGCTACGCTTGCCGCGGTTGGTCTATGGATGGGTGACCATCTTTACATACCGTGTCCCCTCCGTGCCTCGGAAAGCACGTTAAGCCGTTGGTCCCGGCTGTCATTCGTGAATATTTGACAGTCGTTACGGGTAGTCAGAAGCCCGGAAAGTCTGACAACCAGCCTTATCAAGCGGTATCGTACCCAGTAACTGGGCTGTGGAGGTCAGATAGGCAGTCGCTCCATGTAAAATACTGGTATTCAGCTGCATCCGCTAAGACTGGAAGCCGACCCCAACATAGTTGGGAAAAAGGCTAGGCAGATGCCAATACCTAGGTATGGCAGTAGAAATCACAAAAGAGATAAAATTTCCTGACCTGTAAATAATGCAAATTGCATAAAAGGGTAAAAGTTTCCTGCCCTGTAATTAATGCAAATTGCATAAAAGGGTAAAAGTAAAAGATGTAACTTCAGTAAAAATCACAAATGAGATAATAATTCCTTGCCCTGTAATTAATCCAAATTGCAAAAAAGGGTAAAAGAAAAACGGTAAACTTAGTAAAAATCGAAAAGTAATAGACTAAGTAAAAATCACAAAATAATAATAACAATAATAATAATCTTTATTTCAAAAAGCCAAGTACAATTTGTCCATCTCAATCAAGCAAAAAAAAAAAACAAAACAAAACAATGAAGTACAACGCTATGCATTATTTGAGACAGAGTGAACGTCTGTGTCTGTGCTAGTATAAACTGTGTTACAGACACAGGCTGCAAATGTGATAATAGTTCGTGCCCTAAAATAATGCTACTTGCAAAATTACCTTTAATCTCACTACATTTTGACAAGTTTTGACATTTATTTGTCGCCGATATGAGACTGAGACTAGATTTTGAACGTTTTAAATTAGTAGAATTGGCCTTCTGGTGTCATACCGCACCGTGTCATACGTAGGCACATACACATAATAATAGCATTTAATTTCAGTACAACAGTGGTGGTGGTCTAGCCCGACTAAGTTCGTGGGTTCGAAACCAGGCAGGCATTTTGTGTATTTTCACTCATCACCACTGTTCATCAATGGTGAAGGAAAACACCGTGAGGAAACCGGCATGTCTGAGAACCAATACTTCGAAGACATGTGATTCATTAAATTGGACGCAATGGGCATCCATTATATTGGACGCATTTGGACATCCATTAAATTGGACATTACAAAATGGTGAAGAAAAACATCGTGAGGACATCGGGAGGACATCATCGTGAGGACATCGTGAGTACATCATCGTGTGGATCGTGCCATATGTAACACTCCATTAAATTGGATTTATCAAAGCGAAAATTCTAGGAAAATCATCTACTTTTACAATATTTGTAAATAATTTGTAAATATGTGAGCACCTGTATCTATCACATAATTGATTTACCTGCCATTGCTTCATTTTAATTCTTTTTACCTTTTGTGGTAGACTAATTTTATTCTAAGTGCATTGTCTTCACATATAATTATATTATATAAACAAGACATTGTAAAACATTTTAAAAGGGTAACGGTGGAGTTTCTTGCCCATTCTTCTCCATACGAAAACTACCTTTTGGAATGGGCGACTAGAATCAATTCAATATTTCAATAAACATGACAACAACAAACATATCAATTCAATAAAAATAAAGGAGGGATGTAGTGTATGCGCAGGCATTGGCGTGGCAGTCGCTTACCGGCCGTAGGCGAATGCAGACGTTCTCTGTGTTTCGGATAGACTATGTACCTCAGTGATCTGTCAAAGTGTGTTTTATTAACCCAGCGAACATTACAGCTATGAATTCTGGTTGGTTGTTTTAAAGCTAACTTAAGATTGAAATTTAATAACAGACATTCGAAATCCAACACAACCCTATTTTTCTTCATTATGTCAATGTTAAAATCTCCCGCCATTATAATATACTCATACTTCTTTTTACATATTTTTTGTAATATTTGTTCTATTGTTTCATAAAATACATTTAGGTTATTTCGTTTCGGTACTCTGTAGATACACAAGATAATCAAATTGTATTGTATGAGCTCCACACCGCAACACTCAATTACACCAGTTATAGATGCCCCAGCTATATTCGGAACTTCTCTCCATTGGTGCCCGTTTCTAATCAAAATACAAGCCCCACCTCGTTTACTTTCTTTCCTACAGAAAAATGATGCTAAAGAGTAATTGGGGATATTTAAATGGCTTTCGTACCCTGACATCATGAAGTGCTCGGTAACACACAGCGCATCAACACTTATGTCCTTTTCTGACAATTCGTCTAGGCAAACATTTAAAGCATCGACCTTATTTAAAAGCCCCGCTATGTTTTGATGCATCACGTTAAGGCTTTTAGTGACGAAAAAACTGCTTTTCTGTTTCTAATACGTGTGTGGGATTGTGAGACGTTAATGTTATTAGGGTATTATTTACAGTCTTATTGTTATAAATATTGATGCATTGAATGTAATTAATTAACTCTAGAAGATTAACAAATATTGAACGGAACCCAAAATTATTTAGTTGGCCAGACTGCCTGAAGAATGTATTATAATCATATTCGACATTTGCATTTGAATCTAATACATGAGCATATTTGTGTGTCCAGATATCTTGACATAAAGTATACCTAATTAAAGTTCATGACTCGCCAATTTTACATATTTGAGTTCATGTTATATTTATATGTCGGTAGACAGATAATAATATTAGTATGAGTTATGTCACTAAGAGTCTTCCTTATATCTAATATGAGTTCAGAGTAATTTTTAGCTATTTTAAAGTCTTGTTCACCAATTAAAATCACACAGTAGTCATTCATCGTGTAATCCGTCAGTTTTGTGTGTATACCCTGCAGGAGGTCACATGTAGCTCCATCTGTTGTTAAATAGTGACAAAAATTATATTGTTTCTCAAAAGTTTCTTCTAATAAAGACAGGATCCTGTTTTGTTTATTAGCACTCAGAATGCACAATTTGTTTTGTTTCAGTTGTTGTGTAGTGTGAATCTCGGTCTGGGTTTTGGGTTTTGTTCCTATAGAAGTCTTTATTTCTTTTATGTCTGAATTATTCGTATGTGTTTTTTCCCCCTGTTCATTTTTGGTAGTATCTAGTTTATTTTGTGTGTTAATAGTTATATCAGTTTTTTCTCGTTCCAAAATATCTGTTTGCGTCTGCTTTGTTTTACAGTTCCTGTGGGGTTTTTTTTCTTGGTGTATTTTGGTTGGATTTAATTGGACTATTTGTGGCTACTATTTTATACACGTTATTTTTTCTTATCAAATTATCATTTTCACGCTTTAGTGTACTATTTTCAACCGATAATATTTCTATTTCTTTATGAGCACTCTCTAACTGTTTTGCAAGATTTTGTATCTCCTCTCTTAACAACTTGACTTGGTCGTCTTCATCATCAGACATGTCTGGCATACTATTGGTGGTTAACTCCATTGTGTTCGAAATTACATCCAATGCTTCTGTGATTAAAATGTGAAACGTCCGATCCAATATTGTCGAAGTGTATCATCGACTTTGCCTTTATAAGTTACTTGAATTTGCACTTTTTGTCCACTCGTCACAGATGATTAGGCAGTTTTTTTTGTATATCACTTAACTTATATTGTCTTAATAAATCCTTCCACTAACATTAGTCACTTATATATGCACGACGGTCTATCCGTTAGAGTTAGTTTTGTCACTGATTTCCGTTTCTTTATATTTTAAACAACACATTTATACGGAGCTGTACTGTACGTGACGGCAGCGCCATCTTTCCCCTTTTATAAATCATCATCAGCCTATTGCAGTTCACTGCTGGACGTAGACCTCCCCAAGTTTGCGCCAACGTTCACGGTCCTCCGCTTCTCTCATCCAGCCACTACCGGCAACCTTTGTAGAATTTTGAAAATCCGTCGACAATTGGCGGAGTATTCGATGAACAAACATACAAATAAAAAAAAAAAACATACAAACATCCGAACATAGTACCTCCTCTTTTTTGTGAAGTCGGTAAAAATACGTACGCGTTAAGAGCGTCCAGAGTACAGCAAGTGGTAAGAAAACCACAATCGAAAAATAAAATAATGAAAAATAAGCCGAGGAAGCTGAATGATAACCAGCCCCAACTGACGGCGCCCGTTCACGAACATGACGTATAGATCAGCACCATTCAGCTCAACCATTTTGAAGGGAGCTAAATGATCCAATACACACGCCACCGTCAGCGAGACATTTGTGTGAGCATGACATACTATCAGCCGCCATGGCACATTCAAGTCAATGAAAGACAAATTACCCGGTAAATGGTAAATAAGGTATAGTACATACTTACATAGAACTCACATCTGTGCTATGCAATTATATAATGCAAAGGACGTTTAAACAATGCAAAGATAGTCTTACAATCTTCAGCAGCTCCAACAGTATTTTCAAGTGTTAATCAATTAGTTGTGGTTGTGGAGCAAGACCAGCATTGAGCCAGGCATTTTTATCAGCGATGTAATCCCCTAACTTATAATAACTTATAATGTCTTAAGTTTTCATTACCAAATGTACCTCAAGTGGGTCTGAATTTAGAACTTGATGGCAAAAGACTAGATGCTGTTACGGAAACTGTATTTCTAGGAATTACTTTAGATTCAAAATTGCAATGGGGCGCACACATTAGAGCTCTCTCAAGTAGATTAAGTTCAGCTGCATATGCAGTAAGAAAAATAAGGCAGTTGACAGATATAGCCACAGCTAGGTTAGTATACTTTGCTTATTTCCACAGTATTATGTCTTATGGTGTTCTGCTGTGGGGATCGGCAGCTGACGTAGATTCAATTTTCATTTTACAGAAGAGGGCAATCCGCGCAATCTATACAATGGGTCCTCGCGACTCTCTTAGAAACAAATTCAAAGAAATTGATATACTAACACTGCCTTCTCTTTATATTTTAGAAAGTATTTTGTATGTTCGCAAAAACTTAGGGACTCTTTAAAATAAGAAGCGATTTCCCTAATATAAATACACGTAGTAAAAATGAAATTGTGTTACCTAAATTTAGATTAACTAAAACTAGTCACCAACTAGTCAACAACTAGCAAGTCATTTCTTGTAAACAGCATCCGTTTTTATAACAAGTTGCCAAAGCCGGTTACAGAACTTAGCGATGGAAAGTTCAAAACCCTCATCAAACGTGTCCTTATCAAAAAAGCATATTATAAGATTAAAGACTACGTTGAAGACAAGCTAGTCTGGCAATAATTCCTTCTGCACATGTGGTTTCCCTGGCTTCTCATTAACGGCATAACTATGTAAATGTCTATTAACTGCTCTCAAATTACGATGTTTAATTTTTATTTCATTATATATATATTTTTTTTTTACATACTTTTTGACATAATTTCTTTATTATTTGACATTATATACTTTTTGACATAATTTCTTTATTAATTGACATTATATACAGACACTTGAAATTTTTCACCTCTTTATTAGTGGTTTTAATGAGAATCATAACACTTGGTTTTAGTAGGTTTTTATTATTATTTTTCTTTTTTTATTATCTATCCTTTTGATGGATTCTTATTTTGTAAATGTGAGGAGTTTCTAGGCCTTATAGAATTTAGATCTGTAGACCATTTTCTATTTTATCAAGTACTTGGTACTTGTTGACAGGCCTGCGCTGTCCTCCCATACCTACTGTAATCTGGAAACATTGTAAAAGCCAATTATTTTTAAAAAGAGTAACCATGGAGTTTCTTGCCGGTTCTTCTCCATAGGAAACGACCAATTGGAACTGTGCACCTAGCTTCTGACGTTTCGTAAGTGCCCATGTAGGTGTATGTGAAATAAAACATTATGATTTTGATTTTGAATATGCCTGACTGCATAGTGTGCGTTTTATACAAGACTTGAATTTTGTCTCATTCATATGAAGAATGTGGGGAGGTATTTTTAACCGACTTCAAAAAAGGAGGAGGTTCTCAATTCGACGGTATGTTTTTTTTTTTGTGTGTTTGTTACGCGATTACTCCGCTAATTGTGGACCGATTTTCAAAATTCTTTTTTTGTTTGAAAGGGTATACTCTCGAGGTGGTCCCATTATCATCAAGTTGGAATCTGATGAGAGGATCCTATGGAAATCGAGGGAAACCCTCAAATTTTATAGGCAAAGCTAGAACAATTTGGGTATTTTTTAAAATAACTTGAGCATTTGCTCTTGGAAATCATCATTTGGTAAAGTGGAGCTGATAAAGAAGACCACAGATGGCCATTGGAACTACTCAATGACAAATATTTCACGGGTTGCGATTCGATTACTTTATTAAGGTTGCTAAGCAATTTATGCTCGTCACAAAGCGTATGGTGAGTGGTGGTTGAGGAGTTCTCCTGGTGCTTACCAGGAGAACTCCTCAACATTTAACGTCCCAAGATCGGGCAAAGCAATATTTTGTAACAAGTGATGAGCAGTTGACATTAGGCTATTGTAACTTAGATAAATTACAAACGGACCCACTAAAAAGTGAAAAATAAAAACTTTTTACAAAAAAAAAAACAACCGACTTCCAAAAAAAACGGTGTCGGAAGTCGGTGTCAATAAACGAAAATGCGGAACCAAAGACACCGACTTCCGAAATTAAGGTCATTTTTCAATTTGTAGTGTTTTTTTTGGAAGTCGGTTGTTTTTTTTTTGTAAAAAGTTTTTATATTATAACATTTTAAACAGTACCCTATAAAAGATGAGTCTACTTTAGCCAGTCTGAAACCTGGTTGAACTAATAGGTCCCTATTTCTAGTACTATAATTATGTCTTTCACCTCTTTTACTAAAAAGATGTAAGTTTTTTCTTACATACATGATGTTTTCGTAGATATATTGACAAGGCATTGACAAATTTAATTTCCTAAAACAGTTCCCTTAGAGAATCACCCCTGCGGAGGTTATATATGGCTCTGATGACTCTTTTCTGCAGAATAAAAATAGTATCGATGTCTCCAGCCCGTCCCCAAAGTAAAATACCGTAAGACATGATACTATGAAAGTAACTAAAATAGACTAGTCTCGCGGTATCTACATCAGTAAATTGACGGATTTTTCTGACAGCATAAGCTGCTGAACTTAGCCGTCCTGCAAGAGATGTTAAATGAGGACCCCATTGTAGCCTTGAGTCGAGCGTGATCCCCAGGAAAACCGTTTTATCGACGAATTCTAGTTTCTCTTGATTCAATACTATCTCACAATCACTACTCTTTACATTTGGTAAAGAAAATCTTATGCACTTAGTTTTTTACCATCATCATCATCATTTCAGCCGAAAGACGTCCACTGCTGGACATAGGCCATCGGGGGGGGGGGGGTGTTTGCCATAATCGCCACGCTTGGCAGGCGGGTTGGCGATCGCAGTATGGTATGGTGGTGGAATGCACGCTGCTGCCCATTCTCCGGTACGCCCCTTAGTCGCCTTTTACGACACCCACGGGGAGTATGGGTTTTTTTCTATTTAATACTAAATTATTAGCAGTGAATCAACTTTGGACCTGAAGTAGGGCGTTATTTACGTCGTCAAAATTTGTAGCACGTCTATTTACCTTAAAAATTAAGGAAGTGTCATCAACAAATAACACTATTTGTGGTTGATTTTTTAATAAATGGAGTAGATCATTAACATACACTAAAAAGAAGAAAGGACCCAATATCGAGCCTTGTGGCACACCCATTTTTACTGTTAAGCCATCTGAATTGACACCATTTATTTGAACTTGCTGTTGTCTATCATTTAAATAAGAACTAACTAAACTGAGTGCAAGTTTTCCAAGTCCGTAATGCTCAAATCTCAAAAGTAAGGTTTCGTGATCGACGCAATCAAATGCCTTAGAGAGGTCACAAAAGATTCCTATGGCGTCTTGGGCCTCTTCCCACGCGTTAAAAATAAGTTTTAATAAGGTTACACCGGCGTCGGTCGTACAAACAAACATATAAACACACACTCACAAACTTTCGTCTTTATAATATTAGTGTAATCTAATAGACTAAAAATTAAATTACGTTATTAAAATGACACGGTGCATTCTTTCATGGCATGTCGCGTCTGACGCACTGTCTTCTGATGAAGTCATAGATCAGAGATTTTATGACTATTTACGCGTGCAGGTAGTAGTTTACGCCAATACTGACTGGGTGACTGTTGTCTCGTTCTTGTTTTCCTTCTCAATCATAATCAGCCTTTAATGTTCACACTTCTGGGACACAGGCCTCTTCTTGGTGAGAGGGAAGGAGCCGTAACCCACCACGCGGGTCCAGTGCGGGTTGGTAGACGTCACATGTCTTCGAATTTTTGGTTCTAGGATATGCCGGTTTCCTCACGATGTTTTCCTTCTCAATGCGACTGAATATTTCGTTGCGAACGTCTGGCGGAGCTATAACCACCAGTGAATAAAAAATCGTAAAGCATTGGTTAGAAAGCGGTTCCGTTATAATACAACAACCGTCATGAAAATCTGTAATTTTCACCAGTATTTGACCATTGTGGTTGTTCGGAGGGTGTGAGAAGAAATGACAGGCGATTTTCCAAGTTAAAGATAGAAGTTTTACAACAAAGGACAAAGGTGCGAGCTACGTGTGTTCCAAAAGAGGCGCGTGTTCTGATTACGGCCAGTGCTACAGTACTCCCCCGCTTAGACCGCTACTGCGGGCGATAACAATCTGGGAAGTGCACTCGACGCCCGGACCTTGTCCTCCTCTCTTCTTCTTTTGCTGGTACAGGCATTGAAGTTGGTGGCTCAGGAACTGATGGTGGCTGGTCGTCTGCTTCCTGTATGACGTAGGCCGGCTTCAGCCGATCAACGCTGATGGTAACTTCTTTACCACGTACGACAATCTTGAAATATTTGGGTTGGCGCTGTATGACCTTGTACGGGCGGCGGAACGAAGTCCTGCCGCAAGAACACATGAGGTGATTCGCAGAGGTTCGAGCTACGTGTGTTCCAAAAAGTGATAAAAACGCTCTGTTTGAACAGTCGTTATTGTCCGTTTTCTTATGAAACCGGTGCTTCAGGGAATCGGTTTTAAGCACCACGTTACGATACGATAGCTATCATTTAGCGCAATGTCAACTTCTTAAAGAACGATGCGGAACGATGGGTAGTCATTATCTTACCTACTGGTTGCGAACTAAGAAATGCTTTTCTCACATCACAACTATAACTATGTTGCGGTTAAGGAAAAAACTTTCTTAATTCGCAACTAGTTGGGAACAAAGAAGAAAAATTCTTAATTCGCAACTGGTTGCGAACCGCAGTTGCGGAAACGGCCGGAGGGATACCCCCGCGGAAAAATGAAGAGAAGATAAAGTTAATCACATTACATCCATCTCTATTATGGGTATAGGTACGGACAGGATAAAAAGTGTATAATTTTCATCTATCATCTAGTAGAAATATGTCTTGCTAGTTTACCTAACGGTTCCGCTGACTATACTCTATTGTATATTTTCTCTCTATTGTTATCAGCACAGGTTTTCACAACCATTCGATATACTTCCGAATCCAAATTGAAAGGTGCATTTAATGAAAAAGCTACATACATGCTTGTTTATGCTACTTCGTTCCAATTTTCGTTTCGTTACATACTTTTGTTCCCGTTCTTCGTAGTTTCCAAGATGTTCAGTAAAAATTTATATTATTTTTTGTTGACACGGAATTTATGATTGTAGATTTTTTTAAGTTACAATTACCAATACCCATGGTGGTTGCGGGGGTGTTCCCATTAGACAGGTATAAATATACAGCAGGTAGTGGAACACGAACACTTTTCTATCCCACACACCTACAAGACCTATCACTCAGAACTGCGCAAGTCAAATAAAAGTTCCTTATGCATGATTAATTTATTTACAATTAAGTACAAATAAATAATTTTTTCTTTCTTAAATAATTCATTCTTAATTTTTTTATAGTGTTGATTTACCTTTGGAAGATTACCTACTGAATATTGTTAACATTTCCTAATAAAAACCAATTCTTCAATAACTGTTCGGCAATGGGTTGGTACAGAGTTAGGCGGTTGATATTTAAATGTTGCAGCTGTAAGTCTAGTGCACAATGCTTTCGGGCCGCAGCTCCAAGCATTCTCATACAAAAAGGGCGGTGCGCCTGTAGTGTGCGTTGGTTCATAGACAATTTACGAAAGTGATGAAGGAGAATTTATGCAATGCTATGAGTTGCGGCGCGGCCCGCTCTCAATCTGTTTTAGTCTTTACAAGAAGCGGTTGATCCATCGCAGGTGTGAAGTGATGCGGGTGTAGCCCGTAGGATAGCCTGCGTTGCAGCCGGCGGCCGCCGTGAACGACACCAGACCCACCTGTCATTGAAGAAAGAATAGAACTCTTAGCTAGTTTTACGTCAAAAAGTTGTATTTATAACTCCACATCACATCCTCATCTTTGTCACAGTCACATCGTGCAGCTGACGACTATATTTTCTGTTCTGTGCTCGTGATTATAGATTTGTTTTTTTTTGTTTATATTCGATGTAACTTATCTTTTTTGTATGCACGTATTTCTGTGACAAAAACCTTATTATTTTTTAATATTTGAACCGTAAAGCCAGGTTCTATAGGCGCCGAAACGAAGGAGGCGAACAAGTTTTGTGTTAACGTATTTCTCACCATACTTGCTCGCTTTACAACTTTTTAACGTTGGTGTAAAAGAAATCATGTTTTCATTCATACACAGCACAACTTCCCGCAACTTGCTATAAGCTCGTATTGTATGGTCTGTGGAGTCATTGCGTGACACACTAACAGTAGGAATGGCTTTCATTTTCACAATTCAACAACATTCATCCACTGCTCTCAAAACGGTGAAGGAACACGTCGTGAGGAAACCGGCATGTCCTAGAATCAAACATTCGAAGACATGTGACATCTACCAACCCGCACTGGGCCCGCGAGGTAGACTATAGCCCACTTCCTCTCGACGACGAAAGGCCTGTGTCCCAGCAGTGGGAAAAATATAGGCTGATTATGATGAACAACATTAATTGCGTTATGTACAGACGCCAGCACATCAAGCTACTACAATCTGTCAAATATCTTTAATAGATTTTCAACTTTATCGCTAAAGCATTAGGCTCAAGGTTGATTGGGAAAATTTGACAGTTTCGGGTAGCTTGATGTGAAGGCTGGCTTCTGTAAGTTGTTGAGCAGACAAATTTTTCGAACATAATAAAATTATGTTATGAAGCAATGGATCGACGGCGACCTCTCGCGTCCGGCCCTGGTGCAAGCCATGGTCCGGGGCGAGAGGGAGTGGGAGGCAGTCACCTCCTTCTGCGAAGCAGTCATGCTAGCGAAGGAGGTGGCGGGACGGTTCAGGGAGAGAGCCTCTCGTCTCAACCGCCGCGGGGGACGCCCCAGGCGTCGGGAGCCGCGTGACGACTCCCGGCCACCGTAGGCGCGGGCCTGCGGGCGGAGAGTAATGGGTAGCTCACCGTCCGATCAGGACCAGGCCCGTGCCGGACGGCGCGAACGTGTTCCACGCGCGCCTCAAAGAGATGTCAGCATCGAGGAGGGGCCCCTTAGGGCCGAAGCCTGCCGGGTCAGCGGGATTGTCCGAAAGGGTTACCGCTGGCCCGGAACATAAAGGGCTAAGGAAGGAACACGGGTGGGTTTTAGTCAGTAAGAGTCTGACACTCCCTTCCGCTCCACCCAGAGCGGGAGGAGTAATTTGATGATTTCCCATCCGCAAAAAAAAAAAAGCTATGGATTAGCAATGTCCTTCAAAATGATTCAGATTGTGATTGATAGTGCGGTTGCGTGTGCATCATAACATACTGTTCAAACATGGTCTTTTTTTAATCCAGATGTAAGATGTTCAAGCTTCATACGTCACTCTTATTTATTTATTAACCATACAAACAACTATAAACATAAACAAAAAGAAGGCAAGACAAAAGAAGAAAGGAAACCGGAAAGGAAAGGAAGAAGGTAAGGACACTTACCAGCATATCTTCTCCGGAGGCCCCGAGGTATCGACGGAGGATCAGAGGCCCGCCATAGTCCCCTCCACAAGCGCCCTTGCCGTTGTCCCCACTGGTGCACATGATGTCGAGGGTCACAATGGACCCATAAACCTGGCTGCACTCAGCGTTACTCAAGACTTTAACGAACACGTCACGGAGGCTCGAAGACCCGTCTAATGCACCAGCTGAAGTAAGAAACGAAGTTATTTTTGAAATTTTAATATAGTAGATTGTTATACAAGGGTCGGAAGGAATCAATTCCCATACGAGGCATTTAGACGCCCGAGCGCAGCGAGGGCGGCTATAGTCCGAGTGGGAATTGATGACTTCACCCGCGTTAAACACTCTACTTTTCATTTCGAATTTAAGGAAAGTAAAAAATAGTAGTTTTTCTAAAATATTTATTGATAATAATTACATGAATAATAGGTACCTATTCATTAGTCTTTTTTTAATTTGAAGTATGGAACACACCACGTCACCGCCACATGAGTAGATTCTGTGTCACCACCGCAGGCCGTTCCGCTTACTAGGGCCCGTATTATTATCATTCTGTCTGCATTCTTACTTTTACCATTTTTCATAAATTACTTAGAAAACACGATAATCTTGATAAAAATTACTAAAAATTGTGTTGCGACGTGACACTTTTTAGTGCTGAGTTGCTGACCCAACTTTCTTATTTCGATTCAAAACTTGCATACAGCCTAATCGATACTCGCAATAAAAAAAATTGTAGAAACTGAATAAAAACTCTTTAAACTAACAAAATGTATTGAAATGTAAAGTGTTTGCAGAATAACCAATCTATAGAATTAATTAATTATCATCATTCTCAAAAAAACTTCTGGTAAGCCTACCTAAAAAATGTTTACTGGGAATTCTGTAGTAAACTATTAGAAAGTATCAAAAATAAAATCCACAATAAATAATTGTCCAATAAATTAAAATAATTTTAAACAGCGATCGCATTCCGAATATAAATTCAATTATAGAAGCATTTCGGCGCGAAATTCAGTAAATGAGGTACCTATTGGCCTGACATGATATTAGAAGAGATTGAAATGATATTAGAAAAGCATAAATCGTTATTATTAACAATGCTTATTGTATTTATTGCTTAAAATAATTTTATTTTATTTTCAAATATCGATTACATTCGTCATGTTAATTACTCGAGTCAATCGAAATTAAAAAAAAAATTGTTTGGAATAATCGCTTTCACACATCACTGCAATAAAAAAAAACAATGATGGTCGGCGAACTCGGCGATTTTGAACACAAATTGAGTAGTGGTAATGATTAATACGTATTATTGAACCTGTGTTTGAATATTACGTTAAAACCTGGGCATTTTCGTGTTGTTTGTAATATTATTATCAATAACATTTGTCACATTTTAAATCTTATCTACATCTGTGTGTGTGAAATTTGTGAAAAGTAAAAATGTAAACACATACGATTGGCGCGAAACTTCGACATTAGATATCAAAAAAAGTTCATTACCACTACTTATTTACCTTAAACTATGGATAAATTCGTCAAATAATTAAATGATGTATCTTCACAGCCCCCCAATTTTTATGTTTTTTAGCCTCGACCACAACTGACATCAAAATGGTGATTATCGCACCTATGTATGTTGAATTTATTCAAGGTAAATGATTAACTTGTGCGCTAAATCTAAAAGATTTAATGGCGTTAACGTATGAGCTTTTTATCCAACTCTCCTAATTAACGCACATTCATAAGATTTGATGGGTAGCATAATAAATATTTACATAATCAATTAAGGGTGTCGTATGTCTGACTAAGCTGACTACCTAACTAAATTTAGTTCTATTTTTAAACTTCATTCCCGCCCTAGGGAGGGAAGCAATTACTATGAGACTTTCCCGCCCGAGGGTGGGAAACAGCGTTTTCCACCCGCTATTCGGATCAAACAAACACTACTTTCCGAGTATGAGAGATGAAAAATTAATTCCTTGTTCCCAAGGTTTAGGCCATTTCCATCGTTTTCTTTCTTATAAAACAAGAATGGGACTGACATATTAAATGATATTGATATAATTATATGATAATTATAACTAATAATTTCCAGGCTTATACCATTTTGACTTTTGGAAGTAAGTTCTTATCTGTCACCGGCCTTTCCTCGAGCCGTTTGTCAGTAAGAGATGTCAATTTTGTAATTTTAATTTTACTTACTTGGAGAAGTTCTTCCAAATCCTATAATTTCAGCAGTGAAGCCTTCAAGTGAACTGAAATATGCAACCGGCAGAGTAATTGAATTTATGTAACCTGAAAAAGATATGTGTTTAAATCATAACGGTAGGCTATTTTGATCTACATTAAATAATGCATAACGTACCTAATGTTTTTAATTGGATAAGGAATAATACTTGTTTAAAATAGCGTGATAAATAAACCCATATTTTTTTTGTAATATGTAGAAGATAATTTTTTATCTTTTAACTTGTACCTAACCATTTGGTTTCTGTGGGTTATCCTTAGGAGATAAACGTATACCATCGCGGACTTTTTTATCTGATCTTTTTAGATATACATTTCCCTGGCACGAGTACATTAATTTGTTCTATCTCGTAAGGTTTAGCCAGCATTTGCAATGTAAGCGCACAAAAATATGTTTGTTACATCACATTACAAATCTTTGAATTTCTCGGATTTTCTCTACTATAATGTCATAATATGCATGTATCATACATACAAACCTTCCTCTTGAATCACTCTATCTATTGCTGAAAACTGCGTTAAAATCCGTTGCAGAGTTTTAAATATATTAGTTTACAGATAGCGGGAGCGACTTTGTTTTATATTATGCAAAGATGTTGAATAAATTAATCAACCTCTAATGACTAAATTCATCGAGTACCAAAACAAAATATAATTGATGTTAAAATTATGAAAAAAAAAATCAAGTGGCTAGCTTAGAAATGGAATAATACTTACTGTTCATTGAAATATAAGGAACATTAATCATCGCGACGTCGTTAGCCAAAGTGTAGGGGTTGTATTCGGGATGCACAGTGACTGATTTCGCATATTTTCGCGTCCCTCCAGAAAACAATGTTACCGTACCTAATACAACCTAAAATATTAGATTTGTTAGTTATACATCGTTTCATAATGACAGCTGGTATGTAACCTCACAGTTTTTACGATACCCATATTTAAGAAAGGGGTCGACACGTCACAACTTCAGGTGATAGTTTCAAAGTGTGATTAGGAACAAACTTTATACGTTAGACATAAATTTTCTTTAGCATTACCAATAGACATACGAAAGGAATAGTGTTGAAAGGAACAGTACTGTGGGAGGTATGTCCCTCTCGCACAATGTGGCAGTGTTCATTATTCATCTGCTAAATTAGTAATACTTAGCCACATTTTGTGTAGGCACATAAACAATTTAGAAATGGAAATCGTCTACCTACGACTCTCAAAGAGACCATTAACATAAATAAATAATTATTTGTCTGCTTTGAATATTATTTTTTGAAATATTTAATAACGTTGTTAATTTATGGTAATTAATACTACCGAATATTATAATATTCCGAGAAAATTAATAAATAAAGTTTGTGTGCGAGCAGCATTGTTCAAAATCTCGCAGATTTGAATGAAAGTATTGAAGTCACACGGGCCGCCGTGACAGAATGCATCGTTTTCACAATCATAATTATTTTAGGTACGTTATAAAAAAATTAAATTAATTCTGGTAATATTTCGCTGAAATATTCGTATTTTGAAGTAATTAAATCACATGGAACGTTACTAATTGGCTTTTCTAGAACTGTCAAATAAGCTAATGTATTCGAGTAACTCCTTTGGGAGATTCCCAAATTCAAAACGAGGTTGTCATTTTGTCGATAAAATAATGTTAAATGTCACTTGCTTGCATTTCTCTGCCCTCGGATTCACCGTCGTACCAGCATTGCCCAATAGTCACAACATAGTATCTGTTTAGAAGAGCCCCCCCACATACTGATGTTTCGCCTGACTTCAGTGTGATTATCAGCCCTGCCTGGAAAACAAATAATATGAATGAACTATTATTGAACATAAAATATATGGCTACGTCGTAGCCTGACTGCGTTTCGGTGACCTCTTTGGAGAAACCGAAGGTTTTGTCGGTGCAATTATGGCCGAAGTTATGATGAAGAACAATTAGCAGAGATTTATTGTGAAAGACGGCACGGTTGACATCTGTCGGGCTTGCCACAGGCCGAAGGAATCAATGAGGCATATTATCTCCGGGTGTTCTCGTCTAGCTAATGAAGAGTACTTGCATTGACACAACCTTGTAGCCAGGATAATCCATCAGAAACTTGCTCTGAAATACAGCCTTGTGGAATCGGAGGTACTGTACTACAGGTATATGTGCCCAACCCAGTTCTCGAAAATGGAAATATCACATTGTATCCATCATCACTGACAGGACTGTTGTTGCCAATAAGCCTGATGTAGTAGTGATGGATCGGTCAGAGCGGCGCGCAATGATTGTTGACATAACCGTCCCGCATGATGAGAACCTCATGAAAGCCGAGAAAGATAAACAAATCAAGTATCTTGACTTAGACTGCGAGGTTGTCGAGATGTGGGATGTTGACTCAGCAATCATTGTGCCGATAGTCGTGACAGCCAATGGATTAATAGCCAAGAACCTCGGCCAACACCTGAAGAGTCTCTCGTTGGGCAGCTGGATCAAGGCTTGATTCAGATAGCAATACTTCAGGACACGGCTCGCAGTGTCAGGAGGTTTCTCTCTCTGGGGCCCTGACCGCTGGTAGCTTGGACCCTGGTCCCGATACCGGTGGGCTACTATTTTTTATATTTTTTAATGTGTTTCTTTTTTGTTTTTTTTTTAATTATTCTTATATTTAAAAATATAATTATTTATTGAAATAAAGGAGAAAATAATTAATGCATACCGTACCAGCATACTAATAAGAAACTTTCGGAACAAGTCGATTCACACACAAATACACTAAACAAAAATACATCAAGTACATAATCGTAGCAGTCGTAGAAAGGATCACTTTTCAATTGGTTTTCAAGAATCAATGGTTAGAGAACAATTCTTTTTGTGGAAGTGCAAAAATATAATAAGCTACTTGGCATCATCCTATGGGGAAATCATCACCTCAATACATCGATTAAAAGGTCAGAGAGAGCCTTGGCTGATATTAAGATGTGTTTCTTGATTACGGATATCGGGATTTCATCGTATCCCCATGAAAGTTTATTTTCCATGCTATTTCACCACAGTAGGTAGGTACCTATGTACCTTATTTGGAGTGGCAGGAGAATTTTTGATTTCACAATTGATTTTATTTGTGTACTGATAAAACAACATTGCTTGATTTACTCCATTTTCACTAGAGATACATTTGTAGTCAAATTGTTTTGCTAGAATGTTTGTAGTACATTTTTTCACGACTTTACACACTTCCCTAATTAGGTTTTTCGATCTGTGTATCTGCATCATTATTGCATGTCTTTTAGCCTCAGTGATAACCCTTCTTTATAGACTGACACAGTGTATTTTATCCTTCAAAACACTAGTTCAAGATCATTTCCGTTATATGCAAATAAAAAGCGTTTCATTTTGCTGGAAGTTCTTATTCCTTTAGTGATCCACCCTAATTGCGATTTTTTTCTTAAGATTTGTTTTACTTTCTCTTTTTTTGTAGCTATTTCGAAACAATTTATCAAACGTTTTGAGAAATGTATTTTATTCCCATAGAAGACCAACTTTCTTTGAGAATCAGGGTCAGTCACCTCAAGAGTGGCGATCCTTCAGATGTAACTAATCCGAAAGGGCGGTAAACAAATTGTGTGAGAGTCATAATAAATAAATAGAAAACCCTATTTTGCGGTCGAGTGATGGTAATTAAGCAATAACAATATGTTTTACTCAATAAGGAAATAATATATACTCACAAAATATGGGTGTTCCCCTCCCTCTATATGAACTGAGGCCTCCAGCTATTCTCATAGATTCCTGTTGCCTGATCTTCGTAGCCGTGGGGATCCCCACACGCTTGTGGTACTTATCTGCGGCTGCCAGCGCCACAGCACAAACTAACAGAAACACAGCCTTCATAGTGACAGAGATGGATGGAGAGTGGTAACGGACCGACGATAGAGCGGTCTTTATAATTGTCATGTAATTGATTCGAATTTGACGTAGTCTTCAGATATGTTTGAAGTGTCACTTGAGAATAGGGACTTTACAACAGTCCGTTCACAGTTATTTTACGTCTGAGAGCAAGTCGTCGTCAGTTAATATGAAGCTAGTTGCCCATTCCAAAGCGTAGGTACCCCATAGGTACCTACGCTTTGGAATGGGCAACTAGAATGGAGAAGAACGAGCAAGAAACTCCAGGGACACTCTTTTAAATTGTAATTTTACATCAGTAATGTTGAATATATAATTATATGTGAAAACGATGTAAAAAGATGTACGAGTTAAAAGTGTCCAGAGTACAGCAAATAGTAAGAAAACAACAATCCAAAAATAAAATAATTAAAAATAAGCCGAGGCAGTTTATTTAGTATTATATTTCATGTAATAGTCAGAAAGCACTTTAAGCTGTTGGTCCCGGCTGTCATTGGTGGATCTTTGACAGTCGTTACGGGACAACCAGTTTTAAAGGGGTATTGTATTACCCAGTAACTGGGTTGTAGAGGTCGGGTAGGCAGTCGCTCCATGTAAAATACTGGTATTCAGCTGCATCCGGTTAGTCTGGAAGCCGACCCCAACGTAGCTAACTACGTTGGGGTCGGCTTCCAGACTAAGAAAAGGCTAGGCAGATGATGATGAGTTCATTCAATAGTAATAAAAAAACAATGTAATAGCTTGTCACGGCGCTAAAGTATCGGTTTTCAAATCACAGTGGTACGATTCATGGAGCAAAACGATTAATAGGCTTTTAGAGAGCGCTGAACCGATACTTTGTTACTTTTGGGGATTTTTTTTTTTTGATAAAAACGAAGCTGCTACCGTAGGTACATTTTTATTTACTCTTCAAAATACATAAAATATATTTATTTCGTGTGTTCTTAGATGAAGAACGTATTGAATAATTTGTTTTTTAAGGTTAAAATGTGTAGGTCCATTGCATATTAAGTAGTATTGTTAGATAAGTTAGGATAATAAATTATCAAATAGTTTTTATAAATATAATTTAAATTGTTAGTTTTAAGTATTAGTAGCATGCAGTGTGTTCACACATACACACACACACCCCCTCACACACACACGAACACACACATACACACAGTGCCAGGACACAGTCCTCTCTGTGAGAGGGAGTGGGCCAAAATCCACCACGCGGGCCCAGTGCGAGTTGGTGGATATATTGTGATCGTCGAACTTTTGGCTGCAAGTAGAACATGCCTATTTTTAGAGCAGTGGTAATGAAATAATTCACACAAAGTAAAGCGCCTGTCTAAGTTCGAAGTAACGACCTACTCGCGAGTCGCAGCTGTTTCCACCGGGCCACCGCTGTCACTGTTACCACCGGGCCACCGCTGTCACTGTTACCACC
The DNA here is from genome assembly GCA_916614155.1 of Mesoligia furuncula. NCBI lineage: Eukaryota > Metazoa > Arthropoda > Insecta > Lepidoptera > Noctuidae > Mesoligia > Mesoligia furuncula. The sequence goes on from OU744792.1 coordinate 862,059, forward strand.
GGGCCACCGCTGTCACTGTTACCACCGGGCCACCGCTGTCACTGTTACCACCGGGCCACCGCTGTCATTGTTACCACCGGGCCACCGCTGTCACTGTTACCACCGGGCCACCGCTGTCACTGTTACCACCGGGCCACCGCTGTCACTGTTACCACCGGGCCACCGCTGTCACTGTTACCACCGGGCCACCGCTGTCACTGTTACCACCGGGCCACCGCTGTCACTGTTACCACCGGGCCACCGCTGTCACTGTTACCACCGGGCCACCGCTGTCACTGTTACCACCGGGCCACCGCTGTCACTGTTACCACCGGGCCACCGCTGTCACTGTTACCACCGGGCCACCGCTGTCACTGTTACCACCGGGCCACCGCTGTCACTGTTACCACCGGGCCACCGCTGACACTGTTACCACCGGGCCACCGCTGTCACTGTTACCACCGGGCCACCGCTGTCACTGTTACCACCGGGCCACCGCTGTCACTGTTACCACCGGGCCACCGCTGTCACTGTTACCACCGGGCCACCGCTGTCACTGTTACCACCGGGCCACCGCTGACACTGTTACCACCGGGCCACCGCTGTCACTGTTACCACCGGGCCACCGCTGTCACTGTTACCACCGGGCCACCGCTGTCACTGTTACCACCGGGCCACCGCTGACACTGTTACCACCGGGCCACCGCTGTCACTGTTACCACCGGGCCACCGCTGACACTGTTACCACCGGGCCACCGCTGTCACTGTTACCACCGGGCCACCCCTGTCACTCGTCTACTCAACTCACTTGAAACATTAACCGTTTCCTGGGATCTGATTAGCAACGCAGATAACTGTTAAACATTAACCGTATCCTGGTATTTGGTTTGCAACGCAGATAACTGCTAAACATAAACCGTATCCTGGTATTTGGTTAGCAACGCAGATAATTGTTAAACATTAACCGTATCCTAGTATCTGGTTAGCAACGCAGATAACTGCTAAACATTAACCGTATCCTGGTATTTGGTTTGCAACGCAGATAACTGCTAAACATAAACCGTATCCTGGTATTTGGTTAGCAACGCAGATAATTGTTAAACATTAACCGTATCCTAGTATCTGGTTAGCAACGCAGATAACTGCTAAACATTAACCGTATCCTGGTATTTGGTTTGCAACGCAGATAACTGCTAAACATAAACCGTATCCTGGTATTTGGTTAGCAACGCAGATAATTGTTAAACATTAACCGTATCCTGGTATCTGGTTAGCAACGCAGATAATTGTTAAACATTAACCGTATCCTGGTATCTGGTTAGCAACGCAGATAACTGCTAAACATTAACCGCACCTATCCTGTATCGTTGGTTAGCAACGCAGATAACTGCTAAACATTAACCGCACCTATCCTGTATCGTTGGTTTGCAACGCAGATAACTGCTAAACATTAACCGTATCCAGGTATTTGGTTAGCAACGCAGATAATTGGTAAACATTAACCGTATCCTGGTATTTGGTTAGCAACGCAGATAATTGTTAAACATTAACCGTATCCTGGTATCTGGTTAGCAACGCAGATAACTGCTAAACATTAACCGCACCTATCCTGTATCGTTGGTTAGCAACGCAGATAACTGCTAAACATTAACCGCACCTATCCTGTATCGTTGGTTTGCAACGCAGATAACTGCTAAACATTAACCGTATCCAGGTATTTGGTTAGCAACGCAGATAATTGGTAAACATTAACCGTATCCTGGTATTTGGTTAGCAACGCAGATAATTGTTAAATATTAACCATATCCTGGTATCTGGTTAGCAACGCAGATGACTGTTGTAAAAACTGCCCCTTTACTGGATCATTAGGTGCTGCTCGTTGACGACACAGTTTGATATGAAGGCGATAAGGTTTATGACTTTGGATATTGAATTAAATTTCGATCGATCGTAAAAGGTTTTAACGGGAAGATAGTTAAATGCGGTGTTATAATTTATACGAATCATGTTGTGAATTGTTTTGATAAAACTAGACGAGTGTTTTTGACTATGCTAATTGTAAACTAACTTTATAAAAACTGCATTTGTCATCATCATCTGTCTAACCTTTTCCCAACTGCATTAAGTATGTTACATTATTATATAGACAATTGTCATTGTATTTACCAGTCTTACCAAGGGGTATCGTATTACCCAGTAACTGGGTTGTGGAGGTCAGATAGGCAGTCGCTCCATGTAAAATACTGGTATTCAGCTGCATCCGGTAAGACTGGAAGCCGACCCCAACATAGTTGGGAAAAAGGCTAGGCAGATGATGATGAATTGTCATTGTATTTATGTAGACAATTGTCATTGTCTACAACAATAATAAGTAGTTGTACAGTCAAGGAATAAAAATCTTAAGCACCTTGAGGTTCCTAATGTAGGTACTTGCACCCCATTGGCCTTCCGTCACGTACCGCCATTATTTTTAATGATAATGACATTTCGAAAAGGTGATATGTATCCGCTTGGGAATGTTTTTGAAAATTGCTTAACATTTTCGCTCCATGTTCGTACAGCTACCTGAATAACTTAATTTTCTTGAGATGCCTTACCGTATTTACTTATTCAAAAAAAATATAATGTGTGTTTTTTTTATTTTAATCTAAGAATATTTAAATATTCATAAGTTTTCCTCCATTATCTAGGTACTGATGAGAAATATTGTGTAGCTATTAGCTTCCCTCACTTTTGGACATTTACGAGTATATAATGTTCATTGGGGCGTGCGGAAGTGTTTTATTACCACATTAGCGCTTCAACTTTAACAATCACGTTGTTGTTGGGTAGGCGCGTGAATTGGCAACCAACTTAATAAGTAATGTAAAAACTTTATAATTACTACATAGTTCGGGAACATTTGGCTGCATCCGGTTAGACTGGAAGCCGACCCCAACATAGTTGGGAAAAGGCTAGGCAGATGATAAGTACGGGAACATTTGACGTTTTGGATTGGTAAATTCTAGAAAGCTTTGGTTGAACATTCACACAACTGGAACATTCCAAAGAAACCATTTCATACATCTTCAAGACTCTTCAGTCATCACCACACACATTTTATAATTTGTGTGTTGAAAATTCTTGTAGATTTGCTGATATTAATCAGCATAGTTTTAGAACACAACATTATTACACAACATAGTTTTAGAACCCCTCCCTACATGGTTTGAAAACACTATCAAGAAACAACACGGCCTCTTATGAAAATAGTAATTTATTATATTATCTGCTCTTTGTCAAAAAGTTCAATTTTAGGGCATAATCTCTGGACACTCAAATGATGATGTGTTGTCTTTACTTAGATTGTTGTTTTTTAAAGTCTTATAAGAAAATACCTTTTGTAGATGAGACACATTTATTTTTAGTAGATGCTATCTTTCTTCATCCCTCATAAAAGCTTGTGTGACATTGTACGAAAATACAATCATTACACTAATGATCGGCGAAGGTTTTATCCAAGTTCCTTTCATGTATAAAGAAAGAAATAAGAATTACGTAGGAACATGTCATTAATAAATTACTTTAGGCTTCGTAAACATCTGACGGGATATTGACGTTTTTATTTGAGGCTGGTTAAATTGTTTCTAAGTCGGTAAAGGTCAACTGACGTAGGCGAGTTTCGTCTAGTCATTACATTTGTTTTTTCAAAATTAGGATGGGTATTTTTTTTGTTTTATGGTATTCATAAAACAATATCTTCAAAACAACTTCTTATTTTGTGTGCCAACTTTACTTACACCCCAATTTTTTCACCACAAACCATTCAGCAGCTCAATAATGCTGTCACGAGATAATCAAAATTTATAATTTAAAAAACCCCCGACGGGGGGACGACCCAGTCGGGGGACCTCTTAGCATAGACGGTATTCCACAGAACGGTCCCCCGACTTTCATATGAATTTATCTGTTTTAGTCTCGTTACCTAGATTCTTTAAGTTGGGGGTTCTTAAATTATTTGATCCTTTTCCAATTACTTACATTTAATTTTATTATTTTTTTGTGCCGGGGGTTTTTTAAATTTTGATTTTTGTTTAAGTTGGTAATCTAAATCCATTCAATTGGATATTTTTTTCGCCATATAAAGATTCTTCCGAAGATAAATTCGTACACACACCTTTGCATAATCATAATCAGCCTACAATGTTCCCAATGCTGGGACACAGATCTCCTCTCGGTGAAAGGGACACACCTTTGAATGTTGTCAAACTACCGTAGCAATGAATTGAAAGAATGCGGAGCCGAAGCAATGGTGGCCCAGTGGCGACGGCCCCAACTTACGGGTTCTAGATCATGGGACGACCGCAGACACGCGATCTTTGTGTAAATAAATGCATTAAACGCACACTAACGCTCACTATGTAGACAAGAATATTACAAGTTGGATGATTATATCGTAGATAAAAATGCTTGACTTAATGCTGGTCCTGCTCCACAGGCACTTGGGCTCACTAGTTAAAATTTCAATATTTGGAAGAGGTGCATCCCTTTTTCTTTTTCAATATTTCTGACATTACGAACATAACTTTTTTATTTCATTCAATACAGTTTTAATTGTTGAATACTATATTAAATATTATTATTATATATTATTATTATATTACAATATTAAATACCTCTTCCTGTTTGGTAGTAAATATTATTAACATCTTAAATAAATTGCAAACTATAGTTTTGTATAATTTAGAAGCATTTTTTTTTATTTTGTAAATGTAAGAACCATGTTTCCGTTTATTATGATTTTTTTTTGATGTTGACTTGATAGATCATGGCAGTTGAGAACGTGTCATGCTCACTTAAATGTCTCACCGATGGTGGCGCGTGTGTTGGATTATTCGGTTCCCTACAAAATGGTTGAGCTGGATGGTGCTGATCCACGCGTCATTTTCGTGAACGGGTGCCGTCGGTTGAGACTGGTCATCTCTTAACTGCCAAGGCTTATTTTCAATCTTATATTTTGAACTGTTTCTTCATTTGTCTTTTTTTACATTGTTCTCACATATAGAAGCAACAAGAATAATGTACCCAGGATTTTGAAATAACTTGATTTAAAAGAGTGTCCATGGAGTTCCTTGCCCGTTCTTCTCCATAGAGATCTACGTTTTGGAATGGGCAACTGTAGTGTTCGCTTGGTTAATAAAACACACTTTGACAGATCACTGAGGTGACATAGTCTATCCGAAACCCAGAGAACGTCTGCCGTCGCCTACGGCCGGTAAGCGACTGCCACGCCAATGCCTGCGCATACACTACATCCCTCCTTTATTTTTATTGAATTGATATGTTTGTTGTTGTCATGTTTATTGAAATATTGAATTGATTCTAGTCGCCCATTCCAAAAGGTAGTTTTCGTATGGAGAAGAATGGGCAAGAAACTCCACCGTTACCCTTTTAAAATGTTTTACAAGGTCTTGTTTATATAATATAACTATATGTGAAGACAATGCACTTAGAATAAAATTAGTCTACCACAAAAGGTAAAAAGAATTAAAATGAAGCAATCTATCACATAATTGATTTACCTGCCGTAAATCAATTATGTGATAGATACAGGTGCTCACATATTTACAAATTATTTACAAATATTGTAAAAGTAGAGGATTTTCCTAGAATTTTCGCTTTGATAAATCCAATTTAATGGAGTGTTACATATGGCACGATCCACACGATGATGTCCTCACGATGTCCTCACAATATTTTTCTTCACCATTTTGTAATGTCCAATTTAATGGATGTCCAAATGCGTCCAATCTAATGGATGCCCATTGAGTCCAATATAATGAATCACATGTCTTCGAAGTATTGGTTCTCAGACATGCCGGTTTCCTCACGGTGTTTTCCTTCACCATTGATGAACAGTGGTGATGAGTGAAAATACACAAAATGCCTGCCTGGTTTCGAACCCACGAACTTAGTCGGGCTAGACCACCACCACTGTTGTGCTGAAATTAAATGCTGTTATTATGTGTATGTGCCTACGTATGACACGGTGAGGTATGACACCAGAAGGCCAATTCTACTAATTTAAAACGTTCAAAATCTAGTCTCAGTCTCATCTCGGCGATAAACAAATGTCAAACTGGTCAAAATGTAGTGAGATTAAAGGTAATTTTGCAATTAGCATTATTTTAGGGCACGAACTATTATCACTTTTGCAGCCTGTGTCTGTAACACAGTTTATACTGGCACAGACACAGACGTTCACTCTGTCTCAAATAATGCATAGCGTTGTACTTCATTGTTTTGTTTTTTTTTTATGCTTGATTGAGATGGACAAATTGTACTTGGCTTTTTGAAAAAAAATATTATTATTGTTTTTTCTTTTTTCTCGGAACCATTGGGTCCCGGTCCTTTGGAAGGCGTACGAGGGGCCGAAGCCAACTCGCAGAGGCCCCTTAGGAAATTTTAATGAAATGCGGCACCAACCGACGATTATCCCTGTATGCGCTATGCATATTATTATTGTTATTATTATTTTGTGATTTTTACTTAGTCTATTACTTTTCGATTTTTACTAAGTTTACCGTTTTTCGTTTACCCTTTTTTGCAATTTGGATTAATTACAGGGCAAGGAATTATTATCTCATTTGTGATTTTTACTGAAGTTACATCTTTTACTTTTACCCTTTTATGCAATTTGCATTAATTACAGGGCAGGAAACTTTTACCCTTTTATTGAATTTGCATTATTTAAAGGTCAGGAAATTTTATCTCTTTTGTGATTTCTATTGGCATCTGCCTAGCCTTTTTCCCAACTATGTTGGGGTCGGCTTCCAGTCTTAGCGGCTCACAGCCCAGTTACTGGGTAATACGATACCGCTTGGTAAGACTGGTTGTCAGACTTTCCGGGCTTCTGACTACCCGTAACGACTGTCAAAGATTCACGAATGACAGCCGGGACCAACGGCTTAACGTGCTTTCCGAGGCACGGTGGGGACACGGTATGTAAAGATGGTCACCCATCCATAGACCAACCGCGGCAAGCGTAGCTTAACCTGATCGATCGACCTATGCGGCTGTTATTATTTAGCCACGTGCCCCTCATACCTAGGATTGGCAATAGAGATCAAAATCTTTTTAATGTGTAACCATGATTTATTTTGTAAATTGCGTAAACTAGTCGGTTCCAATGTATGAACTTGATGAGTTTTCACCCATTGATTGCATACACTGGTTGGTTATACCAATGTATTTGTTATTGTTAACTTTTAGGTACCCACTATTCATTTGATTGTTTACCTCTTCAAATTACTTCGTAATGTTTTGATACCGATTAACCACATAATCTATCAGTATCGCGACTTCCGCGATCTTATTTGCCTAATATTAGGCAATTCTGTTAACCAAACATTTAATGGCTTAGTTGGGTTGGCACCTATCAACAAATGAGGTTATACGAAATAAAACTATAAATTCACTATACATATTAAGCATAACAAAGTTAAAACTCTGTACAAATAAGTCTTTTTTTTTTTGTCCATGTCGCGAACTTTGCGACAAGGGGTTTCTAAAAGGGGGGCAAATTTTCCATTATTTTTTCGATAGGACGCACCGTTTTCGAGATATAAGCAAATTTAGAATTATTAGATTTTACGCTCGCATGTTCCCGAAAATAACACCAGTACGTCCCGTGTTTCCCAAATAGTCAATCAATAATGCTATATTTTGCCACTAACTATTTGGAGAAACAATTTTATTAATTAAATAAACCTCATTCGTTAACTTGCCAGTATTAATCGCAACCATTAGGTTGTTTTGTTGGAACTTGTTTCATTTGTGTTTTTCGCAGCCTTTAGGTTGTTTTGTTGCAACTTGTTCCATTTGTGTTTTTCGCAACCATTAGGTTGTTTTGTTGGAACTTGTTCCATTTGTGTTTTTCGCAACCATTAGGTTGTTTTGTTGGAACTTATTTCATTTGTGTCTTTCACACACCCACGCACATATTTTAATGTATATCAAAATATGTCTTGTTGTACCATACCCAGTACAGTTGCACAATGTTTTTTGTCCTATAATTGTAATAATTGTAATTAAAGTTTATTTTAAACTAAATCACCGCCGTTCATATTTGACTAGCCAGCAAGTCGAACAAAGGTCCTTTGACGACGTGTGCTATGTGATTAAAGCAAATGTTCACTTGATATTACAACACTGTAATGAATTCTATGAATTCTTTTGTTGATTACAAATTACAATAGCCAGTGCAAAATGCATTTGATTTGACTACGATTAGTTCAATCATTAACCATAACAGATTTTATGACACTAGTTAGTTTTAACAGTAGGTAAGATAATAATTTTATTTGTTACTTAACTTCGATTTTACCGAAGTGGAACTTTTGTTAAGCTTCGATATTTTCGCTACTTAATACATTTTTTTTTAACACTAGTTTTAACAGAAAGATAATAATTTCTTACTTTACTTCGATTTCACCGAAGTGGAACTTCTGTTAAAACTGGTACATTAACGATACTCGTATTTTCGCTGGAACATTTTTTTATTTGATCAAATAATATTTTCTCGATATTATTTACATAAGGGGTCGACACGGGGGTAAGCCGTGACTGACTCGAGCAGTGTTGCCACTGACTTGTGTGCTACATCAATAATGGTACATCACAAATACATTTTAATTACCTCACATAGGGCAGTATTATCAACTTTATGATAAATAAAATTATAAGGTTATGAGAACCACATCACGCCTGTTCTCCCACCTATGTTTGAATAGATAAGCAATCTTTATTGCTTTATTGTACATTATTGTCTTGGTTTCACATAATGTTACATGGCATCTGTAACTTAGTGACCTTTGAAGGTACTACCACAAAATTCCAACAGAAGAAGGGAACTTCTCTTCTACAAAATTGCTTTACCGATTCATCATATTATCACAGGAAAATATTATGTCATTCTAATTCATGTAACTGGTGAAACAGTTTTACTAAAACATTTTGTTCATCTATCTGTCCCCAAGTCACAGGCTATAAACCTAGTTTGGGTGCCAGGAGATAATACTCAATGTACTATATGTTGTACCATATTACTGTACTTGTAACCTTTGTGAACATTGTTCTGGAAATAAACATTATTTTTATTATTTTTGTGTCTTTTTTTTCTCACCTCTTAGGCTGGTTTTAGCTACATTTACGGGCCAAAACCAAGTAAATGCAACGTGTGGTGTGTATTAGAGTGTGTTTTCTTCCTCTAACTGCATGAATTTCCTAACTATTCTGCAGGTGTTTAAGATGGCAGCTTTCTGTTATTAATATTAATTAACATTGCAATAACATCAAATAGCAGTTTGTCGTTATTGTGACTTTTTATTTTCACTTTGCCCACATTTTATTTCAAAGTATGTATACTTATTATTTTAACTGGTTGGTACTAGTATTTAATTATAGTAACAATTACATAGCTTTTGTCTTTTCCTTAGTTTGTTGATAGGTAGCAATCTAAATTATGTCACCCTAGAACTCGGGTACATATGTCATTATCAGTAGTACTCATTAGGTAGTTCTTCCTACATGCAGGAAGTTATCCTCTGTGGGACGGTTTTATGTTTTTTTTTTTTGTTATGTTTCGTAAGTATTACAATGAATACATTACTCTGTATTGATTCTTATTTTTGCGTGGCTTTTACTGAAAATCAGTAACAGTATCACAACTGCATGCCCTATTATATTTTTGTAAGTACTTATTAAAGACAAGAAGACATGTGACATCTGCCAACCCGCACTGGGCCCGCGTGGTGGATTACGGCCCACTCCCTTCCACCGAGAGGAGGCCTGTGTCCCAGCAGTGGGAAGATTATAGGCTGATTATGTATGTATGTTATGTAAGTACTTATTGCGTGAGTCATTTTTTGTGGCGTCCTGTAACAGGATTTTGAGACTCGTATGCGTGCTCATTAGAGCATTTCGGATTCAGCATGACCTTAGACGTAAGCGTAAGTATGACTAACTAAATATACTGAATAACTTTATTCAGTAAAGTTACTTTACAATCTTCGTTTTAGTGTGTCGATAGCAATCTAAGTGAACTCGGCCCAGAAAAGCAATCTAAATGGACTAGGCCCAGAATTCGGATACTTGTTTGGCGCCTTCACCAGCGTCCATCAGTTCCTGTAACGTGCAGCTGACAGGACACGCAGGACACGATATTAAGTGTTATACTTTACTATTATTATGGGAATTGACTGATAATAACCTTTATCTATGAACAAATTAGGTTTATTAACTAGTTGGCAGTAAATATGCTAGTAATTAAGCCATTATTGATGCTTACACTAATGTTTCCCGGTCTTTTCTGATATTTATCCATTAAGCATGGTCGTATTGCGAATAGTATTTGCGTGACCTTGATATTTCTGTGTCGAAATGCAAACAATTGATCCTGGCAAAATAGTGACCTGATTAAAATAGTATCTACTGATTTTGTTTTATATTTACAATAAGTGGGTATGTAGGTTATTTCCAACAGAAAAGTTAAGCATGTCCAAGATTTATGATAATAATCGGTTATTATTTTTATTTAAAATTAGAAGCGTGCAAATAACTCAATTATCTTGTTATTTAAATGAAAGCACTTGCTCAATAATAATAATTAACAATAATTTACTGTTTGCATTACAGCACATTTAAAATAATTGCGTACTATTCAGGCATGGCCTTTTGTTTTGTTGTGAAAAATATTTACTGCATGGCCTTTTTGACATTTACCTACGCTTATAAGTTGTTTACATCAGTCGAAGCAGAATTTATTTTCCGTAACTTATAAAGCAATCATTAGCTGTAACCATCTACCTTGGTAACGATTTATTTACGTGTAGGTAGGTAGGTACAGCGTGACTACGTTCTGTTTTTACTTTAGTATCCAACTATAAACGATCCTTGTCGAAATATAGTCGCTTAACTGATCGTAAACAACTTTCAACGTGCATTATTTTTCAGCGTGCATTCTTCCCCTTTTTTTTTGGTAAATGTTTTCAGCACTTACTTTTATCCTCGTCGCCACTTGTAGTGTTCGCTGGGTTAATAAAACACACTTTGACAGATCACTGAGGTGACATAGTCTATCCGAAACCCAGAGAACGTCTGCCGTCGCCTACGGCCGGTAAGCGACTGCCACGCCAATGCCTGCGCATACACTACAGCAACTAGCTTCAACTTTCTGAATAACTGACAGACTATTTAATTTTGATAATTCCAAAGTGCCTGTACAAGGTTTAATTGAAATAAATGCTTTGAGTTTGAGTTTGAATAATTTCATCACCACTGCTTTCAAAACGGTGGAGAAAAACATCGTGAAGAAACCGGCATGTCCTAGAACCAGAAATTCGAAGACATGTGACATCTACCAACCCGCACTGAGCCCGCTTGGTAAATTACAGCCCACTCTCTTTCGAAGAGAGGAAGCTGATTACACTACTCAACAAATTTCACACTTTTTATTTTATCTGAGGTTCTACTATGTGATTATTATTCCTTGCTGAAGATTTTCCATCATATCTCATATTCAAGATTAAAGAGGCAAGTCAAAAATTATGATTTTCTTTAAAATCAAGCACTCACTTTATCTTTTATTGATGTTTTAATTGAAAAGACGAAGTCTTTTTGGTGCAGCTGGCTTTCCTCTTGTAATGGGATCCAGGAGTACCTAACTCTGATAAGGCTCCAACAGCAATCTGCGAGCAGCTGCCATAGCAGGCTCCCGTCTACCTTCGAAACGATTTTCGATTGCAGCTACATCTTTATGAAAGCGTTCCCCATGTTCATCGCTAAATGCCGGTCGATTCTGTAATAATCTCACCGTGAAAATTTAGGTGAAGTGAGTTTGTTTTTGCTAGGAATTGACAGTATTGACAGCGCAATCCACGCTCACTTCACCTAAGTTTTCAATCAATCAATCAATCAATCAATCTTTATTTGTGAACATAGGTATACATAAAAGGTCTTGAATATACATATTATTGTAGTCGAGCTCTACGTTCTACCAATAAAATTGGTGTACAAATAGTAATATTTTTGTTATATCATAAAAAAAAAAACCAGATTAAACAGTAATTAAAAAAGTAAATAAAGGTAAATAAATGTCAATTAAATGAATAAATGTCAATTAAATTAAATTTTACATGCATGTCAAAGGAAGATAATATTACATAAAGGAATTATATCATAGTTTGTCATTTAAAAAATCTTCAATAGAGTAATACGTCTTGTCAACTAGAAATAAAAACAAATTACTTTTAAATTTGTGGACATTTTCTTCACTTCTTATACATTTTGGTAACTTATTATATAACCTGGGAGCCATTGCAAAAACACTGTTCCTAAATAGTGCAGTTTTAGACCCAACTGTTTGTAACCGGTCACAACGGCGCTGGCTACTTACTCGAGCAAATTTGTGTAGATTATTTTTGACAAACATGGTCGTTTCAAATATGTACAACGATGGCATTGTTAATATTTTCTTATCTTTAAAAAATGGTTTGCAACTGTCAGTTGTCTGTAAGTTGTAGATAGCTCTTATGCATCTTTTTTGGCACTTAAATACTGTATTTTTACCCGTTGCATTTCCCCAAAATATAATTCCATATCTTAATGTTGAGGCCACCAGACCATGATATGCTGTTAATACTGTTGTCCGATCGGCTGTTTTACTTAACATATGCAAGGCATAGGAGTATTGGTTTAGTTTACTACACACTTTGTCAATATGTGAATTCCATTTTAATGTGTTTTCTATATTTAATCCGAGAAATTTTGTTACATTTGTTTCATTAATAACTTTGTCATTATATCTAATATTTAAGTTCAATTTGTGATTTACTCTTTGCTGAAATGTCATTAATACTGTTTTGTCTAGATTTATAATCAAATTATTATTTTGAAGCCAATTCACAACTGATTTTAAATTAGAATTAATGTCAGCCTCTAATGTACTTACTTCGTCATTATTAAATAGTAAAGTGCTGTCGTCCGCAAACATTGTCATAGGATATGTTGACGCTGTAGGAAAGTCATTAATATAGATAATAAATAGAGGCGGTCCCAGTACGCTACCTTGTGGTACCCCGTAAGTTACAGTTCTCTGGCTAGATGTATATGTGATTTCGTTTTTTTTTACAAATTCTACTAATTGTCGTTATCTGCTTTCTATTAGATAGATAAGATTCTATTAAATTTAAAATATTTCCTCTAATTCCGTATGCGTGAAGTTTATTTATCAGTATTTTATGGTCTACGCGATCGAAAGCTTTTGACATGTCCATATAAAGCGCTACAGTTGGTAGTCTTTTATCCACTCTACTGCTAACCATATGCAAGAAATCATAGATGGCCATGTTAATTGATCTATTTTTTCTAAAACCTTTTTGGTTATCAACGAATAAGCTATTTTTCTCAAAGTATGAAGTAAGTTGACTATATATTGCTTTTTCAAATATTTTTGAAAAAATTGGCACTAACGCAATAGGTCTGTAACAGGACATATCCTCTCTGCTATCTTTTTTGAAAAGCGGTTTTACTATGGTTATTTTTAATTCTTCCGGAAAATAACCATGCAGTATGCACATATTGATAAGATGACTCAACACAGGAGCAAGTATTGTGGATACCTGTTTAACAATTTTTGTACTTATATCATCGTACCCAGTGCTAGATGTATTTTTTAGTGACATAATAATACGATGAATTTCAAGGGGTATTGTAGGTAACATAAACATAGATGTACATTTACTTTGTATTGGCGTATTTTTATTAATGTTTATATTATTAACTGGATTCACTTGATCCACAAAATAATTGTTAAAGGCTTGTGCTATTTCAAGAGGATTAGTTAAAATTTTATCATTTGACTTGATTTTCATTATAGTTTCATTTGGCAAATTATGTTTATTCTTGTTTTTGTTGATAACTTTCCATGTTGCTTTACACAGATTCTGAGCTGAATGTATAAAACGACTGTGATGGGCTCGCTGTGTGAGATTTATAACTCTCTTTAGCCGATTTGATAGCCTTTTGAGATTTGTTTTATTTTGCTTATTCGGCAATAACCGGTACTTCCACAGCAACTCCCTCTTTCTTTTACTGCATATCCTAATGCCACGACTAATCCATTTTGCTTTTACTTTAGTCGATATCCGTATTTTTATATTTGGAAAGCACAAATCGTATAGCAACCTAAACAAATCATAAAACAACTTGAATGCCTTATTGGGATCATTTTCCTCGTATACGTCAGCAAAGGTAATGCACTTGATGTGGTCTACGAATTTCTGAACATTTTCTTTTGAGTAATTTCGTTTAGTTGTGAACCAGTAATTTATCATGCAGGTCTGTCTAACTGGACATCTTAAGAGTTGAGCCGTATGATCGGATACCGCTAGCTCTAAAACTTCTCCTTTCGACCCTCGTACATTGTGAATTATGTTGTCTATGCAGGTTCCGCTGCTTAATCTTGTTGGAACTTTTATTTCAAATTTAAGTTTTCACGGTGAGATTTTTACAGAATAGCACGGCTTAACCCATATTTTCGGGGAATAAGTCCAAATCTAAATGAAGGAAATGCAATGACACATAATGTAACATACCTAATTATTGCATCCTATTTTATGGTTCCAACATCAGTTCAGTTCTTTCGCGAAAGTTAGCGGATTTATTACCAAGGATTTTTATCACATCAATAAAAGCGTTCCATGCTTGTTTTTCAATATGGTTAGTGGTAGATGTAAAAGATGAATCTTCAATCAGCTTTTTTGCCGGACCTAAAAGTCTTTGATTTTGCCTCACTAAGCTTGGGAAACTTTAGCTTTTCTCCGCTTCTAGACGTGATAACAGAATAAAATGCCTACAGATATTTATTATTACTCAACCTCAATATGAAACGATATGAACCAGTTCAGATATTTTTTAGTGTTGTGTAGTGTTATGCTACAAATAACACTACACTGTTGTTGATCACATGTACAATGATGTTTGATCATTAGTGGACATAGTGAATAGTAAGCTTTTGACTAAAGAATTTTCACCTGCACTGTGAAAATGGGACAGAAATCCTCAAATTATTCGCCACATTTATTTCGTAGCGGCACAGACTCAAAGTATGTGCAATTACAATACCTTCCTCTCGAAATCCGCGAGTGCGCCAAGGACGATTCTTCAAAGGTTTTCCGAATACCCGCGCTTTTCGATGCGAACTTGTATAAAACCTCATACTTCTGAAGTTTTGTTTGTTGGTACCTAAATACTTGGGAGCTTATTTGATGTACATTTTGCTGCAATGTGAATTCTTTCCTTCTAATTAAAATTAGACTAGCTACATTATTATTAACTATTTAATTTCTAAAACACTTAGGTATTCTAAAACCTATAGAATATATTTATACATTAGGAGAAATTTTGTGTAAGGAAACGCTTTGATTTGTATATAATATAAGTTGGAAGCAGGCGGGCCCATACCATTTGTACCTATTGTATTTTCAAATTTAACTGGGTCCCGCCTGCTTCCAACTTTTATTTAATTTAAAAGGCTTGTTTTTTAAGTCGGGTTTTTTTTAAACCTTTTTTTAGATTTTTTTAATGATTGTTTGCTACGCTTTTACGCTAAAACAGCTGAATGAATTTGGATGGAATTTACACATAGACCTGATTTAGGATATACTTTAGGATACTTTTTACCCCGGTATATTCACAGAGTCGAGACTCATGCGGGTCAAACCGAGGGGCGCAGCTAGTAGAAAAAAAAGAGGTACTCCAGGAGTGCCGACACAAGTGAAAACAAAAAACAGAATACTTTGCCATCACTCACTGACATATCGGATATACATTAAAACCGAATACATCCCGAGGACAGCCGAACACTTCCGAAGCGGTGTCGGTTACGGTAACAGTGGCGCGAGCTCAATCGTTTTTCCCATCTCAAATAAATTTAAAATTTAAAAACCCCCGACACAAAAAAATAATAAATTCATATGGAAGTCGGTGGACCTCTTAGCATAGAAGGTGTTCCACAGAACGGTTCCCCGACTTCCATATGAATTTATCTGTTTTAGTCTCGTTGCCTAGATTCTTTAAGTTGGAGGTCTTTAAATTATTTGATCCTTTTCCAATTATTTACATTTAATTTTATTATTTTTTTTGTGTCGGGGGTTTTTAAATTTTGAATTTAATTTTTTATTTCATGCTTTTTGTAGGGACTCCTTAATTTTTGTATTTCATTTCCTTTATTTTCTTGCGTTTTAAGACTCAGGTAATTTGGTGTTTAATCAGGTTTTTTATCCGTCAAAAAATAATTAATAATTTATAGTTGAAGAATAATTTTTAAGACTAAACAGATTTTTTTTGTTTTATTATATCCTTTTTCTAGTTCTTCCTTAAGTTATTCAACTTTCATACAAGTATTTCATAGCTATTAGATATCTTAGGTATTTCAGATCTAGTTTATAAAATGGGACTGCGACACTATCTGATGTACCTGATGACCTACGCTTTTTAAGTAGGATAATTCCATTCGTAATAAAAATCGTCAAACTCAGTGGTCGTAGGTACCAGTCATCACTCCACTTTCCTCATCATTCTAGAGCATTGATCAGACAAAAAAATATTTTCAATTTTAGTTTTCATTTCGTTAGTTAATATTCTTCATTCCTTTTCAATATAGTGTACATTATTCTACTTGTCAAGCTGTTGCATTTGATACCTATATTGAAGGAGTTGTGAAAAAAAATTTATAATTTGCCATTTTGTGGTGGCGGCCATCTTGGATTTGAAATTTATCATAGTGTATAGTATTCTACTATTCAAGCCCTTTCATTTGATACCCATATTAAGGGAGTTGTGAAAAAATATGTAATCCGCCATTTTGTGGCGGCTGTCATCTTGGACCGATTTTCATCAAACATAGCTAAGAACACTCCCGACTAATTCACCTTTCGAACAAAAAAAATAAAATCATAATCGGTTCATCCGTTCGGGAGAAACGATGCCACAGACAGACACACACACAGACACGTCAAACTTATAACACCCCGTCGTTTTTGCGTCGGGGGTTAAAAACGAAGCACCTACGTCGAAAAATGCATCACATGTTGCTACACTTAACGGGAAATTCCATGTTTAATTAATTTTACAATTTCCCTTCTGCAATTACGAGTACTCAAGCATACGATAAGATAAACAACAAATCGCGCTATTATTATATTCCTAGAATAATAAAATTGCATTGAAGTGTTACAGGGTGTACTAGTCATCAGTACACGAATCACGCACGGTCACTCGAACAATCCACTAAACAATTCAACCTTTCAAAAGGACGCAACATTGTGGCCGGTACAATCGACCACGTAATAACTTAATAATGAACCGAAATGAAGTAATCGCGATGTGGTGGACCGCACTACACGCGGATGTACTTCCGATGATTGTACCTATAGGTTAATATTAAATTTTATTAAAATGGCCCCTTGTGGATTTTAATGCAGTTGGAAATTCGAAAATGTGATCTGTATCAGTTTTCAGCGCTCGGGCCGAAGTTATGTAGGTAATCGCTTCAGTAGGATATGAGCTCGATCCTAAACTATCTCGATGATTGTCAATGGAGCAATAAGAAGAAAAATATTAGGATCTTATGAATTATGTATATGAAACTGTGTTTTGGTTTGAAAACTGTGACGGTAATATCGCTTGCTTGAAATTTGCAACGGCGCGCAGTATCTCGCTTTTCATTGAAGGATTACATTTTGTAAAACGATTTCGCCGCACACTACAGCGAAGCTAAAATCATCGTAAATCTACTTAGGGTCTTCAAATACCGCTCTTGTTGTATTATAAGAAAAACCGAACAGTAGGTATCCGCCGTCCCATTAAATACTGGACTTCAAAGTCATCCCCAGTTCCACATAGAAATAAAAGCCCCTCGACACAGGTATTCAATTCATTCCATTATACGGCACTAGCGTTCATTAACACCAGCGATGCTCAATGGGTCGGACAGGCCCCTCGCGTCCCGCACGATCCCGCACGCCTCGTTAACGACAACCTTTCATCTGATTAACTGCTAGCCTTTTAAATACCCCTCTGTTTCCCAGTTTTATTGGCCGGATTCCGAGCGCGACGTGTCACGTCATGTGAGAGATGCAATGAAACAGCTTTATTGCATCCCTATTCCCAGCTCTGAATAATTACTCCAATAAAAATCAATGTAAATGAATAATTGTCGCTCTAAATTGAGGTTTGTGTTTCGGTAATGCGTGGCCATTGTGGAATTATATGGCTGTTGGTGGCTAATTGGATTGACTGTCATTACTAAATTAAAACATTCAAAACAATTCTGTTAATGCTTTTCGACCGGTTTTATCATTGAAAATACATCGAACACAATATATGTAGGCGCCTAGTAAAGGCAAACGAAACTAAATGGTGTACATAAAACAAACTTGCTTATTTTAATACAAGCAAATGTATTTCCAAGAATTTATTGCTTTGAATGCAGAAACAATTTTAGAAATGAAAAAGTGATGTTTATTCGCCGAGGTATCTTTTATACCCATTACTTTCTTAAGAGTTATATCGCATTTTTATGATCTACAATTTTCTTATATAAAAAAGTGTAGACATAAGAAAGTGTATCGTAACGAGGTGCAATAAAATTGTCTGCCTCTGAAACTTGTAATTTCAGCAAAAAGAGATGTTAAACATTTAGCAAACGAGCGACTTTCGCAAGAACAGAAGAGGAGAGTTTTGCTACTAATGTCGCTATTATCACGCACGATCTAATGAACATATAAAACACCTTATAAACTTAAACGACACAAGCTATCGTGTAACCTAAACTCAACAAAATAGAGTTTAATATACCTTGACGACATGATTCGGTTATTGAATTTCTTGCGCCCACTAGGTCCGTTCACGTAGTTCGTTTTCACAGTTTGTGAGATGTTTCCACAGCTATTTATCTAATATACCTTTATACTTGTGGACGCGATCTAATTAGGTCGTGAACACAAGTCATTACAATCAACAGAGATACTTTTAGGCACTGATTAAGCACCTTTACTTACTCGATATAAAAACGCATGTTTGTCTTAAGAAAAATAATAGGGAAGCAAACTATCTACTTCAATTTGAGTATTTTAAGTCCCAGAAGTTGTTTCCCAAGTCATAAGTTTTAATTTGGAAACATTCGAATTTTTTTCTAAATTAAAACTTGCGACTAGACTTCAAACTTATGAATGAAACTACTAATAAAATAACTACAAGAACAACAGTTAAAAACATTAATCAAAACACAACTCTAGATACGGTATCCTTAAAAGCGTACTTAATCGTAATACCTTCGGAAATACAACTAATGAGAGATAGGATCAGGAATAAAACTAAATTAGTCACGTACTGTACATTTTATGTCAGTTGTCATAGAACAAGGATGTATAGAAGCGAAACACACGATCCGAATGCATTATAAATATCTACAGTTCCGGGAAAAAGATACGTTCAAACAAGTCAGGATTTTGCTGTCAGTCGTTGTCCGTATTTGTGACTGACCAGACACTGTGCTTGCGATAATTACATGTGACACTTATGTCACACAGTAATCTATCTTAGGGCCTGCGTCCACATTTAGCATGACTAGTAGGTACCGGACTTTTCCTCGTAGAGAGCTCCACGCTGGTGACATTCCAAAGGACAGAACTCCGTAGTTTTGTCCGTTGGAATGTCATAGCTGGACCCAACGTGGGTGATAGCTGCGTGATAGGGAGCGGTAGCTGATTATTTACAATGTAAATTACATAAGTTTCGTTTCTACAGTGTTATTTTTATTCTATGCAGTTGTAGTTGTAACGTCGGCACACGCCACCCCTATCAATCTGAGATCGTATCGTTTTGATTGCTGTTCAAACTAATAGTGCTTTTCAAACTACTGTTTGTTGCTGTATTATATCGTACAAGTGTTGTTTTGTGCTGGAATTTTGTTATGAATTAGTCTCTGTTTTGCATCAAATTCGCTTTTTCAACTTTGGGTAAAAACATTAGTTTACTCATAGGTAAATAAATACTACGAAATGTCAGATAGCAATCCACACAAAGCCCAGTTTGTCTTGATAACAGATTCGTGATCATTCATTTTTATGAAGGTAGTCCAATTCGTCTCTCTTCATAATTGACACAATAGAAAACACCATTGAGTGTAAGTTAAAACGGAGAAGGTGTCAACGGTCACTTTTACTTTAAGCGTTCTCTTTTTGCGCATGAACCAACACGAATCCCGCTTCTGATGACGGAGAGGGTATAGTGCGTCTCGTTATCATCAGGCATAGTTTAATTATTGTGGGCGAACTATGGGTAGTGTTAGTTATTGCGCAATAGAAAAACAGTTCACAGTTCAAATCGGATTATAATTTTACGAACAGTTTAATTACACTATCGAATCACACACTGTAGGTACACACTCAACGATACGGAACTCGCGACAGTTTCTGAGCACATGTTGTCCGACTGATGTCCAATGGTCAAGTCCTCCACTTCACCTCGAAGCTCGCTCTCCTAGACCCCCCCACGGTCTCAGAATAGACTCTGTCCAGCGCCACCAGATGGCGCTGACGTTCCGAATAGTCAAACGGATGACGTATTTCCGACACGGCTATACTGACAAGTCACACGTCCTCGTGTGCTATGTTACCTGGCAACAAAACAAAATCCATTGGTAGACAATATTAAGCTTGGCCTACCTGACTGAATGATTATCTATCTCACTATATGAACTTGCAGCAGAAGGAATACTTCAGGTTTTCTAAAGGTCAATTTAAAGAAACTAAACCACAATATTACTGCACCAAGTATACGAGTAGGTACATGGGACAGTACCAGTCCTTCTCTCTGGCAAGCCCAGTACCAAACAAGTGGGTCAGTATCAGTCCTTCACACTGATAAGCCCAAAACAGTATGCAGATTACCGGGCCTTCTCTCCGGTAAATCGTGCATAAAACATACATTATGTATTAAAATTAATCGGAACGACCTGATGGGCCTTCACCAGCATCTTCTATATCTAGCTCTTCACTAATCATATCTAATTCGCTAGGGACCTTGTGGCATCCTTCTTTTGCTTCTTAAGCTCATGAGCGTACTTAATTCAATCAGAGCCATGTAATCAAAATTTAATCAATTATAGCAAAAAAAAACATAAACCAGAGCCATGTACCATCGTAATCCACATTACAACAATAATCTCTTTCACTAAGAGCCTTTAAACCCACACACGAGTAAGCCACTCTAACGCCACGGCACTCCGGCCGACTAGCAATCGCATTGCTCTCACACATCCAGCGCATGGATCCATGTGCATCACCCTGTGACTACACACTTTTTACTACGGCCGATAGAGAACCCCTACTCGCGTGGTTCCCACTACTTAGGCTTGCTCATCACCACTGTGATCACCATCTACTTTGACTGGTACATAACCTACTGGTATCATTCGTAATCTATCGTGAGCGTATTTAAAAATTGCATTGTAAACTAGACTGGGCTTTATTTCTCAATGCAACTGTTTTTGCTGTTGTTTACCAGGGAAGCACTCGGTACTCGAGTCAAAACAAAATGAAAACGACTCACCAATAGACAATAGATCTGTAGCTGGCTTAATAGTACAGACATCCACCCGCTGTCACTGCCTCCTTGGCAGAATTCGTGAAACTTCTTGCACGGAAAGCACCGTCCTTGATCAGCGATTATTCGTACAGGAGATCCAGAGAGTGCAGCGCTGTCCAACACTGCCATCATGCTTGCATACGTCCGTGTGTGTTAACCTGTAACCACAAAAAAAATCAACAGCAGTGTATGTTCCACTCGGCCAATTCTGACCACATTGTTATCGAAACGCATTACTTAACAAAACTTTAATAAAAACGATAGCAATCATCGACAACAAAAGATTCCTTTAACCCTTGGTAATAATTGATCAGGAACTATATCAACTTAGATCATGCCACCGATATCGTCATCACCTCAAGTGATACGACCAACATACTTCACTTCACATAGAAAATGGTTGAGCTGGATGGTGCTGATCCACGCGTCATGTTCGTGAACGGGTGTCGTCAGTTGAGACTGGTCATCTCTTAACTGCCAAGGCTTATTTTTAATCTTATATTTCGAATTGTTTCTTCATTTGTCTTTTTTTTACATTGTTCTCACATATAGAAGCAACAAGAATATGTACCCAGGATTTTGTAATAACTTGATTTAAAAGAGTGTCCATGGAGTTTCTTGCCCGTTCTTCTCCATAGAGATCTACGTTTTGGAATGCGCAACTAGCTTCAACTTTCTGACTAACTGACAGACTATTTAATTTTGACAATTCAACAGTGCCTGTACAAGGTTTAATTGAAATAAATGCTTTGAGTTTGAGTTTGAATAGAGTCTACAACTCCTAGGTCATTACAAGACCAACACAATAGTCTCCTTTGAGACCCTGGTCCTCGCTGCACCACCAGCTGCCCATCGCTCGCCTCCTTATACAACTCACAAGTGAGTTGCAGTTACGACTACACACGAGTGCGTACAGTGCGACCTAGCCACGGATATGTGTTCTAACTACTCTATGGAGGAACTCTCGTGACCGTCTTCTACGTTTAACTCGTTAGGAACACTACTTAGAGGAATCTTTCGTATGCGATCGTGAGCATACTTGTAAGCACGGCTAGAGTTTAAAGTTTTTAACGTATGGGGATCACCAACCAAAACATCAACTACCTTAAGCGGACCTCTGAACTTCCGATCTAACTTAGTCTTATAATCTGATTTCGCTCTTCGTTTTCTAATAACACTTAATCGCCAATGTTGTTATAGCTGCCTTTGTCATCATAATCTTACTTTGCAAGTAAATGTCGGGGAGAAAAATAAAATCTCAAGTTGTTGCTCGCTAATTGCAAGGCTACACATGATTTGTTCTGTGCTGTATACACGCGTTTGACCAATACCAGTCAACGAAACCACATAATTAACTTGGTTGCCACTTAATTTGGCTGCACAACTCGCTTTTACTAACGAGCATTCAGCAACAGAATCGTAAGCAAAACAATACAGCTCACCTTTATTTTCTACTGTGCCTGAAAGTAGTTATACGACGACCAGTCGCCCTTGAATACTTCTAGCACATTGTGCACCATCCGCGTGCTGCCACTGCTCGTGCAGGGCTGCGATATGTCCTGTATTCCTTCATTTGCAGCACACGAAGGGCTTCACCGGCGGCTGCAGGCTGCTTGGTTCGATTCTTCAAGTCACCCCACGTAACTGGTAGCTCCACGCTACATCCTTGGCTCCCTTTGTGCGCTTTAATGACGGCCACAACAAGTTGACCGCCTTACAGTGAATTTTCAGCAAAACACAAATCAGCTATCGTACTGTGTGCTGTTACGTTTACACACGCGTCCTGTCGCGTGTTCTAATTACGGGAACGGGATACGTCGAACAGACACCCTTTTTTTTTTCAAACATGGCGGTGGGGCACAACTGGCGCGTCACTCGGCAAAGGTATTTCTGCATACAGCCTATGCCCAAAACAACATGCACCATGATCGCGCATCCGTATCTGCATTGTCTTGGTCGAACTTGGACAGATCCACACGATTATTTAATAAGCGTTCCATGTTTGCACTTCGTTTTTCAAATGTCAACGGTCACTTTTCTCTTTTTGCGCATGAACCAACACAAATCCCGCTTCCGATGACGGAGAGGGTATAGTGCGTCTCGTTATCATCAGGGCTAGTTTAATTATTGTGGGCGAACTATGGGTAGTGTTAGTTATTGCGCAATAGAAAAACAGTATACAGTTCAAATCGGATTATAATTTTACGAACAGTTTAATTACACTATCGAATCACACACTGTAGGTACACACTCAACGATACGGAACGCGCGACAGTTTCTGAGCATATGTTGTCCGTCCGATGACCAATGGTCAAGTCCGCCACTTCACCTCGAAGCTCGCTCTCCTAGACCCCCCCACGGACTCAGGCTAGACTCTGTCCAGCGCCACCAGATGGCGCTGACGTTCCGAATAGTCAAACGATGACGTATTTCCGACATATACATAAAAAAATCATCCTTATGCTAATTTTGTAGAAATACAAAAATAGAGATGAATAGGTATTGTTATTATAAGTGCCGCTTGGAACTCAGAATAAGATAAGTTACATTACTAGTGGGTGTTGTACAAATGCTGTTCACACGTACGTCTAAAGCTTTGGTTTCCTAAGAAAGTGGTGAACGTTTACACAATAACGGCTATCCAAATACAGAGCGTTTTTTGCCACCTGATGGAAGTGACAGATTTTCTTGATGCCGTTGTACGTAATACGATGAAATTAAACTTACCTGCTACCTGTGTGCACAAAAGCACGTATTTGATTAGATTTTTTGATACTAAGAGCGATAGAAAGAAAAAGTGAATTATTCGTACCTACATTGAAAAAAATACACTGATACTTAAGAATAACAGATAAATTAACAGCGAATGACTGAATATTTAATTGTTTTGTAAACTTTTTTTGACTGTTCAAAAGTCCCATAAATATGTTATATGGGTCTTTGTACCCTTTTGTATGGGTCATTTGTCTATCATTCGAACATAAAATACCCACCTAACAAACAAATCTCATTAATCATAGCAGGCACCTATATAATAATAACATTTAAAGTAATGACGAAAAGGTCCCTTTACCAGAGATTATGCCTTTACTCCAAATAGTACCCGCGGCGCGAATCGAATTCAAATTCAGGTAATTTTTAAAACCCTCATATAAGGAGTCCTTTTAAAAGGGATGAGAACATCCTTAAAAAGTGCGTTGGATAAGGAATTGTAGGCTAAGTAAGTAATGGATTATATTGATGACATTATGTGGAGAGGGATTTGGAAGACTAGGTCGGGTCTGGTCGGGGGTATATTCGGGTCGCTTCGGGTAGGGCTTTCAGGATTTTGCAAAATTGTTTAGGGAAATTCTGAGCCTTACCTATTTGAAAAGGCTTTGAACGTTGTGTTTATTATTCAAGTGCTCTATTGATTTAGGGATTGGCTGTTTATGATCTTTAAATTCAGTAGGATTAGACGTATTTTGAACGTCGTAGATAGGGAAGTCTTTTGAATTGTTGCCTAAGCATGGTCCTATCTCTTGAAAAGCCCTTTAAAGATTCGTATCGTAACTATTATACACCAAGCTGAAGGAAATTTCTACTAATCACAACATACTACATTCAATTTTCTCAAGTTAACCAACATTATTAAATACAAAGTTAAGTACCAAATCATGCCAGAAACCGGAAAACCCGAAAAATACGTGTTTATAAAATTCAAACCGTAGGATGAGGGATGTCCGTCCATCACATCCGTTCGTAATAAATCGTATTCCGTCGCATCCGTCACCGTGCCGGATCGTTTCGTGACGGACCGTGTCGCCGGCGAGCGTCAATTATTTATGTGAAAAAAAAACTGGAGCTAATTGTGTTATGGACACACACTCATGTTACTGCTGACAACTTCATATAAATGAACATGTTTTTTTCGCTCCGAACATTGTAACTCAATAGCTGATGGAATGAGAAAAAAATTGAGCATGATGGCTCACAGAATTCATTCCAATCCATATTGTCTATCATTCATTACATTTTCTGTTAAGCCAGTAGGTATTCGTAAAATACTCCATGAAACGCGATACACAAACAATGACTTTACAATGTATTGACAATGGTAATCTCGTATTAATTATTCACGTTATTTCAATTGAACACAAAACCAAATTATATTATTTTAATCCACGGGAAAGCCACCGTTGACACAAAAATTTCCACTTAGTGAAGTCAAAAGCATTTTATTAAAATGCAAATTAAAATAACGTAAATATACGTCAAACTATTATTTATATCCGTTGCTTTGGCGTCACAGCTGCTGCTACAGATAAATAAACGTTAAAAGATTTCTTAATTTTTAAATGTCCTTAGCATAATTTAAATCAAGTGCATCATAAACTGCAGCAACTGCCCAGTTGCGCGTTGCCCAGCGCTCACAATACAAAAATGCTATGATATATTTGACATGTGGCGATGTTCTAAGGGCGGTGTTAATGTAGCAGAGGACTTATAATAATTATAATTTTATTACCGCGCAGCAACTCGTCTCATATTCCATTCACCATAAAATTTTAATCGGGCTATAACCAGTTACAAAGTCAAATCACCGATGACACCGAATTCACAGCACTAGTGTTTCAATAGTGGCTCGTACACGATGCCACCAATCACAAACGAATTAATCAACATCGTGGATGATGGGCCTAAGAATCAGGAAGTTGGCATTGTATCCTGGCGTCTTAAATAGTTACCCGCAATGAAGAAAAACCTTGAAAACCTCCAATGGGTTGTTTTGTTTAAGGTAATTCCCAAATCATTCAGTTCCCTTTGGATCGATTAAAAGTAGTTCAAGACTTATCCATTGCTGATAATGACACATAGATAATGATAAAACAAATGAAAAACTAATCGTTCGGTTTAAAGACATTTATTTCTCAAAAAAAGAACATAACAGTTCACTTAAATAATGAGAAATGTATAGAAAATATATAAAAAAGTAGATACAGTCTCTGTGATCACATACTGTTATACAAAACAACATAATTAAAAAAAAAATAAAAGAAAAAATATTAGGTGACATTCAGGTGTTAGTACTTCGTCCTAACGTATTCTTCTAGGGCTTTTTTATATGCATGACTATTACTGTTAAACACATCATCAGGTATGTCATTATAAAGTTTTGCTCCCTCATATAGTATATTTTTCCTACCATAGTTAGTTCTAGGTTTTCTTAATTCTATTTTGTCTCGTCGTCTTGCGTTATATGTGTAAGTTTTCTTTTTAAAGTTAAGATGCGAATGTGTGTGTTGTGTTATGATTTTATGTATTAGGATGCATGTTTTAAGTGTATAGAGTTGATTTATTTTAAGTATTTTGGTATCATTGTAGATTTTGGTGGTTGGTGTAAGGTAGTTGTAGTTGTATAGTGTTTTTATTGCCTTATTTTGTAGTATTTGTATATCCTGGATTACCGATTTTGCTGCAGTTCCCCATATCTCAATGAGATATTCTATATGGGGTCTAACAAGAGAGTTTAGTTAGTTTCGCTTTCCGTACAATTCTACAGAAAAGCTCTTCTACTGAATTACATTGATGAAATATGGAAACAAGCAATTATTCCATGCCAAAACTATTCATGTATCCGCTTGTTAATTCACATAGAAATTACCCAGTTCGTTAACAAGTTGTCACGCAGTCTATTCAAATAAAAGAGCCGCTCAGTAGTCCCCACGTGACCTGGACCCGGAACATAATAACAGATTTTGGTTTAAATTACTAGATGAAAGCTTCACTATTCAGCGACAATAAGGCCTCCACGACTTGTGCTAACCAACATAATTCTACTACCTTGTCAACACAAAAAAACCCTTATGGCTCTATACATTAAGTTGAAGCGGGCTGAACGCGTTACTTGGCGGGTCATTAGTTCCAGGATAGTGATATTTCGCCGGCCATGCATCACGCTGATATATGACATAATGAGGATAGGAATTTAGTGTCATAAAACAGCTTACTCGGACATTATTACACAGAAATTCGTGCCGAGTTTTGTTCCGAGCTATAATATTATACTTACCTATGTTCATACTTCTAACAAAGAATAATTAAAATGTTGGAGTTTTACAGAATTTCATCGCATTTTAAGCGTGTTCTTTGAGTTGAAACGAAAATTATTTCATACTGTTATGAACTTATAAGTGTACAAAATGAATGTGTTTTTTGGAATTTGTTCATAAAACTTGTGCTACTACAAAAGAATGTGTGAATATTTTTAAAACTGAAATTCACTTTTGCTCACTCATGAATTTTCCTTCCTTCTTGAACTTGCAATATCGCCTAACGTCACAGTCAGCAAAACGTGTAGAATTTTAAATTGCCGGGCGGTCCCGGCCGCGCGCACTGTTGGGTCAACCGTGTTCCCGCGGGTGATTTAAAAGGAGAATGTGATTCTATCAAGTTGGCTATTAACGATAGCTGCATTCAGTTCGATGTTGATAGATGTTAAACTCGTGGGAGTAACATTACATGGGCAGTAGTTTGTGGTTTCACATCAATGCTTTCGATGAAACGACCGTAATACAGGAAAAGCTCAACACCAGAAAAAAAACCACAGAATCAAATTCCTCAGCACATAATAGTGAATATCCCATGCACATTAGAGGTGACATAAAGCCGGCCAACATTACCATTCACGCGGCGCCTTGCGCCTGCGCGTTGTGAATGCGAGGAGTTTTTAATAAAGAGCTAGCAGACGATATGCATGCCATGCGAGCTTGTGTAGACGCCGGCCATTTATAAAGATAAATGGTGCTGCAAATAATAAAATGGAATGAGTTAATCTATACGGACAAGGAACTAGAAATATGTCTGGAAAAATAGACCATTAATATAAGATTTGAAAAGATTCGAACTACAAAAGTTCTTTCACTCGACATCGTTATTGTTAAGATCCCAATTTAACTAGGCATAACGGTTTTATCCGTGAAAATATTATTAAAACCAAAAATCACTTTTACGAGTAATTTTGTATAATGCCTACATGTCCTTTTAAATAGCAGGATTTTTACGTGGGAAGGTAAGTAGAAAAGGTAAATTAGCAATAAATGAGTATCGATTAAGATTTCGGTTCTTTTTATGTTTGATTTTATAATAAACTAGCGGCGCCCCGCGGTTTCACCCGCATAAGTGTCGATCCCGTGGGATTATCGGGATAAAAAGTAGCCTATAATATATGTTAATCCAGGGTGTTAGCTACCTCCATACAAAATTTTATCAAAATTGATCCCGCCGTTTGAGCGTGAATAAGTAAAAAACATATAAACACACACACACACTCACAAACTTTCGCCTATATATTAGTGTGACTAGTTGGTACCCGGCGCGTTGGAACCGCAGGAGAATTGCACTATGTCTATAACCTTCGCGCAAATGCAAGCAATAAGTTGACAAAGTTTTATCGCAATCGGATTACCGATATAGCAGCACATAAAATACGAACAAACAACCGTTGAGTTTTATATATTACAAAAAGATAGATAATTTCCTTAAAAAAATTCATTACAATATGGACAATAGAAAACCAGTCATGGCAATGTACATGGACATTATCAGGGCTTTTGACTATGTTTACCATAGAGTATTGCTAGCTAAGCTCTCTAGATTTGGCATCAGAGCCTAGGTAACGCACTCAATCTCATACAATCCTACTTGGAGGATAGAAAACAAATTACCCAGGTTAGCCAAGTGGATATTATCACAAAAACTGAAGTAGTATATTCTCATCTAACTCTAGAGTACTCCATTACGGTGTTCCGCTGGGTTCTATATTGGGGCCTTTGCTATTAATTTTTTTATATGAATGCCTATTCCCAAGCAATTACACACCAGATGTCTTTATTTGCAGGCGACAGTACAGTTATTTATAATAAAGAAATAGAAAACGACATTAACGCTAGTCTGGTTATGATTATTGACTAGTTGAAAGCTAATAATCTTAAAATGAATCTTATCAAAACTAAAATTATGAATTTCAAAATTAGACAAAAACTACAATCACAGTTTCAAAATAGTTATAAATGGAGACCCAATACTTGAATCTAATGTAACAAAACTAGGGCTATACAGGCTTATTGTTAAAACATTAACAACCTCTTAAGGGGTCATTGTACTCATCATTATGAACAACTTTTACTATGGGACAAAACCTGAAGTCGCGAAAAAAAATCAGCTGTTCCCTACATTTTGACGAGTTATACGAATATAAATGTAGGGAACAGCAGATTTTTTTTTCGCGATTGTTGTGTGGGTTGTTAATGTTTTACCAATAACCCTGTATATTGATAACGACATGTTTTGCAGGACGCAAATTGACAATGTGTGTGGAAAACTTAGAAAGTTTTCCTATGCTCTTCGGATGTTGGGTAAAGTTGCAAACATGACCGCACTCTTAGCAGCTTATCATTGTTAAGTTGCCTCCACCCTGCGATATAGCCTGATGTTTTAAGGCAATGGTGCTAAAGTTGAGCAAGTACTTATAGCACAGAAAAAAATGCATTCGAGCCATATGCAAAAAAAACGGACGGATTCATACAAGCCACATTTCCAGAACTTGAAAATATTGACTCTACCATCTCTCTACATGTATGAAGCCTATATTTTTGTAAAAAATAATATGTAATTTTATAGCCCTGTCAAAAGTCAACGACGCTCAAATAAGTTGCACTTGCTATTCACAAAAACCAAATTTCTCCCTAAAAGCATATTTATGCAATGACTCAAACTATACAATAAATTACCAAATAAAATTATATCAGCTACTCGTAACAACGTAAATAGTTTTAAACGTCAGCTTTTTAAATTATTGAATGACAAGGCATATTACTCTGTCGATGAATACCTTAATGACAAATTTTGTTATGATGATTTTGTACAATTTAATATAGTGACATTGTATTTTATTTTACATATCTCGGGACCATGGGGGTCCAGTCCTTTGGAAGGCGTATGAGGGGCCGAGGCCAACTCGCAGAAGCCCCTTAGGAAATTTAAATGAAATGCGGCACCAACCGACGATTAGCCCTGTATGCACTATGCAAGTGCACCCAAAGATAACCCCCGGTTGGCGTAGGACTATTGCACGATATGGAAAAATAAAAAGTTGGACAATAGTCCAACTTTCAACCAGTCCATTTAATGGACTGGTTACCAATAACTATGGAAGGACTATGACAGGCAGGCCTGATCAATGGTTTATATATACACGGATAAAATGGCAGGGTGTGACTTGCATACTCAATAATGGGCCCCCGGAAACGGTCGCTAGCACATAGTGACGTCGTGACAAGGGGGCAACATGACATTGTATTTATTAAGAGATTTGATACGGTTATACATAGTTAATTTAATTTTGCTGCTGCAGGTGTGGAAAACCTCAAACGGCACAAATACTCCAATCTCTTTGGAACTTATAAGCTTGAGCCGTTTGGGGTTGAAACACTAGGGCCATGGGGCCCGAGTGCCCACTTAGTATTTCAAGGCATCGCAGAGCGGTTGGTCAACGCTTTACATGACCCGAGGGCTGGCCTATTTTTTGGCCAAAGAATCAGCATTGCCATAAAACGTGGCAATGCTGCCAGACTTTTGGGCACGATTCTTGTTTACAGCGATGCGAATTTAAAAAAAATAAGTTTATAGGAAAAGGCGGGGGGCCTTTTTATATACTTCTTTATATTATTATAATTATTTTAAGATTGTTAGCTTTTTAAATTAAATAAAGAAGTGGCAAAAATTTAATTTTGATAATTTTAAATTTAGCTGACATTGTATTTTTACCCGATTGCGTCAGAAGGAGGGTTATGTTTTTCGAGTGTATGTATGTATGTGTGTATGTATATTTCTTTGGCACGCTCTGGAGCCTAAACGGCTTGATCGAATTCAGTTTGAGAGGTGCCGTTAGATTCGTCTTAATTGTGAGAGTGACACTGGTGGCTTTTCAGTTTTTTACCGCAGTCTGCAATTTTTTTTTAATAACTTTTTTTTCATGACTTTTTGTACTATTTAAATTAATTTAAGTTTGATAATTGTAATATTGCTGACATTTTATTTAATTTTATTTTGTCGTGCGATTTTTGTACTATTTCATTTCATTTTTGACAAATGTCATTTGCAGACATTGTATTTTAGGAGATTTTGTTCTTTTATAATTGTTTTTAATTTGATAATATTGACTTTAGCGACACTACAGCGTCACTATTTTGTATGCCTTTCAGGGGAACATAGGATTTATAAAACATCATTGTTCTCTGTGTTCACAAAATTATTAAATTAATATGAATATAATGTTATCTTACTAAACACGTCATTGTGCTAAGAGTTCTTTCTGACTTTTTTCTTTTTGCTCGACTCCTAAGGTTCATAGCGTTATGTTAAATAACCTTACGCTATGAACCTTAGCATTCCTCGAGAATTGAGCTGTCAAATGCAAAAATAATTTTTCAAATCCATCATTACCCCCTACATACAAACTTATAAACAAACAAACAAATACCTCTTTATAATATTACTATAGATATAGATAAAGGTAATGCTACGAGAATACCACCATCGTTAATTTAAAAAACGAGTTTAATTACTTCTGTATTCCCGCGATCATTTCATACCATGTCCTATTGTAACGGTTTGCTCAAACTTGCAAGTGCAACTAATGAAACACGAGTGTCTAAGCAAAGGAATATGAGGGGAACCCCATTCGTTAATAATAGTCGGTAAACGTATGATTCCCCCGGAGGCGTGTTATGTAGCCAATTGTTCCGGCAAGAGATACCACCCAGAGCCACAGAATATATCGGTACAGAAGACCAGCTTCATACAACGAAAACAGGGGCGAAGGACTTCACAAGTGCGCTTGCACTCGCTTTATGTGGGCGCATGCCTATGTATGCGTGTATTTTCGCTTGTTGTATGAAGCCGGCCTTCTCTGCCTACGTAAAGTGAGAGAGTATAGTACAAGAGTCGGTAAGGAGCTTACTATACATCTCTATGAGCGACACTCGATTATCTCTGGCAGCCTCGGGGGAAATTATCCTCATTATACTTTAATTGTTAGGTTTTACTGCATATATTTGCAGAGATAGTTCAATTTCATATGTAACGGATTGTGTATTGACACTTTACCTAATATTTTAGTCATCCTATACTAGTTAATATGTATAGGTAATAGTAATTTGTTATTAAGGCTGGTCTATAAACTTGGTAGCATTATAAGTGCTCTCTTAGCTTTTAACTGTATATTAATTGTATCAGTTTTAATGAGAGCTACCCACCTTTTCTTGGGTTTCCCATTATAGTGTGACAAAATACCACTAGAATCTGACGAATTTACATAATATTTGCTGACAAAAAGTCACATAACAGAAGGAGACCAGCTTATATATTAGCCTTTCCTTATTGAGATAGGAAGTCTTTTAATGTCCTTTTTGATTTTGTAGCCACAAAACATGAAAAACGTCAATCACGTACCTAAAGCCATAAAACTAGAAAAATACAATATTTACCAACGGACCTGTGGTGAGGAGTCTTGTCCTATATAATGTCCCTCAAATATTGGCGCAAGAACCCTTGGCTCAAACATTATTCTTTCATTAAGCCAATGTTTGTTCACTTTCCTCGCTAAACAAACTAGCCAACGTTTTTCAATATCCCCTACGAAATCTGGTGACATATGAAGCGTGAAATTGTTGGTAATATATGAACAGGTTCTGGTAAAAGGTAAACGTTAGGATTAAATGGTCTGTTGGATATTTTATGTATGTTTGCTCCTATAATACATTTGTAGCAGAGGTTACTCTGAAGACGAATTTTGATTTATTTGAAAGTTCTTTATCGATTTTAAACGATGAAACTTTTGAAAAGAAAAGTGTGACGAGATTTTCCACAAAAATCTGAATAAGAACATTCAAATATTTTAAAAACAACGTCGTTATAGAACGAACAGCGGAAAAGATAAAAGTCAAAGAATTCACGTCTGTCCGTGGTTTTAAATAACGTCAAGTCTGACGACAGGCTATCAAATGTCGGCGCGCTATTGACGTAACATACGCGCTCGGGCCGAGTCTTCGCACCCCTTTGATCTCACTTCCTGGGGAAATGTAGAACAAATTCAATAACGTTTGGCAATTTGATTCCGATTCAATTAAAAGTTAATTATGTTAGGAAATTAGATTTATCAAATTTAAATCAGACTAACCCATTTCTAATGCTGTACAATTCGTGCCTGTTGTATTTATAACTTTGCTATATAGATTTATGACGTGCTCATTAGGGCATGCTCATGCTCATGCATTTTCATGCTCTTTTTTCATGTTTGACGAGTTTTCGACTTTTTCAGTCCCACACCAAACTGGCATTTTCCAATTTCAGATCCACTTTATACTTTAATACAGCACGCAACCTGCCAAACAAGGTCGTGGCACGTGGCTCGTGGCTCGTGGCGTCCTTTGTGCGCCAATAAATTCGTAAAGCCTTATGTTTGGCGACGATCAATCACGGAGGCATTAACATGAACCCGGATTGCCTTTTATTTCATCGATGGCCTATAGAAATTTCAAAATATTGAGCCAACCTATCCATTGGAATTTGAACTCTTTGGTTTGAGGTTTAAGTTTTGAAATTGAGTTAGAGTTTTGGTATATTTTGAAAGCTAACTGTATCAGAATTCAGAAGTTTGAACGTACGACACGAAGTTTGTACGCAAAAGAGATAAACTGCTATTGGGTCCGGGAATTGTTCCACTGCGGTTGAAACACATATTATTATGAGCAACAAGTTACTTGAGCACAATTAGAAAGTTTACCAGAGTTGTATATAACATATTGGAAGAATATTGGTGTGTGGAAAGAAACACGAGCATACGTACTCATCCGTAGTTGGTCATACATACGTAATTGGTCCTTGGCTGCGCGCCAAAGACCGGACACATCGTTTTGGCTTAACATCGATCGATCAAAGAAACTTTATACAATTTCAAGCCTTTGTAAAACCTTATTGAAAACTGAGAGTGCAGCCCTTTTGATTTATTTTGAATATTCCGAAAATTTTAATACAAGCTCCTTACATTGCCGACTTATAAAAAAACCGGGCAAGAGCGAGTCGGACTCGCTCACCGAGGGTTCCGTAACATCCGGGTTTATGCATAAGGTTTATGTTTATGAAATTAAATGTTTATTTTTTAGTTTTTTATATTTGAGTTGGTTCAATAAAAGGTAAATTGCGGTTTACGATTTATGACGTATTAAAAAAAAACTACTTACTAGATCTCGTTCAAACCAATTTTCGGTGGAAGTTTACATGGTATTGTACATCATATATTTTTTTTAGTTTTATCATTCTCTTATTTTAGAAGTTACAGGGGGGGGACACACACATTTTACCACTTTGGAAGTGTCTCTCGCGCAAACTATTCAGTTTAGAAAAAAATTATATAAGAAACCTCAATATCATTTTTGAAGGTTTTTTTTCGTCAAACCCATACGTGTGAGGTATATACCTCACACGTATGGGTTTGACGAAAAAAAAAAATTTTTAGTTTCAGTTCTAAGTATGGGGAACCGCAAAATTTATTGTTTTTTTTTTCTATTTTTGTGTGAAAATCTTAATGCGGTTCACAGAATACATCTACTTACCAAGTTTCAACAGTATAGTTCTTATAGTTTCGGAGAAAAGTGGTTGTGACATACGGACGGACAGACAGACAGACAGACGGACAGACAGACAGACAGACAGACAGACATGACGAATCTATAAGGGTTCCGTTTTTTGCCATTTGGCAACGGAACCCTAAAAAGGAGGTTATCAATTCGACACGTATCGAAGCGCACGGCAGTGCGCAGGCCAATTTCCAGCAAGTGGCCGCACGTACGCCGTGCACTATTTACCCGAACCGCTTCGAGCTACTTTTGACCACCCTGTATCTAACTATTTATCACATGAAATCGAATCAAACTTCACATACATAATACCATGACTGTTGTTAGTTCGAATACCAAATTTCCAAATTTCATAACTGTAGCTTTAATAGATTCAAAGTTATAGACTTTTCAAAATAGCTAAAGTGGCACTGACTGACTGACTGACTGACTGACTCACTCACTTAGAGTTAATCAAAATGTTTAGGGACTTCTAGTAGGCCTAGAAACTTGAAATTTGGCACGAAGCTAGACATTAGCATGAAACTAAAGGAAAAATTAAAAAAATGGTCAAGTGTGAGTCTGGCTCGCGCATAGAGGGTTCTATATTAAATTTTTATTCTAGCCGGCCTAGAAACTTCTAACCGGCCTAAAAACTTGAAATTTGGCACGAAGCTAGACATTAGCATGAAACTAAAGGAAAAATTAAAAAAATGGTCAAGTGTGAGTCTGGCTCGCGCATAGAGGGTTCCGTATTAATTTTTTATTCTAGCCGGCCTAGAAACTTCTAACCGGCCTAAAAACTTGAAATTTAGCATGAAGCTAGACATGAGGGTAGGAGGGGTTCACATCGGCGTCGAGACTACGATGAAGTACCTGGGTCTCGTCCTCGACAGCCGGTGGAACTTCGTCGAGCACTTCCGACGTTTGGCCCCTAAACTGGAACGGGCCGGGGCCGCCTTCAAGTGGCTCTTGCCCAACCTGAGGGGGCCAAACGCCTCCTGCCGGAGGCTTTACGCGGGGGCTTGCGGTCCATGGCCCTATATGGGGCCCCGGTGTGGGCGCGTTCACTGCGGCGGCGAGCCGCCCACTACCTGAACGCGCCCCAGAAGGTGGTAGCCGTTAGGCTAATCCGGGGCTACCGCACGATCTCCGGCGAGGCGGCAAGCCTCCTTGCCGGACTGCCGCCGTGGGATCTGGAGGCGATAGTCCTCGCGCGCCTGTATGAGTGGCGCGCGGAAGCACTACGCCGGGGGGAAACTCCGCTACCGCGGCAAATTGCTGCGAAGTGGACGGATCTCCGGCGCGATCTCATGGCGGCATGGAAAGAGCGACTGTCGCAACCCAACGCAGGGCACGCCGCGATAGCGGCGATAAGACCCCTCTTTGAGGAATGGCTAGAGAGGCGCCACGGCGCCCTCACCTACCGCATGACGCAGGTCCTCACCGGACACGGAAGTTTCGGGAGGTTCCTGCACATCATCAGGCGGGAGGAAACGCCCGGGTGTCACCATTGCCAAGATCGCACAGAGGACACGGTGGAGGTCTTCCCCGCATGGGCGGAGCACCGCCGTGTCCTCGTAGAGGCGATCGGCAGCGGCGGCGACCTCTCGCGTCCGGCCCTGGTGCAAGCCATGGTCCGGGGCGAGAGGGAGTGGGAGGCAGTCACCTCCTTCTGCGAAGCAGTCATGCTAGCGAAGGAGGTGGCGGGACGGCTCAGGGAGAGAGCCTCCCGTCCCAGCCGCCGCGGGAGACGCTCCGGGCGTCGGGAGCCGCGTGACGACTCCCGGCCACCGTAGGCGCGGGCCTGCGGGCGGAGAGTAATGGGTAGCTCACCGTCCGATCAGGACCAGGCCCGTGCCGGACGGCGCGTACCTGTTCCACGCGCGCCTCAAAGTGATGTCAGCATCGAGGAGGGGCCCCTTAGGGCCGAAGCCTGCCGGGTCAGCGGGATTGTCCGAAAGGGTTACCGCTGGCCCGGAACATAAAGGGCTAAGGAAGGAACACGGGTGGGTTTTAGTCAGTAAGAGTCTGACAGTCCCTTCCACTTCACCCAGAGCGGGAGGAGTCATTTGATGATTACCCATCCGCAAAAAAAAAAAAAGCTAGACATTAGCACGAAACTAAAGGAAAAATTAAAAAGAGGTCAAATGTGAGTTTGGCTCGCATGCAGAGGGTCCCGTATGATTTTTTTTCTAGCTGGAACTGGACATTACCATGAAACTAAAAGAAAAATTTTAAAAGCGGTCAGGTGTGAGTTTGGCTCGCGCACAGAGGGTTCCGTAGGTATTAATTTTTTTTTATAGTCGGCCTAGAAACTTGTAATTTTGCACGAAGCTAAAGTAAAAATAAAAATGCGGTCAAGTGTGAGTTCGGCTATCACACATTCTGTAATCCGTGTTCCGTATTAAAAAAAAAAGCTTAATTTTTAGGTAAGTATGAGACTTTCTTAGAAAGATAAATTATTAAAAACCTTAAAACATGTCAAATGACGTATACCATAACATATAAACGCAAAATATTTTTAAGAATACTTATTTAACCCCTTTTAAATCGTTTTGTTAAGCAGATTATTTCTATTTCTAAAAGTATATTTTTTAAAAGTAAAACTAATATCATTAATATTTCAAATTGTAACTTGAAGTTTTGAGGCTTGCTTTTGTTTACCGGGAGCAGTTTCCGATATGTTTAGCTTACGCAATCACCATTCATAAGAGTCAAGGTTTGAGCTTGGACAATGCTTTAATTGATATTGGTTCTTCTATATTCACTTGTGGTCAAGCCTACGTACCATTATCTAGGGTAAAAAATTTGAGTGGTGACCATTTAATAAATATCGATCCTAGCCAGATCAAAGCACAAGAAAGTGCTATTGTTGAGTACAACAGATTAAGGTCGCTCTATAGACCGGATTTTAAAATCATATGTGTGAAAAAGAATAAGTTTAAAAAAAACAGCTGATAGGGAATGGTCTATACGTCCAAACATTGCCGCAGTTCAGACTGCAGCGGGCTCATCATTTAATAAAAAACTGGCCAAGTGCGAGTCGGACTCGCATAAGAAGGGTTCCGTACCACAAGGCAAAAACGCCGAAAAAAACATGTCTGTTGTATGGGAGCTCCCCTTAAATATTTATTTTATTTTAATTTTATTATTAAAGTTAAAATACAACTGAGTATTTTGTGAATATTTCAAGTGCCTACCTGTTGCCATTTTTGATATCGAGCAAAAAAGGGCAAAAAAATCGCGTTTGTTGTATGGGAGCCCCCCTTAAATATTTATTTTATTTTGTTTTTAGTATTTGTTGTTATAGCGGCAACAGAAATACATAATTTGTGAAAATTTCAACTGTCTAGCTATCGCGGTTCTTGGGATACAGCCTGGTGACAGACAGACAGACGGACAGACGCACAGACAGCGAAGTCTTAGTAATAGGGTTCCGTTTTCACCCTTTGGGTTGGAACCCTAAAAACACCTCGTAAGAGAAAAAATAATAAAAAAAAACACAATTATCAAAAAAAAGAAAACCTAGGCTATACAATTTAATCCTACACGTGTGTCTACCCACTTGGCAAAAAGAAATGAAATCCCACCAAAAACATAATGTTGAAAAAGAAGGCCAACTTCCTTACTTCATGTAGATGTTTGACCAGCAAAAGAGTTGAAATCGAAACCAACGCCAAGTTTTAAACCATTTTCTTTGCACCGGCCTTATTTTGCAATTCTGTTGTAAGTAATTTGTGTTTGAAACTTTTTAGATATCAATACAATAATATTGTTCCATTTAAACTTGGCGGGTTTTCAGAAAACCATAAAATAATATGCATGAAAAATAACTATAACATAACGAAAACCCGCCAAGTCTAAATGGAACAATATTATTGTATTGATATCTAAAAAGTTTCAAACACAAATTACTTACAACAGAATTGCAAAATAAGGCCGGTGCAAAGAAAATGGTTTAAAACTTGGCGTTGGTTTCGATTTCAACTCTTTTGCTGGTCAAACATCTACATGAAGTAAGGAAGTTGGCCTTCTTTTTCAACATTATGTTTTTGGTGGGATGTATGTAATATTATTGGAGCTGCATTATATTCAGATATGACAATATATTAGGGCTTCCAAACAAATACACAAAATTTTATAGATGTATGTATGTTTGTCCACACATTTCTCCGCAACTATTAATCGGAACTTGACCGTTTTTTTTATTGACTTACATTTACTTCAACTTAGGGAACAGTGCAAGTTTCATCAAAATCGATTCAGTAATTTTCAAGTTAAAATTGTTACTTAAGAAACCTTTTTCGTACCTATTTATTTAAAAAGTCGGTAAAATAACATGTTTTTGACTTGTAAAGGTTAGCTGATGGAGAAAGTACAGGTTTAGTGGTAATATCTTGTCACGTTTGCAATTTCCAACAATACAAGATAAAAACAAAGTAAATTCGTAACATTTTCAGCTCTCAAAATACGTCGAAACAATAAAAGTCGGTAGCTACACGATCATTACACGAACACTAAGTATTTGATCCCAAACTGCTGACCTGTCATTAAACCGGAGCTGAGCGACGCTCGTTAAAACTTGACTTGTGACCTACACAGCTACACTCCAACACTATAACGAAACAAGACTTCAACGATATTACCAAATATTCCGCTTGACATTTTAGTTAAATTTTATAAGTTCATATTCCTTTTTACAAGCTTTATATTAGCTTGCTTCGTTCGTGTGCCCAGGTTATGTAGATCGTGATAGACTTTACTGGAAAATTTAATTCTTTTTTTAGCCAAAGGGTAAACACGGGACCCTATCACTAAGGCTCCACTGTCCGTCTTTCCGTCTGTCACCAGGCTGTATCTCATGAACCGTAATAGCTAGGAAGTTGAAATTTTCACAGATTATGTATTTCTGTCGCCGCTATAACAACAAATACTAAAAACAAAATAAAATAAATATTTAAGAAGGGTTCCCATACAACAAACGTGTTTTATTCGGCGTTTTTGCTTTGTGGTACGGAACCCTTCGTGTGCGAGTCCGACTCGCACTTGGTGAGTTTTTTTTATTACTTTTGTCGGAAGAATGCTGCAGGATGCAAGTGGTACAGTCAGCCTCCAAAAATGTATATATCATGCACAAACACCTCAAACTGTAGGTTGTTTATCATAATACTGTATCAATATCGGCTACAATTACGTACCTAATGTGATACAATAGGAATAAAGATTGAAGAAAATTTAATGAATTCTTGTCGAGGTATCTATATGAGGGGGAAAGTATAGTGTGTCTCGTTATTATCAGTCATATTTGAATTAGAGTGGGCTACAGTGGGCTACAGTGGGTTGTGTGTTGGATAATGCGCAATAGAAAAACGGTTTACAGTTCAAATGAGATTATAATTTCACAAACAATCTAATCACGCTAGCAAATTACACACTAGGTAGGTACACGACACAACCAGATACGGAACGCCGACAGTTTCTGAGCACATGTTGTTCGTACGATGTCCAATGTCCAAGAGCTCCACACCGTTCTTCTCGCGCTGCCTTCCAGCGTCGACCCCCCACGAACTCAGGCCAGACTCTGTCAAGCGCCACCAGATGGCGCTAGCGTTCCGATTCCGGTTGTCAAGTCAGCTCCCGTACTAATGACGTTTCCGACACGGTCATCCTGCGATACACACGTCCTCGTGTGTTAATCTGTAAACAAACATACCCGCAAAGTATCACATAGCTCGGTCACTCCTGACCAATATGGTACAGGCAAAAACACAATGAAAATTCGAACAAAAAAAATTGCAGAGTTCAGAGCATTACTCATTATTTGATTAACAAATCTCAAGATCACAAACTGAATAATCAACTAAGGTGCATGTCTCATACTATCAAGTAACCTCCTGTTACTCAACCATTCATTTGCGCATCCCCTCGGATCGCCAAGTCACTCACGGACTTTGTGGTTTCTCACAAAACCCTACACAACACACACACACACACACGACTTAATCTCTGCTCTGTTTCATCAACAAGACTTTTACTTGGCTTTCCTCAAATTCGTCAGTAATACTCTGATCCCTTGGCCTGTGCCATGGCATGTGCCTTAGCGTCATGAGCGTACTTGATTCAACCAGAGCCATGTAATCAAACTGTAATCAATCATAGCAAAAAAAACATCAACCATAGCCATGTACCATCGTTATCCACATTACAACAATAATCTTTTTCACTAAGAGCCTTAGGCACCTGGAAACCCACACGAGTAAACCACTCTAACGCCACGGCGCTCCGGCCGACCAGCAATCCACATTGCTCTCACACACCCAGCGCATGGATCCACATCCATCACCCTGTGACTACACACAACTTTACTACGCCCGCGCCCGTTAGAGAACACCTAGTCGCGTGGCTCCCACTACATAGGCTTGCTCATTGCTCATCACCACTGTGATCACTATCTACTTCGACTGGTACATGACCTACTGACATCATTCTTAAACTAACGTGAGCTTATTTAAAATTGCATTGTAAATTAGATTGGGCAACACCCAACAATGTAACCATTTTTACTGTTATCTACCAGGGAAGCACTCAGTACCAGAGACAAAACAAAATGAAAATGGCTCACCAGATTCGGTAGAGAATCCACTCGCCGTCACTGCCTCTCTGGCAGAAGTCGTGAAACCTCTTGTACGAAACGCACCGTCCCTGATCAGCGAGCACTCCCACAGGAGATCCAAAGAATGCAGCGCCGTCCGACACTGCCATCCTGCACACGCCGCCGCGCGCCAACCTGTAACCACAAAAAAAAACCAACAGCAGTGCATGTTCCACTCGGCCAATTCTGACCACTTACGGCTTCTAACTTTTGAAAACAGAAAGCTTTAATCCACTTCTCATTGTTTTTACAAAACAATACCTCTAAATTAACTAAACAAACTTTGATTAATCATAGCAAAACATCCAATGACCAGAGCCATGTAAACAAACTTTGATGATCTAATCAAAGCGAAAATTGTTGTAATTGTATCACTGTAACTGTAAGTTTAATTTATTGTTACTAACACTGTATGGGTCTCATGGTTACTCGCAATAAAGAATTTAATTTTTATTAATTACTTTTAATGAAAATCATTACCAACTCTTTCTCTCAAAGCGACATGTTGAACAACACCCATACTCATTCAAATAATAGAAAGCTCATTAAAATATTGCAGCGCTCATGCTCTGACCTCCATCGGGTCTTCTCATCACACTTATAACTTCCATCCAGTCATAAGCATCAAACCAAACGACCTCCATCCGGCCTTCATCATCACGCTTAAGACTTCCATCCAGTCATAAGCATCAAACCAAACGACCTCCATCCGGTCTTCATCATCACACACTTAAGACTTCCATCCAGTCATAAGCATCAAACCAAACGACCTCCATCCGGTCTACATCATCACACACTTAAGACTTCCATCCAGTCATAAGCATCAAAACCAAACGACCTCCATCCGGTCTTCAACACGTAACCTCCATCCGGTTACTAACACAACAGGCAACCTCTATCCGGTCACCTCCACATGTAACCTCCATCCGGTTACACACTACCCAAACGAGCCACAAGCTTACGAGCCTTTATCAAAATAAACTTAAACTAGGTCTGTTCAACATGTTACTTTAATTGTCCTATCATAATATTACTTTGCCAGTAAATGTCGGTTAGAAATGTAATAAAATCTCAAGTCTTTGCTCGCTAATTGCAAAACGCTACATATGATTTGTTCTGTGCTGAATACACGCGTTTGACCAATACTAGTCAATGCAACAACGTTATTAACTCGTTTGCCACTTAATTTGGCTGCACAACTCACTTTTACTAACGAGCATTCAGCACCAGAATCGTAAACAAAACAATAAAGCTCACCTTTATTTTCTAACGTGCCTGAGAGTAGCTGTACGACGCATTGCAAACGTCCACTCGCCACTGCTGCTTGCAGCACGCGGTCCACCTCCACCATCCGCCTGGCTGCCACTGCTCGTGCACCGGGCCGCGGCCCATGACATGTCGCGACATGTCCTGGATTCCCTCACTTGCAGCACACGAAGGGCTTGACCGACGGCTGCAGGGCTGCTTGGCTCGATTCTTGAAATCACCCCACGTCACTGGTAGCTCCACGTCGTACTCCCTTGGCTCCCTTTGTGTGCCTTAATGACGGCCACACACAACAATTTGACCTCCTTGCAGTGAATTTTCAGCAAATCAGCTATCGTACTGTGTGCTGTTACGTTTGCACACGACGCGTCCTACCGTGTGTTCTTAATACGAAAACAGGATACGACGAACTTAAACGCCGGTTACAGACACACTTTTTTTTTTTTTTTTTTTTAACATGGCGGTAGGGCGCAACTGGCGCGTCACTGTGCAAAGGTATTTCTGCATACAGCCTATGCCCAAAACAACATGTACTATGGTCGCGCATCCGTATCTGGTTTGTCTGGGTTGAACTTGGACAGATCCACACGATTATTTGTTGGCAACTTCGTGGAGCGAGCGCCATCTGTTATTGGCGACCGGAACTACAAGCACCACCTAGCTAGCCGTGACGTCAACATCGGACCACCGCTGTTCGTGGTAGGGAGGAGACCGGCTCGCGCTACTCGCTCGACGCGCCGGGCAATCACTTGCTTTTGGACCGCACGACGGAACACTCATTTTTAACTCTACGTTTGGAACAAATTATTATTACTATTTATCTGTTTAATCTAACGACTGATTTAATTAAATTTAGTTCGTCCCGTTCATTCAATTTACTTTTAAAAAGGTTTTGTTTTAAGTACTTTAAATGTTGCTGAAAGTTAAGCTAATAGTTGTATTTATTTGCTTAATAATAGTTAAAGTGTATA
Organism: Mesoligia furuncula; assembly: GCA_916614155.1. Lineage (NCBI taxonomy): Eukaryota > Metazoa > Arthropoda > Insecta > Lepidoptera > Noctuidae > Mesoligia > Mesoligia furuncula. Next base: position 906,278 of record OU744792.1, read on the forward strand.
ACATTTAAAATATCTACATCTACGCATGAATAAATTGATAATTGTGTGTTAATATTGTTTTGTTTTTAATATCAGAAGTGGAAACCACGCGTCATGGGAAAACGCAGGCGCTATCGCAAGCGAGCACAATCGTCGTCAAGTAGCAGCAGCACGACGAGTACAAGCTCCAGAACGCCGTCACCTCTGCCCAGAAGGAAGTCAAAGGTATCACGTCATAATGATACCAAAGCTGTGAGTACCTTAAACAATATAATACCGGAGTTTGACCCCTTAAATGATGATATAAATGCATGGCTTAATATTATATAGTCCTATGCAGCAACGTTTGATTGGACCGACGAAACGATACGTTATCAAGCTCTTAATAAGTTGAAAGGCTCTGGCAAAGTCTGGTATGACTCGTTGTTGCGTACTGATAGTCAGTGGCCTACATGGAAATGGAGTGATTGGAAGCGGCGTCTAGCTAATAGTTTTCAGGTACGTCGTAACATGTTTGAATTATTAAAAGAAATTATTCATAAAAAACCGATAGAAAACCAATCACTATACGAATTTTATTTTGATATTAAATGTAAAGTTGACCGATTATCTTTAAACTTTACTGAGCAAGATATTATATCTATAATTATCGGGAGCATAGGCGATAGCAATATAGGAGCATCTATTGAGGCGAGTAATTTTAAATCTTGCCATGATTTAGCTAGTTACCTTCATGGTCGTACGTACAAAGGCAAAAACTCAAAACAAATCAGTTCGGGTAGTACACGTGAAATCCAACATAAAACAGTGGATCAAACGAATAATTCCATCCGACCGTCCACGAATGTTACCTCTTCAAATAATAACGCGAATTCTAGTAGTACGCATGAAAGTAATCAAACCAATTCAACATATATTCAAAAGCCTATTAAATGTTACACTTGCGGTGGAAATCATAAAAGGAATCAGTGTGATCTCATTAAATGTAATTTTTGTAAAAAAAAAGGCCATGTTGAGGCTGTGTGCCGTAGTAAGAAAAGTACAGGATTAATTAAACCGGAAACTGAGGAAACCAAATTAATCCTTACCCCAGACCCGCGAAATAAATTTGTAAAAACGGTTAACATTGATCACTTTGTCCACGAGGCATTTATTGATACGGGAAGCAGTTGTTCTCTGATTTCCGAATCGGTGGTGGAAAAATACTCGCTTCAAACTAGTGCACTACCCTCCCCAGTTTTGCTACAAGGTTTTTCTAGGCATAATTCTAAACCGGTCACTCGAAAAGTGACATTAGATTTAAAAATTGACTGCGTGTCTTTAACTGGTGTGAACTTTTACGTTATAGATGACTTAGTAGGTTGTGAGATACTTATTGGCCGTAACATAACGGAGCGAAATGATTTGATATATTCACGTGTAGGTAATTCATTCAAGTTTGACTATGCGCAATCACTTAGTGAATTTTGTGACGCTATAAATGAGACTAAAATTGATACTGACACTCACTTAAATGAACTGATTTATTTATTTAGACAATATAAACAGTGTGTCGCATCAGACATAAAAGAGTTAGGGAAAGTGAATAACCACGAGATGGTTATAACACTGACAGACCCAAGACCGGTGCAGTGCAGACCTTTTCGAGCCTCTCACACAGATAGAAAGATTATTCGAGATATGGTTCAGGAATTAGTGGATAATAAAATAATCCAAGAAAGTAATTCCCCTTACGCGAGTCCCGCTCTGCTGGTGAACAAAAAGAATGGCGAGAAAAGACTCTGCATTGATTACCGCGCATTGAATAAAATAACAGTAAAGGACAAGTACCCAATGCCCCGAATCGAAGATCTTATAGATAGACTACAGGGTTACAAATATTTCACAAGTCTTGATCTGAAAAGTGGATATTACCAAATTAGTATGAGCTCACAGTCCATAGAGAAAACGGCATTCATTACCGAAGATGGCCACTATGAATTTCTACGGCTCCCATTTGGTTTGGCTAATGCACCATCTTGTTTCCAACAGATGATGAATAAAGTGTTAGGTAATTTAAGGTTTGAGAACGTCATTGTATATTTAGATGACGTTTATCTAATTACACAAACTATTGAGGAAAATTTAAAACTCTTAGAAAACATTTTACAAATATTTAAAAATAATGGTTTAACTTTAAATTTAAAAAAATGTCATTTCCTTAAAACTGAAATAGAGTTTCTCGGATACAAAATAAAACAAAATTGTGTAATGCCAAATGAAGCCAAAGTGGAAGCCGTTAAGAAATTTCCCGTACCGAAAACTGTGCATCAGTTGCGATAGTTTCTTGGGCTAATTAACTATTTTCGCAAATTTATTAAAAACTGCGCTATAATTTCTGCCCCTCTTACTAAATTATTAAAAAAGGATGCTTCTTGGTCTTGGGGTTCCGTGCATGATCAAGCGTTTCAAGTTTTAAAAGCTAAACTGACATCAGATAGTGTACTATCTATTTTTGATCCAAATAAAGAAACTGTTTTGTATACGGATGCTAGTCGAGATGGCGTTGCGGGTATTCTTGTCCAAGTTGCTGATGAGGGTGAAAAACCTGTATATTACTATAGCCGTCAGACAACTGAGGACGAAAAGAAATACCACTCATTTGAGTTGGAACTTCTAGCAATCGTAAGTTCACTCCAAAAATTTCGTCTCTATTTAATTGGTTCACCTTTCACAGTTATCACAGATTGTAACGCGGTAAGGTATGCGTTGACTAAAAAAAATATTATTCCCCGGATCGCACGATGGGTTCTTTCGACTCAAGAGTTCATGTACGAAATAAGGCATAGAGAAGGTACACGTATGCAACATGTGGACGCCTTGAGTCGAAATCCCGTTTCCTCAGGTGAGAGGTCGGAAAAGGAAATAATATTATCAATAACCGAAGGAGACTGGTTACTTTCTGTACAGATGCAAGATCCTGACATTGTGAAAATTAAAACTGTTTTAGAATCTGGTGAAATAGATGAAAATAAAATCATTTTTGACACGTATGAATTGTTAGGCGGAAAAGTGTACAGAAGTACAGCGTTAGGGCGACGATGGGTCGTACCAAAAAGCTGTATTTGGCAAATAATAAGATACAACCATGATGACGTAGGCCATTTTTCTGTCGATAAAACGGTTGAGAGAATAGGGCACAAATATTGGTTTTCTCGTATGCGTCACATAATAAAAAAATACATTAAAAACTGTTTAAATTGTATTTATTATAAAAATAAAGGGGGTGCTAAGGAAGGAGAGTTATACCCGTTGCCAAAATACGCTCAGCCTTTTCATACTTTGCACGCGGACCACTTAGGTCCGTTCGTGGAAACACGAAACGGAAATAGATACTTACTAGTTTTAGTAGATGCATTCACTAAGTTTGTGTTTATCTGCGCAGTAAAGTCTACAAAAACATCCGATGTTATAAACGAATTAGATAATATAACTAAAACTTTCGGTAATCCAAAAATAATTATTTCCGATTCAGGATCATGCTTTACTTCCAACATGTACAAAGAATACTGTAAGAGCAAAAATATTCGCGCGCATATTGTGGCAACGAAAAACAATACTAGAATCATTAAAAACTATTGGGGCCGATACTACTGAAGATAGGTGGGATCAGTATGTTAAAATAGTACAGCAAGGTTTAAACAGTACAATCCATAGAACTATTAATGCCGTTCCCAGTGAGGTTTTATTAGGATATCGTTTGCGCGTTGATAATGACAATGTAGAGCCAGAGCTTGATGATGAATCGCTAGTGGACGTAACAGAGTTGCGAGCAAAGGTAGATAAAAATATTAAAGCCAGTGCAATATCTCAAAAACAAAGGTTTGATAAGACTCGGTCAAAAGCTAAGATTTACCAAAAAGGAGATTTAGTATTAATCAGAATACAGAGTCAGAGTAACGATGGTCGAAGCAGAAAACTCCTGCCTATCTTCAAAGGACCGTTTCGAGTAAAAAAAGTTCTGGGTAATGACAGATATGAGGTAACTGATTTAAGAGGTTCTGAAAGGAGCAGTAAACCGTACAATGGTGTGGCAGCTGCTGAAAATATGAAGTATTGGATACAAATCGATGACTGGAAATTGGAGTAGGTTATTAGCAATAAGGTCCGTGTTGGCAAGTCGTAGTTTTAAAGGTATGTATTGCACATTCCTGGCTTCAGTAAATAATTAATGAATATACTGCTAATTAATGAATACACTTATAATTTTATTGTTAATAAAATAAAGTGGCTACAGTCTCACATATAGTATTGCTTATATTTTACTTGCGAGACTAGATAAAACACTTGTACCACAATCCTCGCTAGGATAGAAACACCAGCAAATGTGAATAAAGCTTGGAAAACAACTTGGTACATTTAAGTGTAGCGACAAGCTCTTTAGATGCAGGTGATTCCAAGTGATAAACTCTAGGAAAACCAGAACTCTTAAGTGTGGCATAGTCCCTTTAAGTACGGTTGACCTAGCAGTAATAGAGTAGGCACTTGCTGATGGTTCAAAAGCGTATTATGGCTTGTGGTTCATACTTGCAGATTTTGAAAACTAGTTCTAATATTGGTTTTGTTTCAGTGTTTTACCTAGACTCGTGGGGCGCCTGGGACATGCGCCTTGCAGAATGGCCGTGTTGGCAACTTCGTGGAGCGAGCGCCATCTGTTATTGGCGACCGGAACTACAAGCACCACCTAGCTAGCCGTGACGTCAACATCGGACCACCGCTGTTCGTGGTAGGGAGGAGACCGGCTCGCGCTACTCGCTCGACGCGCCGGGCAATCACTTGCTTTTGGACCGCACGACGGAACACTCATTTTTAACTCTACGTTTGGAACAAATTATTATTACTATTTATCTGTTTAATCTAACGACTGATTTAATTAAATTTAGTTCGTCCCGTTCATTCAATTTACTTTTAAAAAGGTTTTGTTTTAAGTACTTTAAATGTTGCTGAAAGTTAAGCTAATAGTTGTATTTATTTGCTTAATAATAGTTAAAGTGTATAACATTTAAAATATCTACATCTACGCATGAATAAATTGATAATTGTGTGTTAATATTGTTTTGTTTTTAATATATTTAATAAGCGTTCGCATGTTTGCACTTTGTTTATCAAATGTCAACGGTCACTTTCACTTTTAGCGTTCTGATTTTGCGCATGAACCAACACTAATCCCAGTTCTGATGAGGGGGAAAGTATAGTGTGTCTCGTTATTATCAGTCATATTTGAATTAGAGTGGGCTACAGTGGGCTACAGTGGGTTGTGTGTTGGATAATGCGCAATAGAAAAACGGTTTACAGTTCAAATGAGATTATAATTTCACAAACAATCTAATCACGCTAGCAAATTACACACTAGGTAGGTACACGACACAACCAGATACGGAACGCCGACAGTTTCTGAGCACACATGTTGTTCGTACGATGTCCAATGTCCAAGAGCTCCACACCGTTCTTCTCGCGCTGCCTTCCAGCGTCGACCCCCCACGAACTCAGGCCAGACTCTGTCAAGCGCCACCAGATGGCGCTAGCGTTCCGATTCCGGTTGTCAAGTCAGCTCCCGTACTAATGACGTTTCCGACATATACATCTTTTGAGGCTAGAGATACGTCGACAAGAATTCATTTAATTGATTGTCATCGATGAGATTGATACACGTATGTACATTTGTACAGTCGTACGTACGTGTATCTATCTCATCGATAACTCAATGTGCCACATGATGTCTACCCGGTCGGGCAGAAATCACGTAACGTAACACCACGCCTGAAATAACTCAATGTGCCACATGATGTCTACCCGGTCGGGCAGACATCACGTAACGTAACACCATGCCTGTAATAACCCAATGTGCCACGTGATGTCTACCCGGTCGGGCAGACATCACGTAACGTAACACCACGCCTGTAATAACCCAATGTGCCACGTGATGTCTACCCGGTCGGGCAGACATCACGTAACGTAACACCACGCCTGTAATAACCCAATGTGCCACGTGATGTCTACCCGGTCGGGCAGACATCACATAACGTAACACCACGCCTGTAATAACCCAATGTGCCACGTGATGTCTACCCGGTCGGGCAGACATCACGTAACGTAACACCATGCCTGTAATAACCCAATGTGCCACGTGATGTCTACCCGGTCGGGCAGACATCACGTAACGTAACACCACGCCTGTAATAACTCAATGTGCCACGTGATGTCTACCCGGTCGGGCAGACATCACGTAACGTAACACCATGCCTGTAATAACCCAATGTGCCACGTGATGTCTACCCGGTCGGGCAGACATCACGTAACGTAACACCACGCCTGTAATAACCCAATGTGCCACGTGATGTCTACCCGGTCGGGCAGACATCACGTAACGTAACACCACGCCTGTAATAACCCAATGTGCCACGTGATGTCTACCCGGTCGGGCAGACATCACGTAACGTAACACCACGCCTGTAATAACCCAATGTGTCACGTGATGTCTACCCGGTTGGGCAGACACCACGGAACGTTACACCACGCCTGAAATAACTCAATGTGCCACATGATGTCTACCCGGTCGGGCAGAAATCACGTAACGTAACACCACGCCTGAAATAACTCAATGTGCCACATGATGTCTACCCGGTCGGGCAGACATCACGTAACGTAACACTACGCCTGAAATAACTCAATGTGCCACATGATATCTACCCGGTCGGGCAGACATCACGTAACGTAACACCACGCATGAAATAACTCAATTTGTCACATGATGTCTACCCGGTCGGGCAGACATCACATAACGTAACACCACGCCTGTAATAACCCAATGTGCCACGTGATGTCTACCCGGTCGGGCAGACATCACTTAACGTAACACCACGCCTGTAATAACTAAATGTGCCACATGATGTCTACCCGGTCGGGCAGACATCACATAACGTAACACCACGCCTGTAATAACCCAATGTGCCACGTGATGTCTACCCGGTCGGGCAGACATCACGTAACGTAACACCACGCCTGTAATAAATCAATGTGCCACGTAATATCTACCCGGTCGGGCAGACATCACGTAACGTAACACCACGCCTGTAATAAATCAATGTGCCACGTAATATCTACCCGGTCGGGCAGACATCACGTAACGTAACACCACGCCTGTAATAACCCAATGTGCCACGTGATTTCTACTCGGTTGGGCAGACGTCACGTAACGTAACACCACGCCTGTAATCCCCGAAGGGTTAGGCAGAGGTGTATCTACAACGTTATTTTTAGTATACGCGAAACCTGAATTATAGTTTGTTCAGAATAAGTAACTGAATCGATTCCAATAATTTTTACCCCTTGTTATATTTTGTCCCGAAAATATTTAACAAAGGTTAAAAGTTTGACACCGAGCGAGACTAAGTAGGTTATCCAATCTCCGCGCCGGACGGTTAGGTACCTAGGTACTATTCATAGGTACTATCAATGAGCGCAAGACGGGCGCGGCGCGAGCGGCGCGGGTGAGCATATTTTTGTACGGACAAACCGGTAACTTAACAAGCTTATAACTTTGTGATTTTTAGGGTTCCGTAGTCAACTAGGAACCCTTATAGTTTCGCCATGTCTGTCTGTCCGTCCGTCTGTCTGTCCGTCCTCGCTTAATCTCTGTGACCGTTAGCACTAGAAAGCTGAAATTTTGTATGAGTACGTATATCAGTTACGCCGACAAAGTGGTAAAATAAAATTTTGGAAAATATTTTTTTTTAGGGTAGCTTCCCTACATGTGAAGTGGGGATGAATATTTTTTTCATCATCTACCCCATCGTGTGGGGTATCGTTGAATAGGTCTTCTAAAATGGCTTTGGGGTTGCTAAAATTATTTTTCGATTTAATGCTCCATTTCCGAAATATTAAAGTTTAAAGTGCAAATTTTTGTTCCAGTAGGGCGTCCCCCCCCTCTAAAAGCTAAACTACTAGCTTGAAAAATCTGGAAAAATTCTCGATGATAGTGCATTTCATGAACTTTAAAGGAAAAGTATAGCGGTTAAGATAACTTTATTAGTTTAGCAGTAATAGTCGTTGAACTTGGGTGTTGGATAATTTTGTACCAAATACAAAGATGAAGTATTTGCTTGTTTGTAATGGATAAAGACTTGCATTGAAAACCAAAATATGTTTTTTTTTTTTAACTATTCAGAATAAAGAACAACAGAATCGTACTACATTGTGATAACGGGCTACTACGGAACCCTACACTGTGCGTGGCCCGACACGCACTTGGCCGGTTTTTTTCATGATAAGGTTTTGAAATATTGTACATAGATTCTTTACATAAAAATACGAGACACGTGTTTCGGGTTTCGCATATACTAAAAATAATGTTGTATAGTACACCCACATTTCCCTAGTTATGTTTAAGACCTGGTTGACGGCAATATGCTCGCCCCTTATTAGATAGGGTAGCAGCCCGAATTTTTCATCAGCTAGTACAAACCAGGCTCCAGACTGCTGATGAAAAATTCCTGATAGAAAAACCCAATAATATTTTGCCTGACTTGGAATTCGAACACAGGAAAGCCTGCTCAGCAGTAGCGCTTGTGACCGCTAGGCCAACAAGGCAGTCACGACAAGGTAGGTACTTCAGGTCTGTGCTCAGGTGCTGTACGAAACAGTTTGAAATATTGAATAGAAAAAATATATACAGGTTATTTTTTTTTTACATAAATCTGGTTATAAATGGCAGCACATTAGAGACAAAAATTCTACACTAATTTATAAACGAAACATTACAAAGAAAAAAAACCAGTCAAGAGCGAGTCGGACTCGCGCACCGAGGGTTCCGTACTATCAATGTAACTTATGTTGATGATTTCCACTGTGCTGAGAAATCGTCACCTTAATGCAGTTGAAGTCCAGCAACAACTTCCTCTGACCAGAAGGAACTACATTAGTGACAGTACAGTGAGAAGAAGACTTGCTGAAGCAAATCTAAAACACCGAAGACCAGCGAGTGGCCCCAAACTCGAGAGAGAGCATCGAGTAGCGAGTCTGCGATACGCCCGAGAACACATACAACGGGATGAAGAAGAGTGGTCAAGAATTTTGTTCACAGATGAGTCTCGATTCTCACTTTATACTTCTGATGGAAGGCGAAGTGTTTACAGGCGGCCTGGTGAACGATATCTTCAAGACTGCTTCTCAGAAAGAGTCCAGTACGTGGAAGCAGTGGACATGTATGGGCTGGTATATCTTCAGAAGGTCGCACAGAGTTAGTGGCCATAGAAAATGGAACCCTGACTTTCTTTTGGCCCAAGAGATTCTAAACGAGTATGCAGGGCCGTATTTGGCAGATATGAGTGATGGATCGATGCTGACGCGTGATAATGCCCGGCCACACACGGGTCAGGTCGTGCAAGAGTATATTCAGGAGGTTGGTATCAGTGTGATAAGGCTTGGCCATCAAGAAGTCCTGATCTCAACCCGATTGAGAACGCCTGGGATGAGCTAGGGAGGCTAGTCAGAAGCCGCAGACCACCACCGATCACCCTCAGGGCAATAAAACAGGTCCTGGTTGAAGAATGGGAGAATATTCCCCAACATCGACTCCGAAACCTCGTGTTCAGTATGCCAAACCGGCTCGAAGCTGTAGTCAGCCCGAGGAGGCAATACCAGTTATTAAAAATTAAAGAACATGTAAAACATACTTACACTATGTTAATTGAGTTTTTTGACACTAAGCTAGCAATGGCAATTTATTTTTTAAGTTAAAAAAGTTACTAATGTATAGTTTACTAGTTTCTAAGAAAGCTGATAAATTTTCCTATAAAATATTTTTATATTGTAAATTTCTAACTTCTATAGTTTAGAAAAAATTGAAATTTTAAAAGTGTAGTACTTAGTGTTGCAGGCCAGTGTAGTAGACTTCACCCTCCTCACTATAATTGAGTATAGCAGTTTCTGCAACCACAGACATCGATCCAGCAAAAGCAACCAATCTCTGAAGTACTTTAAAATTCAGACTACTGATGTGAAATAACGGACTTCACAAGAAAAATGTGATGAAAAACGCTCCAGAAAACTTGTTCTACGTACAGAAATCTTGCAATATCACATACATTTTTAACTGTGCCAGTTTAATGCTTCTCTTTCTCACAGCCTCTGAATCTTTAACGCAGACAGATAATTTAATTCCTCGTTGTTGCGAATTATTAAAGGTAACGCTTGAAAAGATTGTGGCGTTGCTTGTGTTGCGTGGATTATTGTCTTAATCCGGATGTTCAGTCCCTGTACTGTGGCTAACGCTGTATTTCGGAGGCTGGTTCTGTTCGGAGTTCAAAAGGTAGACATGCATGGTAGGTAGGCATGTTTTATTTTGGTAATTTTATGAAATCCCTGAGCTAATTGGTATTTTGGTCGCAGGTTTAGAACGATATTAATTAGACAAGAATAGTGTTCAGACTTATCTGAATAGAGTCTATTCTTGACCAGATGTAGATCTGCACACGCAGACCTTAGTTTTCGTGGATACTCGTATGGCTGGTCCATCAATTCAAATGTGGACACTCGCGATTTGGCTGGTTCATCAATTCAAGGTCGCTCAGCGAGGTATGGAACGGGCTATGCTCGGAGTCTCTCCGAGCATAGCCCCCAGAGAGACCGGATCCGGAACGAGGTGATCCGGCAGAGAAACAATTTTTGACTTAGCTCACAGAATATGCACGCAGATTTGAATGGTCCTGCCATAATAACCGTAGAACAAATGACCGTTGAGGTAGACGCGTTCTTGAGTGGAGACCCCGAATCAGCTAACGCAAGGTGGAGGCTTTCAGGCTAAGCAGAGCGACGACCTTCACAGGGTGGCTGGTAGCACCTGGATTAGAGCTGTCGAAAATCGAGCTAAACGACATGCAGTTGGAGAGGCCTATGTCAAGTAGTGCAGTGCTGTAGGATGATGCTGATAATGTCATGATATCTTTTGATACTTATCACAATACTCAAAAACACTGTTCACAACAGCTCTTATCCTATGATCCACCGCGGAATATTTCGTAACACTCTAGCAAGAAAATCAAAATATTATTAAATGTCAAAAAGTCTCTTCTCTGTGCCAGGTGTGCCACAGATAAAACTTTACAACTAGTTATTTCTTTTCTACAACTTTTCTTTTAAAATATTTTGATAAACTAATAGTTTTTCCATGTACAGTATGCTCCAATGCTGCTTAGGCACGGTATGGTTGAAATTTCTGTGAACATGCTTCGCGCCGTCCCCGCGCCCGCGCCGCAGGCCCGTATTTACATATGTGTGTGTACACTTGCTAACGTCAAACGAAACAAAACATATCGTCATCGCTTTTTCACACGCGCGGCGTAATTACGTATGACCTTGGTTGGTTCATACCACTGCTAAAATTCACAACTTCATAACAAGTACTGCTAGCGGATAACGTAGCGTATAGGATTAGTAAACACGCAGGCCTGGGTTCGAATCTCGAGATGGAACTTTGATTTATCTTTTCAACAATAATCTTATCTTTTTTTATTATTCGATAAATTAATACACGAGAATAATAATGTAATATTTGTTTTATTTGTATTATTATATTGTTATTGAAATATGCGGGGTAAAAATAAAAAAAAATTATTCGTTATAATTTGATAAATAAACTTTTAAAACAGTTTATTTTCTCATAAAGAACAATTTATTGAAGTAAAGCAGGTAATCAGTGAGCTACGACCATTAGACTTAACATATTGTAACTATCTTAGTAATAAAATAATATTGTGCTTTAATTGCGGATATAGCTTAAGTATTCATTTTCAAAATTCATTTTGAAAAGAAGATTGAAACTATAAACCTCAAAATAATCCTTATTACGGATATGACACAATAATATTTTAATATTACTAAAATCAATTTGTAATTTATAACTTAATACGTTGTATAACCCCCATTATTATCCATGCTATCAAGTAAACGCTGGCGTATGGATCCTGTAATGTTTAAACATATATCTTCATATCTCCTTGCAAAGCAACTTCATCTGGTTACCTACCAGTGGTTGGTTAAAACCACTTGTTTCTTATTCACTGACTATACTCTTCCTTATATCTTTTGACCCTCCGACTCACAGTAGGTAATTTCTCTAAAACAAAAAAGGAATATTGTAAGGCTACTAGCAAAATTATAACATATTAAGTAGATACTTATTACTTTTTTAAACAAAATTATTTTGAAAATAGTTCAAATGTTACAAAATTATTATATTATAATTTATACATAATGCTACATTCATCATTCCAAAAGTAAATAAATAAACTCTTGGAAATATTATTTATTTTTTTCTTCTATTTAGACCCTATGGTAAATATAAAACGTTTAATAAAATAACTACAAGGATCAGCAGTTAAACTTTAATTAGCTAAATGTTAGATAAAATAATTAAATCATAATACTCACAGTCAGTCCGGTTTCATCAATTATTTGTGATATAATATTAAGTCCACTTTTACGCTGCGCGATAATATCCGCTTTCATCTCAAAGCTTACATTTCAAAATGAACTATTACACAGCTATTATAATAGATTAAACACACGTCACTAACCCACAATATCAAAAACCAACCAAGAACGAACAACATTCTATTAGACGCGGTGAATGAGCCGTAAGTTACCTGCATCTGTCTACCATACCTAATTTATTTATTTAGATTTCTGTGGGTATACTCATAAAGTTTTACGAATTATGTGAACAAGACGAACATGACACGGAACTATATTCAAAAGCGTGATTATTCGAGTAATATGCGGGTGTGTGTGTCAAATTACTCATTAAAAGAAGGTCGTAAGTCAAACTAAACGTTAAGCAATGAGTTTTAAAATTGCCTATGGACTTTTGGCGTGGATAGTACTTTATATGCTGCACCGGTCGACCTAATGCTGAGTGATGGCTCGTTTGCCCGGATTTGACGTAATTTTTTTTGGTTCTTTTCATCCCCTCCTTTTTATGAGATAGGTACTTGGAAAACTTTAACAGGGAGAAGGCGTGTTCGCCCAGTCAGGTGGCAACTGGCCATCATATTCGTTCTCAGACCCTCCGTGCAAAAACTTGGGCATTAAGGTCAGAACATAGGCAGGAAGAGCAATAACAAATATAACTCTTAATCCATTTTAAGAAGGTCTATTTTCTTTTGCACAAATCAATCTCCGTAAAGCAATCATCTTTTAATTTGTTCTGTAAGTTGTTAGAAACTGTACCTACAATGGATGAATCGAATTTATTCGAAGAGTTTCAATTAAAAACAGATAAGGGTACGGAAAACTTCTAAAGCTGAACCAGAGTAATTCCTTTTAAGTCAGCTTCGGACAACGTGTAGGTAATGATGACAGCCGAATGATATTCAGTACACACATTCAATCTTGCCGTGCGAATCATTTTCTTTGTGCGTGATGGTGATCATTTTTATTCCGCCTGTTTTCCTAATCTTTTCGATCCTTTGATGCAGCAGAAGCTTTCTGTTCCTCTTCTTATTTTTCCACAAACAATTTTTATTAAAGATCGAAGATTGTCCTTATCGGATTTAGGATACAATACGATATATACACACACACGTACCTTGATATAGAACCTTCCTTTCTAGCTACAATATGATTTAAATATTGCAAAATAGTGCACAAGTAAAAGCTTTCCGCCCGACTTTACGAGCACAGTGACCCACTTTCCTTTTCCGCGAGAACAAGCAGCTGATAGACTATTTTTTCCTGCCGAAAATCAACAAGAATTCAAACAAATACGTGTAATGTTAGACCATAGTGTCTTTATTGTCACTAGCACTTGATACTTTATCGTCAAGTTCGTAGGAAGTAATAAAACGAAGTTGCTCCTTAGCCCAGTTTAGTGTCGTCTTCAATAATCCTCACAAATAAACAACTTGAAGACAAACTTTTTGGACTCAAAATTTCTTCAAGAATATATTTTGATGTGTTTACTACGTGGGACCGGTGGGACACAGGCAATGTCCTGAGTTTTTTGTCTAGTTCGTAGTTGTTGCTGTGATTAATTTGTAAAGAGAAAAACTTTGTATGTTCGTTCCTACGACTAATATGTTTTCCTTAACCCCGACTTACCTGCCTCATTTACTCGCAGTTTATCAGATCCACCCTGAAGATTATTTGTAATTACGGCTTTGTTCTTAGAAAACATTTCCTCAAAGGAATCCATAGTAACTTTTAGTTTCTGAGAATAAAACAACACACAAATCTGTATCAACATCGCCACTAGAACAAGTCTACAATAGTATTAGTCAAACAAGTTTGCAACAAAGGCTAAGCGTCACCAACTTGCGTCATCGCTGTGATATGAACAACCTTAGCTCTAAATAGATAAGTACAGAAGGCCGGCTTCATACAACGAGCGAAAAAGCACGCACACTTAGACCCGCGTCCAAGTATTGCGAGTGCAAGCGCACTCGCGACTGGCATTTTTTTCAGAACGTACGGTACGCGTCTATGTGTGCCTGCGCCTGCTTTCGCTCGTTCTATGGAGCCGGCCTTCTGTACTTATCTATTCAATGGCACTGTATCGCTTAGCATCCGAACTAGTTCCGAGCTTCATGCGAACAGCTAACTAATTAATAAGGCAGACAATCACAACTTCCAAACTTATGTCACAGTTGTTTAGTATTGAAATATATGATGCGGACATACAGGTATGTAGGAAATTCACGAAACATTATGAAATGTGGACTTAAAAAGTAACTTTTGGTGGATTTTATTTACAATTGCTGTCAGAACCCTCTGAGAACTCAGGCGAATTTCAGTGAAAGTCTCAGACTCTAGTGCTTGAGCTTCACGATCGGCAGTGAGACGTATTTCTCGTTCTTCCTGTGTTTCCTGAGACCGAACATTTGCTGTCCGAACCCTCTGAGAACTCAGACGAATTTCCCTATCAGTGAAAGTCTCAGACTCACGCGATAGCGCGTGAGCTTCGCGAACGACAGATAAACGTGCCTTTCGTTGTTCCCCGTTTTCCCTATTTCGAGTTGTCATCATTCGAGAACGATTTGAATTCAGTCGAGATTCTCGCTGAGTCGAAGTTTCTGCAGCACGAAACCTAGCCTGGTGCAGAGAGCCTTTTGCCTCACGACCTTCCTCAGATTCCTGTGATCGAACTAATCTCATCCTTTTAGCATTTCTGCTACATTGGGAGAGGTTGGATCTTCTTCGAGGCATTCTTACAATAAAATAGTACTTACTACTTAACACACAGTTATTTAGTAAACACGTACTATCGTAAACAATTAAATTATAAATACTTACAGATTATTATACAGTCTAAAATTATCACAGTTTAAGTAATAAGTGTTAAGACGTGTAAACCAAACGTCATTATCATCATCATTTCAGCCGATAGACGTCCACTGCTGGACATAGGCCTCCCACAGTTTTGGGGGGGGTTTGCCATAATCGCCACGCTTGGCAGGCGGGTTGGCGATCGCAGTATGGTATGGTGGTGGAATGCATAGAGAACGCTGCTGCCCATTCTCCGGTGAGACCCTTAGTCGCCTTTTACGACACCCACGGGAAGTAAGGGGTGGTGCTATTCTTCTACACAGACAAACGTACTAACTTTATAAAACAAAAGAATTGCTAGAAAAAATAATTACTAACCTAAGCTAATGAACTTATACTTAATAAAGAAAATCAAGAAAAGAAATGCCTAACCTATACCAAATACTTATAATATTTATATACAAACCCTAAATACAAATTAAGATAAGTATACCGAAAATCAGGGAAAGAAATGCCTAACCAATAATAAATGCTTACAATATTTATTTACAAAACCCTAAATAAAAATTAAGATAAGTAAATACCCAATAATCAAGGAAAGAACCGCCTAACCTATACCAAATACTTACAAAATTTTAAAGAAAATTAAGAAAAAGAACCTAACCTACAAACCCTAAAATATAAATAAATGAAATGTGCAAACAGTCAGTATTCAAGTGAATCGCAATAATCGAATCCAACTATTCGCCTATACTCTCCAGGATACGTGCGTTCGCTACGAATAACTGAATCCTTATGGCAGCGGCGCGTTTTCTTTTGAAATGGTCATCTCGCAGTTCAACCTGAGGGGTTGTCGACTGCTTAACCTGGCTTTCCTGTGGATGTCTCAATAAATTAAGGCCTCCAGCCAGGGCATAATACACAACTTAACTACACAATATAAACTTAAAAACTAAGCGACTACACGCTAAGGGCACCACCTGTGGGGTACGGACCTCGGCTTAGGGCGTCGCTGGGAGAGGGCAGCAAGGGACAGGCTGGATCGGAATTATGGCAGCGGCGCGGCTCTCAGCGCGCTTTATACAAGGTGTAACGGAAAGGGGGTATCAACCCTGAAGGAGGTGAATGTGCTCATGAAACTGAACAAATTTCCCCAAAGAACATAGGTCGAAATATGAAAAACAATTTGGACCTCCCATAGTAATAGTAAATCATTGATGTGCTATTACTATGGGAGGTCCAAATTTTTTTTTTCATCTTCATTCACCTCCTTCAGGGTTGATACCCCTTTTCCGTTACACCTTGTATATATAGCCAAGGACGCGCAGGCGCGAGGCGTTTACGTACTCTGATAGAATACCTTAACAAATGTTCGCCGTGATTCTTTAAATTGACATAACTTTTTTATTTATCAACCGATTGACATGAAGTAAACACTAAATGTTAAGTGAAGCTTACTACAATATATTAGTGAAAACCGCATCTAAATCGAATAAGCCGTTTCTGATATTAGCGTGCACAAACACAGCAGACAAACAGACAAACAGATAAACAGACAAAAAAAAATTTAATTACATTTTCGGGTTCGGCATCGATATAATAACAACCCCTGCTACTTTTTTTTAATATATTTCCATTGTACAGACACCACTTTTCTACAATTTTATTATATGTATAGATATTTTTCATCCCCCATCACGGAAAGAGTATTTTTGCTCTTCGGTATCTGAGTACAAAAGCCGTTTTTATCGAATTATTCCGTTCTGATCCCCTGAACCCCCCTCCACCCCCCCCCCCCCCCCCGCTAGAGGATAAAGTAAATTGAATTTAGAACATCGCGTACACTAAGTTTGTGAATTCAAAACATCATTAAACCTATTTACTTATCCCTCCATGGTGCCAACGCCGCGACGTTATCATACAACCTTTTTTAATTTCTTAAAAACTCAGACTCGGAACCTTCTTGGTGTACTTTTTTAATTTGTTTTGCACGTGCCATTTTCTTTTAACGTCATATTGTTAAACCCTTAGGTTAGAAACAAGAAACTTGAAAACAAGTGATAAACCTAAAATTAGTGGTTCTAGCGACGAAGAAGTTTATTTGACGCCAACAGAATTGACTGAAACTGTTAATAATGCGCAAATGAGCTGTCTCCCTCAACAATCACGCGAGAAGTATTTGAAACAGTACGATATGTTTAAGACGTGGCGACTAGCTAAAGGAGCCAAAACTTTTTCAGAAAACGTTTTGCTGGCATATTTTATTGAATTATCCGAGACCAAGAAAAAAGCACTCTATGGAGTACGTATTCAATGCTAAAAGCAACAATAAAGATGAAAAAGACATACATATCGACATCTATCCTAAATTTGTGGCATTTTTAAAAAGAGCCTCATCTGGTCATCAACCAAAAAAATCTAAGGTTTTCACAGCATCTGAAATTGAAAAGTTTCTTAACGAAACACCTGATTCAAAACCTGAATCCGTATATTTGGCTACAAAAGTAAGTCAGTTGCATAATCAGTATCTACTTAAGTATATTAATCAATTACTTAACATAATCTAATACGTACTTAGTAGAAGTTGATAGGCATAATTATGCATGCATATCAATTTTATTAATGTATCTACTACAATACTCTTTACGTTACAGGTTGTTCTTATTATTGGTATAAACAGAGCATGTCGAACTAATGAACTTACACAACTTAATATCAAAAACATTGAGAAACATTCAGATGACTTACTATTAATCAATTTAGCTAATACAAAGAGACCGCAACTTCGTCATTCGCAAGGAATACGTAACAATTGTTGAGAAATATCAAGCCTTACGCCCGCCTAACACTTCAACCAATCGATCTTTTCTACAATATCGCAACGGAAGGTGTGTTAGACAGCCAATAATAATAAAATTTCTAATAAAATTGGGTGTATCCCACGAGAAATAGCAACATTTCTTGAACTTCCAGAACCGCTATTGTACACGGGTCATTGTTTCCGACGAACTTCAGCCACACTTTTGGCCGAATCAGGAGCTGATCTCCTGTCCCTTAAGCGCCAGGCTGGAAGTCCAATGCGGTTGTAGAGGGATACATAGAGAATTCCATCAAAAATAAGTCTAAAATATGTAAAGGCATCTTATGAGCCGTTACACTGAAAGAGCCTCAGTCAGATCCTTGGACTGGCCCTTCTACATCAAAAATGAGCCGTTACGAAACACCTAAACATCGCCCTCTCTCGCCAACATTTACGACAAGGGAATCCGATGAATCGATACAACTATTAAGTATGAAAGCTAATTCACCATAACTCAATGCCTGTGTTATTTATTACTAGCTGTGCCCGCGACTTCGTCCGCGTGGAATAGTGACTTTTCGGGCAGCATATTTTGAATTACGTATACCGTCTACAGACCGGGCATTTGCTGTCCGAACCCTCTGAGAACTCAGGCGAATTTCAGTGAAAGTCTCAGACTCTAGTGCTTGAGCTTCACGATCGGCAGTGAGACGTATTTCTCGTTCTTCCTGTGTTTCCTGACACCGAACATTTGCTGTCCGAACCCTCTGAGAACTCAGACGAATTTCCCTATCAGTGAAAGTCTCAGACTCTAGTGCTTGAACTTCACGATCGGCAGTGAGACGTATTTCCCGTTCGTTCTGTGTCTCCTGGGCTCCCAGAGAGTACGGACAACAAATGCTCAATGCATTTGTTGTCCGTACTCTCTGGGAGCTCAGGCGGGTTTCCCTGACAGCAAAAGTCTCAGACTCACGCGATAGCGCGTGAGCTTCGCGATCGACAGATAAACGTGCCTTTCGTTGTTCCCCGTTTTCCCTATTTCGAATTGACATCATTCGAAAACGATTTGAACTCAGTCGAGATTCTCGCAGAGTCGAAGTTTCTGCAGCACGAAACCTAGCCTGGTGCAGAGAGCCTTTTGCCTCACGACCTTCCTCAGATTCCTGTGATCGAACTAATCTCATCCTTTTAGCATTTCTGCTACATTGGGAGAGGTTGGATCTTCTTCGAGGCATTCTTACAATAAAATAGTACTTACTACTTAACACACAGTTATTTAGTAAACACGTACCTACTATCGTAAACAATTAAATTATAAATACTTACAGATTATTATACAGTCTAAAATTATCACAGTTTAAGTAATAAGTGTTAAGACGTGTAAACCAAACGTCATTATCATCATCATTTCAGCCGATAGACGTCCACTGCTGGACATAGGCCTCCCCCAATTTTGGGGGGGTTTGCCATAGTCGCCACGCTTGGCAGGCGGGTTGGCGATCGCAGTATGGTATGGTGGTGGAATGCATAGAAAACGCTGCTGCCCATTCTCCGGTGAGACCCTTAGTCGCCTTTTACGACACCCACGGGAAGTAAGGGGTGGTGCTATTCTTCTACACAGACAAACGTACTAACTTTATAAAACAAAAGAATTGCTAGAAAAAATAATTACTAACCTAAGCTAATGAACTTATACTTAATAAAGAAAATCAAGAAAAGAAATGCCTAACCTATACCAAATACTTATAATATTTATATACAAACCCTAAATACAAATTAAGATAAGTATGTATACCGAAAATCAGGGAAAGAAATGCCCAACCAATAATAAATGCTTACAATATTTATTTACAAAACCCTAAATAAAAATTAAGATAAGTAAATACCCAAAAATCAAGGAAAGAACCGCCTAACCTATACCAAATACTTACAAAATTTTAAAGAAAGTTAAGAAAAAGAATCTAACCTACAAATCCTAAAATATAAATAAATGAAATATGCAAACAGTCAGTATTCAAGTGAATCGCAATAATCGAATCCAACTATTCGCCTATACTCTCCAGGATACGTGCGTTCGCTACGAATAACTGAATCCTTATGGCAGCGGCGCGTTTTCTTTTGAAATGGTCATCTCGCAGTTCAACCTGAGGGGTTGTCGACTGCTTAACCTGGCTTTCCTGTGGATGCCTCAATAAATTAAGGCCTCCAGCCAGGGCATAATACACAACTTGACTACACAATATAAACTTAAAAACTAAGCGACTACACGCTAAGGGCACCCCCTGTGGGGTACGGACCTCGGCTTAGGGCGTCGCTGGGAGAGGGCAGCAAGGGACAGGCTGGATCGGAATTATGGCAGCGGCGCGGCTCTCAGCGCGCTTTATACAAGGTATAACGGAAAGGGGGTATCAACCCTGAAGGAGGTGAATGTGCTCATGAAACTGAACAAATTTCCCCAAAGAACATAGGTCGAAATATGAAAAAAATTTTGGACCTCCCATAGTAATAGTAAATCATTGATGTGCTATTACTATGGGAGGTCCAA
The DNA here is from genome assembly GCA_916614155.1 of Mesoligia furuncula. Classification (NCBI taxonomy): domain Eukaryota; kingdom Metazoa; phylum Arthropoda; class Insecta; order Lepidoptera; family Noctuidae; genus Mesoligia; species Mesoligia furuncula. Next base: position 926,902 of record OU744792.1, read on the forward strand.
ATTTTTTTTTTCATCTTCATTCACTTCCTTTAGGGTTGATACCCCCTTTCGGTTACACCTTGTATATATAGCCACGGACGCGCAGGCGCGAGGCGTTTACGTACTCTGATAGAATACCTTAACAAATGTTCGCCGTGATTCTTTAAATTGACATAACTTTTTTATTTATGAACCGATTGACATGAAATAAACACTAAATGTTAAGTGAAGCTTACTACAATATATTAGTGAAAACCGCATCTAAATCGAATAAGCCGTTTCTGATATTAGCGTGCACAAACACAGCAGACAAACAGACAAACAGATAAACAGACAAACAGACAAAAAAAAATTTAATTACAATTTCGGGTTCGGCATCGATATAATAACAACCCCTGCTACTTTTTTAGGGTTCCGTAGTCAACTAGGAACCCTTATAGTTTCGCCATGTCTGTCTGTCCGTCTGTCTGTCCGTCCTCGCTTAATCTCTGTGACCGTTAGCACTAGAAAGCTGAAATTTTGTAGGAGTACGTATATCAGTTACGCCAACAAAGTAGTAAAATAAAATTTTGGAAAATATTTTTTTTTAGGGTAACTCCCCTACATGTGAAGTGGGGATGAATATTTTTTTCATCATCTACCCCATCGTGTGGGGTATCGTTGAATAGGTCTTCTAAAATGGCTTAGGGGTTGCTTAAATTATTTTTCGATTTAATGCTCCATTTACGAAATATTAAAGATTAAAGTGCAAATTTTTGTTCCAGTAGGGCGTCCCCCCCCCTCTAAAAGCTAAACTACTAGCTTGAAAAATCTGGAAAAATTCTCGATGAAAGTGCATTTCATGAACTTTAAAGGAAAAGTATAGCGGTTAAGATAACTTTATTAGTTTAGCAGTAATAGTCGTTGAACTTGGGTGTTGGATAATTTTGTACCAAATACAAAATCCTTAGCATTAATCCTTTAAAGTGACTAAGATGAAGTAGTTGCTTGTTTATAATGGGTAAAGACTTGCATTGAAAACCAAAATATGTTTTTTTTTTTACCTATTCGGAATAAAGAACAACAGAATCGTACTACATTGTGATAACGGGCTACTACGGAACCCTACACTGTGCGTGGCCCGACACGCACTTGGCCGGTTTTTTTAATATATTTCCATTGTACAGACACCACTTTTCTACAATTTTATTATATGTATAGATTATATGAATATTTCTAGTGAATAGGTCGTTGGTGTACCTTTTAAATATAAATAAATAAAAGATAGTTTACCGAAAAACGGTACACAAATCACTAACACCAACATTTCAGTATTACAAAAATATTACACTCAACTTAAGTAACTGTAGCCACGTTACTTTCAATTTTTCTTAATTATACCTAAGTATTATTTGTTATAATTTAAAGACTATTCTGTAATACATAGCTATCATAATAAACTGAAATAAAAGTATCTTGTTATGGTAAATGATTTTTTTTTTGCATTTAGTAATGTCCTCGCTGAGGTGGGATGAAAAGTTACGTGTTGCACTCGAGTGCAAACATTTTTCACCTCGTGCTCGTTTGATTCCCTCGCTAACGCTCAGGATTCTAATTTTTAGAATCCTTCGCTTGCTCGGTCATCAAAATTGAGCATGCGGTTAAAAAACAACTTTGCACTCTTGTTTACCAAATAACTATTATCGTATAAGTTTTTTTTTTTTGTGTTTGTGTTCGTTATGGTGCTCCCACACTGCTGTTATAAAATGTTTACAAACATTTTCTAACATTGTGATCTAATACATTTAATCAAAAAGGTTTTCAGAAATCAGAAAGGTTTTCATGTTAGGTGATGTTAGTAAACATTTTATAACAGCAGTGTGGGAGTACCAATACGACTTCAAAACTATACACAAATTACAAACTCCAAAAGTTTGAATTCTTATCATTTCAGACGTTTGTTTGCCTATTTGCATAAAAAAGACCAGAACTACATTAATAAAAACAAACGCTCAATCTCTAACTAATTACTAACACCGCAAACATTTCCGCTCTATTATTACAATAACTCACAAGCAAGTTTTCATTCGACAGTACATTTATGTAGGTAGAAGTCAGGAGCGGCGCTCAAAGCCGTAGTAGTTGTACAACGATGCATTTATGCAAATGGCGGCCGCAAATCTGATGAGCCGCGCTTACACCGACGGGTAATCGCTTTCGACGCCACTGTACGGAAAATTTGCAATTTCATTAAATAAGCTGAAAAGTCTTTAAATGTTTGGCTTGTTCGAGAGTTGTGAGTTGACGGGGTAGAGGATTATGGTTGTTCGAAATAACCTAGTGGCTCTGCCACTATAATATGTAAAATTGGTACAGAATTTTGTATCCAAGTGCTTCTAAGCGGATTTGCATAGGATTACCAGAAATAAAGTAGAACAGAGGTAGTTCGATTATTTCTGATAATCCTATGCAACTCTAGTCTAAGTCTTACGTCTTTAGTCCTATGCAAATCTAGTTAATCCTTTTGTTCATATGACTACAACAACACTGTATTTAACAGGCAAGATTCGAATCTACACAGTCAATAATATCTAATGTTGATTACAAAAAGAGTCTACGGCTGAGCTCCATCATTGAAAAATTGATAGTTGATACTAAAGATATTGCAATATCTATTCATCCAGTTGGCATAGTTCACCTAAATCTGAGTTTGCAAAATCTTTCAACCTCTAGTTGAATACTAAACTAAGAGTAGATGTATTGAAAGGGATATGAATAAGAAATGGTTTTCCAATACCTGTGTTATTTGGGAGCTGGATTATTTAAATGGTGTTTGATAAATTATGTTGTATCCGTTCTAGTTATTGCGTTTCCGGCTTACTAAAGTTGTGCTGTTTGTATTGTTGTAGATTCTAAATTATTAAAGATGATAAACAGAATGATGGTTCTGGTTAGGAATAGACGTACCTAATTAACTACTAATTCTATTCTTTCGGTTTTCTAATTTCTCCAATAATTTAAGTCGGTAGAAATGACGTTTCTACCGATTACAACAATAAAGACAAAGCGTAATACGTAGGTTGGTTTTTATTTGGTGACCGTTTCGTTCCCGAATATACATATATTGCTTTTGAAATACACTGACAAGATAAATACTTGTGTTCAAACAATATGTAAAGCAATACTTTTATCTGAGCATTGGATCGCTGGCATTTCAAGTTGATGAAACATTTTACAACCAGCTATTTGATTCTGTGTTCTGATATCTTGTTTGAAATGTTTGACATAAATACAAAACATAAAGAGCTTTGTCCTTAGAACAGAGAACAGAAAACGTAAAAGTGCAGGAAATCGGATTGCGGTCACTTGCGGTTGGTCCCGGAAATAACCAGGGAGTGATACCGACGGGCGCGGTGCGGAATAAATTGTGTTTACTTTGTATTTTACAATGTTGTTATTGATTTACATGTCTAGATAATAATGTTTGTACAGGCAAATGATTGTTTAGCAAATTGACTAGCTTGAATAAATCAAATTAAGTCCGTATATTCAAAAAACAACAGGCAATTTTTATCCTATACCGTGTGGAATGGCTGTAAAACTGCAATTGACGTCTGCTTAACAATATTTTTTTTTAATTATATCTTCCTGCTACATGTAAATAGCAAAACACGACATGTGTGTGTATGCTTCTATCGATTAATAGGCGCTATAGTCATGTTCAATTCACTTGACTTCAGTTTACAAAAAGTAAACAAACACACACTGGTGAACACGGAAGTGACGTCTCGGTAAAGTGTGACATAACTTGTATCATATCTTAATAAGGTACTAACTCTGTTCATAAACTGTGTTAAGTTTTACGTCGAGCCGTAAGCAACAGTGTTGCTAGTACGTTACTGTTACTGCTTCTATAAAAACGAACTGCAAGTCAGTTCACTGCCACTAACATTATATTTAATGCGTGTCTGTGTGGTCCAGACTGCGAGCAGACCATCACGTCATTTCCCTTGGGTGCTGTAAAAGAAGGAATTATTATCTGGACAGGATTAGTGACTGGAATCGTCGTGACGACAGTAATGTCTCCACTGTAACGTAACATCAACCCTGCTTTCTCAGAAGGAATAGGAGACACCCACATGTTGTTAATTATCTTTAAGTTCTGCGTACACGGGGGCGCACTTATTGCCAATAATCCAGATTTTGGGCTAAGAAATTACCGAATGGAAAACCAGATACCGACTTTTATCTACCTGTGAAAACTGAACGGAGTAAAATTGTTAAAAGAATAAACGAATTATAGTTTGTTTGTTTGTTGTGTTTGTGTTGTTGTTTGCTATTATCTGATACAAGTGTAAACAAACATAAACTTGTACGCAATCGCTCACTAAAGAGAATAACACATCTGTATTTAGAAGATGTTAACTTAGTATCCACCAGTTTTTCCAAGAATAATTGTTTGAATAACATTACTATACCTACATTGTAATTGAAAAATCATCGACGAGAACTGAGGTTACAAAATTAAAATAATGAAAAACATTTTTAATTTGATTTAAACTAAGAACTGTGGATTTAAGTAGATACTCAAATGATCAAATCAAAGCACTCAATTTGTAAGTAACGCTACAAATTCCCATCCACAGGTACGTTTTCTGATCCAATTGGTAACATTTTTATCAAATACTTTTTGAAGAGACTTTAAACATTAATGCTTTCCACAATTTAAGTTATACACCTAGACGGTAGTGATGTGTCAAACTGCCTGGAGCACACGACTAGTGAGGTAATACAACGTCAGAGATACGTCACACGCAGACACACGGTACGCCGCTCGGTTACGGGCGTGTTGTCGTACACGGAGTGACGGGAGTGACAAATATAATGCTTAATAGTAACAGGGGCAAAATCCATCACATCTTATTGAATGAAAACACCGTGGTAGTCGAAGTGTAACAAGCAAGTTAATAGTAAGTTACTGAACAAAGGAGACGTCAAATATCTACAACCTACTGATTTCAATAGCTACAGCTTTTCTAATCGTTCGGTAACAATAATACATTTTGTTTTATCATAGAATTACTCATTTATATTTTCCTGCTAGTTTCTGTCACTTCACACACGTCCCACCTGACGTAAGACGTCTTAAGTTCGGAAGATGAATGTGAATACCGTGGCTCTTATTGGGTGAACGCTAAACAAATTATGTAGATTGCTTTACCTAAGTGTGGTTCTTCTTTCTTTATATTTTTAACCGGCTTCAAAAAAGGAGGAGGTTCTCAATAAAAATATTTTTTTTAATGTATGTTCGAGCATAACTACGTCTTAGATAGACGAATTTGCAAAATTCTCTCATTTTTATATATTTTTTAAATTATTATTTTATGCTTCAGGGGTGCTCCCGTGTAAATTTTATGAACTTTGCTTGGGTAGTTCTTGAGTTAGCTTCAATAATACGATTTTTTTTCACGTTTTAATAACTTCATGTCACTGATGTTCACATAGCAAGTAGTGTTAAATGAATTTGTGTGGTGTAGGTACAACTAAAAAAAGGTATTTAAAAAATAAAAAACCCGACTGCGGTAAAAAACTGAAATCTAAAAACAAGCCCGTTTTAAAATAAATAAAAGTTGGAAGCAGGCGGGACCCATTTGAATTTGAAAATATAATGAAAATGACCTGCTTCCAACTTTTATTTAATTTAAAATGGACTTGTTTTTAGCTTTTCAGTTTTTTACCGCAGTCGGGTTTTTTATTTTTTTAAACAACTATTTTTTTAGTTTTTCAGACTGGCTAAAGTAGATTCATCTTTTATGGGGTACTGTTTAAAATGTTATAATAAAATACCACCCCAAATTCGTCAACTGAATGAGACAAAATTCAAGTCTTGTATAAAACGCACACTATGCAGTCAGGCGTATTATAAGTTAGGGGATTACATCGCTGACAAAAATGCCTGGCTCATTTTATTATATATTTTCAAATTCAAATGGGTCCCGCCTGCTTCCAACTTTTATTTGAAACATGATGCTGACAAACTCAAGCACGCAGTCGAGCTCTCTACATCCGGACTTACCGCCAACGAACCAAATAAGCGCAAACCTCGGATCGTGGTTGTAGGTGTGCCGACTACTTTGGCTGAAACTGAAGTCTTCAGGTGCATTTATGAACAGAACGTAGCCGATAAGTTTCCAGCAATGCCTATGGAGTCCTTTTTGAGCATAGTTAAATTAAGCCACAAATCTGGGAAGAAAGATGCGTCGACCTGTAACTACGTCATTGAAGTTACAGCCAATATACGTAAAGCCCTATTATCCCAATCAAGGCTTTTTATAAATTGGACGTCATGCCCTGTCAGGGACTTCACCTTGGTCACAAGATGCTACAAATGCCAACAATATGGTCATGCAGCAAAAACGTGCAGAGAGCTAAAATCTACGTGTGGTCATTGCGGTGAAGAAGGACACTCGATGTCAGAGTGCGCAAAGAAAGCTGACACACCGAAATGTGCAACTTGCTCACGCTTTAGAAAGCCCAATAACCACAAAACGGGAGATGCCGAGTGCCCTGCTAGGAAAATAGCGGAATACAGATACATCAACTCTATCGACTACGAGGGCGCCTAGAGCGTCATACTTAAGGCCAGACTTCCGGGTTTACTGCCTGCTGCTGACTCAACAAAACACTGCACTGGCCTACAAACCCTCGATTTTGTTGATGTTTAAGCAAAAACTGAGAAAACACATTGCCTCGAACGTGATTTAATTTTGTGCAACATTGACTTTAACCCACATACCAATTTCTGCTGACGCAAAATCGTATCATATGTGTTTAGCTAAGTTTTAAAGTGCAAGAAAGTTTTTTACGCTGACTCCACAATTCGTATACAATAGGACTTTTTGTTATTTTGATGTTTAAGGGAAATAGTATTTAAATAAACTAGGTATAAAATAATGAATTAAGTAATTTTGTCATTATTTCAAGATTTCTAATGTTAAGTATTGTTAAGAATTTTATAGTCCTACAATTACCATTAAGTATGCTCATGCCGCCTGTGATACAGGTTTACCCTAGTACAGGCATCTAACATTATTATACTTTTGTAAATAATTTCTAAGACTTTATGTAATAATTTTACCAATTTTAATACTGAATAAAACATTATTATTATTATTATTATTATATTATTTAATTTAAAATGGACTTGTTTTTAGCTTTTCAGTTTTTTACCGCAGTCGGGTTTTTTATTTTTTTAAACAACTTTTTTTTATTTCCAGCTATTTAGTTTACAAAATAAATGTGAAAGATTTCGCAGACAATTTAGTTCTTGGTACGTGTTTTTTACGACTTTACACATCGAATTACTTTTAACCGTATAAGTTGTATATATTTTTGTAATCACCTTTTAAAACCCTTTATTTTGAAAAAAAAAATTTTTTGAAGACATAATGTTGCGCAATAATTCGGCCATTTTGATTTTTTTTCAATTTTGATATACCCAGTGTCACTCTCACAATTAAGACAAATCTAACGGCACCTTTCAAGCTGAAATCGATCAAGCCGTTTAGGCTACAGGGCGTGCTAAAGAAATATACATACATACATACATACACTCGAAAAACATAACCCTCCTTCTGACGCAGTCGGGTAAAAAGATGTAAATTTTCCTTACATACATGATGTTTTCGTAGATATAATGACAAGGCACCGTCATGATGTTATTTTCCTTAAACAGTTCCCTTAAAGAATCGCGCCTGCAGAGATTATATAAGGCTCTGATAGCTCTTTTCTGCAGAATAAAAATAGAATCGATGTCTGCAGCCATTCCCCAAAGTAAAATACCGTAAGACATGATAATATGAAAGTAACTTAAATAGACAAGTCTCGCGGTATCTACATCAGTAAATTGACGGATTTTACATCTGACAGCATAACCTACTGAACTTAGCCGTCCTGCAAAAGATGTTAAATGAGGACCCTATTGTAGCCTTGAGTCGAGCGTGATCCCTAGAAAAACAGTTTTATCAACGAATTCTACTTTCTCTTGATTCAATATTATCTCACAATCACTACTTTTGACATTTGGTAAAGAAAATCTTAAGTACTTATTTTTATTTCCATTGAATACTAAATTATTAGCAGTGAACCAATTTTGGACCTGCAGTAAGGCATTATTTACGTCGTCAAAATTTGTAGCACGTCTTTTTACCTTAAAAATTAAAGAAGTGTCATCAGCAAATAACACCATTTGTGGTAGATTTTTTAATAAATGGAGTAGATGATTAATATACACTAAAAAGAGGAAAGGACCCAATGTCAAGCCTTGTGGCATACCAATTTTTACTATTAAACCAAGTGAATTGACACCTTTTATTTGAAATTGTTGTTGTCTATCGTTTAAATAAGAACTAACTAAACTGAGCTCAAGTTTTCCAAGTCCGTAATGTCAAGTTTCAAAAGCAAGGTTTCGTGATCGACGCAATCAAATGCCCTGGAGAGGTCACAAAAGATTCCTATGGCATCTTTGGCCTCTTCCCACGCTTTAAGAATGTGTTTTAATAAAGTTAAACCGGCGTCGGTCGTACAACGTCCTTTGGTGAAACCATACTGTTGATCGTGTAGGATTTTTTTCGTGTTAAAATGATTGAGCATTTGATTAAGCATTATCTTTTCAAACACCTTGGTGACAACCGGAAAAATGGATACGGGTCTATAATAAATTATTGGTGTCTTTACTGTCTCCTGATTTGTAAAGTTGTATTACCTTACTGTATTTCATTAAATTGGGGAAGACTCCTTGAACCACGCACGAATTAAATACTAAGGCTAAGTAAGGCGCAATAGTCTCAATTATAGAGGCACATATCTTAATAGACATTTCTCAAAGATCTTTGGTCAATTTGATCTTAATTTGCTTAAAAACTTTAATTACTGTTAATATGAATAATAAAAATAACCAACTTCCAAAATAAACACTACAAAGTGAAAAATAACTTTAATTTTGGAAGTCGGTGTCAAAAAAAGAAAATGCGGGACCAACGACACGGACTTCCGACATTAAAGTTATTTTTCACTTTGTAGTTTCTTTTTTGGAAGTCAGTTGTTTTTTTTTTTTTTTTGTAAAAAAGTTTAAGATAAGATAAGATAAGATAAGATATTTTATTTTGCAAATACGGGTACAAGTCATGGTGGTAAATAATAAAAATACAGAAACAGCCATATTTTGCCAATTACAAGGCATGCAAAAGTATAGAAATTACAATTTAAATACATATTTACTATTCCATTACATAATATAATTCTAATGTTCAACTATTCAATTCATTCAATACATAACATAATTCTGGTTCATCAGTCAATAATATAATTAATGTCACAAATTTCTAATAGTCATTTAAATACAATATATAAAATAGTCAAACAATTTACTATTCCATTACATAATATAATTCTAATGTCAACTATTCAATTCATTCAATACGTAACATAATTCTGATTCATCATTCAATAATATAATTAATGTCACAAATTTCTAATAGTCATTTAAATACAATATATAAAATAGTCAAACAATTTCTTTTTCCAATAAAAAATCTTCAACCCTATAATATACTTTGTCTACTAAAAAGTTCCTAAGTCTTTTTTTGAATAATGTAAAATTATAGTCCTTCCAACAACTTGGTATTTTGTTATATATCACCGGTGCCATGCAGCAGACACCCTTGCGCATCAGAGTTGTTCTAGCACTAGGGATACATAGGCTACTATTGTCACGCCTATTCCGTGGAAATACGTCAGCCATTCGTGCGAAGCGATCCGGGTTTAATTTTACGAACACTGCCATTTCTAAAATGTACAAACTTGGTAGGGTTAATAATTTATATTTTTTAAAATATGGAACGCAGCTATCCGTGCTTTTCAATTTAAAAATAGACCGTATGCATCTTTTTTGTGCCTTAAATGCAGTTTCTTTTTCTGTTGAGTTGCCCCAAAAGATAACTCCGTATCGCAAATGGCATTCAACTATACCGTAGTACGCAGTAAGGCATGCATCCAGATTTACAATAGTCGATAAGGAATATAGAGCATATGCAGATGAACTTAGTTTCTTGCAAAGTAACTCAATGTGTTGTTTCCAGCAAAGTTTTTTATCTATTTCTAGCCCAAGAAATTTAGTACTAACTACCTCGTTAATTTTATTATCGTTATATTGCACATTGAGATTGTCCGTATCTGTCATGCGTTGGTTAAATTGGATTATTTTTGTTTTATTTAAATTTATTCTTAAGTTATTTTCCTCTAACCATTCTATAATCAATTTTAAGGAATTATTAATGTCAATTTGGTATGTATCAACGCTTTTCGAAGGTATTGTCACGGTACTGTCATCCGCGAATAGAGTCAATGGCTGTTCAATCCATTCCGGTAAGTCATTTATATATACTATAAATAACAAGGGACCCACTACACTACCCTGCGGTACCCCATAACTAACTTTTCGCACTTCTGATCTAAATATCTCGTCATGTTTATTAATTACATTTATCCTGTTGATTTCGGTTATTTGTCGTCTATTTTGTAAATAAGATTTAAAAAGTTCCAAAACATTACCCCTTATACCATATGCTTCCAGTTTTTTTAGTAGTGTGGGATGGTGGACATAATCAAATGCCTGCGTCATATCGCAAAAAATGGCGCAGACTGGGTTTCGTTTATCCACTTTATTTATAACATTATATATAAAATCATAAATCGCCATATTTATAGATTTTCTTGGTCTAAATCCTTTTTGTTGCTCACACAGAATATTATATTTGTCAAGATATTTATATAGCTCTTTGTGAATATATTTTTCAAAAATTTTTGAAATATTAGAAATCAGTGAGACTGGCCTATAATTTTCCACTAGCTCTCTGTTTTCCTTTTTAAATAGTGGTTTAACAATGGCAATTTTCAAAGCATCTGGGTATACACCAGCAGCTATACTGAGATTAAGTATATAACTTAAATGGACACACAATTTCTTAGCTACTGATTTAATCACATTCGTGGAGATGCCGTCGTAACCTACGCTCTTTGTGTTTTTCAGTGACATTATTATTTTAAATATATCATCTGGTACACTTGGTGCCATGAACATCGACTTACATCTTGTATTTATCTTACGTTGTGGTTTAGGCTGGCTACCGTCATTAATTATGGGCTGTATTTTGTCAACAAAGTAGTTGTTAAACGTATTAGAAATGTCCTTAGGATCTAATATATTATTATTATTAACTTTAATTTTAGCAATTTGATGTTTGGGAGTATTGAATTTCTTTCGGTTTATTATTTGCCACGTAGTTTTTGCCTTGTTTGTGGCTTTTTCTATTCTGTAGTTGTTTTGTGCCTTTTGTGTCAGGTTTATAATTTTTTTATATAACTTAGAATAGTTGTCCAACTTTATTTTATTGTCTCGGCTAGGGTTTAATCTCAATTGCCACAGAAGGTTTCTTTTCTTTCTGCTACATAATTTAACACCTTTTGACACCCATTTAGGTTTATTTATTACGTTTATTTTTACTCGAATAACCGGGAAACACAAGTCATAAAACAACTTGAAAGTTTCTATAAATGCATTATAAGCTATATTAGGATCGTTCGTATCGTATATCTCTGAGAAAGAAATATTTTGCATGCAGTGACGGAATTTAACTATATTTTCTCTACTGTAATCTCTTCTTGTACTATACCAATAGTTTATGGCACACGCCTTTGTAACGGGGCATTGAAGTAGCTGTGCTGTGTGATCCGATAATGCAAACTCTATTACTTCGCTTTTACATGCTTTACTAAAATTGTGCGCAAAATTGTCTATGCATGTCTGGCTGGCCATGCGAGTCGGCTGTTTAAATACCAAATGTAAATTATAGCTTAATAGTAGACACTCAAATGTAGCTGAAAGTCTATTGGACTTTAGTAAATCTATATTAAAGTCTCCTGCTATAACAATATTTTTCCCAGTTGTCTTTGATATCATTTGTAAAAGTCTCTCAAGCTTATTCAAACAATCATTATAATTATTTACATTTGGTACCCTATAAATACAGACGACAATTATCTTATAGCTTATAAGCTCAATGGCGCAACATTCAAAAATGCCAGAAGTTGATAATTTACCAATTTTAGGCAGTTCTTTCCATTTGTGGCCATTTTTCACAAGAATACATGCTCCCCCTCTTTTTTTCCCTTTTCTGCAATAAGACGACGCTAAACCATAATTGGGTACATACAACTGGCTCTCGTAGCCTTCCATAATGAAATGTTCGGTGATGCATATTACATCAATACATAGTTGTTTATCAGCTAGTTGATCTAGACATACTGATAAATCATCCGATTTTTTTAACAAACCTGCTATATTTTGATGTAAGATATTTATATATGACGGGGAAAGTATAGTGTGTCTCGTTATTATCAGCCATATTTGAATTAGAGTGGGCTACAGTGGGCTACAGTGGGTTGTGTGTTGGATAATGCGCAATAGAAAAACGGTTTACAGTTCAAATGAGATTATAATTTCACAAACAATCTAATCACGCTAGCAAATTACACACTAGGTAGGTACACGACACAACCAGATACGGAACGCCGACAGTTTCTGAGCACATGTTGCTCGTACGATGTCCAATGTCCAAGCGAGCTTCACCGTTCTTCTCGCGCTGCCTTCCAGCGTCGACCCCCCACGAACTCAGGCCAGACTCTGTCAACGCCACCAGATGGCGCTAGCGTTCCGATTCCGGTTGTCAAGTCAGCTCCCGTTCTAATGACGTTTCCGACACGGTCATCCTGCGATACACACGTCCTCGTGTGTTAATCTGTAAACAAACATACCCGCAAAGTATCACATAGCTCGGTCACTCCTGACCAATATGGTACAGGCAAAAACACAATGAAAATTCGAACAACCTAAAAAATTGCAGAGTTCAGAGCATTACTCATTATTTGATTAACAAATCTCAAGATCACTAACTAAATAATCAACTAAGGTGCATGTGTCTCATACTATCAAGTAACCTCCAGTTACTCAACCATTCATTTGCGCATCCCCTCGGATCGCCAAGTCACTCACGGACTTTGTGGTTTCTCACAAAACCCTACACAACACACACACACACACACACGACTTAATCTCTGCTCTGTTTCATCAACAAGACTTTTACTTGGCTTTCCTCAAATTCGTCAGTAATACTCTGATCCCTTGGCCTGTGCCATGGCATGTGCCTTAGCGTCATGAGCGTACTTGACTCAACCAGAGCCATGTAATCAAACTGTAATCAATCATAGCAAAAAAAAAACATCAACCATAGCCATGTACCATCGTTATCCACATTACAACAATAATCTTTTTCACTAAGAGCCTTAGGCACCTGGAAACCCACACACGAGTAAACCACTCTAAAGCCACGCGCTCCGGCCGACCAGCAATCCACATTGCTCTCACACATCCAGCGCATGGATCCACATCCATCACCCTGTGACTACACACAACTTTACTACGCCCGCGCCCGTTAGAGAACACCTACTCGCGTGGCTCCCACTACATAGGCTTGCTCATTGCTCATCACCACTGTGATCACTATCTACTTCGACTGGTACATGACCTACTGACATCATTCTTAAACTAACGTGAGCGTATTTAAAATTGCATTGTAAATTAGATTGGGATACACCCAACAATGTAACCATTTTTACTGTTATCTACCAGGGAAGCACTCAGTACCAGAGACAAAACAAAATGAAAACGGCTCACCAGATTCGGTAGACAATCCACTCGCCGTCACTGCCTCCCTGGCAGAAGTCGTGATACCTCTTGCACGAAAAGCACCGTCCCTGATCAGCGAGCACTCCCACAGGAGATCCAAAGAATGCAGCGCCGCCCGACACTGCCATCCCACCTGCACACGCCGCCGCGCGCCAACCTGTAACCACAAAAAAACCAACAGCAGTGCATGTTCCACTCGGCCAATTCTGACCACTTACGGCTTCTAACTTTTGAAAACAGAAAGCTTTAATTCTCTTCTCATGGTTTTTACAAAACAATACCTCTAAATTAACTAAACAAACTTTGATTAATCATAGCAAAACATCCAATGATCAGAGCCATGTAAACAAACTTTGATTATCTAATCAAAGCGAAAATTGTTGTAATTGTATCACTAACTGTAACTGTAAGTTTAGTTTATTGTTACTAACACTGTATGGGTCTCATGGTTACTCGCAATAAAGAATTTAATTTTTATGAATTACTTTTAATGAAAATCATTACCAACTCTTTCTCTCAAAGCGACATGTTGAACAACACCCATACTCATTCAAATAATAGAAAGCTCTTTAAAATATTGCAGCGCTCATGCTCTGACCTCCATCAGGTCTTCATCATCACACTTATAACTTCCATCCAGTTATAAGTATCAAACCAAACGACCTCCATCCGGTCTACATCATCACACTTATAACTTCCATCCAGTTATAAGCATCAAACCAAACGACCTCCATCCGGTCTTCATCATCACACTTAAGACTTCCATCCAGTCATAAGCATCAAACCAAACGACCTCCATCCGGTCCTCATCATCACACTTAAGACTTCCATCCAGTCATAAGCATCAAACCAAACGACCTCCATCCGGTCTTCAACACGTAACCTCCATCCGGTTACTAACACAACAGGCAACCTCTATCCGGTCACCTCCACATGTAACCTCCATCCGGTTACACACTACTCAAACGAGCCACAAGCCTACGAGCCTTTATCAAAATAAACTTAAACTAGGTCTGTTCAACATGTTACTTTAATTGTCCTATCATAATATTACTTTGCCAGTAAATGTCGGGTATAAAATCTCAAGTCTTTGCTCGCTAATTGCAACGCTACATATGATTTGTTCTGTGCTGAATACACGCGTTTGACCAATACTAGTCAATGCAACAACGTTATTAACTCGTTTGCCACTTAATTTGGCTGCACAACTCACTTTTACTAACGAGCATTCAGCACCAGAATCGTAAACAAAACAATACAGCTCACCTTTATTTTCTAACGTGCCTGAGAGTAGCTGTACGACGCAAACGTCCACTCGCCGCTGCTGCTTGCAGCACGCGGTCCACCTCCACCATCTGCCTGGCTGCCACTGCTCGTGCACCGGGCCGCGGCCCATGACATGTCGCGACATGTCCTGGATTCCCTCACTTGCAGCACACGAAGGGCTTCACCGACGGCCGCAGGGCTGCTTGGCTCGATTCTTGAAATCACCCCACGTCACTGGTAGCTCCACGTCGTACTCCTACGTCCTTGGCTCCCTTTGTGCGCCTTAATGACGGCCACACACAACAATTTGACCTGCTTGCAGTGAATTTTCAGCAAAACACAAATCAGCTATCGTACTGTGTGCTGTTACGTTTGCACACGACGCGTCCTACCGTGTGTTCTTTATACGAAAACAGGATACGACGAACTCAAACGCCGGTTACAGACACACCTTTTTTCTTTTTTTTTTTTTTTAACATGGCGGTAGGGCGCAACTGGCGCGTCACTGTGCAAAGGTATTTCTGCATACAGCCTATGCCCAAAACGACATGTACTATGATCGCGCATCCGTATCTGGTTTGTCTGGGTCGAACTTGGACAGATCCACACGCGATTATTTAATAAGCGTTCGCATGTTTGCACTTTGTTTATCAAATGTCAACGGTCACTTTCACTTTTAGCGTTCTGATTTTGCGCATGAACCAACACTAATCCCAATTCTGATGACGGGGAAAGTATAGTGTGTCTCGTTATTATCAGCCATATTTGAATTAGAGTGGGCTACAGTGGGCTACAGTGGGTTGTGTGTTGGATAATGCGCAATAGAAAAACGGTTTACAGTTCAAATGAGATTATAATTTCACAAACAATCTAATCACGCTAGCAAATTACACACTAGGTAGGTACACGACACAACCAGATACGGAACGCCGACAGTTTCTGAGCACATGTTGCTCGTACGATGTCCAATGTCCAAGCGAGCTTCACCGTTCTTCTCGCGCTGCCTTCCAGCGTCGACCCCCCACGAACTCAGGCCAGACTCTGTCAACGCCACCAGATGGCGCTAGCGTTCCGATTCCGGTTGTCAAGTCAGCTCCCGTTCTAATGACGTTTCCGACATATATTTATTCGAGAAAAAACAACTCTTTAACATTTGGCTCTGAGTTGTTAATGGTGTCAGTTATTATAGGGAATAACTCCAAGTCAATTTTGATCCTATTCATTATACTTTTAAATATGAATTGTATTCCAGCTTTATTTAATATACCTGATTTATGTGAAAACATGTCAAATTCAAATGTTAGGTCATAATTAGTGTCGAAATAGTATGCGCAGTCATGATATTGGAGATTCATATAAAGTAGGTCATTAAACATCTCAACCTTATAGTTATATATAGGCGCTCCTCGTACATACGAAGGAGTGCACACTATAATATTTGTATGGGTTATCTGCGCTAAGCTATGGTTAATAACTTTTATTAAATCAATAAAATTATTGCTATATTTAATATCAGTGTCTCCAATAAAAATTATACAATAATCATTCATAGTGAAGTCTCTTAATTTCGATTTTAAATTCGATAATAGTTGTTGTATCTTAGCGTTTGGTAATGAATAACTACAGAATTTAAATTCTTTAGCAAAATTTTCTTCAATAGCTTGCAGCATACCTCTTTGTGTGCTATTATGTAATACACACAGTTTCCTATGTTTGACTTCATTGGGTGTGCTCGCTCTTAAAGTTTTCTTATCCGGTGTTGAATTTTTCATTTGCGTCGTCGATTTTGTATCATTAGGCGACATAGCTACATTTGATATCCGATTTTTAGTACCCAATGCGTTATTGTTATTCGACGCTTGTGCCTCCTCCAATTTATTCGTCACCTGTGTGCACATGTTATCTCCAGTTGGTGAGTTTTGGTCTTTCTGCATCTTCTCTCCAGAATTCTCCACCGGTGTGCACGTTATTTCTTCAGTAGGTAGTTGATTACGTCTTTCTGGGGTCATAAACTGTATGCATGCGCTTTCTCTGTTGCTGTCATGCAATTTATTTCGTTTATTTTTCCTACTCGAGGTTTTTGGGGAATTCTCTATGAAGTCTAGTTTTTTGTAGACATTTATAATTCTCTGGCAATTTAACAATTCGCATTTCAAATTACTATTTTCTTCGTGTAATGCATCAATTTCGTTATTAGCCGACTGTAGTTTGCCTGCCAGTTGATTGACTTGTGCTTTGAGCACTTCACAACATGAGTGGCTTACATCCAGGGATGTACTTGGAAGACTTGTCATTGTTAAGTCCAATATGTGCGAATTAGATAAATCAGTCAATGATTTCGATTGCTGTAGATTGGCAGTAGCCCTCTTTCTTTGCGTTATGTTGTTGTAAGAATCCATTCTAAAATGTTGATGTTAATATTTTATTACAACCCAAAATTATTTTAAAATTCCCACTTTGGTAGAAAAAAATTCTAGGCTTACAACACTATGTAGTTTTCAAATGCGCAAAATAGTATTCTCTGTTGACCTGGAATGTTTCTGTCAAGTTCCGCTACTCACAGCTAGATGGCGGTAGATTAATGCATTAATGTTAATTATGTGACGCTATGTCAAGTTTATAACTGGAACGCGCTCATAAATTGTCCAATGAAGGCAATGTCATTGTTTTTATTTTAAAATGTAACGTTCACAATATGTGCAATTTAGCATATAAGCATTTTTATCACTTATTTAGTACGTTATTTATTGTAACAAACTTAGTTGAGATGACGTTGGTTCACTCTTTGTCTTTTTGGAGCACTTTTGTTACCTTATTGTTGCTTTAGTAAACAAACACTAAGTCGTCGCTTTTTGGCAATTTTTTTAACACAATGGTTCCAAAGCTCATAGATAACACTGTCACTTGGTTATTAGTTAATGTTTTAGAGGTTCACTTAATTATATTCACCTATACACACTAAAAGTATTTTTTAAGATATTTTAGAACAAAGCGTTTTTATTTTACGTTAAGCTTCGCGTAGCGCCATCTACCGAGCGTTTGTTATAACATAACAAAGTTTGGGCAGTGGTTTACCTATAGTACGCCCACATTTCGCCAGTTATGTTTACGTCCTAGGTATGCAATAGAGCATAAAATTCCAGATAGAAAAACCCAATAACCCATTGCCCGACCTGGGATTCGAACCCAGGACCTCATGCTCAGCAGTAGCATTGGCGACCACTAGACCAACGAGGCAGCGAGGTAGTTACCACTAGATTAACAAACGAACGAATAATGTTTTTGTTGTTGCTGTATTACTTATAGTAAATCTATTATGTACCACTAATGAACTATCGACGTCTAGTCTGTCGGTGGTATTAAATCTGGTCCTTTTTGAAGTGATACGTGGAAACATTGAGGGAATTTACCTTAGACTTTATTTTCCTAGAAAATAAATTGTTGTTAAGGAATATTAAAGACGCCAGCCTCGTAAAATCACCCCACTTCCCTTAAATTAAAAATATTTTGCAGCATCATTAGGGTATCGAACACAAAACCATTGTCAGGACCCCAAGCGAGAAATAAAGGGAACTCAACCTAAAAAAGTAAAATAGCATTTCCTGCTTAGTCACCGTTGAGAGGAACTCTAGTAGAAATTTTATTAAAGAGCTTAGAAAAATCCATTAAAACAGCTCTCACAATAGAAATATCAGGGTTCGTGGGTGCAACTTCAAAAATAATTGCGTCACAGTTTAAGTACCACACCGAATCATTTAAGGAAAATGAAGGGGAAGAGAGCAAAGAAAGCCAAAAGCTATTAATACAGGAAGATGTTAGAATGTCTGGAGAATTGTGCAGATAAACTGTGGGAGTGCAGGGGTGGGCAGCGACGCGTGCCTTAGAGCCAATTAAAAATAAATTAAAAGTCACACAAATCTCCGAGACCTTTCCGACTCTCTAGAATAAATTGCTATAACATTGAAGAGGCTTATTTGCATAAACAATGGTGTTTTCCTTTCCAATTATGAGAAGGAAAGTGGTTGACTTAGAATGTTTGTGACTTGTGACTAAAAATGAACGATTTATTTTTAATTTTAAAGTAGTTTTTATTTTAACAAGTTTTTATTACCTAGTTGTGCATAAAAAAAAACTAAAAAGTTATATTTTTTTTAACAAAAAAAAACTTCATACCATAATTATATTAAATCTTTGTGTAGGTTAATACAGTCTCAAGTGGCATTAATGTCATCCTATTTAGGTATAATGCAGAATTTCAGTTCAATCAGAAGCCGGAAATGGGTCAACTTTTACTTACAGGATTTGATTATAGACGGACACCGGAACAGCTAAATAAAAACTTGTAATATTTTTTTTTTTCAAAAAAAAAATCCGACTTTCAACAAAAACTAGGTAAAAAGTGAAAAATAACTTTAATTTCGGAAGTCGGGGTCGTCGATTCCGCATTTTCGTTTTTAGGTTTCCGTTGCCAAATGGCAAAAAACGGAACCCTTATAAATTCGTCATTTGTCTGTCTATCTGTCTGTCCGTCCGTATGTCACAGCCACTTTTTTCCGAAACTATAAGAACTATACTATTGAAACTTGGTAAGTAGATGTATTCTGTGAACCGCATTAAGATTTTTTATCTAACCCATACGTGTGGGGTATCTATGGATAGGTCTTCAAAAATTATATTGAGGTTTATAATAATTATCATTTTTTTCTAAACTGAATAGTTTGCGTGAGAGACACTTCCAAAGTGGTAAATAGTGCCCCCCCCCCGTAACTTCTAAAATAAGAGAATGATAAAACTAAAAAAAATATATGATGTATATTACCATGTAAAATTCCACCGAAAATTGGTTTGAACGAGATCTAGTAAGTAGTTTTTTTTAATACGTCATAAATCTTCTGTAGTGCATCGGGGATGTTTGCGCTGTATCGCACTGATGGCTTTCATGCAGTCATCCGCAAGAAAACTGTATCCCTGATCTGCAGAATGCGTGGCAGCTGCAACGGAATTCTGAAGACTATAGCAGATAGGATCTCTTCTCGGATGTGGAGATCCTTTATTAAGCGAGTAATTTGAATGTATTTTAATTTAATTTTTGATATTTATTTAATTTAATTTTCTATTTAATTTATTTTTAAGTTTTAATTTTTGATTTTTAATCTTTCATTTGTAATTTTTTATTTATTTTTAATCTTATATTATATATTTTAATTTTTAAGTCTGAATGTATAGAATTATGGATCAATTAGTTATCTGAAATACATGAATTTGAATTTGAATAAACCCGGATGTTACGGAACCCTCGGTGCGCGAGTCGGACTCGCTCTTGCCTGGTTTTTTTTAAAACCGACTTCCGAAATTAAAGTTATTTTTCACTTTGTAGTGTTTTTTTTTGTAAGTCAGTTGTTTTTTTTTTTGTAAAAAAGTTCTTATTTTTCACTTTTTAGTCGTACCTACCGCACACAAATTCATATAACACTACTTCATAATTTCAGCCGAAAGTTGTCCACTGCTGGACATAGGCCTCCCCCAAAAAGGGGGGGTTTGCCATACAGGCGGGTTAGCGATCGCAGTATGGTATGGTGGTGGCTGTCTGTGTGGTGCCGGACTTAAAGAATAGCACCACCCCATACATCCCGTGGGTGTCGTAAAAGGCGACTATGGGGCGTACCGGAGAATGGGCAGCAGCGTTCTCTAACACTACTTGCTATGTGAATATCAGTGACAGGAACCTATTAAAATATCATCAACATAAACTAAGTGGAAAAAATTCGTATTATTGAAGCTAATTCAATAACTATCCGAGCAAAGTTCTCTGTATGTATTTATTGTATTATGTAAATGGTACACCACAGACTACCTACAGTATTTGTCTGTCCTTCCCCTTTTTAATCCATCCAAAGATTGTCTTTAAAAGATCGCTCTTAGCGATAAAACCGCCCATTGTGTTACCCTTTGTACAGTTGCTATATTTATGTCTGTAATTTATATGGTGTACATAATAAAGAGTATAATATTCTATTCTATTCTGTCTCCATAACTCATCATCTGAACTTGACGAAATTTAAATGGGACCATTTTGGAATAAACTTCTTTCGAACAAAAAAATAATTTTGCAAATCGGTAGATATACAGGGTTATTGGTAAAACATTAGCAACCTCTTAAGAGGTCATTGTACTCATCATTATGAACAACTTTTACTACGAGGACCAAACCTGAAATCGGGAAAAAAATATCAGCTGTTCCTTAAATTTTGACGAGATATACTAACATAAATGTAGGGAACAGCTGATTTTTTTTTCGCGATTTCAGGTAGGCTTACCATGTACCTAAGCAGAGCCGACATTACAAAACCAACCCATAGAAACGATATCTATTACTTTTAAGTTTCAATCATTATCATATTACCCTGCCTTGCAATCATAATTGTTGCGACTCTAATGACCAGTTCGTTCTACCTTGTTGTACCTACTTAACAGTAGCCCGTCCCCAAGGATCGTCACTATTAATAGCCACGTTTGTAGTCTCCGATTCAATAAAACGTCAGCTTCATGCGCAGTGATGGACTTAGCGATTTCAAAGCAAGAATGTAACACGTCGACCTTCACACACACTCGCGCCTTTCTGATGCTATCACACTGACTGTGATAGATCGAGCTTCACAAGCCCTCGTCATCCATTCAATCTGAATACTGATGAGGCACATAATACACGCGATTGATCAATGGTAATGCAATTACATATCAGTACCAATTTTGAATAAATTCCTTTGAGAGAGGAAAAGTTAAAACCGTTGGTTAAAAAATCTTATGTTAAGTATAAATACATGTGCATTTAAATATTTTTTACGCAACATGAACACATATAACTACACTTCTTTAGTCAAGACCTTCCTTTCTTAACATTATAAATCTGAAAGTAACTCTTCCTGTCTGTCTCTTTGTTTATTACTTTTCAGGATTAAGATTAAATTGGGCCGACTGGCGGATACCATGATCGGGGTTAATTTAGTACATAGGATACTACCGGTCGGTAGTACATTCCCGTGGTATAATTTCCAATCTCTACGCGGGCCAAGCCGCAGGCAAAAGCTAGCGTGAGTGACTGCAAATAAACACATTAAAAATGAGGTCAGCTACGAAATGTTACTGTACCTTCATTGACAAGATGATTTAAAAGCCTTGCAACACCAAAATTAATTAATTATTTATTAATTATTTTTAATTATTTCACTGCAGCATTGATTGGACTAAATACAATTTTAATGAAATCGACGAACCGATAATTTATTTTTCCGCAACTCCGAAAGATCGTCATTGGACGGATTCTGTTTAATATTTAATGTACACAGCGTTCTTGGAACGTATTAATATTTCCCGATTCAGAATTAACGGAGACTTTTGTAAAATTATGTCAAAAATTTACATGTTCGTGTTGTTGAATTAAATGAAATAATACCTAGTGTTCACAGACCGTGCTCACGGATGTTTTGAATTTCATCGTGAGTAACGTTCGCTTTATAATCTTAAATCAAAAATGATAGTAGATTGTACAACTAGTACATGAAAGAAGCCATTTTATTCAGCGGCTCGGGTGGATATAAACGTCGGGCGAAATTTTAGAGCATGAGAAGTGAAAAATAACTTTTTGCTACCAGTTATTTTTCATTCAGTCTGTCCGTGATCGCAAGTGCTGAAATATGAAACATTCATACCTAACACAGCTCGTGCGCATACGGCTCTCAACTTATCAGTTAGAGGCTTCGAGTTAATTCTACAGGCCTTCAGTAAAAGCAGTTAAATCGAAGCAAAAATCCTGCGTGTTAGCCAGAGCATTAAATTGGGATTTACAGCTCTCTCTAGCCTTTGATCAAAGTAATTGTCATGAAAAAAAATGTCTACGAGGATTTGCCGACACAGCACTGGAACCACGAATGTTAATCGTAGAAGACAATTTATATTAACGTAGTTTTTGTTAAATATTTTTATTCTTGTATGATTTTAATCGGATCGTTTTACAACTCTAATATTATTCAGATCACTATATTCAATATCTTAATGGTTAATATATATATTATATAGGTTGATATATTAAATTCTGACTTTTGGACACTTACATTTTTACTAACCATTTTATTCAGTACAATGCTCGATGATCTCAGTAAAGCCTCCGAAAGAGTGGGTCTTTAAATGAACATGGACAAAACGAAGGTCATGTCAAATGCACATGTAACACCCACTCTCATAAAGATCGGAGACGCTACACTCGAAATCGTGGACAAGTACGTTTACCAAGGACAAACTGTCGAATTAGGTAGGTCTAACTTCGAGAAAGAGGTCAATCGTCGAATCCGACTCAGCTGGGCAGCGTTCGAGAAGCTACGAGAAAACGATAGTCTTTGACCAGTGCGATGAATGGACCTTATAAGAAGGCTAAAAGTCACCCAAAGGGCAATGGAGAAAAGAAAGGTGCTTAGAGTTTCCCTGCGTGCTCGAATCAGAAATGAGGAGATCCGCAGGAGAACCAAGGTAACCGATATAGCCTGAACAATTGTCAAACTTAAGTGGCAGTGGGCAGGGCACATTGTACGCAGAACAGATAGCCGACGGGGCCGAAAGGTTCTGGAGTGGCGACTACGTACCGGAAGACGTAGCGTTGGAAGGCACAAGGTGATCCGACGACCTTGTGAAGGCCGCAGGAACCCGTTGGATGCGAGAAGCACAGAACCGGTCGAAGTGGAGGTGCTTGAGGGAGGCCTATATCCTATGTCCAGCAGTGGACGTCTTTCGGCTGAAATGATGATGATGATGATAAACCATTTTATTCTAATACTTGGTCTTAAAAAAACTCAATTTCAATTTACATCGATTTTACACTTTGAATCTTCACTTACAATATCTAAAACTTTAATTCAACATCGAATACATGTACATTACGAACATTAACATAAAAGATCGCTTAAAACTCGGGATCCTCCTAAATGGATCCTGAAACTCCTACGCAGTCTGCTTCTCGTAGGTTATTTGAAGTACGTGACATCAGTTATTTGCCATTATGGAGAAAGTTTTGGGTTTCCGAGGAAATATGAATTATTAAAGTGAAATGAAATGAAGCGAGCAATCGCAGGTGGTTTGGAGAAAAAGCTGTAAGAGGCCTTTTTTCCTAAAATATCTTAATAGTAGCTTATATTGATGCTGTAAGCTACACTTTTAACTTCGTGAACATTTTATTTTGATTGAATTACGATTTTGAAAAGGTCGTATTATATAGAAGACCACTAATGTTACTATTGTAGTTATCCGCTAATGTTACAATAATACCAGAACGCCTAACACTTTACTTATTTTACACTTTACTTACTTTTAAATATTAATTTAATCAACACTCCCAATCTCCGAAGATGACCTACAAAACAGTCGCCCTTGCCTTTATTCCAAAACCACCATACATTTCCGACATACGAGTAGCATTCCCCAAAATCCCTCAAGACAATTCACCCTGCAATAAAACATTGTTTAATGCAGGATAAGCACACGAGGAAATCGCTGAAGCACAAAATTTTGGCAAACAAATGTATGTCGAAAACGCCATACTTCGAATACTTTTTATTCTTTCTCCTTTTTGGAGCTCGTCAATTACCTTTAGGTATATGGAAAATTGCAGTGCAACGAACGAGTTCGGAAAGTTGTCGTCTTTCGATACATTATAATAAATGTTGTTATCCTCCCTGAACAATGTGGTTGGATCCTGTAATGTGCAGGTTCGGGGAAGACATTTATTTTATGTGAAACAGGTTGATCCGGTTTTCGTTTCGTTTCAATAAGGTAATTACGTTGGCTTTGATTTCGTTAGAATAAAAGAGATTTGAATAGAGGGGTTTATTAATTTCGCGAGTATGACTGAAAATGAGGGTAAAATAAAGTTCAGTTTAAATTATAAATAAACTTTATTAATTTTACGAAGAACCAAATTATGTAATAGTGTCATTTTAAGCAAGAATTTGAAATCAATTTTAGGGATCTATCTCGTTAGTCAATTTCATTTGATTGAATTTGAGTGAAATTGTATGAAGCGGGTAGTACCGACAGCATTCCGTACGTGTAACTTGAGGAGTAAAAGAAAATGAAAATATAATCAATTTGAGGAGTTTCCGGTTGATAACATACGAGAAGTAGGCAAATAAGGATTCCTTATTTCACATTTGATTAAAAGACATCTGAGGAACAAGGCCACTAATTTTCGTTTGAAATTGAACAACAATATTAGGTATAATTCTCTACACAATATACTTGACGGGGAAGGTATGTGTGTCTCGTTATTATCAGCCATATTTTAATTACTGTGGGCGTACTGTGGGAAGTGTTGGTTATTGCGCAATAGAAAACCCGTTTGCAGTTCAAATCAGATTATAATTTCACGAACAAATTAATCACACACTGTAGGTAGGTACACGACACAACCAGATACGGAACGCGGGACAGTTTCTGAGCACATGTTGTCCGCACGATGCACAATGTCCAAGAGCTCCACATCGTTCTGTCGTGCTATCGTCGACCCCCCACGAACTCAGGCTAGCCTCTGTCAAGCATCAACAGATGGCGTTAGCGTTCCGAATAGTTAAACGAATGACTGGATGGGACATACTCAAATTAAATCAATGGATATGTTCGACAGATGATCGTCATTATTCTCAAACAGTATCTACATATACTACAAAAAAATGCATCAACATAATCAAAAGGAAATCCGTTCCTCCCAAACCAGTCCGGAAGTGGGTCTCACGGCGGATGTAAATGGCAAACATTGTCGTTACCCCACCGTATTCGCATGTTACCCCGCCATATCCGCGCGTTACCCCACCGCACTCTCATATTGTATCGTCTTTGATCTGACGCACCGCTGATGTAATACAAAATGCCAAATATTTGAACGATACGATACGATAGACAAAGCTGTAAACCCTATTTCCTTAAATATAAATTACTCACGCTTCCATGTATATATACACGAAATATGTCTCTACGTATACAAAAACATACACACATTCACTAAAGGACATACACACTTATAACACCCGACACAAACATAACTTATACCAACCAACATCAAGACTTAAAATACTACATCAGAGCCCACAACATATGGCAATAAGAATATACAACAAGCTGCCTCAGGAGATAAAAACCTTGCCAAGTGCGAGTCGGACTCGCACACGAAGGGTTCCGTACCACAAGGCAAAAACGCCGAAAAAAACATGTTTGTTGTATGGGAGCCCCCCTTAAATATTTATTTTATTTTAATTTTATTATTTATTATTAAAGTTAAAATACAACTGAGTATTTTGTGAATATTTCAAGTGCCTACCTGTTGCCATTTTGGATATCGAGCAAAAAAGGGCAAAAATATCGCGTTTGTTGTATGGGAGCCCCCCTTAAATATTTATTTTATTTTGTTTTTAGTATTTGTTGTTATAGAGGCAACAAAAATACATAATTTGTGAAAATTTCAAGTGTCTAGCTATCGCGGTTCTTGAGATACAGCCTGGTGACAGACAGACAGACAGACGGACAGACGGACAGACGGACAGACGGACAGATGGACAGACGGACAGACAGCGAAGTCTTAGTAATAGGGTCCCGTTTTTACCCTTTGGGTACGGAACCCTAAAAATGAAACCAGAAAATTTCTTTTGAAAAACCGCTACTACTCAACTGAAGAATTTTTGAATCAGAAATTATTACTTACATAATTAAAAATTAAAAATAATAATAATTGAATAATGAAATAATTGAATAGCTAAATAATTTAATAATACAGAAATACTTAAATAATTGAATAGCGAATAATTAAATAAACAAATACCTAAATACCAGACATACTTGAATTATTAACTAAATAATACAGACACACCTTGCCTCGCTCACAGACATTATACACAATTAGAGTTAATTAATTATAAGTAATTAATTATAAGAATGTGCATGCGTCAAAATGTTATGACTTAAATAATTAGATTTAATCCTACTTAATGATAGAAGGTAATTATGAATTTCATTGTGTCGTTATAGTTTAAATGTTTGCTAGTTAGCCCTCAAGTTTGCGATGCCTGGAAAAGGCCGCTAAGTTGTAATTACATGCATTTGTAAAAAACACCAAAATGTACACTTAGTATGCAAATAAATCTTTGACTTGACTTGACGATAACATCGATATCATCTAAGCATGGGTAAATAATTTCAGTAATACGTGGGAGATTCGACAATGTGAAACAATACTATTTAATTATGGATAAACTATTAACAAAGACTTCAAAGATTATCAAGTAGCGGGAAAATAAATATTGACTAGGAATACGCTGGAGCGCTTGGAATTCTGTAAATAAAAATATCAAAAACCGGTTACAATTATTTAAAAATAGCTTATTTTTGATCTGTAGGATAAATAAACAAAAGGAAAAAGTTATATATTATTAAATCGTACGAGTTTGTAAACTCACAAAAAGGAAGGCCTGTAGAGACGAAAATAATGTCTGCTTCCCTTACTAACTAACCCCTATCCTATGCCTCATTATTTAAAAAAATGACATAAACATGTTATAAAAGGCTCAGTTTACAAGACCCATAGCGGGCTCAAAAAGTAAGTGGCCATGTTGTGCCATAACGAGAATAATAAATAGCATATTTGACAATACACACTTAGGCTGAAATTGCTAAGGCCTCATTTTTGGCCGTGATTTATGTCCAGGCCGGGACGGCCTCCCATCCAGATTTATCGCCGCTCTACGAACACTTTATTTCTCCGCATTATAACCAACCCCCGTGTAACCAACAGCCTGTTTTGTACAAATTATCATACATTACAATTTCTTGTGACTTCTGGCATGACTATAAATTTATTCTTACATAAGTCTACCTGTTGCTGGAATCAGAGTAAGCAAGTTTAAAAAATCCTCTTAAATACGATTAAAAATGATTTATACCAAGAAATAACATTTTATCTAGTGCGACATCAAGATGGTAGACAGAACATATCTTTCCGTCTTATATAATTGTCTTTAAATTGCTTAAACCAACAAAAACTATACATAATAATTAGTTGCTGTTCGTTATTCTCGCAAAAACTCGAAAATGGCTTGTTGTGTGCGCGCCGTAGAAGGTTCCTAAAATAAAAAATAAAAAGTCTTTGCAAGGCATTAGCTAGTAAGCGATGAAAATAGAACGAAAAGTCCATCAAAATTATTACGATTTCAATCTAAAAATAATTTCTCTCTCATTCCTCAATTTTAAGGTATTATAATAATTACCTACATTGTTTTCAATTCATCATCGGAGATTATCTTTATCCTCAAAGATTCTGTAGCAACGTAGCCGGAAGCAATTACGGCGTTTGTGTTCACTACATTATATTGTGAGGAATAGGTATTGCAATTTTCTTACAATCTTGTCTCTATTTCTCCAGACAGGTCAGGCCAGGATGATTCTTAAACATTGTTTACAAGCTTCTTTTTATAAGTACAATTATTTTCTTCGAATAATGGGTAATTACTAACATTAAATTGTGTTTTTTTTCAGAGATTTTTTATTGATTCTTACGTTTTTGTTAGTCATTTCAATATACATTACAGCCTATTACGTGATATTAACTCAACGCTCTGTTTTATTACAGGATTCCTAAATGCGCTTTCATTCGTATCTCTGTACTTTTAATTCTCACTCCATCAAATTCCATATTTAAACTTCCTAAAAAACCGCAGTAAAATGTCCTTCTACCAAAGTGAAAGATAAAGAGGTTCACAAGTTTGGACAGTTTAACGAGCACATTGGACTGCTGAGCTCAGATGATGAGCCGCGTTATACAGCCGTCAACCAAACAACTTCACTGTGCGCTGTAAAGACATACAAAATTATGATAATGACATTACTAATACCATATATTCAATTATAAAATGGCTAAATAACAATAATCTTAAGATAAATATTGACAAAACCAAATTAATGACTTTCAACCAACGCAAAAATTTACCTATGAATATTTATTATGATAGTAAACAAATTAATCAAGTAAGCACGTCTAAATTCCTGGGCTTAACCATAGACCAACGACTAGACTGGAAAGCACACACATTAGATTTGGCAAAGAGACTTAGCAAATCAGCATGTGCTTTATATAAACTTGCGCCAATCACATGAATGGATGCTATTGTAACAGCATACCATGGCACGACTGGTTCATTATTAAGATATGGAGTTATCTTTTGGGGAAACTCAACAAATAGGGAGCTTATTTTTAAGGCCCAAAAAAGGTGCATCAGGGCAATGTTTGCGTTGAATATTCACAGACACTTGTAAACCTTTTTTTATTAAATGTAAAATACTAACATTACCTTGTATGTACATTTTCGAAGCTGCAGTATTTGTAAAACCAACCCAGAACTATTTCCTAAGCTATCAGACAGAAATAACCGGAGTCGACGGCACGCCAATATGCTGTGCTCAAGGCAATCCAAAACAGCACTGATGCGTAATAGTATTTTCTGTATGGCTCCAACGATTTATGATCACATACCAGAATCAATTAAAATGTTAAATTTTAATCTTTTTAAAAGACATTTAAAGAAGTTGCTTGTTAGTAAAGCCTACTCTACTATTTCTGAGTTTCTGGAAGAAAAAAATTAGGTACACTAACCTAAAATGTTGTGTGTTTTATATGTTTTAATTAATACCCTTTATTTAAATTACTGACATATGACATCAATCTGTAATAGTGTAAGCCCTAATTTTGACATTTATATTTTATTTTAATCTTGACATTAATTTGACTAATGTTTTTATATACATCGGGCATATTTTTAAATTTGATTAATATTTTGACATTAATTTATTTTTACTTTTTTTTTTCTTTTACTTTAAGCATATTTTTTAGTAACTAAGTATCATGTTTTAAGTTCATGTGGTATTAATTTTTTAACAAACATAATATTTGCACGCCAGTATGTGGCAAACATGTCTCTGAACTGTTTCTTTGATTTTATGTTATCCTGCTTGCAAGTTTTTATTATTTTTAACCCCCGACGCAAAAACGACGGCGTGTTATAAGTTTGACGTGTCTGTGTGTGTGTGTGGGGGTGTGTGTGTGTGTGTGTGTGTGTGTGTGTCTGTCTGTGGCATCGTAGCTCCCGAACGGATGAACCGATTTGGATTTTGTTTTTTTTTGTTTGAAAGGTGAATTAGTCGGGAGTGTTCTTAGCTATGTTTGATGAAAATCGGTCCAAGATGGCCGCCGCCACAAAATGGCGGACATATTTTTTCACAACTCCCTTAATATGGGTATCAAATGAAAGGGCTTGAATAGTAGACTATACACTATGATAAATTTCAAATCCAAGATGGCCGCCACCACAAAGTGGCGAATTACATTTCTTTTCACAACTCCCTCAATATGGATATCAAATAAAAGGGCTTGACTAGTAGAATACTATACGCTATTACAAATTTCAAATCCAAGATGGCCGCCACCACAAAATGGCAAATAACATTTTTTTTCACAACTCCTTCAATATAGGTATCAAATGCAAGGGCTTGGCAAATAGAATAATGTACACTATATTGAAAGGAAATGAGGAATATTAACTAACGAAATGAAAACTAAAAACTTGAACATATTTTTTTGTCTGATCAATGCTCTAGAATGATGAGGAAAGTGGACTGATGACTGGTAGGTACCTACGACCACAAAATTTGACGATTTTTAATACGAATGGAATTATCCTACTTAAAAAGCGTAGGTATTTCTACATCAGATAGTGACGCAGTGACGCAGTCCCATTTTATAAACTAACTAGAACTGAAATACCTAAGATATCTAATAGCTATGAAATACTTGTACGAAAGTTGAATAACTAAAGGAAGAACTAAAAAAAGGATATAATAAAACAAAAAAATCTGCTTAGACTTAAAAATTATTCTTCAACTATAAATTAATAATTATTTTTTGACGGATAAAATACCTGTTTAAACACCTGAATCTTAAAACGTAAGAAAATAAAAGAACTGAAATACAAAAATTAAGGAGTCCCTACTAAAAGCATGAAATAAAAAATTCAATTTAAAATTTACAAAACCCCCGACACAAAAAAATAATAAAATTTAATGTAAGTAATTTGAAAAGGATCAAATAAGGAAGGGGACCTCTTAGCATAGAAGGTGTTCCACAGAACGGTCCCCCGACTTCTATATGAATTTATCTGTTTTAGTCTCGTTACCTAGATTCTTTAAGTTGGGGGTTTTTAAATTATTTGATCCTTTTCCAATTACTTACATTTAATTTTTTTTTTTTTTTGTGTCGGCGGTTTTTTAAATTTAATTTTTTTTATTCTTGTATGTGTACACATGTTTGGGCAAATAAATTTATCTAATCTAATCTAATCTAAAGCTAGACGAGACTAATGCCCGTTTTCACTAACATTAGGCGACACCTAGAAATTCAACTAAGCGCTTTTATTTAGGTATTCCCTAAATAAAATCACTCAGTTGGATTTTTAGCCTTCAGTGCTAAGCCGTACGTTGGCATCCGCATGGCAATAGGGCACTTTCATTATAATATGATTCAGGCAATCGGCCCTCTCTACGGGTCTTTATCCCGGCTGTGACGCATGCCAAATCGCATGACGGTGAAATTTTGTTTGTCTGTGACGCATGCCAAATCGCGTGACGGTGAAACTTTTTTTTTGTCTGTGAGATTATTACTAATATAAAGTCTTTGTATCTTCCATAAGCTTAGCATAGAGTATAGGAGACAAAACGAGAAAGATATTTTATCTGTGTCAAGTATTAAAATGACGAATGACGCCTCAATAAGGCGCTTTTCACACGTCCCGGCAACCGGGTAGCCGGTGCCGGGTACCCGGCGGCGAAGTGTATAGCCATGTACATTAGCTTTCACACGTAGCGGCGTAGTTTGCCTGGCAAGCTTTACCGGATAGTCGGTACCGGCTACCCGGTTGCCGGGACGTGTGAAAAGGCACTTACCGTACTAAGCTGGCCCCCGCGCCCCCTGCAAATGACGTCGTGTTATTGTTTTGCTTGTGGGATGAAAAAAATGTATGACGGGGTATGTTCTTTTGATTTTTTTATTGATTTATATGAAATAATGCGTGTTTATGGCAATTAAACAAATAACTTTTTGAATTTTTGTAATTATAATGTATTTTGTAATTGTAAATAATTTTAAAAAAACCCTCACACTGTACACACCTTACGATTACTAATACATTACAAGGCTAATCCATACATATTCTGTTAGCTAATTTAATAACGATTCTAATGACATAACTCGTAGAGAGCTAGCTATCGCAACTTCGTAGATATCGTCGTTTTAATCAGACGCAGCGCAGATGCGGCGTAATCGCGCGAGCACCGCCACACCTGCGCGCTATCGCGCAGAACGGCCGCAACAGCTGAAGGGACGCGCAGAACAGCCGCAACAGCTAAAGTATCTAAAATTTTTAATCGTCCAACTAATTCTTTGATTTGAAAGCACTAAATAAATTATGAACTTTACATAAACGGAAAATTAAATGATCTTTACAATCCAATTATTCATTAATTTTCAAAAACAATCGTAGTTTAGAAGACTACATATTTTGTTTTAAATTTAAATTAGGTGGTTGAATTTAAATCACGAAAATCCTTGTTCTACAGAACTATAGAACCTTTTGGTGCTTATTACCGAGATGCCAGGTGAGTTAGGTTAGGACCAGAAAAAGGTAGGCAACCTAACTGTTACATGTTCTGTATGTTTTATACTTTCAATTGGAATCTCTAACTCGTTTGGTAAACAAGACCGTAAAATATTTAAAAAAAATACAGTGCTTAGGTATTTTTTATCAATTATAGTCATGAACATATTTAATTAGGCAACATATTTGCAATATATTGCAGTCCGCTGCTGGACATAGGCCTGCGCCACAAGTGCCACAACACGAGGCGAAGGAGAGGTCCTCCGCCTTCCGCATCCAGTCTGTCCCAGCCTTATTCTTGCCGATACGCGGTCTCCACTCCAGGACTCGTCTGCTCCTACAGCCACCGGTCCTTCAACCACATATTCAACATAATATTATTTGATAAAAAATAATTTTCATCCGGTAAACAGGTAGGTGAAGGTCGATCGTGCCACGAAACTCCAAAAATTCTCCACGACATTAGACATCTTATTTTTCTACGTCCTACTTTGCAACTCCTCTTAGTTCCTTCTCTATTTCTTCTACAGTTTTGCCCTTAGTTTCAGGAAGTACTAGCAGGGTGACCGCAGCCCCAATCACGTTGATAATGACAAAAACGATAAAGCCGACGTAAGCTCCAAAGTTGCTGGTGAGCGCACTGAAGGCGATAAGTTGTACGAAAGTCATGAACCACGCCAACATCACCAAATATCCCATCAATTTTGCTCGAATCTGGAAGAAAACAAGATTGTCCAGTTAGGTACACGAAGCTAAACCGCACCATGTTTATACTTTCTGAAATTTTAATGGTTGTTTTATAGTACTATCGATTTTTTTTTGAGATATGTAATAGGTACATAGTGTTTTTTATTTGGAGAAAATTTAACTTACTATTTACACAAGATACTAATTTAAATGACTACCTAACTTACTATAAGTACGTCATATAAATACAAAAACAAAGAACACTTTTTTTTTTTTGGTTGGAACTCATCAAATGACCTGTCCTGCTCTGGGCGGAGCGGAAGGGAGTGTCAGACTCTTACTGAATAAAACCCACCCGTGTTCCTTCCTTAACAAAGGACACTTAGGTACGGCTTACCGGCGTACTTAGGCTCGAAGTACTCGTCCGCATCGCTGTCATCTGGAAACGTGCCCAGGAGACTGGCAACATGTTTAATGGCAATGCTAATTCTTTGGTCAAAGAACGACCCAGCCCTCTGGTCACGTGAAGTGTCGACCAGCCAGTGAGAAATTTCCTTAAGAAGGAGACGCGCACTCGGACCCCGTGACCCAAGCGTTTCGACCCCTAACGGCTCAAAGCTGTAGTTGCCCATAAGGTTACAGTATTTGCACCGCTTGAGGGTCTCAGCAGCTACAGCAGCGGCGCCAGCACAACCTACCGTGCTAGGAACGACACACGTTGCGTCCCACACCAGAGGCCCACCTTCCAAGGCAACAACGACATGCCTTCTGGTCTCTTCCCATCGTCACGTACCAAGCCGTTTAGTTACGCCGGCGATGACAAGGGCTCGACGAATAATATCGTTGATGCTGGCATGCCGTGTTATGCGACCTGCGCTCCTACAGCAGGACAGGCCATGGTGTCCGAGACTGTCGACAGCTTCACCGCAGTGAAATCGATGCGGAGCAACACAAGGTGCGCCCGAGCGGAGACACATAGTGAGCCGAAACGTTGAGTCATCCATCATTGTGCCTATGGTGGATGACGGGAGCGCCTGAAGCCACATACCTGACTCCCATTCTCTCACAGCCAGCAGACGGGTACGCAACAGTATTAAGCGACGTGTGTACAAGGGTATTCCGTATAATACTGGAGAGCGGCACGTCCCACCGTCTCTGGGAAGACGGGTTATCGGGCAAAACGTATTGGGACAAGCCATTTTCCAAGCGTTCAACGTATCAGTCAAACACGGTACTTAAAAATCGACCGGTGAGGAAGATAAAATGTTCCTGGTTGATTTATCGGTTCTGTGGATCGAGGAGAGGAAGGCCGCTAAACTTATACTTGAAATTTTGCGGACCCTGAGACCGCCCAAGCAAATGGGTAGTGTGGCTTGCTGCCACGCACGGTTGTCCAGGGCCACATTTAGGATGGAGGTTAGTGTGTTTATAATAATTTGGTCTACTTTTTCTAAAATTGTGGATGCTTCCATAGAGAGGAGCGAAGGCTATAAGTAAATTTTGGTCCAAAACAACTTTCAGTCTCCTGAATGAAAGTTGGAAAAGATTCGTCAAAAATTGGGGACCCTAGTGGGCGAAAAGAGTTTCTTTCGGTAATTTTGATATTAAGAGCTATTGTATTAAATTTTGCCATGGTAGTCTGTCTGTCAGTCGTACGGGGAAGATAAATTTCGCATTTTGAAAGGTTAAAGTCTATTTCATGCCAATGGAACTGAAATTTTCTTTTAAAAACGTTAATCATTTAAGACTGTGTCTTCATCACCTCCTAGGGTTCCGTCATC
The DNA here is from genome assembly GCA_916614155.1 of Mesoligia furuncula. Taxonomy (NCBI): domain Eukaryota; kingdom Metazoa; phylum Arthropoda; class Insecta; order Lepidoptera; family Noctuidae; genus Mesoligia; species Mesoligia furuncula. The sequence goes on from OU744792.1 coordinate 962,130, forward strand.
CAAATACCATACGTTGTATTAAGAATTTAGTTGTCAAATAATTGGATTTATTGCCAAAACAAAAATGACTGGCCCAAGAGGGTCACCCTGTTGACAACCAACACCAACGGCTGATTTCAAAAGGTTGTCTTTATAAAGTAATTTAGAGGGGTGCCTGTAATACTGATAGAGCCGTCATCTTACCCGGTCGCGACGGAGAGTGGAACCGGCGAGAGATCTCATGCGGTGTCCCGCAGGGATCGGTTCTGGGGCCATTCCTGTGGGACATCGGTTACGACTGGGTGCTACGGGCCGACCTCCCTGATCGCATCAGCGTGGTTTGCTACGCTGACGACACGCTGGTCCTAGCACAGGGGAGGTCGCACGATCTCGGGCGAGGCGGCAAGCCTCCATGGGATCTGGAGGCAATAGTCCTCGCGCGCCTATATGAGTGGCGCTTCCGCGGCAAATCGCTGCGGAGCGGACGGATCTCCGGCGCGATCTCATGGCGACATAGAAAGAGCGACTGTTGCAACCCAGCGCAGGGCACGTCACGATAGCGGCGATAAGACCCCTCTTTGAGGAGTGGCTAGAGAGGCGCCACGGCGCCCTCACCTACCGCCTGATGCAGGTCCTCACCGGACACGGATGTTTTGGGAGGTTCCTGCACATTACCAGGCGGAAGGAAACGCCCGGGTGTCACCATTGCCAGGATCGCCCAGGGGATACGGTGGAGCACACGGTAGAGGTCTGCCCCGTTTGGACGGAGCACCGCCGTGTCCTCATAGAGGCGATCTGCAGTGGCGGCGACAACTGGCGTCCTGCCCTGGTGCAAGCCATGGTACGGGGCGAGAGGGAGTGGTAGGCAGTCACCTCCGTCTGAGAAGCAGTCATGCTAGCGAAGGAGGTGGCGGGACGAATGAGGGAGAGAGCCTCCCGTCCCAGCAGCCGCGGGAGACGCTCCGGGCGTCGGGAGCCACGGGACGACTCCCGGCCACCGTAGGCGCGGGCCTGCGGACGGTGAGTAATAGGTAGCTCACCGTCCGATCAGGACCAGACCCGTGCCGGACGGCGCATACGTGATCCACGCGCGCCTCAAAGAGATGTCAGCATCGAGGAAGAGGCCCCTTAGGGCCGAAGCCTGCCGGGTCAGCGGGATTGTCCGAAAGGGTTACCGCTGGCCCGGAACATAAAGGGCTAAGGAAGGAACATGTAGTATTAGTCAGTAAGAGTCTGACACTCCCTTCCGCTCCACCCAGAGCGGGAAAAAAAAGGCGTCTGTCCTGGCTGTCATTCGTGGATCTAGGACAGCCGTTACGGGTCGTTAGAAGCCCGAAAGTCTGACAACCAGTCTTACCGAGGGGTTTCGTATTACCCAGTAACTGGGTTGTGGAGGTCAGATAGGCAGTCGCTCCATGTAAAATACTGGTTTTCAGCTGCATCCTGTTAGACTGGAAGCCGACCTCAACATAGTTGGGAAAAGGCTAGGCAGTTTATGATGATGATTGTGTTTTGTTAACTCAGGAGCAGGTCAGGGGATCAGCTATAACACCAGGGTCAAAGACCGCGCGCTACTGGCGCCAGCTTCACGCAGTCGGCCACACGCGCACTGTTACTGGTTCAAGGTCGCTTTCGAGTTTTGTTTCCCACAATTGTAAATCTGCCATTTTTTAATTCTGATATTGTTTTTATAAATCGATTGTTCTACCAAGACAAAATCATTAAGCTGCGGGAATAAAACCATTAAAATTTCAGCGTGTACACTATGCATACTGCAGGATCAATAGTAGAACTAATGCTTACCTGGAAATTGAATATTTCAGACATTAAAACGAATGGTATGGGGGAGACGCCTCCACCATAGCAGCATATTGCTAGCATCATCATGGTCACGTTGATCCAGCCGGAAATGGCCCACCCGTACTGCTTCAGCAGAGTTGAGGTCACGAGGCAAGCGAAAACGATGGCAGTGGCTCCAAAGGCTGTTCCCAGGATCGGCTGTAAATTATAAAACAACGTTTCGTTTAAAAATTGAAGGCCGTATAGAATAGAAGACATTTCGTAACTTGTTTCGCCACTTCCAATTTATCTGACTGATTATTTCATACAAGTTCTGTTCCATATTTTATTTATCTGATCTCTTTTGGACTGACTTATAGGCACAAAGATGCACTCTGTCAAGACTATAGTATTTTTTTAGGTCTATAGTATTTTCTTCCGCGTACTTTGATATAATTTTTGCTCACCTTCCTTCCCAGTTTGTCTATACAAGCCATAGTGATCGACGAGCCCACTATCATGCATATAGGAATGCTGAGGGCCTGCAGATTCGGACTGATCTTGACTCCCGAGTCGGACAGCAGAGTTACTGCATAATTTAGTATAGCGAAGCTTCCGTTTGTGGCGTGGGTGAAGACTATCAAGCTCATGATGAGAAACGCCTTCCGCCATGCTTTTGTTTTGACTGTGAAGTTGAAAAACTTTGTTTAAATTCGTGGATTAATATTTATTTGTCTATGTATTAATAATATGTAAAATGTATATCAAAAATATCTATGAAATAAACAGGGTTTTGTACTCACAAACAGTAACGATGGAAATATTGGGAATGGATTTAAAATATTCATCATCTCTCTTGATCACAGCAACTTCTTGTTGAATTTCTTTGTCATCGACATCCAATCCTCTCAATAACGCTAGAGTTGCTGCCGCTTCCTACAATTTAGAGAATACTCACAATATGCACAACTTAATTAAACTGTAAACAAAGATAAAACAAGCTTAGAGAATGTATAATTTCCAATACTACTAAATCATTATTTTTTAATGCGCCTGGTTTCTTGGTCTGTTACAAAAAAGCGCGTAGATACCTGATTTCTTCGTTGAATTGAATACTTTTCGTTGGTTGGTATAAATAACAATTAATTGGTAAAGATAGTTCGTTTTCTCTTCTATAATAATAATAAAGCAAAACTTTTGCATAAGATTTATATTTGGCCTGCGCAAATATGATCACATTTCAGAATTTCGTACAAAGCTCAAGTGGCTTCCCATACGTCTTCACCGGAATTCTCATATCTTGTTTCAGCTCTACAGTATTTTGTTTAATCCTAAAACCCCTACTTATCTTAAAGAACGTTTCAAGTTCCTTCATGACACACATAATAGATATCTGAGGTCATCGGAAAACCTGAGACTAGAGATGCCGATGCATTCCACCAGTTTCTACGCCAAATCTTTTACTGTTCAAGCAGTATGGTTATGGAATGACTTGCCCGTGTCGGTAAGGCGTGCTCAATCTTTGTCCACTTTTAAAATTATGGTTAAAAAGCACTTTCTGTCTCCTTAAACATCATCATTATATTTTCTTTGCTCATGTTTCATGTTTATTAATATATGTATATATTTATATATATTAGTATAACATACTTTATGTATGTAAATGGTACACCACAGACTACCTACAGTATTTGTCTGTCCTTTCCCTTTTTAATCCATCCAAAGGTTGTCTTTAAAAGATCGCTTTTAGCGATAAGACCGCCCATTGTGTCACCCTTTGTACAGTTTCTAGATATATATGTCTGTAACTTATATGGTGTACATAATAAAGAGTATTCTATTCTATTCTATAAAGCGATTTTTTTATTATTTATCTATTTTTTTTAAATAATTATTTTGAAAGATGCATGTTTAGGCAAAAACTCATGGAGATATGATTTGAGAACTATGATTTTCAGATTTTGATGAATATAATCCATAAAAACCATTTTTCTCATATCATAAACTTTTATAATAATGAAACACATGTTTGTTATATGCCTTATATAATAATATAAAGAAAAAATGACTGGACCTAACTCAAGTTTGTACTAGAAACAAGAATATCTCAGAACTTCTACATCATTTTCACGTAGTATTTACACCAAAGTATTCTTATTGGAGACTATTGCTTAGTGCTTAAACAATATCAATAAAAAAAATGATACTTTGATTTTTAATAAATAAAATAAAAGTACTATATATTTCACTGCGCTGGCGATTCGCGCTCGCCCTGGCTGGAGGCCTTAATTTATTGAGGCATCCAGACAATCCCGGTTAAGCAGGTGACAACCTCATAGGTTGAACTGCGAGATGCCAATTATAAGGAAAAAGATGCGCGCTCAGTACCAAAATGTAAGAGGGCTCTTAAATAGGGAATGAAATGAATATTAACTTACATTTGTCTTTCCCATCTTTACTAAGAAAGATGGCGACTCAGGAGCTTTAAAGAAGATTCCAAATGTCACGATTGGGAGTCCAACAACGACCCATAGCACTGAGTGATAATCCAAGAATCCTCCCAACATATACATAAGAAGGATTCCAGAACTTTGAGCCAACGCACCCATAGATGTTAGGGTACCCCTTATGCTGTCCTGGGAGATCTCTTTGACATACATCGGAACGACGTGGAAGCAGCCACCGCCGCCAATGCCACAGAATACTCTGGCTACGATGAGGCTTGTTGTACTAGCAGGTAGCATTGTAACTATCCAAGACATCTAAAAGATTGAAACATTTACAATTATTAGGTAATTGAAGTTTTAGGATGCATGAATTATTTGTTATATTCGGTAACAAAGAATTACAATAAGAAGGATGAAATAGAGTAAACGAGCTAACAAGGCAGAATGGGAGAGAAAATTATATAATACCGACCCAACAACCCGAACAAGTGACAGACAAGGGCACGTCAAAGTAATTATTTATTTATTTTTTTAGTAAAACGAAGATTAGGACTTACCGCTTGGAATATAGTCATCACCATAATACTAATTTTCCTCCCATATCTATCTACGATTTGCAGAAACATGACAACTCCAAGTACACCCGCCAGTGATGGTGCACTGGCTATCCAGGATATTTCACTGTCAGTCAGTGGTCTCCCAGTAGGAGATTCTTCTGACTGCAGTACTTTTATCATGGGTGACATCCAGCCGCATTGAAGACCGTACGTGAGAATTGACATGTTGCCTGAAGAAAATACACAATCTTGAATTCCTATTTTACACGAGCCTGTACACACCGAATCAGGAGAAAATAAATACTTAGCAATAATACACAAAGTCACACAAAATCTTTGCCTTTGTTGAAATACTTTGAAATCCATATTGCCTTGAAGTACTCACTTATAAACAATAAACTTACATAAAATTGTGACCGCCCATTGCACTTTTGTGTGTCCTTTAGACTCTGAGATTTCACTGAAAGTCATTTTGACTATTTTTATTGCAAACTATGGATTTAAGTAGTTGAAAAGTGCATATACGTGCGTTATGAGCAAAGTCAGAAATGCTACATACTCGAGTACGACTCGCACGGAAAATGGTACAGATAATTTTGCGAAAATGCTTTTATTACAAACAGAATTTTAGTTTCACCCCAGCTGGGTATCACTCATATTTAGATTAAATGTTTGTTTTAGATTTCAAATCAGACACTTTCGTGGACTGTGTGATATCATTTGCTTGGGAAGATAATTTTTCACGTCAAACGTTGTTGATTTTATTTTAAAAGCTGTCACACTTGCTGATGATCTAGATCTTGCAAAAAAACTGGCCAAGTGCGGACTCGCACACGAAGGGTTCCGTACCACAAGGCAAAAACGCCGAAAAAAACGTGTTTTTTGTATGGGAGCCCCTCTTAAATATTTATTTTATTTTAATTTTATTATTTATTATTAAAGTTAAAATACAACTGAGTATTTTGTGAATATTTCAAGTGCCTACTTGTTGCCATTTTTGATATCGAGCAAAAAAGGGCAAAAAAATCGCGTTTGTTGTATGGGAGCCCCCCTTAAATATTTAATTTATTTTGTTTTTAGTATTTGTTGTTATAGCAGCAACAGAAATACATAATTTGTGAAAATTTCAACTGTCTAGCTATCGCGGTTCTTGAGATACAGCCTGGTGACAGACAGACGGACAGACGGACAGACGGACAGACGGCCAGACGGACAGACAGCGAAATCTTAGTAATAGGGTTCCGTTTTTACCCTTTGGGTACGGAACCCTAAAAAGAAGTAAATAGGTGCGTCCCATATCATATAAAGTTATTTGGTATTATTTTCATTTCAATAACGTTCACAAGATATAATACCTAAACGTGAGATATACCAACTGTTGATATAATTTCTTTACATACAACGTGGCGCTTCAATGGTGACATTAATTTAACACACATACACGTTTTCACATTTTCATTTCATGAAGCAATTATATTTCCATTAAACGTTATTATTTACGAATTTATTTAAAATTTTAGAAAATGCCATCTTAGAGCAACCTGTAGGTACTTAAAGAACTGTAGCGCAGGGGTCATTTGCCGGGGTCACGGATCATAACATCGCATCAATGAAATTAAAACGAATAAGCAATACTATTAGGATGAAACAAATGCAAAGAGTAGGCGAATTGAAGGAAAGAGATAATCCCTGTCGGCGAGCGGCGCGTGCTCTTTCCTTCCGGGCGGCGGCGGCAAGCGGCGCAGGCGACCCGCGCCCCCTTCCACCCGCGCCCCCGCACTGCACTCGTAGCCGAACCCGTGTCCTTGACACACTTCGTCAAACTAGTGCGCAAAATTATGTCGTTATTTTTGTGAATGTTTCCGCGAAAAAGACCTGTTGTTTTATTTATTTATTGTTGTGTAATTAGGATAGTAATTTGATTATGGTACTCGTACTGCGCTAAAGACGCTTTGCTTTATTTTCTAATCTAGTAGGTACGTTAATTACGAAGGCTGTAGCCGGAGGATTGAATAAAATACAAAATTTATTTAACTTAATTTATTTTATAGAAATTACAATATTAATTAATAGCTTAGGTAGTCGACGGTTGACCGATGCTGTGTCAAAAGTGACGATTTTACGAAGGCCGCGATGTCCGGTGTCGGGCTGCGTCGCGTTGTGCTGCGTCGGCGCCTCGTGTCCGCGGCTGATGCAATCCGCGCTAACTAGGTAAATGCTTGTCAGCGATTTAGGTGCTATGCGAATATGTAACACCTCCCCCCGAAGATAAGCAACTCTTTCGAAATCTTGTGTGGGAGAGATGATGAAATGTTGCTGTGATCGATTCTTATCTTGTCAGGACTGGTTCTATTTTGTTCTTGAATTTCAGCATAATTTCCGGAGTATGTAGCATCATCCATTTCCTTTGGTTGACTTTTATGAAGACGTTTCGCTCGATGTCGTCGGTACACCACCAGTGCGATGATGAGTGCACTTGCACCGGATAGTATTAGATAGATTGGAATCGTGGTATGGTAGAGAGCCGTATCGCTTGCTTCGTTTAGTTTAGCTGGAGTCTGTAGCATGATCTTCGTGTTTATTGAGTGCAGGTTTTCTAGGTCAGCAGAGTTTAGTATCATTGGTGATTCGCTTGACGTTTTTAAGTCTTCAATATATGTGGGCAGTTGCGTAATCTCCAGAGCGAATCCCTTGATGTGATTGTTAGAGTTCGCTATAGTGAATTCGGGCGTTCTAATATGACAGTTATGCGGGATGATAGCCAGATAGCTTCCTTCAAGGGTTTTATATATTTCTTGTCTGCATAATATCTTCACTTTGGTTGGATGTGGGAAACTGATGGTATAATGTTCCTCGTCGAGTTGCTCTACAGCTTCTTTCTTCAAGGCGACAGAGGACAGCTTACAAGATGGCAGAAGTTCTTGCTTGGAGATCAGATGCTGGATACAATCCGGGTCGTCTTCGGTCTTGTACTTTGATTTTGCTTCGCAGAGGTACAGAAAATTTACCTTCGGGCATTCAGCCTCCATGTACATAGAATCATGTCCAGAAATCGCGATAAAAGGTGAGGTAGGTACAAGGATTTTATTATTCTTGTTAGGAACAATGGACAGTTTATAAAGGGTATAGATGGGAGAGAAGACAATCGGCACCTTAAATACTATAACTATCTGATTTCCTATGTAGAAGTATCCTAGTTTAATTATGTCGTAATAGTCTCTTAATTCTAGTTCAAGGATTTCATCGTTTGAGTATAAAATCCTTAATTTATCTAACATATTCCTAATCTCAGCTATACTAATTACCATATGCGGTGTGCTTAATGCACGTATGAAGGCTAAAGTGTACTCTAGTTTATGGAGTTCTCCTGACAGATCATCTATGTTATCGCTTAAGATGGTTAGGTATTGAGCCATATGGGCATAGTGGATGTAGTCGGAGTTTACCGTGTTATTAATTATCTGATTTAAAACATTACCTATTTTCTCTTGGTTTTTAGTTATATTAGTTAATAAGTTGGCATTTTGTGAAACCCAAGTTTTAGATAGACTAACATGCTGGTTAAGTTGAGACTGTATCCTATGCTCATTTTCCTGGAGGATTCTTCTAGCATTATTGTATTTAATTGCATCAGTTTGGTCAAGATTACCGGATATGCTCTTGATAACGGAACCTAGACCATCGATAAGTCCTCTTTTGTGACGATGATGTTCGAATGACTCTAGCTGGGTAGATATTTTAGCTAATTTAGATGTAAGGTAATCCATATGCGGTTCAAATAATAGGGATGTCCTATTATTTAATTTATGTCTGAAACCAGTCAATTTGGTACTAACTGTGTCTAACTGAGATTGTATACTATTGAGATTAACATAATTAAGAAATGAATGATAGTGAGAAACTATACGCGTCGTTCCTAGATTAAACGGTAGTATTCCAGGGCCGTTTCCTAAAGGATCAATCGTTACTTCTTGTCCTTGTGTCGTTTGGAGTAGCAGCAACAGTAACATCCTGTAACAATACGGAATCTTTAGGGCTCCTCTTTAGACGGGATTTTGCAACAGGGCCTCGTTTCTTTCTAGTGTAAATATGTATAGGAAGATCGGCTAGGACTATGTCTTTGGTAAAACGTGGAGCTAACTTTTGTCTGTTAGCTAGGGGATTGCGAACAAATACTTGTTGGTCAGGGTTATATTCCCTCTCAGGTTCGCGATTTTTATTCCTATTTTCAGTTAATTCAGTCCTATGATGAAGAGAGGTTTCATTTATTATTTCTTACACTTGGGTTAGCCGTTTCTTATGGTCCTGTAAGTAATATTGCAATAGGTGCTCAGATAAGTTCAAATCTAAATAATCGCGAGGATCAAAGTGTCCTGTTATTAGGTCTATAGGCCTACACTTGGTGAAACTATGTATAGAGCTATTATACCCTAAGACAGCGTAGGGCATAAGATTTATGACAGGTTCATTACTCTTTTCTAACTTCAGGATTCTGAGATGTTCGAGGATAGTAGAATGAAAGCGCTCTACTATACCATTATCGTTGGGGGTGCAAGTATCTTATGATGCTGTATCTTATGGAGACGGGTAAATTCTGAAAATAATGCATTAGTGAACTCAGGTCCTTGGTCTGTAACTATAGTATAAGGAACGCCATGATGGGTGCAAAACGTTAAAAGAGCTTGAACGACACTTAATGCGGTACCATCTCTGAGATGATATGCCTGCGCATATTTCGAGAAAGCGTCAACCGAGGTAAGAAATTTCTCATTTTGTGCTGTAAAAAGATCAACATGTATAATTTCGAAAGGTTTAGTTGGAGGGGGAACTATGGAGAATTTCTGCTTAACTGGGTTTCGGTCGTATTTTGCTTGTCCACAAATACTACATTCGTTGATATATTTTGATACACTCTCTTTCATTTTAGGCCAATAATAGCGATGTGATAAAGCAAGGAAACATTCAGTTATACCACGGTGATTTGTTTTTCCTTCGTGGTAATTCCGTATGATTTCTTGCTGTCTTAAATAGTCTTTAACGTTCTCTATCTCTTTTTTTGTTAAGACCATAGTCAAGGCGGAGCTCTTAAACTTATCTTGCATAATCGGTATTATACTGTACATGGCTAGAGGGGGATGGATGAGAATTCCTGTTTTTACTTTGGGATTTACGTATTCCTTTACAGCATTAATTACGTCCTCTTCAAGATTAGACTCTGATAGTTGTACAGTAGTTTTAGTGTGGGTTTCGAAGGGTTTAGACACTATTGGACGTTTTTTAATATCCCCTACGACTACAAAGGATATTTGACGATGGAACTTATTTAGTGGTTCATCAGATATTGGTATTTCTAGTATGGGACTCTCAGCACTGGTGTGTGCTGTTGCCGTTGTAGAATCAATCACTGAAGGGGGTTTCTCGGAAGTGTTAACTGCTAGGGAGTTTGCATCTTCATTATTGATTTCGATGCGGGACAGAGCGTCTGCGTTAGTGTTTAGCTTACCCTGCTTATAGACAGTAGTGAAATTATACTCACTTAACTTTAATCTCCAGCGGGTTAAACGTGAATTGGGTTCTTTTAAATTCATGACCCATTGTAAGGGCCTGTGATCTGTAACGATTTTGAACTTCTTACCAAATAAGTAAGGGCGGAAGTACTTGGTTGCCCACACAATTGCCAACAGTTCCTTTTCAATTGTGCTGTAGTTAATTTCACTAGTGTTTAATGTGCGGGATGCGTAAGCTATGGGTTTGTCGGTACCTATCTGACCCTGTGAGAGAACGGCACCAATGGCAAGATTAGACGCGTCAGTTGTCAGTATAAAGTCTTTACTAAAGTCTGGGTATTGCAAAATCGGATCATTGATTAAAAGGGTTTTGCATTTCTCGAAACAATTGATATAATTTGGGTCGGTTATGGCAATTTTTGAACCCTTCTTAAGACATTGCGTCATAGGTTTTGTTATGCGAGCAAAGTCTGGAATGAATTTTCTATAATATCCTAACAGACCTAGGAAGCGTTTAATTTCAGTTGCCGTTTTGGGCAGTAGGAATTTTTGGATGGCCGTAATCTTATCCGGGTTAGGTTTAATGCCGTCTTTACTAATGATGTGTCCTAGGTATGCAGTTTCTAATTTTAAAAATTCGGATTTGTTCATTTGAATTTTGAAATTAGATTCTCTGAGTCTCTGAAATACCTTTTCTAAATTGACCATGTGTTCCTGAAGGGATACAGAAAATACGATGATATCGTCGAGATACACCAAACACACAACATTTTGAAGGTCCCGTAAGACATTGTCCATAACCCGTTGAAAGGTTGAAGGAGAATTCTTTAAACCCATTGGCATGCGGAGAAATTCAAAATGTCCATGCTCGACTGTAAACGCGGTTTTGTGGATATCATCTGGGTTCATCTCGACTTGGTGGAAGCCACTTGCGAGGTCGAGGGTGGTAAAATAGTGGCAGTTACCTAATTTGTCAAGGACGTCCGAAATGTTGGGTATAGGATAGCGGTCATCTATAGTTTTCTCGTTTAATTTCCTGAAGTCTATAACCAGGCGCCATTTGGTTTGTCCGCTGGCGTCGGCTTTCTTGGGAACTACCCAGATGGGGGAGCTCCACGCAGACTGCGAGGGACGTATGATATTTTGTTCTAACATTTTAGAGATTTGATCCTGAACTTCCTGCTTATGTACGAATGGGTACCGGTAACTTTTTGTGTAGATTGGCACATCATCTGTTGTTCGAATAAAATGCTTTACTTGATTCGTGAAAGATAACGGCTCGCCATCAATATAGAATACATCGGCGTACTGAGCGCAAAGTGTTTCCAAATTAGCTTTTTCTTCGGGATTCAAATGGTCCGTACGTAGACGAGACAAAACTTCATTTACGCGATCAGACTGTTGTTTGGTGCGCATGCACTGAACATTGAATAATTCTGCACTAACAGGGCGATCCATAGAAAAGACTACGTCATGACGTGACGTATTTGTTACCTCTACTATACCTCTATTATTTTTTACAGTTGTAACGCAATCACCTATCAAACAATTTGAAACACACTGTTCGGGAATTAAAACATCACCGTCCTCAGAGTTTATAGGAACTTTAACTAATTTAGATGAATTAGCCGGTACTATGTCTTCGTATAAATTACTATTACGTGAGTCATACATTAATAAAGGATTACTAGAGTTACGAGTGACCAACAGCCTGTTTTTCAGGTCAATGTTAGATTCTAGTTTTTCCAATAAATCATAGCCAATTAAACCATCAAAAAAATTATGAAACGCATAAACGAAAAGAGTTATATTACCTGGCTCATTAAATTCTTGAAAACACGGTAAAGTGATAGAATAATCACTTCTGGTGGTAGCGTGATTATTCGTTACCTCAAAAGGATCATAATTACACGGTATATGGGATAAGAACTTTTGTACAACTGTAGGACTAATGAAGGACATGTTTGCATCTGTATCAATTAATAATTTAAGCGGAGGGTTTGAAATTTGTATAAATGGTAGTTGCCTTTGCGTTTGCAGATTAATCTCTATTTTGACTTGTCTGATTTGGGGACCTTCTGAAAATCCTCCTTTTCAGCGGGCGGAATTGGATCTTTTACCTCCTCTACTATAACATAGGAATCTGTAGACTGCGGTTGTTCATATGCGTATGCACTCGGGAACGCGTAATCGGGATACTCAAAATATGCTTGGGAATAGTAATCATTATTAACAAAATAATCGCTATAATAGTCATACTGCAACTGGTCACTAAAATCGTTGTAATTAAATTCCCGTGTTCTGAAATAATTTGCAGGTGGCGGATTCCCAGATTTAGACCAGTCATGGGTTGCACGTGGGGTGAATGGTTTGGCCACATAGTGACTTACGCCACTCATAGGTTGCGGAATGTTACTAGCAGCTGGCCTAGGGCCGGGCATTCTAAAAACTTGTCCCTGGGGTGTGTAATTAGGTAGCGGTGAACTAAAGATTTGCTGCGTACGTGTGGGACCGCGATATTGAGGGGGTTGACTTTTCCACATCGGAACAGGTTGCTGTCCCTGAGGCATAAACGGTCGCGATGGTCCTGGCATGTTATACGGCCTAGGGGGCGGAAAATTAAAAGGACGTGGTGTGGGTGGTGCTGCGTGACTCGGTGGCATAGGGCCATAAGGAAATTTAGGACTGACCTGATGCTGAGGCTGCGACTTCCTGTCAGGAGCATGATCGTTGCGCTGCTGCAAATACAACGTATTCATCTCTTCATGCACAAACTCTAAAGCTTTTTCGATTGTATCAGGCCGCATGCAGCGAATGCGAGAACCCAATGGGTCACGTAGACCACGTAGGTAAGATTGTAACGTGAGTTTCTTGTACAAAGTGCGTTTCGATTCAATGGTAGTCGCTATCGTTTCATGCAGGCTGATATAGGTCATAATAGTACTAAAGAGATTTTGAGACTGTTCATAAAATTCCTGAGAGGTTGCCGAACCTTGCGTTAAAAGCGCTAAGTCATTATACAAGGATGTCTCATCGCGTTGATCGGCGAAATTATTAACCAAAGCACTTCTAATTCCCTCCCAAGTTTCCGGGATACCATTCGAATTAATCGTACGCGATGCTGGTCCCACTATCTTATTTAAAATTCCGTTTAACAATGCCAACTTAGTTAATTGAAATTCCTGTTCATCTCTTATAAACGTTTCTACTAATTGATCACATAGTTTTATGAATCGAGTTAGTACGTTCGAGTTTCCGTCGAACTCCGGAACCAATCGTAGGGCCTTGTGAACTTGATCCATTGAGTCAGCCATACTCGATATAACTGAACTACTACTATCCTCCTGTTCTGTCTCTAAATTTCTATTAGCGTCTAAAGTACTAATTCTACTATTATTACCTAACATAGGTGACCGAGATTGCCTTGGATGGAAAATCTTGGAAAGATAAAGGATAACAATTAAAGATATAAAAGGAAGCGACTCTAGAGCGATTCTAAAGTACTTACTTGCAATGATTTTGTACCTCCACCGTATCGATGTCTGGATACTCCTCCGTACTGCAGCTCTTGTAGATTCTGGATACTCGAACGGTGCCCGATGGCCACCCGGGTGACTCGCGATCCTAACAATTTTACTCTCGCGAACCGGCCCGCGAGTATCCTACCGACTGCGCCAATTACGAAGGCTGTAGCCGGAGGATTGAAAAAAATACAAATTTTATTTAACTTAATTTATTTTATAGAAATTACAATATTAATTAATAGCTTAGGTAGTCGACGGTTGACCGATGCTGTGTCAAAAGTGACGATTTTACGAAGGCCGCGATGTCCGGTGTCGGGCTGCGTCGCGTTGTGCTGCGTCGGCGCCTCGTGTCCGCGGCTGATGCAATCCGCGCTAACTAGGTAAATGCTTGTCAGCGATTTAGGTGCTATGCGAATATGTAACACGTTTTCATCGTGCGATAGGGACGGTTTTATTTGTAAACTTGTGATCGTGGTGGCAAATACACATCCGAACTACACAGCAGCTGAATATGCGGACGTGATGCTAATTTATGGAGAATGTCATCAAAATGCCGCCCTTGCGGTAAGGACATATCGCGAGAGATAATGGCGATTCAAAACAATGCCTACTAACCTCGCACTATTGTAGGACCTCTTCAACGCATCCACGAAAGCCGACCAGTGGTCTCAACGCCCAGATCGACCGCCTACACGACAAAATGTGCTACAATATTTCGAAGACTAACCCAAAACTGGCCTCCGCTATAACGCTAGGAGACAAATAGAAGCAGTGATTAGTGATGACTTGATGAGTGATGTGATGATAGTTATAACTAATAGTAACAAGAGACGGTGACGTTAGACTAAGCACCCCCGCTGTAGCATGTAGCTACTACATGCGCCGCGCGCCGCTCGCTCGCTCGCCGACAAAGAATCGGACCTATGACGAGTATGATCTCGCGAAGCGTAGGTAAGTAATTTCATGAATGAATTTTTGCAAGGGTGATCCCAATTTTAGTTACTATTATATTATTTAGTTTGTTAGAATTTTTTTTTTTTTCATTTTACGAATTATTTTAACCTATACATATATATATGATTAATGGGCACTAGCCCTACCCGTGTGTTCAATTAATGTCGCCATTGTAGCGGCACGTTGTATAACATTTATATACTCTAAAACTTATTTCGTATAACTTTATTGGATATACCGTTTATTTAATCGAAAATCATTAGGTATACTTACCAGGCAGGCTGAAATGTTTTGAGCCTGGGGCATTTAAAATACTGCCAGGAATGTATAAAAAAATTATTTTTCTATGTAATCTCCCTCTACTTCAATACACTTCTTACATCTGTCATAAAGGGCTTTTAACCCAGTGAAAAAATATTCGTTGTGTTTGCCTTCGAAGTGCTCGTCTACAGCCGCCTTCATCTCGTCATCGGTCAAAATCTTCGCCCACGGAGGTCTTTCTTCAAATTCGAAAACAGGAAGTAATCACTGGGTGCTAGGTCCGGACTGTATGGTGGGTGGTTGATTTCTTCAAATCCTGTCTCGGCTAGGGCACGCCTAGAAACTCCCGCAGTGTGCACTGGGGCATTTTTCGTACACTGCGTGGATGGCTCAGACATAGTGATGTTTGCGGTTCAATTACTAAAAGCGTAATGACGCTAATTACATGAAACTCGGTATTTATATTACTGTGAATGTTCTCAATTAGTGACAGGTAGGGCGAGACATTACTGTCACTTAAAGGTACTTAGGCTCAAAACATTTCAGCCTGCCCTCGTATCGTTTAAAATATATAATTCCTAATCGGATTTTGGAGGATTGATTAGAAGGCATTCGTGGCTTCGTGGATTAAAATATTGTCTTAAAAGTCAATAATATGATGTGCTACAAACGTCACGCCACCTAAACTGTAATACTAATTAGTTAAGTAAGTACAAATATTCTTATTAATAAAAAGAACCAAACGCGAACAATATTGTCATAAACAAACAAACTTGCAGTTCGAATTCACTTCTAAAACCACTTGACTTTATGTTTGAAATTGAAGAACTTACACGCAGTCTTTTTAGGGTTCCGTAGTCAACTAGGAACCCTTATAGTCTGTCCGTCCGTCTGTCTGTCTGTCCGTCCTCGCTTAATCTCTGTGACCGTTAGCACTAGAAAGCTGAAATTTTGTATGAGTACGTATATTAGTTACGCCGATAAAGTGGTAAAATAAAATTTTGGAAAATATTTTTTTAGGGTAGCTCCCCTACATGTGAAGTGGGGATGAATATTTTTTTCATCATCTACCCCATCGTGTGGGGTATCGTTGAATAGGTCTTCTAAAATGGCTTTGGGGTTGCTAAAATTATTTTTCGATTTAATGCTCCATTTACGAAATATTAAAGTTTAAAGTGCAAATTTTTGTTCCAGTAGGGCGTCCCCCCCCCTCTATAAGCTAAACTACGGGCTTGAAAAATCTGGAAAAATTCTCGATGATAGTGCATTTCATGAACTTTAAAGGAAAAGTATTGCGGTTAAGATAACTTTATTAGTTTAGCAGTAATAGTCGTTGAACTTGGGTGTTGGATAATTTTGTACCAAATACAAAGATGGAGTAGTTGCTTGTTTATAATGGGTAAAGACTTGCATTGAAAACAAAAATATGTTTTTTTTTTTTACCTATTCAGAATAAAGAACAACAGAATCGTACTACATTGTGATAACGGGCTACTACGGAACCCTACACTGTGCGTGCCCCGACACGCACTTGGCCGGTTTTTTTTAGTATTGTAGGCAACGATCCTACCGCATGAAGCCAAAGTCGTGGTTAATTTTATGATCTTAATCATTTTCTTACGCCCAAATGAATTTAATACTTTATAATTAATCAAATAAAGAACTATGTATTTATATGTATAACTGTGTATTTAAATGTACTTCAATGTTATCAGAATACTTAGCATTACTCAATTACACAGACACAGAAAAACTTCTAGAAATTTTGTCATGATTATAATTTGATTCCCTTGTAAGTATTTACTTTTGTATGTTTACATAGACTAGTTATAAAATGTATTTTCTTTGTATTTTCTACACTAGTTTAGTATTAGGTATTAATGTACCAATGTGCTTTTTCTCAGAATTTTTATTTCATTATATTTATATCAGTTTTATTTAAAATTACCGCTCCAATTTAATTGAAATGTAAAGTGATGGCCTGAAACACAGGTTTGAATAAACCTAGTTCGGGCAGGTCGCTATCTAACACTCTAATTCCGAACCATCACTACTTGCACATGTAATAAAAAAGAAATATTTTAGTTTTACTTTATTTTTAGGCACTATAATTGTATGGAAAATTTTCTACTCTTGGCTAAATGTACAACTTTTGTAAACGTTTTTATTAAATAAATTATTATTATTATTATTATTATTATTATTATTATTATTATTTTAAAGCCCTATTACCGGTTTCTCGTAATGAGTTGAACTACGCTATTGCAGCCCGTAACATAGCTAACTTCACATGTAATAACAAAATAATGGCGAAGCAATGTCAATTACTTTTCAATGGTAACAATATTGTTTTCAGGAGTACCGAATCACGTGACTGTAAAATTAACATTGGAATCGTATTGGCATTTCATTGGAATTAAAATCAGTTTGAAGAGTAAGCGTCCTGTTTGTATACAATTTTTGGCTTTGTTATTTGATGTCAACTTGTGATTCTAAGTCCCGTATTACAGAACGTCACTCAATATTCCAGCATTACCTAAAACCAATTTCAACAAAAACCAATCAAATGGCTTGAATTTAGTTTTAAGTAATGCTTGAATATTGAGTGACGTTCTGTAACCGTATTACAGGACTTCACTCAATATTCAAGCCTAGGTGATTTAGTTTAAGACAAGCTTGTATCAATAATTGTTCACTGCAAATCCTAGGTTCCCCAATTTCAGAAGAAAGCCATTCTCTTTTCATCGACGAAAAAATCAAAAACTTCAATGAAATTTCGGACAGACTCTCCAAAATTAATTTACATTCGACATTCATCCTGATTGGACTGCGATGTTGTTGTTTTAGCCCACATTTTATATATTTTCTACGTTCACTTGAACACTTGTGGCCTTGGACGACCGAGCATGGCTTCAAGCCACTCTACCAATCCGTTTTGGTGGCATCGGCGTCTGCAAAGTTACCAGTATTAGTTAGTCCTCTGTCCACAGCGTTTAAAAATTTTCTGTTTTCTTTTGCCCCTCACTTGTTGACTGTGAAGTGCCGTGCTTGACTGATGCGGTGAGTGCCTTGACCGCGGCTTGTCCAGATACAGATAAAACCGCAAACTCATCTTCCTAGAGACGAGTGGGATGAGTCGCTCTGCAGGTTGGTACGGAAAAATATTATCAATACATCCACCAATACTGCTGAGCGTGACCGCTTGCTGACTGTGGGTAAGCGGAGGCCGTGCCTTTGGCTTCAAGCACTACCGTCACCCAACAAAGGCTCTAGGTGGCACCATTCCGCTCCGGCTCCGCATCGCTGCCAGTGCAGTGAAGATGTTCACGGGACACCATGGCCTATTCTGCAGAAAGAGCTCAAGCCAGATAGCACAGCACACCAGGATTAAGAGCGTTTACGCCGAACGGCATTTCATACAAACTTTCAAGCCCTTGTTTTTCGAAGTGAATGAACCGATTTTAATGAAACTTCATACGCATAAGCAGGATACAAAGGTCTAAAAAGTTAGTAGAAAACATTTTCGAAAAATAATGTTACCGCCAAATTAAACCGATTTTAAACTTTCCATAGAAACAGAGATTTCCAGTTATCTTTATTAAAATAAGACATTTCGAAAATGTTTTCTACTAACTTTTTAGATCTTTGTACCCTGCTTATGCGTATCAAGTTTCATTAAAATCTGTTCATTAATTTCGAAAAACAAGGGCTTGAAAGTTTGTATGAAATGCCGTACGGCGTAAACGCTCTTAATGACATCATCCGTCGCGCTCTTATCACCAGGCTGCCAGCTGTTTTAGAACCCAACTGCTTGGCATGCGACGATAGAAAGAGACCAGACGGAATTACCATAATGCCTTTGAAGTTGTGGGATGCAACATTTATTTATTTATTTACTCCAAAGATATAAATATCCTTACAGGCTAGACCCAATGCGATATTATAGTACACTTAAAAATTAAATAGTTCCAATGCAAGCATTTACCATATCAAATTCTATAGGTAGGAATCCTTTCAAATTCACCCAAAGCACAACAGAATATATCTACATCATCAGCAATGAGGTTGAAAGTCCGGACGACGGTTGCGAAATCCCATCTTCCTAGTGCGGCGAACCGAGCTGCCCTGGGGCAGCCCTGCTGCAGGTGCGGAAAACCTCAAACATCAAACATATTCTAATCTTATTGGTATCTTATTATTGGAGCTGTTGAAACACTAGGGCCATAGGGTCTGAGTGCCCACTTGGTTTTTCAAGACATCGCCAAGCGATCAGTTGACTTTTCACGTGCTCTCTGGTCACGTGGCCAAAACATAGGCCAGCGCCAAAAAATCAGCATCGCCATTACCAATCGCCAAACGTGACAATGCTGTCAGCCTTTTGGCCACTTTGCCTGTTGATAGCGATGCGGAAGAATTTTTTGATGCCCTTTCTTAAACACATATTATGTAAATATTATATTCCGAAATAAAAAAAATCAATAATTAATGTTTCAGATTTTCCTATGCCAAAATCAATTTGAATTAGCTTTCGCTAATTGCTAACCATGGCAAAAAATAGATAAGTATGTTAACTAAAATTAACCAAATATTGATTCAACGTAGATGCCACAATCTTAAAATAAAAGAAACAAAATCATTGGCTGTTGTTTACGTGTTATTCCGGACTGATCCCCTAAACCCCCCTCCACCCCCGCTCCCTGGATCTCCTGCTTGTTATTCTTCTGTTTTAATTTTATTACCTTATCTTGTTTGTGCTTGACCAATAATTGTAGTATATCACACAAAGAACTGTTACCATTTCACCTTTTGGAAACTATGTATGTGCTAAGTCCTACGACGCCATTTTAAATGTTGTGTTTAAAAACCAGCTAGCTTCTTCAGAACAACGTCACAGTTTAGTGCAATCTGTCGAATGGATTTTGCAATTGGGTTTGCCGTAAACAGATACTTATATTTAGGCCACGTATGTTCTTTTTTTTCACCCAAATATGTTTAGGTGGCTACAAGCATTGATCGACAGTGCTTCAGAGTGCTTACTAAACAAAAAGGAAATCGCAGATTGTTTACCTGATAAGAAAGAAATCTCGTTTACCCGCCTCACAGGTATGGCTTAGTAACACGCTTTTCATTTCGGAAAATTACCACTTATGCTGAGTTTGACGGGTTCCATACTGAGATAACGCTCGTCATTGTTGATTAAAATTTATTATGACGCATGACGTAGTCCTAGATATGGAGATATTTAAGCCTTTTAAGAGGATTGATTTTTACTCTAAAAAATGACGGTGCTAAAATAGAAGGTGAGGTATAATAATTATTTCCGAATTATCTGTTCTTCTTTCGCTATATACTTACGTTACCTTACCGCACCCGAACACAATAGGCGACGTAGGATGCAAGAGCGAGCGAAGGGCACCCGAGGTTAGGTTTGGTTAGGTTAATTTAAACCCTTTACACAGAAATAGGGGTCCCGCGAAGCGGAGCTCGTCGACATAGGACGCAAGAGCGAGCAAAGGGCACCCCGAGGTTAGGTTTGGTTAGGTTACTTTCTCCCACGGTGAAGTGAAGAGAAACCAGAGGGGCCGCTCGTTAGGGCTTTTGCCGATAAGCCGACGACGCCGACGTAGCGGCCAACAAGTAGGTTGCGGTGCCGCTTGGGCGACGTCGACTGGGGTGGTCACGGCGTGCTATGTGTTCTGGAGCGCCGGTGACGGGGAGTAAGAGGAGGGTCCGCTGACGGACAGCCGCGGCGGGTTCACAGATGAGTGCTAACGCGTGCCCGTGTTCCCGCCGTAAGCGGCAGAGGAGGATACCGTGGAGTTTTAGTGCTTTAGAGTCCCCCATAACTGCACTATCTCCTCGTGATAGTGCAGAATGCATGAGCATTTCTCCACGTTACAAAAAAAAAAATGGTTAGGTTACTTTTAACCCTTTAAGGCTTGTAGTTAATAGGTTGAATCTGTTCCAAAACCGAATCGGGGCACCCCGACTTTAGGTAGTATTTTGGCTCCTACCCTAGAGTGTATATCGGTATCGGTATCCGTCGGAAAAGTTACGAATGGTTCACATCTTATTTAAAAAACAGAGAACCAGTTGTAGAAATTGAATATTACAATAATAAATCAAAAGAAATAGAATTATTCGATCCCAAAACATGCCAGTAAACGCTTCTATACCACAAGGAAGTGTGACAGGGTGCCTGCTATTCCTTGTTTACATTAACGATCTCCCTAACCACATCAAAGAGTCATGCGTATTGTTCGCCGATGATATCTCTATTTTAATATCATGTGATACTAATATAAATTTAAACCAAAAATTGAGTTCTATACTTGACACTGCAACACACTGGATGAACGAACACAACCTTGAAATTAACTACAATAAGACAAAAATAATAACTTTCCACCCCCGACAAAAAATACCTTTAAGTATAAATTTCAAATACAACAGATCAAAATTAGAAGCAGTAAATAAATTCACCCTTTTAGGCCTAGACATAGATTCACACATAGATTGGAAATCACACTATCCAAAAAGTTAGAAAGAAATTATCTAAGTTCTCATACGCTCTCCGAGAAATCAAAAGAACAACAGACTTCAAAACAGCAATAGTAACATATTACGCATACGCATTTGCATGGCTCAAATATGGAGTTATTCTATGGGGAAATAGTACAGACGCGCCTATAGTATTCACTCTACAGAAAAAATTATTAGAATTTTAATAAATATCAAAGATGTAAACCCCACTTTAAAGACTTAAAAATATTAACCTGCCCTGTCTCTACATAGTTGAAATTTGTAAATTTGTACGAAATTATCCGCAATTCTATACCAAAAGAGGAGATATCCAAACAAAAATTGCACTTAGACATGAAAGCAAATTGAATATACCCACTTCACGATTAAAAATGCACTCTTCTGGTACATTTGTTATGTCCATTAAAATATACAATAAGTTACCGGAATACATCAAAAATATAAATAAAAATAATATCTTTATCAATAAATTAAAACAATTTCTGATAAACAAAAGCTACTACACTATTGACGAATATTTTAGAGATAAATTTCAACAACAATAAAATCTATTTATACATAAAACCTACATTTTATATTAAATTTCACTTTGAATATAAATTTATTTTAAAACACTAAAATACTCTAATTTAAAAATATGCTAAAAAGTGCACAATTAATAATATTATCCTTCTACAAGACTCAATAAAATTGTACATATTTAGTTTATTATAATTTATAGTATTAATAATCTAAATTGTGCAATATATTGTTACGAGCTTCGGGTTCATGACAATTAAAACTGCCGATTTAATAACCAAAAATTGACACTTTAATTAACAACACTAATTACAAAACACAAACACACTAATTATGAAACACAATTGCACTACTGATCGCTTTAAGTCGCACTTGAGGATCGCTTCGGATGTTTTCACTTCGATCGCTTATCTAAAGCTGTCTCGCTCGCGGCTCACGCCGGCCTTATATAGTGCCGCAGAGAGTTCTAGAACCTTCCATTGTAGAAACATCTAGAATGTTCGAGTACATACAGGCCCCGATCGACCAGATGTCGATAGTTCGGGAAAGTTCTAGAAAGCTCTCGCATCGAAATTTCTAGAAGGGTCTTGACTACTAGTTCCGCTACTCGATACTAGATGGCACTAGTGGTAACTACTGTCACCATGTACCAGGCATTAATTGTGGCGCGCAACAATATAAATAAACTCAAAAACCAAATACATACCTAAAATAAATTATAAATACCATAAAAGCAAATAATACTATTTAATGATACTATTTTAATTTAATGACACTATTTTAATTTAATGATACTATTTCAATTTAATGATACTATTTTAATTTAATGATACTATTTTAATTTAATGATACTATTTTAATTTAATGATACTATTTTAATTTAATGATGCTATTTTAATTTAATATTGAATTATTTTTCTAAAATAAAAAGCGCCTTCATCCTCTCTCCTATTAAAAATTAACTTTGCTGTGCCCGACAGGGTCCATAATTGATTCGATGTTTTAAAATACCAACTATCATAATGTACACATTATGGAATGCAATAAAGTATTGAGTATTGAGTATATAAAAACGACGACGCAGAAGCAACTTTAATGTTTTGAGGTTAGGTTACAATATAATTTGCTTTTCTCAAGAACGATGCGTTACCTTAGAAAATTAGTTAATATGAAAGTTAGGTTAAATGAACATTATATAAAAAGAGCATTATACAATTTGAAAATTATATGAAATGAACGTTATACTAATTGAAATTTGAGAAATAGAATAATATAACATTAGATCATATGAAATTAAGTTAAATGTTTTTATAGCATATGAAAATTATATCATATAAATGTTATGTCAAATGAAATTAGGCTATCTGTTAATATACTTTGGTATAATAACAGATAGCCTAATTTCACTTGACATTGGTAATGCTGTGTAATGTTTGCATTACACACCCATAAATAAGAACCCTTCTGGAAAAAGCAATCGGCTTTACATCCTATTGACAAAATTGCAGAGCCGTTCCACACTCTTCACATCGATAGGAGTGGCATACTGATATTATAGACGCGTTTATCAAGTTTTGTTATTTAACTGCGGTTAAAAACTTAACTTCACGATCCGCCTGTGATGCTCTTCGTCCTTTACATATTCGGAACGCCCAAGAGAATTATCTCCGATCAAGGCACTTCGTTCACAGGGCAAGACTTTCAAAACCTTTGTAAGGAGTGGCCGATTGAATTCCATGAAATTGCCAGTGGCATTTGCCGTGCCAACGGACAGGTAGAAGGGATAATATCCGTACTGATTAATTGTTTCACAGTAGCCGAAAATCACGAAAACAGAACTTGGAAGTCTGTTATCGGTGAAGTCCACAAGTACGGGCAAAAGTCCGTTTCAACTGATATTCGGTTGCAACAAAAGCCCACCCTGGTTAAACTGTCTCACCATGGATCTTGATATTCACAATGAACAGGATTTGATAGAAACAAGACAAGCGGCTAAGTTTAGGATGGACGAGCAAGCAACGAAAGATAAAATACGGGATCCTGCCGTTTTGCCAAAAAGATTTTGCCAAAATTTCACTACCCAAACAAATTTTGGCAACCTTTCTTTATACCAATGCAATGTTTGGAATGATTTTAGTACGCACATTTTCATTTGGTCAAATTTTTACTTGGCAAAATATTATTAAGGATAATGTCATTTAGGCATTTGATCTTTAATCAAATGATTTATTACAACAAACAATCTTTAGACAATAAACGTTTGGTCAAATGATTTATGACAAAAAATATAAAGGCAAAAAATAATAAGACAAAAAATATAAAGGCAAAAAATATAAAGATTTAGCGAAGCTAAATCTTTATATTTTGAAGCGAGCTCGGGACTTGGGGCACCCCGACTCGAACAGGTTAGGTTCGAAGGGGATGACGGGGGCTCGAGTGAGCGAGCAAAACCTTTTCACAGAAATAGGCCGCCGAAGCGGGGATCCGTCGACATTGGGTACAAGAGCGAGCGAATGAGAATACAAATACCTTTACCTCATATCATATTAAACAGGGCCAATTGAAATTATAGGCAGGCAGAAATAGAGGCCCCGACGATACTAAATATTTGGCATATTTTATTTTGCGTAAAATATGTTATACCAACTGAAATATTTGACTACATTAAAATTGAAATGAAATTTAGAATAATGTACCCAGGATTTTGTAATATCTTGATTTAAAAGAGTGTCCATGGAGTTTCTTGCCCGTTCTTCTCCATAGAGATCTACGTTTTGGAATGGGCAACTAGCTTCAACTTTCTGACTAACTGACAGACTATTTAATTTTGACAATTCAAAAATACCTGTACAAGGTTTAATTGAAATAAATGCTTTGAGTTTGATTGGTAAAAGTAATAGTGGGTAAGCAAATTGTTGTTTAAACGTTCACTTGCCAAACATTAGGTTTGCGTTACAACTTTTTGTGAAAAGTTTATTTGCTAAGTAATGATTTGGCGAATTAAATTATGCGGAAAATGGTTTGGGAAGTGATAATTGGTCAATATGTTTTTGATGAAACGAGAGCGACTCCGGTTACTTGGTAGCGTTTTCAATATTGAATTAAAATAGTGTCATAAAAAGTCAATAAGCTGTGATAGAAAATTTAGTGACAGAAACGAATCGCTGCAAAACCGACTTAGCCGGCCAGCAAGCCGAAGCTGCGGTGGTGAGCGTTAAAACCATCTGCGACAAAAAGCTTAAAAACCCCACAGCCCGCCAAAACCCCACAGCGCTGGAACCGTGACAGAAACAATGCTTCCTGCATGTTGCATGCCTGCTTGCACGCTGCATGCCTGCTTGCACGCTGCATGCCTGCTTGCACGCTGCATTCCTTCTTGCATGCTGCATGCCTGCTTGCATGCTGCATGCCTGCTTGCACGCTGCATGCCTGCTTCCACGCTGCATGCCTTCTTGCATGCTGCATGCCTGCTTGCATGCTACATGCTTGAAGCAAGCATACTTGTTTGCATGCTGATAGATGAAATACTGTGCACTTTCTAGGCGTTTGGTGAAATGAAAATATGGTAGTTAAAACAGTGGTATAATGAACGTTCAGAAACATAATACTTCGAACAAATGTTATTTCGGGTAAGTGTAACTTCGGTTAAAAGTTTTTCGACCAAATGAAACGTCGGAGTAACGACAAAAATCGAATTGATAATAAGTCAACTGATACAGTGGCAGACGTGACTTCGATGAAGTAAAAAAAAAATGAAAAACGAAAATAGTTGAAATGTTTTAGGTGAAATGAAATTCAGTCAAATATTTTTCGAACTTATGATAGGTAACCAGTTCAAAAAAATCCCCGCATAATTAACAAATTAAACGAAAAGTTCAGTGGTCCTTGCGAAATCACGAAAATTATTTTTCTACGTCCTTATCCATATCTCCTGTTAGTTCCCTCTCTATTTTTTCTACAGTTTTGCCCTTAGTTTCAGGCAGTACTAGCAGGGTTACCGCAGCCCCAATAACGTTGATAATGACAAACATGAAGAAGCCGACGTGAACCCCAAAGTTGCTGGTGAGAGCACTGAAGGCGATGAGTTGTATGAAAGCCATGAACCAAGCCAACATCACCAAATATCCCATCAATTTTGCTCGAATCTGGAAGAAAAAAGACTCTTAAGGATTGCATATTAGGGTGCGTTCCTACTGAATCAGAGCTGGTCGGAGCGGAGCGGAGACGTGCAGGAATCAACCAATCACAATTGTTGAAATCCTCATCGCGTCACTCGTCTCGTCTGTAATTGGACGATTCCTGCACGTCTCCGCTCCGCTCCGCCCGGCTCCGCTCCAGTGGAAACGCACCCTTGTATTATAGATCTGACCGACACTAAGTGTAAGTGCAGTGCTCCGGATCAAACTATAATATAGGTAGTTGCTGAAGAAGGTACCCTGAATATAGCTACACATTTGAGGACCTTATAAATGCCACAGCTGATACTGCGATGAACATGTGGCCATTTACAGTGTTTAAGTAATAAGATAATATCATCACTCGACAAGAAGAAGGATAATCATCTATCCCGAGGTTTAGTTAGAAAATAATATCATTATATTTAATTATTAAAAATTTTTTTTGCACATTCTAAAGAATACATATAACAAGACTATAATATGAAAACTGCGGGATCATTATAAAACAAATTACCTGGAAATTGAATATTTCCGGCATCAAAACGAATGGAATGGGGGAGATGCCTCCACCATAGCAGCATACTGTTACCATCATCATGGTCACGTTAATCCAGCCAGGAGTGGCCCATCCATACTGCTTCAGCAGGGTTGAGGTCGCCAGGTAAGTAAAAGCAATGGCTGTAGCCCCAAACGCTGTTCCCAAGATAGGCTGTTGGGTGGCAGAAGAGCGATAAATTAAAAAATTGAGGGTCGTGTAAAGTAGAAGACCATTTATGACTTGTTTTACCACCTCATGAAATGATTATGCAAAATTTAACTGAATGATTGTTCCATACAAGTTCCGTTTAATCAATCAAAAGATCAAAATGTTTTATTTCACATAAACCTACATGGGCACTTATGAAACGTTAGAAGCTAGGTGCACGGTTCCAATTGGTCGTTTCCTATGGAGAAGAACCGGCAAGAAACTCCATGGTTACTCTTTTTAAAAATAATTGGCTTTTACAATGTATCCAGATTACAGTAGGTATGGGAGTACAGCGCAGGCCTGTCAACAAGTACCAAGTACTTGATAAAATAGAAAATGGTCTACAGATCTAAAGTCAATAAGGCCTACAAAGTCCTCACATTTACAAAGTAATAATCTATCAAAAGGATAAATAATAAAAAAAGAAAAATAATAATAAAAACCTACTAAAACCAAGTGTTATGATTCCCATTAAAACCACTAATAAAGAGGTGAAAATTTTCAATTGTCTGTATATAATGTCAAATAATAAAGAAATTGTGTCAAAAAGTATGTAACAATGTCGAATAATAAAGAAATTATGTCAAAAAGTATGTAAAAAAAAAAAATTAAATAAAAATTAAACATCGTAATTTGAGAGCAGTTAATAGACATTTACATAGTTATGCCGTTAATGAGAAGCCAGGGAAGCCACATGTGCAGAAGGAATTATTGCCAGACTAACTTGTCTTCAACGTAGTCTTTAATCTTATAATATGCTTTTTTGATAGGACACGTTTGATGAGGGTTTTGAACTTTCCATCGCTAAGTTCTGTAACCGGCTTTGGCAACTTGTTATAAAAACGGATGCTGTTTACAAGAAATGACTTGCTAGTTTTAGTTAATAATATTATGAAAATCGCTTCATATTTTGAAGAGTCCTAAGTTTTTGCGAACATACAAAATACTTTCTAAAATATAAAGAGAAGGCAGAGTTATTATATCAATTTCTTTGAATTTGTTTCTAAGGGACTCGCGAGGACCCATTGTATAGATTGCGCGGATTACCCTCTTCTGTAAAATGAAAATTAAATCTACGTCAGCTGCTGATCCCCACAGCAGAACACCATAAGGCATAATACTGTGGAAATAAGCAAAGTATACTAACCTAGCTGTGGCTATATCTGTCAACTGCCTTATTTTGAAATTTTTTGTACGTACTTAATTTATTATTTCAATTTAATTTTTAATTTTTTTTAAACTTTTTGACATTTTTTTTTTATTTTGTTTGACATTTTATTATTATTTATTTTTTTGTGTAATCAGGACGATATGTCCATAATGTAATGTAATGGATCCAAGTGGTCTGAAATAAAGATTTATTATTATTATTTTTTTTTTTTTTTTTTTTTTTTTTTTTTTTTTTATTATTATTATTATTATTATTATTTTTCTTACTGCATACGCAGCTGAACTTAATCTACTTGAGAGAGCTCTAATGTGTGCGCCCCATTGTAATTTTGAATCTAAAGTAATTCCTAGAAATACAGTTTCCGTAACAGCATCTAGTCTTTTGCCATCAAGTTCTAAATTCAGACCCACTTGAGGTACATTTGGTAATGAAAACTTAAGACATTTAGTTTTGTTCGCATTAAGTAAAAGATTATTAGCTGCAAACCATTTCGAGAGAACAGCCAGACTATCGTTAACATGTAAGACATCCGTATCTTTTCTGTCTATTTTATAAATAAGGGAAGTGTCATCAGCGGATAAAATGATATCCGAAAAGTTAGCCATCATGTAAGGAAGGTCATTAATATAAACTAGAAATAGGAAAGGGCCAAGAATTGAGCCTTGAGGCACGCCCATCTTAACTAGAGACTCCGAAGACGTCGCCCCGTTAACGTTTACTTTTTGCTGCCGCTTTAACAGATAGGAAAAACAAGATCAGCAGCTTGTCCACGAATTCCTTAGTGGTATAATACAGATCAGCGTATTATGATCAACGCAGTCAAACGCTTTTGAGAGGTCACAGAAAATGCCAATTGCATCCTGGGACTTATAATAATGTTTATTGGAACTAAAAACAAATTACAACAAAAATTATGTACGATAATGACTGCATTAGTTATAAACTGTGTCGCAGCCATTAACGCCCATACAAAAATGTTTATGTGTAAGCGCTCCAGCGTTGAGAAATCAAAAATTAACTTAAAAAGAAAAAAAATACAGGGAAAAATGATAACCAATAATAAAAATAAAAAGAAAAAAATAAAACATAATAATAAAAGAAAAGAAAAGAAAATATTATAAAAGCGAAAGGTATGGTAATCAAAAATAGGCAAGCGTGTTTGGGATGTGTTGTGCGTGTGTGTAGGTGTAGTGTGTTTTGCGTGCAGAGTGTTTTACGTTGAGTGTGTGTGCGATGTGATGTGTTGTGCGTTTGTGTGATGTAGTGTTATGAGAGCGTGTTTATGTATATTATGTTACGTTTTAACTAAGTTTTCAAGTTCTTCATAAGTAAGAGTATGAAGCCATTTATCAACGGTGACTCGACACTTTCTGAGATTAAGTGGATATATGTTACATACCTCATTTACCCGGTTGTACAAAATAGAGCTTAGGTATCTATATTGACGTCTGACTACTTGGGTGCCGACTGGCTCGATTAAACAGACTCTAATAGACCTTCGTCTGTGCTTGATGAGGTCAGCATCGAAAGCCAGTTCGGAGTGTTTTCATAGTATAGTGCTAAGTGCAAACGAGTGTCTGACTCTTGGTACCCCACATAGTGCGTAGAGTTCACTTGTGGGGAAGCGGATTGGTTTGTGGGCCATATCTTTTAAAACTGCCCTCTGCGCCCTTTTCACTCGCAATAATGAGGATTTAACAGAACTGCCCCAGGCTGTTATACAATAGGTTATGATTGAGTGAGCTAAAGCATAGTATACCGTTTTTAATGTGGGGAAGTCAGCAGAAGACCTCAGGTTCTTAAAGACATATATTAATTTACTGACTCTACCAACCAGTGACTTTATATGCTTCTGATTCTTTCTTCTTCTTTCTTCTTTTTTTTGACGTTGATTTATATTCTGTAATTACTTAAACTCACACCCTGACTTGTAATTTTTTATTTTAATGAAAATCGTTTATTTTTACCATGTTTGTAAATATGTGAGCACCATGTATCTATTAGATAATTAATTTATGTCATGTTTTCATTTTTAATTCTTTTACCTATTTTGGTATAGTAATTTTATTTTATTTTAGGTGCATCGTCTTCACATATTATTATATAATTAATGTATACAAAATATTGTAAAACATTTTAAAAGAGTAACGGTGGAGTTTCTTGCCCATTCTTCTCCATGCGAAAACTACCTTTTGGAATGGGCGACTAGAATCAATTCTATTTTTTCGTAATTTTTGACGTTCAAAAGTGCCTTTTAAGTGCCTACTTGAAATAAATGTTTTGACTTTGACTTTGACTTTGCTCACTCCATGATAGCTCCACTTCCCCCAATTCCAGATTCCAAAATGTGTCTGATGAGTTTTACTCCCGCGTCTGTCGTCGACCTACCTTTCGTGAAACCAAACTGGCGACTATGTAAAATCCCATTTGAATTAAAATGTGACAACATCTGGTCCAGCATGATTTTTTCATAGATTTTGCTCAATGCTGGTAGCACAGATATAGGTCTATAATTGGAGGGATCAAACTTACTACCCGATTTGAAAATTGGTACTACTTTACTATGTTTCATTAAGTCAGGAAACGTACCGCTGTCTAAATATTGATTAAATATGCCTGTTAGGGCAGGGCCAATTTTGTCAATAATATCTCCAAGAACCTTAACAGAAATCCCCCATAAGTCTTCAGTGTTTTTTATGTTAAGACTTTTAAATGCTTTATTAATTTTGTCAACAGAAATGGCCTTGAATTCAAAGCTTGGAATTTCCTTATTAAAATTTTCCTTAAGAAGGGCTTCAGCTAATATAGGTGATGAGGGGAGAGACTTTGTAACCTCTATTGGGATGTTGGTAAAGAAATTTTCTAGTGTCTCAGCAACTTTTAACTTATCTGTAATGGTTTCATTATCAATTTTTAGGGACAACTCATTCTGATCTCGCTGTTTTGTGTTTCCAGTTTCTTTGTTTATTACCTGCCACACAGCTTTTATTTTATTATTAGACATACTAATTTTGTTACTAATTAATTTAGATTTAGCCTCAGCGCAGACGCTTTTGAATATTTTAAAATAGTTCCTTACATAATTATGAAGGGTCTTATCGCCGCTATCGCGGCGTGCCCTGCGCTGGATTGCGACAGTCGCTCTTTCCATGCCATCATGAGATCGCGCCGGAGATCCGTCCACTCCGCTGCGATTTCCGCGGAAGCAGAGTTTCCCCCCGGCGTAATGCCTCCGCGTGCCACTCATACAAGCGCGCGAGGACTATTGCCTCCAGATTCCATAGCGGCAGTCTGGCAAGGAGGCTTGCCGCCTCGCCCGAGATCGTGCGGTAGCCCCGGATTAGCCTAATGGCTACCACCTTCTGGAGCGCGTTCAGACAGTGGGTGGCTCGCCACCGCAGTGAACGCGCCCACACCGGGGCCCCATATAGGGCCATGGACCTCATGATCCCCGCGTAAAGCCTCCGGTAGGAGGCGTTTGGCCCCCTCAGGTTGGGCAAGAGCCGCTTGAAGGCGGCCCCGGCCCGTTCCAATTTGGGAGTCAAACATCGGAAGTGCTCGACGAAGTTCCACCGGCTGTCGAGGACGAGACCCAGGTAATTCATCGTCATCTCGACACCGATGTGAACCCCTCCTACCGTTAGTTGGGATCCCGATGATGGCGCATTCCGGGGCCCATGAAACGACATGATCTCGGACTTGTGCAATACCACCTCAAGACCCAACTGCCGGATCCTCTCCACGACTATCGTAACCCCGCGTGTCATCGCGCCGGCCGCCGCCTGATGCGACCACCCATGCGTCGGGACCATCGTGTCGTCAGCGTAGCAAACCACGCTGACGCCATCAGGGAGGTCGGCCCGCAGCACCCAGTCGTAGCCGATGTCCCACAGGAGCGGCCCCAAAACCGATCCCTGCGGGACACCGCACAACATCTCTTGCCGGTTCCACTCCCCATCGTGACCGGGGTAGATGACGGCTCTGTCCTTCAGGTACGCCTCGACTATTCGACGGAGGTAGGGCGGCACCCGGTGATACCGGAGTGCCTCCACAATGCAGCTCCACGGCAGGTTGTTGAACGCGTTGGCGATGTCGAGTGACACCGCCACGACTACCCCACCACGGGACAACACGTACCCCGTCGTGAGGGCTCTCACGCGCATGATGGCGTCCACCGTCGAGCGCCCTTTGCGGAAGCCAAACTGACTGTCCACAAGATCCGGCCCCGTCCTCACCAGGTGCCCGACGAGGCGGCCCCGCCAGCTCCTGCCAAACCAGGCTGAGGACCTGGTTTTCCACCGGGACGGGCTGGCTCGGTGGCTTCGCCTGCGCGCCCCCGGTGACCCGCAGGCCGGCCAGGTCTGCCCGGAGTTTCCCATTCTCCTTTTGGAGATGCTCCATGGCAGCCGTCAGGCGGGCGACCTCCACCCGCAGTTCGGCCACCTCGCCGGCCGAAAGGCCGGTGTAGTTGGCCGCCTCCACTGTCGCCATGATGGAGGCCGTCGCCGAGACTATGGCCTTGTTTTTAGAAGCTTGGAGCTTCTTCAAGGACACGTCCCAGATCGAGGCCTCCACGACCGCCGCAAAACTGCGCTTGCAGTCGGCCTTGGGGTCGGGGCCACTAGCCTCACCCGCCTCGTCACTCGAGGGCCCCGAAGCGACCGCGCGACCGGTCCTTTGTGGGCTCCTCCGCTCTCTCTGCTGTCTCACGGGCAGTGAGTCGGACCCCACCCCGCCTACTGGTGGGGATTTTCCGAGCCGAGGTCAGCACCCCGTCGAAGGACGACCCCTGGCTGTCCTCTGACCTTGGCCGCTTGCTCTTCTTCACAGCGGCCATCTCCTTCGCAGGACAAGGGCTCCCTGAACCTCCTGTACTCGTGCTTCCTGATGCGGCGTTGGACTCCGAGCCCGGATCACTCCTCACCTCTTTTCGGTCCCCTAAGGGACAGGAGCCTCCTCGGCTCTTGTTGCCATTGGCAAGCGGAAAACATTCGTTGCCCCCCCAGAATACGAATGGGGGCTTGACGTTCCCAAAGGGAACGTGGCGGATTCTCCGACTGCTGAGCAGCCGGTACCGCCCTGGGGTAGTTTTTTCTCGTCTGTCTTATCCATAGAGGGGTAGTTTTTTGTCGAGTGTCGCTTCCATTTTTTTGTGTCCCTTTTCGCGCTAACGACCGAATCCCCTCCGGCCATTCATCCTCTCGGCACGCTAGACCTTGGAATTGGGGTATTTTTTTATAGAGGTTGTCTTCCTCGCGGCTCGGGCCTCAGTGGCCCGAACCCCCGGTCCTGGCTTCAAGATTACGGGGTGGCCGACGGCTGGGCAGAACCAACCGCTGCCCCGGCGTCCCCACGCTGCCGCCGGATGCCGGACAAACGCAGCGCGGGCATGGGACACCCCCCATCGCCCACACTCTCGTGGGTACCGCCCTGTGACGGTCTGCGCCCACTCACCTCTCCCCATAAGCAGAGGGGGAGTAGACGCATGACCGTCTACAGCCCGGTTCCCTTCACCGACCATGAAGGATGATCGGTGATTGGAACCATGACCTTTCTCCGCCTGTTGAAGATTAGCCGCCCGCCCCAATTGTCCTCCCAAACCTGGTGGGCAATTAGAGCCAACGTTGCCCAGGGAGCGCCACGAGGAGGCTTTTCAACGTGCACCCCTACCGTTCCCCCTTATCTCCGAAGTTTGCATAGAAGTTTATGTAAATATTACAGGAAACAAAACGATGTCTCTAAATAGCACTCTTTTTCAGAAATCACTAACAAAAATGACATTAGTTTTACTATCGGTTACGAGATGGCCCTGACTTACAATTGCAATATTCTACGCCGCAGTGTTAAAATTCTCATAAGAATATAGGCCTCGCCCATGAAAATTTAAAAAAAATTCACGTTTCACAATACGGAACCCACGGTGCGCGAGTCCGATTCGCTTTTGACCAGTTTTATTTTATTTACTGATCTTTGTGGAGACTGAAATATATTCATAAATATGCACTCTTTCAAGACTGTCTATAGTATTATCTTTCGTATACTTTGATAGTACTTTTGCTCACCTTCCTTCCCAGTTTGTCTATACAAGCCATAGTGATTAACGAGCCCACTGTCAAGCATATAGGAATGCTGAGAGCCTGCAGATCCGGACTGATCTTTATTCCCGAGTCAGAGATCAGTGTTGTAGCATAATTTATTATAGAGAAGCTTCCGTTTGTGGCGTGGGTAAGGATCACCCAGAACATGATGAGGAACGCCTTCCGCCATGCTTTTGTTTTGACTGTAAAGTTGGAAAACTTTGTTTAGATTCGTAGTTCGATTTTTCGTAATCACCTCCACGTAAGTTTTTGTTTAAGAATTTTGCCTTACATAATATCTAGGTTCATCAACAATAACTATGAAAAATATAAGGGTTTAATACTCACAAACAGTTACGATGGAAATATTGGGTATTGATTTAAAATATTCGTCATCTTTCTTGATCACAGCAATTTCTTGTTGAATGTCTTTGTCATCGACATCCAATCCTCTCAATAATGCTAGAATTGTTGCCGCTTCCTACAATTTAGAGAGTACTTACAATATGCACAACATTATGTAGCCTGTAAAAAAATAATAGGGAAAAACAGGTTTTGAGAATGTGCAATTTGAACCAATAATTTTCTAAATGTAGTAAAATATAAAATGCTTATTGAGTAATGACTAGACATATAGTAGGAATATAAACTTACATTTGTTTTTCCCATCTTTACTAGGAAAGATGGCGACTCAGGAGCTTTGAAGAAGATTCCAAAAGTCAAGATTGGGAGTCCAACAACGATCCATAGCACCGAGTGATAATCCAAGAACCCTCCCAACGCATACATAAGAAGGATTCCAATACTTTGAGACAACGCAAAAACGGAAGATAAGGTACCCCTGATGCTGTCCTGGGCGATCTCTTTGACATACATCGGAACGACGTGGAAGCAGCCACCGCTGGCAATGCCACAGAATACCCTGGCTACGATGAGGCTTGTTGTACTAGCAGGTAGCATTGTAACTATCCAAGACATCTGAAAGATTGCACCATTTAATAAAAAATAAACGAATTTTTGGGATGCAAGAATTATTGTAATATTCTACAACGAAGAATTAAATTAAAAGGGACGATATTAATGTATAAGAGAAAAATGGGCTGACAAGGCAGAATGGAAGAGAAAAACAAATTGTACCAACCCAAAGTAACAAGAGACAAGCAGAAGAAAGGACAAGGGCTGGCAGGATATAAACTTACCGCTTGGATGATAGTCACCGCCATAATACAAATTTTCCTCCCATATCTATCTACGATGTTTAGGAAAATGAGAACCCCAAGTACAGCCGCCAGTGATGGTGCACTGGCTATCCAGGATATTTCACTGTCAGTCAGTGGTCTCCCAGTGGGAGATTCTTCCGACTGTAGTACTTTTGTCATGGGTGACATCCAGCCGCATTGGAGACCGTACGTGAGAAGTGACAAGTTGCCTGAAGAAAAAACACAATCTTGAAATCTAATTTTACAGTGATCTGTGCGGCCGGACATCAAAGAATCAAAACCTTTACGAATCTTGACGACCAACTGAACCAAATAGTTTCAAACTCAAAATCAGTAGATTCATCATTGTCTATTATCATTATCCTGAAATGTTCCCTTTGCCTAAAAATGTACATATTATTGTGCAAATGCACATTCTTCGTTTTCGTTTAACTTTAGAACACCAAACTTACATAAAATTGTGACCGCCCATTGCACTCTTGTGTGTCCCTTAGACTCTGAGATTCCATTGTAAGTCATTTTTAATGACTATTTTAATTACAAACTATGAAGTATTATAATTATTTGAAAAGTGCGTAAATATGAGCAAAGTCAGAAATGCTACATACTCGCGTACGACTCACACGAAACTAAATGAGAACGGTATAGATAATTTTGCGTAATTTAATATGGTACACGTTGTTGATTTTATTTGTAAAGCAGTCACACTTGTTGATAATCAAGATTATACATTGACATTGTGTTTTTCTGCTGGTTTGTCGAAAGTTTCAGCTTCACGGCAGCAATTGCGTATTAACAGAACTCGCACTTGAACCGTTTTAAGAAATGCATTACCTCAACCAGATGTTTTATTTTAAATTGCGCAGTCTTCGTGTCAAATACTAAAGTAATAAATTATTATAATGTATATATTATTATTTATTTTTGTGACTTTACACATCTCGGGACCATGGGGTCCCGGTCCTTTGGAAGGCGTACGAGGGGCCGAAGCCAACTCGCAGAGGCCCCTTAGGAAATTTTATTAAAATGCGGCACCAACAGACGATTATCCCCATATGCACTATGCAGTGCACCCAAGGATAACCCCCGGTTGGTGTAGGACTAATGCAGGATATGGAATAATAAAAAGTTGGACTGTTGGTTTGGGTCGCTAAACTGGACTGGTTATTTATTTTTATTTATTTATTTATTTGATATAGGCACACCAACAACTTATTTACAAATAAAATATGTACAGTCATTTACGATGGGATTCTGTGTAAATAAGTTACTTAAAGGCATGCACATTATTCACAAAAAAAAGGACGAATCTGAATTACAATTGAAATAATTATCGAGAATAAAGAACATAAGGAATGGTTACCAAGAACTATAGAAGAACTATGAACCCTGCCTGATCAATGTTTTATATATACACGGATTATATGGTAGAGAGACTTGCACACTCAATAATGGGCCCCTGGAAACGGTCGCTAGCACATAGTGACATAGCGACAAGGGGCAACATGTACTGAGGTGCTTATAAGGAGTGGAGAGGTATTCCACGGCTATCAGGACAATCCCGGAAGTACGGTCAAGATCCCTACCAGCAACGTACTGGTATACTTCCTTCCTTCGAGCACGTTTGCTCTTCCGAATCTCCACTCAAGCCGGACAACAAAGGCAAGAATGAGGTGGAAGCTCTGGTCCTCGTCATTGTTCACTCCAGCCGGCTAATAAAGGCAAGCCAGAGGTGAGGAACAAGACTTTTCCCGGGAGATAGGGTCCGTCGGGTCCCTACTGCCCAACAGCTCGCCACATGCTGCCCTGCGGGTTATATTATTATTAGTGTATATATTATGTATAATATAAATGATTATATTATATTTAAAAAAAACCGCAATATCTACTCTAAAAATCCAAACATTTTATGCACCTAACATACCTACCTAATTGCATAGAATTTTTGGCTTTGATATCTGTGGTCAACTTAAATTGTGATTAATTTAAGCCAAGCTTGTTGTATGGTTGGCAATTATCGAAAGCTTATTCAAATTGATTTGTGTACGGAAAAATGTAATCTAGTAGTGATTTATTGTTTCAATATATTAGATTTTTCCGTACACAAATCAATTTGAATTAGCTTTCAATAATTGCCAACCATGACAACAAAATAGAAATTTTAAACTAAACTTAACCAAGTATTGATTCAACGGAGCTGAAACAATATTTAAATAAACAGAACAAAATCAGAATGGCTGTTGTTTACAGTTGCTTAATAGATCATTTCATTACCATATCTTGCCCTTATCTTATTTGTGCTTAGCCAATAATTGTTGGATATCACGCAATGAACTGTTACCATTGCAACTTTTGGATACTATGTGTTATGTCCTACGATGCCATTTTAAATGTAACCGTCTTTGAAAAGGCTAACAAGCTACTTCGAAACATCGTCACAGTTCAGTGTAATCTGTGGAATTGAGTTTGCAACTGGACGTGGCGCAAGCACTTGTATTTGGGAACATTACAAAAAAAAAGTTTCTTTATTAATTTCAGTTGTACAAAAACACTTATCTAAATACTATGCAGCGTTACAACTAAGGGATAGAGTGACTTCGATGAACTCTGGCACCCAAAGTAAGATTTAAGAGTCCTGTTACATTTTTTACGCATATTCATGATTTTTGACGCTGTAATTTTCAGCAGTTGTAAGATATTTTAATTATTTGTTTATGAATAACGATAGTACTATTCTCTTTCTTGTAAGTTGCAGTTACAGATTTTCATTTTTCTTTTCGTGTAATTTACTATAAATATTTTACGAACACAGTTTGCAAGAAAAACCGTTGGCGATGGAACTTTGACGCTCAAATTCACATTGTTACATTCAATTCTTATAAATGCTAAAATTATAAAAATATACTTTGAATGTTTTACTTGTTTATTGGAGTTCTAGAATTCCTTTAAATTCCTTGAGTTTTTATGGATAAAATCGTAAAGAAAGCCTAATTTAAGCAATAAATGTCTTGATTCAGCGTCCATTACACTCCAAATTAACGCAACTTTATCAAATAAACTAATATTATATAAAACTTCAATCTACAATGAATACGTTTCATAAGTTTTCGTTTCTCAATTTAATAAAACAAAATTGCAATAAATAAAGTTAAAATGCTATATATTCTGCGTCAATTCGGCGCGCCCCTCATTCCCGCTGATTCCCGCGCAAGCGCTTGACGAGTTAGGACCTGTCGCCGAATTTTTGGCGCGCAATCGTCCGGAGATCGATACTATTATCGACTCGTGTACGCCGATCGAAATAATTTGATTTGCGTTTACGATCTGTAATAGGACTCTTAACTTGTGTTTAGGGTGCCAGCGTCCTCGCCTGTAATTGAACATAGTCTAACAGTAGTTGTAGGACGAGCACAGTATATTATTATTATGATAACTACTTACTAGTAAATGCATAGATGTGGCCTATTAAAGTACCAATGTATTGAGAGAGAGATAAATGTGGTGAAAACTTGTGTTGTAAATTTATATTTATACAGGATTACATAAACACACGTTTATAAATATATGACTTTATTGACTACATGTGATTGATACATGTAGTAATCTTCAGTCCCATCGTAACTCAGTGTCAATAGCCACTTTGAAACCTTGGTCTTACATTCATTTAGGCACATGGGAGCGGGTGTTAATGTTTGGTACAACAACAGATAGTCTAATTTCATTTGACATACCTTTCATAAGGTATAATTTTCATATGCTATAAAAACCTTTAACCTAATTTCATATGATCTAATGTTATATTTGATATAATTTTCTTTTTCTCTCATTTCATTTAGTATAACGTTCATTTCATATAATTTTCATATTGTATAATGCTCCCTTTATTTAATGTTCATTTGACCTAACATTCATATTAACTAATTTTCTGCCCTTCGCTCGCTCTTGCATTCTATGTCGACGGAGCCCCGCTTCGCGGGGCCCCTATTTCTGTGTAAAGGGTTTGAAGTAACCTAACCAAACCAAACCTCGAGGTGCTCTTTGCTCGCTCTTGCATTCTATTTTTATGTCGACGAAACCCCGCTTCGCGGGGTTTTTCAGTGTACAGGGTTTAGAACCACTGTACTTCAACACCCGGTGCTTTTTGATAGTAGCTATTTTTTTTGGATAGAATAGTCCCTTTTTAGTGTAAATTTGAAAACCGCAAAGTTCGCAAAATTTATAGTGGCCAAGAAAAAAAAATCCCAGTTTCTTTATCTACAAAAGTATGTGGTTAGGCGTAGTCGACGGAGCCCCGCTTCGCGGGACCCCTATTTCTGTCTACAGGGTTTAAAGGAACCTAACACGAAGGGGATGACGTGGGCTCGTTCGCTCGCTTTGCTCGCTCACTCGAGCCCCCGTCATCCCCTTCGCACCTAACCTGTCCGAGTCGGGGTGCCCCAAGTCCCGAGCTGAGAAAGTGATTGCGGGCCGCCTCGTCGGGCACCTGGTGAGGACGGGGCCGGATCTTGCGGACAGCCAGTTTGGTTTCCGCAAGGGGCGCTCGACGGTGGACGCCATCATGCGCGTGAGAGCCCTCACGACGGGGGACGCGGTGTCCCAGGGTGGGGTCGTCGTGGCGGTGTCACTCGACATCGCCAACGCGTTCAACACCCTGCCCTGGAGTAGCATTGTGGAGGCACTCCGGTATCACCGGGTGCCGCCATACCTCCGTCGAATAGTCGAGGCGTATCTGACGGAAAGAGCCGTCAGCTACCCCGGTCGCGATGGGGAGTGGAACCGGCGAGAGATGTCGTGCGGTGTCCCGCAGGGATCGGTCCTGGGGCCGCCTCTATGGAACAT
Source organism: Mesoligia furuncula (assembly GCA_916614155.1). Lineage (NCBI taxonomy): Eukaryota > Metazoa > Arthropoda > Insecta > Lepidoptera > Noctuidae > Mesoligia > Mesoligia furuncula. Next base: position 1,002,433 of record OU744792.1, read on the forward strand.
CGGGTACGACTGGGTGCTGCGCGCCGACCTCCCTGATGGCGTCAGCGTGGTTTGCTACGCTGACGACACGCTGGTCCTAGCGCAGGGGAGGTCGCATCAGGCGGCGGCCGACGCGATGACACGCGGGGTTGCGATAGTCGTGGAGAGGATCCGGCAGTTGGGTCTCGAGGTGGCATTGCACAAGTCCGAGGCCATGTCGTTTCATGGGCCCCGGAACGCGCCGCCATCGGGATCCCAACTAACGGTAGGAGGGATTCACATCGGCGTCGGGATGACGATGAAATACCTGGGTCTCGTCCTCGACAGCCGGTGGAACTTCGTGGAGCATTTCCGACGACTGGCCCCAAACTGGAACGGGCCGGGGCCGCCTTCAAGCGGCTCTTGCCCAACCTGAGGGGGCCAAACGCCTCCTGCCGGAGGCTTTACGCGGGGGTCGTGCGGTCCATGGCCATATACGGGGCCCCGGTGTGGGCGCGTTCACTGCGGCGGCGAGCCGCCCACTACCTGAACGCGCCCCAGAAGGTGGTAGCCACAAGGGCTATCCGGGGCTACCGCACGATCTCGGGCGAGGCGGCAAGCCTCCTTGCCGGACTGCCGCCATGGGATCTGGAGGCGATGGTCCTCGCGCGCCTGTATGAGTGGCGTGCGGAGGCACTACGCCGGGGGGAGGATCCGCTTCCGCAGCAAATCGCTGCGGAGCGGACGGATCTCCGGCGCGATCTCATGGCGGCATGGAAAGAGCGACTGTCGCAACCCAGCGCAGGGCACGCCGCGATAGCGGCGATAAGACCCCTCTTTGAGGAGTGGCTAGAGAGGCGCCACGGCGCCCTCACCTACCGCCTGACGCAGGTCCTCACCGGACACGGAAGTTTCGGGAGGTTCCTGCACATCATCAGGCGGGAGGAAACGCCCGGGTGTCACCATTGCCAGGATCGCCCAGAGGACACGGTGGAGCACACGGTGGAGGTCTGCCCCGCTTGGGCGGAGCACCACCGTGTCCTCGTAGAGGCGATTGGCAGCAACGGCGACCTCTCGCGTCCGGCCCTGGTGCAAGCCATGGTCCGGGGCGAGAGGGAGTGGGAGGCAGTCACCTCCTTCTGCGAAGCAGTCATGCTAGCGAAGGAGGTGGCGGGACGGTTCAGGGAGAGAGCCTCCCGTCTCAGCCGCCGCGGGGGACGCCCCAGGCGTCGGGAGCCGCGTGACGACTCCCGGCCACCGTAGGCGCGGGCCTGCGGGCGGTGAGTAATGGGTAGCTCACCGTCCGATCAGGACCAGGCCCGTTCCGGACGGCACGTACGTGTTCCACGCGCGCCTCAAAGAGATGTCAGCATCGAGGAGGGGCCCCTTAGGGCCGAAGCCTGCCGGGTCAGCGGGATTGTCCGAAAGGGTTACCGCTGGCCCGGAACATAAAGGGCTAAGGAAGGAACACGGGTGGGTTTTAGTCAGTAAGAGTCTGACACTCCCTTCCGCTCCACCCAGAGCGGGAGGAGTCATTTGATGATTTCCCATCCGCAAAAAAAAAAAAAAAAAAGTCCCGAGCTCGCTTCGCTCGCTCTTGCATCCTAAGTTGTCATTACAAATGTGTAACTTTTGTATATTATGTTGGTTTAGTGTGAAATGTAATCGGAAACACAAAAAAAAAAAAAAAATTAGAACGACGAATGACGACTGTCAAACGTCAACGTCCCTCACTTACATTCGATTACGTTTCGTTACCCAGTTAAAAATGGATTAAAGTTAAAAAACTTACAGTATTCATAATAAAAACTAATTTCCCTATAAGTCTTATTTCGTTTCACAAGGATTAAAAAAATGGGACCTCAATCCACATCATTGAAATTACCAACTACCTCATTGAAATTAAGACCAAGTTTTAAAATGAGGCTTTCTAAACTTTGATTGCCATTAAACATGATTGAATAATTGGATTGTTAATTGGTTTTCAATTTAATTATCGGTTTATGTAAACTCCGTAATATCTTATGTGCTTTCAAATCAAAGAATTAGAGATGTTTATGAATCTTAATGTCAAAAGACCAGTTGAGAAGGCCTGATTGCCTGCATCATATCATAATGAATGTTGCCGATACACAAAACTTATGCCCGTTTTCACTAACACCAGATAACCGACATGAAAGCGCGCGAAAGCCAGTACCGAGATGAAAGCACGCTGGTGAATTTTCAACGCACGTCTCAGAGCCAAAGGCTGAAAATTCAACAGCGCGGTCTTACTTTGGCAATAATTTAGGTGTCGGTTTAGTGAAAACGGACATAAGTTTTATGTATTGGCCACTTTCATAAGTCATTAGTCTCGTCTAACTCACAGTTAAGTTGTTTGGTTAACGGCTGTATAACGCGGCTCATCATTTGAGCTCAGCAGTCCAATGTGCTCGTTAAACTGTCCAAACTTTTGAACCTCTTTATCTTTCACTTTGATAGACGGACATTTTACTACAATTTTTTATGCAGTTTAAATGTGGGATTTAATGGAATGAAAATTAAAAGTCCAGGGATGTGAATGAAAACTCATTTAGTTTGTTTACGTACTACAATTTCATCAGTATTTACTTTGTTCAATTTTAGTAAGGCTACTTATTGATGCCAATGACCTTTGAACGTGAACATAACCTTACTTTGGTTTGGTGACAGAACTCCTTAGAATTACATCTAAATTTCCTTTTTCCTTTTAAACTAATCATCTCAACTGCTGCCACAATTACCTTTTCTCTTCTAGTTTCTTGTCGCTTCCTTCCTTGTTTTAATCATGATTATGACTCGCAGCGCCCGTGCTCGTCTCGGAGAGTCCAAACTCAATGAGGCTTTGAGCGCCTTAAAGGCGTCAAAGGAGTCCTGTGACCAACTAATTAAGGAAATAGATGACAATGAAAGGGTGCTCTTTGATGCCCATGAAAAGAATAGGAAGTTAAAAATTGAAATAGCTCAGATATATAATCAATACACTGATGCCATAGAAGAACGGGATAGACTTCAACTTGTTGTGGACGGGTTCAGCCAGTGTAGCACAGAGTATGAACAAGCTCTTAGTCAAAAACATATATTACAACAGCAGCTACATGAGGCTCAAAGTCAAATAACACAACTTGAGACGACCAATCTTAACATCACCGCCTCGCTGAACCAAAGTCTGTTCGATGAATTGATGCCTATTGCCCCTTGGTTTCTGCCACAACATACACTATTGATTTGACAGCTGATGATGAATCAAAATCATATAATTCAGTGAGGGTAGTTACCAGTAAAAATAAACTAAAAAAATACATTAAAATTAATAAATACATTGTTAAAACACAAAAAATGGTAAAAAGACAAAAGTTCTTTATCAAAAACGTTAAATTGAATAGAGAAAGGTTGAATTTGCTCAAACAATAAGACAGGTATTCTTATAATATGGAGCAAAGTACTAGGAAGTACAACATTGACACAGAGACCTTGAAATCTGAACTTGACCATCTACAGGAGAAACTTAGTTCAATGACCAACAAATATAATACCTCTGAAGACCTAATGAGGGAATGTGTGTTGGCAATGAATGAGCTGGTCAACTCACAAAAAAACAACTGTGAGCATTGTCAAACACCAACCAACGTGCTTACACCAGACCATTCATTGACAACTTGCAATACCACCTTACTGCAGCCCTGTGTCGATTTGATAATTCCTTCTACTAATAGTTCGTATAAACATTGTAAACAAACTTTAAATAATGATATTGTACTATTTTGTGATGAGATTGGTAAGGACTTAGGTCACTTGTTGACAGATGAATATCCGGGACACTCTATAATAAATTACTGTATGCCTGGTTGTTCTTTGTTTCATATTATGAAAGAAATTATTAAATGTAACTTTGCCCAGGATACAACTTTATTAATTTTTATGGGAAATAGGGGAAATGTAAACAAAGGAGAACTGCTCCAGTATCATAGAACATTATGCAACCTTAGTTTAAGAAAAGTTGTGTTATTTACATTTCCTTATAGTAACAGTTTGCCACAGGAAGAAAATAGCCTAAGATTTGAATTGAATATGACATTGCATAACTTGACATTTAATAATAACATGTTCCATTTAGTTGATATTAACAATTATGTTAGTAATAATTTCTATTTGACAAAAGATAGATATAACATTGTTATGTACTATCTTTCTGAATATTATAAAAGACAAATAGCTGTGTCGCTATCTTATTTTTTTTCTATTACAGCCAAAAATTTGGCTAAACAACTTGCTTCTTTTGAGCAATGCAACAACTTTATAAATAATTCTGCCAATAATTTGGTCACTATTAATAACATTGCTGATAATTTAAATTAGAAATTAAGACAATAGAGGCAACCTCTAGCTATAATGTACAGAATTTCAAAAACAGCTCAAAAAAAAGTTTAAAATCAGTAAATAGTATCAACCTGGTGCATCAAAATATTCAAGGATTTATGAACAAAGATTTAGAAGTAGAATTATTTATGAATTTTAATAGTATTGACATTCTTTGTATAACCGAACATTGGCTAAAAAGCCACCAGTTCTTGTTCAATTTTAATAATCACCAGGTTAGTAGTTCGTTTAGCAGAATAAGTGCATGCATAATGCATGGTGGCTCATTAATTTTAGTAAGTAACCAGCTCAAAGACCAGTTTAAAGAACGTAAAGATATTGTCAGCCTTTCTGTTGAGCGTTTGGTTGAAATTGCCTGTATAGAATTGGAGCACTCTATTGTATTAAGTGTGTATAGACCCCCTTCAGGATTGTATGACTGCTTTGAAAAGGTAATGGATGAAGTGTTACATAGGATTTGTAACTCAAACAAGTCCGTTATCGTTTGCGGTGATTTTAATGTTAATTTATTAGAAAACTCAGGTTCTTGTAGTAAAATTTTAAGTCTGTTTCAGTCCTACAATCTTCTAAACCTATTTTTGGAGCCCACAAGAATAACCCCTACTAGTGCCACATGCCTAGATAATATTTATACAGATATTATACCAAGCCACAAAGAAATTATAACTTTACTAGGTTCTGATCATTGCGGGCAAAGGATTACTATTCAAAACCAAAACAAACAGGTGGCTAAAAAGGATATCACTGTTAACCCCAAAACTGCAAGTCGCTTGGAGGCTTTTAAAGTTAAACTCATTAATAAATTACCAGTTTTGTCTATTCATGCTGATCCCAATCATCTTTATGATAATTTTTTTAAAGTATACTGTAAACAATTTGATTCCACTTTTATTCCCAAGACTATCTCGGTTAATAGTAATGCATCGTTTAGTGATTGGGCTACCATTGGTATTCATAAAAGTAGAACACGGCTTTATGAACTTTACAATGAAAGGACTTATATTAACACTGATGAATTTAATTTGTATGTTAGAAATTATTCAAAATTATTTAAAAAAGTTTGTTATATGGCCAAGTCACGTTATTTGGGTTCAAAGATTAAAAACAGCAGTAATGTAATTAAAACGACTTGGAATATTATTAATAGTGAAACGGGAAGATCTAGTAACCGAAATACTGACTACAGCCTGTCTATTAATGACAACATAATAAAATCGGACTCACAAGTCGCCGAGGCATTTGAAAATTTCTTTTCAGATATTCCCGTTTCAACTACTAAATCACTAAACTCATCACCTTCTGTTGCTGAGTCTTTGCTTAAGGAAAATGTTAATCGTTGCGAATCGGAATTTCATTTTGAATACATTACCTGTAGAGATATAATTAAAACCTTTCACACTTTAAATGTAAAAAAGACTGCAGATTTGTGGGGTAATTCTGTAGAGGTAGCTAAGTCTATTATTGACATTGCAGCACCTACTCTAGCTCTTATCTTTAATAGTTGTATTGACAATGGGGAGTTTCCTGACCTTATGAAACATAGTAAAATAACACCTTTGTTTAAATCAGGTAGTACATCGGACCCTACAAATTATAGACCTATTTCTGTACTACCTACCTTTAGTAAAATTTTTGAGAAATTAATTTTAGACCAACTACAAAGATTTTTTAATAAACATAAATTATTACATAGTATAAAAGTCCAGGAAATTAAAACAATTTGTCAGGATATCACTCACAATTTTTATTAAGTTTTCTACAAAATCACTTTACACTTCTGTACACTTCAACTGTTCGACGTCGACTGACTAACGATCGTGCGCACTACTTCCCACCACGATTTATATTTTTACCGGAAACAGTCTAGTTTGACATTTATAATAAAACGTGGTGGTGCAACCGGAAGTAGTGCGTGCGATAACACTTTATTTTATTATTAATGTAAACAGTATTTAAATATTGTTATTAAATTTAAATACAGATAATATTTAAACATAATGAATGTCTATGATTGATCAAATTAAATAGCTAAAAATGATTAATCGATTCCGGAAATCCGACTATCGAAGAAAGAGTTTCTAACAGTCGGCCTTTCCTGATACATTTCCCGTCCCGGGAAAATTAATTACACACACAATTATAACACATAAAAAAAAAATAATAACGTAATTAAAACAGTAAAATATACTCAACTTATTTGTGTATTTTCTTAAATCTACCTACACATTAGATTACAATTGAGATATTAAGGCCTCAACATATTACCTATCTTACACCTATCTTATCTGAGAATAAGTATCAACTTATTCTCAGATAAGCCACTTAACTTAAGGTGTTAAGGCCTCAGACATATCCTTTACACCTGTCTTAGCTGAGACCTCAGACATATTCTCAGATAAGCCACTTAACTTAAGATGTTAAGGCCTCAAACATATCCTTAACACCTGTCTTAACTGAGACCTCAGACATATTCTCAGATAAGCCACTTAATTTAAGATGTTAAGGCCTCAGACATATCCTTAACACCTGTCTTAGCTGAGACCTCAGACATATTCCCAGATAAGCCACTTAACTTAAGATGTTAAGACCTCAAACATATTCTTAACACCTGTCTTAGCTGAGACCTCAGACATATTCTCAGATAAGCCACAAACATCACATACATAATAAACTTAAGATATCAAGGACTCATACATATCCTTAATATCTCTTTATCCGAGACCTCAGACATATTCTCAGATAAGGTATTAGACTTAACTTTACTATAATATCATCAATACCAATCAATCTTAAATTAGTCTGTGTTGTCATTTTCCGGCACCTCAGACTCTGAGTCCGATCTATTAAAAACTACCCAGGGGTGAATTTTATCTACTGAAAAGATACCGCTGAACTTTCTATTTCCCTTTTTAGATAGTGGTGTATCTTCAATTACGTATCGGTCGTTATCAAGAACTTCTGTAATACGATATGGTCCTCTAAGTTTAGGAACTAATTTCCTACTTTTTCCTATTGATGGAACATCTCTTTCTACCCTTACAAGTTCTCCTATCTTATAATTGACTTCTTTCCTAGCTTTATCAAAACGTTCTTTTTGTATGTCTTGATTTTCTTTAATATGTTCTGAAATTTCTTTTCTAGTGTCCTCTAGCGAAGTGACCGAACTTTCTGTGTCGTTTGTAACGTTAAGCTGTAATAACGCATTTGAGGTACTCACTAAATTAAGACCAAACAGTGCCTGAGCAGGGCTTTTCCCGGTACCTTTGTTTAGGGTGTTATTAAGTCCCCACTGAATTTCTGAAATATGTTCATCCCATTTATTTTCGGATTTGCCATAATTAGTAGCTGTCAATGCTGATAAAACAGTTCGATTGTATCGCTCGACTTGGCCATTGGCCCGCGGAGTCGCAACAGCGTTCATTACATGTTTAATACCTAATGAACTTAAGTAATCTTGAAAACTTTTAGAAGTGAATGACGTACCTCTGTCGGAAATAACACGTTTTGGAACACTAAATGTGTGAAAATAGTTTTTCATTGCTCTGATGGAATGGACAGATTTAGTACTTTTAACGGGAACAATTATCACAAACTTCGTAAAAGCGTCAATAATTAATAACAAATATGCATTTTTGTGCTTACTTCTAACAAAAGGACCTAAATGATCAATATGTACAGTATGGAATGGTTGTTCAACCTTCTCAATGGGATGCAATTTGCCAGACTTTTTCCCAGTTGGTATTTTAGAGTAGGCACATTCTAAGCACGACTGAACATACTTTTTAGTGAATCGTCTCATTTTAGCAAACCAGTAATTATTTTTAATGATTTCTAACGTTTTATCAAGACCGAAATGTCCAATTTCATCATGGTTTGACTTCAAAATTTGCCATCGAACGCCTTTCGGTACAACCCAACGATCACCACTATCAGTTTTCCTGTATAATAGTCCCTTTTTAACAACAAAATTATTTTTAACTTCTATAATATTGTCATTTTCTTTATCATTTAATATAGCAATAATTCTTTGTAACTCAGGATCGTTTTGTTGTACCGTGGCTACCCAATCTGTATCAATTCGTCTTACTTGTAGCTCTATTATTTCTGATGAAATGGGATTTCGACTCAGAGCATCTACATGAGCCATACCTGTGCCTGGTTTATAAATTATTTGAAAATCGAATTCTTGTATGATGCTCCACCATCTTGCAACTCTTGGCAATATATCCTTCTTTTCAAAGGTTGCACGGAGAGAATTGCAATCGGTAACAATAGTGAAATTAATCCCTAACAAATAAACTCTAAATCTCTGAAGCGACGTTACTACAGCCAGTGTTTCTAAGTCATAAGATGTGAATTTGGCTTCTTCCGGGGATGTCTGTCTACTGTAAAATGCTATAGCACTAAAAGGAACCTCTTTATTTGGCCTTTGCATCAGGATTCCAGCAACCCCGACTTTAGACGCGTCTGTATGCAACTGTGTTTCGAATTCGGGATTATAAAATGAAAGAATGGGTCGTTTAACAAGTTCTGTTTTTAGGTTTAAAAATGCAGATTCTTCTGCGTCTCCCCAACGCCATTTAGAGTCCTTTTTCAAAAGGTGTGTTAGTGGTTTCGCGATAATTGAAAAACCTCTTATAAATATTCGAAAGAAACTCGCTAATCCCACAAACTGCCTAATCTTATGTTGGTCTGTTGGTCTGGGAAATTGGTCCACGACTTCGGTTTTTTTTTTGCTTGGTTTTACTCCGAACTCACTAACTTCAAAACCCAAATAATCTATGGATTGTTTCAGAAAATTACATTTTGATAAATTTAGTGTGATGCCGGAAGATCGGAAAAGGCTCAGTATATCATGTAGCCTTTGCAACCCTTCTTCTATTGTTCTGGATGGTATAATTACGTCATCCATGTAAGCAAACGCCTCCTTGAATCTTGCGTTCCCCAAAACGCTATTAACAGCTCTTTGAAATGTTGACGGTGCATTAACTAGCCCAAATGGCATGCGGTTAAATTCATAATGACCATCTGGGGTCACAAAAGCTGTCAAATGCTTTGCCGATTCTGCCATTGGAATCTGATAATAACCGGATGCGAAATCGAGAGAAGTAAAATATTTATGACCTGACAGATTGTCTAACTGATCATCTATACGGGGTAGAGGATAGTGCTCTTTGACGGTCTTTTTATTTAGTGCCCTAAAGTCAATGCAAAGACGATAGTCACCGGTCTTTTTGCGTACTATTACGATTGGGGATGCATAATTTGATGATGACTGTCTAATTATTCCCGAGTCAGTCAAGTCTTTTATCATTTCGCGAACTACGTGCCTTTCTGAATGGGATAATCGATAAGGTCGGTACACCACAGGCGTGGTATCACTAAGGTTTATGTTCATTTCTGTACCACTTATACACCCTAATTCTTTAACCGAAAAGGCGAAACAGTCCCTAAACTCATTTAGCAACTCAGTTAATTTGGTTCTATGATCAGATCCAATATTGTCATCCACCTGTATCATACAAGCTTCAATTTGGGGTGTTACTGTATTATCTGGACAGTGTTCTATTCTGCCAATATTTAGTGTCTGTACTTCTCTTAAAGGAAGGGCCCGGAGCAGTAAAGTGTCTTTCAGCAATTCAAACCCAGAGTTTAGGCCCTTAACAACAATTGTTCCCTATCCGTTACTTACTTGTACTACACTTTGAATAATCTCATATTGTTTATGAGCATCCTGACAAAAACTAAGTTCAACAAATAAGTCGCCTGAATATCTTGGTTTAGTATAAATACTGACTGGGGTATACCCATGTATGATAAGTGAGTTATCAACGTAAACCAATACATTTTTAGTTAAATTCGTGGTTATCTTGAGCTGGTTATTAGTTTTAAGAACCACAATATGTTCTTGTTCCGTGAATGTCTGTCCTAGTAATAAAGGAACTTGTAATAATTTATCAGGAACGATAAGAGTTTCTACCGTAGCAGTGGCTGAATCTACTTTTATCTCAACACTGCATTTACCTAAGCAATTGACAACGCTGTCCCCAAAGCCTCTCAATACAGGTAGTTCTGATGCCGACCACGATTTAACCAATTTCTTAGCCACAGATTCTTGCAGCATAGAACATTGACTGCCGAAGTCTATGAAGCAATCGAAATTCAGACCATTCACGATCGCGGTTTTAAAATATTTGGAGTCACTATCCGGCTCTTTTGAAATTCTTAAAACTGTTTTATTATTAGTAGTTTCTTTGGTGCCTGGACAACTGTCAGCTAAATGCCCTACTTGACGACATTTATCACAACGCTTGATTGGTAGTTTGCATTTGAAATATGGGTGCCCCTCTTCACCACAATTATAGCATTTTGTAAGCCTATAATTCCTATTGTTCCTATCATGATCATTTTGAGCTCCTTTTATTGTCTTAGGTTGTTTGCTATCAGCGTTGCCTGCCCGCAGGGATGAATTTGGCTTGTTAAACTTCTTTGTAATTCTTATATTTCTGAGATAAACTAATAATTTATCAGGTTCCGTGAACTGTGTGGCTTCTGCACTTGTTCTGACAGACCTGTCCTCAATTCCAAACAAGATACAATCTATTGCATTTTTACCATGTATATTACAGCGATTCAATAAAACAACCTTTTGGTAAAAATATTCTTCTAAAGACTCGCCAAAATCAGCCCTACAAGCAAGCATTTCCGTTAACAGCTGACCATAGTTCTGGTCACTTGGAAATGCCAATTTTAATTTGCTCTGCCATTCAGCCCAAGAAAACAGAAGGCTAGGTAGGCCCTGATACCATTTCTGAGCCAATCCCGCTAATTTAGGAAGGGCATAGTGGACAGTCTGCCTTTCGGTCCAATTATAAATCTGAGCACATTCGTTAACTTTACTTATCCATGTTTCTATTGTTTGAGTTCGTTTACTCGGATCAAATTCTGGTATCACATTCAAAACCGGAAAACGTTCACTACCCCCGTCTGCTTTCATGGTCTGCATGAACTCTTTAAAAACCGAAACTAAAATGTTAGTATTAGTATCTACGTCTTTTAAAGAATCAAAAGGACTCACAACTGCTGCTGGCGTAGTGTCCGAATGCGATGGTCTCGCTATATCTTGACTCTGTCTTCGCGGCATGTCACGATTGAACGATGCGTCGCGACCATGAGCCACCTCCCGGCCTGGCGACACATCGCACAAGCGCGGCGCATCACGCATCCGCGAAGCATCACGCGACGGCGACGCGCCATGCGCCTCATCACGCGCCGCATCACGCACTCGCGGCGCATCACGCGACCGCGACGTGCCATGCGCCCCTTCACGCGCCCCATCACATGACGCCTCACGCGTCACAGCTCGCGTAGCATCACGCATCCGCGAAGCATGGCGCGATCGCGACGCATCACGCACTCGTGACGCATCACGCGATCGCGACGCATCACGCATCCCATCACGCGACGCATCACGCGTCGTAGCTTGCGTCGCACCACGCATCCACGAAGCATGGCGCGATCGCAACGCATCACGTGCCCGCGAGGCATCACGCGATCGCGACGCATCACGCATCCCATCACGCGTCGTAGCTTGCGTCGCACCACGCATCCACGAAGCATGGCGCGATCGCGACGCATCACGCACCCGTGACGCATCGAACACCCGCGACGCATCACACGTCCCATCACGCGACGCATCACGCGTCGCAGTTTGCATCGCATCGCGCATCCCTGAAGCATGGCGTGATCGCGACGCATCACGCACCCGTGACGCATCATGCGACCGCGATGCATCACGTGATCGCGACGCTTCACGCGTCCCATCACGCGTAGCATTACGCGCTGCATCACGCGATGCATGACGCGTAGCTTCACGCGTTGTATCACGCGTCGCACCACGACGCCTTGAACCACGACGCCTTGAACGACGACTGCTGCGAGGTGCATTGTGATCTCTGGACTCGCTAGTTCTCGATTCACTCGACTCGTCACGGTTGCGGCGAGTTTTACGACGTCTCCGTACAACAGACTCAGAGCCACTTGGTGAAGAGTCGTATGTCTCCCTTGTCAGTTGTTGAGACTTTCTTCTGCGAGTCATGATCGCTAAAACAAATAAATTACAAAAAGTTAATGTTCTTTAATTTAATATTTACCTAAAATAATCCTACCAATTTTTATAATATTTTAATTATCTTTAAATATTACACAAAAGAGAAGATAAAAAAAAAATCATTAAATATATCACCAGTTCAGCTAGAATGCTATTAATCACTCATTCACCAGCGATCAAATGTTCTTCTTATGAGCCATTGTTAAGTAAAAAAAAAAACATTTCCATTGTCTAGAAGAAACAGAATAAAACTAGCCAATTGAATAATTTTAGATATGTATACCTAATTTAGCTGTAACATTGTGCGTACCTTTTATGGGCGTTCAGTCCTTCACCGAGGGCGATTATTGATCGCGATCCCGATTATATCCCACTTCTGAACTATAAAAGTCCAGGAAATTAAAACAATTTGTCAGGATATCACTCACAATTTTTATTAAGTTTTCTACAAAATCACTTTACACTTCTGTACACTTCAACTGTTCGACGTCGACTGACTAACGATCGTGCGCACTACTTCCCACCACGATTTATATTTTTACCGGAAACAGTCTAGTTTGACATTTATAATAAAACGTGGTGGTGCAACCGGAAGTAGTGCGTGCGATAACACTTTATTTTATTATTAATGTAAACAGTATTTAAATATTGTTATTAAATTTAAATACAGATAATATTTAAACATAATGAATGTCTATGATTGATCAAATTAAATAGCTAAAAATGATTAATCGATTCCGGAAATCCGACTATCGAAGAAAGAGTTTCTAACAATAGCAAACAGTTCGGTTTCACAAGGGGTCGTTCAACTACTGATGCTGGTGTTGAACTTTTAGGACATATTTATAATGCATGGGAAGATAAATGCGATGCCTTGGGCATCTTTTGTGATTTGTCCAAGGCATTCGATTGCGTTCTTCACGAAACCTTAATCAGGAAACTCCGCCACTACGGGATCCGGAACACCGCTCTGGATCTTCTTACTTCATACTTGAGTAAAAGGATTCAGAGTGTTGACGTTAATGGAAAAAGATCATCCGGATCTACAGTAACAATGGGAGTCCCACAGGGCTCAATTCTTGGTCCTTTCTTGTTTCTAATTTATATTAATGACTTGCCGTACCTCATAAAGGATAATCATGATATAGTGTTGTTTGCAGATGACACTTCTCTTTTGTTTAAACTTAAACGTCAGCAGTTGGTTACTGACGATGTAAATAGCGCGATTTCGAACGTAGTCCACTGGTTCAATGTTAATAAATTGCTTCTAAACGAGAAAAAAACCAAATGCATTAAGTTTACGCTACCCCACGTTAGGCAGGTGAAAACTAATGTGTTGATAAAGGGCGAGGAATTGAATCCTGAAGACAACACAGTATTTTTGGGCATAACTTTGGATGCTAAGCTTCAGTGGGGTCCACATATAGATAAATTATCCAAAAAGCTTAGTTCCGCAGCATACGCTGTTAGAAAAATTCGTAATTTAACTGATATAGAGACTGCCCGTTTAGTGTACTTTAGCCATTTTCATAGTGTAATGTCGTACGGTATTCTATTGTGGGGAAATGCCGCCGATATTCAGACTATCTTTGTTTTGCAGAAGCGAGCTGTTCGATCAATTTATAAATTAAGTCCGAGACACTCTCTCAGAGACAAATTTAAAGAGATTAATGTAATGACTGTGCCTTCTCAGTATATTTATGAAAATCTTTTATATGCTCATAAAAACATAAAATTGTTTAAAAAATACAGTGATATCCATAATATAAATACTAGAAATAAACACAAATTTGTTGTACCTACAACAAGGCTCAAGAAAATAGGTGGGTCGTTCAGATGCCAATGTATACGCTTTTATAATAAACTACCAAGCCAAGTTCAAGATCTAAGCCTTAATAAATTCAAATCATTCATTAAACGTAAGTTGTGGCAGAAATCCTTTTATACCGTTAAAGATTATATTGAGGACAAAAAGGCTTGGGATTGAGCTGCTTCCAATTTCTGCATTTTGAATGTTTTTTTTTTTATATATACACATTGACATTATTATTATTTTTTTATTTTTATTTATAAACATTGACATTTGCTTACTTTGTAAAGTATTATTTATTTTATTTATTGTGAATGTGAAGACGATGTGGGTCATTTTATTAATTTTATCTCTGTTCTGTTAGTTTTATTTTTTGATCTTTGTCTGGCAGTTTGAGTAACTTATGTGGCCTACCCAAATGTCCTTTCTTTGGTATTGTTCGTCGAATCGTTGAGCTCCTTAAGTTTTGAGTTGAGCTGACGATTTCTGACAAATGCGTGCACTGACTGGACAGGTCCTCTCAATCTGTGTGGTTCTTTCCTCAAAAGACCATCTCAGACATCGATTTACATGGTCTTCATATAACCTGACCAAGATTATGTCTGGACTTTAAAAGAGACTGTGACCTCTGAGTTTGTTTCGGCCTTTCTTCTCAGAGTAGTCAGATAGGAAACGCCGACTTCATCCTGTTTTTAAAAAAAACATGTTTGACGTGTAAAAGTGTTTGTACAAACCTACTTACAAAATAAAATAATTTATCATTTATCAGTTGTCCTGAAAATAAAATAAACAACTAAGTTAAGGTTTCGCCTTCATACAATACAAACGTATAACGTTTGTATTGTATGAAGATTGTATGAAGGCTTCCAAAAGTGTTAGAATTAGTAACAAATCTCTGAACAGATAACGAAAATAATCAGTTACGATCAAGTTAGCATAATACATCGTTGAAAGTAGTACCTATAGTTACATACCTAAGTACTTACATAGTATTTTTTCACGTAAGTAATTACCCACAGATCTTCATAGAAAACAAGTTTACATACAAACAGAGGCATGAAAACAATGTTATTATCTATGAGAGAAATGGAGACCAGGTGGTAAGAAAATTATAATATTTTTTCCAATACAATTTGAAAAGTACAAACACCGTGATTTCAAATAACGCTTCCCGCTACGTTGCTACAGAATCTTCGAGGATAAAGAGAATCCCCGATTATGAATTGACAATAATGCAATTGTATGCAAATACCTTAAAATCGAGGCGCGAGGGATTATTTTTAGATTGTAATCGTAATGATTTATTTACAAGGGCATATTTTTATATCTTAATTTTAATTCTGTAATAAATCAGTTCTTTATTATAAGTAAGTTATAAATTATAACACTTATTTACATGCTTATTGAGAAATCTTAAACACAATCTAACACTCGGCACAGGCGCTGTCTCCAGAGCTAGAAAACTCGAAAATAAGACGAATGAAATAACGTTGACACTGACAAGTCGGAAGTGTTGCCGCTCGAACAAATGAAATAATCACTAAAATAGGTGACGTCGTGAATTCTTGTGCATCTTTATCTCTAACACGGCCATTATGCTAGTCAACGCACTCTCGCGTTGCTTCTTGAAATCACGTTTAGTCTAAACGACACTATTATAGTGTTTTAAAAGTGTTTTAAAAAACTTTCAACTTTCTCATGAATCATTATAATTCAAAAGCAATGCGTTGAAGCTTTCAGCAATACACCTCGTGCACCTAGCTTCTGACGTTTCATAAGTGCCCATGTAGGTTTATGTGAAATAAAACATTTTGATTTTGATTTTGAATAGTCATGGGTCAATAGCTTAATGACTATACCGCAAAGCGTAGCAACTTTCAACAGTTCAACAGGACAAAGTGATCAAACTTTCAGTCCATTGCTCTGACAAAGCGTTAAAGTTTCCAGCGTATCAATAACACATTTTAACATTCAGCAACTTTATTGATCCAAGTTCATGATCAACAAAACAACAAACATAGCAGTTCTTCATTTCAACAAAACTTAAAATTCTGCGAACAATCTAGCACTAATTTGCAGTTCATTAGTTCGTTACTACGCCATAGAGCGGTGACAGTACCTAGCAATTTGTTAAAATTAAATTAATCATCTTTGGATTCTACAGGAGCAAGACATTCAGACAATTCTGGTAGGCTAGTTGCATTTATGTAATCGTTCATGACACACATATTGGCCCCGTCCGTCCCCAGATAAGCGAAATTTGTCTTGATGATTATGACTAATAAAAATAAGTAATTAAATAAAAATTGCGAGTAGAGCTGTCAAAAGGGTAATTTTGAAAATTTGGTAGTTTTTGTACATTCAGAATAAACCAACTAAATTAGCTCCTTCCCGGTTATTTTCTTATTTTTGTTGCAAATCTAATAAGTTTTCTTCAAAGATTAACCTGCTAAATACTGGTTGAATAGTTTCTTGTTTTTAAAAACTACAAGCGTTCAACATTTACATTATTATAATTATAATTTTGTGTCTTCAAACTTTCAAGTACTTATATCTCAAAATTATTTTGGTCAAATTTTGGTGCAGATAATCGGTTTTTGCAATAAGGGTACGCTGTGACCTTTGAGTTTGTTTTGGTGTTTATTCTTGAGTAGTCGGATGGGAAACACCGAAATCGTCTAGTTTTTACAATATTATTAACTCGGTATAAGTGTTTTTGTAGAGAGGGGCTTTTGGCTAAGTATTAACAGCCGTACGAGTCGATCGATCAGGTTAAGCTACGCTTGCCGCGGTTAGTCCGTGGATGGGTAGCATTATTGTCAATTCATTATCGGGGATTATCTTTATCCTCGAAGATTCTGTAGCAATGTAGCGGGAAGCGTTATTTGAAATCACGGTGTTTGTACTTATCAAATTGTATTGGAAGAAATATTATAATTTTCTTAACACCTGGTCTCCATTTCTCTCATAGATAATAACATTGTTTACATGCCTCTGTTTGTATGTAAACTTGTTCTCTATGACGATCTGTGAGTAATTATTTACGTGAAAAAATACCATGTACCTAAGTACTTAGGTATGTAACTATAGGTACTACTTTCAACGATGTATTATGCAAACTTGATTGTGACTGATAATTTTCGTTATGTGTTCAGAGATTTGTTACTCATTCTAACATTTTTGTAAGCCTTCATACAATACAAACGTATAACGAAACCTTAACTTAGTTGTTTATTTTATTTTCAGGACAACTAAATGAGTTTTCATTCACATCCCTGGACTTTTAATTTTCATTCCATTAAATACCATATTTAATCTGCATAAAAAATTGTCGTAAAATGTCCGTCTATCAAAGTGAAAGATAAAGGGGTTCAAAAGTTTGGACAGTTTAACGAGCACATTGGACTGCTGAGCTCAGATGATGAGCCGCGTTATACAGCCGTCAACCAAACAACTTAACTGTGAGTTAGACGAGACTAATGACTTACGAAAGTAGCCAATACATAAAGCATATGTCCGTTTTCACTAAACCGACACCTAAATTATTGCCAAAATAAGACCGCGCTGTTGAATTTTCAGCTTTTGGCGCTGAGACGTGCGTTGAAAATTCACCAGCGCGCTTTCATCTCGGTATTGGCTTTCGCGCGCTTTCATCTCGGTTACCTGGTGTTAGTAAAAACGGGCATAAGTTTTGTGTATCGGCAACTTTCATTATGATATGATGCAGGCAATCAGGCCTTCTCAACCGGTCTTTTGACATTAAGATTCATAAACATCTCTAATTCTTTGATTTGAAAGCACATAAAAAATTATGAAGTTTACATAAACTGATAATTAAATTAAAAACCAATTAACAATCCAATTATTCAATTATTTTTAATGGCAATCAAAGTTTAGAAAGCCTCATTTTAAAACTTGGTCTTAATTTCAATGAGGTAGTTGGTAATTTCAATGATGTGCATCTGGATTGAGGGCCCATTTTTTTAACCCTTGCGAAACGAAATAAGACTTATAGGGAAATTAGATAAAAATAAAAACTTAAAGCAAAGTGCCATGAATTTCTTAAACGCGAATTAAAACTGATATGATTAAATAACTTGGGCCCTCAATCCAGACGCATGTATAAAGTGGCATAGCCTAAATCTCAGTAAGTACTATATCTGGGTTAATAATTTTTATTTAATAATTTAGTTAAGATTTTTTTAAATATTTTATGAAATTCCCAAATCTGGAGAATATGACATTAAAGATTTATGGCAGTATATCTAGGGCCCTCACTTCATTATTGTCTGTACTGAAGAATCTGTTTCGCAAGGGTACAAAAAATGGGCCCTCAATCCACAAGCACTATATTTCAATGATGGAGAGTTATTGATGATGGATATAATTTAATTAAACAAAGCAACAAATTTAAAAAAAAAAAAAACAACAAGTTTACAAACATAATATATAATTTATCCGAAACTTTTATTTTTATTAAACTTATAGGTACTGTCCTGGCTGGGCAAAGGTATCCCCATATTGTCCAAAACTTAAATTACAAAAATCCTTCTACACTTTAAACTATTCCCTTTCATACTAAAGATTAAAATAGTGTCATAAATAATGCTTTTCGGGAAACGACGGCACTATGTAATGCTTTACGACTTCCACGATTTTAGAAATTTTCTTTTTCTACGTCCTTATCCATATCTCCTGCTAGATGCCTCTCTATTTCTTCTACAGTTTTGCCCTTAGTTTCAGGCAGTACTAGCAGGGTCGCCGCAGCTCCAAATGCGTTGATAATGACAAACATGAAGAAGCCGACGTGAACCCCAAAGTTGCTGGTGAGAGCACTGAAGGCGATGAGTTGTATGAAAGCCATAAACCAAGCCAACATCACTAAATACCCCATCAATTTTGCTCGAATCTGAAAGAAAAAAGACTCTTGAGGATATGATATAAAGTTCTGACCGACACTTATTGTAAGTGTAGTGCTCCAGATCAAACTATAACATAGGTAGTTGCTGAAGAAGGTACCCTGAATATCTGTTTATCTACACATTTGAGGACCTTACAAATGCCACAGCTGATACTACGATGAACTACGTTTAAGTAATAAGATAATATCATCACTCGACAAGAAGAAGGTTAATCCATCCATCCCGAGGTTTAGTTAGAAAATAATATAATTTTATTTAATTATTAAAATTCTTTTTTTTTTTTGCACAAACTAAAGAAGAAAACATATAACAAGACTATAATATGAAAACTGCGGGATCATTATAAAACGAATTACCTGGAAATTGAATATTTCAGGCATCAAAACGAATGGTATGGGGGAGATGCCTCCACCATAGCAGCATACTGTTACCATCATCATGGTCACGTTGATCCAGCCAGGAGTGGCCCATCCGTACTGCTTCAGCAGGGTTGAGGTCGCCATGCAAGTAAAAGCAATGGCTGTAGCCCCAAACGCTGTTCCCAAGATAGGCTGTTGGGTGGCAGAAGAGCGATAAATTAAAAAATTGAGGGTCATGTAGAGTAGAAGACCATTTATGACTTGTTTTGCCACCTTAGGAAATGATTCGGCAAAATTTAACTGAATTTTGTTTCATACAAGTTCCGTTTAATTTTTAGGGTTCCGTACTAAAATGGTAAAAGGAACCCTTATGGTGTGACTCAGTCTGTTTGTCCGTCTGTCACAGCTGGATATCTCAAGAACTACTAATGCTATCAACTTGAAATTTGGAATAGTTTCAGATGACGAATGAAGAAAGAATTTTGATGATGAAGAAAGAATTTTTTTTTTCGCAACAGTTACTGAAAGAGGGTCTTAAAATTACTAGGGTATGTGGGGTATCACATGAAAGAGCGCTTTTCCCACATTCTTAAACATTTTTACTTTTTTTTAAGCCTCGTAGTTTTCTAATTTTAATAAAATTAAAAAAAAAACCGTCCCCCTTATCTCCAAAGTTGGCACAGAGGACAATGTGAAATTCTTCTATGTGACAGAAGTTTATGTAAATATTAAAGGAAAAATAAAACGATGTCTCTGAATAGCACACTTTTTCAGAAACCGTCAATTAAAATTATATTAATTTTACTATCGGTCACGAGATGGCACTGACTTAAAACTGCAATATTCTACGCCGTAGTGTTAAAATTCTCAGACGAATATAGGCCTCGCCGATGAAAATTTAAAAACTTTTCACGTTTCACAATACGGAACCCTCGGTGCGCGAGTCCGACTCGCTCTTGACCAGTGTTTTTTTTTTTATTAACTGATCTCTGTGGAAACTGAAACTTATGCATAAATATGCACTCTTTAAAGACCGTCTATGGTACTTTCTTTCGTATACTTTGATAATACTTTTGCTCACCTTCCTTCCCAGTTTGTCTATACAAGCTATAGTGATTAACGAGCCCACTGTCATGCATATAGGAATGCTGAGGGCCTGCAGATCCGGACTGATCTTTATTCCCGAGTCAGACATCAGTGTTGTAGCATAATTTATTATAGCGAAGCCTCCGTTTGTGGCGCCGGTAAGGATCACCATAATCATGATGAGGAACGCCTTCCGCCATGCTTTTTTTTTGACTGTGAAGTTGAAAAACTTTGTTTAGATTCGTAGTTCGATTTTTCGTTACCACCTCCACGTAAGTTTTGTTTATGAATTTTGCTTTACATAATATCTAGGTACGTCAACAAAAACTATGAAAAATATATAAGGGTTTAATACTCACAAACAGTCACAATGGAAATATTGGGTATTGATTTAAAATATTCGTCATCTTTCTTGATCACAGCAATTTCTTGTTGAATATCTTTGTCATCGACATCCAATCCTCTCAATAATGCTAGAATTGCTGCCGCTTCCTACAATTTAGAGAGTACTTACAACATGCACAACATTATGTAACCTGTAAAAAAATAATATGGGAAGAACAGGTTTTGAGAATGTGCAATTTGAATCAATAATTTTCTAAATGTAGTAAAATATAAAATGCTTATTGGGTAATGAATATATATATTATAGTATGAATATAAACTTACATTTGTTTTTCCCATCTTTACTAGGAAAGATGGCGACTCAGGAGCTTTGAAGAAGATTCCAAAAGTCAAGATTGGGAGTCCAACAACGATCCATAGCACCGAGTGATAATCCAAGAATCCTCCCAACGTATACATAACAAGGATTCCAATACTTTGAGACAACGCAAAAATGGATGATAAGGTACCCCTGATGCTGTCCTGGGCGATCTCTTTGACATACATCGGAACGACGTGGAAGCAGCCACCGCTGGCAATGCCACAGAATACCCTGGCTACGATGAGGCTTGTTGTACTAGCAGGTAGCATTGTAACCATCCAAGACATCTGAAAGATTGCACCATTTAATAAAAAATAAACGAAGTTTTGGGACGCAAGATTTATTGTAATATTCTACAACGAAGAATTAAATTAAAAGGGACGATATTAATGTATTAGAGCAAAATGGGCTGACAAGGCAGAATGGGAAAGAAAACAAATTGTACCGACCCAAAGTAACAAGAGACAAGCAAAAGAAAAGACAAGGGCTGGCAGGATATAGACTTACCGCTTGGATGATAGTCACCACCATAATACAAATTTTTCTCCCATATCTATCTACGATGCTTAGGAAAATGAGAACCCCAAGTACACCCGCCAGTGATGGTGCACTGGCAATCCAGGATATTTCACTGTCAGTCAGTGGTCTCCCAGTGGGAGATTCTTCCGACTGCAGTACTTTTGTCATGGGTGACATCCAGCCGCATTGGAGACCGTACGTGAGAAGTGAAATGTTGCCTGAAGAAAAAACACAATGTTGAAACCTAATTTTATAGTGATCTGTGCGGCGGACATCAAAGAATCAAAACCTTTACGAATCTTGACGACCAACTGAACCAAATAGTTTAAACTCAAAAACAGTAGATTCATCATTGTCTATTATCATTATCCTGAAATGTTCCCTTTGCCTAAAAAGGAGAAACCCAAACTCCATAGAAACTTGGGCCTGGCGTTACAGGGCTGGAATTTGGCCATAAATTAGAGCATGCAGGAAGGTTTCACGAGCCTAATTTTCAAGTCTCCCAGCAATGGCCAAATTGGTAAAATTAGACAACAATGTTCACTTTTTAGGTTATTTTTAGTACCTAGTTAAACAATGATATTTTTGAGACTTTCGTTTGCAAATGCGATAACACTATTAGTTCGACTACATTAAATTATTACCTACATACATTGCACAAAAAATGTTACAATATAGAAATATCGGACACTAACCGTTTGAGACGTGCGCGACCCATTCCTGTACAATTGAAAGAATCATTTTCATCTTCCAATCTTCGCCTTCCTATTGTATGGCAGTGGGCCGTTGCTATTCCGCAATTAATGCACAGGTTCGTGATGTCGTGCCAGTCGTCAAAAAGAGCAATAATCAGATCCGGTTTTCCAGCAAAAGTCAGCACAGGTGGCAGGTTATGTAACGGTGTCCATTGTTCAAGCGAGGGTCAGTCAGAATGCAATCAATTTTGGAGTCCAGTATTCGATTAGAGGTCTTATAAAAAAAAAAAATCCCCAGAAATACAGAAAAACAACACATTGACTTGCGCAATCCGAAAAGCGAATGACATTAATGACATGACATTACAACCATGACAATTGACAGATGTTGACATTGACATTTACCGTTTACTAGTGCAATCCATGGTGCAGTCGATTTTATCGATTATTTATAGTGTCCGACCGAAGGTGCAATTCTGGCCGAAGCCGAAGCCGAAGCCGATTAATCGGTATTCACCAAAACCTTCGGCCGAAGCCGTAGCCGAAGCCGAAGGTGTCATTGACCTTGAGAAATACGATAGTTACTTTGATCTCAGAATATACTAGATACATATTGTGAGAGCTTTAGAGATTTAGCCCAATAACGAGCCGAGTGACCAACATATACAAGTAGGTAATAAAATATTGTCTAAAATAAAAGTTTCAAATATACAATGTTAATTAAATATTTATTTACTTAAAGTAATTTTAACAAAAATAATCAAATAATCAGTCACATTTTTTTAATTATCAGACGAACACAAAATATTTCTATAAAATAATTGAGCAAAGTTTAACGCTTTTTCAATACTTATCTATTTTTTACACATAATTTTTTGGAATTTTTGAGAAAATTAAATACTTATAAGTAATTTCTTAGGATACTTAATTAAGTTAAACATTTTTGGTAACAATTGGAGAAAATAAAAACTTAACAAGTTTTGGTAACAATTTGAGGCACCTTAAATTTCAAATTTTGACAACTAGCAAACCTTCGGCTTCGGCCAAACCTTCGGCAAATTTTTGGCCGAAGCCGAAGATTTGGCCGAAGGTGCTTTTTTGGCCGAAGGTGGCCGAAGCCGAAGCCGAAGCCGAAGCTTCGGTCGGACACTAATTATTTATTTATTTTAATGTTTTTTAATGGCGATTACGTTTAATATCAATTAGTTTCCAGATTTAATTGTTTTACATTGATTTTAATACCTAAAAAGTCATTTATACTAAAACAATGGAGTGTTATTTAATTATTTGTATCAGCATCGATTTCCACTAAATCGATCATATTCTTAGGGTACGCTCTATTGATAGAATACCAGCATTTGTGAAGTTAGTGACGTATAACAAAATAAGTGTTGTAACGGTTTACAAAGGTGGTTTAAAACAAAAAAATAGAAATCTAATTATTTTTTACACTTGGCCATTGTAAATGAGGCTAAGATTTAAATGGGTTAGTTTAGCAAAATAGACGATTTTTTTGGTACATATCTTATTCGTGTAACGGTTAGGCCCAGAAACGGGTTTCTCCTTTACACATTATCCTGCAAATGCACATTCTTCTTTTTCGTTTAACTTTAGAACACCAAACTTACATAAAATTGTGACCGCCCATTGCACTCTTGTGTGTCCTTTAGAATCTGAGATTCCATTGTAAGTCATATTTAATGACTATTTCAATTACAAACTATAGAGTATTATAATTATTTGAAAAGTGCGTATTTATGAGCAAAGTCAGAAATGCTACATACTCGCGTACGACTCACACGGAACTAAATGAGAACTGTACAGATAATTTTGCGTAATTTATTATGGTATACGTTGCTGATTTTATTTGTAAAGCAGTCACACTTGTTGATAATCTAGATTGTACATTGACATTGTGTTTTCTGCTGGTTTGTCGAAAGTTTCAGCTTTACGGCATCAATTGCGTTTTATCAGCATCGCACTTGCATCGTTTTAAGAAATGCATTACCTCAACGAGATGTTTTATTTTAAATTGCGCAGTCTTCGTTTCAAATACTAAAGTAATAATTGAATAATCATATTGGAAAAAAACGCTATATCTACTCTAAACATCCAAATATTTTATGCACCTACCATACCTACCTGATTGCATAGAATTTTTGGCTTTGTTATCTGAGGTCAACTGAAATTGTGATTTAGTTTAAGCCAAGCTTGTTGTATGGTTGGCAATTATCGAAAGCTTATTCAAATTGATTTGTGTACGGCAAAATGTAATCTAGTAATGATTTATAGTTTCAATATATAAGATTTTTCCGTACACAAATCAATTTGAATTAGCTTTCGATAATTGCCAACCATGACAACAAAATAAACTTAAAAAGTATTGATTCAACGGAGCTGACACAATATTTAAATAAACGGAACAAAATCTGAATGGCTGTTGTTTACATTCGCTTTATAGATGATTTCATTACTTTATCTTGCCTTTATCTTGTTTGTGCTTGGCCAATAATTGTTGGATATTGTGACGTTGCAAAATAGATATTTATCGCAACAATTGGCGACGTCTATCGTGGTTTTGTGCAGGCTCGTGGAGCGTAGTCTCCGCGTCACTAGATTGCGTTAGGGTCGTGGTATTCAGTACATTAATTACAATAATTATTACTTAATTATAGTAAATAAACAGACAGACATAATTTCCACATTTAATTTATAAACAATGTCTATTAAATTTAAAGTCACAAATCGATAAGGTATATTTAGTCAAAGGGGGAATATTCTAGAGTTCAAACTGACAGATAGGATTGAAAAGCAAAAGGAGGTTTCCGATCTATACGACTGAGGACACGAGCAAAAAGGCTGATTGAGCCGATTGAGCGGGACTTATTCCAGGTTGGACCTGGATGTGCCCAAATAACGTAAGTTCGTTAGAAGCTGAATCCTGTGAGTATTTGAATACTCCAAAGGCTATCCAGCAAGAACAAAGAAAATGGTTGACCATTTTCTTTGTTCTTGCTGGATAGCCTTTAGCCTAGGTCTTACATTTGTGTGTTCTGACAAGAGGACGTTGTTACAGGTCTGGCTGTCATGCTAGCCTTTTAAGATCGGTGCTATGCGCGATTAAGTCGTGATGCCTCGGTGCAGCCCTGTGGTCAGATAATTTAGAATTGATCCGGGCGCCGGCAACTTTGAGGTTATCCCTTATGGTGTGGCCATCTGCTATTCAAGAAGGCCTTACTTTGCCGAATCCAGGTGATGAGGGAAGTTCGCCACGTGTTCGTTCGTGTGTTCACAGGTTTATCTTGTGCGCGATGTTAAGGGCCGAAAACCCGTCAACTGATTGAGTCAACTGAAGGTAACTGCTAAGTCAACTGAGAGCGTTAACTGTTTTTGCCATTTGAAACTCCTTCCCTTCATCTGCATGTTTTAAATTTTTGAGAAACTTGTTACTAAAATTACGGTCGATCGCTTATATGTGACCATGAGGATGTAATTTAAAAGAAACTAATAAATATTGACAAGATCTATCTACTAAGCCAGTTGATTGATCGTCATCTACCCCGGTCACGATGGGGAGTGGAACCGGCGAGAGATGTCGTGCGGTGTCCCGCAGGGATCGGTTGTGGGGCCGCTCCTGTGGGACATCGGCTACGACTGGGTGCTGCGTGCCGACCTCCCTGATGGCGTCAGCGTGGTTTGCTACGCTGACCGACGCGATGACACGCGGGGTTGCGATAGTCGTGGAGAGGATCCGGCAGTTGGGTCTCGAGGTGGCATTGCACAAGTCCGAGGCCTTGTCGTTTCATGGGCCCCGGAACGCGTCACAATCGGGATCCCAACTAACGGTAGGAGGGGTTCATATCGGCGTCAAGATTGCATTTGTATCTACCTTTCACTCTATCATACACACATTCTACATAGTTTACACATACTTAAATCAACGTCCCTAAAAATACATAAAGCAAATTACTTAAGTCCCAATATACATCTCATGTGGTCTTTTTACTACACAATTAAAAATTTGAAATCCCCACATTTATACTACGCTTTTCGTTTGTGTGACCTTTTAAATTGTAAAATGAGTATGACAATATATAACATCCTTAACTCTGACCGTGACCCGATCTCCAGATTTTTACATATAACTAAAAATGATGAATATAAATGAAATTACCCTTGATATCGATAACGTCTCAGTTGCGGAGTCTTTTACAAGTTCTCCAGAAGATTGTCGGAACATTGCTAGACAGAGCAATCAGAGACTTGGCATAATACACATAAACATTAGGAGCATTAAAAAGAATCTGGACCAATTTATCACAATGCTTTCAGTTACAAAAATCGAATTTGATATCATAATTCTGACCGAGTGCTGGCTACAACTCACGGGGAAACTACCCCAATTACAGGGCTATACTTCCTATCATACAATACATAACCCCATTAAAAATGACGGTGTTGTAATATATGCCAAAAGCACCCTGGATTGCCTCACATATGAACCGATGGTACGTGATGCCAACTGTCTGGTGTGTTGCTACAATAATACAGCGATTATCGCTGTCTATCGATCTCCATCTTATCAAGACGCTTCTAATTTTTACTCTAGCTTATATGATATAGTAACATCTGTCAAATCCTACAGTAACATAACATTAATAGGTGACATTAATATTGATATTAAGCCTGGTAACTCTGACCGACATTCTAATGATTATTTAACCACTATGGCAACGCTTGGCTTATTACCCGCACATACATTCCCCACTAGAATAAACAACTGTCTTGACCATATTCTATTAAGAACCCAATCACCAGCTAGAGTCATCGTACTGGATTCTCACGTAACGGACCATCTTCCTGTAGCCCTGTTCATAGATTTAAAAGTTTACAAATCCCCATTAAAAAGATCTTCAATTCGATATGATTACGAATCCATAAAAAATGAAATTGATAACTTCGATTTTGCCGCTTGTCTGTGTATTCAAGATCCAGACCTTGCAACGAATTTTTTGATTGATTACATGCAAAAAGTACTGGTCAAGCACAGTATAACTGTATACATATCTAACAGAAAAACAGTTCTAAAACCTTGGATGACTGTTGGTTTAGTCCGTTGTATAAGACATCGTGATGAGATGCATCGAAAGGCCAAAGCTCAACCCGACAATTTAATCTTAAAAGTTTCATACAACCGTTATCGTAATTTCTGCAATGCTTTGCTTAGAAAACTCAAACGAGCATATGAAGGGTCACAGTTACTGAAAGCGAAAAATAACCCTAAGGCCACGTGGAAGGTAATCAAGAATATCACAAGTAGTTATCGTGTTAAACAATCGCCTAGTGCGCTGTTAAAGTTGAAACCCGATCCAGCTGACTCTATTAACAACGTAAACAATTTCTTTGTGAATGTCGGTAAAAATCTTGCAACCAAATTCAGCTCTGACAGTCCCGGCACCGCCTCCATCTCTTCCCCATCACCACTGAACTCATTGGCCATTCCCTTAGTAGATGAAGAACAGGTTATAAGCATAATCCAGAGTTTGCGCATTGAGTGTGCGGTTGGCTGGGACAACATACCTGCCAAAATACTTCGCCAATCCAGTAAGTCTCTCGCTCCTATTATAACTCACATCTGTAACTGTGCTATAAATTTGGGGACTTTTCCAAAAGCTTTTAAGCGCGCAGTAGTACACCCTATATACAAGGCTGGGGCTAGGGACGATGTTTCTAATTATCGACCCATATCCGTACTTAGCGCATTCTCCAAAATCCTAGAACGTATTCTTAATAATTCTCTGACTAAATTCCTCACAAAAAATAATATTTTATCACCAAAACAATACGGATTTCGAACAGGTATCTCAACCGAGGATGCGGTGTTAGACCTTGTTAACAATTTGGTGGATAAACTGGATAATCGCTTTAAATGCTACGGAATCTTTCTAGACCTCACTAAGGCCTTCGATACCGTCTCAATCCCTAGACTGGTGGCCAAAATGGAGCACATAGGAATACGTGGTTTGGCTCTAGATATTTTTAAAAGTTACCTGAGTGACCGTAGTCAATGCGTAAAAATTGAAGATATTATTAGTAAAGAGGAACCGGTTTGCTACGGCATACCGCAAGGCAGTATTTTAGGGCCCACCCTCTTTCAAATTTACATTAACGACCTCTGTCAATTGCCTGTCTACCAATGTGATATATTCACTTACGCTGATGATACGGCACTCCTTATTTATGACAGTGACTGGTCCAAGGCGGCTGATAGAGTTGTATCTTCATTGCGTTGTATAATGGACTGGCTAAACTACAACATGCTGACATTGAATATTGCAAAAACAAAAGTCATACAGTTCTCTTCATCAAACTGGCCTAAGCCTCCATCTACTACAGATATAATTCCACATGTATGTACAGATCCTACACAATGTAAATGTATTAGCCTCACTTTGGTGCCTCACATCAAATATCTAGGAGTCCATATAGACGAAAAGCTCGACTGGCGAAAACACATAGACGCTTTATGTTCTAGGCTTCGTAAGCTTATTTATTTGTTTAAAGACCTACGACATTCTGCGGACAGGGAAACAGCAACAATGGTCTACCGCTCGTTATGTGAGTCTATAATTACCTACTGCATTCCAGTATGGGGAGGGACTTTTAAAACAGCTTTGCTTAGAGCGGAACGGGCACAACGGGCAGTACTTAAAGTGATGTCCTTCAAAAAACAAATCTATCCCACAAGACAGTTGTACTCGGAAGCTCAAGTCCTTACAGTTCGCCAATTATATATCCTTCGTACTATCCTACGTAGACACACTATGTTACCAATAAGTTCAGATGCAATAAGTAGACGCACTGGTTTTCCAGTCTGCAAAGTTACTAAATGTCGCACTTCTCTCGCGTCCAGACACTTTTGTGCGTTAAGTTCAAAGATCTACAACCGTGTTAACAAATCTATCTCGATTTATAAGCTTACGTTATATAAGGTAAAACAGATTTTAAAACCTTGGCTTCAGTCCTTAAGTTATGACGACACTGAAAAGTTAATTTTATCAGTAACATAAAAGACGAGTATAATTTGCAAAAACATTAAGATACTCACATACATACTTATGTAGACTCATGTGCGTTCGCTCACCATCGCACACACACTTACACCCACTCAATCACACACACACACACACACACTCACATACACACACACACGCAATCACACACTCGCTTTTTTTCTTTTTATCATTGTTTAATTTAAACTCAATACCTACTATTGTTACTTACTATTTGTATTTTATTACATAAAAATTGAAATGTGTATTGATCTAAGGCGGAAGACACTGATTCCTGTAACACAGGTTCGCCTAGCACAGGAGTCAGGGGTTTCACATGTATGGTTGTAATATTTTTATGTCAATAAAGATTATTATTATTATTATTATTAAGATGACGATGAAATACCTGGGTCTCGTCCTCGACAGCCGGTGGAACTTCGTCGAGCATTTCCGACGTTTGGCCCCAAACTGGAACGGGCCGGGGCCGAATTCAAGCGGCTCTTGCCCAACCTGAGGGGGCCAAACGATTCCTGCCGGAGGCTTTACGCGGGGGTCGTGCGGTCCATGGCCCTATACGGGGCCCCGGTGAGCCGCCCGCTACCTGAACGCGCCCCAGAAGGTGGTAGCCGTAAGGCTTATCCGGGGCTACCGCACGATCTCGAGCGAGGCGGCAAGCCTCCTTGTCGGACTGCCGCCATGAGATCTGGAGGCGATATTCCTCGCGCGCCTGTATGAGTGGCGCGCGGAGGCACTACGCCGCGCCGGGGCAAACTCCGCTTCCGCGGCAAATTGCTGCGGAGCGGACGGATCTCCGGCGCGATCTAATGGCGGCATGGAAAGAGCGACTGTCGCAACCCAGCGCAGGGCATGCCGCGACAGCGGCGATAAGACCCCTCTTTGAGGAGTGGCTAGAGAGGCACCACGGCGCCCTCACCTACCGCCTGACGCAGGTCCTTACTAGACACGGAATTTTCGGGAGGTTCCTGCATATCATCAGGCAGGAGGAAACGCCCAGGTGTCACCATTGCCAGGATCGTTCAGAGGACACGGTGGAGTACGCGGTGGAGGTCTGACACCGCAAGGGGGGAGCACCGCCGTGTCGTCGTAGAGGGATCGCCTCTGCAGCGCGGCAGCGGCAGCAGCGGCGACCTCTCGCGTCCGGCCCTGGTGCAAGCCATGTTCCGGGGCGAGAGGGAGTGGTAAGCAGTCACCTCTTTCTGTGAAGCAGTCTTGCTAGCGAAGGAGGTGGCGGCATGGCTCAGGGGGAGAGCCTCCCGTCCCAGCCGCCGCGGGAGGCGATCCGGGCGTTCGGGAGCCGAGTGACGACTCCCGGCCACCGTAGGCGCGGGCCTGCGGGCGGAGAGTGATGGGTAGCTCACCGTCCGATCAGGACCAGGCCCGTACCGGACGGCGCGTACGTGTTCCACGCGCGCCTCAAAGAGATGTCAGCATCGAGGAGGAGCCCCCTTAGGGCCGTAGCCTGCCGGGTCAGCGGGATTGTCCGAAAGGGTTAGCGCTGGCCCGGAACATAAAGGGCTAAGGAAGGAACATGGGTGGGTTTTAGTCAGTAAGAGTCTGACACTGTCTTCCGCTCCACCCAGAGCGGGAGGAGTCATTTGATGATTTCCCATCCGAAAAAAAAATAAAAAAGGGGGGTGTGTGTGTTTATATGTTTGTTACTTCTTCACGCTCAAACAACTTAACCAATTTTGATGAAATTTTTTATGGAGGTAGCTGACACCCTAGATTAACTTAAAGGCTAGTTTTTATCCAGATATTCCCACGTAATCGACATTTACACGGGTGAAACCGCGGGGCGCAGCTAGATTATGATAATTTGTTCTTATTTGGCAGATTAAAAGACAATGCCACTCATGGTATGGCATTTGAGGCGCGCGTGAAATACGTACGCGCCGTCCGGCACGGGCCTGGTCCTGATCGGACGGCGAGCTACCCATTACTCTCGATGGCCGGGAGTCGTCACGCGGCCCCCGATCCCGGGGGCGTCCCCCGCGGCGGCTGAGACGGGAGGCTCTCTCCCTGAACCGTCCCGCACGTTGCACGTTGCACGGGTGCACGTTGAAGAGCCTCCTCGTGGCGCACCCTGGGCAACGTCGGCTCCAATTGCCCACCAGGTTTGGGTGGACAATTGGGGCGGATGCGGCGTCGGAGTCCGACGCCGCATCTGGAGGCGCGAGCACGGGAGGCTCAGGGTGCCCCTGTCGTGCCATGGAGGTGGCCGCTGCGAAGAAGAGCATGCGGCCAAGGTCAGGGGACAGCCAGGGGTCGTCCTCCGACGGTGAGCTGGCCTCGGGTCGGAAGAACCCCACCAGTAGGCGGGGTGGAGTCCGAGAGCGAGGCAAGGGCAGGGGGCTCACTGCCCGGGAGGCCGCAGAGAGAGCGGAGAGGAGCCCACAAAGGAGGAGGGGACGCTTCGAAGCCCTCAGACGACGAGGTGGGTGCCCCGACGCAGACCGCAAGCAAAGGTTTGCGGAGGTCGTGGAGGCCGCGATCCGGGACATGTCCCTGAAGAAGACACAGTCTTCTAAGAACAGGGCCATAGTCTTGGCAACGGCCTCCATCATGACGGCAGCGGAGGCGGCCAACTACGCCGGCCCATCGGCTAAAGAAGTGGCTGAACTGCGGGCGGAGGTCGCCCGCCTGACGGCCGCCATGGGGTTTCTCCAGAAGGAGAATGGGAGGCTCCGAGCGGATCTGGCCGGCCTGAGGGCTGCCGGCAGCGCGCAGGCACAACTGCCAAGCCAACCCGTGCCGGTGGAGAACCAGGTCCTGAACCTGGTCCGGCAGGAGCTGGCGGCCTTCCAGGCACGGTTCGCCGTCCTGGAGGGCATAGTCCTGCGCCCGCCCCTGGCGGATAGGATGGCCCCGGGGCCGAAGGTGTCCTCATACGCGGCCGCTGCGGCAGCTGCTGCTCCTAAACCCGGGCCGTCTGGCCGGGCCCAGGCGCCGACCAAACCAGCGTCGGCCAAACCGGCGTCATCTAAGCCGGCGTCGGCCAAACCAGCGCCGGCTGGCGGGGCCCCGGCGCCGACTTTACCAGCGCCTACCGGCAACAACCCGGCGTAGGCCCGGAAGAGGGGCAGAACGGCACGGGAGGCGAAGGCCCCAGAGCCTACGTCCCGCTCCTAGAACCGCCCCACTTCTCCCGCGACCGACGCCGAATGGCAGGTGGTCGGCGAAAAGAAGAAGGCGGCCAAGCCGGCCAGAAAAATGGCGCAAAGGCGGCGCCGCAAGGAGCGAGCCGTTGCGGCTAGGCTTCGCGCCCCGAAGACCGCGGCTGTAGTGATAACGCTACAGCCGGACGCGGTAAAGAGGGGCGTGACGTACAGCGACGTGCTCGCAAAAGCGAGAGAGACGGTGGGCCTCCAGGAGCTGGGGATCACCGGTGCGACAAGTGGCCCCACTGCTGACGCCCTAGCTGAGAAGTTAAGGGCGTCCCTCGATGCGAACGAGGCTCGGGTCTCCAGGCCCGTCAAGTGCGCGAACATGCGCATCTTGGGCCTGGATGACTCCATTACGGAGTGAGAGGTGGTGGCCGTCGTCAGGACGGGCGGGTGTCTGGCTGAGCAGGTGAAGGCGCACCATACGTCCAGACTTCACGGGTATGCGTAACGTAACGGTAAGCTGCCCCGTGACGGCAGCCAGAACGATCGTGGAGGGTCGAAGGCTCCTGGTAGGCTGGGTTTCAGCGCAGGTCAAACTGCTAGAACCCAAAACCTCTGAGGTGCTTCCGATGCCTTGTGGGACACCATGTTGGCGTCCAATGCACCTCGGAGGTAGACCGCAGCACACTGTGCTTCCGCTGCGGTCAGCCCGGATACAAGGCCGGCTCCTGCAACGCCGCGCCGCGCTGCATCGCATGTGCGGCTGCTGGCAAGACGGCCGATCACCGGGCGGGAAGCAAGTCCTCCACCCGCCGGAACCAGGAGGAAAGGCAGGCCCTCCGCCACCGTCGCCACCACCACCGTCGCCGCTGCTGCCGCCACCACCGCCGCCTCTGCCGCCACCGCCATCGTCGAGGGGCCCTTACAAGGGGCCCGGGAGGGGGCTGAAATGGAGGAGTAATGGCTCCTCTATGCCTTCTCCAGGCGAACATCAAACACTGCGCCTGCGCTCAGGACCTGTTGCTCCAGAGTCCGGGGGTCTGTTCCCACGTGTGTGCGGATGCGGGGTGAGTCCGTGGTGGACATCTCGTACGCCAGCCCCGCTCTGTCACAACGTGTCATTGACTGGCGCGTCATGGAGGGGGTGAGACCTACTCCGATCACCGGTATATCCGGTTCGACGTCTCCGCCCAGACCTCTAGCGCGCTGGTCCAACAGGCCCCGAGCGGTCCGCGGTGGGCGCTGAAGCAGCTGGACTGGGAGCTCCTCCTGGAAGCCTCGATCGTACACACCCCCCCTCACACACTCACACTCACAAACTTTCGCATTTATAATATAAGTGTGACGTGACCATCAAAAAAAATTTATATTGCGGAATAAAACTACCATTTTGGACTACATTTTAATTTCGTATTTTAATAAAATTCAATTACTTCTCACAGTTAATTGTTCAAATGATAAAAAATAACTTACTTTGTTACACATGAAACATAAACTTTATACCTACCGAGTAGATTCTTAACTTTCTATATCCGTATTCAAATCACGAACAAGAAATCAGTAGCAAGCATGCGATTGCCGTCAGATCCGTGCGATTAGACGCGGAACCGGACGTGCGACACCGGGAGGAGAACGGCATATTTTAGTGGCACCGGAATCACCGCCCACAATTGAGTACCCTTGCAGTTTTGATTGCACGAAATATAATTGGGGTATGAAATGGGTATTATGCATGAAACAGTGAATTAGTTGACTGAGATTATTTATACGATATTGAATAATAATAGGCTTGTTATAAATGCATAAACAAATGTCGAAGAAAAACTTGCCAATTTCAGTTTTTTGTTCTAGTAAATTGAGTTTGCTAACTTGCCTATTTAATCACACCCATGTTCCTTCCTTAGCCCTTTATGTTCCGGGCCAGCGGTAACCCTTTCGGACAATCCCGCTGACCCGGCAGGCTTCGGCCCTAAGGAGCCTCTTCCTCGATGCTGACATCTCTGAGGCGCGCGTGGAACACGGAGTCCGGCACGGGCCTGGTCCTGATCAGGCGGTAAGCTACTCATTACTCTCCGCCCGCAGGCCCGCGCCTACGGTGGCCGGGAGTCGTCACGCGGTTCCCGACGCCCGGGGCGTCCTCCGTGGTGGCTGAGACGGGAGGCTCTCTCCCTGAACCGTCCCGCTACCACCTTCGCTAGCATGACTGCTTCGCAGAAAGAGGTGACTGCCTCCCACTCCCTCTCGCCCCGGACCATAGCTTGCACCAGGGCCGGACGCGAGAGGTCTCCGCTGCTGCCGACCGCCTCTACGAGGATACGGCGGTGCTCCGCCCAAGCGGGGCAGACCTCCACCGTGTGCGATCCTCTGGGCGATCCTGGCAATATTGACACCCGGGCGTTTCCTCCCGCCTGATGATGTGCAGGAACCTCCCGAAACTTCCATTTCCGTTGAGGACCTACGTCAGGCGGTAGATGAGGGCGCCGTGGCGCTTTTCTAGCCACTCCTCAAAGAGGGGTGTTATCGCCGCAATCGCGGCGTGCCCTATACCAAGACCCCTCCGTGCCTCGGAAAGCACGTAAAGCCGGTGGTCTTGGCTGCCATTCGTGGATCTTTGACAGTCGTTAGGGGTCGTCAGTTGCCCGAAAGTCTGACAAACAGTCTTAACAAGGGTATCGTATTACCCAGTAATGGGTTGTGGAGGTCAGATACGCAGTCGCTGCAAGTAAAATACTGGTATTCAGTTGCATCCGGTTAGACAGATGATGAAGTGTTTCTATAGGTAAAGCTATTTACAGAAACAAATATCAACAAACAACACAAGCGAAACAAACAAGACAAGCGGCTAAGCTTAGGATGGACGAGCAAGCAACGAAAGATAAAATACGCTATGACGCTAATAAAGCCGCGATTCGTCCTTCTGTAGAAGGTGATCTAGTGTTAGTTCAAAAAACGCTCGCATAGTTAACAAATTAAGCGATAAGTTTAGTGGTCCTTGCGAAATCACGAAAGTTTGTCCAAACGAAAGTTACCTGGTTGAGTCATTATCTGGGGGACGGACGGGGCCAATATGTGTGTCATGAAAGATTAAGTAAATGTCCAACTAGCCTACCAGAATGGTCTGAATGTCTTGATCCTGTAGAATCCAAAGATGATTAATTTAACTTTAACAAATTGGTAGGTACTGTCACCGCTATGGGGCGTGTTAATTAGTAACGAACTAATGAACAGCAAATTAGTGCTAGATTGTTCGCAGAATTTTAAATTTTAAGTTTTGATGAAATTAAGAACTGTTATGTTTGTTGTTTTGTTGATCATGAACTTGGATAAATAAACTTACTGACTGTTAAAATGTGTCATTGATACGCTGGAAGCTGTAACGCTTTGTCAGAGGGATGGATTGAAAGTTTGATCACTTTCTCCTGTTGAACTGTTGAAAGTTGCTAAGCTTTGCGGTTTAGTCATTGAGCTGAATCATGTCAATACATGATTCAGCTCAATGACTAAACCCAATGACTAAACTCAATGACTAAACTGAATGACTAAACTCAATTACTCAAAAGCAATCCGTTGAAGCATTCAGCAATATTCATACCCATGAATATTGCTGAATGCTTCAACGCATTGCTTTTGAGTTCTATTGATTCATGAGAAGGTTGAAAGTTTTTTTGAAACACTTTTTCTATAATAGTGCCGTTTAGAATAAAACTAATTTCAAAAGCAACGCGAGAGCGCGTTGACTAGCAGAATGGCCGTGTTAGAGATAAAGAGGCAGAAGAATTCACGACGTCACCATTTTAGTGATTATTTAATTTGTTTGAGCGGCAACACTTCGGACTTGTCAGTGTCGGGCTGTCAGTGTCAACGTTATATCGTTCGTCTTATTTTCGAGTTTTCTAGCTCTGAAGACAACGCCTGTATCAAGTGTTAGATTGTGTTTAAGATTTCTTAATAAGCATTTAAATAAGTGTTATAATTTAAATGTAATATGCAACTGATTTATTACAGAATTAAAATTAATATATTATAACATAATTAAAAGTCTTTGTAAATAAATAATTACGATTACAATCTAAAAATAATCCCTCACACCTTTTTTGATTTTAAGGTATTATAACAATTGCATTATTGTCAATTCATTATCGGGGATCATATTTATCCTAGAAGATTCTGTAGCAACGTAGCAGGAAGCGTTATTTAAAATCACGGTGTTCGTACTTATCAAATTGTATTGGAAGGAATATTATAAATGAAGTGAGGGCCCTAGATAAGGAAGGTGGGGTGCGGGGTGCCGCAGGGTTCCGGATGCGGGCCTGTGTGCTACTTATTGCATGTGAACAGCTTGTGCAGCGTACTGCGCCACTGCTCGGCGCACATGTTCGCGGACGACCTGTGTGCGCTGCGCGCCGGCACCGACCTCGCTGGTACCTGTCGACTCGTACAACAAGACGTAGACGCAGTGGTAAAGTGGTCTCACGACAACGGTATCGTTCTCAATGCCGATAAAACTAAGCTGTTAGTGATACATTCCCCTTATATACATCTGACTAAAACATGCCCTACCATTTTTACACATAGCTATGAGTGTATGCATAATAATAATTTAAACTGTAAATGTAAACCAATAGAACAAGTAGAAAGTGTCACATATCTTGGAATGAAAGTCGATGAAAGTTTTTCATGGTCTTCACATACTGATTACATTTGTATCTAGTAGGTAAGCTTAGAATATTGCTAAGTAAATTTTATCATTTAAGCTTTAAAGTTCCCACCAGCACATTAAAATGTTTATATATATCCTTGGTTGAATCAATACTGAGTTATTCTCTTGATTGTTATGGTTTGACTTTTAAAAGTAATATACAGAAATTAGAATCAATTCAAACTAGATTTTTAAAATTGTTAGTAAACAAGAAAACTAAAATCAGTTGTAAAGGAGACCATAGTAGGTTATTCAAAATATGTAAAATTCTACCAGTAACCCTTAAACATAAATACCTATTATTGGTTAATAACCATGGCAGTCGGGATAGT
Source organism: Mesoligia furuncula (assembly GCA_916614155.1). Classification (NCBI taxonomy): domain Eukaryota; kingdom Metazoa; phylum Arthropoda; class Insecta; order Lepidoptera; family Noctuidae; genus Mesoligia; species Mesoligia furuncula. The sequence continues at coordinate 1,040,207 of OU744792.1, forward strand.
GACTCACTAGTTTCTAACAGATATACTACCAGGTCGATGACAGCAGGTAAATATAATGTACCCAGAGTTAGTAATTACTATGGCGATAGAACCTTAAAAAAACGCGTTCCCTATTTATTGAACACTTTGCCTGCTGACATCAGACAAGAAGATAATAAAGTAAAATTCGCTCGTAAACTTAAAAAATATTTATTAGATTCTATGTTAGCGTAAATATTAAGTATAGGTATATATAGGTTATAGATGTACCTGATAGTAATGTTACTGTAATAGAGACTCAAAGATCTCACAGTTAAACTGCGTAAGCAGTTTTGTGGGGCAATGTACCTAGCATTAAGAAAAATGTAATTGAATAAATCATTCATTCATTCATTCATTCATATACCGCCACAAATCTGTAATGTCATATTCTACAGATTTGGGTATTTCTTAAAATATTTAAGAAATTCTTAAATAAAAATTATTAACCCAGAGATAGTACTTACTGAGATTTAAGCTATGCCGCACGCGTCTGGATGGAGGGCCCAAGGTATTTACTCATAACAGTTTGAATTCACGTTTAAGAAATTCATGGCCATTTGCTTTAAGTTTTTACTATTTTTAACTATTATTTCCCTATACGTCTTATTTCGTTTCGCAAGAGTTAAAAAAATGGGCCCTCAATCCACATGCACATATTTCGATGAGGAAGAATTATTGATGATGGATATAATTTAATTAAACAAAGCAACAAATTAAAAAAAAAAAAAAAGTTTACAAACATAATATAATTTATCCGAAACTTTTATTTTTATTAAACTTGTAGGTACTGTCCTGCCTGGGCAAAGGTATCCCCACAAAAATCAAATTACAAAAATTCTTCTACACTCTAAACTATTCCTTTTCATACCAAAGAAAAAAATATTGTCATAAATAATGCTTTATTACGGGAAAACGACTTCACGATTTTAGAAATATTATTTCTCTACGTCCTTATCCATATTTCCTGTTAGTTCTCTTTCTATTTCTTCTACAGTTTTGCCCTTAGTTTCAGGCAGTATTAGCATGGTCACCGCAGCCCCAATCACGTTGATAATGACAAACATGAAGAAGCCGACGTGAGCCCCAAAGTTGCTGGTGAGAGCACTGAAGGCGATGAGTTGTATGAAAGCCATGAACCAAGCCAACATCACCAAATATCCTATCAATTTTGCTCGAATCTGGAAGAAAAAAACCTCTTAAATATTGCATATTATATTATAGATCTGACCGACACTAAGTGTAAGTGTAGTGCTCCGGATCAAACTATAATATAGGTAGTTGCTGCACAAGGTACCCTGAATATCTGTATAGCTACACATTTGAGGACCTTATAAATGCCACAGCTGATACTGCTATGAACATGTGGCCATCTACAGTGTTTAAGTAATAAGATAATATCATCACGCGACAAGAAGAAGGTTAATCATCTATCCCGAAGTTTAGTTAGAAAATAATATAATTTTATTTAATTATTAAAATTCTTTTTTTTTTTGCACAATCTAAAGAAAGAAACAATCTACATATATCAAGACTATAATATGAAAACTGCGGGATCATTATAAACAAATTACCTGGAAATTGAATATTTCAGGCATCAAAACGAATGGTATGGGCGAGATGCCTCCACCATAGCAGCATACTGTTACCATCATCATGGTCACGTTGATCCAGCCAGAAGTGGCCCATCCGTATTGCTTCAGCAGGGTTGAGGTCGCCAGGCAAGTAAAAGCAATGGCTGTAGCCACAAACGCTGTTCCCAAGATAGGCTGTTGGGTGGCAGAAGAGCGATAAATTAAAAAATTGAGGGTCATGTAGAGTAGAAGACAATTTATGACTTGTTTTGCCACCTCAGGAAATGATTTGGCAAAATTTAACTGAATGATTGTTTCATACAAGTTCCGTTTAATTTTTAGGGTTCCGTACCAAAATAGTAAAAGGAACCCTTATGGTGCAACTCAGTCTGTCTGTCCGTCTGTCACAGCTGGATATCTCAAGAACTACTAATGCTATCAACTTGAATTTTGGAATAGTTTTAGATGACGTTTGCCAAACTATTTTGCAAATAGGAAAGACATAATTTCTTTTTTTTTTGCAACAGTACTCAAATAGGGTCTTCAAATTCGAAGGAGGGCTACCTAAGTTACACATTCTCAAATATTTTTTTTTAAGCCTCACAGTTTTCTAATTTTGATGAAAAATATAAAAAAACCGTTCCCCTCTTATCTCCGAAGTTTGCATAGAGGAAAATCTTAAATTATTCTATGTGATAGAAGTTTATGTAAATAATACAGGAAAAATGGAACGAAGTCTCTAAATATCACACTTTTTCAGAAATCGTCAATTAAAATTACAATAGTTCTAATATCATGAGATGGCACTGATCTAAAGCTGCAAAATTCTACACCGCAGTGTTAAAATTCTCAGATGAATATAGGCCTCGCCGATGAAAATTGAAAAACATTTCACGTTTCACAATACAAAACCCTCGGTGCGCGAGTCCGACTCGCTTTTGACCAGTTTTTTTTTTATTTACTGATCTCTGTGGCGACTGAAAAATATGAATAAATATGCACTCTTTCAAGACTGTCTATAGTATTTTCTTTCGTATACTTTGATAATACTTTTGCTCACCTTCCTTCCCAGTTTGTCTATACAAGCCATAGTGATTAACGAGCCCACTGTCATGCATATAGGAATGCTGAGGGCCTGCAGATCCGGACTGATCTCTATTCCCGAGTCAGACAGCAGTGTTGAAGCATAATTTAGTATAGAGAAGCCGCCGCTTGTGGCTTGGGCAAACATCACCAAGATCATGATGAGGAACGCCTTCCGCCATGCTTTTGTTTTGACTGTGAAGATGAAAAACTTTGTTTAGATTCGTAGTTCGATTTTTCTTAATCACCTCAACGTAAGTTTTTGTTTAAGAATTTGCTTTACAATATATCTGGGTACATTAACAATAACTATGAAAAATATAAGGGTTCAATACTCACAAACAGTTACGATGGAAATATTGGGTATTGATTTAAAATATTCGAAATCTTTCTTGATCACAGCAATTTCTTGTTGAATATCTTTGTCATCGACATCCAATCCTCTCAATAATGCTAGACTTGTTGCCGCTTCCTACAATTTAGAGAGTACTTATAATATGCACAACATTATGTAACCTGTAAAAAAATAATAGGGAAAAACAGGTTTTGAGAATGTGCAATTTTAACCAATAATTTTCTAAATGTAGTAAATATAAAATGCTTAGTGGGTAATGACTATATAGTATGAATTTAAACTTACATTTGTTTTTCCCATCTTCACTAGGAAAGATGGCGACTCAGGAGCTTTAAAGAAGATTCCAAAAGTCAAGATTGGGAGTCCAACAACGACCCATAGCACCGAGTGATAATCCAAGAATCCTCCCAACGTATACATAAGAAGGATTCCAATACTTTGAGACAACGCAAAAACGGAAGATAAGGTACCCCTGATGCTGTCCTGGGAGATCTCTTTGACATACATCGGAACGACGTGGAAGCAGCCACCGCCGGCAATGCCACAGAATACTCTGGCTACGATGAGGCTTGTTGTACTAGCAGGTAGCATTGTAACTATCCAAGACATCTAAAAGATTGCACCATTTAATAAAAAAACAAACGAAGTTTTGGGATGCAAGAATTATTGTTATATTCTACAACGAAGAATTAAATTAAAAGCGACGATATTAATGAAATAGAGCAAAATGGGCTGATAAGGCAAAATGGGAGAGAAAAACAACTTTGGGTCGGCCAAAGTAACACAAAGTGAGACAAGCAAAAGAAAAGACAAGGGCTGGCAGGATATAGACTTACCGCTTGGGTGATATTCACCACCATAATACTAATTTTCCTCCCGTATCTATCTACGATTTGTAGGAAAATGAGGACCCCAACTACACCCGCCAGTGATGGAGCACTAGCTATCCAGGATATTTCACTGTCAGTCAGTGGTCTCCCAGTGGGAGATTCTTCCGACTGCAGTACGTTTGTCATGGGTGACATCCAGCCGCATTGGAGACCGTACGTGAGAATTGACATGTTGCCTGAAGAAAAAAGACAATCTTGAAATCTAGTTTTACAGTGATCTTTGCGGCGGACATCAAAGAATATTTACGAATCTTGACGACCAACTGAACTAAATAGTTTAAAACTCAAAATCAGTAGATTCATCATTGTCTATTATCATTATCCTGAAATGTTCCATTTGCCTAAAAATGTACCTACACATTATCCTGCAAATGCACATTCTTCTTTTTCGTTTAACTTTAGGACACCAAACTTACATAAAATTGTGACCGCCCATTGCACTCTTGTGTGTCCTTTAGACTCTGAGATTCCATTGTAAGTCATTTTTAATGACTATTTCAATTACAAACTATGGAGTATTAGTACAATTATTTGAAAAGTGCGTATTTATGAGCAAAGTCAGAAATGCTACATACTCGCGTACGACTCACACGGAACTAAATGAGAACTGTACAGATAATTTTGCGTAATTTATTATGGTATACGTTGTTGATTTTATTTGTAAAGCAATCACACTTGTTGATAATCAAGATTAGTTCATTGACATTGTGTTTTCTGCTGGTTTGTCGAAAGTTTCAGTTTCACGGCAGCAATTGCGTATTGACAGAACTCGCACTTGCATCGTTTTATGAAATGCATTAGGTACCTCAACCAGATGTTTTATTTTAAATTGCGCAGTCTTTGTGTCAAATACTAAAGTAATAAATGAATAATCTGGAAAAAACCGCAATATCTACTCCAAAAATCCAAACATTTTATACCTTAACTACCTGATTGCATAGAATTTTTTGCTTTGCTATCTGAGGTCAACTTAAATTGTGATTTAGTTTTAGTCAAGCTTGTTGTATGGTTGGCAATTATCGAAAGCTTATTCAAATTGATTTGTGTACGGAAAAATGTAATCGAGTAGTGATTTATTGTTTTAATATATTAGATTTTTCCGTACACAAATCAATTTGAATTAGCTTTCAATAATTGCCAACCATGACAACAAAATAGAAATTTTAAACTAAACATAACCAAGTATTGATTCAACGTAGCTGACACAATATTTAAATAAATTGAACAAAATCAGAATGGCTGTTGTTTACATTTGCTTAATAGATGATTTCATTACCTTATCTTGCCTTTATCTTGTTTGTGCTTGGCCAATAATTGTTGGATATCACGCAATGAACTGTTACCCTGTTGAATCCTACGATGCTATTTTAAATGTCACCGACTTTGAAAAGGCTAACAATCTACTTCGGAACATCGTCACAGTTCAGTGTAATCTGTAGAATTGGGTTTGCAACTGGACGTGCCGCAAGCACTCATATTTGGGAAAATTATGTTTCTTTTTGTTTAAGCATTTAATTGATCATATACATGCTCGTAATTACTAACAAGTTACTTAAATCCATCGACTAAAGTAAATAAAGTAGCAATGGTTATTTTGATTAAAACGTAAGAGTAGATTGCTGAGTAGTCCATCGTTAGATAGTTACGAAAATAAATGGTCGGAGAACAGGCGAGGATTCGATCCAACTGCAAGAAATTAAATGTTCGCTAAGTGCTTCTGCCAAGAGCTTTCTTGTACAGGAGTGGATTACTATTGATCGTCACTTTACATCCGTTTTACTTACTACAATTTCAGTGTTCATTTGTTCGCGAGAATATAGACGGGTGTACAATCAATTACTTGCAATACGAGTATTTAAGGATGCCAGCAAAATTCTGGTTTTCAATAAAGTTAGGTAATTAGTTTTAAACGTTAATGAAAAGAGAAAATAAGAAATATGAATATATAATATGAATATATAATATGAATATAATATGAATACTGAAAACAATTTGAAACTTATAGAAAAGAATGTTCGATAATAAAAATAGCTGATATTGAGGTTACATACTTCCCGTGGGTGTCGTAAAAGGTGACTAAGGGGCGTACCGGAGAATGGGCAGCAGCATTCTCTATGCATTCCACCACTATACCATACTGCGATCGCCAACCCGCCTGCCAAGCGTGGCGATTATGGTAAACCCCCCCTTTTGGGGGAGGCCTATGTCCAGCAGTGGACGTCTTTCGGCTGAAATGATGATGATGATATTGAGGTTGCCATAATTAAGACTGATTTTGCTGCACAAAATAATGAAGTTAATACAGAGTCTATTTAAATCCAATAAGCTAAAATAAATAGTGATAACATTCTCATAAGATTCATGACGATATAAATTTAATAGAAAGCTAATCAAACTATTCATTAAGAGAACCTACATACTTGTTAATGTTTAATAAATAAAACATTAAGGTAGTTTTTTTTTTAGTCATTTAAGAAATGTTTAAATTAGAATATTTTAAAGAAGAGTTTCTTTGTTTAGTTTAAAATAATTATAGATACTTTCATTTTTATCAATTTGTAAACAATCCTTGCCTTACTGGTTTTCATTGATTTGTTATCATATTTCTGAATGAGTTTCATTATTGACGAGATTGGTGTTACACAAAGTTCTAAGAAACAGGTTATGATTGAATTTTTGTTATTTTTGTGACTTAGGTATATCAAATAATACTTTCACCATTATTTTCCTTTTTCACAGAACCGTAATCCCTAGGTTTGTACGTATTAGACAAGTAATGTAGACATTTATTAATAGTTTCAGGTATCTGAGATTGTATAAGTAGGCTTTATTTTATGAACATGTTTGTAGTTGGAACACTTCCAACGCTGTTGTCTAAAAAAGGTGTCCATAAATTACTTTCTATTTACTTGTTGATATTTTTTATTAGGTTTGTTTAGTTGTCATGTTCTTTCTTTTGTCTTTATTTTTTAGTAAATAGTAGGAAATTCGACAGTTACTTGAGTGGTAAACGACTGTCAGTTATTAAACGTCTCGGTGTCAGATACAAGTCTATTAAGGGGCTACGTTTGTTTCATAGGTTTCAGTTGTAAAAGGTAAATGACAAAATAACATTTAGTGAGATCGTGAATCTTTAAAGTCGGTTATAGTTTTCATTAATATTAACCTAGCACCTGAGTCTTGCTGCTAGGTTATATCCTGTTGTTTTTTTATGCGAACCAGGTTATTCATACTTTGAATTCCCTTTAGTTACATTTAAAACTAGCTTTAAGTACCTACTTACCTATTTAATTTTACAGTCTCTAATTTGAATTTTATCAGTAATGTTCTAGGTACTTCATTCATATCAATGTCGAAATTAACTTTTAACCGGTTGAATGCCGTAATTACAACGCCATTGTATCTCGCGTGGATCCACGTTCCGGCCATACGAAGGGTTAGTGTAACTTGCATCTTCTCAGTACAAACATAACATCAACGGTATCCATTGCATTTCATTTTAATGTCATGGAATATCCATGTATTGTATGTCCCCTGTAAGGCATTAGGAGATGGCAACAGGTCCTAATCATTTGTCAATGACTGCATTGTTCTCTGATTGTATGCAATTTGGTATGATAATAATTGAACATACTAGATATTGATCATCGGCTATTTCAGTTCCATTCCACAAAGCCTACATATAATACTTGAGATCATATCTAAACCAAGAAGTAGGTACAGTACGAACGTATGCACTATTCATAACAAAGATTCTCTTGGCATGTCTGGTTTGTCCTACAATCTGCCTATCTTGTAAACTTATTCGACAAATATTATGTCTACGATAATACTTGATATCCTTAGAAATAGATAATTTCAATTGTTTGCCTTCTGTTCTCAGTGATTTATTTTTGATTCCACTATTCAACGTTTGTAGTAAAACTTTCCAGTTCTGCAGTCTTGTTGTGACGCATATCTGCATTATTTACATAATTTATTGAACTATGCCCACGTGACATAGCAACCGCTTCGTCAATATACCTTCCACCATTGTCACGCAGTTACGCGATTATTTCTAAAAATACATAATGTACCTATTTGCTGTATTATTATTATTGCTAGATTACCTATTCTGGGGTTTGTAATGTCTTGATAATTATTTACTCACTGCCAGTGGAATGGTAGGAATCTGAATATTTTGCAAACTGATGTATAGCTAGGGTAGAAGTAGGCAATGATTGGAGAAATTAAATTAGTTACTCTCTGAAATTCCAAGATAAAAAGGAATTTAACTAGTCTTTAATTAATTCTCAAGAGGATAATGGGATCAGAACGGAATAACTCATGAAAAAGGATTCTACTGTTTAGTTAAAAGCTAAGTAATTAAATGACAGAAAAGGATACAATCATTACTACTTAATAGAAAATAAAAGAGGTAACTTATGTGTGATGATGATGAGTCTGCTATCAAATATTAAAGGTAAAGTTATAATTAATTAGGTAGCCACTAACACCATAGCTTTTACTTCGTGTTTCAATACTAGTATTTAATTTACTTATATTTTTTCCCAGGTATAGTATGCATTCAGAAATCACCTTTGAGATTAATCAAATAACTTCATCATCCATCGCCGTCCGCGCAAGCTCTGCGCGCACATGTGTCGTTGCGCCGCCACCAATATCCCGCTTTCCCCGATTTCCTTCATAATTTCCGGAGCTCCGGAGTTGCATATTGCAGACGTGGGCCGGATATCATGATCACGTCACGTCCACAGGAGCCACTTTTCATGTAAACTGTTTGGAGTAGCTCTTGATAGGTCAAGGGTGAGGATGTATACCTTTATATCCCTTCCTCAAGAGTTAAGGAAGGGATATAAAGGTTGGTCAATTAAGAAGTGATTTTATTTTTCCTTATTTACGGTGTGGATGGTTTGTTGAAAAAGTAACAATTAAAAGAAATTACGTTACTTTTTTTTTTCTTGTCTGTGTCGTGCCGGACTTAAAGAATAGCACCACCCCTTACTTACCGTGGGTGTCGTAAAAGGCGACTAAAAAAAAAAAAAAAAAAAAGGTGCGTACCGGAGAATGGGCAGCAGCGTTCTCTATGCATTCCACCATCATATCATACTGCGATCGTCAACCCGCCTGCCAAGCGTGGCGATTATGGCAAACCCCCCCCCAAAATTGGGGGAGGCCAGTAGTGGACGTCTATCGGCTGAAATGATGATGATGATGACGTTACTTTTTCGGTTGATGAAAGCTTACGTTAAAATGTTTTTATCACTGCAATCTAGAATAATTACAGAAAACGAATTAGAACTCACGCGTCAAAATATGGAATAAATTTAAAAAATATCAGTCGTGTTTTTCCTGCAATATAATATCTAATATCGAGTTCCCCGAAGCAAGAAGTTCCGAAATTGACTAAATTAAGAAGGATTAAGTTCCCTGGGCGCCGGCGTCTGCCGCTGTAACTGCATTGCGACAATATTCCGAGATATCGGAGCGACAATGACTTAAACAATTTGTTATAAAGTTTTAATGAATTTATCGCTGAATTTTCGAATGTATTGTCGTGATTCAAAAATAGGATTAATAACTTAAGAAGCTTGTGTAAATCTTATATTCGTATAATCTGTTATTGTATCTCTCAGGTTCACCTGAAGACGACTTTAAAACATTGTTTTGCTTCTGTCATTAGAGAGAAAATTCAGGAGTCAAAGTTAAACTCATGTAATTCTGTGGTACAAGTTTGTCTTAATGTGGGTGTTACTTAGGTATATGTGAGTTAGTTCGGGTTTAGCTTTCTACTTGAAGCCTTTCTTCCACTTCAACTTCAAACTCAATAAAACTTCTTAATCAACAAATATCGACTGTATCGCCTAAAGTGTCCCCGCTGTCAAATTGGTACCATAGACAAAAAAAAAATTAATTCCTTTTACGACCTTCACCCAACAACCTTTTTAAATCCTTTTAAAACCTTTAATCTTTACTTATCTCTACAAAAAAAAAATAAATAAATGACATATTTTTAATCCATGCTACTTGGCCCACTCCCCTAGATTCATAAAATAGTACTGAAACGCCTATATTCCCTAAGGTGTTTAGTACACCCAAATTGCTTTTTAATAGTATTAACTAAATATCTATTCTAAACTCAGCTCTTAGTGTATTTTATTCTCTCTATTCATTAAGGAATACAAATTAATATTCCTATACACCGTAATTACACTTCATATTATAATTGTTTGAATTAAGAGTTTTTAAGTGCAATTTCATCACTTGTGAAAAAATTGGCTACTTTATAAGTGTTTGTTTTGAGAGTCTGAAGAAATATCAATTAAAACTTTATACTTTTAGCTTGCTAATTCATATTCACTTTGAAGTAGTAAGGTATTATCTATTAAAAGTCATGCAAAATTGATTTTGAGGACAAGGTAGAAGTTGAATTCCGAGGAAAAAAGTAACAAAAATAATCGAAACACTCACAATAGCTATAGGTTCAACCCTGTTTGGCCACATACACAACAAACCACCCTCCTATGTGTTTCCAACAGTGTTGTATGCAGTGCGTTTCCCTATTCATAGATAGCGGCACAGAGTGACAAAGGTTCCCAATACCGTACCATAACTCCGGTATCGCGCGTACAATCGCGGCCAGTCCGCTTTGTTATCAAATAACAATCTGATTGATTTTATTAACGCTTTGCACGACCGTACGCGTATGTACGCGTATCCCGCTAATCAGTGCTTTATTCTGAAACAATGTTGGATACGATATTAATTTATATTTGAGTGTGGGTCAATAATTGTGGGCTTTGGAAATTATTGGAATATTATTTCTGTAAATAAGGTAGGTACTGAATTGTTTTGTGCGAGGACATTTACTTCTGACTCCAAAATATGAAAACCACCACCCATCATCATCTTCATTCCTGCTCTCATAGTCTACTGGAAATACAGCGATGTGGCCAATCAGAAATCTTTGTGAAGAGGTGAGAGATGATGCCCAAAGAAGTACTATAGAATTTCTATGTACACAGAAAAGACCAAGCTTTATTTTCATAGAAAAGTTTTTATATATTTACTTATTTATTTATTACAGCATGGCAGACTTAAGAAATATTTAAATATAATAATACTTAAATACTATACCCCTTAGAAAGCTGTCTAGTCAATAATATTTCTAGAAAATCCAGATGCCCATGTGATGTGCCTCCTGCATGCGTCAATCTATACATATAATAAAACAGTAACGAAAGAAAAACTGTACATTGTGAATTTTCGAGAAAAAATAAGTGGCTTTTGTTAGAAAAACGTAACTGATGACAAAAAGTGACTTTTTAGAATTTTTGTCTGTTTGTCTGTTTGTCTGTTTGTCTGTGTGTATGGTACGGCTTCACGCCAAAACTACTGGATAGATTGAATTGAAATTCAGAAAAAATGTTCTTAGTAAACCAAGGAAGGCTTTAGGCTACATATTATCACGCCGTATGCTATGGGAGGTAAGCAATATTGATTTTAAAATGTGTTTGTTCGTAATTGAATGCACAAAATAATTGAATGCACAAAATAACATGTTTATTTAGTTAAAAATAAAACTTTGACTCTGGGAACATAATAATCACGCTATTTTTATAAAGGAGCGGGGCAGTAATATTATTTAAATTGCAAGGGAACAGCTATTTCAACAATATGTCAACGGGGAATTTAGCGGTAAGGTCAGGCGACCGTTTACTACACTAAATGGTGCGAGTTCAAATCCCGTAATATTGTTTTAAAAAATCGTAAAATTCTTTTTTTTTTGTTTTTGCATTTTTTATGTGCATTAGGAACGATACTGTTATGAAATCTGGGAACTTCACATGTCGTATCTAATTGTATGGAGAGTTTCACACCAATATTACTAAACAGATTGATTGGCGGTACAACAAGCTACACTATCATGAATTCAAGTCAAACTTTTGGTTCTAAGCTATATCTTACCAAGCACATTTGTTGTAGGTAATTCATTTAAGTATGTAATTCTTAGTTTTGATCCTTGCTGCTGTTACCATATATTTTTTAATGCTAAACTAATGTAGTTGTCTGTTAAATTAACGACAATTTAGTTTTATTCATAATTTTATTATATGTATAGATTTAATTAATTTGGGTAAATAATATGTAGTTTCCGTTTTCTAACTAGATGGCGTTGGCGTCGAGTTAGATCACGCTATGGTTTTGTTCCCAAAATGTGATGTTATAGGTGCCGATGTGCCGCTCTCATCCTATAGAAACGGGGGTTACCTTTGTTGTTTGTGTTGGTTGATGTGTTTAATTTTCCTGTTGGCATTCACAGAGTACTTTTTGATAGACTGAAATTGGCCTTTTTCAGACTCTGTGAAGGGGACAACTTTGCTAGATCACTCACCTATGATGAGGTGCCGTCGTGCTACACGTACGTCAAGCAAAGAGGTGTATTTAATCGACGCCGACGCGGACACGCCGTGGACGGGTTTCCAGGAATTTTTAAGAACACCGCATTGGGACGGGTTTACACTGTGCACCCAATTAATGGCGAGTGCTATCATTTGCGAATGTTACTGCACACAGTGCGGGGCCCAACATCATTTGCGTTTCTAAGGACAGTCGATGACATTGAGTATCCCACATACCGCGCTGCTTGCGTAGCACGCCACCTTCTCGACAGTGATCAGCACTGGGACAACGCACTTGAGGAGGCCAGCATTAGTGACAATCTCAGTCGTTTGCGACATCTGTTTGTCGTCATGTTGGTATTCTGCGGTATTGCAAATCCGCTTCTGTTGTGGGAGAAATATCGGCATCTTCTGCCGAAGACTTCCTAGGAGGTCTGAGACGCACTACTGAAGATAATACTGAGGCAACTAATGAGCGCGTTCTAAACAGTTGCCTTAGTTCACTTCAAGATATGGTCATTTCGATCTGCGGCAGTTTTCTGGTGGATTATGGGCTACCGACTCCACAACATCTGGATGTACAAGAGCTTGAAAACAGAGAGTACAACTCTGAAATAAATTATGATCCAAGTGCTATGAGTACCGTCGTCAATGACCATGTCTCTAAGTTTACCTCAGAGCAAAAGCAAATTTTCGACACCATCCTTGACTCGGCTCGGCCAAGGTAAAATGTTTTTCTTGGATGCTCCTGGTGGAACAGGGAGAATATTTGTTACCGCTGGCATTCTCGCAGAGGTCTGGAGGCAAGACAAGATTGCCATTGCAGTAGCATCGCCAGGAATTGCCGCAACACTGCTTCCTGGTTGCAAAACAGCGCACGAAATGTTTAAGATTCCCATAGATTTAGAGAGTAATGAAACACCTGTTTGTGGAGTGTCACGCAATAGTGACAAAGGGCGCGTGCTTAAAGATTGCTGTTTAATCGTGTGGGATGAATGCATTATGGCGAACAGAAAAGCAGTAGAGGCGGTAAATAGGACTTTGCAGGACATCCGCAGGAACCAGCAAATGATGGGTGGCGTTACAGTTCTGTTTAGCGGCGATTTCCGACAAACGCTGCCTGTGGTGACGCGAGGAACTAGGGCTGATGAGGTGAATGCTTTGTTGAAATACTCTTTCTTATAGCCACATATTCATAGGTTGCGCTTAACGATGATTATTGAGAGCACATCACACACACACACACACATAGAGCACATCTTGGCCGGAATGTACACGCCCAAGAATTTTCTGATGTTCTCTTCAAATTGGGTGAGGGAAGGCTACCAGTAGACGGTGGCCAGGTAGTTCTACCTGAGATACTTGGATGAGTGGTGTCCACCTTAGAAGATTTGATTCGCCTGGTGTACGGGGACATCAATAGGATACCGCACCAACATAATTCTTGGGTGTGTGAACGAGCCATTTTAACACCCAGAAACGACCAAGCTTTAGCGATCAATGAATGCATTCTCGCGGAAATTGAGGGAAATGAAGTGCCACTTCAATAAACACTGTTGTCGACCAAGATGACGCCACACATTACCCCGTAGAATTTCTCAATTCCCTCGGTGCAAGTGGACTACCAGCGCACACCATTAAGTTAAAGGTCGGTATCCCAATTATACTTCTTCGGAAACTCACTCCGCCGAAACTGTGCAATGGGACCCGGCTCAAAGTCGTCTCGCTGCAGAGAAATATCATTGAGGTGAAAATTCTACCGGGTTGTGTGTCGGCGAGACACCACAACCCGTCCCGTCCCCGGACTCTTAGAATTCGACATCAGACGTTTCAGGTCTTCGATTTTGACGACCCCGTTGTCGCTGGCATAAGCAACAGGATCCGCGTACGAAGTCGCGGGCAGAAGCTAGTAAACACTAATCAAACAATTGCAGACGATTACGTCAATACACCAATGACATTTTCAGTTTACTACGAGTACATAATGTATTATTTGTATGCTTTCAGTGATCAAGACATGTGTCTGTGTGGTGTCGGACTTAAAGAATTGCACCACCCCTTACTTCCCGTGGATGTCGTAAAAGGCGACTAAGGGTCTTACCGGAGAATGGGCAGCAGCGTTCTCTATTTATTCCACCATCATACCATACTGCGATCGCCAACCCGCCTGCCAAGCGTGGCGATTATGGCAAACCCCCCCCCAAAATTGGGGGAGGCCTATGTCCAGCAGTGGACGTCTATCGGCTGAAACGACGACGACGACGACGATCAAGACAAACGGTATTGTATAAATTCAAAACCATGTAAAGCAAAACGTGATCCTGCTCGGGTGTACTATCTTGCAGTTGCTAAGTTGTTCTGAAGCTGATTGTTACGACTTCAATGATCAGCAATATTATACACTGTTTATTTGTGACGCCGTTCCATATAGAATTACTTTATAGAATGAATTTCTTTTCAGTTTCACATAAAATAAAATATTGAAAGGGATATTGACTTAGAAAATAATTCAAGCTTTTACGAATTTTTTTATTTCTCTGAATACCTTAAGCATGAACAATAGATTTCAAGAATGATTTTGTCGTTTACAAAACAAATAAAATATTTTTCACTTCTCATGCTCTGAAAGTTTGTTTTTATGTTGTGCGTAGGCGACATAAAGTCGCTTTTTATGCTCTGGTGGATAAAGTATTTCTTTTTTCTAAGACTAAGATAATCAGGCCCAACAGCCACACGCACAATAAAACGTCACAGATTAAAGTCGTTATTTTATTTGCTTTAATTTATATCACTTCCGTGTTTTCTATCGTTAATTTAATAAAACCAGACAAAATTTGTTGTAATATTTATTATTTAAAAACGCAAAGAAACGTTTTTAATTAAAATTAAAGGCACTTTTGAAAGTCTTGGCAGTATGAAGTACACAAGTCGAATGACGTGTTGAAAATTAAAAAAAAAAACTTTTAAAAAGTTTCGTGGCGAAAATTAGCTATTCTCTTCTTCAATATTGCAACATTTTTGAACAGTGAAAATATTGTTATATACTTTATGCCTGTTTCATTTTCTCGCAATCATAGTGAAAAGCAGGGTGTAGAATTAGGCTATAAACGAGCCATCTTACCCCTCGACTTAACTATCCACACTCGCCTGGGTGAAATGGCTTCTTTTAAGCACTAGTTGTACAATCTACTATTATTTCGTTTAGATTTTTTTAATTAACTTACATCATCATCATCATCATCATTTCAGCCGAAAGACGTCCACTGCTGGACATAGGCCTCCCCCAAGCACCTCCACTTCGACCGGTCCTGTGCTTCCCGCATCCAACGGGTTCCTGCGGCCTTCACAAGGTCATCGGTCCACCTTGTGGGAGGCCTTCCAACGCTACGTCTTCCGGTACGCGGTCGCCACTCCAGAACCTTTCGGCCCCATCGGCCATCTGTTCTGCGAGCAATGTGCCCTGCCCACTGCCACTTAAGTTTGGCAATTCTTCGGGCTATGTCGGTTACCTTGGTTCTCCTGCGGATCTCCTCATTCCTGATTCGATCACGCAAACTAAAAAATAACCTTGCTGTGAAAAACAACTTGCTACAGAAGTTCTTTCAAAACAAAAACCCAATAAAACAGTTCATCAATAATTTTATCGGAATCGTAACGAGCGGTATAAAAGTCGGCAACTACAACAACACGGCCGGAAGGGTCAGCTACTCGCGCGGGAGCCGCAGAGCTCTCGATTAGTGTGTCCTCACTATAAGGGCCATTTTTCAGTACAAACTATACTTAACGTTGAAAGCTTTAAGCCTACTTTTAATAACAATGTTAGAAATAGATAAACTTTTAGATATTTTTAGAAAGTTGAAAATGCAAACTTTTTAGTTTTGCCAAAGTAAATTTATCAATGCGAAAATGACAACAAGTACAATCAATTATTAACAACCTGCTTTACATCCTGGTAATCTTAGTTTTTTTTTTGTTTCAGGTTTTCACAATAATATCAAGTAAAATTTGAAAAAAGGACAATGCCGGCAAGGTCAACACCATACAAAATTAACTAGAACTCTGTCTTGAACTCCTAAATACAATTTAAGTTTAAGCAACAAGTTGTTACCCCAAGTTCTGCACTACAAGTAAGTATTACAGTAGGTATCCTATTTCGCTTGCATATTGACACTTTTTGCTCGACGACAAGTAACTGTCAGGATATCTGACAGGATAGCTGTTTGCTCGCAAACTTCGGAGAGAAAAATTGAGATTTTCACAATCCATGTTTACGATTATTTTATGTCTTGAACTTTGTGCAAATAAATGATGTTTGCTTTATTCACAGGCTTTCTGCTGCCCATCGAGTATCCACAAGATTTAAATACATTCCATTCATACGTGTGTAATGAAAGTGCAAGACCTTGCACCAATCCATCCAATTGCATGAATGATTTTCTGGAAAGGTTTGTCTTTTTGTCATGGAAAACATTAATATTTCTTACATACTACATAATCAGCCTATGATGCTCCCACTGCTGGGACACAGGCCTCCTCTCGGTGAGAGGGAGTGGGCCTTAATCCACCACGCGGGCCCAGTGCGGGTTGGCAGATGTCACATGTCTTCGAATTTTTGGTTCTAAGACATGCCGGTTTTCTCACGATGTTTTCCTTCACCGTTTTGAGAGCAGTGGTGATGAAATAATTTACACAAAGTAAAGCGCCTGTCTGGGTTCGAACCTACGACCTACAACTCGTAAGTCGCGGCCGTTACCACATGGCCACCACTGCTCTGTGGTAATATTTCATGAAATGATTATTTCTTTCATAACTTTCATTGCTATATTTCTGCCCTCGCTTCCACTACTCCACGGCCTTAATAACGCAGTATCAAAACAATAGCTCAGTAATGTCTACGGCACTCCCGACTGGATTCCTTCGCGGTTACAACCCCTGCCGGGGCGGACACTTCAGCGCCATATAAACGTAAGCCATGGTATTCAAACTCTTATGGCATAGTTTTCTGTCAGCAAATATTTAAAAATGTTTCCCAAAATGAGTGAGAGAATACAAAGTAGCATAAAAATAAAGTGATATTCAAGTCTATAAAGATCACAAGACCGTAAAGCTCCAGACGGAGGCGTAAAATAAAAATAGTGGTAGGAAAGCTCTGTTGACAGCCCAATGCACTTAAATAAAAATAACGCAAATGGAAAGGAACGGGGAAGTCTATTTTCATCCTGGAATCCTAATAAGATTCTGCGTCTCACAATAGAAATGACGAAGCTTAAGGATTTGTGAATTGAGAAAATTGAACAAGACACGAATTGGATAGGAAATTCTCAAAAATGATGCCAATGTAAAGAGAAAGCAAAGTAAAGAGTACGAGTATTAACGACGATACGCTTTATTTTTAATTATATTACCAACAGAACGAGCCGCGATACCAGAATAAATTGTGTGGGGATTATTTACCAAATTCCATTACACATAAGGGAATTAATTCCGTGTTTATTCCACCGAATTCAGCGTGCAAAAATGAGATTAAACGAATTCTCATAGAAATCGGGTTAATGGGAAAAAGTAGGAATAATTGAAGTAAACACAGACGGAGGCAAGATGAAATGCGACACTTAATCCTTTTACATCTTCAGAATAAGATTTCCCCTTATAAACGTCTTTAGGGAATAAAACAGGTTTGCTTTTGATTGAATTTTAGAGGAGGGAATTGTTTTCAAGGCAGTGTACCAATCTTGGAGTATGAATTAGCTAACCTAAGTCAAAAGCACTATGATTAAAGCAAAATTGAAATAAACAAATTCAAGCAGCTCAGTATTCACATTTAATTGTAAAGCTGTCACCAATTAGTATGAAAACAGTATGCATTCAAAATTCAGTATCAGTACATGCACACGTTAAATGTATAGCAATAGTTGTGTAAGTTAGTAACAAAATATCTCGGGTTGGCTGTAAGCTGCCGACAACATTTACTGTACCTACTGAATCAGATATATGTACACATATCTGAAGTCCTGCCTCAATAAGCAGTTTTTTCTGCCCACCACTGACGATACGGTGCTGAGACGTGAACACTGGCAGGTAAGTACTGGTACTGGCTGGTGAGGTAAGTCAGTGACCGAGAGGCGGACGATGTTGTTGCCATCACGGGTAGAACCTTGATGAGGCTGGCACAAGGGCGTGGAGATTGGCACTTGAAAAGAGAGGCCTAAGCTCAGCCGTGGGCGAAGTCGGGTTGTGAATGATGAAGATGTCTGAATCAGTGTTACGTTAGAATCTGCTTATCAGTATTAATACTCCAAGGCAAACAAGTCTAGGAGCGACTTTGTGAAGAGCTAAGGGAGTAAGTTTTATCAGTTCGTCGGCGTCAAATGATCGTCCTTGTGACGTCACTCATTTTGTATTTTGGAGACACTCTCAGACTATATTAGATTTGTGAATGTTATGATGTTTGTTATGATTTTCACTTTTTCTTTATTGTGTAAGTAGAGGGTCGGTACAGTAAGGTTATAGTAATGCTGCGTAATTCTTTCAATGATAGTGACAATCTAGTAAGTTACCAGCTAAGGTACACTGACACCCATTTTATTGCGACTAGACATACCTTTAAATCATCACTCTCTTGCCCTTATTCCAATATGTTTGTGGCTCGCCTGCCGTGTCCTAATCTTTCATACGCCTCATGTTAGCCGTCATCCTCTCTCTGAACATTATCATATTTCACACAACTTGTTCACGTTTTCTTTCGTCTTCTTCTACTTTAGCCATCCACATGCGTACTCCGTCTATTTTTAAGTGTTGAAACATAATTCTTACAACACATGTTACCGCATACCACGAACTTCCTATCACATGTAACGGGAGCCAGAAACCACACACTTTCACCACAAAAGGAGCAATCTAAATCACTCCCACCTGATTCTTCAGGAACTCATATAAAAACCGGTTTTACCGTCGGACGTGATAAAACGTTAATTGCGTCTATTGTAGGAGGTAGCTCGTAAAAATTTGTGGAGCCCTTTGAACGGGCTCCGTTCAGAACCGTTTGATGTGGAACCCTGTTGATACAAGTGTCGGGTTCTGTATGAGTTCCTGTTTGGTTGAAAGAATTGTTTATTGGGAACAGATGCATCGGGTGGGATGTTGTAATTGTTTGTTTGTGTTTATGGTCTGAATTTTGTATTTTTGTTCTTACGTGAATATTTTTTCAGTTTCTCTATTGATTCCTTAATGCTTTGTTTTCTATTTTTCAGTACTTACTCAATTCTTGTTTTATATAAACTTATATAACCTTTTATATAACTTGTATAAAAGGTTTCATTTAAATTAAAAACTAAACTTTTTTGTTCAATGATTAACCTTCATTGAACAAAAAAGTTTAGTTTATTAACATCGTAGCAGACATTATAACTTTGTTCAGAAAAAAATTAGGCTAACCTTTTTAACAATCGAGAGAGAGACTGGCTTTATTTTCAACAAAAGCATTAGGTACCATACTTTCATAACACTTTTTGCTACCCTCTAACACCATTCCTCAAGGCCACGACCAGACCGGGAAACACTCACACAATCAAACTCCACCAAACAGATACGAACACTGCTCACGTCCGCTCAAACGCGACCCTCCTCACCAGACAACTCGACATTAAATTATTTAGACAGGTACCTCCACAAAGACCCTGAAATATACATACAAAAGGTCAGAGCAACAAAGAGGCGATTGTGCTCGCTGATTACGTCACGACATGGCCTAACAATGGCCGTCAAAAGAGTGCTCGATAAGGAACCAGATAGAAATGAAATGAATTGAAGAGTGGTCCAGGAAAAGGTCCGGTGAAGTGGATTGTGATAATTAACACCTATGTACTTTTTATTGAGGATACTAAAACCTTGTTTTTTATCTTTATTGTAGATTATGGGGTTTATTGTATTGTGGCAGCGTCGAAGGCTGTCCAAGTCAGGTCGTCTCTTTCTGGTGTCGTAAACGCTAGGTGACCTGACGCCATCAAAGCTGTTATCAGCTTACTGTTGCGACTATGAATCTTTTTGGCAGAGTTCTAATGGTTCTAATAACGTTTTTAGAAATAATTTTATAAAAGTATCAAGTCGAGTACATTTTTGCCATTATGCTATTCCTGGCTAACGCCACGCGTTGTATAATATGGCAAAAATTTAAGTTACTTCGATGCTTCAATTTTCTTCAGATAAAAGGATAGGTATGTTTCATGTTCACTATGTTTTTATTATAATTATTATCGATAACCTGCCAACCGTTATAAAACATTTCGATTGTGTTGAAAAACATTACAAAGGAAACTAATTTAATGGACCCTCGATAAGTTTTCCGTGTTCATAGTTCATCATAATTACGTCGGGAGTCGGGACCGCACGAAATGTCAAGAAACCAAAATTAAGCTAATGAATTGATTCGAAGATTGCTTTAATTGAATAGGCTTTCGTGTTTTATGAAAATTTTGCCTAAGTATAACAGTTTTTAACAAAAAGTTAGAGAAAATTAAATGTTTTTTACACAGGTACTTGCTACCCTCGAAAATGATTGACTTTATGGTGTTATCAGTAACTATTAATATCACACACAACATCACGCCTGTGATCCCTGAAGGGTAAAGCTTTTTTGACCGTGTTTTGAATTATGTCACAGCCAACTGGTTTAATTAGCCGTTTAGTTAACCGCCTAGCCTTTTAACAAAACGGCGGCCGTTCAACTAACGGCCTGAATGATATTCAATTATGGTTTAGGTTGGAAGTCTGTAACCAATCACGCGCGAGCCGAAATGGTCGCAGTATAGTTACTGCGACCAATTCGGCTGGCTAAACCATAATTGAATATCATTCAGGCAGCCAGGGCAACCCGACCAAATGGGTTAGGTTAGGTTAGAACTGTGATTTCTGCGTAAGTCGCATAGGGGGATGGATGTCAGAGTCTTAAGGTGCTATTGCACGATTTTCTACGAGGCGGCCTGCGTACTTGCTGCTACTCCCCAAAGGAGGGTCCGATAACGGAGAGCCGCGGCGGGTTCACGGATGAGTGTTAATGCGTGCCCGTGACCCCGCCGTGAGAGGCAGAGGAGGACACCGTGGAGTTTTAGTGGGTTAGAGTCCCACATAACTGCACTGAATGCATGAGCATTTCTTAACGAAAAAAAAAGGATACAACTTTGATCAACCGCGTGCGAACCGAAAGAGCGAAGCGAGGCGAGCACTACTTCTAAAGGCCAGGCGGTTAACTAAACGGCTTATTTAACCAGTTGGCTGCGACATTATACATCTTTTTGGGACTGACTGTCTGAACCTATAGTACTCGTACATCCACATTTAGTTTAGTTTAGTTTACTTTAATTATTAATAATTATCAAAAAATTACAAGTCAGTTTTATAAAAAGTAAAAACACAAAATCATCATAGAATAAAACTAGCATCCCACAACAAATAAACTTAGAATAAATTAAAATTATAATACATTAAAAATTAACAAATACAAATTATCAGAAATTCAAATGTATAAATTAAAATAATTTATTTAACAGTGATAAACACAAAAATAGAAACAATACAAAATAATCGTCATAAAAAAAAAAACATACTAAATTATCTAAAACCATTCTTTTAGGTCATATAATGCCTGGTCGCTTAGCCAGCCCTTGAGCCCTTTACAATCCCATGTTATATGGGGCGAGCCTCTGCTGCTGTTACTGAGAAATTCCTGATCGAAAAACCCAATAACAGTTCGTCTGACTTTACTCATCTAACCCAGGGCCTGGTGACTAACAATATCAATCACTTTCAATCTTCTCTCCAACTCAGTTGCAACTTTTGAGCCCTTCTAATACCATTTAAGTAAATAACGAGGTGATTAAGTAACCACGACAAGTGTATTATGTAGCAACTACTCGACGGGGTTATTCAATAAGCAGCTTGATGACACTCAGGGGATGTGGCCCTAGTACAGTTCACATGAACTGTCTCTTACGAAACTGTTGTAACTTCGTTTATAAGTTTTTATTGGTAACCGTTACTTCAGTAAACATACTCTAATGTTCTACTACTTTAAATACGGTACCTACTGGTGGTCCAAGTGGTAGTTGTATTAATTAAGTTACTAAAGTTGTTAATTTTACAAATACACTGTAATTAATATTAATTTATTTTTAATGTTACAGACCAAATCAAAATATTTCATACCAAAGTCAAAAAGTCGAAGTCAAATAAATTATTTCAAATAGGCTCAAATCAATGATAATGATAAATGATAAATGATTTTATTTTTGTAAGTAGGTTTGTACAAACACTTTTACACGTCAATCATGGTTTTTTAAAACTAGATGAGGTCGGCGTTTCCTATCTGACTACTCTGAGAAGAAAGGCCGAAACAAACTCAGAGGTCACAGTCTCTTTTAAAGTCCAGACATAATCTTGGTCAGGTTATATGAAGACCATGTATATCGATGTCTGAGACGGTCTTTTGAAGAAAGAACCACACAGATTGAGAGGACCTGTCCAGTCAGTGCACGCATTTGTCAGAAATCGTGCAGCTCAACTCAAGACTTAAGGAGCTCAACGATTCGACGAACAATACCAAAGAAAGGACATTTGGGTAGGCCACATAAATTACTCAAACTGCCAGACCAAGAGAAAAAAAAAACAGAACAGAAAGAATAATTATATAAAAGTAACAAAATGACCCACATCGTCTTCACATTCACAAATCACAATAAATAAAATAATGTAATACTTTACAAAGTAAGCAAATGTCATTGTTTATAAAAAAATCATTAATGTCAAAGTGTATATAAAAAAAAAGGACGTTCCAAATGCGAAATGTGAAGCAGCTCAATCCCAAGCCTTTTTGTCCTCAATATAATCTTTAACTGTATAAAAGGCTTTCTGGCACAACTTACGTTTAATGAATGATTTGAATTTATTGAGGCTTAGATCTTGAACGTGGCTTGGTAGCTTATTATAAAAGCGTATACATTGGCATCTGAACGAGCCACCTATTTTTTTGAGCCTTGTTGTAGGTACAACAAATTTGTGTTTGTTTCTAGTATTTATATTATGGATATCACTGTATTTTTTAAACAATTTTATATTTTTATGGGCATATAAAAGATTTTCATAAATATACTGAGAAGGCACAGTCATTACATTAATCTCTTTAAATTTGTCTCTGAGAGAGTGTCTCGGACTTAATTTATAAATTGATCGAACAGCTCGCTTCTGTAAAACAAAGATAGTCTGAATATCGGCGGCATTTCCCCACAATAGAATACCGTACGACATTACACTATGAAAATAGCTAAAGTACACTAAACGGGCAGTCTCTATATCAGTTAAATTACGAATTTTTCTAACAGCATATGCTGCGGAACTTAGCCTTTTTGACAATTTATCTATATGTGGACCCCACTGAAGCTTAGCATCCAAAGTTATGCCCAAGAATACTGTGTTGTCTTCAGGATTCAATTCCTCGCCCTTTATCAACACATTAGTTTTCACATGCCTAACGTGAGGTAGCGTAAACTTAATGCATTTGGTTTTGGAATCAGTTTTGGACGTCAAAATTTACAAAAAAAAAAAATAGAATTGATTCTAGTTGATGCAGCCAACGATGGATGAGTGACTCTGTCACACGCGCGGTGAAAGGTAGCCATCAATAAAGTGCCAGGAGCGATGGCAACTCATATATTTCAACGTGAGATCAATAGGATAGGAGCTGACCTATGGCTACTCTCAAAATGTTTTTTTTTTTCTAAATTGAATATCGGTGTTTCTACTGAATTTGATCATTTGTCTTTTTGGAAGAGGAGAAGAAATGAGGGTTAAATAATGACCTGCTTTAGTGTGATTCCCGAAACGCAAAATTCATGCTATATTTATAACAACCCCAATACCAGCCCGACGATTTCTATTTTTATCAAATGTATCAGTGTACAAATTGTATATTTCTACCTAAATGTACTACCATCTGGTAGTCACCTAGTAGGTATGAGTTCCATCTTTTAACATTCAGTCTTTTGTCCTTCGGTGTAACATAACCCGCATTGACCACACCTACCTACAACCTACCTACAACCGCACGTATAGAACCACTTTTTAGTTCCATTCCAAGAAGAATTCTAATAATCCTAAACTACATCCCATCAGACACCTCAAACATTCTCACTGCACGCTTTCACTCTTCCACAAAGGCCTACTTTCCCACTTCCCGACCATTACAGAGCAATAATGATAGCCTTGCAGACTGCGGCCCTACATGAATAATGCCCATAAAGCCTTACAGAGCCTAGAGCCTTCCCGCTCGTATTTGCACTGTCTCCCCAGTCTAGACGACTCACGAGGCTCTTCACTTTACCAAGAGTCTGATATTAATTTCTCGCTAGAGCTGCAAAAGGGAAATTATTTTCCCCTCGTATGAAAGTTTAGAGTTTATAGCAAAATGTTGGCCGAGTGTGTTTTTGAGGCGTGTTAGTGAGCTTGTAAAGAACAAAGTTCTGTTTGTGGTTAAGATATCAAAACTGTTGCGTGCTTAAAGCTGTTGAATGAACTTAAATATGCAAACATTTATCGTTTATAGAATTTACTGCACACTATGAAGTTTAAAATCTTATAATCTCACTTTTTTCGTATCATTGCATGTTATACCTACAAAAGTTCTCACGTTAATATTAACATACATACCTACTCCTATTTTATAGTAAACAAATAATCACTACAGATATTTATGTAGTAATCCAAGACGTTAGTGCATCATCCACATTTATTTTGGTGACCAAAAAATAATCCACTACCTCGCTGACTCATTGAATTTCCTCCGTGTCCCCAAATTGGCTTAATATTTGTACAGTCACATACATAGATAAGTGCAACTTCATTAGATTTTATAAATAATTAATGATATCAGAGAACAGTAAATATTTAGAGTTATTTATGAGGTGAAATAAATAAAAGAAAAAATGTTAAGATTTATGATAAAACAAGTCAGTATTTGTACAAACATTACGTAATATTAAACAAAATGAGTAGTAAATATTTGACGTGCGTGACATGAAAGATATTTGCGTATCTCGACCAAGAATTTAAAATTATGACTGATAAGGAATGGGAAGGACTAATTTGATGCTCATATAGAGTATTTGCTTTATCCTTTATCTATTTCGTATACAAAGTTTTGAACATTGGGCCTGAATTTGTTTTGTATTAATTTGAATTTTAGCAAAATTCAGAACATTTGCTGATAAGGTAACTTTTATCTCATAATGTGAGAGTTCAGTACTTTCTTTATTAACGGTATGTACGTATCATAAAATCTGGCTAAACCGTATCAGAACTTACACTTACAAGTAAAGATGAATTTAAACACACTCAAAAGCGGCCTTATACTATATACTTGATAGTTATATAGCAACTTACCAGCCATTGACTTCTTTATTATTTTCCATGTCACTACTTTTTTTCATAACAGATATCAGTATTCGAACTCGTCCACTTCACCGGTAGTGAGCGATCCATAACATCCACTCCTACATTTTTAACAACTCTCGATCCTCTATCTCGATGTCGAGATTGAATCGAAACTCAAATAATAAAACTTTTTATTGATGGCTGAGTAGTTGGACCTTTAGAGGTCTAACAAAGGTCCAGGTCTGGCAAAGGTTTGAATTCTTGAAAACTTTTCTTTGTCGAAACTTTCATAGTCGAAACTTTCATAATATTGAGTCGGTTCTTTGAGATGCTTTTTGATTCAGATTGGATGGTTTTTGATCTATGAATTTGTTAAGCTTTTATATCAAACATAGCCAGTAGAGTTGATAGTCAATTTCGTTTTTGTTGCAAAAGTATGAAATGAAAAATGTTTCGGCCCTACTCATATCAGCAAAGCTTGTAGCAACAAACGAGGTTAATTAAACCTAATGTGGTTGAAAAAAAATGTATTTGTAGGAACATTAATATGATGCCTTTCACAGTTTTTTTTTACGTTGACTGTACCAACAGTGTATCTAAAATTCAAAACTACAAATGGAATTATTTGCCGAGAAACCAGTACTCTTGCTAATCCAAATACGCTTCAGCACTAAAATTTCCGAAAAACAAATCTCTCCGAAATTCCTGGGGTTCTGGATCCAGCTCCGAAGTAAAGTAACGATCGGCTGTCCAAACACGGCTCACATAAGGATAGTTCCAAATTCAAACAGGTCGGGATGTGTGCCGAAGTTAGCCGAAGCTGAGAGTAAACCTCGTGGAGCACCTTGCTGCTAAACGGGATTTCGGGAACTAAAAACTCAATTTGTGTTGCAGCCCAGGTGTAGCAAGCTGGGAATGTATTTGTTTGTATTTGAACTTTGTTTGTGTAGTTTATATAATTCACGCTAAAGGCAATAAAACCTTTCTAATATGACCGCCACATTGAACAGTCAACGGAAAAACTGTTGTTACACGTTCAACATTTTTTTTTATTTTTTTTTTTTTTACAAGTTTATAAAATAATCTTAACTTATTAACTATGCCCCGCAAAACCGTTTTCACGGTTTGTCTGTGGGAACGTGACAAACAGTATTATAACTATGCTTTATTATCGCAGACATTTAAATTTTCCTAATTAAACTCATTTAATCATACTACCAAATTACAGTTTACATGCCCTCACTGAAATATATAACGCTTACAAACTCCTAAGAAAAAACAGCTTCAGCAATTTAGCAAATTTGCCTTTTAATTCCTGACCTCTTATATCAGCAGGCAATTGGTTGAGAAGGTAAGGTACTCTTTTATCTAGTGTTCGGTCGCCAAAATAATTCTTTATTCTGGGTACATCAAATTTCCCTGCTGATACAAACCTAGTAGCGTGGTTACTAAGTGCTGATTTAGAAATTCTTTACAGCTAATCTTTCATAATTTTTATTTTGTCTGGACTTTAAAAGAGGCTCTGGCTTCTGAGTTTTCTTGTTCTCAGAGTATTAAGATAGGAAACGTCGATCTTATCCAGTTTTTAAAACATAATTAACGTGTAAAAGTGTTTGCACAAACCTACTTATGGAAATAAAATCATTTATCTTTACGGAAATTGCATTTGAATACTTCTAGGGAATATTTAGGTACAGATGTCTTATTCTTACATAATATATCAATTTGTGATCTTAGCCAACTAGAATGTACCAGTCTATACAGTACAGTCTACTCTCGACATTAGTTACCAAAGCTTTGAAGCAATTAAACCAACGTCTTAGTATTCAACGTATAGTCCTACACGTGTACTACTGCAGGTAAGCCTTTAAGCGTTACTCAGCTAAATAGCTAAAGCTATTACTGAACTGCTTAGTAAGCCATTCTGTTTGTTCTAGAAAAATATAGTTTTGTATTAAAGATCATATAAATCTCTCGGAAATAATAGTCGGTAAGCTGGGTTGGAAGATATAGCAGTAGTAGGCGACCCACTGTTGAATATAATCCTCCAAAGGATAGCCTTTGGAGGATTATACTCAACAGTGGGTTGATTAGAACTGAGGATGATGACGGAAGATTGTGTAGTCCTAATAGGTTCCTTATTTCTTGCCTATATAGTAGACATGTATAAAAATAAATTTCATCTCTCTATCAGATCCTTTAGGCTTAGTGGAGGATTGTGTTAGGTCGGTTTGATGATAAACGTGTAACCACAAACCAGAGACCAAAATTACTTGAATTACCATCTTTTCGTCTTTAGTCCTACTGTTGATTCATATAATTACTCTTGTATTAGACTTTAGATTTTATTATTGTTATTATGGATTTAAATCTGAAAAAAATTGATTATTATTTAGACATTCCATTTAAGCACCTCGTTTAGTAACTAGTTTAATATTCATCCTACTGTAATTCCCTGAAGTTTAAGTCCTACGTGCCATCTCAAACTCTTCACTTCGTCTCAGTTTATACGGAAATATGTATAATACGACTCAACTCAAGCATTTAATCTTAAAGTTCAAAACATCTATTTCAAAGTATTCCTTAATTTTAGCCTACAAAAGAGCTCTTCCAAAAATAGCTGATGCCTAATAATATTGTGAGAAAATATAATCAATCATACAAATTGCTTGGAGCCGTCACCCTGTTAATGGGTTCCATTAAAAATCTTCGGATTATCACGGCGACACCTGCGAGTAATGGGGGTAACGACATTCAGAGTTTGGGGGTAAATTAGTGAATAAACTGGTACTTAGATTAAGTTTTAGCCCTTCAGGCAATATTTTACAAATCATCTATCAGCCCAGACTTATAAATACTGCTTATATTTTGGTAGAGAGAAAAGAAATACTTCTATCACCAATAAAAACAACAACATTGCGCCTTTTTTACCCGAAGGGTTGTGCAGAGGTGTAGGTACCAACGGTACCTACACCTCTGCACCTACACCTCTGCACAACCTACACCTCTGCACAACCCTGCACAACCCTTCCCACAATCACCCGCTCTTCTGCCAGTTAAATCACAAATAAAGTGGTGATTGCAGTTAGTAAGGTTAGGTTAGTTGCTACCTATAATCTTCACATAATGCCTTCTTGAATGGGTCTTCTTAAGAATGGGTGAGCAAGTAGAATGGGTGAGCAGATAGTTTAAGTCATGAAGTAATCGTTCTGTTCTTGCAAACAGTTACGCCATACGGACATTAGTATTCTGTAAAGGCGTATAGATACTTTATCCGGCGGAGCGCCAATTCTTCACGTAAGCGTTGTTTTTATTACTCATATTTATGTTTGTCGTAAAACAAATAAGATATATTTCAGACTACGCTTCGGAACATAAATGGGTATTTATAAAACACTTCTAGCCTTCTCGCATCGCCAGGGGAGTTCTGTTAGGAATTGTTAATCGAAATGAATGCTTGTTTGAAATGGGAAATGCCTCTTTTCGTTTCCGGAACAATACATAATGGGCTTCTACATTGACGTGGCTTTCAGAGTTTCAGTTACCTACACTGAACTTACCTAATTATAGATTTTTTTGAAATATCTTCATTTCAAATCGAGAACAACAGAGGTCCTGTTGTTCTCGATTTGAAATGAAGATATTTTAAAGAATCTTCGAAAAAGATAAGCCCTAGAAAGTTATATCAACATCAAGTTCCCATTCGTCACCCACTTTGTCAACTGATCTCCCACACACATGTGCCTAACACACATTCACACCTACCTAATCTTTTTTCAATACCAATCAAAATAAATAAATACAACGAAGATAACCACCGCACATCCGAAAATCCATTTTGTTCCAGAAAATATGACACAAATACATTGGGTACTCGTACTTAATACCCATCCACACGAACCATCGGGATTACAATTTTGTCCCCGTTCCTTCATGATAAAAATAAATAAGGCCAATGTATGGAGCGGGCGGGAATTTCATAATGGGGTTATTGTTAGTTTATTTGATTTACTTATTTACAAAAATCAATCTTTAGTCGATTCTGTAATAATCGATATGTAGGTAATTAATAAAAAAAAAATTATCTATGAACCGCCATCTATGATATTCTTCACTTGTTTTTGAGCTTTATAAATGATGGACGCATATCCTTCCTAGTGACTTTCTACTTGGCTAATAATATACTTACAGTTATAAAAAGCCTTTAACTCGTTTTATTGAAGTGCCATAACCGAGATTTCCTATAGGTTATGGGCCCAGGTTACGTTTTTACTGTAATATAAGTGGTTAAAAGTAAGTCCGTTACGAACTTTTTAAAATGGGCAATTTAAAAAACCAAACGTAATATCAAGCCATTCGATGGGGAAAAATACAGTGTCTGGAAGTTTAGAATACAATTGTTAAGTGAAATGGATGTGATACAAGTTATTGACGAAGACCCGATAATTGGATGCAAGTTGTGGGAGAAAAATAACCGGATAGCAAAAAGTGTTATCGTCGAGTATTTATCGGATTATACCTCGGTTTTGCGAAAGAAGACAGTACGGCGAGAGTAATTTTCAAAAGTTTGGATGTTTTGTATGAACGGAAAAGTATTGCTACTGAATTGGCGAAAAAGAAAAAAAAATTCTCATAAAACTTTTTACGATTTTTGATGATTTGATCACCGAATAGTTAGCCACCGGAGCGAAGTTAGAAGAAACCGATAAAGTACTTAGCTCATTTGTTGCTCACCCTACCCGCAACTTATGATGGCGTGTTATCTGCGATATCGGAGGATAAATTAACTTGTTAATTAATTTGTTATAACAAGGCTTTTGGATCATGAA
Organism: Mesoligia furuncula; assembly: GCA_916614155.1. Taxonomy (NCBI): domain Eukaryota; kingdom Metazoa; phylum Arthropoda; class Insecta; order Lepidoptera; family Noctuidae; genus Mesoligia; species Mesoligia furuncula. The sequence continues at coordinate 1,070,777 of OU744792.1, forward strand.
GTCAAGTTGAAAAATGAGTCCAGTGATACCAGCGTCAAAGTTTTGCAAGTTAAGCGGAAAAATGGACAGGAATTTCGAAAAAGAAAATTCAATAATTTTCAAAATTATAAAGGGAATAATAGCTACAACCAGAAGGATAACAAGCAGAAGAAGAAGTGTCAGTTCTTGTAGTGTCATCACTGTGGCCGCAAGGGGCATGTGAAAAACGACTGTTTCTACTTCAAAAGAGCTCAACAGCAGCAGCAAAAAAATACGGAAAGGACGAGGACGGTCCAGGCAGTTGAAATCAGTGGAGTGGACCATCCACATCAAACAATTTTTCTGGATTTGCTTTTATGATGGGAGACTATCAAGCGGATGATGATGGAAGAAAAGTTACTTTCCTATGGATCATATTATAAACCGGGAAGATCTTTTCATTAGTCACACCGTCTTGCAAACGCAATTAAAAAAAAAAAATATATATTGCTAAAAATGGTGAATATATTTCAGGTACCAAAAAGGGAACAATGTATGTGACCAGCAACATGGGCGTTCAAGGAGTTTTAGAGGCTGAGGTGTGCTGAGGTACCATACAACCTGCTATCTGTATCAAAAATGCAAATTTGTCAGTAATTTTTGACCAGCAAGGAGCCCAAATACGTAAGGATAATAAAACCATTATGCAAGGTATGTTGAAAAATAATTTAATTGCTGTAGACTTAATGGCATCTGTAAACAAGTGTCAATCTGTTTCTCAAGTATGCAGTAATAAAAATATGTAAAAATTATGGCATCATCGCTTTGGTCATATTAGTAAAAATAATTTCATTGAAATTAAAAATAACAAAATGGTTGATTACACCAGCCAAATTGAAACTATAATGCCAGATGATGAGTTGTGTGAGGCCTGTATAAATGGATGGGAAACAGAGTCGACTTCCATTCAATCAGGTTAAAGATAAAAGTCATGTTAAACAGCCATTATTTATTGTGCACCCAACTAATGACAACAAACACTATTTTGTGCTTTTTGTTGATGATATGATGATTATTATGTTACGTACATATTAACCTATAAATATGACGTGTTTGTTGCTTTTAAAAATTTTGTGGCTAAAAGTGAAGCTAAATTTAATTTAACATTAGTCAACTTAAACTGTGATAATGGTGGCGAATAACTATTAAAGTTATTGTGTAGAGAGAGGGATATCTTATCATTTAAAAGTTCCGAGAACACCACAGTTGAATGGCGTTTCTGAATGTATGGTCAGAACCATTACTGAAAAAGCTCGTTCCATCATAAGCGGTGCTCAATTAGACAAAGTGTTTTGGGGCGATGCAGTACTGACTGCTGTTTATTTAATTAATTTGACCCCAACTAAAGCTTTGAAACATTCAAAAACACCATTCGAAATGTGGCATGATAAAAAAAAAAAAAATTCAAATATTTGAAGGTATTTGGTTCAACTGTTTACGTTCATAATAAGACCAGTAAGACCAAGTTTGATGAAAAATCATGGAAAGGGATACTAGTGGGTTATGAACCAAATGGCTATAAAGTTTGGAACCCAGAATGCGAAAAAATACGTAGTAGTCAGGGATGTTATTGTTGATGAGACTGGTTTTCTTCAATCCAGGCCAGACCTCAAGTCTGAAGGGAATATTAAAAATTCTCACGGCAAAACTGATGATGTAATATCCAAGTCAGTGCCTGTAAGGTCTCATAACTCTGACAGTTTAAATCAGATACATCTAAATCTGATGGGCACAAGTGTCCTAGTAAAATTCGCAAATTGAACCATGATAATTTAATTGAATCGGAGCAAATAGTTGATATACTTTCTGATAACCCGTCTTCACCAAAACAAAACACAGATAATAATCCTGAGGTTAGAAGTAGCAATAGACTCAAAATCGTCCACCTATTTTGTATAATGAAGACGATGATGATGATTACATTTTGTGTGCTCAGTCTATTCTATGTAAAATACCTAATTCATTAGAAAAGATCAAAACTCGAGACGATAGATCTCAGTGGGAAAGCGCAATTAGGGATGATTTAAATTCTCTAAAGTTAAATAATACTTGGGTTTCCGTACCTGAAAATACAAACATTGTCGATTGTAAATAGATATTCACTGTAATAAATGATGAATTTGGAAAACCTAAAAGATCACGCACACGGCACGGCACGGCACGCAACGCACGGCAGGGCACACGCGGGCTTCGAGCGGGCTTGCACGGCTTGTTGCAAGGGGTTTCAGTCAAGAATACCTCACGGACTATAATGAAACTTTCGCACCTGTAGCAAGAATAGCTAGTTTCAGATTTATACTAAGTTTTGCGAATCATTTTGATTTGATAGTTCATCTTAAGGACGTCAAAATTGCCTTTTTAAATAGCGAATTAAAAGAAGATATTTATACGAAAGTCCCTGAGGGTATCTCTTGTCCAGATAATTATGTGTGTAAATAAAATAAAGCACTTTACGGGCTGAAACAGGCAGCTAGGTGTTGGTTTGAAGTTTTCGAACGATCTCTTAAAGAAGAAGGTTTTCGAAGTTCTTCAGTCAATAGGTGTATATATTTGCAAGACAATGGAGATGTACATAAAAATATTTATGTCGTTCTATATGTAGATGATTTAGTTATAGTATGCGCTGATATTATACAATGAATAATTTTAAAAGGTATATAACGAGTAAATTTAAAATGACTGATTTGAAAGAGATAAAATTATTTCTTGGTATAAAAATTACAAGGCATGCAAATGAAATTACATTAGATCAAAGTGCATACATAAAGACGATATTAAATAAATTTAATATGCACGTTTGTAAACCTGTTAATACACCCATTGAAATTAAACTTAATTATGACGCATTAAACTCTGAAGAAAAATATAACGCCCCATGTCGAAACGTTATAGGATGTTTAATGTATGTCACGTTTTGCACTCGTCCAGATTTAAGTATAAGCGTTAATATACTGAGTAGGTATACGAACAAAAATAATAAAGAACTCTGGCAATGTCTTAAGAGAGTGCTTAGGTACTTGAAAGGTACTGTTGATTTAAAATTAAGTTATAAACGATGCGCCTACAATAATATTCTATGTGGTTACGTAGATTCAGATTGGGGTGGCAGTGATTCAAATAACAGGAAAAGTACAACTGGGTATTTATTTAAGCTCTTCGAGCACTGTTCTATAACCTGGAGTACAAAGAAACAAATGTCAGTCAAAATCAAAATCAAAATTTTGATTTTGATTGTATGAAGCTGTTAGGGAGGCATTATGGCTTAAATCACTAGCAGTTAGTGTTAAGATAGGTATCGATAAACCTATCATAATCTATGAGGATAACAATGGCTGTATAAGCATTGCAAATAATCCAACCGATAGAAGTAGACTCTTAGAATAAGACTCTGATTATTTTTTTGTTGTGATTAATTTAATTATTATTTAGTAATGGTCTGATTAAGGTTTTCTGGGTTTCCCTTAATCCTTAGCAACAAATGTTGGGCCATGATATGTATTTCCCAGCAAGCACTAGGAAGTGAATATATTATGTTCCGGTCAATTAGGTATTTACTTTAATTTATTTTATTTGTACAATTGGTAGATCAGATTCATTTTTGAGGGGGCGTGTTAGTTTATTTGATTTACTTATTTACAAAAATCAATCTTTAGTCGATTCTGTAATAATCGATATGTAGGTAATTAATAAAAAAAAAATTATCTATGAACCGCCATCTATGATATTCTTCACTTGTTTTTGAGCTTTATAAATGATGGACGCATATCCTTCCTAGTGACTTTCTACTTGGCTAATAATATACTTACAGTTATAAAAAGCCTTTAACTCGTTTTATTGAAGTGCCATAACCGAGATTTCCTATAGTTATCATTCCATTTTTATTGTATCTGTAATGGAATAGCGAAATCTTAATTGAAATCTGACGCAAGGAATGGGATGTTGACGAGGCGACTGCTGGACTAGACCAGATGTGTGAGGTGGTGAGAGAGTGCTTGTCTTATGTTTTTATTAAGCAGTCTTGGTCATGAGTAGGTATGATAGAAGACCTAGTTTTGTCTGAATGGATGTCTAACTCTTTTACGGAAAGAGAAGGTAATCCCGGCCAAATAGAACATTTAAACGAAACTAATAATTATTGAAATGATCTGCCTACTAAGCCGGTTGATTGAGCCAACAAAGAAGGGAACAAAAATGATAACGATTTATTTTATAAAATTGAAGGAAATTATTTTTTCTGTAAGCATTGTTATACGTACCTATTGTCACAGGACCAAGTGTTGTGATCCCCGTTTGGCAAAGCCAACTAAAAGGCAAATTATCAATATAGACTGAGCTTGAAAACACAATGTAAACATCTAAACCTTTCATTGATCCTTTACCTCACCGTGCCTGTCAACCGCAACCGGCCTATCATCGAACGTAATAAGCCGTTTTCGCAGTCGTGATGTTGTTACAGCAAGAGGCAATAAAATAAATCGTAATCTTTTGCGATGGCAACCTGTCGGTATGAGGGCCTAATTAATGACATTAGTTCATGTGCTATTGTTACACTTAGGCGAATCACACACCACAACGCGCCACGCGACGGGCGCAGATAATGCTCGATTTTTTACCCGACTGCGTCAGAAGGAGGGTTATGTTTTTCGAGTGTACCTATGTATGTATGTATGTATATTTCTTTGGCACTCTCTGTAGCCTAAACGGCTCGATCGATTTCAGCTTGAGAGATGCCGTTAGATTCGTCTTAATTGGGAGAGTGACACTGGGTACATCAAAATTGAAAAAAAATTAAAATGGCCGATTTTTGGCGAAATATGTCTTCAAAAAAAATTATTTCTCGAAACCTATCGAGTGGGGTATCAAAATAAAGGGTTTTAAAAGGTGATTACAAAAATATGAATAACTTATATGGTTAAAAGTAATTTGAAGTGACAAATTGTGAAAAACACGTACCAAGAACTAAATCGTTTGCGAAATCTTTCACATTTGTAAACTAAAAAGCTGGAAATAAAAAAAGTAATAAAAAAAATAAAAGTTGGAAGCAGGCGGGACCCATACCATTTTATTATATTTTCAAATTCAAATGGGTCCCGCCTGCTTCCAACTTTTATTTAATTTAAAATGGGCTTGTTTGTAACTTTTCAGTTTCGCAGTCGGGTTTTTTATTTTTTTAAATACTTTTTTTATTACATACAAATTCTAGAAAAACTCGCTTTCCCGCGTCCTGTCGCGTGGCGCATTGTGCGTCCCGCCTTAGCCTCAAAATACGTTGACGTAAATTGCCTTTATTGGATTATTTTGTAAACAAAGTAACTATGTCACTTTTTTGCCATTCATAGTTTGTTATGTGAGAATATCAAGAGTAGATACCATGAGTAGCATTGTCTTTTAATCTGTCAAATAAGAACAAATTATAATAAAAAAAAATATTGCTGAATAAAACTACCATTTTGGACAACATTTTAATTTCGTATTTTAATAAAATTCAATTACTTCTGACAGTTCATTGTTTAAATGACAAAAATTAACTTACTTTGTTACACATGAAACATAAACTTGATACCTACCGAGTAGATTCTTATCTTTATACCTACTGCGACTATGACCGTATTCAAATCACGAACAGGTAATCAGTAGCAAGCATGCGACTGCCGTCAGATCCGTGCGATTAGACGCGGAACCGGACGAGCGACACCGGACGGAGAACGGCATATTTTATTGGCACCGGAATCACCGCGCACAATTGAGTACCCTTGCAGTTTTGATTGCACGAAATATAAATGGGGTATGAACTAAATGGGTATTATGCACGAAACAATGAATTAGATGACTGCGATTACTTATACGACGTTGAATAATAATAGGCTTGTTATAAATGCATAAGCAAATGTAGGAAAACTTGCCAATTTCAGCTTTTTGATCTAGTAAATTGAGTTTGCTAACTTGCCTATTTATTCGGTGAACAATTGGCATGATTAATTATCTATGGCGTGATTAAAATGGAATTTAATCATACACCGGTTAACCTTCTTTCCGTTTTCGATCGAAAAAAGACTAATAAGTTCCCTAAACCAGTATGTAATGTTTTGTTGAGAGTGGCACACGGAAGGTTGAGGAGGGTAAATGCCACTTAATGAAGAGCTGACCTTTTTACCTGGTTGCTCTTTTAACTCATTATTTTAGGGATGTGAGGACAAGCTAAGGATAAATAAAGAAACATTCTTTTTAAAGAGTTCCACTCCGTTAACGAATGGGTTCGGAATTCATTTTGTGCGGGATGTTTTTGTTATTTAACGAAGGGACTGTGAAGGGAAAATACCTTTGTAAATAATGTTCTCAATTTCTTATTATCAATACATGTTCTGCGTTAATAGCAATAAAAGTCCACTCACATATGTATGTAGGTACAGAGTGGTCATATACATAACATAACCTCACATATGTATTGAGTGGTTGTATACATAACATAACCTTACGCCTGGATTCCCTGAAGGGTTCAGCAGAGGTGTGCCTAGGTACATCCATGTTTTACCTGTTTCCAACATAAAAAAAACTATATCTAATCTCAGAAACTATATTCATGGTCTTTATTTGATCCAACCAAGATACTTAACGTCGACTTTAAAAGAGACTGTGACCTTTGAGCTTGTTTTGGTGTTTATTCTTGAGTAGTCGGATGGGAAACACCGAAATCGTCTAGTTTTTACAATATTATTAACTCGGTATAAGTGTTTTTGTAGAGAGGAGCTTTTAGCTAAGTATTAACAGCCGTACGAGTCGATTGATCAGGTTCAGCTACGCTTGCCAGGGTTAGTCTCGGAAAGCACGTTAAGCCGTTGGTCCCGGCTGCCATTTGAGGGTTTTTGACAGTCGTTACGGGTCATCAGTAGCCCGAAAGTCTGACAACCAGTCTAACCAAGGGGTATGGAATTACCCAGTAACTGGGTTGTGGAGGTCAGATACGCAGTCGCTCCATGTAAAATACTGGTATTCAGTTGCATCCGGTTAGACTGGAAGCCGACTCCAACATAGTTGGAAAAAGGCAGGAAGTGTTTCTTTAGGTAAAGCTATTTACAGAAACAAATATCGTTAAATGATTTATCATTTAAAAGCTCTGCTTCATAGTTCTCTTTTCAGGGCATGACTAGACGAAGAATATTCAAAACGGCATAGACTTCCAAAGAGATCCCTATATTTTTTTAACAAACACTGCCAGGCAACAAGGAAACAAATCCTTTCTTTAAAGTAAGTCCTGTAATGCAACAAGAAATTCTTTACACACAAGAGTAGTAAAAGTTAGGGTTCATTTGCGACACTCGCATAATACGCAGATTACGGCTGCTGACGGGACACGACGCGCGTTTTCATTAGGACGCGACTTTCGGAGGATTACCGAACAGTGCATTGTTCGCAGCACAAAGACGGCTCCAAGATGACACACAGTGAATACTAAGCAGTAAGTCAGGTTTTTTTGAGTTTGTCAGTTTGGAGAGATTTTTTTTTCTATTATTAGCAAATTGTGCGGTGAAAGGTAAGGTGAAATTTATCGGTAGGTACTATATATAACTATAAAAATCCGTCTTATCTGTGTACCTACATTATAAGCAAATAAATTATTTCTATTTCAATAGCATATTGGCATGGATTTTTTACATAAAACGGTGAGTTATTATAAAAAAAAATATTTCATTCAAATTCAAATTCAAAATAATTTATTGTGGATCATAGGTTCATAAGATGGTGTGTTAGTTACAGATAAGTCTGCTATGTCCCGCCATTGCGGCATACAAAATTCACATTTAAGTTTGGTTCATAGTTACAATACAATACATCAAATTGTCATACAATACATTAAGATTAAATTAGTATAAATTTTTGTCAAATTACAAATTAGTCATGAGTAATATTTAGTATGTACTCATTTCAAATTACAAATTCAATTCAATTCAAAAGTCAAATTACAAATTAGTCCTGAATAATATTTATGTCAAATTACAAATTAGTCCTGAATAATATTTATGTCAAATTACAAATTAGTCATGTTACAAAAATAGTATCATTCAATGTATTGTCATTTAGAAATTCTCTTATAGAGTAATAACATTTACTTATCAATAATTCATGTAGTTTTTTTTTAAAGGCATTTATATCGCTCATATTTCTAAGAAAAGGTGGAAGTTTATTAAAGACACGTGGGCCCATACAAAAGATGCTCTGGTGCAAAAGCTTTGTTTTACTGGCTACGGTGCGCAGCTTGTCTTTCTGTCTGGCCCTAGTGCAAAATTTAAATAAGTTTGGGTTTGATTTTATGAACATTACAGTTTCATATATGTATACACTAGGGAGAGTTAATATTTTTAAATTTGTAAAATGTGGTCTGCATGAATCCACTTGGTGTATATTGCACATCGATCTCACACAGCGTTTTTGAGCTTTAAAAGCACGCTCTTTTTCTACAGAGTTGCCCCAGAATATGATGCCATAGCGTATGATTGAAGCAACATATCCATGATAGGCAGTTAGTAGTGCAGACTGACTGACAGTGTTTCTTAATCTGTAAAGAGCATAGGAGCTCTGACTAAGTCTTTTGCAAACTTGCTCTATATGTGGCTTCCAATTTACTTTGCTATCAATATAGAGACCCAGAAATTTGGTTACAACGATTTCTTCTATATTGTTTTAGAGTAACATATATTTAAATTTGTATTAGGTTGTGTTCGCTGTTTAAAATTCATGATTTTGGTTTTTTCTAGGTTTATTTTTAGGTCATTTTCATCAAGCCATTTTATAATTATTGTTAGGGTGCTATTTAAGTCAAGTTTTAACTTACTTCTATCATTACCGGTAAACAATATAGTACTATCGTCAGCAAATAAGGTCATATGGTGCATATGGTTGTTACTGTCGAAATGTCATTTATATAAATTAGAAAAAGTGGTGGGCCTAGAATGATGCCCTGAGGGACTCCGGATAGGATATTTTTAACCTCAGAAACAACCGTTTCTTCAGTTCTTGTAGCTAAGGAGACTCTTTTCAATTCTACCATCTGTTTTCTGCCACTGAGATATGATTCAATTAGTTTGTATACGTTACCTCTTACACCAAATGCATATAATTTATTCAAGAGAATTTTATGGCAGACTCGGTCAAACGCTTTTGACATGTCCATGTACAGCGCTATAGCTGGCGACCTAGTATCCATATTTAGAAGGACTTCATTCCAGGTACACACAGCAAAATTAGTCGGCTTTTATCGGATACAAAACACTATTTCGTTTTGTAATCATAATTTTCCTAAAACATTCATTACCTAGTTGAACTGGTAACCATTCAAGCTCGTTCATAGATGAGTAATTTACAACGTTTAAGACATGAGTGCTCTACTCATCCAGAAGTTCGGGAATATGTTAAAAATTGTTTGCATTACTTAAATCATTGTATTGGCCACACGTAGTTTTTTATTTGCTAACATATGTATAGCCCATGCCAAATTGAACCTTAAGCCAACTTTAGTAAGAAACATAATAGTCGAAACGAGCTGGCTCACTCAATAATGAATAATGACCCAAGCGATATGGAACAATAGACACCAACATTCCAACGCCTAGACCGGAACAACATTAACATAGTCATTATTACTACTATCTGCATGCACTGTGAAAATCTGGTAGAATATTATATATATCTCTTGGTGCACTCCTCGCGTTGTCAAACGTAAACAGTGCCACCCATCGATTCTCTGTACGACGACCAATAGACACATCCACAGGGCCAAAGTAGTCTAAACCAACGTTGGTAAATGGACGACTGTAACGATCAAGTCTTACATCAAACAAATCGCCTGTAGCAGGCGTTTAAGGTACCTACTGATTGAATAGTATTAGGAGGTATATTTAAGGTCATAGAAATAAAACTAAAAGATTCGGCTTTACTCCGTGACTGTATTAATGATTAAATTAGGCAGTGGGTCCAGTCGACGTATTCAAAATGTGATTACGTCAACTGGACCCGGGTCCAGTTCGAGTGGGTCCAGTTGACCAAAGACTCAACATAGTAGGTACAGAGGAATGACTTACAGGTGCACTCATTTCAAAACTTTACGGACAATATTGTTTTTTTTTTACAAATAATCCACATTTTTTAGGAATATCTAGAAGCGTAAAGACCAGATACCAAACAATATATTTCTAGAAAAACAATTACAGCGACAGGTAAAGATTTAATGATGACCTTTTTTTATTTAAATTATAATTAACAAAAGCAACATTATAAGTATGTAATGTGCACACGCCGCTGTAACTCTATAAGCCAGGGTTCAGAGTAATTTAACAACAGGAATTCCAACACAGGATTTGCTACCTGTTTGGGTATCCCGAACAAATCCCAAGTATTTGGTAATGAAGTAAGTTCCTACATAGTTAAGTGTTATTTGTATAGATTAGCAATGTTAACAGGTAAAACATGGCGAAATTCAAGCCAGATTTGTCTAAAATACCTAGTTTGAGTGATATTTGCTTTTACGACATGAAAAATGTTCATTATTTCCAATAAATATTCAAGAATATACCTACCTATTGTGCAATGTAGATCATTCAAGACAAATAAAATACACGAACAACGTTACTTCAAACTTAAGCTGAGGTCTTTGATGACATTATTTATGAAACCATGGCAATAGTTAACATTGTCGCGACAAAGGAGCTCAGCGGGGTGGTTTAAATTTAAATAAATCTGCAATCATAAGGACCATATTAAAATTTCAAAGACGACATGCAGTAAACTTACTATGTAGCACTAGACTGTGGTATGCGCTTACAGCTAGTTGCAATTACATCTTGTCTCGGTTGACTGCCCCTCTGAATCAGCTCGAGTTAAAACTTTAATTTTATGACTCGATCGTTAAGAAGGTTCGAGTTCACGGTGTTACGAACTTCGCCACTAATTGAAATTACTTTGTCTGTGTGTAGTTAGTTACCTCGATGTAGGTGGGAATGTACCAAATAGGCTTGAGGGGTTTTCGTTTGTGTTTTGAAGTGTTCTGTATTGTATACCAATTTTTTTTTTTTGAAAATTTTCTCGATTTAACACCACAATTAGGACTACAAGTGTATACAAATAAACATGTTACAAGATAAGATACCGAAAAGCTTATGTCAATCCTGTTGAAAGTAGAAATACGAAACGCTTTGAAATCGATTTCCACTTGTCAAGGCCCTCTGGGCATGGTTTGAAAAGTTGGCAAACAGAAATATAATTATGTCTCATGTCTGCATAAAAAGCGACCACTGGCCTTTACTCACTTTCTGTGAGTATAGACTCACTCATAATAACCTCTCGACCGATTTCGGTGACGGTGGCCAGTCTCAACGGAGATTAGCCAAGTACGCAGGAAATATTATAGTGCACAAGTACGTGCGTAAACACAGGTGCACTCTCTGTTCCTGTACTCTCATAGTCCGATGGGACGGCAATCCGACACGACCGAGGGAGAGATCAGGCGCAGGATCAACGGGTTTACGTGCTGTCCGAGGCATTAACCTTTCGGGGACATTAAACCGCCAACTTCCAAATTCCGGACTTCCGGACTGTTACTAAGAAATTCCTTAATGAAAACCCAATAACACTTTATCCGACCCGGGAATCGAACCCAGGACGTGAGCGTGGGGCTCAGCAGTCGCGCTTGCAACCACGAGACCAAAGGGGCAGTCGACATTTAGTAACACAAATCTTCAAAGGACCAATTTTGGCTAAATGCAGCAAAACCTTGGTAGCCCTATAATTCTGTAAATACATATTTGTTACAGTTGCTAATCATATTTTAATCAACGTACACCCAGATACTAAGCTGTAAATTGCAAAAATCGTAAGAAATTTTGAATTTCGCGGGCTACCTTGGCGCTTTCCCCTTAAATCCTTGAATTTGGTAAACACAGTCTGAAAATAATCCTTGGTAATATAAAAGGTAATGCCTTCATCGAGTGTTCTATTCTATAGCATTTTCCCGATCGCTGAACTAATGAGCGCGTATTATTCACGTCCATTGTGGTCCGAGGCGGCAATTAGGACATTATCGACGCTCGCTCCGCTACGTATTAAGGAAATCAACGATTTTATTCTGGTTATAATCTGTCAGTGTCCCGAATTTTATTCAAATTCGTTTAGGCGTTTTTGCGCCAATCCGGAGATTTTTATAATGTTTGTCTGTTTGTCTGGATGTAAAAATATCTATAGTTTCGGCATCAGACTCGTTTCCACACCTCGTAGCTATTACTTTTTCTAAAAATATTCTTTGTACAGTTTTGACTTCGTTACTACATATGTGTAGATATAGATGTCCTTCTTCTTCTACCATTGTTATCGTAGTTCTATTGTTACCTTTTGTTTCAAAAAGTCACACAGAAAGGAAAGTAAAATAAAACCTTGTGGTAACTTTGTCTAGCACTGTGTACTTTGGGTTTGTTCTAATGTTGTACTTACAAGTTTGTTTCTTACTCAAACTTTATTATCTGGGTGTAAAATTTGGGTCAAACGAAGAAATATTTATTTTTAGTTTTGTTAGATTACTTACACAGAACTTTGTGGACTCATTTCTTAAGCGTAAGGTCGTGAATTCAATACTTTGGTCTACAATAATGTATTGCTAACACGAGGATCGCAAGAGTGGTGATCAATATTCGTTCCTTCTCTGAATGAGAAGGCCTCTTGCCTTCGTCCTGTAACGGTCTGTTACAGGCTGATAATATTATTACTGTGACTACGACTAGACCGTCCTCTTCATTACGTATAAAAAATACAGTATCATTAATATTATAATTATAATGAGTTTACATCGTTATAATTGGTACTTACGACAAAGGTAAATATTATCTTTTCAAATGAAAAGCGGCAAAAATATCCAGCTCAACGAACATTGGTATACCTTCACCGAGAAAGAAATTAATATAATTATTAGTATTCCCAAAATTTTAAAAAGACGTAAAGTAATTCGTTTACTTTGTGTGCATAGTTAAAGAACATTGAGATCAGAGATTCATATTGCTTTAATATTTGTGAGTACGACGCCAAGAGGTTTCAGACCTCTCGAAATTTTGTTCTAAACCAAAAGATTGATTACTGAACATTACTTAGATATTTAATAGGACGAGCACTTACACAGTTATAGCTTTGTTAAACCAATATTGTTACTTTATTACCTGATGAAGATATAAAGCCTATTCGTATTGGGTGAAAATTGATTAACAAACTTGACTTTAATTAACCCTTCGCAATATTGTTATAACTTAAGTAACTTAGTTGTGGTTAAACCGCAACGCTAGAAGAGGTGATCTTTAGTATTATTTTGTCAGATCTTACTATCTATTGAAAATATCACATTACAAGTGATCACACACACACATACTAACAGATACTTACGGCCTTAATTTATAAGTACCTACGATTTACAAGTACTTCATACCAGTTCTAGTTTCTTAAGTACTTACATAACAATAAACACACTTTATGGTTTTCTTCCATTCTGCTGATACTGTGTCTTCTTGGTTTTATGAACATAATGCATGCCACAGATAGCGGATTTTTAGTAAGACGCAGTGTTGTTGGTGTACTTTTGTAACCAAATCCATGATTATTCTAACAGCTGCCCGAGGACCAAGTTTGCTAACGCAATTGTGTCAGGATGGCCGATCATCGACACCATAATTGTTGAATTTGACAAGTTTGGTTATAATTATAACCTTTATAACATTATATATACGTGTATAAAAGGCGTCATTATATTTTTCGATAGCGTGCCACTGACACTGTATTGAAAATATTGCGCGGTAGTCTCGTACATATAGATACCAGCACGCCGCGCGCCGTTGTTCAGTTATGGCTTATTTTCAACACGACACTGTCAAGTGATCTTTGTGAATGAAGGAGAATACTAACTGTAACTGAGATAGTAAAGCGATGTCCTAATATGGTTGTCATAATGACCAATCTGTCTGTGTGGTGCCGGACTTAAAGAATAGCACCACCCCATACTTCCCGTGGGTGTCGTAAAAGGCGACTAAGAGAGACCGGAGAATGGGCAGCAGCGTTCTCTATGCATTACACCATCATACCATACTGCGATCGCCAACCCGCCTGCCAAGCGTGGCGATTATGGCAAACCCCCCCAAAATTGGGGAAGGCCTATGTCCAGCAGTGGACGTCTTTCGGCTGAAACGATGACGATGACGAATGACCAATCATTGAAAAAAGCTGACGTGCAGCTTTTATTAAGTTCAAGTTTTGAGGGGCTTGTAGCTAAGTAATAACAGCCGCACGGTTCGATCGATCAGATTAAGCTACGCTTACCGCGGTTGGTCCGTGGATGGGTGACCATCTTTACTTCCCCTCCGTGCCTCTGGAAGCACGTTAAGCCGTTAGTCCCGGCTGTCATTTGTGGACCTTTGACAATCGAAACGGGTGGTCAGGATCCAGAAAGACTAACAACCAGTCTTACCAATGGGTATCGTATTACCCAATCACTGGCTTGTGGAGGTCAGAATGGCAGTTGTTCCATGTAAAATACTGCTAGTAGGTTAGTAGCTACATTCGGTTACACTGTAAGCTAACCCCAAATACTTTGTAGTTGGGAAAAGGCTAGGCAGATGATGATGACGTTTTGAGATTTTTTAATAATATTATTACTCAACTTTTTCCAGTTCTATAAGCCCTATGAGTGTACTTTTCATTCTGCATATGCATGGAGTGTTCGCTCCGAGAGTGGGAGGATTATGAATCAAACTCGCTTGACATCGTAATGGCGGACGTTTAATTAAGCAAACTGTGTTGCGTCTGGTGGCACAAGATTTACTCCTGTATAGGAGTAAATCTTGTGCTACAAGACGCAACGCAAGTGTCTGTGTTACTTGCAGCGAATTAGAAATGTTTCTTGTAGCTAAACGTCTTCGTTTTATTATTAAGAATGGGTAAAATAACCTAGTATATCTTTACATATTACTTAAACCACACGTATTACTTGTCTGTGTGGTGCCGGACTTAAAGAATTGCACCACCCCTTACTTCCCGTGGGTGTCGTGAATGGGCAGCAGCATTCTCTGTTTATTCCACCATCATACCATACTGCGATCGCCAACCCGCCTGCCAAGCGTGGCGATTATGGCAAACCCCCCCCCCCCCCAAATTGGGGGAGGCCTATGTCCAGCAGTGGACGTCTATCGGCTGAAACAACAATTACTTAAAAAGATCTAACGAAGATAATATTTTTTTTACAGAAAAAAAAAAACAACCGGCTGCTAAAAAGACACTGCAAAGTGAAAAATAAATTTCGGAAATCGGTGGCAAACAACGAAAACGTAAATATAAGTGAAAGGAAGTTATTATAACATCATCAATATCTATAAACTAAGTGGCAAAATACGTATTATTGAAGCTAACTCAAAAAATAACCAAGTGAAGTTAATAAAAAATGTATATATGGGACTTCTGTCGATTAATCAATAAAATCTCAAAATCTTAAAAACAAAACACTTAAATATCTTGAATAACTCTCTTTCACAATAAATCAGCAGTAGGATTTATAATTGATCTTAGCTCTTCTGTGGTCCTTATCGACTAGATTTATTGTGGCTCAGGCCCATCGGGCTAGCTTCCCGCGTAAGCCTCATTTTGGCGCATCAATTAAACGCTTAGTCGAGATAAATCTGGAAAAATCTACTTCATTATTTATTATACTGATAACAATGTTAAATTAGCTCTTCTTAGATTCTGGGATTATTTTTAGGAACTTGATAACATATTGCATAAACTCTTATCACAGAAGCAAAACCTCTTCCAGATAAAAAAAAATACACAAACGAATAATAAAAAACAAACACGTATGTTTTTAATAGAACTGTCAACATTGTTAAGTCAATGCCTGTCAAAATTATCATGACAGAGTGGTACAAAATAATAAGAAATCACTCAAAGTAACATTTACGACAGGTATTCATTACATGTTGTTTATTCAGCTGCTGTTTACGCTACAAATAACACATTAATTGAATAAATAACGCACACTTGGGCTATCACGAGGGAAGGCAAATAATGTATAAAATAAAATTATATACATAAACATCACAGGCAGATACCGTGTGATGTTTATTTACATAACGTTTCATAGGATTATGATATAATTTACCTTATTATGAGTTTTACGCATGGCGCATGTTCGCGTGAACTTCCAGTGATAAAAAGTTATTAAATAAGATGTGAAACATGGCCGGGAAAGCAAAGTGGTCTTCATGAAACAAATATTTGAAGGGTTCCAAACATGCCGTCGCTTTTTAAGGTTTACACAGGAATACAAAGAATGTATTAGAATCTTAAATTAAAAGAATAGGATAGAATACTCTTTATTATGTACACCATATAAATTACAAACATAAATATAGAAACCGTACAAAGGGTGACACAGTGGGCGGTCTTATCGCTAAGAGCGATCTTTTAAAGACAACCTTTGGATGGATTAAAAAGGGGAAGGACAGACAAATACTGGTGGTAGTCTGTGGTGTACCATTTACGTAATACAATCAATACACGAATAATTTTTAATAATAAAGTTTATTACACTAATCTAAATAGATTTAAACATATAATAATAAACAAATTTACAAAGAATCTGTAAAATCAGCAGAAATGTTAATTTACATTATAAAAGCAAATTTGAGCATTGTAATTTCTTCACAACATTAAAACAGACGGAAATACTCAAGCAATACAAACTCGCCTTTAATAATATACCTATTATGATATTTGCTAGGTCAAGCCAGACGCTATTGAGTTAGAAACTTACGGAGCTGGGTATACAGCTGCATTGTTATCCAATGAAATATCTTGACATTTTCATAGGAACCTCAGTTTCCAACAATTCTCAAAATCACAGAATTCTTATTATATTCAACATCGCATAAAATATGGTTCCTTTAAGTTTGAAATTAATAATTGGAATTTTCATCGCGTCTTGCGACGGTCACACAAAGCGACAGAGGACGGAAGATGAATAACACCGCTCTGCCATTGTGACCCAAATGATTGTGTGCCTACGGCGCTACGCCGGCGCCGCTACGGCGCTACGGTGCTACGCTCCTATGACGCTACGGTCACACCTGACCACTCACAAATTAGAATAATAACTTTA
Organism: Mesoligia furuncula; assembly: GCA_916614155.1. NCBI lineage: Eukaryota > Metazoa > Arthropoda > Insecta > Lepidoptera > Noctuidae > Mesoligia > Mesoligia furuncula. The sequence continues at coordinate 1,087,965 of OU744792.1, forward strand.
TTTACATAGCAATAACGTACAATTTTTATTTTCCTCTTACGTAAAAGAGGGTTTCTGCAAAGGTAGACCCTTGTAACGACCCTTGAATGATTCCATTTATCTTTCTTGTGTTATTATTTAAGCTTGATACCAGCGATTATGGCGCTTATATGTTATACTTTAGAGACTAAATTAATGTGTAGCCTGATTTACCCGAGTAATGGTGTTACACGATGTGGGTTGCAGAAAATTAAGCAAATAATTACGTTAAATCGTGGAGTCTAAATAAAAATATCGGCTGTTTGTTGGGACGAACCGTCGTTGTTTTGTTTTGATATAAATCTGTTTTTTTTTTATTCGTGTGTATTTGAGAATTAATATTGTTAAGATATCATTGTTACTTTTTCCATGTTTCTCGAGTAAATCAAGATCTTTTGAATAAAATTGTTACTATACCATAATACAGGAAGACAAAACAAAAAGCGGTTCAAACCGGTATGAGAAAGTTTTTAGTGGATAACACAGAGATTAAAACAGAAGACGATCCAGGAGGGGATCCAGGTGGGGGGATGGAGGGGGGTTCAGGGGATCAGAACGGAATAACTCCTATTTATGACCGCAAAAAGAGAATCATGCCAAACTTCCGGCAACTTCGTTTGAAGCACAGAGAAATGACGCGTGCCGCAAAACAACGTCATTAAGTAACTCAATTTAAATATCAGTAGAGTTTATTGTCAGTGTACGTCTTTGGTATAACACAATGCCAACTGGAGGGGTGCGTGTACATGTTCCAATTTATCAAAACCTTATATGCCTCTGTGTTCATTTTCAAAATATACAGAAATAGCATACAAACATTCATATTATGATTATTTAAACCATTATGTGCTGCCCTAATATAGCCAGAACGAGCTTCTGCATACCGCGTAGAAGATGGCGGAACGAGTTGATCCAACCCAACAGACGATATATTAGCCCTGGATCGTAATAGCTATACGTGATGGTGAAAGGCAGCAGTGGGATAATGCAGGCTGATGGGAACTAGTTAATGCGGGAGCAGAATCCTACAAGTTCCTATAAAATCTATATACAGTTATATAATCTACCATACTCAAATGAAACGAAATGATGTTTATTTCTGTAATTTGATTTTAAAACAAGATGGTGCCGACGGTCATGGTCTCTTTTTAAAGCCCAAACATTATAATTATACCAGCAGCGCCACGCGGTTTCACCCGCATAAGTTTCGATCCCGTGGGAATATCGGGATAAAAAGTAGCCTATATGTTAATTCGGGGTGTCAGCTACCTCCACACCAAATTTTATCAAAATTGGTCCAGCCGTACCTTAGCCGTAGCCTTTGAGCGTGAAGAAATAACAAACATATGAACACACACACACACACCCCGACTCACACACTCACAAACTTTCGCCTTTATAATATTAGTGTGATTAAGATATTATGTGAGTCCTTTTAAAGAAAGAGCTATTACAGTTTTAAGTTGACCTGTCCCGACGACTGTTTGATAATTCAAAAGTGCCTATAAATGGTTTAATTGAAATAAATGTTTTGAGTTTAAAGTATAGTATATCCTAACACGTCTTGTTCGCTATACATGGAACATGTATGGCGGACGTGTCTACTGTTCCTGACCGATAATTGCCTGTTGATTCAATTAATTGCTGGCTTACAGGCGTGTTCAGCTCAAAGGGTATTATTACTAGCCACAAAGTACGTCCTGTTGTACACGTAGCAATTAGCAGCTGTTTGCAGTAATTGGATGATGATAGACGTTATCTCCTAATTATGGTGTCCCTCATTAATTATAGATAAGACAAAATGAGAAGCTCCTTTTGAAAAATCTTAAATATGGCGAGCAAGCATATTAGGGTAATTGGTAATAAATTGGACAGTACCCTTGGTGTTGCTAAAGGTTCACTTAGTATTGAAGTTGCGAACAACAGTAAGTTAGCTATTAAATAGTTATCATATCAGGCGCTTGGTATCCATCCGGAATATTAACAATTTTCATTAAAAATAAGCATTTTAATTTTCGACACTTCTGATTCGTTTTTGATAAAAATAAGGGTATCAAAAATAACTTCTTCGTCCCAGCTGAAACACTCGGAAGTGGTGAAGGGGGAGCGTTTTGAGGGACTGTTTCATATAATTTTGTCGTTCGAAAAGTGCTGATTCTCAGCCTTGTTTAAATAAATGACTTTTGATTAGGATTAAATTACGTGAGCCCGTCAAAGAGAGCAGGCCTGTGTTGCACCATTTCGTACATTACAGGCTGATCATTTTATAATATGTTCTATGAACGCTATCGAGTGACCCCAATAGAAGAGCAAAATAAGCTTAAAATTATTAAACATAACAGTCGGTTTTGATAAAAATAAGGTGGCAAATAACTTAACAAGGTCACGTTACTAGCAAAGAGATCTAAGAAGTAGATTTAATTGTCTTTTGGTATTACTACGTTAGGTACACAAGTGGATCAGCAAAAGTACAATACCGTGCATAATATCGCAGCATTTTCTGCAAAATATTAATTACTGCAAACATTTCCATTGCACGATGCCCTAAAGCAATTTGTATGAAAAATAAGCCACCCTTTTCACGAGATGAGTTTTAGTGGATGCTGCAGAATTCTTATTTGTCTGCGCTTCCCGCGAACTCCGTGTCAATATTTTGAAAGCTGGTTGAGGTTTCACTTGTGAACTGAATGTTAATCCTTTTTGGAGGGACTTTTCAAGTTTTTGTTTTTGCGTTAATGTGGCTTCGCCTTCGTTTTCAGTTTTGTTTACTTTGTTACGGAAAAGAGCTTGATACTGCTTTTTTTGCGCCTCGGCTTTTGGTAGATAGTCATTTCCCGGCAGCATGTGTTTATTCGACCCGCAGTTTTTACTTGTGGTTGTTTATCTGGCATACTTCTAGCTTGTTTAATGCTCACAATTTAAGAAATCTTCCTTTTAAAATTCAACTATTTTCGTTATAACTATTATAAACGGTACGGAAAGTACCTACTGTGAAAGTGTCACCAGTTTCAAACTGTTTAAAATGTTTACCTCGATGAGCGTGCTCGTCTCAAAACATCATATTCTCAAAATATCGAACACTTTCACCGTTTGAATTCGAACGCTTTTTGTTATATTGCTAACAAATATAGTTCTTCTAACTGGACAGACAACTGTGCTGCTGGGGAGTTCGTTGCACCACTTCTTCTTCCCAGCGAAAGCACTAGCACTTGGGCAGGGGGTGTCTTAAGTAATTTTGACATTCGAATAGTGCTGATTCCAGCCTAAAATAATTTTGATTTTGCGTTGTCCCGGAGATTGGGAGTTGTCTTTGTAAACGTAGTCCTAGATAAAAGCAAAGAATGAATAAGAAGAAGACAAGTGATCTGCATTCTTCTCTCCGTTATACATCACATATTTGTCCACAATTTCTTCCGAGAATCAATCTTTTAATAGCATCAGAAAACGTAGAAAAGCGCACTTAAACAACACTTATATTTCGCGTTGATCCGCCTGATGTTGAAAGCTGAATAATAAAAATCAAGCAGTAGCCGAACAACTGGGAGGACTCGGATCAATGGCCGGTCGGTACATTTAGTTGGGACTCCGTCGGCCATTCAGCTTTGTTTATAGGGGTGGTACGTAATATAAATTAATTATCTACGACGGCACTTTGCCGAAAACCCTCCCGAAAATATCTCGCCGTGAATAAAGAGCCGGATATTAATTTGGGATATCGTTAAAAGCAGAATAAAACGTTAATTACATATACGTTTTGTGGGTTTTGTTGATGTTCCTGAAGGCGTGCTGGTGAGGATGAGCAGGTTTGTTTGGGTTTGTTTACTTAATTGTATTTGTTGAAAGGATGAATAGAATTTGTGGGGCATTTGGCGGTTGGGTGGCTCATCGGGGCTATTTGTAATGATGTTCTTCGTTATACCATTTCGCTGGCATCTACATATTATATTCTCATGCATCCTTTTCCAACCTTTTTGGCAAAAGTCGTTCAATTTTAATCTAGTTAATTTATCTGTAAGTTTGCCGTTAGGAACCGTCCCAAGACATCAATATATTATGCTAATTTAGAATGTATTAAGTAATTGAATAATATCCTAATAAAATATTTTATTTTTTATTATAAAAGTTACATAATATGCCAATTTAACACGTATTAATTTTATTTATTATTCAATTTATATTGTCCCACTGCTGGGCAAAGGTGTTCCGATTGTTCTTTGTGCGCCGCCTTTCCCAACCAATCTCCCGTTAACGCAGCCAGGTCATCACGCCAGTGTTTCCTATAAAATAATAATATTAGGTAACCATAAATGGTGGTACTTAAACAAAGTCATACTCGGAAGCACTTCAAATGAGTTTTCATAATGTAACCAAAAACTACTTACCTAAGTAGAATTTCACTAACGAGCTTCGGGAGTCTTATCAAGTCCCAGCAAGCGATGCAACAATATTGTTTCAAACAAACAAAAAATAAACTCCCAATTTCCATTGGATGTTTTTCTTTTGTTTTGAAACTCGTCGTAAAGTTTTATTATTTCATCATTAACTTCGCGTTTGAGTTGTGTTCGTTAATCATTTATTTACAAGACTCTGTTGATGTGGAGACCTTTGTTTTTGTTATAAGTTGCGTTAAAAAACACTTATATTCTTATTATCACAAATGTTGACAGGTTTATTAGGTTACCCGTGCTTGACTGGCGTATTATTATCGTAGTTATCTAAATGATACTAATTAGTAACACGTTTAATCGTGGGAGTTGAAAAGGTTACCTAAATTATCTAAGCTTTGGCTTTAAACTATGCGAACTAGAACCTAAACATCATCTGTTAAACATCAATCTTCTCCTTTAGTGATCGCCACAATAAAAGGTCAAAGAGGTCATCGCCATAATCACACCCATTTGGAGCGGCAGACAGATTGTCCATCGCAGTAAGTTATCAATCGCAGACATTGTTGCCCAATTTCACCGAATCTCTTAGTAGCATTTTACGACACCCAGTTGGAAAATGTGTGGACTATTTTCCACCTAAACCCGACATTTATCATTCCTTTTGTTTCAAACGCATTCGGTGAGAATATGTAGTAAATTTTTACTTCTATATAAATGATTCAGCTTTTTCCCAATACTTAATTACATCGACATGTTTTTATGACATTGATGAATATATGGAATATTGTAAAAATCCAAGATGACATGTACTTAATTTTGACATTGATTTTAAAGCAACGACTGCCTTATTATAATAATTCATATTTGACATATTTTTAATCATTAAATCTTATAATATTAATTGTACTTAGTTATATAAAATGACATTTGTATATTTGTACACCATATGTTATGGTAGAATGTATAGAACTTAAAAAATATTAACACCATACTATGTAAAACTACATTCTTACAAATAAATAAATTCTAATTCTAATTCTAATCCTAATTCTGACACTACTACTCTAACATTATTTTTGCTGTGCCCTACAGGGTCCATACCTAAGCATTAAGCCATTGTAACACTTCTACAACATTATGGAATGCAAATAAATATATGAATATGAATACCCTTCAAAGCGGAACACAGCAACACTGCTTCTAATCATCTTATAATCTAACGTTCGCCATATTCTCTCTATCGTTCGTAGCGTCTATTTAGAAGTACTTGTACATCTTTCAACGGCAAACAATCACAAAAAGGTTTCAGTAATCGACTGACAATGCGCGGTGTTCCTCTCAATAGTCTGCAAACATTGGAGCCAACAAACTGTTTGTTTTCCTTTGTTGTGTTTGTGACAAACATTTGGGCCACACATCACTCTTTGTGGTCGGTGTTACTTCCACTAACGCTTTTGTGAGAGTTGATTGATGCTACGTGAAATAGAAACTTGAATGTTTTAGTATTGATTGCCAAGCTTTAGGGGTCAAGGTTGTATTTGTAATGTGTGAATGAACAACCTGTTGTTATCCTACTTCACAAGTTTCGTCAATATGCTTTCCCCTTCTAAGTCTATTTGACATGTTTTAGCAAATATATCTTTGTGTCTATAAAGCCGTAAAACCTTCTTAATGGTCTTTTTCGATTTGTTATTAATGAAAACAAATGATTATTGTTATATCAGAATATCTGCAATTCATTCATTTGTTTCTGTGACGAAGCCTTTAATATTGCTCGTCGTGGATTAAATCCAGCGGAAGGCTAAGTTTCACCAAAATTCTATTATGGGAAAGGATTGAAAGGAAACAAGTTAATCTTAAGCTCTTCAAGTTTATTCAAGTCTTGGAACCTTGGTTAAGGTTTTGTCATTTAAATTTATATTACATGGTCAGGGATTTTTTTTTGACACTTTACGTCTATTTGCTGACTCATAGGCCATTTCTTAGGAAATGAATGACGAAAAAAATATATATGTGATTAAATTTGAATATACAATAAAACTTAAGTTGGTGATCAGTTTGCTTATCAATTAATTTCCCTTACTTTCCAAAGACATACTTAGGGTATTTTTTATGAATGTAATTTCAATTTCGTCACAATAGAGACCTGCACTCAGCAGGTAACTATAAAAGAGTGAGTTGATTGATCGAACCCCCTTTAATCCACTGTCACCATAAAAAGGTATAGTGTGTGTGAGTTTTAAATAAAACACGAAAAGGCTCTTAAAAAAGCATAAAGCTTGTTTCATTTTATAGTCTTTTTAAATCAGTCCCGAACAGCCAGCTCCATAAAATTAGGAACTTTTCTGATTTTATTCGGAATAAAAGCCCAAACGTTCACCACTTGGTATAGTTTCTCAAAGAGACATCAAAACTCGCGACCAGTTGATACAGTTTTCGTATGAAAGCTACCTAACTAAATCATGACGTCATATGGAAGTTTGAAGCCGTGGATAACGACTTCGGAAGTTTTCTCATTTTCATAATGAACACGCGTGCTGCCACTGACTTCTACAGACTTCTACTATTTATTTACTGAACTAGTTTTATCAATCCATGCAAACATTGCATTTGCTTAGATGTAATGTTTGCAAGGATTGGCTCGTTGTAAGAGTGATCATTCTTTTCTGAAATAACTTGTAAGATTTTCCAATTTGTGAAGTCCCACGAAATGTAAGTAATTTCCTGGGATTGCACAAATTGGAAAATCTTAAGTTTATGACTGCTTTTCTTCGCATGTTACTGTAGGTGTAATTACTTCATCTCTTTCCGTAAGCACCATTCTAAAGATTTCAAATTTTCAGAAATATTTTTAAGTAACTGAGAAGTTTCTTAGCCAAATATGACCAATTAGGAATTAGAACCCAATGGCTTGGCACGTGACGATGGAAAGAGGCTAGATGGAATGACCATAATGCCTTAGAAGTTGGGTAGGCCTTTGGTATGGGATGCAACCTGTGTCGACACCCTCGCGTCATCCCATCTTCTTAGCACGGTGAGCTGTGATGGGGCGGCTACTGCACGAGCAGAAAACCTCAAACGGCGCAAATATAACAACCTTATTGTGAGCTATATGTTTGAGCGGTTTGGGGTTGAAACACTAGGGCCTTGGGGTCCGAATTCTCATCGAATATTTCGGGACATCGCCAAGCGGTTGGTTGACTCTACGCGTATATAAGACTATAAGCATTGCCATCCAACGTGGTAATGCTGCCAACCTTTTGGGCACTTATCCGATTGACAGCGATGCGGAAGAATTTTTTGATGCCCAATTAGCTCCTGCCTTTTTCTTTTTTTTATATATTATCTTAGTGTTAAATTGTAAAATAGATTAAGTGTGTTAGAAAATATTAAAGTTCTAATACTATTAGGAATTTATTAAGCAGAGCAATTGTTTCTTGATATATATTTTTTTGTGATAAATGTGCAAGGATCTCAAAACTACTTCAATTGTCTCCTAAAAATATGCCCCTATAAACCGAGATGAGCCAGACAAACGACTCGCCATAACCCACACATTGTTAGAGAACTTAGAGATTAGCGTTCATAACAAGTTTGTCGCCGCTTGTCTCGTAAACCGCTCAGCGTCACCCGCTACTTGTTGACTTCAGGGAATTACTGCGTACTATTGTTTACACTTCATTCTGTCAGTACACTATATCCTTTGGTTTTATTAAGGCTAATAAATGGCTTAGTTGACTGTCTTGGGCCGTGCATCATACTAATTGATTAAGTTTGGAGCAATTTCCATACCTATGCAAGCACAGAATATCATCATCATCATAGCCTTTCCTCAGCTACATTGGGCTCGACTTCCAGTCTTACCGGATGTAACTGGGTATTTTATCAGGAGTAACTACACATGATGGCAACGAAATATTCTACAAACCAAAAATCAAAGCCGGCTAAATCCTGACTATGAAAGATAACATAACATTTTTAAATATGGGAAAATTCTAACAAATTCTGATAAAGTTCATGATTAATTGGAAACAAAAATACTTAAAGTGAATTTTTATTTTCCTATAACCGAAGACTTCTCCCTACTATTATCTTTCCCTACCTACCTATAGATACTTTTCTAAAACAACACAATACTTTGAGAGCATACTAAGCGTGCTCGTATAAGTGACTAAGCTTGTAAGCCCTTACAAGGCTGCTCAGGCCCAGGGGCTAACAAAACTACGCCGAGTGAAAGCCTTTCTTACGCCGCGATCCGCGGCCCGCAGGGATATTATGTGCTTTTTCCATTTGTTACATTAGTGTCGGATTCTGAAGGTATCATTTGCCAGAAACTAAGGTTTTCAATAGATGTTTTTTTGTATGATATGAACACAAGAGCAAAAAAAGTTAAGTAGGAAAAGCAGGTGATTTTCGGGGCTGACAGATGGAATCAAGCATCTATTCAGCGATATTACATAACAATTATACATACATAATCAGCTTATAATATTCCCACTACTGGGATCCAGACCTACTCTCTTTGAGAGGGAGTGGGCCGTAATCCATCACGCAGGCCCAGTGCGGTTTAGAAGATGTCACACGTCTTCAAATTTTTGGTTCTAGGACATGTCGATTTCCTCATGATATTTTCCTTCAATTTTTTTAGAGCTGTGACATTAACGGTATTACTCCGTATTATCTATGAGAATCATCCTAGAACTGTTTATCCCAAGATTGTATTCGATCCTAGAATGGTTTTCAGGGATTATTATGTATATTTTGTGTCTGTTATTTAAACCTCTGTTTTCACACTTTATTCCTCAACCCTGACGAATATTTTATTCCTCATATTGCTATTCATAATCGCACTTCCTCCAGGAAAAAAAAGTCCGCGCAAAAAGAAACATTATTTTCAAACAGTGATTCCCACGCTGGTTTGTATGCGACACTCGTTGGCGACTCAAACAAAAGTGAAGTTCTGCTGAGAATCCTAAAGAGGTCGTGTTTGGGATGTGAGCCTAATTATCTGCTGACCTTGTTACTTTTGACGGGCATTATGAGATTTGATATTTATGAGGCCGAGGGAGCAGAGGTGATTGAATTTAAAATACGATGTTCTTTTGTTTCTTTCTTGGAAGTTTGAAAGCGGAATTAATATTTCTCGATTAGATAACAGACAACGCGCAGTTTAAACTTCTGAATTTAGATGCATGGTCTACACAATACACAAGACACAAGAGTTCCTTATATAACGAAGGTGTGCTCACCTTCGTTATATAAAGAACTCTTGTGTCTTGCAGTAAGGAAAGTTTTTTTAAAATATTCACTCCCTAAAGAGGTTAACTAGGGTATGAAAGTTTTATGGAAGTTCGTCATTTTTGCCGATGGATCTCATCGGAGTCACGGCATGTTATTTTATAGAACAAAATGTCGACAGCAACCTATCGATGGATGTCGACGACTGCGTGTAAAATTATTCTAAAGATGTGTATAAAATATACAATCCCACAAAAACATTTCATGTTAAATGTTGCCAAGACGAGACCATGTAGCTCGCACTGTCAAAAAGTAATCAGATCTCATGTAGAGCCAAGCTTCTAACTCTACACGCCCTAACTCTACAAGGCCTAACTTCGCAAACTCTACACCTTAGTCAAAATATATGGCTTGGCCGTTTCGTTACTACAAGAACCATTAACAGTATGAGAGTTTTTCACCTTACGCTCATGTGAATGTAGCGAAATGGCCAAGCCATATATTTTGACTAAGGTGTAGAGTTTGCGAAGTTAGGCCTTGTAGAGTTATGGCGTGTAGAGTTAGAAGCTTGCCAAGCTTCTAACTCTACACGCCCTAACTCTCTACATGAGATCTGATTACTTTTTGACAGTGCGAGCTACATGGTCTCGTCTTGGCAACATTTAACATGAAATGTTTTTGTGGGATTTCATTTCTTTTTGTAAGTTGCTTATGATATTTATACGAGTATTTTTTCTGCTGTTCATTTTTTCTTTCTTTTTTTGGGGTTTATTTATAACAAGGACCCCCTATATAAATTTTCAGACCTCTAGCATCAAAATTTACGGAAGTCTCATACAAACTTTCACCCCCTAGTTTAAGGGGTTGGGGGGGTAAAAGTTTCAAGTTTTAAGATTTTTTTGTTGTTTGTGTACTATTACTAGCTTACATACCAAATTTCAGCTTTCTAGGACTTCAGGAAGAACCTTAAGAATATTGATGATCATCAGTCAGTGAGTCAGTGACGAAATCGGGGTATTTTAGATATCAATAAAATCTAAAGTATAAGAGCTATGCAATTGAAACTTTATAGGTCTAATAAGTCAACCACTGACATCATATCCCGAAAATTTTGATTATCTGGTATAATCCAAAGCCAAGTTAAGAGGGTTCAAAAATACGACGAAGTGCTTCGAGAAAAGGTAGGTAGTGCCCTTGCGCTTCGCTTGGCTCGTCTTGGCGGGGGCACTCCCGTGCCCCCAGATAAATAAGTACCTATAATGGGTATGTTTGGCACGATTTGATATACTTATAGTTTACGACATACCTATGTCACAAACTATAAGTATATCAAATCGTGCTAGTAGGTAAGAATAATGGAAAAGAAATTAGATCATCAACAATCAAGGAACAACAAGGAGGTTGTCAATTAGGGAAGTCCATACTTATTTTAATACAATGATCCTACTACTAACTAATCTTACACTACATAATAAGTCAAGTAAAAGTTTGTATGTTTGCACGTTATTTACTCAGTCACGCAAAAACGGCTAAACGGGTTTAAAAGAAACTTGACACATAGATAGTTTACAACCTGCATTAACACATTGGATACTTTTAATCCTGGTAGTATGATATTTTCCGCTAACCACGCGGGCGAAGCTGCGGGCAAAGCTTTTTGAGTAAAATAAATATTGTAGGTACATTCTTTTACTCAAACTATAATAAGCATTCTCTATTATTAGACTAAACTAGTACACAAGTCAGTTCGAAATACCTTTTTAATTTAAGTTATTATTTTGAACGGAAAACACAAACAAGGAAAAGTTATCTTATTAGTAACACATCAAAAGCCTTTAACTTTATCTTGTGCAACATTTGTGTTTTTAAATGTATATTTATTTTCGGACATCAAACAAAACAATAAAATTGTTACAAATATTTCTCTGATACTCTTTTAAAAAGATCATGGTACTGAAGACATCCGTTTTAGGGTTCCGTACCAAAATGGTAAACAGGAACCCTTATGGTGAGACTCAGCCTGTCTGTCTGTCTGTCACAGCTGGATATCTCAAGAAGTCCTAATGCTATCCACTTGTTTAGAATAGTTTTGGACGACGTTTGCCCAACTATTTTGCAAATTAAATATGTCAAAAAATAAAAGGCCCGTTTTGACATTTGTCATCGCGACGTAACTAGTGAAGTAACCATACGACTCCACAGATATAGATATACCTAGATAACGCAAGAGTAACTACTTCGCGTGCCAAAAATTGCACCAACTTATGATTACAAATCGTAAGCCGCCCCTTTCGCGCTCAGTCCTTTGTACTGCTGACTGGGTAAGTGTGAGCGAGAGCGCGAGCTTGTGACGTCATAGTAGGTAGTCAAAAAATGGCACGCTTGGTTTTCATACAGTTCGTGATACTTGCGTTATCTAGGTATATCTATATCTGTGTACGACTCGGTTCTCGATACTCGGTATGAGTATTTGATCGATTTGATTATGTATTGTAAAGTGATATTAATCTTTTTTTTGGAATCCAAATCACTATCTTTAAATCAATGTCCAAAATAGAAGAGCCATTGTTAACGTGATAATAAACAGAAATAGCCCAAAAGCAAAGCCGTGCCGCTTGGTCAGAGACAAGCCATTCTACAAAAACAGTGTCGCCAATTCAAAATTTTATTTGCGGCTTTGAGCGCCAAGCTCATTCTTTTCGATAAAGATCACTACACAATATTTAATTAAGTACTATTAAAATCGAATGAAGCTTGTGAAATTCAGTAATTACTTAATTGGTATCAATATTTAAAAAATAAATGACTGAGAACGTAACTGTTTTTGAGACGTTTCGTAATAGTTAGAAATTGCATGCTACTATAAAGTAAGCGCAAAAAGAATACTCGCAATATATTCCATCATATTATTTAACGCACCAAAAAAAAATGTATTTTTAACCGACTTCTAAAAAGGGAGGAGAGGAGAGTTCGGATGTTTGTATTTTTTTTGTTTTATGTTTGTTCGCGCATAACTCCGTCGCTTGCCAACCGATTTGAAAAAATCTTTTTTGTTGGAAAGGGTATACTTTTCGAATGGATCCATGAAAATTTTATCGAAATCGGACAATTGATTTTTGAAAAATCAACAAAAATCAAAAAATTTGTCTACATTGTCCACATTAACGATCTTTTCGTTTAACTCTGCATTGCGTTTTTTGTTCGCGCATAACTCCGTCATTTACGAACCGATTTGTAAAATTCTTTTTTTTTAATAAATTGAGCATTTCTTCTCGGAAATCATCATTTGATATAGTGGAGCTGATGATAAAGACCACAGATGGCCATCGGAACTACTCAATGACAAATATTTCACGGGTTGCGATTCGATTACTTTAATATAGTTGCTAAGCAATTTATGCTCGTTACAATGCGTATGGTGAAATGGAGCTGATGGTGACTTCTCAATCAGCTCCAGTTCTCCTAGTTCTTATTAGGGGAATTCCTCAACAATTAACGTCCCTGCATCGGGTAAAGCAACATTTTGTGAAAGGTGATGAGCAATTGACATTAGGCTATTGTAACTTAGATAAATTCACCAAAAAGTGAAAAATAAAAACTTTTTTACAAAAAACTAAAAACAACCGACTTCAAAAAACACTATAAAGTGAAAAATAACTTTAATTTTGGAAGTCGGTGGCAAAAAACTAAAATACACATCCAAAGACACCGACTTCCGAAATTAAAGTTACTTTTCACTTTATAGTGTTTTTTGGAAGTCGGTTGTTTTTTTTTTGTAAAAAAGTTTTTTTTATAACACTTTATGTAATTAATTATTATTTTATTGTTTCTTTCAGTTTCGTTCCAAGTTACGTTCTAGGGTCTTTCTCAAATGTTAAAACTTTAGAAAGAAATAAAAATATATGTATATTTTTTGCAACAGGGACTGAAAGGGGGTCTGAAAAATTCGAAGTGGGGCTACTACAGCATGTGGGGTATCATAAGTATGAAAGAGCGCAGTTTGCACATTCTCAAACATTTTTTTTTAGGCCGCATAGTTTTCGACTTTTAATGAAAAATGTAAAAAAATAACCCCCCCCCTCCCCTTATCTCCGAAGTTTGCAAAGAGAAAAATCTGAAAAAATTCAATGTGATAGAAGTTTATGTAAAGATGACAGGAAAAATAAAACGAAGTCTCTAAATAGCACACTTTTTCAGAAATCATCAACAAAAGTTACATTAGTTTCACTATAGGGCAAGAGATGGCGCTGACATAAAACTGCAATATTCTACACCGCAGTCCACAATGTTAAAATATAGGCCTCGCCGATGAAAATTTAAAAACATATGATGGTACGAACCCTCGGTGCGCGAGTTCGACTGGCTCTTGCCCGGTTTTATTTTTATTGCTGAATGGGCCCCACGCCTTATGAAAAGCGAAGGATGAGGTCTATGATGCAACGAGCGAGCCCAAAGGATCAATAAGATTCTTTTAAAATGCCCCTTTTAAAAAAATTACTTGATTTTTTGATTTAACAAGTAGAAACACAAAAGCATTTTAAATAAATTTTGGGATCATCTGTAGTTCCTGTCTAACCCTGTGGGAGAATAGCGTGAGCATGTGTGTACCTTACATGATGAATGTTACATCCTTTGCTATGAATGCGGGATAGTAAACTCAGCCACAGGCACTACATCGAACTACAGATACTACTTTCATTAAAACCTCAATCCCGAGAAGTAAACACTTCACGCTTGACCAGTTTATCTACAAATGAGAATCACGACATTGTTACAGAAAAAGTATGTCTGCACTCTGTAACATTTATCAGTCGAAATGGAATTCAGTGAAACCTTAAAAGATTGGGCTGTATTTCACTATAACATCAATCTTTTCGGCTAAATTGAGCAAAGAAATGGTTTAAAAAGACATGAGGCCTTGTATTTGGAAGAAATCTGTGGAACCTGCCGAAGACATTTTATTGTTATTCTCTCAGAAGGAAAATCGGTAGAAATAAATGTGCTATCGTAAAATTTTACGATGATAATGTTATCATTGCGTATTCCTACGCCTTAACCAATATTCGTTAGCAATTAGTGGAGCGTTGTCTAGTTGGCTATGGGTAAATTAGTTCTTCTCTACCGTTTAACTAAGGCCCACATACGTACTTCCTTACAACGCTTATTATATTAGGTATCTCTTATACCTACACTCATTTAGATTCAGACGCTTTTGCGAACGTTTCTGTAATACAATTAAGACGATGCTAATTCAAAGAAATAAATTTAAAATAAAAGATAGCCAATTCGTCAAAATTAAAGTTTTCGTCGGTTGGACTCATTTGACACAAAAAATCAAGAGCAGTTTTTGGCAAAAATAAATGTTGCTCTGGAAAGTTCTCTCGTTAGCCGAATTGTTCTTGAAAGGAGAAATTATTACTAAATGTTTGTGCCGACGTCTTTCATGACTTTTCTTTTTTAATTTAATTAAAAGGTTGAATTGAAGAAACTTTGTAGAACAAATATTCAAATATTCATCGAATTAGTTTGAGGGATGTTATAATTTGATTTAGAGTTGTTGGTAATGAAATAAACGAATTTACTACTAGTTATAAGATTTATCTCCTGAAACAGTTTGTTTGAATTTTATACCTACATCTTTTATATGAAGTAGGTATGTAACTGGAAGGATATCAATGTTTTAATCTTTTATTAACTCTATTGCTTTTGTTTTTATTAAGATTTATAATTCCGAATGATAAATATCACAACTACATAATTCATTTATATTGTTGGTTTAGAAAATCACGTATGTAATGCCAAGGAATAGCTATTGACGTCACCGCGCCATTCATCACAAGATTTACATACTCCGCGCATGCAATCATTTTTCATCGTCATCCTTACTTACTTCCATCCCTTTCTACCGTCATTCGTTAGAAAGAGATGTCTTCAGAATGCAGTTGAAGGGACTTCAGCAACACGTGTATGGACTTAACGAGCTGGAACGAACAATATAAACCTCCTGACATTTTATCCGATAAACGAATAATTTTCGAATCTCTTTGGCAAAAATGAAATAATGTATTTTTAGATACGAAAAATTCTGAAGGCTAAAGAAAATTATTATTACTTTACAGTTTTTTTTTAGCCTTTCGTAAAAAAAATTCCTGTTGAATTTTATTAATTACTGCCCGATGTATTTTGCTGATGGTGTACAGTCACGAGCACTAATATGTCAACACTTGACAACTTTAAATTGCGATTTTTTCACGAAACAACGAAAGCAACGTTGAAATACGACACTTTACATAAACCTATGGGTTCGAAAATACTATGTTCCTAATAATGTAAAATTTCATTAAAAAATAAAGGACAAAATCGCCTTTGAAGAAAGCCAAGTGTATACGTACTTATGCTCGTGACTGTACCTATTTTTAATTAATTTTAAATAATAACAAAAATCCACGCTTTGAAAACGTTATCTATGCTTCTGTACAATCCGAAAAAAATATTGCTTGGAAGCTCATCTACACAACGCGATTCTCGTGACGTTTTAAGGACACGCCTCATTGCAAGCGAAGCGAGGGAAGCGAACTCTTGGTTTAATACAGTTGTGCTGCTGGGTAGTTAGTTGCGAACTCTTGGTTTAATGCAGTTGTGCTGCCGGGTAGTTAGTTGCGAACTCTTGGTTTAATACAGTTGTGCTGCTGGGTAGTTAGTTGCGAACTCTTGGTTTAATACAGTTGTGCTGCTGGGTAGTTAGTTGCGAACTCTTGGTTTAATACAGTTCTGCTGCTGGGTAGTTAGTTGCGAACTCTTGGTATAATACAGTTGTGCTGCTGGGTAGTTAGTTGCGAACTCTTGGTTTAATACAGTTGTGCTGCTGGGTAGTTAGTTGTGAACTCTTGGTTTAATGCTGGGTAGTTAGTTGCGAACTCTTGGTATAATACAGTTGTGCTGCTGGGTAGTTAGTTGCGAACTCTTGGTATAATACAGTTGTGCTGCTGGGTAGTTAGTTGCGAACTCTTGGTATAATACAGTTGTGCTGCTGGGTAGTTAGTTGCGAACTCTTGGTATAATACAGTTGTGCTGCTGGGTAGTTAGTTGCGAACTCTTGGTTTAATACAGTTGTGCTGCTGGGTAGTTAGTTGCGAACTCTTGGTTTAATACAGTTGTGCTGCTGGGTAGTTAGTTGCGAACTCTTGGTATAATACAGTTGTGCTGCTGGGTAGTTAGTTGCGAACTCTTGGTTTAATACAGTTGTGCTGCTGGGTAGTTAGTTGCGAACTCTTGGTATAATACAGTTGTGCTGCTGGGTAGTTAGTTGCGAACTCTTGGTATAATACAGTTGTGCTGCTGGGTAGTTAGTTGCGAACTCTTGGTTTAATACAGTTGTGCTGCTGGGTAGTTAGTTGCGAACTCTTGGTATAATACAGTTGTGCTGCTGGGTAGTTAGTTGCGAACTCTTGGTATAATACAATTGTGCTGCTGGGTAGTTAGTTGCGAACTCTTGGTATAATACAGTTGTGCTGCTGGGTAGTTAGTTGCGGCACTTCTTGTTCCCAGTCAAAGTACTAGGAAGTGCTGAAGGTCGGGCGTGCCAGGGGACTGTCATATGTAATGTTGACTTTTGATTTGAATGTTTGATATTGATTTAGGCTCTTTAACGACTACCAATAGATTCTGATATTGTTTTACTTTTTCTCGTTCTTTTGATGATTATGTCGATAATATTTTTTGGATCGTTTTTGGTTGATGAAAGGAAATAAAATACCAACTTAATAACTTAAACAAAGCAAACACGAAACACTTGTATGAAAATGTATGTAATAACAGAAGTATTACCTCATGAAATATAAAGGACAATCTGTAAGTCCATCTCTGAAAAGCTTGGGTAAGCTTGAATTGTGTTGTGTTGTTTCGCTAAGTACGAAAAACAGCGATTCATATATCTCAGCTAACAGTGAGACTATTGCGTCGTCAGCTGTATTCAACCGTAATGCTCACGACTGACGAGTGAACGTACTTCTTATATTCTTAAACCTCGTCATATTTTGTACGATTCGCTTCAAATTCCTTCCAATACGTAACGGAATCTTTAGCTCCTTTTCATTCCTCTGATCGAGATATTTCTTTGTACTCGAGTTTTGTGTGAGGAATTTAGGGAACATTTTACTGTTTAGAAAAAATCAAATATCATTTTCATATTCTTGAAATGAAAAAGCTATTTTGTGGAATTTGATAAAATGATAAATTCAATTCAATTCAATTCAATTTCTTTTATAAATGAAATGATTTCATCAAGATATTCAAGGTACCTATTTCTTCCAAATCATAGGAAATTGAAATGAAGTTTGACATTGTGATTTACTGAACACTACTGCACAGTGCATAAAGGAATAATTATGAGAAGTATATTGTGGGTAGTTGTTTTAACCGTTCACAAATTTTACCAAGATTAGAGACCTTTCACGCAGCGTAGATTATGCTCAGTAAGATTATAATAAGTTCAGCAGCATATGCTGCGAGAAAAATTGTTCAATTTAATAATGTAGATCCCGCGAAGCTAGTCTATTTCAGTTAGTGTCTTATAATCGTATTGTCTTACAGTATTTTACTTAAGAGACGGGCAGATATCGTGTCTATTTTTATTCTGCTGAAAAGAGCCACCTGAGACATATATGGCCTGGAGGGATTTTGGTGTATTACATTGGCTGCCTGATCGTGTCGTTGTTTGTAATACTAAGACAGACATACTGTCTGTCTTTAATTTGCAGGCGCATGTGGTACATATGATACGTATGATTTTTTACATGTATCGGTTGTTAAATTTTTTATAATGTACTAGCTGCGACCCGCGGTTTCACCCGCATAAGTGTCGATCCCGTAAGGATATCGGGATAAAAAGTAGCCTATATGTTAAACGAGGGTGTCAGCTACCTTCTTACAAAATTTTATCAAAATTTGTTGAACCGTTTGAGCGTGAAGAAATAACAAACATATAAACACACACACACACACATACACTCACAAACTTTCGCCTTTATAATGTTAGTGTGATTTTCTGTAGTTTTTGGTCCCAATAGCTTGGTCTTTTATTGCAAGCATGAACGCTTCTGTTTCCGGAAAGAGTTCGCCTCGGTCGACATTCAATTGGCATCAATCTTGACGATATCTCCCGTGTAGAGACTTTTAGGTCCACTCAGACATTTGGTTTTATCATCAGTCACTCTTTCGTTTTGCTGTTCAGTTGTGTCTTTAAGACCAAGAGGTGTTAAGTGTTGATCGTTTTTTGCTATTAGTTTGTGAAGTGTTGGAGATGCAGTTTTATTGAAGAAGTATTTTCTGAGGGTTGTGATCTGTCGTTTGTGTAAGTTTAAAATGTCAAGAAGTGCTCTGCCTCCCTCCTTTCGCGGAGGCATGATCTTGGGTGGTGTTTACGGAATTTAGTCATTGTTGTGTTAATTTTCCATTGCAATTTTATCAGGTCTGTATTGGTCCAGTTGATTATATAGGATTGTTGTCATGTAGGGTGGGCGTGTCGAAGGGATCGATGAGAATAAATAAATGGAATCATTGCCCGTGGAATCGGCTGTAGCTTGGCGCGACGTTGCTAGCCCGCCTGTTCAACTCACTACGACCAGCTGTAGTAATTTTGTCGATAGGAGCCCGCTTGCTCAACTCCTCACCGCCGATGGTGCGCATGCTGTGACATCTAGCTTTGGCTCCAGATGCGCCCCGGTGCTCCCCGGGAAGCGACCGTAAATTATATATTCTTTAATTACTCATCTTCATACAGGGTTACCTTTCCTTGTTAGCCGCGTAAATTTTTTGTACAGTACGCGTGTCCGCCACCACTTAACTAGGTGTTCAACTTGGACGTAAGATAAGATTTTAGGGAGTTTATTATTATTAATAACCCAACATAACCAAAATAAACTCGACTAGATACCAAAATTCTAACTCAAGTCAGTAAATTGCAAAGCTGCGATTGCCACGGAATATGTACTCGTATGCCAACGATACTATAATTACGTGCCTAACCAGAACTGCAACAAGCTAGTATAACTCATTATTACAACCAATTTGAATTCTAATAAAATTCGTGTTTAACTTTGTGTGATTTCCTTGGTCGACTCAATTTGGGTTTAGCAATATTGTAATTGGTCCAATTATGGCTCTAATAATAGAGTAGGTATTTTCATTGGTCGGCCGCACTCACAGACTTCTTTGAAAATAATTACTTCGTGTTGCAATGCGGTATGTATTTGGAATTCAAATGTATTCCGGTTATATTCGTGGCAGAAATGGCAAAGAAAGCTGATTGATTTTCATAAAAATTATTTATCAAATCGTTTGGGTCTGTTATTCTTACGATAATTTAGATATTGTAAGTCAGTAATAGGCAACAAGGGCTATAAATCTAAAAATCTCACTATAAATCTTACTAAAACTTTCCAAAAAATTATGTGCAACTTTCCAACATTCAAGTTTCCGACAATAATTTCCTCCGTAGTCCACTATTCCGGCTTGTGTTGAATAACCCTCACGACTGAGAAATAAGTTATACGATGTCCAGGGACATATTATACGTCGTCTCACCAAGATTTAACTACAAAAAACCTAACATTTCCAACTCACTCATATTTTATTTCGTTAGAAAGTGTTATATTCTGAAAAGTAAAAGTTTTCAAGGTATGACTTTTAAAGCAGTTTGTCAAAGTCCGTTTCACGAAGCTAAAAGTCAGGTAGTGGCTCATTAGGGGATAAAAAAGAAGAGGTAAATTAATTATTACTAACTCTTATAAACAAAGGGAATTCATTCGAAGCATTATTTTACCTAAAAAAGATTGTATTGTAAAAATTAAAACCATTATGGAAAGGCGCTATGATAGATAACAAAGATCTAAAAATATTAATTGCCTCGTAGCGGATTGGTTCAGTGCTACGGGCGTAGCAAGCGTAATGTAGTAGTATCATTGCGTCATCCGTTACAGCGTAATTAGTACGTAGCAATAATATTCTTCTTTAATTCAACCATTTTATTTATAATAAGCTTAAATAAATTAATCTTCAAATGAAACATTTTATGATACCGGTATTCGGTTCGAAAAACCTTTTTATCCCAAAATCGGGCCGATAATATACCTCGTAATTTATCAACTTTTTTGTCCCAATTTTTCTTCGTTGTTCAGATTAGGAATTTTCCAAGTCGTTAATATTTTATTTCATCAGAGCCGGTTGGCATAAATTTAAGTAATGAATCGTCCGCGGAACCGGCTCTTAGCCGACGATAGATCAACTCGAAAGGATTTATTGTACTTGTTTGAGATTGTTCTGTTTATACTGAAAATTTGGTTAGAAAAGAATATTTTGGAGTTGTATTTTGGGGCACGAATATGTTTATATAATATATTTACTATTTAAAGTTTTTCCCATGGATACGCTAAGAAGATAATATTTTTTACTAAATCAATTAGGTTTTATTTTTGTTTTTAGGGTTTCGTACCTCAAAAGGACTAAACGGAACCCTTATAAGATTATATCGTTGTACGTCCGCCTGTCTGTCAAGATACTTTTTGTTAAGAACTAGTGGAGGTATTAAGTTGAAATTAATATCAAATACGTAGGTCTATGCTCTAAGACAGTGGTTCCGAACCTGGGGGTAATTACCCCCGCGGGGGTAAATCAGCTATTCTGTAGACCGGTAACAAAGAACCTAATAATTAAGACCTAGTCTAATAAAATACCTAGCTAAAAAGAAAAATGATAGATCGCCGTGCAGTAAGAACCGCACGTGGCATCTCTTTCAAGCTGTCGTCGCGGTCGCCTCGCCACGTATTTTTTATCCTGATAGAGCTAACAGAGCTTTAAAAATGCTAATACCCTTTGCCACCGCCTATAGATGTGACAGTGGTTTTTCAACTTTGGTGACACTGACAACAAAGGCCAGAAACCGTCTCAATGTTGAGATGCGCTTTAAGCGAAACTAAACCTAACATGAGAAAACTTGTGAATACAAAACAACATCACACTACCTATTTTTATTTAATTCTTTGTTTATTGATAAGATTTTAAGGTCGGGAGTAAAATCAGTTTTCCTAATAGGTCCAGGGGTAACAATATTGAAAAGGTTAGGAACCACTGCTCTAAGAATATGACGCTTCTAAAACGAATAATAAGAAAATACGCCCTTTTATGAGACATATTTTGATACTCGCAAATAAATCAAAATCTATAGGGTTGTAAGCCCGTTGGCCTTTTTTTTTATTTTACTTTATGTTTCAATACATTAAGTTACACTAACTAATTATACAAACATACACTTGTCCAAAAACCTTTGAAGGTTTATATGACAAAGTGGAGGAAGCAAGCTCGCTCACCACACATTACTTAAACATATTAAAAAAAACTCACCAGTAATATAATATTTTTTTAAGGTAGATTTACATTTTTCATATGTTCTAGTGACAATATTTGACTGCACAATAAAATGAAATAGTCATGAAATTTGGCAAAAAGCAATATCACAGCACAAGTAAAGAAAACCACTTGGCCCGCTTTCACCAATCACTAAATTTAGCGCTAAACGTATTTTTAACATAAATCTTTCTCTGTCATTTTCAAACTATTGACAGAAACAGAACGATGTTATAAATTCGTTAACCGTGTTATTTAATGTATGGTGCACGTGGGCCTTTTTATTATTTCATATATCATTTTATTGAGTTACAAATGCTTTTAATTCATTAAAGCAAGTAATAAAGAATGTTTGGTCGAGTTTTAAATTAATTCGTTTACAAAAATTAGCTTATCGTAAAGCATGTCAACCATAAGTTATAAAGGTTTGAACAAGTTTCTTCTTCATCTCAGAAAAAAACTTATATTCAATTTAATAGACTTATAAATCGCTCAATTTATTTTATATAGCCACTACGACCTCAATCTAAAACCCTATTAAACGACACAAAGTCAAACACTTTTAAAATACTGAATAACTATTCAAACCATTTCTTCAAAAGTAGTTTTTACTGAATAATAAAGTTTCTGTATACCGCATAATTTTACTTGAACGAAAATAAATGGGACTTAGCAGTAATGTGGGCTAATTAGCATACCTAGGGTATACAGTTATTTATACAACGATAAAGAAATTTAGAGCTTTGAATAGCTAAGTTATGGAGGCTTGAACCGGTATAGTTTATTTATTACGACACTGAGAATTTGAATTAATTACGTTTGTTTTAATTTCCTTGGTAGAAGGAATATTTAATATTATTTATCATAGTGTTATGGTTGTCGGCACGCTATTGCTTATCATAGTAACTGTCAGAACCTATTTATAATTCTTCGTTGATTTCTTTATACGTCACGCAGCACTGAATTTAGTTTTGAAGATATTGTAATACTATGACCATTTTTTTAACTACGTACTAGCTAACATAACAAGAGATATTCAAAGATATTGGTAACACATGATTATTCAATTCTCTTGGTGCTTAAGGTGTAAGGAATTTCCTAGAAACCGGACCCTTTTTATTAAGGCGACTACTCGTACAGGACGACGTTATAATATGATCGATGATATTGTGCTTTGAATTAATAAAAACTATACTAATATTTTATACAATCATTCTGATTTTTTGTCAGATTATTCTACAAGCAACATAGCAACTAGTGTTTTAATTTTTTAGTCCAAACAATAGATTTTTTCTAAATGGATAATTGCTTCATATTTTGCAATAAATTACCAGCGTTGTGTCATCGCGCTTCTCTTTCTTTTCTATGCAGTCCGACAGTGACCGCGCTTTAGGTCAAAGGCTTGCGGTGTTTGCCAATGAAATACTGACATAATATAAATATCAGGCCTGTATTCCCTAAACGAGTACTCAGAGAAGTTGTGCTAAGCATATCTTTAACTAAGGATATTGAACTTCGGCTTTTTTTTTTGTTTTAACACAATAACAAAAGTTCCATGTTATAGGGGAACAGTCTATTGCCACAAAAATTGGACCTCCAGATCGAATTTGTGCGATGGCGAAAAATATCAGCCGAGACTAGCGATTGACGCGGGAGACATTACACACTAAGTGCCATCTATTTTTCCTCACTCTCATAGTTCGATGGAACGATAATCTGACACGATCAGAGAGATCAGGCGCAGAACTTTCCGAGGCACAGGGGTACCGGGTATCATACCGCCAACTTCCAAAGTCCGGGCCGTTAATTTCTCACACAAAACTTACATTTAATTTTCATCCAATCAATCATATTATCGAGCAGGCAGCCATTTCAAATTAATATCCTGACAAAAATCAATTTGTCAGGTCACATTTGAACCCTTCTATTGACGGATCTATAAAGGACAGACCATCATAATTGATGACCAGCTAATGTACTTGTTGATTGTCCGTGCGGTCCGCTAATCGCCTGTTCCCTAACACAATCAATAACATTTCGCGTAATGTACTCCACTTGGCAAGGCTAGTCCTGTAGAGGTGGTCATTGAGTTGAGATTTTGAAACTATAACATTATTTCTTTAGTTTTTTAGGGTTTCGTACCTAAAGGGTGCCAACGGGATCCTATCACTATGGCTCCGCCGTCCATCCGTCCGTCTGTCTGCCACAGGGATGTATCTTTTGAACCGTAATAAATTATAGACACTTGAAAGTTCCACAGAGTGTGTACTACTATTGCCGTTAAAACGACATGAAGCAAAAATAAAATAAAGTTAAAAATACGAGATACGTGTTTTTTTTACCAAAAGTATTAAAGAAATATACGAAGTGTTAATTAATATTGTCTGCCGTCCTTTAACTAGAAGGCCGTTAAGCCTAAAAAGTCGTTTCGGAGAAAATGGCAAAAAACGCGGGAATCGTTGTTTCTTAAAAACTATGATACTTAGGTTAATGATTGTTGGACATATCAATTGATATTTCTTTCTGTTTATCTTTAATAACACTTTCTGTCCAATAACTATTATTAATTACTTTTAAAGTTCATTTTTCCTATTTTGTTAAGCATATATCCTAGTTATCGCATCTTATTACTGTACTATAAGGCCGTTAACCATACCTTAGCGGCTTTTTAGTAAAGTAATTTATTTAAAATGTTAATCTTCATAATGTTTGTTATATTTTGTTTAGAAATACTTAACTAAAAAGTTGTTAAGTGATATAACTGCTTTATAGTCATGACATTGGCTTCGATTTCAATTTCAATAACTTTCCTAATGAGCGGTTACGGGGCTTTAGATGCTTTTTAGCTAATTGTTGCCAATCTATTAGGGAACTTCGGTAAACTCTTAACTACTTTTCTTAACTAAAAGGTGGCTAAACATATTTCGCTTGTGGTTAACTTCTTTGTAGTTTAGCATTCATATGGAAATATGTGAGTAATTAATTAAATACAAATGTTCTCCTAAAAATAAAAAGTTTAATTCAACATTTAAAAGGTAAAATAAGTACTTACCTACTTATAATTTTAATAGGCAATAATCAACTAATAACTTTTTATCATGATATAACAGATCATGAGTTCATTACTGCCGTCCTTTAACTAGAAGGCCGTTAAGCCTAAAAAGTTGTTTCGGAGAAAATGGCAAAAAACGCGGGAATCGTTGTTTCTTAAAAACTATGATACTTAGGTTAATGATTGTTGGACATATCAATTGAAATTTCTTTCTGTTTATCCTTAATAACACTTTCTGTCCAATAACTATTATTAATTACTTTTAAAGTTCATTTTTCCTATTTTGTTAAGCATATATCCTAGTTATCGCATCTTATTACTGTACTATAAGGCCGTTAACCATACCTTAGCGGCTTTATAGTAAAGTAATTTATTTAAAATGTTAATCTTCATAATGTTTGTTATATTTTGTTTAGAAATACTTAACTAAAAAGTTGTTAAGTGATATAACTGCTTTATAGTCATGACATTCGCTTCGATTTCAATTTCAATAACTTTCCTAATGAGCGGTTACGGGGCTTTAGATGCTTTTTAGCTAATTGTTGCCAATCTATTAGGGAACTTCTGTAAACTCTTAACTATTTTTCTTAACTAAAAGGTGGCTAAACATATTTCGCTTGTGGTTAACTTCTTTGTAGTTTAGCATTCATATGGAAATATGTGAGTAATTAATTAAATACAAAAACGTTCTCATAAAAATAAAAAGTTTAATTCAACATTTAAAAGGTAAAATAAGTAGGTACTTACCTACTTATAATTTTAATAGGCAGTAATCAACTAATAACCAAATTTTATTCTGATCTAACAGATCATGAGCTCATTATTTGGCATGAACAATATACTTAATCCATGTTCTTTATTCCATTGATTCAACCATTGATTTAACACTTCGCGGGACACTTAACGCCTCTCGACGTAATAACAATAAAACTTCTATTGTGTCTCGTTCAGTGTCCTTTAATGTGTTAATAGAAAACTTCTAACCCAATTATTTAAATAAACTAAGGCATCTACTTATGACATTATATTAGCCATGAGGCAATTTCAGTCTTAATTAATTTAAATAAATCACAAATAAAAATAATAAAATATGTAGTAAAATTGCACACTGAATAAATAATAAAACATAAACAGCACTTTCAAGTGTAGGTACAAATTAAATCTATCATATCTTAATCCTACTAATATTATAAACTAGCTTTTGCTTGTGGCTTCGCCCGTGTTGAGGTTGGAAATTATCCTACGGGAAAGTACTACCGTGGTCAAAAGCATCATACATCCTAACCCTGATCATGATCTACATATGTGCCAAATTTCATCTAAATCTGTACAGCCCTTAAGGCGTGAAAGATAACATACTCAATTTCGCATTATAGTAGTATTTTTTAGATACATAATAAACTAAGTATTGATTTCAAAGTCTGTAATTTTGATGTTAGTTTGCCTCAACGGCTGATTGGATTTGATTGAAATTTGGCACACTGGTAGACCATGACCTGGAATAAGGCATAGAATACTTTTTATCCCGGTAATTCATTCCTGTGGATTAATTATTCGAAAAGATATCGTTTACAAACCTCCACGCGGATGGATCCATAAGCAAAAGCTTGTAGTTTTAAGTATTTAGGAACATAACAGTATCTAAATTAAACACAGTCATCAATCAACTCAGCCTATCGCAGTCTACTGCTGGACAAAGACCTATCCCAGCCCACTGCCACTTTAGTTTGTCTACTCTGCAAGCTATGTCGATTCGATTAGTATAGCTATAGTTCCGATTCTTTTCCGGATAATTTTATTCCTGATTTTATCCTTCAAAGCGACTCTGAGCGTAGCTAGCTTTATAGAACGCTGAGCGGCCTTGAATTTGTGGACCAGCCCGACCGTCAGTGTCCTCGTTTTGGCACCATATGTCATGACGGGCAGGACGCACTGGTTGAAGACCTTAGTGTTCAAAAACTTGGTCAAATAATTCTCGTCGCCTAACCCGGCGACAAGAAGACTTGACCAAAAAGTTGTTTGAAGTTTTCCAAATGCTGCCCAACCCAACTGGATCCGTCTGTCGGCTTCTTTCTCAAAGTTTTGTCTACTGAGCTGGATGACTTGTTATAAACATAATCCTTCAGAACTTTGAGAAGCGGCCCTTCGAAGTGGATTTGGAATCGTTAAGATGTGCGAATTGTTTATGAATTTTGTCTTGTCCAAATAAATGCCGAAGCCAACCCGCTGAGAGGCTCCATTTCGGCTGGAGAGACTCAGCCAATATGACGATGTCATCGGCAAATCGAAAAAGACGAATATACGCTGAAATAGATAAACCATATGTTGCACGCCAAAATGGAGTCTCCATTTAAGCTATGCAGCATCTGGTCTAACTGTTCCAGCGTCTCTGCCACTATGACGATGTCATCGCCAAATTGAAGATGTGAAATATACTCGCCGTTCACGTTGATACCCAATCCAGTCCAGTCCAGTCCAGCGGACAGCGTCTTGAAGACGTCCTCTGATGCACAATTTTCGGGATATTACATCCCCCTGTTTCACCCCTCTGAGCAGTTGGATGGGGTGATTTTCTGATCCTGGATCTGAACAGTCATCGTGGCAGCGTCTTACAAACATCTCAATGCCATCATGCGCGCGCGCGCTCTCTCTTTCTATCTCTCTCTCGTCTCTCTTCGATGTAGCACCAGTTAATTCGACATCGTTGCAGAAAGGCCAGAACTGCCCACAGTTTGATGGAGTCGAGGGCTTTCTCGTAGTCCGCAAATGCACAGTGACTGGTTGTACTCCGCGGTATTCTGTACAATTTGCCGAACATAGATGTGGTCTATGGTACTGAAGCCTTTTCGAAAACTGCCTCGATCTGGCGGCTGGATCTCGACAAGTCTTTTGGCGAGACGATTCTTGACAACCCTCGACAGCTACAGCATGTATACGTGGTTCAGAAGTGAGATAGGTCTATTAGTTCTTCAGCGAGGATTTGTCACCTTTTAGATGACGGAATTAAAGAGACTAGCTCTGCTAGATCTTTGATTTTATTGTATTTATTTTTTTGGATCGGTTTCTGTTTTTTTTTTGGTTTTTCTGTTTCAATATCTTCATCTGTATAGTCACTTCTTCGATCTTAGTTAGATCTCGTAGTTCTTATCTTTGACATAGTCAGTGTCAGTGGTAGACGGTCCTCCGGGAGGAAAGATTAAGTCCGATGGGACGGCGGATGGCTTGAGCGGGGCACCCGCACCTCGCTCACCCCCGGAGTGAACGCAGCGCGAGAGTCGGCTAACTGCTTTTTACCTAAGTAATGAGGCTTAGCTGCTTTGTAGCTAAGCAAAATTTTTTTTTTTTTACCGTATTCATCAAACAGGCAAGCATTATTTAAAAAAAAAAGTATTGTGGGAATAAAATGCTTAACTAAAATAGCGTTAAGGGCGGGTAACTACAAGCAAGTTAAGTTTTTCACTTAAACTGTTCTTTAAATGCTTAACTATAAAGTAGTTATAGTCCTATAGTGTCTTTATAGTCAAGAAAAATCAGATAACGTACTTGTAGTTAAGTAGAAGGCTAGAAAATAATCATCACATCGGGCAGTTAAGGTATTTTAAAGTACATTAAGCGAAGAAATGTGGGTTAGACGCTTTCAAGTGATGGAATCATCAAAAATTATGTTACTTAACGGCCCAAAAGATCTTCATATCTTTGGAACTATTAATATAACAATAATGTTTCTTAGACAGAAAGATAGAGAATTTTGAACTATATCACAATCTATTAAAAAGTGAAAATTGACCATTTGAGGGTTAACGGCTTTCTAGTTAAAGGACGGCAGATTATTTGGCATGAACAATATACTTAATCCATGTTCTTTATTCCATTGACTCAACCATTGATTTAATAGAAAACTTCTAACCCAACTATTTAAATAAACTAAGGCATCTATGACATTATATCAGCCATGAGGCAATTTCAGTCGTAATTTATTTAAATAAATCACAAATAAAAGTAATAAAATATGTAGTAAAATTGCACACTGAATAATATAAAACATAAACAGCACTTTCAAGTGTACAAATTAAATCTATCATATCTTAATCCTACTAATATTATAAACTAGCTTTTGCTTGTGGCTTCGCCCGCGTTGAGGTTGGAAATTATCCTACGGGAAAGTACTACCGTGGTCAAAAGCATCATACATCCTAACCCTGATCATGATCTACAATGTGCCAAATTTCATCTAAATCTGTACAGCCCTTAAGGCGTGAAAGATAACATACTCAATTTCGCATTATAGTATTTCTTAGATACATAATAAACTAAGTATCGATTTCAAAGTCTGTAAGTTTGATGTTTGTTTGCCTCAACGGCTGATTGGATTTGATTGAAATTTGGCACACTGGTAGACCATGACCTGGAATAAGGCATAGAATACTTTTTATCCACGTAGTTCATTCCTGTGGATTAATTATTCGAAATGATATCGTTTACAAACCTCCACGTGGATGGATCCATAAGCAAAAGCTTGTAGTTTTAAGTGTTTAGGAACATAACAGTATCTAAATTAAACACAGTCATCAATCAACTCAGCCTATCGCAGTCCACCGCTGGACAAAGACCTCTCCCAGCCCACTGCCACTTTAGTTTGCCTACTCTGCAAGCTATGTCTGTAGTTCCGATTCTTTTCCGGATAATTTTATTCCTGATTTTATCCTTCAAAGAGATTCTGAGCGTAGCGGGTCCGCTTCATAGAGCGCTGAGCGGCCTTGAATTTGTGGACCAGCCCGACCGTCAGTGTGCTCGTTTCGGCACCATATGTCATGACTGGCAGGACGCACTGATTGAAGACCTTAGTGTTCAAAAACTTGGTCAAATAATTCTCGTCGCCGAGATAGGCGACGAGAATTATTTGACCAAGTTTATATCAGACTTGACCAAAAAGTTGTTTGAAGTTTTCCAAATGCTGCCCAACCCAACTGGATCCGTCTGTTGGCTTCTTTCTCAAAGTTTTGTCTACTGAGCTGGATGACTTGTTATAAACATAATCCTTCAAAACTTTGAGAAGCGGCCCTTCGAAGTGGATTGGAATCGTTAAGATGTGCGAATTGTATATGAATTTTGTCTTGTCCAAATAAATGCCGAAGCCAACCCGCCGAGAGGCTCCATTTCAGCTGGAGAGACTCAGCCAATATGACGATGTCATCGGCAAAACGAAAAAGACGAATAGACGCTGAAATAGATAAACCATATGTTGAGTCTCCACTTAAGCTATGCAGCATCTGGTCTAACTGTTCCAGCGTCTCTGCCACTACGACGATGTCATCGCCAAATTGAAGATGTGAAATGTACTCGCCGTTCACGTTGATACCCAATCCAGTCCAGTCCAGTCCAGCGGACAGCGTCTTGAAGACGTCCTCTATTGCATGGGTGAACAATTTTCGGGATATTACCCATCCCCCTGTTTCACCCCTCTGAGCAGTTGGATGGGGTGATTTTCTGATCCTGGATCTGAACAGTCATCGTGGCAGCGTCTTACAAACATCTCAATGCCATCACGCGCGCGCGCGCTCTCTCTTTCTCTCTCTCTCGTCTCTCTTCGATATAGCACCAGTTAATTCGACATCGTTGCAGAAAGGTCAGAACTGCCCACAGTTTGATGGAGTCGAAGGCTTTCTCGTAGTCCGCAAATGCACAGTGACTGGTTGTACTCCGCGGTATTCTGTACAATTTGTCGAACATAGATGTGGTCTATGATACTGAAGCCTTTTCGAAAACTGCCTCGATCTGGCGGTTGGATCTCGACAAGTCTTTTGGCGAGACGATTCTTGACAACCCTCGACAGCTGCAGCTTGTATACGTGGTTCAGAAGTGAGATAGGTCTATAGTTCTTCAGCAAGGATTTGTCACCTTTTAGATGACGGAATTAAAGAGACTAGCTCTGCTAGATCTTTGATTTTATTGTATTTATTTTTTTGGATCGTTTTCTGTAGTTTTCGGTTTTTCTGTTTCAATATCTTCATTTGTATCATCACTTCTTCGATCTTAGTTAGATCTCGTAGTTCTTATCTTTGACATAGTCAGTGTCAGTGGTAGACGGTCCTCCGGGAGGAAAGATTAAGTCCGACGGGACAGCGGATGGCTTGAGCGGGGAACCGACACCTCGCTCACCCCCGGAGTGAACGCAGCGCGAGAGTCGGCTAACTGCTTTTTACCTAAGTAATGAGGCTTAGCTGCTTTGTAGCCAAGCAAAATTATATATTTTTTATACCGTATTCATCAAACAGGCAAGCATTATTTTCAAAAAAAGTATTGTGGGAATAAAATGCTTAACTAAAATAGCGTCAAGGGCGGGTAACTACAAGCAAGTTAAGTTTTTCACTTAAACTGTTCTTTAAATGCTTAACTATAAAGTAGTTATAGTCCTGTAGTGTCTTTATAGTCAAGAAAAATCAGATAACGTACTTGTAGTTAAGTAGAAGGCTAGAAAATAATCATCACATCGGGCAGTTAAGGTATTTTGAAGTACATTAAGCGAAGAAATGTGGGTTAGACGCTTTCAAGTGATGGAATCATCAAAAATTATGTTACTTAACGGCCCAAGAGATCTTCATATCTTTGGAACTATTAATATTATAATAATGTTACTTAGACAGAAAGATAGAGAATTTTGAACTCTATCACAATCTATTAAAAAGTGAAAATTGACCATTTGAGGGTTAACGGCTTTCTAGTTAAAGGACGGCAGTTGTACGGTCCGACTCGCACTTGGCCGCTTTTTTATTATTGTTCAGGGGCATTAAAACTGGAAAAATGCTAGAAGATGTCCTGTTATTTTGGCATGAGGGAAATTCCAAAGTTTTCAAAACAATTGCATAAATCCGCATACAGGTTCTTAAACACGATTCTTTGTTGTATTCTAAGTAAAATAAAATTTTTAAGAAAAGAGTGATTATTTTTCAACAGGTAGGTATTTTATCCCTGGCAACCATAGATTTTACGAGTAATTTAGATTGTGAGTTTAAAAGTGATCATAAAAAGCCTATAGAATTGTGAGACGATTAATATTTCAATAAAAAATCTTTTTAACATCAGTAAAACCTTTTTATTAAAAAAGTCATTTTACATTTTGATTAGTAGTTAAAAACTTGAATACTGATTGAGTTCGGGATTCTATAGGAATTAATGTACTTAATTATACCTAGGCATATTAGCAATAAACCCTTTAATAATACAACCCTTTATTACCGATTACTTCAAGCACATAAATGTACAGAAGCTGACTTGATGCCATAGGCATATTCCCTTTTTTTTTTTTTTTTGCTGATGGGAAATCATCAAATGACTCCTCCCGCTCTGGGTGGAGCGGAAGGGAGTGTCAGACTCTTACTGACTAAAACCCACCCGTGTTCCTTCCTTAGCCCTTTATGTTCCGGGCCAGCGGTAACCCTTTCGGACAATCCCGCTGACCCGGCAGGCTTCGGCCCTAAGGGGCCCCTCCCGGATGCTGACATCTCTTTGAGGCGCGCGTGGAACACGTACGCGCCGTCCGGCACGGGCCTGGTCCTGATCGGGCGGTAGGCTACCCATTACTCTCCGCCCGCAGGCCCGCGCCTACGGTGGCCGAGAGTCGTCACGCGGCTCCCGACGCCCGGAGCGTCTCCCGCGGCGGCTGGGACGGGAGGCTCTCTCCCTGAGCCGTCCCGCCACCTCCTTCGCTAGCATGACTGCTTCGCAGAAGGAGGTGACTGCCTCCCACTCCCTCTCGCCCCGGACCATGGCTTGCACCAGGGCCGGACGCGAGAGGTCGCCGTCCTGCCAATCGCCTCTACGAGGACACGGCGGTGCTCCGCCCAAGCGGGGCAGACCTCCTCCGTGTGCTCCACCGTGTCCTCTGGGCGATCCTGGCAATGGTGACACCCGCGCGTTTCCTCCAGCCTGATGATGTGCAGGAACCTCCCGAAACTTCCGTGACCGGTGAGGACCTGCGTCAGGCGGTAGGTGAGGGCGCCGTGGCGCCTCTCTAGCCACTCCTCAAAGAGGGGTCTTATCGCCGCTATCGCGGCGTGCCCTGCGCTGGGTTGCGACAGTCGCTCTTTCCATGCCGCCATGAGATCGCGCCGGAGATCCGTCCGCTCCGCAGCGATAGGCATATTCCCTTAATTCATATTCAAAGCCAGTACAACGTTTTTAGGGTTCCGTAGCCTAATGGCAAAAACGGAACCCTTATAGATTCGTCATGTCTGTCTGTCTGTCTGTCTGTCCGTCTGTCTGTCTGTCTGTCTGTCCGTCCGTATGTCACAGCCACTTTTCTCCGAAACTATAAGAACTATACTGTTGAAATTTGGTAAGTAGATGTATTCTGTGAACCGCATTAAGAATTTCACACAAAAATAGAAAAAAAACAATAAATTTTAGGGTTCCCCATACTTAGAACCGAAACTCAAAAATTTTTTTTTCATCAAACCCATATGTGTGGGGTATCTATGGGTAGGTCTTCAAAAATGATGTTGAGGTTTCTAATATCATTTTTTTCTAAACTGAACAGTTAGCGCGAGAGACACTTCCAAAGTCGTAAAATGTGTGTCCCCCCCCCTGTAACTTCTAAAATAAGAGAATGATAAAACTAAAAAAAATATATGATGTACATTACCATGTAAACTACCACCGAAAATTGGTTTGAACGAGATCTAGTAAGTAGTTTTTTTTAATACGTCATAAATCGTAAACCACAATTTACCATTCATTCAATCAACTCAAAAATAAAAAAAAACATTTAATTTCATAAACATAAACCTTATGCATAAACCTTATGCATAAACCCGGATGTTACGGAACCCTCGGTGCGCGAGTCCGACTCGCTCTTGCCCGGTTTTTAAAGTGATAATTCTATTTTAACGATTATCCTCTACACATTTTAGTAATTAATTTCACACACATACCTTCAGAATATAACCCTTCAGGCTTTTATTTACTTTTTAACGAAGATACTTTAAATAATCAAAAATAAAATATGCCACAGATTAAAATAAAAACAAAGTGAAAGCATTTATTTCAAGTAGTTTCGAAGGCACTTTGGAACGTCATTTACAAGAAAATAGAATTGATTCCAGGCATCGCTTCCAAAAGATAGTTTTGTATGGAGAAGAATGAGCAAGAAACTCAATAGTTACCCTTTTATTTTGTACAGACGCTAGCACATCAAGATACCCTAAACTGTAAAATTTTCTCAATCAACTTTGAACCATATGCTTTAGCGATAAAGTTTAAAATCTATTAAGAAATTTGACAGATTGTAGTAAGTTGATGTGCTGGCGTCTCTACATACATACATAAATTCGTGAGGAAACCGGCATGACCTAGAACCAGAAATTCGAAAACATGTCTTCTATAAACAAGTTGTAGATTACGGCCCACTGCCTCTCACTGAGGTTCGTGTACCAGCAGCATTATAGGCTGATTAATCTAATGCTAATTACGAGCATAATTATATGTGAAGAGGATGTACCTAAAATTAAACGAGTTTGAGAAGGGTTATCCAAAACCAACTACAGTTTTAGATTTCCTAACCCTTTACAAAATACCGCCTCCTTTCCTTCGAACTCAAACTCAAACCCGACACAATACCACGACGCCGTCACGTCCGTCCACGGCGCCTCTCAGCTAATCTCACTTTATGAAGAAGTTCCTCGCATTCTTCAGGAAATTGTATCACAGCGTCGCATGACGGCATCCCTCCCACGTGGGCTCGCTGTGGACTGGACTGGACCTAGTTACGTCTTACTAAAAAATAAAATTGCTTATTTTTTACTGAAAAGGGCATGCTTTATGTTTGGAAATTGCAAGAATTTTTGATATTGTCAAATGTTGTGACTCTGTAATTATAAGTATTACGCATTGTGTATATGACATATCTCGGACCCTGGAGTTCCGGGCCTTAGGAAGGCGAACGTGAGGCCGAAGCCAACTCGCACAGACCCGTTAGACGCTTTCAATGAAATAAAACACCAAACAACGATTATTCCTGTACGCACTCAAGTGCATCCAAAGACTACCCCAGCCAGGGGGTGATTTGCAAACTCAATAATGATCCCTCGGAAACGGTCGCTAGCACATGGTGACGTAGTGGCAAGGTGGCAACATATGTATCCTGAGGTACTTGAAGAGAGGTGAGGTTCCACGACTATCATGACAATCCCGAAAGTACGGCCAAGATCCCTAACAGCATCTTACTGGAATACTTCCTTCCTCCGAGCACGTCTATTCTTGCTAAATTATCCTTTCTTAGGCTCGCGTGGCTGATCGACAGACAGCCACGCGAGCCTAAGAAGACACACAGACGGGGCCTGAGTCCCAGACAGCATTACAAATGTTACCAATACGCTAATCAAGTTATCATCTCCACTACTTAGCTTCATTATTAGTAACACTGATTAAAGCGATTTTATTTTGACCTTAAATAATAAATTGCCGGCACATTAGTGTATTTTTCTATGCATTTTTCTTATATATTATTTTACCATCCTCCTTATTTTGGTGGTCTGAATGATTTCTAAAAGTTTGTCCAACTATTTTAATGGGACCTTATATATTTATAACAACAGCATACATGAGTGTACCAACATATTGTTACTCATTAATCTAAATTAACATAATTCCTTTATCTACAACACGTTATAGTTTTTATAACATTATTACATAAACATAATTACCGCAGTTCCACGTGCCAGGTTATCACTATGTTATAATAACATTGGTGTGAACTCAAATATTATTATGAGCTCGAAAAATAACAATACACTAGAGTAGTATTATTGTTTGATGTAATACAAATAGTGCCTCGTGGCTAAATTGTTAGCATGTTAGTTAATTTGTTTTAGGTCAGTCATGTTCATGACATAAATATCTGGCTTCACTTTGTAATGTTATCTACACTATCTATATATATAAAAGAAAGTCGTGTTAGTTACACTATTTATAACTCAAGAACGGCTGAACCGATTTGGCTGAAAATTGGTGGGGAGGTAGCTTTGTACCAGGAAAAGGACATAGGATACTTTTAATCATTTTTTTAATGTATTGGAGTAGGGTAGGAATAGGGTAGGAGTAGGGTAGAAGTAGGTTAGGGTAGGGTAGCAGTAGGGTAGGAGTAGTGTAGGAGTAGTGTAGGAGTAGGGTAGGAGTAGGGTAGGAGTAGGTAGGAGTAGTGTAGGAGTAGAGCAGGAGTAGGGTGGGAGTAGGGTAGGAGTAGGTAGGAGTAGGTAGGAGTAGGTAGGAGTAGTGTAGGAGTAGAGCAGGAGTAGGGTAGGAGTAGGGTAGAAGTAGGTAGGAGTAGTGTAGGAGTAGAGCAGGAGTAGGGTAGGGGTAGGGTAGGGTAAGGAGTAGGACACTACGCGAACGAAGTAGCGCCGGGCAGATAGAAATTATTTATATGGCAAAACAACGTTTGCTTGGTCAGCTATTAATAATATTATAAAGAGGAAAGATTTGATTGTATGTTTGTATTCAATAGGCTTCGAAACTACTGAACAGATTTGAAAATATCTTTCTGTGTTAGATATCTCATTTATCAAGGAAGGCTATAGGCTATATAACATCACTCTACAACCAATAGGAGCGGAGCATCAAAGAAAAATGTTGAAAAACGGGAAAAATCATTCCTTTGAGAGCTTCCGTTGCGTATGCTGCGTAAACGGTTAAAGTTACGCAAAAATCATGTATGACAGATTTGTTCAGTAATCAGATTTGTTCTAAAATAAAATAATGCATTATTTGCGAAGGTGTTTTAATAGACATGATATTAATCCTTATCCAAACAAATACGTTATTCATTATAAGTATTTAATTTTGAACAAAATTGCCCTTGACATCATCATCATCATCACATCACTTCAGCCGAAAGACGTTCACTGCTGGAAATAGGCCTCCCCCAAAGGAGGGGTTTGCCATAATCGCCACGCTTGGCAGGCGGGTTGGCGATCGCAGTATGGTATGGTGGTGGAATGCATAGAGAACGCTGCTGCCCATTCTCCGGTACGACCCTTAGTCGCCTTTTACGACACCCACGGGAAGTATGGGGTGGTGCTATTCTTTAAGTCCGGCACCACACAGACATCTTCCTTGACATCATTTGATTTCAATTAATATCTCAGGAGATATCATATCTATATACATATAATAAAATTGTAGAAAAGTGGTGTCTGTACAATGGAAATATATTAAAAAAAAGTAGCAGGGGTTGTTATTATATCGATGCCGAACCCGAAAATGTAATTAAATTTTTTTTTGTCTGTTTATCTGTTTGTCTGTTTGTCTGCTGTGTTTGTGCACGCTAATATCAGAAACGGCTTATTCGATTTAGATGCGGTTTTCACTAATATATTGTAGTAAGCTTCACTTAACATTTAGTGTTTATTTCATGTCAATCGGTTCATAAATAAAAAAGTTATGTCAATTTAAAGAATCACGGCGAACATTTGTTAAGGTATTCTATCAGAGTACGTAAACGCCTCGCGCCTGCGCGTCCGTGGCTATATATACAAGGTGTAACGGAAAGGGGGTATCAACCCTGAAGGAGGTGAATGAAGATGAAAAAAAAAATTTGGACCTCCCATAGTAATAGCACATCAATGATTTACTATTACTATGGGAGGTCCAAATTTTTTTTCATATTTCGACCTATGTTCTTTGGGGAAATTTGTTCAGTTTCATGAGCACATTCACCTCCTTCAGGGTTGATACCCCCTTTCCGTTACACCTTGTATAAAGCGCGCTGAGAGCCGCGCCGCTGCCATAATTCCGATCCAGCCTGTCCCTTGCTGCCCTCTCCCAGCGACGCCCTAAGCCGAGGTCCGTACCCCACAGGGGGTGCCCTTAGCGTGTAGTCGCTTAGTTTTTAAGTTTATATTGTGTAGTTAAGTTGTGTATTGGTGTTGAGGGGCCCGTGGCTAAATAATAACAGCCGCACAGGTCGATCGATCAGGTTAAGCTACGCTTGCCGCGGATGGTCTGTGGATGGGTGACCATCTTTACATACCGAGACCCCTCCGTGCCTCGGAAAGCACGTTAAGCCGTTGGTCCCGGCTGTCATTTGTGGATCTTTGACAGTCGTTACGGGTAGTCAGAAGCCCGAAAGTCTGACAACCAGTCTTACCAAGGGGTATCGTATTACCCAGTAACTGGGTTGTGGAGGTCAGATAGGCAGTCGCTCCATGTAAAATACTGGTATTCAGCTGCATCCGGTTAGACTGGAAGCCGACCCCAACATAGTTGGGAAAAGGCTAGGCAGATGATGAGTTAAGTTGTGTATTATGCCCTGGCTGGAGGCCTTAATTTATTGAGGCATCCACAGGAAAGCCAGGTTAAGCAGTCGACAACCCCTCAGGTTGAACTGCGAGATGACCATTTCAAAAGAAAACGCGCCGCTGCCATAAGGATTCAGTTATTCGTAGCGAACGCACGTATCCTGGAGAGTATAGGCGAATAGTTGGATTCGATTATTGCGATTCACTTGAATACTGACTGTTTGCATATTTCATTTATTTATATTTTAGGGTCTGTAGGTTAGGTTCTTTTTCTTAATTTTCTTTAAAATTCTGTAAGTATTTGGTATAGGTTAGGCGGTTCTTTCCTTGATTATTGGGTATTTACTTATCTTATGCCTTTACAAAAAAAAATAATAAGGTTTAGGCCAATCACATGTAAAAATTTAGAGAAATTAAATAATTCTTTGGCTAGTAAATTATGCGTTCAGAGTTTTAATAATCAATGTGACCCAAATGAGTTATACGCCGAGTTCTTTTCACTATTAAAAACTCAATTTAATGACACTTTCCCACTACAGACTAAAAGTATTTACACAAAGTTCTTATTTAGTGATTGGGCGACTCCAGGTATTCGTAAAAGCAGGGAAACCCTTTTTGAACTTTATGGCCTGAAGCATCATATGAATAACACAAGCTTTCATCAGTATGTTGCAACATATTCTAAGACTTTCAAAAGTGTATGCAAAACAGCTAAAGCTCTTTATATTAGCAATAAAATAAAATCAGCTGATGATAAAATAAAAACTACCTGGCAAATAATAAATAGTGAAACAGGTAGGAAAAAACAATGTAATACTGAATTTAATTTAGAGACTGCACATGGCCCCATCAATTCAGATGTAGAAATTGCTCAGGAATTCGAAAACTTTTTTGCTAATATTCCCATTAAAACTACTGAAACTTTAAATTCCTCACCCGCGCTTTCTGCTAACTTACTTAGAAAGAATGTTAAGGCATGCCCTTCGGAGTTTAGGTTTCAGCATACAAACCCCCAGGCTGTTATAAAAGCTTTTAAAGATCTTAAAATTAAATCAACAGAAGATCTCTGGGGAATGTCTGTAAAAGTTTGTAGATCTATCATCGAAACGATTGCGCCCTATTTAGCTTTCATATTTAACATCAGTGTAGACCAAGGAGTCTTTCCGGATCTCATGAAACACAGTAAAGTTGTTCCTTTATTCAAATCCGGTGATAGTAAAGAACCCAACAATTATAGGCCTGTGTCGATTCTGCCAGTTCTCAGTAAGGTGTTTGAAAAGTTGATGCTCAATCAAATGTTATGACACTTTAATAAAAATTCCATCTTTCATGAACAACAGTACGGTTTCACCAAAGGGCGTTGTACCACTGACGCCGGTGTCACCCTAATAAAGAACATTTTCAACGCCTGGGAGGAAGCACATGATGCCATTGGAATCTTTTGCGACCTCTCTAAGGCGTTCGATTGCGTAAACCATGAGACACTTTTGCTGAAACTTGAGCACTATGGGATTAGGAATTTAGCTCTTGATTTACTAAGGTCATACCTAAAAGACAGAAAGCTTAAAGTTCAAGTACACGGCGTAAACTCATTAGGGTCTGAAATGGCAATGGGCGTTCCTCAAGGTTCGATATTGGGTCCATTCCTCTTCTTAGTTTACATTAATGATTTACCCCAATTACTTCAAAATCAACCGAAGATGGTGTTATTTGCAGATGACACCTCATTGATCTTTAAGATAGACAGACGTGCACAAAGTCTTGACGACGTGAATAACTCTATTCTTCAGGTCCATGATTGGTTTACGGTAAATAATCTGGTACTAAATGAAAAGAAAACCAAATGCATTAGATTTAAATTACCTAATGTTAGAAGTAGCGAATGTGACATCATACTGAATGGAGAAAAACTAGATTTTGTTGATCAAACGGTTTTTCTGGGAATCACGCTAGACGAGAAATTACAATGGGGACCTCACATAACATCTCTTGCGGGGCGGCTTAGCTCGGCCGCTTATGCTGTTAGAAAGATAAGACAGTTAACTGACGTAGAAACCGCGCGTTTAGTCTATTTTAGCTACTTTCACAGCATTATGTCGTACGGCATTTTACTATGGGGTCGAGCTGCTGACATTGAATCCATCTTTATTTTGCAAAAGAGAGCTGTCAGAGCCATTTATAATCTACGTCGCCGCGAATCTCTCAGGGAACTTTTTAAAAGGATTAATATTATGACGGTACCTTGCCAATTCATTTATGAAAATATTATGTATGTAAGAAAAAATCTACATCTTTTTAATAAAATAAGCGATAGACATAATTTTAACACTAGAAATAAAGATAAAATACATCAACCATTTTTCAGATTAGCCAAAGTACATACATCTTTTATGGGGTACTGTGTTAAATGTTACAATAAAATACCTAATGATATATTGCAATTAAATGAAAGAAAATTTAAAACTCACATTAAACGTACACTTTGTAAACAGGCGTACTATAAGTTAGAAGATTATATCCAAGATAAGAACGCTTGGAAACATGCTGGTCCTGCTCCATAGGACAATCTAGAGTCAAGACAAAATCAAACTGGTTGCTAATTTAATTGCAAAATGTATTCTTTGTTCTTCTTTTTTTTTTTTTTTTACATTGATTTACATTCTGTAATTACTTTAACTCACACCCTGACTTATTACTATTATTATTATTATTTTTTAATGACAATCGTTTATTTTTACCATGCTTGTAAATATGTGAGCACCATGTATCTATCAGATAATTAATTTATATGTTATGGTTTCATTTTTAATTCTTTTACCTATTGTGGTACAGTAATTTTATTTTAGGTGCATCGTCTTCACATATATATTATATAATTAATGTACATGCAAAATATTGTAAAACATTTTAAAAGAGTAACGGTGGAGTTTCTTGCCCATTCTTCTCCATACGAAATCTACCTTTTGGAATGGGCGACTAGAATCAATTCTATATTAGTAATTTTTGACGTTCAAAAGTGCCTGTTAAGTGCCTATTTGAAATAAATGCTTTGACTTTGACTTTGACTTTGACTTAATTTTTATTTAGGGTTTTGTAAATAAATATTGTAAGCATTTATTATTGGTTAGGCATTTCTTTCCCTAATTTTCGGTATACTTATCTTAATTTGTATTTAGGGTTTGTATATAAATATTATAAGTATTTAGTATAGGTTAGGCATTTCTTTTCTTGATTTTCTTTATTAAGTATAAGTTCATTAGCTTAGGTTAGTAATTATTTTTTCTAGCAATTCTTTTGTTTTATAAAGTTAGTACGTTTGTCTGCGTAGAAGAACAGCACCACCCCTTACTTCCCATGGGTGTCGTAAAAGGCGACTAAGGG
The DNA here is from genome assembly GCA_916614155.1 of Mesoligia furuncula. Classification (NCBI taxonomy): domain Eukaryota; kingdom Metazoa; phylum Arthropoda; class Insecta; order Lepidoptera; family Noctuidae; genus Mesoligia; species Mesoligia furuncula. The sequence continues at coordinate 1,129,736 of OU744792.1, forward strand.
TCTCACCGGAGAATGGGTAGCAGCGTTCTCAATGCATTCCACCACCATACCATACTGCGATCGCCAACCCGCCTGCCAAGCGTGGCGATTATGGCAAACCCCCCCAAAATTGGGGGAGGCCTATGTCCAGCAGTGGACGTCTATCTGCTGAAATGATGATGATAATGACGTTTGGTTTACACGTCTTAACACTTATTACTTAAACTGTGATAATTTTAGACTGTATAATAATCTGTAAGTATTTATAATTTAATTGTTTACGATAGTACGTGTTTACTAAATACCTGTGTGTTAAGTAGTAAGTACTATTTTATTGTAAGAATGCCTCGAAGAAGATCCAACCTCTCCCAATGTAGCAGAAATGCTAAAAGGATGAGATTAGTTCGATCACAGGAATCTGAGGAAGGTCGTGAGGCAAAAGGCTCTCTGCACCAGGCTAGGTTTCGTGCTGCAGAAACTTCGACTCAGCGAGAATCTCGACTGAGTTTAAATCGTTCTCGAATGATGGCAACTCGAAATAGGGAAAACGGGGAACAACGAAAGGCACGTTTATCTGTCGATCGCGAAGCTCACGCGCTATCGCGTGAGTCTGAGACTTTTGCTGTCAGGGAAATCCGCCTGAGCTCCCAGAGAGTACGGACAACAAATGCTCGATTCCAGGAGACACAGGACGAACGGGAAATACGTCTCACTGCCGATCGTGAAGCTCATACACTATCGCGTGAGTCTGAGACTTTCACTGATAGGGAAATTCGTCTAAGTTCTCAGAGGGTTCGGACAGCAAATGTTCGGTCTCAGGAAACACAGGAAGAACGAGAAATACGTCTCACTGCCGATCGTGAAGCTCAAGCACTAGAGTCTGAGACTTTCACTGAAATTCGCCTGACTTCTCAGAGGGTTCGGACAGCAAATGCCCGGTCTGTAGACGGTATATGTAATTCAAAATATGCTGCCCGAAAAGTCACTATTCCACGCGGACGAAGTCGCGGGCACAGCTAGTTTTTAAAATAAGACTAATAATAAAGCAGAAGAGTTTGTTTGTTTGAAAGCTAATCTCTAGAACTATTGGTCGGATTTATAAAAATCTTTTTGAATTTGATAGCCCAATTCTTGAGGAAGGCTATAGGCTGTTAAACATCACGCTAGGACCCTTAGGAGTTGCGCAAAAAGAGAAAAAAGTCAGAGGTTTTCAGTAAGCAAAAACGAAGTAATAGCGCAGGTGATGCGATGGGTCGGGGGAACAAAAAATTTCACGCGAACGAAGTCGCGGGCAGAAGCTATAGATTATAAAAATCGTAAATATTAATTTTCGAAAACTACCTTTCAAGGGGAGGTGGAGAGGGTGTTTAATTTTTTTGAGGACAGCACGAAACCCACACGGACGAAGAATTAGTCATATTATGCAAGTTTTAAATAATTAATTAGAAAACCATAATTAATCAGTTCTTTCCACACAAGAGTGACACCACTGCAGCAAACGCCTGAATATTCTTCAAGAATACTCGATTTTCTTTAACACACACCGCTTTGAAATGAACACATTCTTTATCAAACATACGGAGCAAATAACTGAGCCAGTTCACTATACAAATCTGAGCCGGAATCTGGTCTCGTTGGACCAATGTTTGCTGTACAAACGCAGACCGACTGTAACGCGCGGTTTTACCAATTTATATTCAACAATAATATTTGCTCAAATGTTGGATGTTTGGATTAAGTCGTCTCAGATTTTTGTAAACGAGGTGTTTTTTATGATGTGTGAAACATTGGAAATGATTGAGAAAGGAGCAACAAAAGTTTTGGTACATTCTAGGTCCTGTTAGTATAACCTAATAAATTGCATATAATAGCTACAAAGTACCATACATCGGTGTTTTACGTTACTATAACAACATGCACAAAAGTACAGGAAATCGAGCATATAAATTCTTTGAATGAGCACCATTCCGAATAATTCCCTAGATACCGTACACTTAAGCCCGGACCATTGGAATTCTAGAAACGTGCAAGATTTTAACGGCGTTTGAATCTCCTTGCAACCTTCCTGCAAGCAAACCTGCTTAGAGCTTAGAGCTACGACTGAGAGTTATGTTGGGATTGTGCAAGTATTTTCTTCCGAGCTAATTTGCAAATAAAAGTCAACTGTTTGGGATAAAAAGCTGCTGCAATCCATTGCCAAGTTCCCAATCGTATAAGATTTTCTAAGTGAAATTTTTCAAGATATGCACTGTACACTATGCACTTTGAATTTGAAGTGATTTTAATCAAATAATTATGTTTCTCTTGTTCATGCATTATTCTGTATACCTGCTATTATCTTTCTCCTATACTCATTTCCAATTTATTAGGGGTCGGCGCAATATTTTGTCTTTCAACAGGTTTGTTATACATCATATCAGAAAGAGCCATATCATTCTCCATACAATCCACATCTGTTCTTTGGTATTTTATTTTTTATTGCACACCGCTTTTGACCTCAATCACGCCTGAAGAAATGCAAGTAATGAGGTCTATGATGGAACGTACATGCATAGAAGATGCCTATTCACTCTTGCTTTGAAAGCAGATGGCTTATATGTGGAAGGGAGACGCAGACGCTGGCAGAGAGTTCCACACTTTCGATATACCTATAAGAAGGAGAAGCGCCGAGTTCTACTGGTCGGAATATCAACCAAGTGTGGATGGTACCCTACAGTACGTCCAGAAGTACTGTAGGGTATTATCCACACTTGGTTGATATTCAAGAAAAAAGTTTTAGTTTTAGTTTTTAAGAAAGTAGCAGTAGTAGTAAGAAAGCACCCTCGCCCTTTTATTACCGGACTATCAGTAGTCCGGTTGTAAAAGGTTGATGTTAGTACTTTCTTTACTCTTACAACCATCCACATTCATACACGAAACCTAGGACCGTACACAATAAACGTAAAATCCAACAAAGAGAACAGATCTAAACAATAACCGCGGAACTAGCGCGCGAAGTTGGTTTCATTTGAAAGTTTTCCGTTTTTCAAGCATACAGCATACAGCCCCAAGTGGGGTGACCTACTCTCTTCAATTCGCGATACGGAACTTTTTTCATCAATAGGTTCGCGACGGAAACGAATATATGTAGTTGAGTTGACGCACAAGCTACTGTATTTTCACTTGAATGATTATGTTCTTTGGTTGCTTCGCGTGGTTTTGTAGATCTTTGTTATATTTTTTGCTTTACTTGTTCTGTAATATTGTTTCGATGAAGGTCAGGTCAAACTTATTTCAGAGGTCTTTTCTTTATATACATCAGAATGCTTTTCAGGATAAAATAAACCACATCTTTTTTTTTCCTCGGGTAACCTACAGTTGTTGCAATCGGAAATGAACAATTTCATGTACCTACCTGTGCCAATCCATAAGTATCCTAAGCGTGATTTTATGTTCTTTGTTCCAATATTGTTGGTACATCATAGAAAATTATTGTTGAGTAAATAAAATTGACACCCTACTTCAATGTGCCATTTCATACAACAGACGGTCATGATAGTTGCGATTTTAATATACTCGTAGGTATGAACAATAATTTGACATGGTAGTATATTATTTCTTCTGACTTTATATAGAAAACGGAATTAGTCCATCATCCACCTGTATGCAAGAATACAAGTAAAACAACCAAGTAGTGTACCTACAAAAGGGGATGTTAGCATTTCTTAGAAGGGTTGTTGAAGAAGGCCCACCTTACGTAATCTTTATTCAAATATTGATGTTATTACTAAAGACATTCGGCAAAAACAGGAAAAATTTAACAGAAAAAATAAAACCTTTTCTACCTTTCTGAGGTTCTAAGTGCCCTTAGCCAAAGTAAAAAGTGTGATCCTTACCTTTGAAGTTTTCTCCTGGCCGTTATGTTTTCGAAGAGATAAGCCTGGGATATTAATAATGACTTTGGGGGAAGATGGCATGGAATACCCGGATAAGAATGATGCTCGTTATCGACTGAAAAATAAGGTATTAACATATTTTTCTCCAAGGCCAGTAGCAAATCGAAAATTCCCTGGGTTTTGCAGGTTTTCTATAGACGAGAATAATTTAAATACTTTCCTTCCTTGAAATATGTAAATTATCGTCGGTTGCTGGCCTACCTTTGGCCTCGGGAACAACACAGCTCCAAACTTCGTAAACTCGTAACAGAATGATGATGTAATTCTAATAGTTTTAATTTGTTAGTTGTTTAACTTACCGACCTACTTACTATAAACACTGAATTCGTAGATAAACTTGATAAATTGTGTGTAAATAATTGATTTCCGTTCACGGAATTTAAACAGTCCATATTTTAACAGAAGCCAAAAGTCAAAGTCAAAGTCAAAGCATTTATTTCAATTAAACCATTAACAGGCACTTTTGAATTGTCAAGAAGTCGGTCAGTCAGAAAATATGAAGCTAGTTGCCCATTCCAAAGCGTAGGTACCTATGGAGAAGAACGGGCAAGAAACTCCATGGACACTCTTTTTAAATTATGTTTTACAAAAATATTAGTACATCATTACTTTTGAATTTAAAATTATATAATGTGAGAACGATGTAATAAATAAAAAAAAGACGTAAAACGTTAAAAGCGTCAAGAGTACAACAAATAGTACTTAACAAAACAACAATCAAAAATAAAATAATTAAAAATAAACCGAGGCAGCTAAGAGATGACCAGCCCCAACTGACGGCGCCCGTTCACGAACATGACGCATAGATCAGCACCATTCAGCTCAACCATTTTGAAGCGAGCTAAATGATCCAACACACACGCCACCGTCAGCGAGACAATTGAGTGAGCATGACATACTATCAGCCGCCAGGGCACATTCAAGTCAATGAAAGACATATTAATACTCGGTAAATGGTAGCTATAGGGTACATAGAACTCACATCTGTGCTATGCAATTATACAATACAAAGGAAACTGAGTCTATACAATGCAAAGATAGTCTTACAATCTTCGACAGCTCCAACAGTATCTTCAAGTGTTAATCAATTAGTTGTGGTTGTGGAGCAGGACCAGCATTGAGCCAGGCGTTCCTATCAGTGATGTAATCCCCTAACTTATAATATGCCTGACTGCATAGTGTGCGTTTTATACAAGACTTGAATTTTGTCTCATTCAGTTGAAGAATGTGGGGAGGTATTTTATTATAACATTTTAAACAGTACCCCATAAAAGATGAATCTACTTTAGCCAGTCTGAAGCCTGGTTGAACCAAAAGGTCCCTATTTCTAGTACTATAATTATGTCTATCACCTCTTTTACTAAAAAGATGTAAATTTTTCCTTACATACATGATGTTTTCATAGATATATTGACAAGGCACCGTCATGATGTTAATTTCCTTAAAAAGTTCCCTCAGAGAATCGCGTCTGCGGAGATTATATATGGCTCTGATGGCTCTTTTCTGCAGAATAAAAATAGAATCGATGTCTGCAGCTCGTCCCCAAAGCAAAATACCGTAAGACATGATACTATGAAAGTAACTAAAATAGACTAGTCTCGCGGTATCTACATCAGTAAATTGACGGATTTTTCTGACAGCATAAGCTGCTGAACTTAGCCGTCCTGCAAGAGTTGTTAAATGAGGACCCCATTGTAGCCTTGAGTCGAGCGTGATCCCTAGGAAAACAGTTTTATCGACGAATTCTAGTTTCTCTTGATTCAATATTATCTCACAATCACTACCCTTGACATTTGGTAAAGAAAATCTTATGCACTTAGTTTTATTTCCATTTAATACTAAATTATTAGCAGTGAACCAATTTTGGACCTGCAGTAGGGCATTATTTACGTCGTCAAAATTTGTAGCACGTCTATTTACCTTAAAAATTAAGGAAGTGTCATCAGCAAATAACACCATTTGTGGTTGATTTTTTAATAAAGCTTTAAGCTCTCGATCATTAAACGACAAGTAATTAATTAAGTACATTTGACTAAATGTGCAGAATATGATTAGGGGGGTTCCTTTTGACTACATACAAAACAAGTTGATCAATTCTAAAACATACATTTCAGATTTCTGCAAACAATAAACATATCATAAAATAACAGAGGGCTTAAAGTTGGGGAGGTTGGGTATATTTTTATGATCCCCAACCTCTCCAACTTTTAATTCTACTCAATTTTATATACATATAAAAACCGGGCAAGAGCGAGTCGGACTCGCGCACCGAGGGTTCCGTAACATCCGGGTTTATAATAATAATAATAATTTTTATTGCAGACATAGAAATCCATAAAGTGTTAGTAAGAATACAAAATACTTATTGCCTAGTGTTAGTAAAAATCAACCTCTGCATAAACTTCTGAGTAATCGGAGAGCCGAAGCTCTCAGCTACAGTTTTCAGGATGCTGTTCCGACTGTCCCTCACTCTCCTCAGTAGCGACGCAGTTTTTTTGCGTAAAATCGCATGGAAACCGTCAGTGTGGGCTTGCGCGAACATTTCCGACGCGCTACAGTAACGAGGTAGTCTTAACAACATCCTGAAAGCATTATTATATTGGACGCGCAGGACATCCAGCGATCTCTTAGTACAATTGACCCACAGACTGCCCGTGTACAGACTTTGGCAATAAGCCTTGAAAAGTGTTATTTTTACTTGATCTGTACACCGTGCAAATCTGCGAGCCAACATATTACTCCGGACCGCAAGAGCCCTGCGCTCCCTCTCAATGTCTACATCGTCCCTGAGATCAACGGTAAGAAGATGCCCTAGGTATTTAAAAGTTGACACCCTATTAATAGATGAACCGTTCAATACCAGCTCAGGTCCCATTCCACGGTGTTTGCCGCTGACCTCAAAGACCATGTATTCACATTTTTTTACATTGTAAACTAATCCATGTGCGGCAGCGTAAGCCTCGCACGTTTTAAGCAGCTCTCTGATTGCTCCCGCCGACGGCCCAAGCAACACCATGTCATCTGCGTAGCTGATGTTGTTTATTCTAACCCCATCAACACTGCATCCGACACGCATGTTGCTCAGTGCGACTAACAGGTCATCCACGTAGAGGTTGAAGAGTCTGGGAGACGTCAGACCACCCTGTCTCACCCCGCACTCCAACCTATACGGCTCAGAGACTGTATCATCCCATTTCACAAGATTAACTTGGTTACCATACCAATACTGGAATAGCCCACATATTTCCGCGGGTATACCCCTGTCTCCCATCTTTCTCCATAGCTTATCATATGAGACAAGATCGAACGCCTTGGAGAGATCAAGGAAACAGGCGTACACCGGCGTACCGCGATCTTTATAATATTGAACGGTGTGCTTGAGGCTTAAAATAGCACTTTCAGTTGATAGTCCGGGGCGAAACCCAAACTGTGCATCATGAAGATGTATATACTTACTTAAGCAAGAATCAAGCACACCATCCAACACCTTTGCTATTACAGTCGCAAGCGAAATGGGACGATAATTACCCTTGTCCGCAATGTCACCTGTCCTGTTTTTCACAATGGGAACCACGATGGTCTTCATTAGATTCGCCGGTAGGTACGCGTGACTAATGCACATTGTGAAAAACAAAGACAGGACTCGCGGCAGATGGACACCTGCATGCCTCAGGTGCTCAATGCTAAGCCCATCATGACCTGGAGACCTACCTCGTTTCATGTTGTTGATGATAGCACATATTTGCTTGGCTGAGAAACGTATCAGAGGCTTCGCGCCAGGACAGATGGGCTCACCATCATTCACCAAGGATGAGGGGCCGAGTGGGGATTGAACTTTGAAATGATCTTTAAAAACATTCGCAATTCCCTTCTTATCACTTATCCCCTCTACACTCGCAGAGAGACCAGGCTTCGCATCCAAATTGCCAGTGGACTTCCAAAATTTACAAAAATCTTTACTAGCTCGTTGTTCTGCTAACCTATCCATAACAATTTGTTCAGCGTTATTTTGACAAAACTTCAAACGACTTTTAAAGACTTTTCGCTTTTCATGCATGTCATCATAAACTGGGCCCGACGAAGGACGATGGTTCAGTACCCAGGTTTGAAAGCTACACCTGGCCTCACGGTGAGCGTCCCTCACATACTCGTTCCACCCACACACTCGCTTACCTCGCCTCGGTCCCCCTACAGATGTCCCTCTAGCTTGCCTAGCCGCCGCACATAGGATTTCCACAATCTGTTCGTACAAGCTGTCCAGAATAACCCTGAATAACCCTTATGCATAAGGTTTATGTTTATGAAATGAAATGTTTTTTTTTCATTATTTTCATATTTGAGTTGATTGAATAAAATGTAAATTGCGGTTTACGATTTATGACGTATTAAAAAAAAAACTGCTTACTAGATCTCATTGAAACCAATTTTCGGTGGAAGTTTACATGGTAATGTACATCATATATTTTTTTTAGTTTTATCGTTTTCTTATTTTAGAAGTTACAGGGGGGGGACACACATTTTACCACTTTGGAAGTGTCTCTCGCGCAAACTATTCAGTTTAGAAAAAAATGATATTAGAAACCTCAACATCATTTTTGAAGACCTATCCATAGATACCCCACACGTATGGGTTTGACGAAAAAAAAAAATTATTTTCAGTTCTAAGTATGGGGAACCCCAAAATTTATTGTTTTTTTTTTCTATTTTTGTGTGAAAATCTTAATGCGGTTTACAGAATACATCTACTTACCAAGTTTCAACAGTATAGTACTTATAGTTTCGGAGAAAAGTGGCTGTGACATACGGACGGACAGACAGACAGACAGACAGACAGACGGACAGACAGACAGACAGACAGACAGACAGACATGACGAATCTATAAGGGTTCCGTTTTTGCCATTTGGCTACGGACCCCTAAGAAAGTTTTCCGTTTTTCAAGCATACAGCATACAGCCCCAAGTGGGGTGACCTACTCTCTTCAATTCGCGCTACGGAACTTTTTTCATCAATAGGTTCGCGACGGAAACGAATATATGTAGTTCAGTTGACGCACAAGCTACTGTATTTTCACTTGAATGATTATGTTCTTTGGTTGCTTCGCGTGGTTTTGTAGATCTTTCTTATATTTTTTGCTTTACTTGTTCTGTGATATTGTTTCGATGAAGATCAGGTCAAACTTATTCCAGAGGTCAAGGTCTTTTCTTTATATACATCAGAATGCTTTCCAGAATAAAATAAACCACATCTTTATTTTTCCTCGGGTAACCTACAGTTGTTGCAATCGGAAATGAACAATTTCATGTACTTACCTCCCTGTACCAACCCATTGTTGGTACATCATAGAAAATTATTGTTGAGTAAATAAAATTAACACCCTACTTCAATGTGCAATTTCATACAACAGACGGTCATGAAAGTTGCGATTTTAATATAGGTATGAACAATAATTTGACATGGTAGTAGGGGAAGTCCCGTAGCGCCGGACGGCACCTAGCGTCGGACACTCGTACTATCTCAACAAACGACAACGAGATTTATTCAAATATCGGTGAAAGGGGCGCGGGGGAACGTAGCGATACAGGATCACGCGACGCGGTTTGCCAGTGAGGCGCACAGCCGCGGTGGGAGAGGTGGATTGCTGTTTTTGGCAGGAAAGCGTTGCGTCACGATAATTTCAAGTGAGTATTACTGCTATGGTTTTGTGTTTAATCGTTTTTGTTATTTGTTAATAAACACAATGTTCCATTATAATTCTTAAATTGTGAAAGTTTTTATTAATTACTTAAACAGTTTTAGTATGAAATACGTAATTTTGGACATTCCCTGTCCCCTACCACCGGCCACAAAGGTGTCCCTTACCACCGGACAGTTTATAGGTTGGCTTTTTTACTAAGCATATATACTTATCATAATAATGATTGTTTGTTGTTTTACAGGATAGAAGGAAGAGATATTTCAACATGGAAGAGACAAAAAATAAAGGAAAATGGGATCAGCAAAGTAATATCTAATATGGAAAAACTACTTGTCTAGTGTGTTTAGAGGACCACGACGAGGACTGGATACAATGCTCCAGCTGCCAAGAATGGGTCCATGAAGCATGTGCAAATGTTCCGGAATGTGGATATACCTATATATGTGATAGATGCACAATGTTTTAACAATGTCCGGCGCTTGGGGTGTGGAGATTAACCTGTCCGGTACTAGGTGCCAATGTTAAAGAGTAATCTTTTTTTACCTAAATTTAATTAACGTTCCTAAATTATGTTTACGCAGAAGTTGTATTTTTGTTAATTGATTTTGATTGTTCATTTAACTAATTCGTAAATAAATACAAATTTCTCAAAGTAGTTTTAATTTTATTTTCGGAAAACCTTATATGTCCGCCACTAGGGGACTTCCCCCTATATTATTTCTTCTGACTTTATATAGAAAACGGAATTAGTCCATATCCACCTGTATGCAAGAATACAAGTAAAACAACCAAGTAGTGTACCTACAAAAGGGGATGTTAGCATTTCTTAGAAGGGTTGTTGAAGAAGGCCCACCTTACGTAATCTTTGTTCAAATATTGATGTTATTACTAAAGACATTCGGCAAAAACAGGAAAAATTTAACAGAAAAAATAAAACCTTTTCTACCTTTCTGAGGTTCTAAGTGCCCTTAGCCAAAGTAAAAAGTGTGATCCTTACCTTTGAAGTTTTCTCCTGGCCGTTATGTTTTCGAAGAGATAAGCCTGGGATATTAATAATGACTTTGGGGGAAGATGGCATGGAATACCCGGATAAGAATGATGCTCGTTATCGACTTAAAAATAAGGTATTAACATATTTTTCTCCAAGGCCAGTAGCAAATCGAAAATTCCCTGGGTTTTGCAGGTTTTCTATAGACGAGAATAATTTAAATACTTTCCTTCCTTGAAATATGTAAATTATCGTCGGTTGCTGGCCTACCTTTGGCCTCGGGAACAACACAGCTCCAAACTTCGTAAACTCGTAACAGAATGATGATGTAATTCTAATAGTTTTAATTTGTTAGTTGTTTAACTTACCGACCTACTTACTATAAACACTGAATTCGTAGATAAACTTGATAAATTGTGTGTAAACAATTGATTTCCGTTCACGGAATTTAAACAGTCCATATTTTAACAGAAACTTTCAGCTCTCGATCATTAAACGACAACTAATTAATTAGGTACATTTGACTCAATGTGCAGAATATGATTAGGGGGGTTCCTTTTGACTACATACAAAACAAGTTGATCAATTCTAAAACATACATTTCAGATTTCTGCAAACAATAAACATATCATAAAATAACAGAGGGCTTACAGTTGGGGAGGTTGGGTATATTTTTACGATCCCCAACCTCCCCAACTTTTAATTCTACTCAAAATCATATACATATAAAAAGACAACTCCTGCGGGTCGCCGGTCGCGCGTGAAAATAAAATATTTGTATCATAACCGTATAATAGAGGAGACGCGGCGTAAATTAATGGCGCTTGTAATATAAATTGATATAAATTGTGTCTCGACGGACTCTGTCCGGGGCTACTACGATACGAATACGAAATTATGTTGGTTTAAAGTGAAAGCTGATCGAGATAGCACGAGGTGAAGCATTTTATTGCTGCAGTAAATTGTAGCCGATGCAGGACGGAATTAAATGTGCTTCGTGTACCTTTTTGAGGCTGTTTGATATTCAAGTGTCGTTGGAGTGTCGAATCATGAATAATATTTTTTATTGCACTTGATTTACGTGCCTTTCCACGCTGAACGTGATAGTCTACACTGCTCAATCTGAAAAACAAAAAGGTCAAATAATTCATGCGAAAGACTAGCAAGCTATGTACTTTTGTAACGTAGTGAATATAAAAAAATACATATTAGGAAAATCCTATATAAAATACAATATTTTACCTCGATTTACTGGAAAGATATATTTCACATGTTAAATAATTACATGCATTTCATAGTTAGTCACTATAGTGACAAGTTTATATTTTTTGATACCAACATTTTTGTTGATAAGTTAAGGTCGACTAGGGATACTGTGTATCTGCCCATTAGTTTTAGACGCCAAATAGCTAGGCTATTAGCATTTAATATTAACCCAGACATAATTAGTATGTCGAAGTCATCCAAAATCAGCACCACAATTAGTAATAGTACTAATGTTAAGGTGGTTAGCTCAGATAATTTAAACTAGTTTGTAAGACAACAGAAGGTACCACTAACAGTATAGTTACCCTTAATAATAACAAAAAGGTATTTTCTAGCACTAAAATAGTTAACTGTAGAAAAGGGGCTAAGCAGAAATCCTTGAAATTATTTCATCAAAATATTCAAGGTTTTTCTTCCAAACAATTGGAAATTGAGTTGTTTTTAGAAAAAACAATGTTTGACATTATTTGTATAACTGAGCATTGGTTAAAAGATTCTGAAATGTTAATTAACTATGACAATTATAGTGTGGCCAGTTGTTTTAATCGAAATTCAATGCTGCGTGGTGGTTCACTAATCCTTATTAAAAGTTGTATTAAATTCAAACCTCGTAGAGACATAGTTGAACTATCTGTTGAACATAGCATTGAACTGTCTTGTGTTGAGCTAGATAAGCATGTCATAGTGTGCGTTTACAGACCCCCTAATTATCAAAACTATTCTATATTTGAGTCGGTAATGGAAGATGTTTTGGCAAAACTTGCAACTGGAAATAAGTCAATAATTATCTGTGGTGACTTTAATATTAATATTTTAGAAAATAATTTAAATACCAGTAGATTATTAAATTTGTTTAAATCATTCAATTTGTCAAATGTGTTTGTAGAACCAACCCGAACAACTTCGACTACTGCTACATGTATTGATAATGTTTTTTGTTGCTGCGACTATTTAGATAAAGCAGTTGTTAATTATCTCCCTTCTGATCACAGCGGTCAAACTGTAACTTTTGAGTCCAATATGCCAATACAAAAAGTGCAGATCCAATCCAGACCAATAACTTCAGTTAATTTAAATAAATTTAATAGCACTTTAATTTGTAAATTAAGTAATCAGAACCTTACAGTGAACAATGCTAATATTTTGTATAATGAATTCTTTTCGGTAGTCCAAACCGAGTTCAATAATTATTTTAAGAAGAACACTAAAAGCATCAGCCCTAAGTTTTTATTTTGTGACTGGGCAACTAAAGGACTCAGGAAAAGTAGGGAAAGACTTTTCGAGCTGTATGGCCTTAAGTCTTATATTAACACGGAAACTTTTAATAAGTATGTTGCTACTTACTCTAGAACTTTTAAGAACGCTTGTAAGGCTGCTAAAGCCTTATACATTAGCAACAAGGTTAAATCAGCGGACAATAAAATAAAGACGGTTTGGAAAATTATAAATAATGAAACAAACAGGAATAAAAAGCATAATTCTGATTATACACTGCAGACGTCAAGCGGTCTCATTTGCGCTAACAAAGAAGTGGCTCAAGAATTTGTAAATTTCTTTACTAGTATCCCACTTAAAACAACTGAAACCTTAAATTCGTCTCCCTCGCTCGCTTTTGATTTAGTCAGGGCGAACGTTTCAGCCTGCCCGAGTGAATTTAACTTTAGGCATATTAACCCCATAACAGTAATTAAAGCTTTTAAGCAAATTAAGATCAAATTGACTGAAGATCTTTGGGGAATGTCAATTAAGGTCTGTACCTCCATAATTGAGACAATTGCGCCTTACTTAGCCTTAGTATTTAATTCATGCGTGGATCAAGGAGTCTTCCCCGATTTGATGAAGTACAGTAAGGTAATACCACTCTACAAATCCGGGGACAGTAAAGACACCAATAATTATAGACCCGTATCCGTTTTGCCGGTTTTCAGCAAGGTGTTTGAAAAGATAATGCTTAATCAAATGCTCAATCATTTTAACACGAATAAAATCCTACACGATCAACAGTATGGTTTCACTAAAGGACGTTGTACGACCGACGCCGGCGTAACTTTATTAAAACACATTTTTAACGCGTGGGAAGAGGCCCAAGACGCCATAGGAATCTTTTGTGACCTCTCCAAGGCATTTGCTCGCGTCGATCATGAAACCTTGCTTTTGAAACTTGAGCATTACGGACTTGGAAAACTTGCTCTCAGTTTAGTTAGTTCTTATTTAAATGATAGACAACAACAAGTTCAAATAAATGGAGTCAATTCACTTGGTTTAATAGTAAAAATTGGTGTGCCACAAGGGTCGATATTGGGTCCTTTCCTCTTTTTAGTGTATATTAATGATCTACTCCATTTATTAAACAATCAACCACAAATGGTGTTATTTGCTGATGATACTTCCTTAATTTTTTAAGGTGAATAGACGTGCTACAAATTTTGACGACGTAAATAATGCCCTACTGCAGGTCCAAAATTGGTTCACTGCTAATAATTTAGTATTAAATGGAAAAAAAACCAAGTGCATAAGATTTTCTTTACCAAATGTCAAGGGTAGTGATTGTGAGATAATATTGAATCAAAAGAAACTAGAATTCGTCGATAAAACTGTTTTCCTAGGAATCACGCTCGACTCAAGGCTACAATGGGGTCCTCATTTAACAACTCTTGCAGGACGGCTAAGTTCAGCAGCTTATGCTGTCAGAAAAATACGTCAATTTACTGATGTAGATACCGCGAGACTGGTCTATTTTAGTTACTTTCATAGTATCATGTCTTACGGTATTTTGCTTTGGGGACGAGCTGCAGACATCGATTCTATTTTTATTCTGCAGAAAAGAGCCATCAGAGCCATATATAATCTCCGCAGACGCGATTCTCTAAGGGAACTGTTTAAGGAAATTAACATCATGACGGTGCCTTGTCAATATATCTATGAAAACATCATGTATGTAAGGAAAAATTTACATCTTTTTAGTAAAAGAGGTGATAGACATAATTATAGTACTAGAAATAGGGACCTTTTAGTTCAACCAGGCTTCAGACTGGCTAAAGTAGATTCATCTTTTATGGGGTACTGTTTAAAATGTTATAATAAAATACCTCCCCACATTCTTCAGCTGAATGAGACAAAATTCAAGTCTTGTATAAAACGCACACTATGCAGTCAGGCATATTATAAGTTAGGGGATTACATCACTGATAAAAATGCCTGGCTCAAAGCTGGTCCTGCTCCACAACCACAACTAATTGATTAACACTTGAAAATACTGTTGGAGCTGTCGAAGATTGTAAGACTATCTTTGCATTGTATAGACTCAATTTCCTTTGTATTGTATAATTGCATAGCACAGATGTGAGTTCTATGTACCCTATAGCTACCATTTACCGAGTATTAATATGTCTTTCATTGACTTGAATGTGCCCTGGCGGCTGATAGTATGTCATGCTCACTCAATTGTCTCGCTGACGGTGACGTGTGTGTTGGATCATTTAGCTCCCTTCAAAATGGTTGAGCTGAATGGTGCTGATCTATGCGTCATGTTCGTGAACGGGCGCCGTCAGTTGGGGCTGGTCATCTCTTAGCTGCCTCGGTTTAATTTTAATTATTTTATTTTTGGATTGTTGTTTTGTTAAGTACTATTTGTTGTACTCTGGACGCTTTTAACGTTTTACGTCTTTTTTATTTATTACATCGTTCTCACATTATATAATTTTAAATTCAAAAGTAATGATTTACTAATATTTTTGTAAAACATAATTTAAAAAGAGTGTCCATGGAGTTTCTTGCCCGTTCTTCTCCATAGGTACGCTTTGGAATGGGCAACTAGCTTCATATTTTCTGACTGACCGACTTCTTGACAATTCAAAAGTGCCTGTTAATGGTTTAATTGAAATAAATGCTTTGACTTTGACTTTTTGACTTTGATAAGCGTCACTAGCAGAAGAACACACATAAATTATGTATAAGTTATTTATTACAACTTTATGCACGAGGAAAACATGTTATATAGAAAGGCGGAATTAATGCATTATGCATTTTCTACTAGTCTAGCTTAGGGCAAAACAGAGTCAAAACATGCCAGGTGTAATATAATAGAAAAACAAAACGATATAAAGGTAAAATGAGGTAAAATGTGGGTCCCCTGTTCGCAAAATGTGGGTCTACTATTAGGTAATAGTAGACCCACATTTTGCGAACAGGGGGCGACCCTACTGCCGTCAACCGGACACAAATCCAGACTACGGGTTGTTACTGGGAAATTCCAGATCGAAAAATCCAATAACACTTTGCACGACCCAGGAATTAAACCCATTGCCTCATGCTCAACAGCATCGCTTGCGATCACTAGGTAAACGAGGCAGTCGAGGCAATAAAAATAAATCTATACAAATAAACAAATACGTATATAAAGTATATACTTATAGATAGATAGATAGATCATTTATTTGTCCAAAACATAAGTATACATACACATGGCATGCAAGATGTTAGGTACATAAAATATGGTGGTGGTTATTTGTTTATTTGCTTAGATTTTTTCAAGGCATTGTCATGACATTATTTTTTTAACTTTTATCAATGACGACATTGACAATAATCTATTTCAAAACTGATACTGACACATTTACCTACATCATGATAATTGGTAAGCAACAATTAATACCTATTCATTAGGAGATGCCTGAGCTTCGGTCTATTGATTTAAGAGCTTCGTTCGATCTAGTTCGGGGCGCTTTATTTCTATTGCAGCTCTATTGAGTCTATTAGAGGTTTAAAGGAGGTTCTAGTAGAACAGTGATTAATAGATAGAGGGAGAATGCTAGTGGAATGATTTATAGATGGTGGATGAAAGGGTTGTAAATAATGATTGTGATTCCGAATGACGAAATAATGATTGTGATTGACGTTTGATTCCGTTTTTTTTATACTTTGGACTGATTCGTTATAAATTGCTTGGGGCCTTAGTTAGGCCGCTTAACGAATTCTGCTGAGAAAAATCACTACATTATTTCGTGATTCGAGTAGCGGAACATCATGAGAGTCAGCTCAATTATAGCAACAAAATTCTAGTCGCTTTCGACTCATTAAATACAGTAAGAAAAACAAACAGAAAATGGTAATAAATAAATAATAAGAAAGTGGTCTACTTCGGTCCTCTTAGATTAGATTTTCCGTAAAATCAACACCCATTTTTTGCAAAAAAGCTTTCTTGTCTCACAAAGTGTCCATATTTAGAAAAAAAAATCATATAAGTCTATACCTACGTCTCTAAGTAGGTATCTTTAATGCAGGAATCAAACTTGCAACAATAGCTGAGCCACTGCATCAAACCATTCTACCTAATTACCAAATAAATAGAAATACAGTCTACCACCCACATATTATCTATATTCTACTATTTTCTATTATTATCTCACCACAACATAAGTACTATAAAAGGTATATGTATATTAATTATAAACAAGTAGCCATAAACAGAACACGACTTCAGGCTAGTACAAACTCTAATACTAATTGGATTCATTATTGTGACGCAGATACCTACGGTATAAGTAACTTTTACGTTAATTAGCAATCGTTCGAGTTGAATGACCGTGTAACTAGACAAACAACTAGGAGCTGTTTATATTTTTTAATCAGAACCGTTAGATACAGTAGTTCTTACTCTTACTAATATAAATGATTTTATTTCTGTAAGTAGGTTTGTTGTTACCATATTTAAAAATCTGGATGAGGTCGGCGTTACGCGTCCTAGTCTTTTTTAAAGTCCAGACATAATCATTGGTCAGCTCATGTGAGGACCATGTAGATTAGTGTCTGAAATTATCTTTTGAAGAAAGAACTACACAGATTTGAGCGGTTCTGTCCAGTCAGTGCAAGAATTTGTTACTTATCGTGTAGCTCGTCTCAGAACTTAAAGAGCTCAACGAACCGGGAAACTTTTTGATTAAATAATGAAATGTTCTTAAGTCCTATACGTATAACATATTATGAAAGTTATGCCTATAAAAAAGTTTCTCGGTTAAATCACAGAATAACTAAGTTAAATGAGAACCTAAAATCTGTGGCACTACCGGAGAAAAATCGTGATTTTATCTCACAGATGGGGAAACTAGTACCCACTACCCATCAAAAGCTCGTGAGAGAACATAAACCTTAACTTTTAGGTTACAGCATCCATCTCAGTTACGTAACTATGACACTAAACAAAGTGGGCACATAAATTTCATAGCTACCACGTGACGTCATAGTGGCCTGTTAATAATTCAGGCAAACGTCGTGCGTCGGAGGACTCATCAGGTCGTAGATTACCTGTGCGAAGGAATAGTTTGAGCTTGTTGGCAAGGGGACTGGGAAATTCATTTAGCTTCGTTGGTTTAAGGGATGAGAAAAACGTATAGTACGGTCGGTAACAAGACCTGATTAATGAACCTGACTACGAATCTTAGTACGAGTCTTAGTAGGCACAGGGATCAAGATTCCCAAACCAATCTCACTGATTCTTATTTTTTCTGTGCGGCAAACCAGTGCAAAAGTGGTTTTATTAATTTAATCGTTGAAAGTAATTCTATGTATTTTTAGACCAGTGGCTAGTACGTATCATAATATTTTATTAATTTCTATAATCTGATCACCAATGAGAGACCCTGATGAGTTGTACTATTTTCAAGCGACTTTTGTTGCCCACAGTACCAAGTTTATTTTCCCAAAGAAATAGTCTAAAATTGGACGACTGAGTTGTTATAGCTTATTACTCGGGATTTGGCACTGGTGCGCCAAATGTTACGCCAAATACGGTTTAAAGGATGCATAACGTTCCCGTTTGTCATGTTATTATCAGTTGAATGTCCACTGGACGGGTGTTGCTATGCAGAGCTACGTTCAACGATAATTGGGGGCATTGTCGTAATCATCAGGTTGTATTCGTGATGGTAACTTGTGTTTATTATTATTTGGTTTTAATATTTTTGCTGTGGACAGTGTAGGTAACTTCATATCGGAAGAGAATCATTGACAATGTTCACAATAGACTATTAAGCTTTAATAACCTTTTTTGCGTGCCTATTGTAGGTACTTAGTTACAAACAACATTAAAAAAAACTAGACAAAATTACTAGCTGGCAATTTTCCGAATAATTTTCTTTTGCACAAAAAACGGTGTCCGAAAATTCCTCGCTTTTTCCAAGACATTTCTCGAACATAAAGGTAGACAAAACGCCAATAGATCCATTATCAGAACGCCTGTTCACCAAGGAAGAATTCATAAAACTTCCTCTAAATTCCGCCCAATTGTCCGTGCCGCGACCTCATTCTGGGACACAATAAATAGCCTCAGTACCCGGCTCCTGTCAGCGATATTTTCTTCTAAATCTTCACTGTTTTGTTAACGTTCCTCGACCCGCGATTTGTACACTTAGGGAATAAATGGAGCGTCAAATACTCGTGCATCGCCCGAAAAAAGATGCACTGCGTTAGGGAACAAATCGAGCTTGAAACACTCTTGCGATAGTGAAGGATGTACGAGTGCGCTAAAATAGAACATGGGAACTAGTGATTCCAATGTTTCACAGTAATTTTTAGATGTTACAATTTGCAATTATAATCAATAAGTAAGAATGTTTTTTGCTAGATAGATTAATTTTGTTTGTTTAATTAACTATAAAGTCGGCAATTAGCCGACCCCAACATAGTTGGGAAAAGGTTAGTCTTTTCCCAACTATGTTGGGGTTGGCTTCTAGTCTAACCGGATGCAGCTGAATACCAGTGTTTTACATGGAGTCACTGCCTATCTGACCTCCACAACCCAGTTAGTGGGTAATACGATACCCCTTGGTAAGACTGGTTGTCAGACTTTCGGGCTTCTGCTACCCGTAACGACTGTCAAAGATCCACGAATGACAGCCGGGACCAACGGCTAATTGTCTATTCTCCCAGTATTTTTTCAAATATTTTTTTTAAATATATCGACACGCAATACTTATTACAGCCAGGTACAGGTACCTAGTAAATTATTATAAAAAAAATGTGTATTATGATTTAGGTATAAAAACAACAAGCCTGAGAGCAACCTGAAATCTGGTTTCATCCAATTGGTATCCTCAAATCAATCCTAACAATTCACATTTATTTACTTATCAGATTCATAGATATACTTATTACAATAAGGCTGCTACCCCTGATACTTCCTTGTTTCCCTGTCGGGGATATTTCCTCTATATTGCCGACCACTGCTGTGCTAGCATGACTATTTATTGCAGTTACGTTACGGAAGCAAAATTACATGGTGGATTTTGTCAGAAGGAAACGCATTTTGATAACAAAATATGTTTGGATATTGAGACAGAATTGCAATGCCGGCTCGCTTCGTTGTCAACATTATTGAAGACATACAGATAAGTAGTTTCCGGAAGTTCTGTGAGATTTATAACTTAACGCATTCACCATACAGCAGTAATTCCTAGTGTCAGACAATACATTTTCATGCTAAACCATTTAAGTCTGGTTCCAATATTCGTTTAAAATATTACAGTTCAATGAAATGTATTCCTTTTACAGATACTACTGCTATATTTCATCTGTTTTATATACATTTCCTACGACCAAACATCTCAATACAGTCCGCCTTTTAGTTTCCACAAAGTTTCATTTGATTTGCGACCGCCAATCCCGCGCCTCGCGCCTCGCGCCTCGCGCCTTGCGCCTCGCGCCTCGTGCCAAGCCAGAGATCTGTTTTGGCAGTTACCAACGAAACTTGCTATATTTCAAAGTTTTCAAACATACAACTTTGTTATATTTGGAGTACGAACAACTCTGGGCCTGGAAAATACTTGTAGAACTTTGCAGGTGGGTTTTTTGCCCCCGAGAGCCGAGATTCAAAGTTTTTGCGCTAATCGAAATGTAGCGCTCGCTTCTTCTACGAATTCCCAAGTTAGGGAAAATCCAACCTTCTGTTGAAGGCGTAAGAAATAAAAAAGTAATAAAATAATAATTTTGATGAGCACCTTTTGGGCCAAGTAGTAAAATATCAAATCATTTGAGTCCCGCGTAAAAGGAAACTGTGGTCCTTCATCTGATTTTAGGTACACTATGAGCATTTGAAACTTCAATTAATGTTACAAATCAGAAAAGTTATGTTTGTTGATCAAATTGTTACAGTATCTACTTTTAGCACCAGACTAACAAACACAACACGAAACGAAAAAAAAATTGAGTAGGTATGGGTTTTCCATTTTTTAATTTTAAATTTTCCAATTTTGCACATATATATCATGTATATACCAAACAAATACCACACTATTAAATTTGGTTTATACATGGTTTATTCGAAACCTAAATTACCTGCAAAGAAAAATATCAAAGTCAGGAGCTAAAAACTTAACCAAGATTCTGCTCTTAGAATAAAAAGAACATTGTAAAACAGGACGTTTCAGTGTGGCGTTAGTTATTCACACCGTTTGTCGGCGACGTAGTGCTGCTCAAATATTCAATGCCGCCATCTTGTTCTTGTGTTAAGCTTGGCTTAACTACAGCCGCAAATGACGTGAGCAGAATGGAAAATGGTAAGAAAGTGTATCTATATGGAGAACACGAGGCTTGCTCTACTTATGATATAAAATCTTATATAGAACGCTCACGCGTAATAGGTAAATAAGTCACAGGCATAAATGTCTAAGAGGTAAGTCGTAGCGGTGTCTTTTAGTGGTAGATTTTCGTGAATATATACAAAATCTTGAGCATAATAATATAAAATGAGTTAAAGCATAAAACGCAATAAGGAATCTGTAGATTCCATCCGGTGACCAACTGACACAGTATCTATTGTATTCATCCAAGATAAGTAACAGCATCAAATCAATTTTATTTTACAACTCAATTCCCATATTTTATTTCGATATACACTCGAAAGAAAAGTAAACGAAAGATTTTACGACAAATATAAAACGGAGTGAACTTCAGATAAGAAAGTGGAGTGTCGTATTTTGATCGTTAAGCTTCGCCGGTAATGTATTCGATACAGGTCGATATGTTCGATGTATCAACTAGAGACTCGAGTGGCAAGTTTCTGCGAATTTGCACCGACTTTGTAAGTGCAGTACACTTGAATGAATCCTGTAATGCAGTTTTACCCACGCCTGCTTTATAGGTTATTTTCTGGAATTTTGCAAAAGAGAATTTAAGTAATAAAATTATTGCTCGCTCATTCCACCTCGTTAAGTTTGGACAGGGTTGTCTGATGCTGTAGGGATGAAGTTTTAAATTTGAAATATGAGTTTTTATAATAACTCTCATGGCATTCATTAACTTTAGCTGCATGCGTCATTTTCCTTGAACTATGTACATATTTGTTATTTCCTTACTAACCTTACCCAAATAATTTCAACTATCCAGATTTATTTTTACCGTTAATTATGCAAAACGGTAAAGCATCTAGAAAAACTTGCGAAACAACATCAAAAAGGAAATTAACATTGACATAATTTTCTCTAAGAATGTCCGCTCAAGTATCTTAACACTTATTATGATTGACATAATTAGAAATTACTTACAGGTTTCTGAAAGCCTTGTAATAGAATTAAATTATTTTCTTTTTACTTTCAATAATGTTGAAATCGTCAACCCGTCTTGAGCAAGCGCGGTGATCAACCCTCGTGCCTTCTGTGTATGAGAAGAGGTGTAGTGAGACAATAATGGTGGGTTGAGTTTTTTTAATGAGTGAGCATATTTTTTTCTTTTGAAAAAAAGCTTATTCCTTGTTTTCTTGTGGTCTTCAGTGTAGCCAGTCTGTTTTTAATTAATCTTTCCTAATTTAGTGAGCTTAAAGTCACTCTTATTTATGTCACTCTGCTCGAAATTTTCCTCACCAAACAGGAACAAAATGTATGTAGTCCCAACGGTATGTTTAGTCATTTAACTTATATTTTGGCGCAGCCATAAAACATTGACGTGGCATTGCGCCGCATAATCGCCGGCTTTCGATATAAAACGGCGCTTTGTGAGAATTCCCTGGCATTCGCTCGTCGCTTCAAGCTGCGATATGAATATTATTACATTCTTTTGTCCTATATTTATTATTTATTGTGAATTTGTCAATAGTCTGCGTTGTTTGTAGGTCTGTGTGGTGTTCTGTATTTTGAATTGTCAGAAGTCACGCGATAACTTGTATTACTACTGGAGCGTCAGAGCCTCAAGCGATATTATATATTTTGTTTACGACGAATCTGCCTTCTGTGTTATACTTACAATCGACTTCAATTATAAAATAGAAATAGAAAATATTTACTATCCAGGTAATAGAGTAAGCAGGTTCACTGGTTAACAGCATGTTAAGACGACATGAATAGCTTAAAATATTGCCTACAGCTAGGTTACATTATAGTATTAACTAGTGAGCACCAAACTAGACAGTTAGTCTGTATCTTGGGGCTCGGAGTACGAATTCCAGAGTGGAGACTAGAGAGGTGATTTCAGGTATGGTATGGGGTATGGTCCGTATGGTACGTGTGTATGTGTGATGTTTGTGTGGTGTGTGTGTGTGTGTGTGTAATGTGTGAGTAGTGTGTGTGCGTCTGGTGTGAGTATGTAAGTGTGCGTGATTGTTCCATTGAGCTTCGTTTGATTTGGCGTCAGGTCAGGATCAAAAACACACAAACAGTGTAAAAGACACACAATCGTGTCTTTCACAAAACTATTAAGAGCTATTTACTTACTACTCTCAAGGCAACCCAAAAGTACCTAACATTACTAATTATGCTAAAACTATTATAATGATTGTATAGTTTATTCATGATACTCGTATTATCAGAGGCTGTTTATTTCATCAACTGGTAATAAATTATTTCATAATTCAAAGCTGTTCATTATTTCATAATTCAAACCATCCATTCAGAACCACTGATAGCACAAAATATCAAACTAATCTGGTACATTACCGTCAATCCTCGCAACATCAGTGAGCTCTTTACCAGTCTATTGTTCTCGTAATCACCAGCGCGTCGGTGATAAACGCAGGCATCTCTGATTTACGTCCGAAGCCACGCCATTAACGGTATTACCCTAACACCGGGGAGTTAACTCAGGAGTTACGACTGATTTGCAACTTGTGCTCCTATGTCTTGAGATATGCTGGCTGGTGTAAGTGGGTGCTGGCTTACGTAGGATTGGAGGTGTGAGAAAAAAGTGCCCATTATAGTTTATAGTAATAAAGGGCGGTAAAAAATTACGTTCATAAGTAAAATAAAATAGACCCGAAATTGATTTGAATTCGGTTTTCCAACAAAAACAATTGGAGTAACCCGATAAATCCAATTATAGTTATCAGACAACAATTTGATGAAAAGCAAAAACGTGATCCAATAAAAAACTTACTAACAGGGTAGTTTTCCTCATGCAGTCAGCGTGAGGAAAACTATCATGTTAGTAAGTTTTTTGATCACATAAATGTCATCGAAATCATATAACCAAGCAAACACAACAACAAATAATCTATTAAATTAAATTCCAACAAAACACACCACTTAGAAATCTTCAAAAAATAATCCGCGTACTCTCTAAAGGCGGAGTACAAATAAATAATACATGGCAAAAGTTCCCGGCTGGGTTCATAACAGAAGATTGATCCGCGCATTTCGAATACATTTACATGTGGGAATAAATCATAACACAGGAGCTCATGCCTCGTGTCGATAGGTACAAGAGCAGCATGAGGTGTAATTTATATTGTTTGGAGTTTCGTATGCCGGTGGAAGTGAGGTTACGACTTTTGATACTGAACGTGAGGTCTACATTGATGTTTTATGTTTCAAAACATATCAAGAACGAAACTTTTAACGAAAAATTTAGGAATTCCTGGAACGAACAGACTTGAAAAGGTATCAGTGACAGCATGATGTATTCTTTTTCTGAAGAACCTAGACCATTCTGATTTCAATCACGTGGGTAACCTTTTCTTTAGCCTAATTCTATGAAAAATTAGGATGACCTACCTACGAAAAACCGATCTTCCATAATAATATAGCCGTATAGTGTTTCATTTTCAGGCCGGTCATTGTACTGAAAATCAAATATCACGCCGTCCTTGTTCCACTCTTTACAACATACTAGAATAACAATAGGTAGTGTTGTTATTCTAGTATCCTAAACCTAAACCTAAAGCTTAGGGTAATAAAAGCCTTACAGGAAAGTACTTCTTGAAGGATGATTTGGCATATTTTTTTACCGGGAAAGCGAAGGAGGCGGTATATTGCTCCTAACTTTTTGCTATTTACTGAGAAGAACTTGTAAAACCCGACGAGAGCTGGCTGATTGAAACGATACATACAAAGGTTTCCTTCAAGACTTCGAAAACATCTATGATGGAATTTAGCGAAAAAGTTTTTTAGCTATCGTATATCGAAAGAAAACAGTGCTATTATTTTGGCTTTTGGAGTAAGAATAGATGAAAATCTTTGAGTGTGAATACGTATTGAATACCGTGAAAAAGGTCTTTATTCATCACAATAGTCTGTAACATTATGGGTAATTAAAAGTGGTGATTCTGCACTTTTTATCAGCACATGGTTTAATTAATTGAGCAGGGTACATCAGGTTTTTGTTTTCATGCAAATTAATAAAGATGAGGTTCATATAACAGCCGCTTCCAGCTTGTTATGATTAATCTAGTTACTAGATATAGCCAAGACGCTAGCGCTGGAAGATATTGCATAAACTATGTACTGTTACAGTTTCAGTATTTAATTAAATTCGTATGTAATTTAATAGATATCAGTATCAGACTCCAATTCAATTGGTTGGAATTTCCCAGCGGGAGTTATGCACAACTTAGATTTGATGACGAAGTCTGTTGCAGTAAGGCTTTCTGAGAAATTCCCAGGACAAAGAGGTTTGTAGCTAACCACCAATTACAGTTAAAGTAGTTTTAACATAATTTTCTGCGAAAACTTTTAACTCGAAAACACTATTATTTACAGCAGTTAGTATTTAAGACATTTTATTTCATTACTTCTGTGACTAAGTCACGTTGATCCGTGAAAGTAGTGGGCGTTACTTGTTAGCACAAAATAACGCTGCCCGCTGTTTTAACAAGTCACAATTTTGGAAATATACTTGACTAAAGTTGATGTGGGCACGTCCAAATCCAACACCTTGCAATTGCAAGCAATTGGGCCATCACTGCTGGCCCAGTGGTGACGACCCCGACTAACGAGTCGTTGGTCATGGGTTGAAACCCAGGCAGGCGCTTTACATTGTGTAAATCATTTCGTACCCCTGCTCTCAAACCGGTGAAGGAAAACATCGTGAGGAAACCGGTATATCATAGAACCAAATATTCGAAGACATGTGACATTGACCAACCCGCACTAGGCCCACGTGGTAGATAACAGCCCAATCCTTCTCGAAGAGAGGAAGCATCCTCATGTCCCAGCTGTGGGAACATTGTAGGCGGATTATGTATGTATGCATTGATATGAAATATAAGCTGTGTTATCATTTACCCGTATCCTGAATTAAAAATTTAAAAAACCCCCGACACAAAATAATAATAAAATTAGCAGTCGGAGGACCTCTTAGAATAGAAGGTGTTCCACATAACGGTCCCCCGACTTCCATAAGAATTTATCTGTTTTAGTCTCGTTACATAAATCCAAGGACGATGTAACGTTTGATTTTTTGTGGCGGCGGCCATCTTGAACCGATTTTCATCAAACATAGCTAAGAACACTCCCGACTAATTCACCTTTCAAACCAAAAAAAAAAACAAAATCAAAATCGGTTCATCCGTTCGAGAACTTCGATGCCACAGACAGACACTCACACAAACACACCCCCCCCGCACACACACACACACACCCCGACACGTCAAACTTATAACACCCCGTCGTTTTTGCGTCGGGGGTTAAAAAAGAGAGGCATATTCCTAGTAGGGGAGACCGGGTACAAAAGTAACGGCGGGTCGCAAGTAACAAACGATCTGTAGGTTTATCAAATAGTCGAAACGCCGCCCCGCTACCGTCAGGAGATAGCCTTCAACGCTTCCCCCTCTTGCATTCAGTCGCAGCCCTCGCCCTGCGCCGTAAGGTTGTGCTAGAGGACGCCACGTGATTTTACGAACCAAAAGTAACTTTCTTGACATTTATTCATTTAGTGTTACGCACTATAAAAATTATGATATCAATATGTGACTATTTAGAAAGTAATTCTTGATTAGATTGTTTATACAGTGTCCTTATTGATTTTTAACCGACTTCTAAAAAAGGAGGAGGTTTCTCAATTCGACCGTATATATGTTTTTTTTTTTTTTTTTTTTTTTTTATGTGTGTTCGCGGATAACTTCGTCGTTTATGAACCGATTTTGATTATTCTTTTTTTGTTGGAAAGGAGATATGCCAAGGGTGGTCCCATGATAAGGAAACCAGGATCTGATGATGGCATCTCAGTGAAATCGAGGGGAACATTCGAAAATCGTAGGAGCGACTAGTGCGTTTGTTATGTTTTTCATTAAGTATTTTAAAGCCCTACAATTTAATGAAGGTCTGGAGTCGATCTGATGATGGAGCCGAAAGACAGTTGAGGGGACTCCTCAACGATTTACAGCAGTTACCTTGTGTTTGGGCTTGATTAATTTGTATTGATGTGAACTTTACACCTAGATAGGTTGTGACTGTCATTAAGGGTCTGATGATGAAGACGAAGGACAGTTAAGGGAACTACTCAACAGTTTACAGTAGCTACCTTGTGTATGTTCACCGATTACTCGAAGACGGCTGGACCGATTCCAAAAGTTCTTTTTTTATTTGAAAGGGTATACTCTCGAGGTGGTCTCATCATCATCAAGTTGGAATCTCATGAGAGGATCCCATGGAAATCGAGGGAAACCCTCAAATTTTATAGGCAAACCTATAGCGATTTGGGTATTTTTTAAAGTAACTTGAGCATTTGCTCTCGGAAATCATCATTTGGTAAAGTGGAGTTGATAATGAAGACCACAGATGGCCATCGGAACAACTCAATGACAAATATTTCACGGGTTGCGATTCGATTACTTTAATATGGTTGCTAAGCAATTTATGCTCGTCACAATGCGTATGATGAGTGATTGTTGAGGAGTTCTCCTGGTTCTTACCGGGAGAACTCCTCGACAATTAACGTCCCAGGATCGGGAAAAGCAATATTTTGTAAAAGGTGATGAAAAGTTGGCATTAGGCTATTGTAACTTAGATAAATTACAAAGTGACCCACTAAAAAGTGAAAAATAAAAACATTTTTACAAAAAAAAAACAACCGACTTCCAAAAAAAACACTACAAATTGAAAAATAACTTTAATTTCGGAAGTCGGTGTCAATAAACGAAAATGCGGAACCAAAGACACCGACTTCCGAAATTAAAGTTATTTTTCAATTTGTAGTGTTTTTTTTGGAAGTCGGTTGTTTTTTTTTTGTAAAAATGTTTTTTTGAATAGAAAGTGCCATTTTTATGTATGCATTCATGAATTAACAAAAACGTGGTTGGGTACAAAAGTAACATGCACTACGAGTACAAAAGTTACGTGTTACTTTTGTCCCCGTAATGGAATGAGTATGATTCACTTACGTTTTATTTTATAGAATCGTTTTTTTAACATTTATGTTCTTAGAAAAAAAAAATCTAACAAATAATTAGTTGATTTGATATTGCATTTCATATTTATGACATAAACCTTTATCATGTTACTTTGGACCCACACCGTGTTACTTTCGCCCTGGCCTCGGGGTCGAAAGTAACAATCGTGATTTTTTTTTTAAATCTCTGTAATTCACAATAAACAGTGAATATTGAGGTAAATTTAAATACAAATTTATAGAGCATAATAGAAGTTTATAGGTGACGATATTAATTTCTTTAAAAATATGATAACTAGCTGGGAACCAGTGTCAAAGTACAAAATGTTACTTTTGTACCCGGTCTCCCCTACCAGGTTAGTTTCGCTTAGAAACGAAAGTAGCGCTTGAATACTTAATGCAGAGGAGAGACAAAAATAATATTGTCACTAGTCAATACCGTTGTCAATTTTAGAATCGACAGAATCATCATCATTTCAGCCGAAAGACGTCCACTGCTGAACATAGACCTCCCCTAAAAGGGAGGGGTTTGCCATAATCGCCACGCTTGGCAGGCGGGTTGGCGATCGCAGTATGTTATGGTGGTGGAATGCATAGAGAACGCTGCTGCCCATTCTCCGGTACGCCCCTTAGTCGCATTTTACGACACCCACGGGAAGTATGGGGTGGTGCTATACTTTAAGTCCGGCACCACACAGACTACTAAAATACAATAAAAACACAGTCTTTCGGGGCCGTGTTAATTTAGTCGCCGTAAGCTTTCATTATAAAACATTTATTTAACGCATCTTACATTTTTCCGTCTTTATCACGGCACCGAAATAAACCGCTTGGATTAGATGATTCGCTTTGCAGCCTTTAGACGGATCACCCGGTGATTTGTTCACAGAGTTTATTGTTGAAGGATTGTCAAATTTGTTTATAATGAAGTTAATTATTATGACGAATTTGATTTCAAGTAGAATTGGGTTTCGAAGGGTTAGATGGTTTGTGTTGGTGGTTGGATTATTTATTAATGTTTTTTAAAATAACAAAAGCTAAAGAGCTTTTGTTATTTTAAAACCAATCTGTGTGGACCGTAAGACGACAGTGATGGATCTAGGTACATATAGTTAGCCTTTTTCTAACCTGAAATACAACGAGTCTAAAAATGTACTAATAATAGTAGTAAAAATATAGTAGTAATAGTAGTAAAAATGAACTTACTTACTTTTATATAACTGGTAGAAAATGCCTATGACATTAAGTCCGCCTCTGAAAACTTTTATGCTTCAAGTATTAAATAAATAAACTTATTCTTTGTCAAAAACACTATACTTAAGTTGGCATTTCATGTTACCTACTCCAAGAAAAATACTTGTGAAGCTATATTACAATGAAACACAAAATTCAACTTACAAAACACTCTAAACACACGACTAAATACTACACGCAAGACAAAACGCTTTTAACTCCACAGAAACAAATACACATGATGAACGACCAACCAATCCCATTACAAGAAACTGTACAAAACCAGTCCATTTTCTAATTTTCCAGGCAAAAAACAAGGTTAGGCGAACAGTAATCCTATGCGTGTCTTCATTACCAGCATTAAGGCGATGACTCGACTTGATGAGCTCCTTTGTACCCCGCCCCCCGGGA
The DNA here is from genome assembly GCA_916614155.1 of Mesoligia furuncula. Lineage (NCBI taxonomy): Eukaryota > Metazoa > Arthropoda > Insecta > Lepidoptera > Noctuidae > Mesoligia > Mesoligia furuncula. The sequence continues at coordinate 1,159,831 of OU744792.1, forward strand.
CCCCCGCCACCCGTTCTACACCCTGTGACGTCACTCCGCGAAACATTTTAGGCAAATTGTAAAGATGTTGTTCTTTAATTTTGTTTGTACGTGTGGAAGGTAATTTTGTGATGGAGATTAGTATCTTGAAGAGAAATAATGTGTGCGTTTGTAGGTAAGCAGACTAGGTGTAATTGTTCACTTTGTAGAAAGTACTAAAAGATACACTTGGCGCGATAAAACGGGGGTTAAAGGATCCGAATTTTGAACAAGAAGTACTGGGTACGAAGCAACAGGAGTAATATGTATCGTAGCGGGTGGCGTTCTGTAGTGTTTGCTTATCCCCATGGGATCAAGGCACTAGTGTATATAAGTTGTGGGTTCTAAACATTTCCAAAAGAACCCAGCAAGAACTGAACTGGGAGTTTGTTATTGCTGCCTATATGACTGCTCTGAATTAAATTCAACCAGAGAAGAGACACCACGAATAAAATAAAGATCTCATAAAACGAACAAGTGGTTCTCGACTAAGCGCACCGGGCATATAGGTAGACATAAGTTGCGTTTTATGTCATGAAAGATGAGTGCCGTATATGTAACCTGCTTGTTTGTCAAGCAGGTTAAAACATCTAACAGCATTTAATAAAACAGACAACACAGACTTTTCTCCTCATGATCAAGTCACCAGATTCTCAACTAACCAGCTTCGCAACTTACCAAATTCTTCTAATCAAGTAACAGACCCCATCAATTTAATCGCTTTGTATCTACGATGCGTGCGCACAAACTAGGCAACAGGATTAAGAGCTCAGTCGGCTTACACGAGTTGTAATCGTCGCTGCTCGTCCGAGAGTTATTTGTAGGTATCGGTAATGGTTGGAACTTCCAGCGTTTGGGGATGGTGATATATTGGGGAATGGGATTTTTATAGGAAGATATTTCTGTGAATGGAACTCCATTCAATGTTCTTTTATTTGATTTGTCTTTTGGGAAACGATTGCGCTACTGTAAATGTTCCGACTTGTGACTATGGTTATCAGCCGATAGGTGTCCAAGACTGGTTCCAGAAAACTTTATGATTACAATAACCGAAATGAGTAATTCCTTCGGTAATGTTCATGGTAAGGTTTATTTCTCACTAAAATGTTATTAGGGTTGAACGAATTTTGAACTGAACTGGTTCCTTCAGACATGAACTAATCAGCTGAGTTTAGATTTCAGAATATTGAAATAGTTATATAGTTTAATGTTGCTAATCACAGGTTATATTCAGCTATACACTGACAAAACAACCAATTACAACTACAGCAACATCAATAAAAAGCTCAACAGTTTCGCATTGCAGTAGCAGGCAGCAGAAAGTTGCGGACACAATTATGTACAACGTCGTCGCGTGTCAGAGCTCAAATACAAATAGTTTATTATGCTAATGGACGTTTTTCAATTTGAATGCAAATCCAACACGAGACTAACGAGGAATGAAGATGTTTACGCTCAAATTGGAACGTTTAGAATATTGTGTTTATTTTATTTAGTTGTTAGGGTACTAGTATTATTTATTTTTATTTCGTTTTTGAAATGATCTTCAATGGTCAGTGGTCAATAGCAAAGGCATCGCAGTTACTTTGGCAACCCAGAGGAAAACGGGAAATGTCTCATATGCCCCGTAACTACCGCGGTAGGTACCCATATCCTTCAAACTGCAACACAGCGGAAAAAGTGGTCTACGGGGAATATCATAATATATTTTTCAACACACTTGCTCGTAAAGTGGCTCATATTGAATCGCTTTCAGGTTCATAATATAGTGCATCAAACACGCGTGCTTTTTACTTTATGTTACCGCACTAGTACGGTAACGCCACAGATAATTATTTACTAGTCGGAGACGTGCGCTTTTTTAATCTCATCAAAGAGACTTCATACCAAAAGGAATCCGCGGGCCATATTTCACTTTTTTTTTTAAACAGTCTGATTTGTCCTTGGTCCCAAATTAACTAAAATCTAAATGTTGCATTAAACTACAGATGCCAGCACATCAAGCTACTACACAATCTGACAAATTTCTTTAATAGATGTTCAACTTTATCGCTACAGCCTAAGCTTCAAAGTTGAATGGGAAAATTTGACAGTTTCGGGTAGTTTGATGTGCTGGCGTCTGTAACTTAATGACGTTCTATTATTGTAGATTCACACTGAACTAATGTATATTTATCTATACTAATAGTACTTTCTAATTCCAGACTAACTAAACTACAATTTGACATACGACAACACTACGATCAGTGATATTATTTTGTGTTTATTATATTTTTATATAGGCTGTTTAACTGTTTTGCCAGTGCCTTTATTCACACCTGCGCGCGCGCAGAAAAGCAAAACCAGCGCGCCATTTTCTATAAAAGTTAATAACAATACAAGTCTATTTTTTCCTCGCAAGTGTGTTGAAAAACGTCGTATGAAACGCGTGTGCATTGATCATAGCACACATCATGTATCATAATGTACTATGATAGTGCAACTGTCTGATCAGTAGGTGAACAAACATCATATCCTACTAAATAATTAATAGTTTAATATCTATATATATAAAATTCAAAGTCCTGACTGATTGACTGACTGACTGATATATCAACGCACAGCCCAAACCGCTGGACCTAGAGACTTGAAACTTAGAAGGTGTGTTCTTTGTGAAGAGTAGGTATCCACTAAGAAAGGATTTTTGGGAATTCAACCCCTAAAGGGTTAAAATAGGGGATGGAAGTTTATATGAAAGTCCAACAGTTTTGAAGTTAGGATCTTCTAATTTTGTATTTAGGCTGACAATTGAAAATTAATTTATACGTGTCTCAGCGTTTTTGATAATTCCACCCCCGAAGGGTTAAAAAGGGAGATGAAGTTGTGTATAGAAAGTCATTAATTTTCGACGTAAAAATCACTAAATTTATTATCTAGGCTTATGATTGGAAGCTAACACAACGGTGTTGTTAGAATTTCATCCATTAAGGGAGTGAAAAGGGGGATGAAATGTTGTCCTGACTGACTGATATATCAACGCACAGCCTAAATCGCTGGTCGGTACTGCTGGGTAGAGAAATTAATTTTGGAGGGTGTGTTCGTGTGTTCTTTGTGAAGAGTAGATATCCACTAAGAAGGGGTTTTTGGAAATTTAACCTTTAAGGGGTGAAAAGAGGGGATTTTGTTTGTACGAAAAATCTTGTTCCTTGAGTTAATAACCATGAAACTTGGCACGAATACTTATCTAAATAAATTATGAAGTTTAGCTTTTTTTTCTAAACTACCCCCTGAAGGGGGATTGGGAGGTGTCAAAGTTTGTATGGAAGAATATTAACGCGTGGTCCGATTAACTCGAAACTCAGTATTTATACTTAAGGCCAAAAATAAAGAATAACGTGTATCATCGTTTTTCGAAGATTTACCCCTAACGGGGTGAAAAGTTAATTTTATAGGGGAAGACTTTACTGCGTGGCTTGATTAACTCGAAAATTGGTATAAACAATCTTTGAGTCGAGTAATGAACACATCCCAAACAATTTTACGAAATTCCACCCCTGTGGGGGTGAAAAACGGCGATACAGTTTATAAGAAAAATCTTATTCATTTGGTTAATAAACTTGGCAAGAATACTTGCCTAAGAAAGTAATAAAGTTTATCATTATTCGTTTATCAAAACACCCCAACACCCCTTGTGTTGGGGTGTTTAAGGTTGTGTGGAAGAATTTTAACGCGTGGTCCGATTTACTCGAAACTCAGTATTAATACTTTTGACAGAAAATAATCAATAATAACAGCCACACAGATCGATCGATCAGGTTACGCAGGCTACGCTTGCCGCGGTTGGTCTGTGGAAAGGTGTCCATCTTTACATACCGTGAACTCTCCGTGCCTCGGAAAGCACGCTAAGCCGTAGGTCCCGGCTGTCGTTCGTGGATCTTTGACAGTCGCTAAGGGTGGTCAGAAGCCCGAAAGTTTAACAACCAGTCTTATCAAGGGTTATCGTATTTGGGTTGTGGAGGTCAGATAGGCAGTCGCTCCATGTAAAATACTGGTACTCAGCTGCATCCCGTTGGACTGGAAGCCGACCCCAACATAGTTGGGAAAAGACTAGGCAGATGAAGAATCAATAGTAAGTGTATGGGGTTTTCGAAAATTATTGACCCCTGACGGGACAAAAAGTGGTAATTCGATTTATAAGGGGATTTTAATGAGTGCCTTGATAAACTCAAAAAAAAGGGTACAAATAAATTTGGACTTGAAACTTGGCACAAATAATTATAAAGTTCGAATTTTTTTGGAATTCTAAACTAACCTAAAGGGGAGATTGGGGGTGACAAATTTAGTATGGAAAAATTTTAATGCGCGGTCTAATTAACTCGAAACTCAGTACCTATCTAAGACCAAAATAAATAATAAAGTGGTTCAGGGTTTTTCGAAAATCAACCGCTAATGGGGTGAAGAGGGGTAGTCAATTTCACAGGGCAGAATTTTATTACGAGGCTTGATTAACTGGAAAATTGGTATAAATAATCTAGATTATGTTTCTAAATTCCACCCCTATGGGGATAGAAAGAGGGGATACAGTTTATATGAAAAATATTCATTTGGTTAATAAATTAGAAACTTGGCAATATTTGGGTCAGTAAATAATAAAGATTACACTTTTAGTTTAAAAAATCCCTCACAGAGGATTTGTTGGGTCACAAAGTTGATGGATTAGAAAAATATTTAACCCGCTGTCGGATTAACTCGAAACTCGGTACAACTAAAACAAAAAATACTTAAAAAAAGTGATTTAGGGTTTTTCAAAAATTGACTCCTACGAAGGTGGAAAATTCTACTGCTTGCTTCCATTAACTCGAAAATGGGTATGGGTCTTTGAGTCAAGTTATGAACACATCCCAAACGATTTTTCAAAATTACTCTCCTGGGGGGGTAAAAAGCTGGGTACAGTTTATTTGAAAAATCTGATCCCTTTGAGCTATAAACTAAAACATTGGCCCGAATACTTATTTATATCTAAATAAATGATAAAAATCATAAACATACATTTTAGAAATTATAAGAGGAAAGTACGAATTTCACGCGGACGAAGTCGCGGGCAGAAGCTAGTATACATATACCATCACGCCACATATGTAATTACAATTTGGTCAGCTATTACTTCAATAGCTTAATCTATCTTCAATAAACCGATATCTGCAATCTGGTCCATTGGAATGCTCTAATAAATACGGGTCGGGTTCCGATTAATATTGCATTTATACCGACACCGTGACCGTAGGGATTCGAATTAAAATTAAAATTGATCCGAAACTTTTGGCGCACTCCAATTATTTCGTTAATTGGACTACTGGTAGTCGCGTTAATTGTTGTTATAAAGAATCATTTTTGATGTAAGGACGTTGGACCGTGAATATTGGGCTTAATTACATGATGTTTTATCATTTATATAATAGCATACTGAAACAGCAACGTGAGGATTCCTACTTACTGCAGTGCGGCCGACGAGATAATGCGTTTTTGACACCAGTCAGTTTCATACAAACGAATACGTGTTTTGTGAATTTCATATTTGTTACTTACTAAAATTGTCGCAGGTTACAGGTACTCATTCTCTCGAAAGCTTGTAAAGAATTGTTGTAATTTGAGTAAGAAGTTGTTTTGAGAAAACAATGTAAACGCTTGGTAAATGTGAGTCAGCAAAAACTCAATAATAAACGCTAACGAAACTTTTAACGTATTTTATATTTTGCAGACAAGCACAAATAAATTATTCCAGCAGTAGTTAAACATACCAGCAATCTAATAGCAATACAGATTGCATTCTTTAACGAAATGAAAATCTTAATAAAAAGCTATACAAGAAATTTTCATTGCATCCAAACTGAGCTGCATTCAATAATGTATTTTCTATGAAAGAAAAACATTAATATCGATATACTATATAGAAATGAATACCAACAAGTATGTCAAAATGTTTTATTTACAGCTTCACTCAATGAAGCTTTCGTATTTTATATCGATTTCTTGACATTTTTGGGTCAGTGCGTGCCAATGTGCCAAACACACTGTTTTGAATATTTTCGTTTTATTCATGAGCTGCAATAAAAATATAATACTAATAGGAAATAAGTCACTGTTCTTTCTTTTATTCATTTATTTATGTTTATTTTTACCCAATCTCACTGCAAGGTAAATGTCTCCCTTTCTCCTTTCCACTCCTCTCTGCCTTGTGCTACTGTGGACCAAGACCAATCCTGTCTGTAGGCAGCTTGGTCGTTCTTCCTATGATAAAAAATAATATAATTTCATTGGAGGATTCATCATTGGTCTTGTTGGGGTTTCTGCGTCAGGTCGTCGTCGTGTCAGCGTCGTGGATAGAAATTTTGATATCGTTTTTACAGTATTTGACCGCTACCTATATTAATACAATGTGAAAAATATAGGTAGCTGTTATAATTTGCGTAAGATCAATGGCGTATCACCAAGACAGTGAAAATCCGTAGCGCGTCGCTAGTGTCACGCCGTTGTGCTTGTTCTACTCGGCGCGCCGCCTTCGTCATCGATTGATATCATTTGTCGCGAGTAATGGTGCTGTGGTCGTCAACAGGTCTAGTTTTTAAGCTCCCATCCTTCTTTAACTTGGATTTCCACAGCATACAGATTTGCTGACTGGAAATCTATAGCTACAAACAGCCTGAGAATTAAAATAGTACTCGAATAAATGTCAATAGACGTTTGTCATGAAACTGAATAGAACAACATAACGCGTGGCTTCTTCTCCTGAAAATGCAGGAGTATTATGATTACAAATAGATTAACTTGTTATTATAATAGTTGTGTAGTCAACTGCGTATAATTCCACACTGAAGCATCTATTGTGCTCTATTGGGACAATAAATAATTAATAATATTTAGTTAAGCCGTTTATTTGCACACTACAATAGCTAGTATTGTGAGAATAATTTATGGGTGTTATTTACGTCAATAAAGGCCTCCCGACATCCGTGACTAGTAAGTGATTTACATACATAATTACTAGGTGGTGATCCTTGGCGGATTAGCAGTAATTAGGGCAAGCAACACTTCTAGTCATATTTAGCATAAATTATATTATAGCGGGGTTAAAGCTGATGGTTATCAGCAACTAATTTTGTTTTTGAGATTGTCAAAGAAACATTCTTTGTGTTTTATCTAGACTAGAGCATCCTTGCTATAAACAGATCATGTACCTACGTAGCATACGTCATGCTACGTCATGTACGTACGTACGTATGTAACATCTACATTCGTAGTAGTACTGTTTTTACAATATGTTTTTAGCAGTACCAACTTAAAAGCCTATAAAATATTTAAGAGGTTTATTGAACCGATTATTTTACTTTCCTATTAACCCTTTTGAAAATACTTTACTCAATCTATGAAAAATGTTGGTAGCAATATTGTATCATTAGCACTTCTAAAGTTCTTCTAATCACTACATAATTATTATAAAACAAAAGACTCCAGCGTCTCCCCCCCCCCGCGTCTTTTTGTCTTAAACTCAAAAACTACCGAACGGATTTTCATACGGTTTTCAGTACCTAATGGACGGAGTGATTCATGAGGGGAAGTGTAGGTGTATATAATTCATTAACAGTTTTGTGCAAATTGGCTAAAATACCACGATGATTATTGAAGATGTTGGAAAAAATCATGCCGACTGGGAGCTTTACTGGCATGCGCCGCGTAATCCAATCTATGAAAACAATATATAAATGGGATTATTTGCGACATCCACGCAGATGAAGCCGTGGACAAAAGCTAGAAAAACTGTATAACTATAACAAGTTATGAAAATATACACATCGGTACCAGCAAAGATAAATTTATTACGAGAATTTCAGTGAAACTGTAGGAAACTCATAGAACCTTTAGTTGAAGAGTACTTACAACCGCAAGTACTAAAGTCGTTGTAGAAGTACAAAACAAGTGGTTAATACTTAAACATGTAACATTCTCTATTCGCACGATAATGCTGTTGTTGTTGAAGCAACCACGAACGCTTCTTCATTCATATTATATGTCTAGGATAATCGGGGGAGGAGAACTTTCTAGACGAACGAAGGTAGTTAGTCTAGAAAGTTTTTTCCAACTCTCGACGCAGGTAGGTAGGGTACTCAGAATGTGTTGAAAGTTGGAGTACTTTTATTACTACTTCTATAAGAGTGGCTGTTACATGTACTTAGTTGTTTTCTAGTGTGATGAATGAGAAATTGAAGTCGTAGAAGATATGAAACGTTTTAGTATTCATGATGTGATTAAGTATGAAATTGATGATACGAGTAAGGACATGCCTTTCTAAATTGAGGGTCGAAAGCTTCTCGAAGGGTGGTGGTGTAGTGTCAGTCGCAATAACTTTTCCTTTTTAAAAAAACGGTTAAGCGTAACTAAAACACACACAGTTATTAATAAACTGAATAACAACTTCCATCATTGCATTATAATGAACAGAAAACCAGCTCAACCATATAATAAAAAGAGCAAGAAGCTTAAAAACTTCGCATAAACTATACAAAGTAAACAAATGTAAAAACTTGAACATTTTCCAGGGAACCGCAAACCACGGCCGAGTTTTTCGATTGATTTTAAAATACGAACGTTCGTACCGAAACCAAATTGAACAACTCGATTTAAAAATCGAGTATTTCGCACATCAATGGCCAGCACTGGTTCACTTTGTTCGATATAAAGGTTATTGAATAAATTAATACTACCTAGAGCTTTTTGTGGAAATGTAGATTAATAATGGGTATATTGCCAAAGTTGGGAGTTCTGAAGTAGTGAGTTTTATTAAGTGGACGGTGGTAATTGGAAACCTCTTTGGAATTATTCATAGTTACGCTTTGTACCGGATTATGGCATGAAGTTCCTATTTGGCTTCTGGATGAAAGCAATTTGCCGGTTTTGTTTGTGTCGTCGCGGTCATTAGAATTCGTTAAAAACAAACGCAGCTGGATTTTCTCGTATTTGGACAAAGAATTTTGCAACTTTCCACGAACTTGCCATAGTAATGTTGCAACAATTTTTTGCAATATTACAAAAAGTTTTGTGTCCTTCGTGTACGTGGAACAATAAGAAACTTAATGCAGACCAATAATTACGTTTATAACCCGAGCTATCTTGCTTACAATCCTAGTTTAGTAGTAGCTAGTAGTTTCAGAAGCAGTTTTTCCCCGTTGTGTGCAAGTTTTAGTACCTGGCGTGTACTGCCAAGCTTCGCATTACACTGCTCACGAGTTTTGGCACGATCTGTTTTGGCAACGATTTTCATACGTTAATCCAAAACACTGGATACTTAATAGTGAATTTTGTGTCTTTTCTTTTGTTAGCTTATGAGACAAAGAAGGTATTGTTTTTGAAAATGTCGGAAACGCAAATGTGTTATCTTTGAGCAGAATCAGAGAACAGAACTTTGGAAATACTTTGACCTAGTCTGAGGCTTCTTTACAGAATTCCACGATCAGTCAAAAGGTTCATTATGAATGTATAAGTCACTTAGGGCGCATTCCACCAAACGTTAATACCTAGAATAAGTCTTATCCTGAGAATAAATTTCGAATTTCTGACAGTTTTTCCTAACTAGAACTGTCATACGTCAATTTTATTCCAGGATTAATAGATATCTGACTTTGGTAGATAGGTCACTTAAATAAATCTATGTCTTCAGACCAGGGAAGCATGGCATAAAAGCTCTCCAGAGCTAGATGGCACTCAAAAATTAGTTTATCGTTAGTTTGTCTGTTTTTTAAAGCTTTGAGCACAGATACGAGTAGGCTGCCGGATAGGAATTTAATGCTGTAATTCCGGATGCCTAAGCGCTTTACTGCTGTTGCGGCTTGTGTTAAGGCAACACATTCGCATTGAAAGATCGAACTGTGTGTGCCTAGTGGTATGTGCAAGTTAATATTGAGGTCAAGGGAGTGTACGCCAGCACCTGAACCGTTTTGAACACAATCATCTACTAGAGATACCAGTGTCACTGACAGGATAAACAAACAACCAAGCTAAATCAAAACTCACAAACACCATAATGTTTTTCAGCGTAATTAAAACAAACATTTTACGCCTGAAATATGGACCGACAAAAATGGCGCGGCCGTGCAAATGAAAACGAAGTGAGTTGTCACGTGACGCCAGCCATGTTTGCGTCGTAAATGTGATGCTGTCGTCATTATGTGGAAAGGCACGTCGGAGATGTAAACAGGCAGTGTCGCAAGTGCTTGTCTAGAAGATAAGCGATGTTGATGGCCTTAGGTGAGTTGCTGTGAAAGTTAAAAAATAGGTTCTATTAGAGAAAAGTAAGTAGAAAAAACTGACCAAGTGCGAGTCGGACTCGCACACGAAGGGTTCCGTACCACAAGGCAAAAACGCCGAAAAAACATGTTTGTTGTATGGGAGCCCCCCTTAAATATTTATTTTATTTTATTATTATTATTTATTATTAAAGTTTAAATACAACTGAGCATTTCGTGAATATTTCAAGTGCCTACCTGTTGCCATTTTTGATATCGAGCAAAAAAAGGCAAATAAATCGTGTTTGTTGTATGGGAGCCCCCCTTAAATATTAATTTTATTTTGTTTTTAGTATTTGTTGTTATAGCGGCAACAGAAATACATAATTTGTGAAGATTTCAACTGTCTAGCTATCGCGGTTCTTGAGATACAGCCTGGTGACAGACAGACGGACAGACGGACAGACGGACAGACGGACAGACGGACAGACGGACAGACGGACAGACGGACAGACGGACAGACGGACAGACGGCCAGACGGACAGACGGACAGACGGACAGACAGCGAAGTCTTAGTAATAGGGTTCCGTTTTTATACGGAACCCTAAAAAGTATTGGAGCAGGCCAATTTCAAAGTTTCAATCAATCATAAATAAAGTATCGTGCATAATGACGTCTAAAGCAATTGATCTTGGTTAGTATCTTTTCGTTAGTTATTTATTTACTAATGTTTAATTTTATCAGTGTTTACTTCTTCATAATCTTGAATTACCTTGTGAAATGAATAATGGAAACTGCTAACTGATGTTGTTTCATTATTTATTTTAATAACAAAAGATAATAATTTATTCATTTTCACTGTAACTGACAGCTACGTCTTTGATCAAAATGATAAGGTCACATCACAATGAAAGTATATATCAATTGATAATTATTTTCCTCACAATATTATTCATCCACAGAATTCTTCATTAGTGAGGTCTATTAATAGGTCACTGATTTAGGGCGCAAATTATTATGTTATTATATTAAATTATTGTTTACAATTCCGTATTTTTATTTTCGTTGCAAGTAGGTAGCTTCACAACTTTTCTTCTCGCTGTCAACTTTGGTGATAAATTCTTTTTTATCTGTTCATAATTGTACTTTTATTTTCGCCTGTCTAAAGTGAAAATAGATAACGAAGTTAACTTTCTCTTCTGAAACTTCTTAACAGTATTTTGATGTTGTTCATTTTGTTCGTTCTTTTGGTCATTAAAAGATACAATATTATTTTACTAAGCCTAACTAATTGTTCGTGTGGTGCCGGATTTAAAGAATAGCACCACCTTACTTCCTGTGGATGTCGTAAAAGGCGACTAAGGGACGTACCGGATGATGGGCACCAGCGTTCTATATACATTTTACCATCATACTGCGATTGCCAACCCGCAAGCCAACCGTGGCGATTATGGCAAACCCCCCCCTAAGAATGACAAGCACAAATAATACTTGGCCCCTAGTGCCCGGCAGCGCGCCTACCCTTGGCAACGGTACCGACCAAGGCCACGGCTCACCGTGGCCTGAACCTTGCCTCAGCAAGGGATGCTAAGAATCCCCGGAAGAGATCCGGCTACAACAATCACCGAAAACTGGACCTGGCAACATATAACACGCGTACACTTTGGACCGACGAGAAGATCACTGAACTTGAGGAAGAATTGAGCAGGTTACGATGGAGTATAGTGGGGTTAACTGACGTCCGACGAGAGGGGTCCCGGACTCGATAATCCTCAAATCTGGAAACTTGCTCTCTTTTCGGGAGGGCAATCAGCAGTCCCAAGGTGGTGCCAGGCTTATTCCACAAGTCCCTTTTGAGCAACGTGGTGAAGATAGAGAGTGTGTCGACCAGGGTGGCGTACCTTATACTCAGAATATCCGCAAGGTATTCGCTGAAGGTCGTACAGGTTTACGCCCCGACCTCGTCACGTCCCGACTATGAGGCGGAGACCATGTATGAGGATATTTCCAGAGCCAGGCATGGCTCTAAAACTCACTTCACCGTTGTCATGGGGAACTTTAACGCGAAACTGGGCAAACGAAGCGATGATGAGCTGCGAGTGGGGCAATTTGGAGTTGGACGACGGAACCACCAGGGCCACTAGCTAGTTTTATGTAAAAAGCCTCTTAATGATGAATTCCTTCTTCAGGAAACGTGAGCACAGAAAGTGGACCTGGCAGATTAAAAACGGGATCGACTTCATTATGTCGACGAAGAAGCAAGGCCCATGAAAGAGAGGCGCGAGATGATCCTGCAGTCTTCAGATGACGTGCTCAAGTACCGGCTGCTCAATAGACGGATCTCTAAGTCCTTGAAAAGCGACCTTCGCTCTTCAATACAGACCGTATTGAGGACGCGATAGAGCGAAATAAAGGCTCCAAGGTGTTTGCTAGAGATCTTTCTTTTGGGCAGAGCCAGCTTACGAAACTGAAGACCAATGATGGTAGGATCGTATCCACCAAACCGGATCTATTGAGAGAGACCGAGAGGTTCTATGGACAGTTAAAAAGGAATAAGTAACCCCGTTACGAATCTGACAAATGACCCATAAGCTAGATTGACCCGACACTATACCGAAGACATCCCGGGCGTCAGCCTGTAGAAGGTTAGGATGGCTCTGAAGCAGCTCAAAAACAACAAGGCGCCGAGTGATGACGGAATTACGGCCGAACTCCTGAAAGCCGGCGGAAAACACGTTCTTAAGGCTCTTCAGAAGTTGTTTGGTTCCGTCATACTCGAGGATAAAACACCACAAGCATGGAACAGAGGTCTGGTGATACTTTTCTTTAAGAAAGGCGACAATGCCCTTCTTAATGTGCGAGGCGAGATGTGCAAGGCGACAATGCCCTTCTTGATGTATGATAGATGGCGCTAGCTGTCATGTTAAGATCGGCTCCGTAATAATTTACTAATTAAAAATATAAACAAACGACTTAAAAACTTTAAAGTGATAAATATTGTTCCTAGGGCTCCAAAGTACTAGTGAAAGTGTTATCCAGTGTTAAATCCTTCAAATAAGATCCCGAAACTCAAATAAAAAACATTGACACGAACCAGTGACAAAACGACTGTACTTCTACGATTCTAACAAATAAACAACATTTCATGTGCAGTTATCAAAAGTAAATCCATCCTAAATCAGTGCGCTTGATTGCTCAACATTATAAAGCAAAATAACAATAACAAAAGAGTTGTGAAGTGAGTGCGAAAAAATGTGGGCAAATTTTTTACTGATGAGTCAACATAACGACTTTGTTTAATTTAAAATTTGCGTAATCAGAAGAAGATCCCATAATTGGAATAATTATCGTTAGTAGCCGTGGCCGCTAATAAATGTGTTCGCTTAAGCTCCTGGCAGACGCAAGTTAGAATCTCACCTAACTCAACTTTTTGTATTTTTTGAAGATCATTTTATTATTTTTGTTTTCTTCAAACAAGGAAGTCTGGCAAATATGGATTTTGAAAATGTAACTCTACGCAGAAATAAAACAACAATTAACTCACTTAATTCATCATTCGAATCCACAAATTCTGACGTTCTTTCAAAAAGTTTACCGCAATTGTCTACTGCCTTAAGTTACGAAGAAGTTGAAAGATTATTTTTTGACTTGTGCTTTCCAATATATTTAAAAAAAGATGTCATCGCATAAAGAAAACCACAAATGGTTGACAAAAGGCATAAAAAAATCGTGCGTAAAAAAAAAGGCTCCTTTATCTTAGTCAACAATACAATAAAACTGAGAGACAAAAACTAAACAAAAAATATAAATCATATAGTGACATTCTCAAAAAGTGTATATACAAATCTAGACAGCTACAAAGTAAGAAGTATATAGTTATAAGTGTAGTGTGCGGTGTAAATAAGTAGGCAAACTCACGTTCAAAAGGTTTTAATGTCCACAGGTCCTTACACAGTTAACAAGGTTCAGAAGGCACAATAGGGAAGTGTTCACAAGCACAAGCACAAGCGTAGAATATGATAGCAGAAGGACAAAAGCAGAAGGATGATAGACTGACGAAATACAGTGGAAATTAAGATGAAAGAACAGCAAAATCGCGAGACAGAATGTTTATAAATTTGAGGCGACAAGCGTGCGCTCCGCGTCGAGGTGTGATCCTGACTGGCTTGACCTTGTGCGGTGAAAGGTATGCGCCCGCGGCTCCGTAGCCAGTCGTCTATATCTATTGAGAGTTGTACGGATATTGATATTTAGTGACGACGGTTCGGTCGATAGTTTGATGACCATCGACTATCGATGGTAAATTTATCGACCAACTGGTGAGGAAGTATGTATGTATGTATGTGTGTATGTATGTTGATTTGTGATTAGTTTTAGGTATAATATATAAATAAATAAATATATAAATGGAGTTTAAATAATTTGTAAAGTTACCTACACCACCCCCCTCCAGAGACCGTCAAGGGCGATAGAAGTCAGTAAATTTAACTCGCCTCCCAGAACGTGTTGTGTAACTTGGCGGCACTATCGGTGGGGGTTCTTCCACTTGGTCAGATAGAATGAAGGCAGGCTTCAGTCGGTCAATGGACACTGTCACTTCTTTGTTTTTAACAAGTATTTTAAATATCTTGTCTCCTCGTGAGGTTACTTTATATGGCCCAGAGTAAGCAGGCTGGAGAGCACCTCGCAATGCGTCTTCACGGAGGAAAACGTGATCGCAAGTTTCTAGCTCTTTATGAACGAATACTTTGGGTTTGCAGTGGCGGGAAGCTGGTACCGGTCGCAGTTTCTCGGCGAAGTTCCTCAGTCTTGCAGTAAATTCAGCTGTGTCTACTGTACCGTTGACCGTTGGCTCAAAAAATTCTCCGGGCAACCTTAACGGCTCCCCGTACACCAGTTCGGCAGAAGAGGCTTGGAGGTCTTCCTTAAAGGCAGATCTTACGCCTAATAAGACCCATGGCAAAGATTCCGTCCACCTATCGCTTGCATGGCAGACGATTGCGGCCTTCAGCTGACGGTGAAATCGTTCAACCAAGCCATTGCATGCCGGATGGTAGGCTGTCGTCCGCTTGTGTTCGAATCCGGCTATCTTCGATAGACATTGAAACAAAACCGATTCGAATTGACGACCACGGTCGGTTACAATGTCTGTCGGGCAACCGAATCGAGATATCCAAATGGACAGCAAAGCTTTGGCTACCGTTTCCGCTGTAATATCTTGTATCGGTACTGCCTCTGGCCATCGTGTAAATCTATCCACGGCCGTTAAGCAGTACCTGTAACCTTGGGAAACTGGGAGTGGACCCACCAGGTCGATATGGATCTGCTTAAACCGAGCGCGCGGTAAGTTATAAGTGCCGAGAGGAGAAGTCACGTGACGGTTGATTTTCGTCCTCTGACACGGTATACAAGCACGCGCCCAGTCCCTACAGTCTTTTCTCACGCCCGGCCATACAAACCGCTCGGCAATCAGCTTGGCCGACGCATTGGCACCGGGGTGGCTTAAAGAATGCAAGCTATTAAAGATTTGCTTGCGAAGTGGTTCTGGTACATATGGCCTGGAAACCGATGTACTGACGTCGCAGTACAGGGGGATTCGACTTCCAGGGACATTGATTTTTTTAAACTGCAGAGAAGAACCTTCGCTCAAAAGCTTGCAGAGTTCTGTGTTAGAAGCCTGAGCTTGAGCTAGTGTCTCGAGGTCTACGGGGTCTGCTAGCTCTTCAATTCGCGACAAGGTATCTGCGACCACATTATCCTTACCAGAAATATGGCGGATATCTGTCGTGAATTGGGATATAAAATCTAAGTGCCTATACTGCCTAGGCGAACAGTTGTTCTTCCTTTCGTTGAAGGCAAAAGTTATAGGCTTATGGTCCGTATAGACTATGAAATGGCGAGCTTCTAGCATATGCCTAAAATATTTTATGGCCTCATAAATTGCTAGAAGCTCCCTATCATATGGTGAGTATTTCACCTGTGAAGGGCTCAATTTCCTAGAGAAAAAAGCTAAGGGCTGCCACGCATCATCTTTAAATTGCTGCAGGACTGCTCCGATAGCCTTGTCGGAGGCGTCTGTAACAACTGCAAGTTTAGCGGTGCAGTCCGGATGAGCTAGTAGAGCAGCGTTGGTCAGGCTTTCTTTGCAAGCCTCGAAAGCAGCTAGCGTGTCGCCTGTCAAGGTAATTGGCTGCGAACCTTTGACGGAACCTGTTAGTAAGGCATGAAGTGGGGCTTGAATTTCGGCTGCGTGAGGAAGAAATCTCCTATAAAAATTAACCATGCCTAGGAAACCTCTTAGCTGGCGAACGTTGGCTGGTGGAGGAAAATCCTTGATCGCCTGAACTTTGGCATCAAGTGGCTTAGTACCGTTCTCGGTAATCCGGTAACCTAGAAACGTTACCTCCTCCATTCCGAAAACGCATTTCGAAGTGTTCACCAACATGCCATATTCCTTCAGCCTGTTGAAGACCTGACGTAGGTGGTCCTCGTGCTCCTCTGGACTTCTAGAAAACACGAGAAAATCGTCTAGGTAACAATATACGAAGTCTAGTCCTCTCGTCATTTCGTCCACAAACCGCTGAAAGGTTTGGCCCGCATTCCTAAGACCGAATGTCATGAAGGGAAATTCAAATAATCCAAATGGTGTAGTGATGGCGGTCTTAGGAATGTCCTCCGGGCTGACAGGTATCTGATTATATGCTTTCTCTAAATCGAGCGTGCTGAAGACTTTACATCCAGCTATACTATGGGTAAAGTCATGGATATGCTTGATCGGGTACCTGTCAGGCACGGTACGGGCATTCAATTTACGGTAATCGCCGCAAGGACGCCAGCCGTTGTTTTTCTTCGGCGCTAGATGTAGAGGCGACGCCCACGGGCTCTCGGAAGGTCTAGCTGTACCAAGGGTCAGCATAGACTGGAACTCTTTTTGGGCGATCTTAAGCTTATCCGGTGCTAAACGACGTGGTGAAGAGCAAACTGGAGGGCCTGGTGTCGTGCGTATGTGGTGTACTGTTTTGTGTGGTGTGCAGTGTGGCTTACCAGCTGGTCGAGTAATTTCCGGAAACTCGCTGAGAATTTTATGATACTGAGTCTCGCCAGTCACGACCTTAACAGAAGAAATGTTATTACAATTAGCTATAGCAGCAATAGTAGAAATAGAAGTTAAATTATCAATTAGGCGTTTGTTACGACAATCAACTATTAGATTATAAAAGTTTAAAAAATCTACACCTATTATAGGCTTCGTTACATCGGCTACAATGAAACGCCATTGATAGGTTCTGCGTAAACCTAAATCTAAATCTAAATTGATACAGCCATATGTAGCTATGCTGGAACCATTTGCTGCACACAATCTATAGTCCGTACGAGCACGACGATCATGAAGCGCTGACCGTGGGAACACGCAGAGGTCGCTTCCGGTGTCGACCAGGAACTGCGTCTTCGAAGATCGGTCAGTAACAAACAGGCGACCAGAAGCAGGCAAAGGGCA
The DNA here is from genome assembly GCA_916614155.1 of Mesoligia furuncula. Taxonomy (NCBI): domain Eukaryota; kingdom Metazoa; phylum Arthropoda; class Insecta; order Lepidoptera; family Noctuidae; genus Mesoligia; species Mesoligia furuncula. Next base: position 1,177,603 of record OU744792.1, read on the forward strand.
ATCGTCGGTCGCCATTATCGACCGCCCTTGGAGTTTTCCGCCTTGTAGTCGCAGGGGCGGATACACTTGTTGGCTTTTTCTCCGAACTTGTTGTGGTACCAACAATTGGGGAACTTTTTGTAGCTTGATAGAGAGCGCTGCCTCGAACTGCTGCGAGTGTTTCTGGTGGAACGGGAGCGTGAACGGCTGTCCCGAGTTGACATCTGCTGGAACTGTCGTCGAAGCTCAGCTATCTCCCTAGTTAGTTCATTCAGAACCGAAGTAGGGACAGCGTCGCTCACAGCGGCGACCCTGGGAGTTGTCGTAGCCAGGTCGTTTACTCTATCGGCTAAGTGAGCTAGATCGTCGAGAGAAGCTGCGCCTAGTTGCCCTGCGAGCACCGTCTGGATGCCATGCGGTAGGCGACTAACCCATATCGTCCTCAGGAAGTCGTCAGGAACGTTTGAGCCTGCCAGGCTTTTCAAGTGGCGAAGAAATTGTGATGGCTTGCGGTCGCCAAGCTCCTCATGCATCAGTAGCTGTTTGATTTTTTTCTCTTTAGACGCCGTGAGTCGCTTAATTAGCTCGGTCTTTAGTTTTTCGTACTTGTTAGTGAGAGGCGGGCTAATAATTATATCTTTTATCTCTCTAGAGTACTGATTGTCCAGATGTCCAATGACATAATTAAATTTAGTGACATCACTAGTTATTCCAGCTATACTAAATTGACCTTCGACCTGAGCAAACCAAATCTCCGGCTCTTCAGCCCAGAATGGGGGCACTCGTACGCCGACTTTGAAAACATTGCTGGGGTCTATCGACATCCCCCCATCACTAGTGCTAGGTGGCGGTGACGTTGCGGCACCTCGTGCATCTTTAAACATATCCCCTTCCATTGTTCTTCACGGGGTCACCAGTATAGTTATAAGTGTAGTGTGCGGTGTAAATAAGTAGGCAAACTCACGTTCAAAAGGTTTTAATGTCCACAGGTCCTTACACAGTTAACAAGGTTCAGAAGGCACAATAGGGAAGTGTTCACAAGCACAAGCACAAGCGTAGAATATGATAGCAGAAGGATGATAGACTGACGAAATACAGTGGAAATTAAGATGAAAGAACAGCAAAATCGCGAGACAGAATGTTTATAAATTTGAGGCGACAAGCGTGCGCTCCGCGTCGAGGTGTGATCCTGACTGGCTTGACCTTGTGCGGTGAAAGGTATGCGCCCGCGGCTCCGTAGCCAGTCGTCTATATCTATTGAGAGTTGTACGGATATTGATATTTAGTGACGACGGTTCGGTCGATAGTTTGATGACCATCGACTATCGATGGTAAATTTATCGACCAACTGGTGAGGAAGTATGTATGTATGTATGTGTGTATGTATGTTGATTTGTGATTAGTTTTAGGTATAATATATAAATAAATAAATATATAAAAGGAGTTTAAATAATTTGTAAAGTTACCTACAAGTATATTGCCAATAATAAAAATAAGTGTAAAGCCACATGGGCGGTGATTAATGAAAATATTGATGATTTAAACGCTAAAACGCAAATTGACACAATAACTAAAGATAACCGGACAATTCTAGACCCTAAGGAAATAAGTGACATATTTAATCAATTCTACATACAATCGACCGTCTAATTTTAAAAACAATGTTGACGAGATAAACAAGACTATCGATGGTAATAATGACTACACAATATTTTTAAAACCTACTGATGCTTCGGAGGTATTTAGAATAATACAAAATCTTAAAAATACAAGTGCAGTAGGAATGGATGACATAACAACAAAGGTACTTAAATTAGTCGCTTCATATATTTGTCAACCGTTAAGTTATTTAATAAACTTTTCTTTTGAAGAAGGTGCATTCCCAGAGACTTTAAAAAAGTCAATAGTAAAGCCACTATTTAAAAAAGGTAATACATCTGACATGAAGAACTATAGGCCAGTGACTCTGATACCAATCATGTCAAAAATCTGAAGGCTCCAAGACTTTGCGATTAGTCATCATATACTTAAAGACGAGCAATTTGGATTTAGGAAAAACAGTACAACGTCTTTGGCTTGCTTCAATTTGATGAAGAATGTCACCCAGGCGATAAATGAAGGCTTACCAGTATCGGCTATCCTCTTGGATATGAGCAAGGCGTTCGAGTTAGAGAAATACGGAATAAGAGGAAAAGCGAACGACTGGTTAAGAAACTATTTAAAAAACCGACAACAATGTGTGGAAATCTCCAGAATCCATAATGGCGAAAAGGTGTCTTATAGAAGCGACTATCAGAAAAATAATTTCGGAGTGCCGCAGGGCAGTGTATTGGGGCCTTTTTTATTCCTTCTTTATATTAATGACCTCCCAAATATCACGCGCCACACAATGATTTTATTTGCTGATGACACGACCCTTGTCGTGAAGTGTGAAAGAGTCGACGCCTACGAGTATGAGATTAATGAAGCCATCAAAAATATAATACACTGGTTGAACTCCAATAACCTACAAATTAATATGGAGAAAACGAAAATGATCCAATTTCAAACATACAGGAGAAACCCATTAACGCTGACTATTAAATATAATGACACTTGTATAGATCAAGTAGTAAGTGCTCCATTTCTGGGCATACAATTAGATCAGAATTGTGACTGGAATAAGCATGTCGATTACGTTTGTGACAAACTGGACAGATTTATCTATGCACTAAGAAGGTTAAGAGCCACGGTCTCAACTGAAGCGGCTCTTTGTGCATATCACGGATATGTTTCCTCCGTACTCTCATACGGGCTCTTGTTGTGGGGTAATTCGGTAGATGCCAATAAAGCGTTTATGATACAAAAAAAATGTGTGCGTGCAATCTGTGGAGCTGGGTACATGGATAGCTGTAAGCCACTATTTAAAAAGTACAACATTTTACCCTTAGCGTGCATGTATATTAAAGAATTGTGCCTATTAGTACGACAACATCCTGAAAATTTTATTAAGCATACAGATATAACCAAAAGGAATGTTGCCTCTAGAGATAGGCATAGGCTCTGCTTGCCACAATGCAAGCTCGATTTATATAAAAGAAATTCATTTATAATGGCTATTAAGGTATACAATAAATTACCAAACTCCTTTAAAGAACTACCTTTGCTTATGTTTAAAAAAAAACTGATTCAGTGGCTCAAAGAAAAATGTTTTTACACAGTAAATGAATTTGTGTCACATGTCGAAGAAAGAAAGTAATGTCAATAAATTTGGTTAATATTTATTTTTTATTTTGACATTTACTTACTATTATTATTATTTTTTGACATTATAACAATATTCATGGACATTAACATTTCAAATTATTACATAAAATCTGACATTTTATAACAATCATATTATTGGTAACTAATGTAATGTTATGATATTTTTAATTATTTAATGAAGGTATTGTGAAATTGAAAATTGTGAAATTGAATTGAATTTGTATTTGCAATTAATTTAATATATTTTTAATAATTTAATGTATTCTGGAATTAAATATTTGCACACCAATGGTAATGGTAGAATGTAATTGGGCCACATTTATAATAAGATCATACTATTTTGTACACCTACATTTTGGCAAATAAAGTATTATTATTATTATTAAGAATTATAAGCCCATCTCACTTCTGAGCCATGTGTACAAGCTGTTTTCAAGAGTCATCACGAACCGTTTTGCGCGCAGGTTTGACGACTTCCAGCCTCCCGAACAAGCCGGATTCCGTAAAGGCTTTAGCACCGTAGACCATATACATACACTGCGACACGTTATACAGAAAACCGAAGAGTATATTCGCTTATATCTATAAAACGGTGCGTCGTAGAGAAAAAATATCAAATACGTAATGAAATCTAATACAATTTTCTATAAATTTTATCTTACAGACTTTTTCGAATGCCTACCCATTTTCGAACTACACGTTCCGGAAAAGTAAAGTTTTTCGAAAAATCAATTTTTATCAAACACTAGCTGCTGCCTGCTACTTCGGCGTTATTTTGGGATAAAAAGTACCCTATATGTTAATCCAGGTCTTAACCTATCTACCTACCAAACTTCATCCAAATACGTTCACTTGCCGTTGAGTTATCGAAACTTTTATCTACGTACTAGCAGCACCCCGCGGTTTGACCCGCATAAGTTTCCCGTGAGAATATCGGGATAAAATCTATTCTATGTCCTTTCCCGAGATTCAAACTATCTCTTTATCAAATTTAATCTAAATCGGTTCAGCGGTTTAAGCGTGAAGAGGTAAACAGACAGACACCAGCGAAGCTTTGCAGAGCGTGATGCTCGAAAACTGATTAGAATTTAGCCACCTTCTTAAGGTCGTCGCGTCGGTCCATCGTCTCTGGGGGGTGTCTCACACTACGCTTGCCAATACGCGGTCTCCACTCCAGGGCCCTATATCACCAAACTTTACAATTATAATTTACAAGTTAGAATTTACAAAGTGAATTTTACAAAATTTATACATAGCCCTGATGCGATTTGTGTAACGCTTTTAAAAATGCGAAAGAGTTGTAGATTGTAACTCGTACATATTTTTCATTCTGTGTTACGCAATTTTTTCTACAATTCAACAATTTTGTAGAATTGTAGACTTGTAAGGTTTTGTGGTATAGGGCTCTGGACTCGTCTGCTCCACCGGCCATCGGCCAGTCTACGGAATAAACGCTAAGAAAATGGGACACAATTTTGTTACCCTACCTAGCACCATTTTTTTATCTATCCTACCCTAACCTAGAATAATTTTGTGTCGAAATAATCATGGCTATACATAACTTCTGTTTACTACAAAAGATCCCTAACCTAAGCCCTAAGATTTATCGCCTTACACATTTAAGGCACTAATTTACTCATACATTAGCCATTCACTGCTAATCTACCATCTAGTTCAAAATAATCACTTCAATGAGAATGCTAATACCCCTCCCGAAGGGTTCAACCTCCCAAATGACACTTCTAATTTCTCAACCCTTTGTGGTCTAAGATTAGTTAGCCACATAAACTTTACAGCTGCCATCACAGATAGAGACCGTATAACGTTTTGATTAATACAATTTGTGGATACAATTGATGATACCCGTCTCTAAAGTCTAAAGCAATTAGCGATTTGTTTGTGTCTCCATCCATTTTGATTACTGAATTATCACTTTTGCTAAAGTTTTTGTTTTTGTCGGCTGTCTTGGTGTTTATCTTTGGAATTAGGCTTCGGCACTTCAGCTACTTATAACTTCGATGCTCGTATTTGTTCGAGCGATTTATTTAATTCCATTATACCAATATTTCTGAAAATATTGTCACAACTCTCTGCGTGATTACCTGCTAATGTAAGCTCATTCATAACTTCAGTAACAAAATATTCGTCTAATTTCTTCTAACCTCCTTCGTTTCACGTTCCTCTACGTGACTCACTGCCTCACGAAGATTATCTTCTATCTTTGCAAATGTGAGGTCGGTGAATCAATTATGTAATTATGAAGCTCGATGTTGGCTACCCATAATTATGACCGAACTTGTTCTAGGAGAATTTCGCTTGTAAACGTCGAAGTTTGAAAATTCCCCGGCGTAGTTAGACGTATAGTTATTCGAGCTAGATCTGGCCTGTATTACACTACGGGTTGGAATTATTCATTAAAGATGTTCATGAGAGCAGGCGAGACGGAATACTATAGTACTCATTTGAATAAGACAATCTGAAAATATTTATGGCGCAGATTTAGGGAAGTCGCTTACCTACATACTTTAGGTTTACTATATTCAAAGCTATGCGCAACGTAGCTTTGAATAATTGACTGTGAAACCTTGTGTACCTAGGTTAGTATGAGGAATTATAATCGTAAGCTGGTTTTCTGGGCTTGTTGTAACGCAATGAACATAATTATTTGTGTAGCAGGTATATTACCTTTCGTATATTATTATTACATACCGTCATACTGTAATAACTGCCCCGTTGGTCTCGTGGTTGCAAGCGCGACTCCTGGGTTCGATTCCCGGGTCTGGTAAAGTGTTATTTTGTTTTCCATTAGGAATTTCTTAGTAACAGCGCGGAGTTTGGAAGTTGGCGGTTTAATACGCTCCGTGTCTCGGAAGGACGTAAAGCCATTGGCTCTGTGCGTGATCTCTCTCCGGTCGTATCGGATTGCCGTCCCATCAGGCTGTGAGAGTAAAGGAACAGAGAGTACACCTGCGCTCACACTTGTCCACTATAATATCTCCTGCGGCTCCGTTGAGATTGGCCACCGTGACCGAAATCGATCGCGAGGCTACTGTAATAATAATTTGAATTGAGAAAATAGTCATAATAGTAATACAACACATAGTTGTCATTTAAAATTCAATCATAACTTTGAGTGCCGTGAATGTGTGCTGTGCCAGTGAGAAATAATTCGGTATTTTCATAAATATGGCGAGTAGTATATTATTGGGCATTCTGGACCACTTTTCGCTCGGCGAAACAAGTTCGCCATCGCTCCGGTGGTCCAGAATGCCCAATCGTGAACGGTCGACTCGGTTTAGTAGTTAGTAATACAAAGTGGTAGTAGCTTCGCTACTGGACAGTGCCTCAGAATGTCCAATAATACACAATCGACTTGACTGACACAGTGATTCAAGACGCTCAATAATGAAGAATCGACTCACCTGTTCGGTTTACCATGATACATCATTCAATGTATTTGAAATGCAAAACGACTGCAGCCAGCTTCATGTGAACTATTTGTCGTTGTGACTAACATCATTCAAGGTATTTGAAATGCAAAACGACTGCAGCTAGCTTCATGCGAACTGTTCGTCGTTGTGACTAACATTTGAAATGCAAAACGACTGCAGCTAGCTTCGTGCGAACTGTTCGTCGTTGTGACTAACATTTGAAATGCAAAACGACTGCAGCTAGCTTCATGCGAACTGTTCGTCGTTGTGACTAACATTTGAAATGCAAAACGACTGCAGCTAGCTTCGTGCGAACTGTTCGTCGTTGTGACTAACATTTGAAATGCAAAACGACTGCAGCTAGCTTCATGCGAACTGTTCGTCGTTGTGACTAACATTTGAAATGCAAAACGACTGCAGCTAGCTTTATGCGAACTGTTCGTCGTTGTGACTAACATTTGAGATGCAAAACGACTGCAGCTAGCTTCATGCGAACTGTTCGTCGTTGTGACTAACATTTGGAATGCAAAACGACTGCAGCTAGCTTCATGCGAACTGTTCGTCGTTGTGACTAACATTTGGAATGCAAAACGACTGCAGCTAGCTTCATGCGAACTGTTCGTCGTTGTGACTAACATTTGGAATGCAAAACGACTGCAGCTAGCTTCATGCGAACTGTTCGTCGTTGTGACTAACATTTGAAATGCAAAACGACTGCAGCTAGCTTCATGCGAACTGTTCGTCGTTGTGACTAACATTTGAAATGCAAAACGACTGCAGCTAGCTTCATGCGAACTGTTCGTCGTTGTGACTAACACAGCTTCAGCTGAGAAAGGAAACATCACATATTATAAAAAAATATATTTAATGATAGTTATAAAGTTAACTACAGTTTTGATTTGAAATAAATGTAGGGTGGCCCACACAAAGTGCATCTATGGAGTGAACCAGAGATTGAAGCTTGCGCCATTGCGGTGTATCATCTTCCGTTTGGCATTTTATCCGAACCAGCGCTTTCTTCCAAAGTTCTTGAGAATCAGTATTGTGCGCATCGTTGGTTTGATATACTTTCAAATCGATAAGGTAGTCTCCCACCGCGTTGATCACTCGACGCTCGTTGCCGTTCGCAACTCTATTAACGAAGTACGAGGACAGTACGGACGAAGAAGTATTTTTGGGTTCGCCATCGCCACGACTTAGATTAAACACGTCCACAGACTTCGCCTTTTTTCTGAAACAAACATAAATAACCCGTATAAGAATGTTTCAAAATCATTACAAAAATAACACAATTAATACAGCCTCAGTAGGTACCATAGTAGTCAGTAGGCTAATAAGTATAAAAACTGCAAAGTGATTGTCATGTTAATAAATTGTTGTTACTCGTAAGTGACAGTATCGATTCAATAATATCTATTATTTAGTACATAACAACTTATTATTTACTAAGTTAAAAATATAGTGTTACTGTGATTTACATATATCCGAACACTGATACGAAAATGATATGGAATAAATTAACCAACTACTAACCAACGCTGTATAAATATATCAGACATAAATACAAAAGTTGATAAAAATATAATATAATTGATTGATATAAATTAAGTATGATTACCTTATACTAGCAGGCGATTTCTTAACGGAAGTAGATTTACGCTTGCTTGCAGGAGTAGAACGCTTTCCCAAGAACTCGGCACTGCGTTCAACATCTGTAGAGTTGCTGCGTTGATCACACTCTGAGTCCGACCTGTAAAATATTAAAAAATAATCAGATTAATTTAAATTAATATCACTTGAAATAATTATGCTGAAAGAAAACAAAATATTTACGTTAATTATTTGGAATTAACTAATACCTAATATGTGTACTCGAACTCGTACTTATTTAATCGATTCTAATTATCACTAAGTTAATAAATATTAAGTAAAAGTAGATATTTGGCTACAAGTGATCTGTATAGTATTTGTTGAATTAAATTAAACAAAGGAAATAATATAAAATATAAAGACTTACATTTTAAATGGTGGACACTTGAAGTATAATTAAAACAATATGATAATTATTGTTTTAAACACTGAACTGCAGACTGCTCGCACTGTAGTATCGAGGGATCAGGCTCGAATTCGATGAATTGAACTCCGAAAACGCTAGCTTATAAGGTAGATTAGTCATGTAAAAATGATAAATTGAATGTTAGTGTATATTTAATAAAAACAACAAAAAAATGAGACCTTTCTTATTAGTACGGATTATACGTACATGTAAAAATGAAAACTAGCAATTATGTTAATCGCTACTTGCTAACGTAGCGAAAGCACTCAGGGCTATCAATATAATTGTCATACATCTTTTCCTTCCTACTTAAAATATTATAAATGCGAAAGTTTGTGAGGATGTATGCAATTATGCATGTATGTTTGTTACTCTTTCACGCAAAAACTACTGAACAGATTTGGATGAAACTTTGCAGTAATGTAACTTACCTATACATTAGAATTACACATAGGCTATAAATTATGCGGGTACGCAAAGTAGTTCCCTCAGGACGCGGGTGAAAACGCGTGGGGAAAGCTAGTGCTACATAATATGTAAGAATTGAATCCATTTTTACAGTAAATGTGTGGAAGTGTCATCCCTAACCAAATTCGCTGCGTTTTAAATACGTAGTGCAGTAATCAGAAATATTTTGTTGTAAATATGATACTTTTATTATCATATAGGTACCAAGCAACTATTAAAATTATTCTAATTAACGTTTTTTATTAGGGTTGACCGACAGGATATATTTAAAACGATACAACTTAAAACTGTGTAAATAAAAATACGAAGATAAAAAAATATTTGTGATCTATGATTAAAAGGGTCTTTTATATAGTGTAATTGTTTATCAAAAAAAATATTAAGAATGATAACTACTTAAACAATTTATTAAATAAATTTATAGACCACTAGCACATATAAGTAAACTAGCTGTTTCCCTCGGTTTCACCCGCATTCTGAGGGTACTACTTCCCGCACCCGGATAAAACGTAGCCTATGGGTTAATCCAAGTTACCCTCTATGTGTGTGCCAAGTTTCATCAAAATCCGTTTAGCGGTTTGCGCGTGAAGAAATAACAACAAACAAATAAACATACAAACTTTCACAAAGAACAAAACTATAATTATTTTTAAGGTAAGTAAACCTTGGAATTATTTATTTCGTATTTTATGCTTCTTATTAATTACCTATATCAATTAACCCTTTACAAAATTTCTATGTAGCGTTTAAAAAAATAATATCTACATGATTTTTACATTTAGATCACAACCCTGTACGAAATTGCATTCTTGCAAAATACATTTGGGTAAACTGCGACCGGATGCGACGAATATTAACATGATACTTTTGTTTTTGACAATGCACACATTAGGTGCACACAATATTACTTAACGGCTTATACTCTATTATACAATCATTCAATATAAGACAGTATGCAGAAGTTTGGTCAGGTATCTCGGATTCACTCTCAATTTCTACTCTTACATCCACAACAGGACCTGACTTAATATTATCCACTTGTCTAGAACAATCGATAACAAATAGAGGCGCCAAGTCTTTAAATTGTTTCTCGTTTAATAAGGGTTCAGGACGACGTCCGTAATATGACTGTTGAAATCGTACATATTGCTCGTATAATAAAGCAATTCTGTTATTTGTGAAACTAACATTGAGGTTTTCATATGGAAAATAGTTTGAATTGAGATACACTTTTACATTACGAATATAGCAATGATCAAACTGAGACATGTCTGAACTTGCACTGTTTTTTCTATTTGTCTGTAGACCAACAATTATGTATCTAGGTTTCTCTATTTGCGATGAAGTTTTGATCGACCAAGTATGCTTTGTAGTTTTAGGTAAAGCTGGATATTCGTAAAGATCCCAATTTCTGTATATCATTTGAAGTGGACGGTCTTTTTCTAACACTTTTAACAAACTTATTTTCTCTTTATCTGATACTTTTACATGCGGTACGCGCCATATGATTTTATTAATTTGAACATCTTCTATAATTTCACCGGTGTTAAGTTTTACAGCATTCAGGTTAGTGTTACTTCTTAGTAATATCAGTTCGTGTCTACTATTTATCACAACTTTTTTAAAATCTTCTGCGAAACCAAGAATGTTACAGAGTGGTATAGAAGCTGAAAAACTACCTCCATTAATATTTTTTACACAATCAATATTCCAGCCCCAGGCATTGCAAGCCTTTGATTCACTTTCATTCATTGATATTAAAGATTTTATGGTGGTCGTTATGCCCGCATTTTTTATTTTGTCAATCTCTACACCATTTAGTTCGTATCTTATATCTTGGAATAAGTAGAGGAGAGCATTATTTGTAAAATGCACACTAGTAGCTTTATCCTTTGAATCCTTTTTGCTAACTATAAAAGATCCTTCTAAATACAGGGTACTGGCTGACGGTAGTATATACAGGTCCTGTTGATTGATAGGTATTCGGATTTCATCGTTTCTATTGAAACTTGTTACATATGGCTTGTATGAATGAAATTCAATTCCTTCCACAGTGTTGTCGTAAGTTGGAGCAGCCAAAACATCTAATATATTCATTTTAATAATCCAATCGCTTTAAGAAATGCCTTATTGTCTTTAGTTTATTTTATTTTCTTTTTTGTGCGAGCTCTTATTTGTTTGGATGCTTGAGCAGAACTGATGCGCTTGATTTGATGAACATATTTATTATAGTCAATCATTTTTTCTTCTAAGATGTAGATATAGCTGCACTTCCTCACCACGTAAATTGATTAAGTGATTGTTTATATCTAAAAGTCTAATATGTATGCAGCTTATGTTGTTTTGGTTAATTGGATAGTATATAGCGTTTTTCGGGATTTCTATAATCCTGTACCCTGGTGGCACGTTGAGTGCAAATTCGTGGATAATGTGACTGGGTTCTCCGTTTATGTATGAACCGCTTACAATATCACATTCTATCCTGATCACTGTCGTAGGTAAAATGTTGACTGGAAACTGTGACACATGCCATTTATTTGCTTTCAAGTTCTGCTCACTAAACCCTAACAAACTTCTAAAGGTGCCTTCTTTACTAAAATTAATGCTTTTTGTGCAGTTAATAGTAGTTTTTAATGTATTATTATTGCACTGTAGTTTAATTGATGCATCCTTAATTTCAGATTTTAAATAATCACTTATATCTTGCAATTCATATGTACCTTCTGGTATTTCAATAACTTCGTTGGAACCGTAGTAGAACTTGTTATTGGTTTTGTCAATGTTGGGAATCGAATTAAATGTTGAGAAATGTAATAAGGCACACTCATACTTTCCATATAATTGCAATGTGGTAGGATAGTACGTAGATAAAGTGGACGACTTTCCAGTAATCGACAAAGTGAGGGACATCTTGCAAATGATTAAAATGAAACAAAAGCATAAAATTTATACAATTTATTCCAAAAAGTCCATAGATATTCTAAACATAAGTGACCACAAATTACAGTGTTGGACTTCTGATATCTTGTATAGTTATAATTAATCTTACAATTCTTAAAATATTTAATCAGTTCCATTGGAGGTTTCAAATCCCCGAAGCTATCAAAATATTCACAGTAGTTGTATATTTTAACGTAAGCTACCCAATGTGTTCCTTCATTCTTAGAATCATCTAAATTAATGATACCACATTCAATCCGTTTCGGTGTCTTGGGCAACCTATCTCTCATGTAAACTCCTCGAAAGTATGGGATGTGGTGTGCATACTTTTGGATGTCTATATTTGTTAGAGCACGATTAGGTAGCTTGAAATTCAGTTTTTTGGAGATTTTATATACAATCCTTTACCATTTTTATGTGCTTTAATATATAAACCCTTGCCTAAATTCAGTGACTCCATAGCACGATTATGTCGTTCTGTTTCTCGCAAATTTTGATGACCAGCTTTGTAATCATTAACTGTTTTTGCAATACCAGCCGCACCACCTGCTAGTGTTCCTAAAGCCGATAAACCAGCAAAAATCGGAATCAAAGGTAGTACACCTCCTGTTTTTGGTAATGGTATCACTCGCGGTACTCGAATCTTCTGCATGCAAGGAATTATTTTCCTTGCCGCTGAATAGGCAGCTTTAATTAATGTTTTACTGTCCTTGGGATCCAGTTTCTTTATTTTTGATTTTATTTTTGATACAAAACATTTAAATGTTTTAGCACCAGATCCAGACTTCATTTTGGCTTTCATTACTTTACTTACTATCCATGAGCTAAGTTTTTCACCTTTACCAGCATCTTTCGATTTCAGCCTTTCTTTCGCCATGTTTAGTAATTGCAAATCAGCCTTGTGACGATTGTCTAAGTCTTTATGATTTGCATATGCTATATCGTGTTGCTTGCAAGCTTCGTCTAGCTTATTTATACCTCTATCACCTCGTGCTAACCGTTTGTTAAGTTTAGTTCCTGGCCCGCAATAATTGTAACCTGGTAAATGAACTTCGAATGGCAGATTATCAATTATAGTGTTAACTAGTTCACCACCTTGCATTGTCCAAAGCTTAATGAAGCAAAGATTACAATAATTAATGTTTATATAGGTAATATAAAAATGATTTAACACATTATAGCAGATTTATCAATCCAACTGTTTTCTTCTTTGTTTAAACCAAGCCATTTCACAAATAGTTTTGATCCTTTTCTTTTTAAAACCTTTTCAATCAGATAAACACCAGGACAGTGAGATTTTTGTAGTTCTTGCTCATAAAAGGTTCCTAATATGGGTTGATTTCGCTGGTCTTCTATGTAATACGTTAATGGGTAGGTACCATTATTTTTTTTTATGGTAAATAACTCGGTTGACCAATTAGGTGTATAACCTTTCTCAAAATTGTGTTTGTATTTACTGATGCGTACATAATCGCCTACTTTAAACTTAGGTTTCATTGTATGGAGAGAGGATATTTTCTTTAATGTTCTGTTAATATTTTCTTTTATAACGTGTTCATTATATTTATTTACTGCAATCGGCTTACATTTAATAGTCTGATGCTTTGTATTATTATATGTCTTCAATATTACTTCTAACGGTTGTCCTAACCACTTGTAGTTTCCATTGTAGCTAAAAGATTTATATAACTTATTTTTAATAGTTCTTATTAGTCTTTCAACAATCGAAGCTTTTTTGGTTGAAAACGTTGAGTAATGGTTAATATTTCTCGTCTTCATAAGATTCTGAAACGTGTTGTTATAAAATTCGGTCCCCATATCCGTTTGTAAATTATCAGGTCTGCGATTACTATCAATCAATATCCTTTCAAATGCATGAGTAACATCTTGTTTATTTTTTGATTTCAATGGTTCTGCCCAAGCATACTTTGAGAAGCAATCAATAACCACTAGCACATAATTGTAACATTTATTATACTTTTTTAAGTTTTGCATGTCCATCAGATCGGCTTGCCACAAGTCATCGATTCCTTTTAAAATAACTGAACGCCTCAGGAAACTTCTTCGCGCGGCTTTGTGTATTTCATTGACTATTTGCTGTTTTGCCATTAGGGAGATTTTTAATTAAATTGTCTACCTCTGCTTTGGTATAAAACTTGTCTTCGAAATGAATCAAAACGTCCGATGACTTTGTTTTTAAATAAGACTTAACTGCATTTTGCCCATCCAATATAATTTGAGAACGCAATGAAGAAAACAATCTATTGAATTCTTGTACCGTGTGAGCATTCATTCGATCTACATAATCCTTGTTCACAACTTCGTCTCCTTCTACGGGAGATCTTATTCCTTTCAGTCTAGTTGATTTTAAATCATAGTCTCCCGTTTCTGACTTGCACAGAGCATTCTCATTAAAGTCTAGTAACTCTGTTAATCGTAATCTTTTATGAACGTGATGTCCAAATTTGTCTACGTTCATATTTAGATGTATATTAATGGAAGGTTAACAATAAAATGAATACATTTTTTAAAATCATTTATTTATTTATAATTTTATTTTCACGCAATTCTTCAATGATAGATATAATTTCATTGTTTACTCCAGTGTTACCAGCATCTCGAGAAGCTATCAGTAATTTTAACCTATTCACTAGTTCATTTGGATCATTCCAATATACAAAATCTGTATTCTTTTTCCACATTTTTGTCAATAACATTCCTTTTCCCTTCGGCAGAGGGTCTTGAATGGTACTTCGTAGTTTAAAAAGTGGCTTAATAACTTGTAGATATTTCTGTCCCTTATTACTGTTTATCGGTTTACTGGAATCATAGTCTCGCCGATGAGCATTTGTATCGAGTAGCATTGACTTATAGTGTTGCATATCACTGTCGGTTACCAAACTCAAATCTACATCTTTCTTTAGCAACAACTGTTTCAAACCAGGTGTATTTTGATATTTGCGTCCAGACACGATAATATATTCATCGCCGATTGTTATGCGAGCTGAACCTAGCATCAAGTTCCCATCCTTCACTCTAACACCATATGGAACCCCGGCGAGTGCTTCTGGTGATATTGACCAAGAGGATGTATCACCCTGTTTATTTTCAACTAATGATTGAAACGAACAATCACTTTCCTTGTCAGATTCATAGTCGTTGTCGACGTTAATCCGGTTTCCTTTCTGAGAAGACGAATCAACAAATGAAATATCTGCTTCTTCATTTCCCGTAGTATGTAAACGAGGCGGTTGCTGGCTTGCATTTGCAATTAGGTTGAGAGGTTCTGTTACAGGCTTGAACACTGACTCCAGTGTCTGTTTATTATCAATCTCAATGTCTTTCATCTTTCGTATTTTTTTCTTAACAGCTTCTGCAGCATCAACAATTTGTCTTTTTAATGATTTTTCCATTTTTAGATCTTGATAGATTAAGCTTTGTTTAATGAATAATAATATTGCAAAGGTAAGATACTTAAATATTAATTATCTTAATCAAAGACTATAAATGTGTCAAATTTATTTCTGTAACATCCTTTATTTTTGGAACAATCCTTATTAATTACTACATAATTGTAAGGTTCATTCCATATTTTTGAACACATTTCACGAAAATCGAGCCATGTCATATCAGTGTTGACATGTTCTTCATAAATATGTTTCAAATTAATTTCATCTTGTTTAAAAAGTATAATTAAATTAGCATTGTCCCTAACTAACTGTTTAGGAATTTTACTATATGTCTGGTTAAGGTAAAAACAATCAATACATTTGTGTCTTCCCATCGCAAAGTAATCACGCATATTGTTTTGGTTTTCGCAAGCAACATCATCAAATATGATCACAGAATTAGGTTTTGCCTCCTGGACACTCAGTACTTCCTCATTACCATGATATTTCTGGAATGAGACACCAGAAACTCGTTGTAAAACTTGTTCTAAGAAAATGTATTTGGGTTGATGTAGAGTTTTCGAATAAACATAAACATTTTGAAATCTTAATCCATTCTCATGTATGAGAAGACCTATTAACAAATTAGTTTTTCCACAATTGGAAGGCCCGCAAATAATGCAACGTACAGAGTTAGGTAGTAGCTCTCCATGACGAGAACCAGTATTTTGAGGCTCAATGCAAACTGTATTCACATGTAATGATTGTGGTTGTTTGACAAACTTCATAGTTACACATGAAACAAATAGACTAATAATGACTCAATTAATTTGTTACATTCACATTTATAAATAATATTACGTCAGCATACACTAAATAGTCAGAGGCCTTAGTGTGAGTTTTTTCACTCACGTTCGATTGCGAGCGCGTTAGAATTTTGGTCACTAGGAGAAACCTAATTTCCCATACAAAATTCTAACGAGCTCGCAATCGAACGTGAGTCGAAAAAACTCACACTAAGGCCACTGTTCTCATGCTTGTTTGAGTTTTAAACTATTAACAATGCTCAGTGATAGAATACCATGGTAAACTGAACAGGTGAGTTGATTCTTCATTATTGAGCGTCCTGAATCACCTTTGTCAGTCAAGTCGATTGTGTATTATTAGGCATTCTGAGGCACTGTCCAGTAGCGAAGCTACTACCACTTTGTATTACTAACTACTAAACCGAGTCGACCGTTCACGATTGGGCATTCTGGACCATCGGAGCGATGGCGAACTTGTTTCGCCGAGCGAAATGTGGTCCAGAATGCCCAATAATATACTACTATGGCGGCTTATCGAAAGATCGTTAATAAATTGGAAACCAGTGAAATAAATATTGAATTACAGTTTTAATCTTACAGCGAGAAGCCGCAAAATATTCTTTGATGTCGAAAGTTTTAAAGGGAGCGGTCGGAGCCATACAACGAAGTTAATTATAATATTCTAGTCTCTTTCAAAATCTAATAGAGGGCAAAGTTTATAGATAGTTTGTTTTTCATTTGGAGATGAAATAAAATCTAGAACAGCATTACAAAAACCTACCTATGTAATGAGTATGATATCAATACTATAGAAAATATAGTCAGTGGATCTAGCACGAACGCACGGAATAAATGCAACGTAAATTCAAATAATTTTAAAATTGAAAACAGCCGTTTCGCACATAATATTAACTCAGTCTTAAGACTTTTCATTCATCACAGATACTAGTCGAAATTTTTATTTTACCAATATTATTTGAAAATGTTGTTTTTTCGATTCAAAAATTCGAATTTACGTAACGCTTACGTCTCGCGTTTAATAGATTATCCTAGTTATAGGTATTGTTATTGTTATCATAGGTATTCTATATTAGATTTTAAGTATATATGGTGATAGGCAGATGATGATGATATATCGAAAATATTAAGCTTGGAATATCAGAATGGTTACTAGTTATTTAATAAATGTGTATATTAGGGAATAAAGTATAACCTATCTGTAAGTATATCTAATTATTACCCAAATAAAAAGCTTTGAATACCAGAATGGTTACTAATTATGTAATATGTGTATGTAAGGGAACAAAGTATAACCTAGATCTGTATGTATACCCAAACATAAAGCTTTGAACATTAGTATGGTTACTAGATATTTAATAATATGTGTAATACCTATTAATATGGTATGTAGGGAAAGGATTTTATAAAATAAAGCACAGGAAGACAAGACCAGACATTTATTTCAATTTAGACTTGTCAGCAATCAGAAAGCTAGTCGTCCGTTCCAAATCTAGGTCATAGTGGAGAAGAAGGACAAGAAACTCCACGGAAACAGTATTATAGTATTCTATCAACGAATTTATTATATTGCCATAAATTATTTATCGTTATTTCAAAAGCAATCAATTAACTTGGAATACCGGCAATTTAATAATAATAGCAATCAAACATAATCAGTAGTAAAACTAAAACATTTAAAAACAGTTCCTAATCGTCACATAATAATAACAGTAATAAAATAACAGTAAAATCATAATTCATAATATTCATAATAATAAAATAACTTAACTTCTACCTGTAGGCCCCCTCCGTTCTGGTCGATGTCTCGAACAAGAAAAAGGGCTCTGCCACTCGGAACTCCCCCTTTTATAGTCGTGAACAAATAACTTTGACGTTTCTATCTACCGTCATTTAAAATATCAAAATATCAACGACATAAAAGGTGGATATCCGTTAGGAATATTTTCTATGTTTTGCTAAACTATTTCTTAAGATTTTAAGTAGCTAGTCTACTTTTACAAACATACTGAAATAATGAAAGAATTATTGAATAATGTAAATGAGATACTTGCAAGTTTTAGGTTATGCAAAACATTACTATTTTATCAAGTTTTTAACAGTAAAGAATACCTATGATAACAATAACAATACCTATAACTAGGATAATCTATTACGTTCGTGCTGGTACCTCAGTACGTATATCCATTTAATCACAACTAAACCCAGTCCGACTTTGAAAATGTCGTTTTATCGATTAAAAAATTATTCGTTACGTAACGCTTGCGTCGCACGTTCGTGCTGGTACCTCAGTACATATATCCATTTAATCACAACTAAACCCAGTCCGACTTCCAACAAAACAACGCAAATTTTTACCCACTTTGCAAGGAAAAAATATTCATCAAGATGTAGATAGCCAGTGAATCTATAGTACGAATTAACCTTAATCGTTCCTGCTGTGGTTAGGGTCTAGATACAATAGACTCAGAGGTACTACAACTTAGGTGCGATAAGATCCTATCGCTACCAAGGTGCCTAATAAAGGCGGCAAACGTAGCGGAAGAATATATGTGGGATGTAAAATAAAGGTTGGGTTAGCACTAGAGATTAACACCGATAAAGAACTAAGTAGCGAGCCTAATTAAAATGCTGATTTAACAAGATTGCGAATGGTAATGAAGTGTTGCAGGAATGGAGGAAATGTAATGGAACTAGGGCGTTTTGTTGTCTCGCTACAGATAAAAGAAAAGCTTAAAGTAGATTATCCAAATTCAGTCAATCAAATTGTTATTTGAATTTGATGAGTGTCGAGGTGCCAACTCGTAAAATATTTACGGTAATACTCTCTTATTATAGATGTGAAAGTGAAGTCTCGTCTCCGTGAAATGGTTTTATATAATTATGCATTCAAAACAAAGAAATCAGGTCATCGTAGACAGTTTGGTAAACACCCTGGAAGCACAGATTTAGATTGCAAAACAGCACTCTAGATTTGCAATCGAAGCGAAAACAACAAACAAAGCAGAACCAAGCGTCCGCTTTGTGTGTCATATTCGATTTAAATCCTTCTGATCCTTGAGTTATTTATAACTAGAGGTTATAACATTTCAAAACCTAATGGTTTATTTATCAAAAGAGTTCGTTTACACCGTAGCAAGGGGAATCATAGTGCAAAGTTATAATTATAACCTCTTCAAGCGTTTTATTAGCTCCAAAATATTTTCGCTTCCCAAAGGATTCCTGCGAAATGTTTAATTAAAACTTTGTTTTGTGTAATAAAAGCTGTCGGTATCCAGGTACAATCTGTCAAAGTTGCTACTCATTAGCCGTGAGGTCTTTGGCTATCAGTTTAAAGTTTTTCTCATAAAAATTGGGTGCTCCGAGAATTCTTAGACGAAGATTTGTGCTTAGAATATGAAAGCAAAGTTGATGCGCTGAAAAAGGATTACTTTATTGTGGTTCTTTTTTTTCGTTTTGCTTTTGCACCAATATATCTGAATTTTTGTACAGACGCCAGCACATCAAGCTAATAAACTACTAACTAACTGTCAAATATCTTTAATAGATTTTCAACTTTATCGCTAAAGCATAAGGTTCAAAGTTGATTGGGAAAATTTTACTGTTTCGGGTAGCTTGATGTGCTGGCGTCTGTACCTAAACGTGTTGACACAATTGTTTGAATCGAACTACCTGCATTTTTAATTTGATCCATGCCCGTGGAGCATTCTCTGACAGATCTCATATTTTAGTAAATTACATTAATTTGCATTTGTTAGATAATAAGGTGGCACATCGACGCGCAAACTGTTACCATGGATTCAATGCATGAGTCTGAAACCACAAGCGTTGACATATTTCGTCGATCATTAAAAAAAAAAATGCTTGTCCATACATTTTAGCCGCGTAGGTACTTTACCACGCACTTTTATGAAACAGATGATTTTTTTATTTTTCATTTCTACTCTAGGGTATCTAGAATCATGTGCTGAATTCTTGGTTTCAGTTTGAGCGTCAATCTCTCTGCCATCTTGTACACACCGAATGTTTTTTTTTGGTCCTTCGAGCCGGATAGTTTCGCATAAACACATAGAACTGCAATATTGCTGTCTATTAAAACATACCTCGTAGGTCACATTTACCTAGTATGTGTTCTATGTGTCACGTTTACGCCAGAGCCTAAGCCGACAAGTTGCCACGCCTGTAATCTTATGTTCTTGTGCGCTTATCCATGTCGTGCGGTTCTCAGCCTAAGTTTTAATCCCTATTTGGTTAAAGTAAAATTTATTTTAGGTTAAATTGTTAATTTATTAGTTTATGGTTGCAAAATTCTTAGTAAGTACATAGACGTGAGTCGTGACCCCAACAGCTGTTGTCTTAACTTGTTGACTTGTTTTAACTATTGATCAATTAGGGGTTATTGCTGCAAAATTTTCTAATCAGACAATTAGTTTGGATACACCAACAGTATTTAAAACAAAATTACATAATCATATTGAAGTAGCATCTTGGTTTCCGTTTTTTTTTTGTTCGTTGCGAAGTAAATAGACCCTTTCCCTACCGCTTTCAGCTGAAACTTCAAATTCTAACACCCTGTACCCTACATTGTTTGAATAAGAGGTTATTTGCAAAATTAATTCATATCGTTCTCATATAAATATTCATTGGGGTGCAAGTAAATTTTATTCAAAGTCAATCCACCCTTTTGCATTATAATAGACGATTCGGTAGCAAAAACTGGGTATTGTTGTATCTGAAACCTAAACAAATGAATTTGCTATGTGGTCTGGGTAGTAATTGAGGTACTTAATTTTATGATCTTCTTATCATACTAGTTCAGCTGGCTCTTTGTTTTGTTGTGAAAGATTTACTAGTTGTTTTAGTTTCGATCAGCGAGAATTTTAATTTGCATGACGTATACGTTGATAATTTGTTTTGTTGAACTTTTCTCTCTTCATTTAAGCATGAGAACAACTTTTTATCACATGATTTGTGTCAGATTCAAAATACCTATACATTTTGATTCACCTCCATCAGATAGACAACTGATTGACCTACGGGGTGGTTGCGTAACACACAAACAATGGCCATTTGATTGCCTTTATTTTGACAGTTAATCCGAGTAATTCATCAACTCGTCCTACCTACGGCCTACGGCCCATTTAGGACGACTTGCAGAAAATCAAAATAAATTATATTTTCATTTTGCAATTCATCCACGTTACTATCAAAATGAGAAAAGGTACAATCAGTAGCAAAACTTTCAGTTTGGAAATAATAAAAAAAAAAGAATTTGTTACAAAATATTTAATCATCACAACATTGTCACAAACAGAAAAGAATAAATCATCACAAATGTGACACCAATTAACACACGAGGTATTAATGAGCATTCATACATGTAGGTTTAATAATAGGTAACAAACCTAAAATTATTAAATAATAAGTAATCGTCATAAAAATATTAATCAACAGATATAGGTAAAGATAATATTGTATAACAACTACGAAAAAATAAATAATTAAAATTCTTAAAAAGATATAGTTAAATCTTGTCTTGCTAGCTGTACGAAACGTTGATAAAATTTAAAGTTCCATACAAAAAAAAAACGTGGGACGACTTGCACAATGAAAATATAATTAATTTTGATTTCTGCAAGTCGTCTTATATTAATCTACTCAACGAATGACTCAAAAGGATGTGTAGATTGCGTGACCTTAGGCCCTAAGCGATTTCTTCAGAAAGTTGTTCAGGGTGCTTAGGGAGTAGACGGAGTGTGGGGGGGGGGGGGGATTGGGAAAAAAAAGACGATTTTTTCAAACCTGTGAAGCAATGGATTATGAATTTCCTTCAAAACTACGGGATTGTGATTAAAGCTGTTTTACAATATTAGGGTGCTGATTAATCTTATGCCAGATTGATCACCTTCCTCATTATTTTAACTGTTGTAGAATATTTCAGCCGCCAATTATTGTAAATTTTGAGAATCACAAATAACTGTAATGAAAAATAATTAACCCCCATCCTTCCTGCATAACTATTCTCCTAAGCTCATAACTCGTTTCTCCGTCACCGCAGGCAATAACTCTGTAATCCTGTTGTCACCAGGGTCAACATATAAATTGTGCCGATCCTTTCGTTCCCTGTAATATCACAGCACCTGCACTGTGTAATTTATACCATAAATTAATAAGGCGCTCGTCCACGGTGCGTCGGTCCGTCGGTGCCGCATGCAAACAATTGATAGTTACAAGTTATTGCGCTGTGATGGACTGGATTAAGGTTACGTTATTGTGGATTGTTATGCTGGGATGAAATGTCGGGTGTTGCGTTTTATGGGTGATGGATGTGGCAAGAAATGGATGTTACGGAACTTAATGTATTTAAAATGGCCACGTTCAATTTTGGTTTGGGTCTTGGTTTGCCTTTCGCTGTTGTAGAAAGGTCACAAGTTACGACAATTTTTGAATGCTGACATGAGTGACATGCATTTTATTTCGAAAAGCAACCTGTGGGGTAATTGCGTAATACACTAACAGTAGGAGTGGCTTTGTGGCTGTGTCTGTGTGGTGCCGGACTTAAAGAATTGCACCACCCCATACTTCCCGTGGGTGTCGTAAAAGGCGACTAAGGATCGTAGGTACCGGAGAATGGGCAGCAGCGTTTTCTATGCATTCCACCACCATACTATACTGCGATCGCCAACCCGCCTGCTAAGCGTGGCGATTATGCCACCCTCCCCCCCTTTGGGGGAGGCCTATGTCCAGCAGTGGACGTCTTTCGGCTGAAATGATGATGATGATGATGAGGAGTGGCTTTCATTTTGACAGTTCGATCACATTCATTGCGTTATTTACATTGCTGAGAATAGGAAGCAATGGATTAGCAATATACTCCAAAATGATTCAGATTGTGATTCAAAGTATGTTACACAATAATTAGAGTGCAGAATAGAATGATTACTTAAACTGGTTTACTGTTCTGGTATTGGTAGGTACCTAATGGAATAATTTTGTATGTACCTTACCTATTAGAAAATGTAGTGAGAAAGCCGCTCAAATTTAAAAATAAATGGCTAACACACGTAGGTACAGGGAATTATGTCTCCAAGATACAGTTCCTCAGTAAGCAAAACACACGTAATAAAATAAAAAATAATATGAATAAGTAACATTCCCTCCGCGTTATTATTATTAGCATACAAACTGAAATAAATAACACTTTCCACACGAGAAAACGAGTGTAAGGAAAAGTAACCACTTATTACCACTCAAGTAGTATGTTAATGCCGTAACCGTAAGGCCGTATGAAAACGCTTACCGTGGAAATTATTTATCGCCGGCCGTCGCGGGCCGTCGCCATTTTTTATGGTGGCCATTTTTGTCCCGGACATTTGCGGACTAATTTGCCTCGGCCCTTTTGTCCTTTTGTGTTGTTAAATTAAATTATTATTTTCCGTATTAAGGATGATGTTTGGGTTAATTATTTTGTCTGATTTAGAGTTTTTCTCGGAATTTTGAAAAGGGTATTTCTTTTTCACTAATGATTTTTATTGTTGTGAGTAGGTAATGCTTACTAATTGACTGAATAGCATAATAAATCTTATTGATTAATATATTTTTAGAAAAAGATATACCTACATTTGGGGTTCATGGAACCGGTCGCCCGTGATACCTTTGTATAATTATTATGACAGCGAATTTTAACGTTGCGCAACCAAACGTTCCGTTTTCAAAGAACCATAAACGCTTCACTTTTATCGTTTTTATATTTCTGTGGAAGTTTACATAGTTCACAATAAAGTGCAACTATTCTTTGCCAAATTCTATTTAAAAGACCTCACGACAAACTCCAAAAAGGTTTCTCGCTACAAACATCGTCAGCAGATAAAAATAAGCACGAACAACCAACGCTAACGAAAGAGGACAGTATTGTATTCTGTGATGTTTTTGACAAAAAGAGAATGTTGTTGCATGTGACATCCTTTCACGAAAACATTAAAAAGACAAAAAAACATTCTCATAACCGGAACGTTCGCAAACTTGTATGTTAAAATGAACAAAATAATATTTGTTTAAATAAAAATATACAACACCCGTGTAGTTCTTGTCATCTCTATGAGTCACTGGTTCTCAATATTGTGCATTTTAATAGTAGCTATTATTGTTCCATGTCTCGGATATCTATACCATAGAGCTAGCCATAGTGTAAGGATTGATTTCACCCATGAAACTGAACGCGATCAGCACATCTAAACCGTGTTTAAGAGCTGTTCTGTGTCATCGTTGAGGAATGTTGTCACCCATACTTAGTCATATTAAGATTAGTGATCAAATCAGGGTAAAAAATTAACAGTTTCGTATTTTACAAGCTTTACAAAGTCGCCAATAAATCAAAGAAAACAAGACGTAATAATATAGCATTTAAAATTCACCTCTCATACAAAACTGTTAGGCACTTAAAGTAGATTTAACGGTTTCCTTATGGGCTAAGATCAGCAGAGTCCCAAGACATAATGCCGTGATAGATGGAACTCTGCTAAGCCCTTAATGTAAGGGGCAGGACGTGAGCGAAATTTTACATGCAGTCATTCTCTTCCTCGTTTTAAAACAAAAGACATTGTCTACAGTTTGAATACGGAAAACGGCATTATCATGGTGTTTAAAAAACTTCTTAAGTAGGTATTGAAGCACTTTCATTGTTGACAAATATAACATACTGTAGCGAATCATATGATTGCAAAGTGTCAGCATATAAGGTGTACGGCAATAATTGCCAACTGCCAACTTATTAATAGCGAAAAGTCAGACGCAAAATCCCACTAACAATGTGTCAAAATTACTAAAATTCACTGACAGACAAAGAAGAGTCTAAACCGCTGGATTTAGAAGAATTAAATTTTGCACAATAGTTCCCTTTGTAATAATAACAATGATTTTTATTTCGGACCACGAATCCATAGTGTTAGCAACATAATATTAAAACAACGTGTTACCTAGTGTTAGTACCAAGCGCCCGCACAAACTGTGTTACAATTGGAGAGCCGAAACTCTCCGCTACAGTTCTCAGGATGCTGTTGCGACTGTATCTCACTCTCCTCAGTAGTGATGCTGTTGTTTTGCGAATAATCGCGTGAAACCCGTCAGTACGGGCTTGCGCAAACATTTCCGGCGCGCTGCAGTAGCGAGGAAGTCCCAACAACATCCTGAAACCATTATTGTACTGGACGCGCAGGACATCCAGCGACCTTTTAGTGTAATGAAGGTCAGCACTAAGAAAGGATTTTTGAACATCTCCTATCCCTTGACTAAATAGATGATAAAAGTTTGTATGGAAGTTCGACATTTTGCCGATGGGAAATTCTATAATCCAATTGTTTTATGAGATATATTGGTGCCGTAAATGTCACATCTATTATAATCATTATTTTATATTCATTTAATTTGTAACTTCGAAATCATCATCATCAGCCTAAAGCAGTCCATTTGTGTCCAGTGTTGGACATAGGCCTCCCCAATTGTACGAGCTTTGGCTCGATTCTCGACAACTCTCATCCAGCTGCAACCAGCTACCCGGCGAAGATCGTCACTATCTAGCCTGATGGCGTCCTACCTTACGTTTACCGATACACTCGAGAATACGTCTACCCTAACGCTCATTGGTTCTACGGCTAATATGGCCGGGCCATTGCCACTTCAGCTTGCTTATTCTGTGAGTTATGTCGACCACTTTAATTCTCTGTCAGAGTGTGGTTGGAGTCTGGAATCCGGAATGAGTCACCTCATTCCGGATTTTAACAGAGAGACACCAAGCATAGCTCGTTTCATATCTCGCAGAGCTACCTTGAATTTATGGACCAGCCGTAAGTACCTTGAGTGTCCACGTTTTGGCTCTGTAAGTCATAACAGGCAGGACGCACTAAATGAAGACTTACTAAAGGCCAAATAAAAAGTTTCAGAAACGCTTTCAGTCTATCTGAAACAGTACAAACCAGGCTAAAAAACGTGTTGACAGCTTCACATATTTGCATACCGGTGCGCTTTGCAAATAGTTGGACATGTTTTACCTATGAGCTCGCCAGAATACTGTACGACACAGAATACGTGAGAGTAATTTATTACAAAGATTTTAACTGAATTGTTGAGTACACAAAAGTTCAGTTAATTAATAAAATGAAGTGCATTACGTCTTTTTAGGGTTCCATGGTTAATAAGAAACCTTTATAGTTTTGCTATACCCGTCTGTCTGTCTGTCCACGGCTTAGCTCAGAGACTCTTAGAACTAGAAGGCTGTACTTTAGCATGGGTAATTAACCTCTCGTACACGTACCTATAGTGGGGATGATTTTTATTTTCTCGACTATACCATGGTGTGGTCGTTGGATAGGCCGATCAAAAATGTTGCGGGTCTGTAAAATAATTTTACGATTTCATGGATCTGTTTGCGAAATAATTATTAATCACGGCAGTAGTATAATATATCTACCGAAGTTAAAATAAAAACTATCAAAGCGAAGTAGGCTTTACAAGTTAACAAAATATAATAGTCAAGGAACTTACATTAATGTATGGGAGGCATTTTTTTTTTCAACCACAATGTTAGTTTTCTAATTGGGATAAATTCATTCCAACTACTCGTAGGGAGCCGTCCATTGTGCGTGGCCCGACACGCACTTGGTTCGGCTAAATAGAATAACCGTTGCAAGACTCACTTCTCCTTTCGGGAGAGACCAAACTCAATCCGATGTAGGTAATTTACCGATAACCGTTTTATGTTAAAGTAAATAAATAATCCTGGTAGGTGTGGTGCCGGACTGGTCTGTGTGGCCGGACTTAAAGAATAGCACCACCCCTTACTTCCCGTGGGTGTCGTAAAAGGCGACTAAGGGTCGTACCGGAGAATGGACAGCAGCGTTCTCTATGTATTTCACCATCATACCATACTGCGATCGCCAACCCGCCTGCCAAGCGTGGCGATTATGGCTAACCGTCCCAAAATTGGGGGAGGCCTATGGCCAGCAGTGGACGTCTATCGGCTGAAACGACGACGACGAAATAAATAATCCACGAATCCGCACTGGGTAAGGCCGCGGGGTGGATTATGACCTAATCCGCCTACTCTCAGAAAGAGGAGGCCTGTGTCCCAGCAGTGGAACCATTGTAAGCTGAATATGTGTGTATTATGTGAAAATAAATAAATAAAAAATAAAGTTTAAAGCATACTGTCATTTTTAGGGTACCGTTGCCAAATGGCAAAAAACGGAACCCTTATAGATTCGTCATGTCTATCTGTCCGTCCGTCTGCCTGTCCGTCCGTATGTCACAGCCCCTTTTTTCTGAAACTATAAGAACTATACTGTTGAAACTAGGTAAGTAGATGTATTCTGTGAACCGCATTAAGATTTTCACACAAAAATAGAAAAAAACAATAAATTTTGGGGTTCCTCATACTTAGAACTGAAACTCAAAATTTTTTTTTTCATCAGACCCATACGTGTATGGGTCATTACCATTACATTATTAAATGGGGTATCTATGAATAGGTCTTCAAAAATAATATTGAGGTTTTTAATACCTTTTTTTTCTAAACTGAATAATTTGCGCGAGAGACACTTCCAAAGTGGTAAAATGTGTGTGGGCCCTGTAACTTCTAAAATAAGAGAATGAATGTTTTATCAAACAAAAAAAAATATATGATGTACGGTGGGCTGCATCAATTGGGTACCCCAGTTGTATTAAAATTTTCATACAACTGGGGTACCCAATTGATGCAGCCCACTGTACATTACCATGTAAACTTCCACCGAAAATTGGTTTGAACGAGATCTAGTACGTAGTTTTTTAATACGTCATAAATGTAAACCGTAATTTACCTTTCTTTCAATCAACTCAAATATAAAAATAAACGTTGTAATTTCATAAACATAAACCTTATGCATAAACCCGGATGTTACGGAACCCTCGGTGCGCGAGTTCGACTCGCTCTTGCCCGGTTTTTTTTAAAGCGTACTGTCATTTTTAAAGCATACTATAACGTACAACATACGTAGTTGTCCAGTTAACATAACCTTTCAATAATATAGTGATCCGAATTTATTTCCCAATTGGCTCTCACAAGTAGCGCTAAAGTAAGCCAGGTCACATTAGAAGGAGATATCTTTTGCTCGCCATTTGCCAAAAGTACGTCCTGATAGAGATCTCATTACCCGACGAAAAAGTCGGCTTAACATAATCTTTGGGCTCATTTTCTGGCGAGATAAGTCCGGATACCTAATACTGAGGTTACTTTTAACACCTTTTTTTAAATAATAAGGTCCGGAAGTTTTATGTGAAGTCATTATTTACGGTTGGTTTTTGAAGTGAATATTTTTTGTTGGTTTTAATAATAAAGTCATTCTTTTATGGTTTATAATTGGACTTGTTTTTATTTACCAGCCCCTAGACATTTTTGAGTAATGTTTCTCAACTTGAAGGTGAAAGAAAGTGGAAGGATCGAGTATCCTTTAACATTTGAAAAGTGTCATTCGTCCTCCGAGTAATTCAATGTTAGTTTTTTTTTTTATTTTTTTTTTTTTTTTTTTTTTCTCCTGTGGCAACACTACAGCTAACAGCTGTTTAAAATTTGTTCTTGAATTTTAATCTTAAATATTAAATTTCGTTGTTTTTTAGGCCTATTTCCAATTACTCTTCAAGTAGATAGGATAATAATGTGTATTTTGTGTTAGATTCACATACCTAGTGCAAATTAAGTGTAAATTTATCAATGTAAATCGGTGACAGTTACCGGCACAAGGGAATTTGCATTGTCATCTTGATATCAGGTACAATACTTTATATTTTACTTGCTATTAGTTAGTTTACGTACTACAATTAGTATAATTTCACCTGCAATTACCTACTTTGTTCACTTTTAGTAAGGCTACTTGATGCCAATGACCTTTGAACGTAAACATAACCTTACTTAGGTTTGGTGACAGAACTCCTTTTATTTACATCTAAATCTCATTTTTCCCATTGACTTCTGCCCCTAAGACGACCTACTGACCGACTTTTATATTCTCCTATTAAACTAATCATCTTTCCAACTCCTGCCACAACAACCTTCTCTTTTCTAATTTCTTGTCGCTTCCTTACTAGTTTTAATCATGATTATGACTCGCAGCGCCCGTGCTCGTCTCGAAGAGTCCAAACTCAATGAGGCTTTGAGCGCTTTAAAGGCGTCAAAGGAGTCCTGTGACCAACTAATTAAGGAAATAGATGACAATGAAAGGTTGCTCTTTGATGCTCATGACAAGAATAGGAAATTAAAAATTGAAATGGCTCAGATATATACTCAATACACTGATGCCATAGAAGAACGGGATAGACTTCAGCTTGTTGTGGACGGGTTCAGCCAGTGTAGCGTAGAGTATGAACAAGCTCTTAGCCACAAACACTTATTACAACAGCAGCTACATGAGGCTCAAAGTCAGATTACACAACTTGAGACTACAAACCTTAACATCACTGCCTCGCTG
This sequence comes from Mesoligia furuncula, assembly GCA_916614155.1. Classification (NCBI taxonomy): domain Eukaryota; kingdom Metazoa; phylum Arthropoda; class Insecta; order Lepidoptera; family Noctuidae; genus Mesoligia; species Mesoligia furuncula. The sequence goes on from OU744792.1 coordinate 1,207,432, forward strand.
AACCAAAGTCTGTTCAATGAGTTGGTGTCTATTGCCCCGTCAATGGTTTCTGCCATAAATCCTACTAACACTATTGATTTGATAGGTGATGATGAATCAAAATCATGTAAATCAGTGAGGGTAGTCACTAGTAAAAATAAACTCAAAAAGTACATCAAAATTAATAAATACATTGTTAAAACCCAAAAAATGGTAAAAAGACAAAAGTTCTTTATTAAAAATGTAAAACTTAATAGGGAAAGGTTAAATTTGCTTAAACAGTTAGATATGTATTCTTTTAATTTGGAGCAAAGTACTAGGAAATACAATATTGACACACAGGACTTGCAATCTCAACTTGACCAGCTGCAGGAGAAACTAAGATCTATGACTAACAAATATAATACCTCTGAAGATCTAATGAGGGAATATGTGTTGGCAATGAATGAGCTGGTGAACTCACAAACAAACAGCTGTGAGCGCTGTCAAACACCATCCACTGTACCTACACCAGACCATTCATTATCAGCATGCAATACCACATTACTGCATCCTTGTGTTGATTTGACTATTCCCTCTGTTAATAGTTCCATTATACCATGTAAAAAAAATGTAAATCATGATATTGTATTATTTTGTGATGAGATTGGAAAGGACTTAGGTCACTTGTTGACAGATGAATATCCGGGACACTCAATAATAAATTACTGTATGCCTGGTTGTTCTTTATTTGATATTATGAAAGAAGTTATTAAATATAACTTTAAGCAGGAAACAACTTTATTAATATTTATGGGAAATAGGGGTAATTTAAATAAAGGAGAATTGCTCCAATATCATCGAACATTGTGCAACCTTAGATTAAGAAAAATTGTATTGTTTACATTCCCTTACAGTAACAGTTTGCCACAGGAAGAAAATAACTTAAGATTTGATATGAACATGACATTGCACAATTTGACATATAATGATAACCAATTCCAGTTAATTGATACTAACTATTATGTTAGTAATAATTTATATTTGACAAAAGATAGATACAATATTGTTATGTACTATCTTTCTAACTATCTTAAAAGACAGATAGCTGTGTCGCTATCATATTTTTTTTCAATTTCAGCCAAACATTTGGCTAAACAAATTGCTCCTATTGAGCAATGCAATGACTTTTTAAAGTATTCTGCCAATAATTTGGTCAAAATTAATGACATTAATCACCATTTAAATTAGACATTAAGACAATAGAGGCAACCTCTTGCAAAAATGTAACTAAGGCAAATAATAAGTCAAATGAAACTGTAAAAAAATTAAATAGTATCAATCTGGTGCATCAAAATATTCAAGGATTTTTAAACAAAGACTTAGAAGTAGAATTATTCCTGAATTGTAACAATATAGATATTCTTTGTTTGACAGAACATTGGCTTAAAAGCCACCAGTTCATGTTCAATTTTAGTAATCACCAGGTTGGTAGTTCATTCAGCAGAGTAAATGGTGGCTCATTAATTTTAATAAATAACCAGCTTAAGTTTAAGGACCGAAAGGATATCGTAAGCCTCTCTGTTGAGCGAACAATTGAAATAGCCTGTATAGAATTGGAGCAGTTCATTATATTAAGTGTATACAGACCACCTTCAGGATTGTATGATTGTTATGAAAAAGTTATGGATGAAGTGTTGCACAAAATCTGTAATACAAAGAAGTCTATCATCACTTAATTTTAATGTTAATTTGTTAGAAAATTCTGGGTTAAGTACTAAAATTATAAGTTTGTTTCAGTCATACAATCTTGCTAACCAATTTTTAGAGCCCACTAGAATAACTCCTACTAGTGCCACATGCCTAGATAACATTTATACAGATGTTATACCGACCCACAAAGAAATTATTAACTTAATAGACTCAGATCATTGCGGACAATTGATCAGTATTCCAAATTACAACAAAAAAGTTACTAAAAAAGATATCACTGTTAACCCAAAAACAACTAATCGCTTGGAAACATTTAAAACTAAACTCTTGGGTAAATTACCACTTTTATTCACTAATGATGACCCTAATCAACAATATAATGATTTTTTTAATATGTATTGCACACAATTTGATAACACTTTTATTTCAAAAAGATTATCGGTTAATAGTAACGCTTCCTTCAGTGACTGGGCCACCATTGGTATACATAAAAGTAGAAAACGACTTTATGAATTATATGAAGAACGGATTTTTATAAACACTGCTGAATTTAATTTATATGTTAAGAATTATTCTACAATATTTAAAAAAGTTTGTAGTATTGCCAAGTCACGTTATTTGAGTTCAAAAATTAAAAATAGTAGCAACATTATTAAAACGACTTGGAATGTCATTAATAGCGAAACGGGAAGGTCATGCACCCGAAGTAGTGACTACAGCCTTGCTATTGATGACAATATAATTAAATCAGATTCTCAAGTCGCCGCGGCCTTTGAAAATTTCTTTGCAGAGATTCCAGTATCAACTACTAAATCTCTTAACTCATCACCCGCTGCCGCAGAGTCTTTACTTAAAGAAAACGTTTCAGTTTGTGATTCTGAATTTCACTTTGAATATGTAACCTGTAACGATATAATTAAAACCTTTCACACGTTAAATGTTAAAAAGACCGCAGATCTATGGGGTAATTCTGTGGATGTTGCTAAGTCGATTATAAACATTGTAGCACCTACTTTAGCTGTTATATTTAATAATTGTATTGACCGTGGTGAGTTAAAATAATACCGTTGTTTAAATCGGGTAGTACATCAGACCCTACTAATTATCGACCTATTTCAGTACTACCTACCTTTAGTAAAATTTTTGAAAAACTTATTTTGAATCAATTGCAAAGATTTTTTAATAACAATAAATTACTGCATAATAAACAGTTCGGTTTTACAAGGGGTCGTTCGACTACCGATGCAGGAGTTGAACTTTTAGGACATATTTATAATGCATGGGAGGACAAATGCGATGCCTTGGGCGTCTTTTGCGATTTGTCCAAGGCATTCGATTGTGTTCTTCATGACACATTAATCAGGAAACTGCACCACTACGGAATCCGGAACGCCTCTCTGGATCTTCTTACTTCTTACTTGAGTGATAGGATTCAGAGAGTTGATGTTAACGGAAAAAGGTCACCCGGATCTGTAGTAAGAATGGGGGTCCCCCAGGGCTCAATTCTTGGTCCTTTCTTGTTCCTTATTTATATCAATGACTTGCCGTACCTCATAAAGGATAATCATGATATAGTGTTGTTTGCAGATGACACTTCTCTTTTGTTTAAAATCAAACGTCAGCAGCTGGTTACTGACAATGTAAATAACGCCCTTGCAAAAGTAGTTAACTGGTTTAATGTCAATAACCTACTTCTTAACGGAAAAAAAACGAAGTTTATTAAGTTTACGATACCCCACGTTAGACAAGTAGAAACTAGTGTTCTCATTAAGGATGAAGAGTTAAAACCCGAAGATAGCACAGTATTCTTAGGCATAACGTTGGATGCCAAGCTTCAATGGGGCCCCCATATAGATAAATTGTCAAAAAAGCTTAGCTCTGCAGCATACGCCGTTAGGAAAATTCGTGATTTGACTGATTTAGAGACAGCCCGTTTAGTTTACTTTAGTTATTTTCATAGTGTGATGTCGTACGGTATTCTGTTGTGAGGAAATGCCGCCGATATTCAGACAATTTTTATTTTACAAAAAAGGGCAATTCGTTCTATTTATAAATTAAGTCCTAGACACTCCCTCAGAGACAAATTTAAAGAGATTAATATAATGACTGTGCCTTCTCAGTACATTTATGATAATCTTTTGTATGCACATAAAAATATTAATCTGTTTAAAAAATACAGTGATATCCATAACATAAATACTAGGAACAAACACAAATTTGTTGTTCCTACAACAAGGCTCAAGAAAATAGGTGGCTCGTTTAGATGCCAATGTATACATTTTTATAATAAACTTCCTAGCCACATTCAAGAACTAAGCCTAAATAAATTCAAAGCTTTTATAAAGCGAAAACTATGCCAGAAAGCCTATTATACTGTAAAAGACTATATTGAGGACAAAAAGGCTTGGGATTGAGCTGCTCCTATAGGTTTAGACAGTGAATGTTATTTTGCAATTTTTACACTTTAATATTTTCTTTTTTTTTTTTTAAGTATCTATTTACTTACACAATGACATGTACATTTACTGTATAAAGTATTATATTATTTTAATTATTGTGAATGTGAGGACTATGTGGGTCATTGTTTACATTTTAATCGTGGTCTGGCAGTTTGAGTAGTTTATGCGGCCTACCCAAATGTCCTGTCTTTGGTATTGTTCGTCGAATCGTTGAGCTCTTGAAGTTCTGAGTTGAGCTGCACGGTTACTGACAAATGCGTGCACTGACTGGACAGGTCCACTCAATCTGTGTGGTTCTTTCCTCAAAAGATCTTTTCAGACACTAATCTACATGGTCCTCAAAGATTATGTCCGGATTTTTATATACACATTGACATTGATGAATTTTATTTAGACAATGACATGAATATTTACTTTGTAAAGTATTTTTTATTTTATTTTTCTTTTCATTTAATTATTGTGAATGTGAGGACTATGTGGGTCATTTTTTTTTCTGTTTTCCTTCTTAGTTTTAATCATGATCTGGCAGTTTGAGTAATTTACGCGGCCTACCCAAATGTCCTTTCTTTGGTATTGTTCGTCGAATCGTTGAGCTCCTCATTTCTGAGTCGAGCTGCACGATTTTTGACAAATGCGTGCACTGATTGGACAGGTCCGCTCAATCTGTGTGGTTCTTTCCTCAAAAGACCATTTCAGACATAAATCTACATGGTCTTCACACGATCTGACCAAGATTTTGTCTGGACTTTAAAAGAGACTGTGACCTCTGAGTTTGTTTCGGCCTTTCTTCTCAGAGTAGTCAGATAGGAAACGCCGACCACATCTAGTTTAAAAAATATGATGACGTGTAAAAGTGTTTGTAAAAACCTACTTACAGAAATAAATCATTTATCATTTATCATTTATCATTTACTTGTCTTTTCTATCAGATGTATACTGTACTATATAAACCTGTTCTCGTATTATAAAATCCTTAATTTTTGTGGTACCCAAATAAGCACTGACCCAGACCGCTGGCTTTTCCATTTTCCCCCTTTTCATTAGAAGATTTACATAATGTAATAAAAAAAGCTTTCAGATTTTTTTAAATAATCTATCCAACAAAGAGCCTACGGAGTCCTTTATAGTATCAAAAATGATTTAGAAAACTGTTTTTAAAATAAAAAAATATATGCTTTTATCTGAAGGCTTTGGAGGTGAGTTGGGTTGAACTCTTCACCGCAATATAATTAAGAGGGCTATCACAATTTTTTCTTGTTTAGAGCGTTTGACTCGAGTTTTGATGTGTGATTATGATTTAACTAAAGCCACAATAGTAAAAAAAATACATGCCCGAAAAAGTTTGATTCCTTCTTTTAGGAGCGCATTCAATAAATATTCCAGTTTGTTCACATAAATCAGTAAAAAACTTGTTTCTGCAAAGGCTGTTTCATAAAATTTTACTTTCGGGCATCTCGCGATGCCCTGTTACATCGAAGATATAATAGTTTAATCATTTATAAAAATATCTACGATACAACTGTATCTTCTACTATGGTATGCATACACCAATTTATGATGTTTCATACAGTAATACACCAAAAATAATTCCGTAAAACAGAGAGTTAATGATAATTTTTCGCCCGAAATTATATTTTTTATCTATGAATATATAAAAGAAATTCAAACAAAAAGTATCTAATAACTAAGATTACTTTGTAACCTTGCTTGAAAAAAAAAATAACTCTAATTTAAAGTAAATTAATATTTTTAAATAATTGTTGTATGCAATGCTATTTATCAATATAAATCTCGGGACGCGCGGTCTTAGCTTTAGTCCGCGCCGAGCGCTCACAAAGAGAGGACGTATCGCTCGCTCGCTGTTGCCGTCACGTGGTCTCGCTCACCAATTCGCCAAGAATAAAGCGCGACCAACACATCTTAATACAAGTGTTTTTTTTTAATAGAGAAGGTCGGATTGTAATGCATAAGTATTTTCCTATGATATTCTAGCGCGAATATGTATATCCTGTATTATAGAAAAAAAAAAACATACGTAAATATAAGGTCCCATTAAAATAGATGGAGAAACTTTCAGAACACATTCAGACCACCAAAATAAGGAAGATGGTAAAAAATATACAAGAAAAACGCATAGATACTTATAAGAAAAATAATCAGCTAACGAAAATACACTAATGTGCCTGCAATTGATTATTTTAGGTCAAAATAAAATCACTTTAAACAGTGTTTTTTTTTGCTTGGATATCTTTAGTTAGACGTACTGAGCGCTGTGTTAAAATGTCCATCTATTTTAATTAATAGTTGTTGTTGTCTTCGTTTTCTGACTTTTTTTTTTTTAATTCAGATAATTATTTTCAGACGTAAGTAGTTGCAGTGTGGACTGGTACTCAATATCAACTAAAAGTAATAAAAGTTTTCAAAGTTAATGATTTCTGGGGGGCTAAAAAGGCCACTTTGGCAGAATCATAAAAGGATAACATTATGAATCATAATATAGCGAAGGCAGTCCGTGTTTTTCTTTTTTCGCTGCACTACATTAGGTATAATCAAAGAGATTGGGATTGGATTTTGATTGCCTTTTTAGGCTCCCTGGAACCTCAAAATACCAGAACCAGAAAAAACTAGTTTTATTAGGAGTACGTGCTTCTTGAAATCATAGATTAGAGAAAAGCACGGTCTATGCCACTTCAGAGATTTTTTTTTTTCCATACCTAAAGGGTGCCAACGGGACCCTATTACTAAGTGTCCGCTGACCGTCCGTCCGTCTGTCTGTCAGTGGCTCATGAGCCGTTATAGGCAGATAGTTGAAATTTTTCGAAATGTGTATTTTATATTGCGATGTGATTTTTTCAGCGCATATCATTGCGGTGGTACGAAACTCTTCGTGTGCGAGTCCGACTCGCACTCGGCCGGTATTATTTTTTTAACAACAGACCTGTACTGCTGGGGAGTTTGTTGCGCCACTTCTTCTTCTCAGTGAAAGCGCTAGGAAATGGTGAAGGGCGGGCGTTTTTGGGGACTGTCTTATGTAATTTTGACGTTCAAAAAGTGCAGATTCTCAGCCTAATTTGAATAAAATTACTTTTGGTTTGCCTTTTTTACTTTCTTTTGACTTTTTTATCCAAACTGTAGATACAACATCACATTGCACTTATTTCTATAAATAAGTACTTAAATGTCTACCTACATGCTGAATAAATTACATATAAAGAAACTTCGTAAAAAATTAGACCGTACCTACCAACAAAAAGTAAGTGCGATTCCTTTCTTAGAAACTGGCGACGCGGAAGTAATGCTTCTGGCATCGCAAGCGTCTATAGGTTGCGGTAACTACACACCATCAAACGGGCTGCGTGCTAGTTTGCGAAAAAAAAAATCAAGTATATGTTTATGACCCTATAGTAGTTCTATAGATAAACTGCTGTTCTAGGAAACATTCATTGGTACAAATAATATTTCATGAACTATGTATAACAGTAATTTAATTTATTTCGAAAACAAAGTAGCAAAGGCTCTTGTTGGTTTGTTCCTGGCATCGGACGCATAGCCGTTTGCATGTGTGCGTAGCATACCTCTTTAGATGCACACGTGCGCATCCGCTGCCGCGCTCCGTCGAATTTACCTAAAACTGAGCACTTCGATTTTGTAATAGCGCCCTTAATAATATATCAAAGGTATCTAGATATGGTTTGCCAAAAAAAATATGAGTACAACATTTTAAGACTAGACCACATTTCATTATCATTAATGTACTAAGCTATCATTATAAAGTAAATACGGCATTGTAGTTATTAATAATTTATCAGATATCAAAAAGTAGGGGAGAGTAGCCCAAAACGGGTAAGCTAAGGTTGATGTTAAAAAAAAACAACTTATAGATACAAACTGAACATTTATTTGTAAATTTTGAAATGTTTAGTTATCAAGGACTATGAAATAAATTATATATTTAGTAGTTTTGTACATTAAGAATAAAAAAATAACAAGAATCTTTACCATTCGAATTACCCGTTTTGCCCGTAGGTGGGGCCTAAAGCAGGTAGGGCTTTTGGGCAAAGCGGGTAGGGACTGAATTACATGAGATTAACGTCAATCAATGACTAGAACTGTTTCATAACAATCATAACTCAGATGGAGCTCCACCAGGATCATCAGCTACTTGCAGTGACAATGCTCAATCAATCAATCAATGGACCAGTATTCTTGGAATGGTTGCGGCACTTTGGCGTTGGCAACGTAAACAGATTGTCCATGTGAAATAGATACTCAACTAGCTCTAATTCTTGAGCTGCTGTAAAAACTGTTGTGAATCTTCCTAGTTTTTTTTGACATCCTTTCTTTATATGTATCTGTAAAGTCGAAAGGTTGATGCCTTTTTTTTTGCTGCACCATTGACGGAAGTTTTGAGAGCTTCTTCTATCTTCATAACTCTCTCATCCCACGATGCATTTGCAGTCTTTCTTTTGTATTTATTAACCATCTGCAAAAATAAAAGAACTAATAAGCAGTCAATGAAATTATACAGGGCAAATCGGGTATGGGCAAAACGGGCACCCGCTTTACCCCTACCCTTTTTGCCCACACGCATGTATTTTTTTCAATCGACTCACATCCTTAAAACCGAAATAATAAATGCCAACCTATTACACAAATAAAACGTCTATTTATTGCAAAATCATAACACAAAACTAGTAAGAACATATTGTCAACCATTTTCGAGTATTCAAAAGTAATGTAACTCAATTTTTTTTAGTGGAAGTTGCAAAAAACTTCTTTCTTATCTTACCGTGAACTCATGTCCGCCAGAGAAGCGCGCCGACTCCCTGTGATTGGCGAGCGGCAGGCGCCGCGCACTGCACGCACACATTCTTATTAGCAATAACGGTTCGCAATTTAAAATGCATACCCGTTTTAGGCGGGCTACCCGTTTTAGGCTTACCTCCCCTAAGACGTTATAATAAGTTAATAAAATGAAAAACGAGCTCGACGGGCAGCCCGAAGCGGTTTATCAACATCGTAAAATAAATACTGGCGCATTATGTAGTACATTAATGTTGCAAATATTAATAAGTAATAATGATCGCCTTCCATTGCGTGGTTTGTATTAAGCCAGCGCTCCGGCGCGGGAACCATGGTGGCCACGAGCTCCACGCTCAAGCAACACGCGTCTTGTGACAGCGTCTGCGGAGAAAACAAATGAAAGAAGTTGTAAAGCATGCCACAAATCGCCGCGATTTGTGGAGCGACGACGGACGGAAATCTGGCTGTTTGTGTATGTGAGTTTAAATGTTTGTAAACGCACCCACAATACAGGAGAAAATCCTAGTGTGGGGGCAACGTATAAAAAAAAGAAAAAAAAATCGCATCGCTCGAGGCGGTGAACAGAGCCTTAGCCAGCCGCCACTGGGGAGCAAACACGTGAACCATATCGCTATGATTTCCCGGGATATGCAATGTTGTGGAATAAAGCGTACAACGTTGAAAATTCGTGTGAATTCTAGGAGGATTGAATTAAATAGAGTGTTATGTAAATATAACTGTGTATACAGTACAGGGTGTACAAAGATCTATCATATAGCCGTTGTCTACGCATTCTGTACCTACATCAAATTAAGTGGCATTGACCAAAAATTTTTGCTGAGACACGAGTTTTATTTTGGTATCTAATCTGGGTGCATGTGCAACGGTACAAGAGTAGTGGGGGTATTTATAGTTAGGTGATAAACTTATAAGTTATGACACTTAGGGATGATTTTTCCAACGCCAGATAATTTTATCGGAGGATTCATTTAAAATTTTTGACAATTCTTCCATACAAATCTGTCAGACGTCAATTTTATACCACGAATAAAAATTATTGTCAATTGAAAAATCAGCCCTTAAAAACCTATAGGTTGAACTTATTATGTTTCAAATGTCATTTGAATTGTTATACATTCAGTTTATTAATCAAACCGGCCTTTTTCATTGCCTCAAAACAATAGTAAATCGGTAGAATATTCAAACTCAAACTCAAAGCATTTATTTCAATTAAACTAATTAACAGGCACTTTTGAATTGTCAAGAAGTCGGTCAGTCAGAAAATATGAAGCTAGTTGCCCATTCCAAAGCGTAGGTACCTAATTATTATAGGTTGTTTCTGAGAATATTATACAAATTCATGGACATACGTATAGGTTATACTTATAAGTAACTAAGTGTATCTTAGAGATGTTAATACTGTCCTATTATGGTCTGATCCAAGAGTATCTGACGAAAGTGTAAGCAAACCCTGTCCAGGCTAAATTTTTACACAATCTACTCACAAAAGGGAATAGGTAACACAGTCATCTCTGTTTAGAAGGTCTCAACTTTATATCTCACCACTTTTTGCAACAACTGCATTTGTAATCAATCAACTCAGCCTATCGCAGTCCAGTGCCAGACATAGGCTTCTCCCAGACTGCGCCACAACATCCTGTCCTCCGACTTCTGCATCTAGTCCGACCCAGCCACCTTCTTTAGGTCGTCCATCCATCTAGCTGAAGGGGCGTCCTACACTACGCTTGCCGATACGTGGTCTCCACTCCAGAACTCGTCTGCTCCACCGACCATCGGTCCTTCGACTAAAATGGCCAGCCCACTGCAACTTCAGTTTTTTTAATAACATGATTCAATAGAAATCATCAAGAAATCATCGACGAAAATTGAAGTTATAAACCTAATCTCAACTGTCAAATGAAAAACATGTTTATGGTGATTAAAAATTAGAATTTCAGATTTATGTTTTCTAATAACTAAATCCAAGCACTTAATTTATAAGTGGCAGTATAAATTGGCAACCGCAGCGGATGTACGTTTTCTGATCCATTTACTTACATTTTCATCAGTTCCTTTTGGAACAAGGTACCTTCAGACAAAATGTGCCTTCTTGAAACATAGCATCCATTATCCACGTAAATATTAAATGGCAAGATATTAACGTAGGAAATGTAGGGCTTTATGCTGTACACGTGGGATTAGGTAATGACACTGTACTTAAATAAAGTGCTTGTTAATAAACTGAAAATAACTGTGCCTTAACAACGTATTCAACAGTAACTACCTGTACTGTTTTTTTCTAAACAAGTAGAGTGGAAGTAAGTTACACCTGACACTGTAATTACAGTGACGGCGCTATAAGCAACAAGGGTGAGTCTGAGGAAAAGAAAATTAAGTCTTACTAGACGCATCTTTTTTATCTAGTTACGTTTATTTTTCTTTATTAATTTTGCTGAAATGCGCCATTTTTAATTAAGATGGCGGCGGCGGCGGCAGAATGCTACAGCTAATTACGATTCAATTATTAAAAAAGACAATGACATAAAAAAAATAATAAGACCCTAAGACCTTGCCTGGATCATAATTATTTTATGAGAGTCTGCGACGCAGTTACTTCAATATTATACGGTTGTCTCTAAATTATTTGTTACAATTCGAAACTTGCAATATTTTTTTTCCATTTTCCTTTTGAAAAAGGTAAATTTATTTATTATTATTAATTACAACGGTTATACACCAAATACCTCTTTTGTGTAAAAAACAACTTTTATAGTATCAACACGATTGCGTCTTAGTATATGTATAAGCAGGTACAATGGCCTCCAAAAGTTAGTTGACATCTTTCCACTTCAGCTGTAATATACATTCATCATCTTCCTGCCCTTATCCCATGTTACTTGGGGTCGGCGCAACACGTTTTCTTCTTCCATTCTCCTCTGTCAGCCGTCACGCTATCATTCAATCCCTTCTCTTTCATATCATTCCCCACACAATCCATCCATCTTTTCTTCGGCCTTCCTCTCCCTCTCCATCCATCAACATGTATATTCATTACTCTTTTAGTCACATGCGTTTCATCCCTTCTCATCACATGCCCATACCAAGCCAAACGATTTCCTTTCAACTTTTCTGTCACCGGCGCCACTTTCAAACTTCCTCTTATATACTCATTTCTTACTTTATCCATTCTCGTCACTCCACACATCCATCTCAACATTCTCATCTCCGCTGCATGCAATCTTTTTTCATCCGTCTTCTTCACGGCCCAACATTCAGACCCATAAAGTACGACAGGCCTTATCACAGACTTATAAATTTTCCCCTTTAACTTGAGGGGCATCCGTGGGTCGCAAGTTGTTCCTGTGACCTGTCGCCATTTCATCCATTTCAGCTGTAATATACATTATAATTTAAAATTCTAGTTTCAAATGTTTGAACTGTTATACACCTGTAATGTTTTTATTGAGAGCAGTGGTGGCTAAGTGGTAACGGCCGCGACTTACGAGTTGTAGGTCGTAGGTTCGAACCCAGACAGGCGCTTTACTTTGTGTAAATTATTTCATCACCACTGCTCTCAAAACGGTGAAGGAAAACATCGTGAGGAAACCGGCATGTCCTAGAACCAAAAATTCGAAGACATGTGACATCTGCCAATCCGCACTGGGCCCGCGTGGTGGATTCCGGCCCACTCCCTCTCACCGAGAGGAGGCCTGTGTCCCAGCAGTGGGAACATTATAGGCTGATTATGGATTATGGAATGTTTTTATTGACTAATTTATTATGCTTTATACATTTTTTATAACCGATTTTAAGCCTTTAAATACTTGAATTAGAGCCACCAAAAGATAGTAGATGTTTATAATTTTTACGGGGTTGTAGGTAATATAATTAGATTTTTTTTTATTTGGTAATGTGTCAGTATTTTTCCAATTAGATTTAGCCATTGCCAGGGCTTTTAACTTTATTCAGAAAAAATAATGGCTTCGAGGTGGAAACGAACCATAGAAGAAAGAACAAAGGTTACGTGTGAGGACATGAAAAACTTTAATAAAAATAGTTCTGTAAAAAAAATGTTTCCAATTAGCTTTGAAGGGTTCAATTAATACTAAAAAACTGGCCAAGTGCGAGTCGCACTCGCACACGAAGTGTTCCGTACACGGCAAAAACGCCGAAAAAAACATGTTTGTTGTATGGGAGTCCCCCTTAAATATTTATTTTATTTTAATTTTATTATTTATTATTAAAGTTAAAATACAACTGAGTATTTTGTGAATATTTCAAGTGCCTACCTGTTGCCATTTTTGATATCGGGCAAAAAAATCGCGTTTGTTGTATGGGAGCCCCCCTTAAATATTTATTTTATTTTGTTTTTAGTATTTGTTATTATAGCGGCAATAGAAATACATCATCTTTGAAAATTTCAACTGTCTAACTATCGCGGTTCTTGAGATACAGCCTGGTGACAGACAGACAGACAGACGGACAGACAGCGAAGTCTTAGTAATAGGGTCCCGTTTTTACCCTTTGGGTACGGAACCCTAAAAAAGAACTCTTTCACTAACATTTTTTTATTTTTTAACGCAGATAAAAACCGTGGCCTGGGCGTCCACAGTTACAACTTTTCTTGACTTTGGACGAATAATGCGCTAGTGCAAAATTAATCCCAAGATCGTTAGAGAGATTAGAGAACTCGTAGAAGAAGCGGAGAGGTAAAACGCGCAGATTTTATTTATCAGGTAATCCCATATCTTATGTAGTTCTCTTTTATTGAATTAGTCAATGAAAACATTATAGTGTACCTACAGTTCAAACATAATATCAACTAACTGTTGAAGGGCACTGTCGAGTAGGTATACCTTTTGAACAAGATCTCTCGCTCTTATATCATTATAAGTTCTCTTTGACGAACTTGTGGTGTTATATTGAAGAGATATTCTTACAAATGGACGTCTGGTCCTTACTTTATATCTGTCTGAAGTCTTGTTACCAGGAGTATTTGGAGATACTTCGATACAACTGAAATATAATACTTACCTACTTTGACACCTACGATGAAAAACGTTGATTTTGTGGTCACAAACAGGTTTAGTAATATTCAATGGTTTGGTTTGAATTTGTAAGATGTTTTGCTCGACAGTCTGTTAGTGAACTGCAGGCTGAAATGCGAGAAAATAAAGTTTTGTTTAAACACTGAATAGTGTTTACACAATAAAAGCAAACCTTTGACGGTGAAACCAAAACAATAATTGAAATATCTAATGTAGCGTGCTTTCAAGTAAATTTAGAGTATGTCATTAAGAAATGGGATGCACATACGTGCTCGTAGGCGAGTGGTTTGCAACGTTGTCGCGCGCTATTATTTTTTTTTCGTAGGAAATACCGCTAGAAAATATCGCTAGTTCAACATAAATTAGGTAAATACCGCTAGTTCAACGCGTTGCCAACTTGCTGCATGGTTTGAACTTAGCGATGAATAGATTGCTTAACGGGCGCGCTAAAATTGATAGATACTTTAATTTTTTTACTTGTTCTGACAATTAAAAAAACTGAAACGACGATAATTCGTGTCTACTTGGTGGCAATAACTTAGTTTATACTGTCTAAGACGATAATTAGACGATTTTGTTCAAGAATTTAGATTTGGGAAATGACAATTTATTATGACTATGTAACAGCTGTTACTGCACCTCCTATTTCGATTTGTCGCAAGTTCTCAATTTCATCCTGTATAGACAAGGCAAGCAGCGTTCATAATCAGCGTTGGGTCACCCATTTCCCACATAAAACAATAGCCAGTCGTCCCCCCATTTCCTTCACATTACAAATAACGTCAAACTACATCTTCACAGCTGTGGAGCTGCAGCATTAGAACCCGTTCATACGGCGCTGTGCAGACGAGTCCATATCCGCGGTGGACGAGACCTACTCATTTCCGTACTGACTATGGCCAGAAACAGATAAGACTGCAGAAGGTTCGTTTCAGCCGATAGACGTCCACTGCTGGACATAGGCCTCCCCCAATTTTGGGGGGGGTTTGCCATTATCGCCACGCTTGGCAGGAGGGTTGGCGATCGCAGTATGGTATGATGGTGGAATAAATAGAGAACGCTGCTGCCCATTCTCCGGTAAGACCCTTAGTCGCCTTTTACGACACCCACGGGAAGTAAGGGGTGGTGCAATTCTAAGTCCGGCACCACACAGACAGAAGGTTCACTCGATATAAAATTAAATAAGATAAGGAAATGATCCAGGGATTGGTTTGATGAAGTTCAAATTTGTTTTTGTGGTGAACAATGAGATCAGAGTTTTTATTTTAAAACGAGTTTACTCGCTATCACTGAATACTAGGAAACTATAGTCTCAATAAAATTTATTGTATACATAAACATGTCCTACTCTAATGTGTTAATGTTGTGTGAGCCTTCTAAGCCTTATTATGTAGTACTGTGGTACATAAGAGCGGCTCAGAGTTTCTTGCACAGGTGACATGGAAATAGAGGAAATCTTTTGTTACCGATGTTGAATAGGAATCACGGAAATGGTATGACTCCTGTTTTGACATGCAATTTTTGTTATGTTTCATAATATTGTGATGGAAGTAAGGAGGAAACTATAGAACAAACATTTATAGGGAAATGTCTGTATACCAGTTACCGTCTCTAAGTTTTCTATTCCACAGAAAATCTTGAAGTATCTTGATCATAGATTCATAAACTTCTATGAAATGTTGTTTTTAAATGTCAAGTTTCTATGTACAGTCATCAAGTCATGTTTCATAGTATGTATGATTATTACAAGATTTTTTATTTATCTTGCAATTGGCCGTAGTTAAACGAAAAGGATCCAACCCACACTTTGGCCGAAAATGAGTTATGTATACCAAAAAACTCTTTGTAGTTAAAACTTTAATATCACGAAAACAATCCAAGTGAAATTCAAACGCCCCATGAAGTTATAGTCCTGAGTTACCAACCCACATGTATGGCAGGTCGAATTTTTATTATTAACATCGCTCCATGCTACTTATATCGTTATTGAGAAATTCACATTTACGAAAATAATCCAAATTACAAATCACTAAAACTATCCAAACTACTAGGATAATCGTTATTCTAAAGATTTAAAAACTGGCCATATTTAAACGGAAAGGATCCAACCCACACAGAGGTAGTTTTGAGATATTTAAGTGTTAAATTCAGATCGTATTTCGTCATTGATTCTCCACTCAACTTTCGGGGGTCGGTTTTAACTAAAGGATAAACATATAAATTAAAATTTTATTAATCTCTAGTCCGACATCATGACATATTTTTCTAGATATTAGCAAATATAAGACGATGGATCCTTTTCGTTAAAATAATATTTATATGGTAGTAGTGATTTAAGACTAAAGATATAATAAGTACACTAAGCAAAAAAAAAAAAGAGTAAATTAAAAAATTTAGTGTGATTTATCGTTTTCTACTCTTCAAGCCCTTTCATTTGATACCCATATTAAGGTGGTTGAGAAAAAATATATAATCCGCCATCTTGGAGCGGCGGCCATATTGAAATTATTACAATATTGAGTATTGCACATTGTGTTGTTACCAAAACTAAAGGTGTATGCAAAATTTCAGCTCAATCGGATACCAACAAATGGTCAAAAAATGGTTTGCAAATTTTGACGGACAACTTACATAGGTACGAACAGTGCAAGCTAAATAAAAGCTTGTAAAAATAGGTGAAGTCAAAGACTACAATATAATTGGGTGAAGTACAAAGGGTAGTTGGTAAGGTAAATACATCTTCGCAAATAAAGCTCGCGACAAGTTTTATGTGTAAAATATTAAATTTTTGAAAAGTAATTATTTAGGGAACGACGAGCCGAATATAGTTTTTAGAATTTTTGTCTGTCTGAATATGTATGTTCCAGCATCATGCAAATACTACTGGATAGATTCTGTTCAAATTTTGAAAAGATAGTCCTTAATATAAGTCTGGTTAGTCTGGCTATAAATTGTCATGCTATTAGCTATGGGGGATGAGCAATATTGTATTGTGTATGTATTCTTCTACAGTTCACCGCAAATTGTAACAAGACGAGTCAAAAGTTACAATATTGCAGAAAGTTACAGATTTAACCTTTTAACTGATTATCATCACGCTAAACCTTTATCATCATTTCAGCCGAAAGACACCACGTCCACTGACACAGACGAGTCCGGCACCACACAGACGTGACCTTTATGGAGCTAAGCAATCAGTTATGAAATTTAGAAGAACGGCTGTTTTAGTCAATTTTTAAATAAGCAAATGGTTCAATATTCAATGTTATTCTAAAAGTGTATCTATTTGAGTTGTAAGTTAGATTTTCAATTATTGATATTTTTATGATTTTTTTTTTTTGATTTGTTATGCTATTATAAAATAGTTCATAGAATAAAGACAGGAAAACATGAAGTTTAGGGGCCATTCTGTCATCTATGGCTTTGGAGGCCATTCTAGTATGGTTATGAGAAATCTCGTATGGTGACAATCTACGGTTTCTATATTATTTTAGTGATAGCCGTCCGCTATGAATAATTTGTCAGATTGCATCAGTCAGTGTATCAGTGTTGTGCCATTAGGTAGTAGATACAAGAACGCAGGCGTTCATTAATTCAATAAAAACGAAAAACTTCACAAGCAATGGAAAATTGCTACTGAAGGCGGCGGGTGTTGACCTCCGGACGAGCTGCTTCCCACAAAAACAATGTCCAATTCTCTAATATTTTCCTGTAGTTCCTTTTTTATGCCATCCATGGGTAGGAAGAGAGTTCACAATTCTGGTTTTTGATGAAAACTTAAAAGTCAGAATATAATTATATAGGTTCTTACTAGACTACTAAACAGACTCTTTCCGCTTCTAAAAATGAGAACACCTACTACATGAAACGAAAACCTGATTATTTTGACATACATAGTGCTGTTGTAAGATTTCTCGAATGGCAAGGGTTACACTCCCGCCTGCCAAGCGTGGCGATTATGGCAAACCCCCCCCCCCCCCCAAAATTGGGGGAGGCTTATGTCCAGCAGTGGACGTCTATCGGCTGAAACGACGACGACGAAGGGTTACACTTGCATCTTCCTGCCCTTATCCCATGTTACTTGGGGTCGGCGCAACACGTTTTCTTCTTCCATTCTCCCCTGTCAGCCGTCACGCTATCATTCACTCCCTTCTCTTTCATATCATTCCCCACACAATCCATCCATCTTTTCTTCGGCCTTCCTCTCCCTCTCCATCCATCAACATGTATATTCATTACTCTTTTAGTCACATGCGTTTCATCCCTTCTCATCACATGCCCATACCAAGCCAAACGATTTCCTTTCAACTTTTCTGTCACTGGCGCCACTTTCAAACTTCCTCTTATATACTCATTTCTTACTTTATCCATTCTCGTCACTCCACACATCCATCTCAACATTCTCATCTCCGCTGCATGCAATCTTTTTTCATCCGTCTTCTTCACTGCCCAACATTCAGACCCATAAAGTACGACAGGCCTTATCACAGACTTATAAATTTTCCCCTTTAACTTGAGGGGCATCCGTGGGTCGCAAGTTGTTCCTGTGACCTGTCGCCATTTCATCCATCCTGAGTTGATCCGGTGCGTTACGTCTCGGTCTACTTCGCCATCTCCTTGGACAAGCGACCCGAGGTACCGAAAGTCGGAGCAGATCGGTAAGGGCGTTCCGGCGAGAGATATAGGCACAGGACTGGAGAGACCGCCAAAATCGCAAAACAGGTACTCGGTTTTGGTCCGGCTTACTCTCAGGCCAACGGTCTCGAGTTTTTCCCACCACACCTCCAATCTGCTCTGGACCTCTAAGCCGTTCTCGCCAACCAGCACAATGTCATCGGCGAATAGCATACACCAGGGAGCCTCTTCTTGGATATCTGATGTAAGAGCATCCATTATCAGCACGAAGAGGTACGGGCTGAGTGCTGAACCCTGGTGCAAGCCGACAGCCACATCGAAGCTGCCAGTAGTGCCCACTGTAGACCGGACTTGGGTACTGCATCGACTGTACATTGCTCTGATCAACTGCACATACTTCCCTGGCACACCTTTCTCCTTCAGCGCCCACCACAAAACTTCACGAGGCACTCTGTCGTATGCCTTTTCGAGGTCAACAAATACCATGTGCAAGTTTTTATGCGCACCTCTGTATTTTTCGCACAGCTGGCGAATGGCAAAGATGGCATCTGATGTTCCTCGACCAGGCATAAAACCGAATTGGTTTTGCGAAATTTCACTCTCTTCTCTCAGACGCCTTTCAATAACTTTTTCCCAAGCCTTCATACTATGTGACATTAGCTTTATTCCTCTATAGTTGTTGCACTCCAGCACATCACCTTTGTTTTTAAAGATGGGCACCAGCGAACTGTTACACCATTCGTCAGGTATGGCCTCTTCCAGCAACAACTTATTGAAGAATAAAGCTAACCACGTCCATCCATCTACCCGTAATAACTTCCATACTTCAACTGGTATTCCATCCGGACCTATTGCTTTACCATTCTTCATCCCATTTACTGCTATTCTTACTTCATCCATACTAATCATTCTCACTAACCCCTCATTTTCTGGTTTATTCCCAAGCACACCACTCCAGTCATTCTCCTCATTCATCAGTCTTTCGAAATAGCTCTTCCATCTATCCTTAATTTTCTCATCATCCGAAAGAACTATTCCAGTTTCATCCTTTATACACTTTATCTGACAAATATCCCTCGACTTTCTCTCTCTAGCTCTAGCAAGCCGGTAAAGATGTTTTTGACCTGCTGGACTATCCAGTGTATCATAAAGCTTGTCCTGGGCTTTTGCTCTTGCTATCGCCACAGCTTTCTTGGCTTTTTTCTTTAGAGCATCATACTCACTCTTTTTTTCTGCTTTCAAACTAACATTCTCATCTTCAACACTCTGCCATTCCTTGAACTTTTTCTTCTTAGCCTGCAACACGTTCTGTATTTCTGTCGACCACCACCATGTATCCTTATCTATCGTACCCTTTCCTTTCGTCTCTCCCAAAATATCTTTTGCTGCACTCCTAATATACCCTGCCATTTCATTCCAGCATTCATTTACACTTCGATCATTCATGTCCCCCAAATATAACATTTTATCCACCACTCGCTCTTTAAATTTCTTCGCATAGTCATTCTTCTCCAGCATATGCCATTTTATTTTGGGGGGTGGTCGCTCTTTGTTGTTATTGAGTTTTATTTCCACAACCATTTCCATAATTAGTAGTCTGTGCTGTTTATCCGTGTCGGTCCCGGAGTATCCGTGTCGGTCCCGGAGAAAGAATAGGACCACCCCATCTCGTCCCATGGGTGTCGTAAGAGGCGACTATTTGACTAAGGGAGCTCCAGACCTTATGCATACCATATAGCACTTTGGGTCACCCGCGCGATGGCGGGTAAACCATCAACAATCGCATTCCCAAGGAGGGTTGGTGTCAGGCAGGCGGCCGACTGTAAAACTTTGCCAAAACTTTTAGCAACATGATGAAGGGTTACACTTGCAAAGATATATAATAATATGGGATAGTATACGAGAAATATAAAACGTTTAGCACAGCGTAGGCGTTCCGCTGAATCTAATATAAGGGTAAGAACTTAGTACTTTCCACAGCGATAAAAAGATTTACGTGTCTTATTTCACTTTTTTCGTCAAACAAATGAATCTTGCTAGACATGTCATATTGGTTATGGGAAACCAAGACTTTATCGTTTTACAATTTTGAGACTTGCTTAAGCTAGGAACAACGATAATAAAATGTCTTTACTTTATTAATGTTTCTATGCACAAAAAGTTAGTTTCAAATTGCTTAAAACTAACTTTAAAGATCAAATTAGGCCCGTATTACAGAACCCTACTGAAGAATCGAGCATTGCTTAAAACTTATTTAAAGCCATTTGCTTGGTTGAAACTAGTCTTAAGCAATGCTCGAGTTTGAGTGAGGTTCTGTAATACGGGCGATAATGTACTTCTTTCATGATCACATTCTTATAGCTATCTTTAAGATACAGCAAAATTTATTTTCTTAGCTTTGAAAATAATTTACAAGACTAACCAGTCAATGACTTAATAAGAAAGCTGAATACTCGTAAGAATAATTGTGTCATAATGTTCCTAATATATTTGCACACCTCACATGGTTATAATACAGTGTACCTTATGATCCTTTTGTAACATCCTCTGAACCTGTGTTATGCAAATAAATGATTTTATTTGAACCTTTCTTTAGGTAGTTTCAGCTCGTAAAGTATATTTAATATTGACAACTTTAACAACAGATTAAATTAAATTTCTTTCAGAAACAGGTTACATTGTGTCTGAACTTCAGCTCCGCTTCCTCGCTCACCGCAGTCAGACCTCTACAAATATAATATCATTAATATTCATTAGACGTTGGCTGGAGTCGAAGGCAGCACAGGTCTGACACGACTGCTGATTATTGTTGTGTTCACCCCACTTGCTCGCTCTAATCCCATGGTAATCTATGGGGAAGCAATATTTCAACTTGACTGGCTGTTTTGTTTTACAATGTAGAGAGGAAATGATAACAAATGTGTAGCTATTCGCCTATGGCTTTAGATTCGGATTAGATGTACCGACTGGTCCCCGACTATTCGGGAAAGCGGTCTATCCAGCCATATTAGTAGGCGGCGACAAGTCGGGAACTACAGCCAAACCGCTTAATTGAGTCCTCGCCTGCGGGGTATAGGGGCGCGGCGGAGACGATGACGCGTACGGGGACTGGGAGAGGTGTAGGCGGCACGCGCAGTCTTATAAAAAATCAGTTCGTTTGCTACGCTACGCGGTTAGCGATCGTACGTGTTGACAGTTGCGGATGCTTTGTGAGAGTTATACATGAGATTACATTGATAATCACCACTCATCTTGATAAGATGAGTCGAAATATCTTCGGACATAAAATTAATAGTCAGTGCAAGCAAATGGCTTTTAACGTTTACGAATATTTTAGAATAAAAAAACTGGTTCCAAATTCTGCTGAATAAGATGACCTTAGTTAGACCCGGTAGCAAAATTTACTGGACAATCGGAAAAGCCAAAATTGTAGAATTGTAGAACAAGGAAAATTATTAAATGGCAACGAAAAATATAAATCACCGAGAAAACCAAAACAGAGAGAAAATGAGTGGAAGTAGATTTCACAAAAGGGGTGGTAAGAAGAAAAGTAACTTAGTTTTACACAATTAAAAAAATACCAATTCTGATAACTTTGAATGCTTTACCTCGAGAAAATAATGTATTTCACTGCGACAGGGAATATTTAAGACTATTATTATTACATGATCTAGGTTTTAAATTTAAGAAATGCGGATCTAAAAGGAAACTCCATATCGGACAGCCAAATATAACATCGTAGAGGGGGAAATACCTAAATACTATTAAAAAATATCGTAGAGAAGGAAGACATACAGACGAAACTTATGTTAATGCGTCTCATAACGTTTCAAAATGTTGGCA
Source organism: Mesoligia furuncula (assembly GCA_916614155.1). NCBI lineage: Eukaryota > Metazoa > Arthropoda > Insecta > Lepidoptera > Noctuidae > Mesoligia > Mesoligia furuncula. The sequence continues at coordinate 1,229,891 of OU744792.1, forward strand.
ATCAAAGGATGAACACGGCGTGCTGTCTCATATCGGTAAGGGAGACCGTTTGATCATCGTACATTGTTCAGGTCAAACTAGATTTGTAGACGGGGCACACTTGTTATATTTAAATCCAAATGTACAGATGATTATCACGATTCTATGAATTTTGTGAATTTCAGTGAATGGATAAATGAAAAACTCGTGCCTAATATACCACCAAATTCTATCATAATAATGGATAACTCAGCTTATCATTCGGTTCGAGAAGAGAAAAAGCCGACTATGGCTTCTACCAAGCCAGATACGCTAGATTGGCTACGACGGCATGACGTGCCTTTTGATGATAAACTTAGAAAAGATAAATTATTCAAATAAATTAAAAGCCATTTCAGACCTGAACCCAATTGAGTTGGTCTGGTGTGATATTAAAGGACACAAAAAAGTATCGACTCTAATTTGGACTGAAAAAAAATATGTTGGAGGGATTAGCTGGATATTCAGTAGAGAAGTGGAAGCATTGTGTTAAAACCATGTAATTAAAGGCGCGGACGAATGCTGCAAACATGACAGAGTTCTAGATGATGTTGTTGATTTTATTATTAATGTGCAGGACGATTCAGATGATTCTAATGATGGCTGCTTCGAAAGTGAAGAATAAAGTTCCAGTGATATTGATAAGGACATAAGTGATTGATTTATAATTTTGATTATTCTTGCATAAATACTAAATAGTAGATAAGTTTATTACCTAATATTTTATTTTGTTACCTACACGTCTTAGTTGTTTCACATAATTTTGTAAAGTCATAAATTCATTTTCTAATAAAAAATCACCTCCTGTTCACCGTTAACCACTGTGACGTCACGTATCTTAAGTACCTACTGTCCATTGCACATTTCGCCTGTTGTGTATCACGCTATGAGCACCCGCCGCCCGCACCTCTCCCGGTCCCCGTTCTCGTCCTACCCCCGCGCCCCTATACCCTGCAATCGAGGACTCAATTAAGCGGTTTGCCTATAGCCGTAGTTATTTTATTGAAATTTCTGTACTCGAAAACGGGTGATTGAAATGAAATCTAAAACTTTATTGTTCATCATTTTATTACAGTACCAGCCTTGCAGTGTTTGTAAATAATCTAGGAATAGGAACTCTTCCTTAGGGAGTCAATAATTGATCTAAACGAGTGCTTCTACCTACAACTACAAAAGAACGTACATAACCATATTGTGTAAGGTATTTATTTTAGAATCACAGTTTCCTTTTTAAATCGAACCCGAACCCCACTGAAAGCAATGATTGGTTTGGCCGACTAGTCGGTCTTCTTGCAAACGACTAGTCCACGAGTCGGTAAGTCGGCCTATGTTACGGTCGGGCCATCTCTAGCTCGAGTGAAAGACATGAGTGTAGTGTCGAAAGACATGAGGCATCACTACAGATGATATCGATACATGGACAAATAAATTATATTGCAACTTGCTTGAAGTTGATTATAATATTTTACATGGTAGCTTTTTTATAATAATCGCGGTTTTTTTTTGCGTAATAAATCGTTTTACAAAACTTTCGTATCACAAAACTCTACCACAGACAATGACTCAGCTTTTTTTGTGAATATATTACCAAAAATATATCAAAGTCGGACAAAACCTACCTGAGTAAAATCAAAATCAAAATATTTTATTTCACATAAACCTACATGTGCACGGGTCCAATGGTCGTTTCCTATGGAGAAGAACCAGTAAGAAACTCCACGGTTACTCTTTTTAAAAATAATTGGATTTTACAATGTTTTCAAATTACAGTAGGTATGGGAGGACAGTGTAAGCCCGTCAACCAGTACAGGTACTTGATAAAATGAAAAATGGTCTAAAGATCTAAAGTCTACGAGGCCTACAAAGTCCTCACCTTTACAAAATAAGAATCTCTCAAAAGGATAAATAAAATATAAAACCCTACTAAACCCAAGTGATATGATTCCCATTAGAACCACAAATAAGGAGGTGAAAAATTAGAATTGTCTGTATATAATGTCAAATAATAAAAAAAATATGTCAAAGAAGTATGTAAAAATATGTAAAAAAATAAACATCGTAATTTGAAAGCAGTTAATGGACATTTACATAGAATTTATGCCTTTAATGAGGTGCCAGGGAAGCCACATGTGCAGAAGGAATTAAAGCCAAACTACCTTGTCTTCAACGTAGTCTTTAATCTTATAATATGTTTTTTTGATAAGGACACGTTTGATGAGGGTTTTGAACTTTCCATCGCTAAGTTCTGTACCTAACCGGCTTTGGCAACTTGTTATAAAAACGGATGCTGCTTACAAGAAATGACTTGCTAGTTTTAGTTAATCTAAATTTAGGTAACACAATTTCATTTTTACTACGTGTATTTATGTTATGGAAATCGCTTCTTATTTTAAAAAGTCCTAAGTTTTTGCAACATACAAAATACTTTCTAAAATATAAAGAGAAGGCAGAGTTAGTATATCAATTTCTTTGAATTTGTTGCTTATAGACTCGCGAGGACATATTTATAGATTGCGCGGATTGCCCTCTTTTGTAAAATGAAAATTGAAGCTACGTCAGCTACCGATCCCCACAGCAGAACACCATAAGACATAATACCGTGGTAATAAGCAAAGTATATTAACCTAGCTAGTCTTGACGTACATGTAGGGTATAAAAATATACGATATAACAGGCTGCTAACAAAAACCCTGTCGACCTACATCGCAATAAAAATGTAGTAAATTTGTTGCAAATTAAAAACTGAAACAATTTCGTTGTAAGCTCTTTCGTAATTACTAGGCTTTTAACAAAATACTGGCTAGTTCGGTAGACGAGAAATGTTATTTTGTTAATAGCCCTGTCTCGTCGTCAGTCAAAAATAAATTGGGACCTGACTGTGTTGTGGCTTTTTAAGAAATAGGAGCACTTTATAACAGTGTGAAACTTCGTAATATTGGTATGACATGAGTAATAAAAAGTAAAAGTAAGTAAGTACTTTGACACCTACGATGTCTTGTTAGTTGATTGCTATAGAATATTGACCTTATGAAGTTTTTCGTTGTTTCAATAGTTTCTTTTGACATCAGGAGGCCCAGAAAGGCCACTTTGACAGAATCGTAAAAGGATAACATTATGAATCATAATGGACAGTTAACTATTAAATTAATCGCATCAAATCCTATTGGTGAAGGTTTTTTCAGTTATTTTGTTTTGTCTGTGCGAAAATACCAATCAATCCAAATCCAATACCAATCTCATTGATTATACCTACGTAGTGCAGCGCAAAAAAGAAAAACATGGACTGTCATCGCCATTATTATGATTCATAATGTTATCCTTTTATGATCCTGCCAAAGTGGCAGGATCATAAAAGGCCCCCTGGATGTATTTCAAAATTTTTCTATTAATTGCACGACCCGTTTTTTGTACAAAAAATAAACAAAAATACAAAAGAAAATTAACACAGAACCCTGCGTTTCTTACAACTTGAGTGCGATCATTAACAACTCCACAACCCAATTCCTTGACATCCCTTATTTAGTTTAGAAACTGGAAATACATTTTATATACCTAGAGCTCAACATTAAGTGGAGAAACGTAAAATACGGCGAGATATTTAATGAATATTTGAAATGAAAGTCCCTTTAAGAAGTCGTCACTTTGACTGACATTTGACGACAGCCTAACAATTTCGTCACTATTAGAACATAAAAACTTATAAATCTCGGCTCACGGAACATAAAAGTCTCTACAGACGAGCCCTTTTATGAAAGCCCCTGTTCCACCAAACAAAATCTGTACCTATTTACTCAGTTTAAACGTTGAAAAGTAAATAATTATTCATGTTTCACGTTTTCTCTTTGGAGCTGTTAAAATTCAGTCTTTTGATAGACATAAAATGTACAGGATCCATCTTCATTCTCATTCTGCGTACATTCAAGGTTTTATTATAAATCCGTGATGTACCCACTGTAGGCTTTTTACGATGCCAATTCGCCAAGACATATGTAAGCGGTACTGCTCGTAAAAATTTTGCAACCTTACTTTCACACATCAAAATCAAGAAATGGTGCCTTACTGCCTTGTGATAAATGTGAGTGGAGAGGTAAATCTAAGTTTGTATACCAAAGAGTATTATTCCCGTTAGCTAAAGGAAGGATTACCGATGGTAGAAGATCGTTAATATCTCGGGCACGGCTTTCTTTGAATAAAATTTGGGAGTTGTGTTAGTTTTGCGACAGAAGTGTCGGTGTTTATGTGGGTAGGTGGTTGAGTATGCGTGAGTAACGAATTTTATTATGCTGGAGTGGTGGAATAAACGATGTTTACGGGGGAATAGCTCTTTTATAGGTTGCGTGAGTCATGTCAAGTATGGATAATAATATGTTTTGGTTATAATAAATTGGAATATTAGCTTGCTTTTTTAATTATTCGTCGGTTATTAAAAATAAAAATGGCTGTTCCATTGCATACATTTTGACCGCATTGAAAAAGCTGTTTTGTTTTTATAATCGGAAAAATTTTTAACGCAGGGGAGTCCAGAATCGTGCACTGGATTCATGGTAATGGTGGTGGTGGTGGATGCGTGTTGACGTCCCGGCCACCCTGTATCCATACTAATATTATAAATTCGAAAGGAACTCTGTCTGTCTGTATGTTACCTTTTCACGCCTAAACCACTGAATGGATTTCGATAAAATTTGGAAGAGAGATAGTTGCATCCCGGGGAAGGACATAGGATAGTTTTTATCCCGGTATTCCCACGGGATCGACACTTATGCCGGTGAAACCGCGGGGTACTGCTAGTACTGTATACTCGCACCACCTATTTAGTCTTCTCCTATGGTAATCTCACAACAGAACTTGGTACTGTTGTTTTTGACGAAAATATAAATTTTCTACGGAGAGATAAATGAAATTCACGAATAGTTACGGTATATTCAAAACTAAGTAATTAAAAGAATGTGGGTACAATAAACAGTATATTGTTATACAAGGGTCGAAAGGAGCTAATTCCCATTGAATTGAATTCCCAGGAAATGATGACTTTCACTCGTGTTAAATAAACACTCTACTTTTCATTTCGAATATAAGGAAAGTAAAAAATTAATTTTATTTTCTTGTCTGCTCGCCACTTCATAAAATCATTGTATGTATTTAAGTATCTTTCTTTTGAAATTAAGCAAAAGATTTTTGATTACTTTTGCCTCGTGTTTAACCGAATCTGGGGTCAACATTTCAGAATCGCTTGAACTCATTTTTAATCAAATATTAGTCTATAAAACCAAGTTTTTTAATTTTGTTACCTACAGCCACAGAATAACTAATAGTACTTAGGTACAGCTTACAGAGTTAGTATCCCGCCAAATTATACTATAGTCTTTTTTAATTTTTAAATATGGAACACACCGCGTCACCACCACGGGCCGTAGGTATTTTTTTTTAATTCACACTGTTATAAAAAAAATTATTAAAAAAATTGTAGCTGTCTACCTAACCCACGGATATCGAAAACTTAGTTCTATTTTTAAAATTCATTCCCGCCCTAGAGAGGGAAGCAATTACTAGGAGTCATTCCCGCCCAAAGGTGGGTAGCAGCGTCTTCCACCTGCTATTCGAATCAAACAAAGACTACTTTCCGAGTATGACAAATTAAAAATATTTCACTCGCGAAGGTGATACTAGCAGCGCCATCTAGTAGAGATTCATGCTAACAAGTACTACTTACTTAGATGCTAGACAGTATTTGTCACTACGGTCATTGTTTTAATTGTAATAATAATAATATTTTATAATATAAAATTCAAAGTCCTGACTGACTGATATATCAACGAACGCACAGCCTAAACCGCTGGTCTTGGAAACATGAAATTTGGAGGATGTTTGTGTGTTCTTTGTGAAGAGTAGGTGTCCACTAAGAAAGGATTTTTCTTAATTCCACCCCTAAGAGGGTGAATGGGGGAGGGTGAAATTTCACACGGATGAAGTCGCGGACAGAAGCTAGTAATATTATAATATTCAAATATTATTTCAATTTTTTTATTCTCTATTCTGACACTATTGACAGACGATTCTAACCTGCGCCCGCGTCGCATCGTTTGTAATAGAAAAATAGAGTATAGACAATACCTACCTACTCTATAGCATGGACAAACTATATCGGCGGTGAGGTTGACCATAATATTAAATTGACATTATCTTGAAAGCACTACGTTTTTCCGATAAGATGAAATTCCTAAACAGTTTAAATAAAGCTGCTCCAAAGTTCCACCACAAGCGTTTTTACTATGCAACTTTACCGGTGCATTTACTGCAAAGAAAGAGCACAATTTAGTAGTTTACAATGTCTGAAATTTGCCATAATTGCGTGTCCGAAGGCGTTTGGCGGTTGTATTTCAGCGCAGTTATGTAACGGGGTGCGCGGTGGCAGCGTGACGGCAGAACGTATCGTTGGACGCGCACTGGCCGATCGCACGCGGCCTGTGGCTGAAGCTGAAGCGGGAAGATGCATTGACTTGTTAATAGGCACATAGGATAGGTAGGTTCTTTTTTTTACAACTTTATTAATGTATTTCGTGGGACACCAGGCTAGAGTAGATACCAGGCAAATAAGTGGGTTAAAAAAAAATCTAATCAAATCATTTATTTCTTTGTTATCAGGGATAATACGAAAACATTCAAAACAGCATCACTTTGTTTTAGGGTTACTAACTACTACTACTATTGACTCAGCTGACGAAAACTGATTCTACAACGTCTGTCACGACGAAGTCTGTCACAAGCCTGTCTCTAAAACCGTGATAATTCGCCAGTAGACGCTGCCGTGCTGGCCGAATAGTTTACATCGGTTCAGTTGCCAAAAAGGAAATAAAAAAATTAATAAAACTAGCCTATTAAATTTTTCACAGAATACTTGTGTGCCCAATGTACTGCCACTAAATCGCAGTCGCTTATAAGCCTGTTCTGTATCCAGCCTTAATTTTATAGCTAGTTTAGGCAAGCGAGTTCCGGTGATGCATAGCCGACAGGCAATTTTGTAAAATAGTGCGCCTAATTTTTAGCAAAGCCAACGATTTACTGAGGCTCCAGTAATTTTGTAGCAAGTGGCCGTGCATAGCTCTGCATATACTTTGGCAAACAGCCGCCGTAATTATAGGCTTTTCAGTGTAATACCTACATTTTTCGAATGTAATACATTTTTGTAATTTGTTTGTGTTTTATTATTTTGGCTGTTTTGCTATTATACAAGAAAATTACAGCAATGTTTGATGGTGAGCGCTGTAAAATATTTGTGGAAAATAGCAACATAAAATGAATTCAAAATTCACTACATATTTTTTTATGAATTTGATTCCCAACCTACATACAAACAGTACAGAACACACTACAGTAGCGACTGAACAGGCTTATTTATCGATGTTCCCAAAGGGAAGCATTCCATTCTTGTCTTCAGGGAATTTTTTAGAAAATATTTCCTAAATCACCTTGCTTGACAGATGAATTTTTGTGGAGGTAGAATATTGGATATTTTAGTAAAAGATGATTAGGCATCTTTTACATAAATCTTATAATGCAGAACTCTTTTAGACGATACCGACTTTAACACCATTAAAAGAAAACTTATAAAACACGTACCTGAGTGTAATTAACTCCAGGTAAAGTTATGAATGCGGCGCGCTGAGCCGCGGTGGTCGACACGACGGACGGAGAACGTCTCCTTAATTAAGAGGTGCTCTTGAAGAGACTGCTGTTTGAATTAACTTGCAGACGAACATAAAAGGGGGAGGTTTTATTTTATTTTTTATAATAAAGTTTCTAATTTGTTAATGTGATGGGGAATTATGATTGAGATGTTGAAGGAAATTATAGTAAAGAACAGCTACACCTTCCTTCACTGGAGTAGATCGGTTATCTTCTGTAGTGGTGTAAGAGGAAGGAAATAAAAGGATGTTCTGACGATAAGTAGCTTATTCTTTACTGACAAGCAACAATACAGGGCGGCAGGGACACACGACCTGTTACAATTGATTCAATACATGATTCTGGAAATCCATTGCGTTGAAATTTTTCGTCGTTTATTAAAATAAATTTGCTGTTCAATACATTTTGACCGCGTAGATGTTGTACTTTTGTAGGAAACAGATTTTTTAAATATCCGACAAAAAATTTCACCCTGCCACCCTAAATACAAAAACACGCATAATAAATGGTTCCGTATTTGGAATAAATTTACCCCAAGAACAAACTTAACATTGTCGTTGAAAATCATGTTCTCCCGGACATTGCAACTGCAAAGTTAAGTTCGTCGACTATTACTCGTAAACTTGTAAAGCCTACTTAGCTGTGATAGTTTTCTTTTTAATCTCGTTATATATACTACTGCCGTGAATTTTTTCACATATCCAAAAGTAACCAATAGGTTCAAGTACCATTAAGTTTCCATTATTAGTATTCAGCTGCATCCGGTTAGACTGGAAGCCGACCCCAACATAGTTGGGAAAAGGCTAGGCAGATGATGATGATCCAAAAGTAACCATTTATCTGGCAAGGGTTCCCCCAATTTGACTCTAACAAAAATTAGAACTTTAAAGCTTAATATTTCACAAACGAATCCCTGAATCGAAAAATGGTTTTCACAAGCCGCAATATTTTTGAAAGACCTATCCAAAAATACAATGGAGTAGACGAGGAAAAAAAACATCCCCACTTTAAGTGAAAAGGAGGTATGATAAAAAAAAATTCAAGATTTTATTTTATCACTTTATCGGCGTGATTAATATATGTATCCATGCCAAATTATAGCTTTCTAGCTGGTGGCGCCTAACACCATTACTTGGGCGGAAATATAAAATTGTTTGCGTTTATCCCAGACGCAGGGAGCTGGTTCAATTAAATAGTGGACTGTATAATGCGGGGTGAAAAGTACGTGGGTAGGTCTGACCTTGCAAAATACGACACGAATTAGGACGACGAAAATTGTACATGGACAAAGGAATTTGGCAGGAAAAAGCAACATCACTGGCCTGTAGATTCACCATCAATCCTCCACGTCGGCCGGCAGAAGGTTCGACTTGGCTGGATCAGCAGGCAGCGCACGAGAGGTCGCTCGGAATCCAACACTAGCTAAACCTAATTTTCTTAGCTACTAAGAGTTTCTGAGGTAAGCTGCGGATGGACAGACAGACATGGCGAAACTATAAGGGTTCCTTGTTGACTACGGAACCCTAAAAACAAACAGGTACTGTTTTGCGTTTCAAAACTTCTCTACTTACTTACTTCCCCCTGTAACCGTATGGAAATAAAAAGTTATTTCCATATTACTTGAAACTAGCCAGAAAGAACTAGTTACGAAGGAAAATATGCAAGTTATATTATACTTTACGATGTTACTTTACTTCGTTCCATATTATAAAGATCTCTGTTCCTTACGAGTTCCGCCAATAAAATATAGTCATAACTTTGTAGTTCTTAACTCCGTAGAACACAGATCTTAAGGTATGGGGAAAAGATTACGCATAGTAGTGGAGTTGTATTGGGTTTTGTGTTATGAAGCTTAAATATTTTAATCGATTAATAAATATTTTAATCTTGTATTCTAGTTTCCTTATTTGTAACAAATAAGGAAACTAGAATACAAGATATACATTTCTAATAATAAAAACGTAAATGTTTTTGCGGTCACTGATTTGTAGTGTTCGTACTACGGTGTGTGCGACCTACCAACACTACGGTGTGTGGGACCTTAAAAACTTATTTGTCTACCAACACTAAGGTGTGTGGGGCCTTAGAAACATATTTGTCTACCAACACTACGGTGTGTGCGACCTTAGAAACATATTTGTCTACTAACACTACGGTGTGTGGGACCTTGGAAACATATTTGTCTACCAACACTAGGGTGTGTGCGACCTTAGAAACATATTTGTCTACCAACACTACGGTGTGTGCGACCTTAGAAACATATTTGTCTACCAACACTTCGGTGTGTGGGACCTTAGAAACATATTTGTCTACCAACACTACGGTGTGTGCGACCTTAGAAATATATTTGTCTACCAACACTACGGTGTGTGCGACCTTAGAAACATATTTGTCTACCAACACTACGGTGTGTGCGACCTTAGAAATATATTTGTCTACCAACACTACGGTGTGTGCGACCTTAGAAATATATTTGTCTACCAACACTACGGTGTGTGGGACCTTAGAAACATATTTGTCTACCAACACTACGGTGTGTGCGACCTTAGAAACATATTTTTTAACCGGATACTGATCGTTGCAGTCATTATTAGCTATTCAGCATAAGACGTTAGATAAATAGTGTACCATAATTATTATGGTGTTGAAGTAGTTCAACTTGTATGTCCCACGTCAAAAGTCAACTCTATATTAGCTTGTTCCATCTTGCCTTACTGATTTAATAAATCACATGTATTCTATACTAGCTGACCCGACAGACGTTTTCTTGTTTTTGATTCGAAAGACACGTGGCGCCATCTATTATCAATAAAGTAATTTGTTGTTTTACTCGGGAACAGCACTTTTTTCGGGATGAAAGGTAACCTATTGACGTTTCTGTACACCTGACAAGATATATGCAAAATTTCAGGATGTTCGGTTCAGTGGTTTAGGCGTGAAAAGGTAACAAACAAATTGCTTTCGCATTTATATTATTGGTAAATTGTGTTATCCACACAGGAAAAGTAATTATCATCCAGCAACATTCAAGCTGTGTATATTGCTACATTTTTTGCCCGGATGGCAAGGGTGGGTCTTGATTTATTAATCTGACGCAAAACAAAAGCTATCAGGCTTAATGGGTGCCACGGAACCCCGCGGTGTATTATCAACATTTATAAACGTTTAATATCCTGTGATTGTTCGTAAATCTTGGAATACCATTAATATCAATAAGGGAGATGTTATTAAATTTTCTGAGGTTTAATAATAGCGTGTTGAGGTAGGTTTGTAGTTAGTATTGTGGGTTTGGGTACATACTACGGATTGTTTATTATGTTGGCTGTATTTGCGCAGTAACTTCAACATTTCAAAAAGGCTTTGGATTCAGTACATCATCATCATCTGCCTAACAGCTGTTTTATAGAAAAGTGCGATAGCTACGTGGTCTAAATGTAAAGAACAGCATTTTTTTTAAATAACTGACTAAAAATTTCAATGCAGGGGTGTTCAGAATATATTGTACCTCGTTTTATACGTGCAGCCTGTGGGTAGGTTACACTCAAAAATCGCTGTCTAGCTTTTATCTAAACATCAGCAGCGGGATCTGCATATTTCTAGGTGGAATTCATGTAATTTCTGTGATTTTTCGAGTTTCTCGAGGTGTTTTTTAAACCTCCTCGTAGAAGACAATGTTTTTTTCAAAAACTTGTTTTAAATGTTTACTCGACCCTTACCTACTCAAGAAAATATTTTTAAAATAAAAAGGTGAATTTCAATGCTGGCATTTGATAACATATTTCGCATCTAATATGCCAATCTCCATTTTATGATTTCGAGAACTATATAAACAGTGCATATAAATTACGTAATTTTGGGACATAATACACAACCATGAAATTCTACACTGTCAATACTATGTGTACACCTGTACCCAACCCTTCGGGGAAACAAGCCCTGGGGGCCTAAAAAGGCCACTTTGGAGAATCATTAAAGAATAACATTATGAATCATAATATGGTAAAGACAGTCCGTGTTTTCCTTTGTTTTGCTGCTTTACGTAGGTATTGGGATTGGATTGATTGGTATTTTAGCACAGACAAAGATTCTTCCAATGTGGCCTTTTTAGGCCCCCTGATTTTATGTCTGCACATTTTCATTAAAAAACTAAAAAAAAAAACCGTGCGCCTCAACTCCGGAACTCCGTAAATCAGTCATTTGGTACAAATCCTGCTAATGATGCTGTTAGCGGCCGCGAACGTGACGAGATTAGACGCCTTTCTTAAATTGTGCCTAATACCGGGAAATTAAAATGTTTATGTTTTTTTTATCTGATTCTATTATGCCTGTTTCGACGTAATTAAACAAGTAAAATTGTGGTTGACTTTCAAAGGAATTATTTGAATATACCTAATAACTTTAATTTATATGTTACCAGAATATTTTTATGTTTACGCTTTTAGTACGAGTAATAATATTATGACGTAATTATACCCTGAATAACCAGCCCGTTTTGTTTCCAAAAAGCTACAGAGCAACAAACAGTGTGTTAAATTCATCCGTAATACAAGCTGTTAAACTTTATAGACACCTACGCTGAAATATAATTTGCAACCTGCAAACACACACCAATTTAACAGCTCTATGTATGTCTGTGTCTAAATGCATGAAATATGCACGTTGCACACAAAAACTGTGCATGTGTGCAGTACATGTTTTAATGTGATTATGGCTTCAGACGTATGCACAAACACAGTCGCAGTTCGAGTTAGTTTCGCACTAAAAGCATCGTCGGGAAGTCTTATGCAAATGGACTGCGCGGTCCAAGTCACAGATGTAGGTTGAACTTTAATTTCAAACTTGGGTATTAGTAATAGTTATATATGCAACTGTTGTATAATAAGGGGTATTATAACATGAATGTGGGTTTATCACACGAGGCGAAACCGAGTGTGACAATAGTATCACATGAGTGTTTTAATAACTAATTATGTACAGTTGCATACAAGACTTTATCTACACCCACGATATGAATCCTCAATAAACGGTTCTGAAACTGTTTTTTGCAATACTATTATCGAACAAAAATGGCGGCCGGCGGGATACGACGTGAATTCGAATAACCTATTAGTTCTTTTTTTAAATTACGGCGCTATGGTAGAGTGAAACGCGTGCATGACAATGTTCTTTTTTTGAAAAGGAGTGCCATAATGAAATTTAGTACAACATTATAACATTCGTTTGGATGATATTATGGTTACTATGACACTGGTTGTTTTAATGTTGGCAATAAGCTAACTGTTTCAGAAACTTTTATAGAAGATTTATAGCATGGGTATAGATAAAAGTATTTAATCCAACACCAAATAGTTCCAAACCCAACCCATTTGTTCGGGGTGCCCTAGCTTTACTACTGCGACCAACTTAGACAAAAGGCGGTAATGATAAAAAAGGCTAATTGATAAAAAAAAAGATCATCAGTAGAAGACAAAAACATTTTTAAAGGATCAAAAAACAGGAGATCGTCATTAGAAGGTCAATTAGTTTTTAGAGGATCAATTAAATATTTCCCGTATAAAATACCCTCCACGAGTGTCAGTTTCAATATGAGTATCTACTGCATGCTAGCTAAGTAACATTAGCCAAATAGTGTGACCAAGGCATGAGCATCATCATCGGTTGGTCCAATGGTCGCAAGCGCTACTGCTGAGCATGAGGTCCGGGGTTCGATTCCCAGGTCAGGCAAAGTGTAAGTGAGCCTGGCAGTCTATCAGTAGTGCCTGATTGATGGCAATAATCTCACCCCCTATTACATCGGACTTAAACATAATTGGCGAAGTGTGGGTGTGCTATGGGCAGTATGAGTACAGCTTAACAGCCCAACCCTTCGGGCATACAGGGGTGATAATTATGACCTTTAAAGATGTTATCTAACAGTTTATGCCGCTACCTAAGAGTAACATCATAAAGTACCAAGCTTTTTCTCGTAGAGCTGCTACGCGGATTGATCTCGTAGAGCGGCTACGATGCCAGAAATCACTACGACATGAGACAGTGCATGAATTATCAACGTTCAGAATAGAATGTATTCCTTTTAATGAATTACGTAAGTAACGTCATAATGATGACCTTGCCATACGCAAAACAGCATTTATTTTAAGAGCCTGTACTACCTCAGATTGCGAAAATTATCTTAGCATTAATGGCTGTAGTTTCAACAGTACTCCAGTATTCACTTTGTAATTAATATACAGTAGAGATGAGGACTATTGCTAAGCGTTATCTGTTGCGATACACGATTGCATATTTCCTCGATAAAAATAAATCTCAAAGTTACCTCAAACCCGTAAAATAAAAGGAAAATATTAAATAAAAATTTTCAAATTAGGTCATGATACTTTGCAGGCTAATCGAACTATGCATAAAGCAGGTGTCATAGGTTCATTTTTATTTTTTAATCGTTACATTTAACGTAAAACGATGAGATTGGAAATACAAAGCTTTTATAACCATTCAAACCTTGAACCGCTCTGCCGCCCGGCCCCGACAGGACCCCGATTCAGTACTTGTCAGTACCGCTTCGGCTATCAGTCGGGGAACCTGTGTCACTTCGCTTGCGCTCAAATTACCAGATTGACAACCTTTTTTTTGTGCTCAAGAAATTATATAATAATGTAAAATTAAATTTAGATGTAAAAATAAGGCCCGACGACCTTGTGAAGGCCGCAGGGACCCGTTGGATGCGAGAAGCACAGAACCGGTCGAAGTGGAGGTGCTTGGAGGAGGCCTATGTCCAGCAGTGGACGTCTTTCGGCTGAAATGATGATGATGATGATGATTATATACAGAAGACGTCGTCGTTTATTAGCAAGCCTATGTCCATTGACAATGTAATTCACCCTAACTGAATCAGTTTGACAGTGTGAGCGGGATAGAGTGATACATGTCACGGGAAAATGGGGCAAAATACGAATTTCAGCTGAAGTATTACAAGCCCTTACGTATTTCTCTTTTTGTTTGTGTGGTGCCGGACTTAAAGAATAGCACTACCCCTTACTACCCGTGGGTGTCGTAAAAGGCGACTAAGGGTCGTACCGGAGAACGGGCAGCAGCGTTCTCTATACATTCCACCATCATACCATACTGCGATCGCCAACCCGCCTGCCAAGCGTGGCGATTATGGCAAACCCCGCCCCCCCCCCCCCCAAAATTGGAGGAGGCCTATGTCCAGCAGTGGACGTCTATCGGCTGAAACGACGACATATTTCTGTGAAATCTGTCTAGACTATTTTGTGAACAATGCTAACCTTTGCTAATAAAAAGCGAATTTAAAAAAGTTTTTTAATAAAACCAACATTAAGCCGTAGGCCTAGTTCGCTCTGACGTAAACATATCGCGGAGGGATTATATCGTGCATTGTACTTTCAATTCTCGGTTTAGAGCCGAGCGTTGACAAAAAAACACACTGTTGGATTTTTAACTCACGGCACTAAGCAGCGCGTTAAAAATCGAGAGTCTGAAAAAAAAATCGCCACGGGAAAAATGGCGACAGGAAAAATCGCCGTGGGAAAAATTACCGCGGGAAAAAATCGCCGCGGGAAAAACCGCTTGCACCTCAAATCACTAAACACATTTAACGCTAAACGGATTTAAAACATCATTCTGTTTCTGTCAATCGCTGGAAGATTACAGAGACAGAATGGTGTTTTAAACACGATTAACGCTAAATGTATTGATCGATTGGTCGTGCAAGTGGATCGAAATATAAATATTTTGCTTGTTTACTGGTCCGCTGCCTGCCATGAATTGCATCGCAGTATCTAGTTCAGTTGTAGCGCGCGAGAGAGCCACCAAGAAGTTTTATTTACAATATTATCATGATCTCATTCACAGCTTCAGATCTCGGAAACTTTAACCTTTTGATCTTGTAGCTTAGTTTAGCTGGTGTTTAGTTGCATTAAACTTTAATATTATGAGACCACTCACATTTCAGGTTTACGGATGACATAGTAGTGCTGTCGGAAAGCCCGTACACACTGAATAATATGCTTAATATGACTGTATAATATTATGATAGAGTTCCTTAGTCTTCACAGCGAGACCGTTGGGCTACAAGTCAACTAGGAAAGAACGAAAATGATGACCAATCGAGAAGAAATATATAATATAAAAATATAATAAATAAATATATAGGTAAATATATAATCTATAAAAAATATTTATGAATATATAATCTATACAGACTAAACTGCACGAGTAAGTCGCAGACTGCGTTTACCTTGGAGATCTAATCTCAATAAAATCCCGTACAGAAAAATAAACCGATCGCAGACTGAAGAATACGTGGAACAAATACTGGGCTACGAAATACATTTATAAAGACCCCATCCATACACACAGCGCTAAAAACGAAAGCAATGAACATCTGCCTAACGCCAGTTCATACCTACGCATGTCAGACGTAGTGTCTCAAAATTCCCTCTTAAATAAAAAAAGAAGCTGTCAAATACGAATAGAAAGGAGCTACATAAACATCAAATTGAAAGATAGAGTCTAAAGTTCACTGATATGAAAAAACAAAGTCGAGGGATGCGGTCAAACAGGTCCTGACACGGAAATGGTCAGGTCATAATATTCAGAGAGTTATGGATGAAAGATGGTCACAAATAATTTCAAATTGGTATCCAATATATAAAAAAGAAGGAAGGGTGGACCTTTTAAAAGAGTGAGTGACGACATCGTACAAATAGCCGGAAACTTATGGCCCAGACGGGCAAAGGATAGACTCAATAGAGCCATCTGCAACGGTTTGGAGGAGCCTTTCACTGCAAAAGGCGGCCCTTACACCTAACAATACTAACCTTATTTAAGTACACAACACAAAACTACATGTAAGGGATAAAATAAAGCTAATAAATAAATTATGAATCCTTGAATTTTACTTAGTCTTCTCACGCACAATTGTTTCAAGGCAACAAACATAAGCCATTGACACTGATACATAGCGTGAATTTCACCAATAAACTGCGGGGTAGTTGCGTAACACTAGCAGTAGGAATGACTTTCTTTTTGAGAGTTCAACGACATTCATTGCGTTATTGACGTTGTTCACCAAAACAATTTTTCGAACATCTGAAGTAATGGATTTGCAATAACCCTTAAAATAAACAAGATTGTGATTGTTACTGTGTTAGGCAATTAGAGTGCTGAACGCGATCAGCACATCTAAATCACGTTCAAGAGCTGTCAGTGTCATCATTGTTGTGGAATATTGATTAATCGACCCTAAAACCTCTAGAAGAATGGCGTGGGATTGGAGAGAACATTAGGATAGAATTAAAAAAGAAAAAACATGTTTATCCAGTCAAAAAACGTTTTGTTTGCATTCATGAATAATACGAAATTAAAGAGACAACAATTAAAAGAAAACGGTAACTAATACTTCTTGAATGTTGTAAAAAAATCTTTCTTTTCAGTCATTCTGAATAAATCTATACATTCTTCATAAAGTTATCACTTACCAATGAGCAGTACACGCAATGATTAAGAAGAAATCCCAGGGTTAACCAACTTACTTGGAGATAACACAATTTATCATTTTATTTTTGTTTCGTAGAATTTACAAAAACGTGTCATGAACAAAATTAAATAGCAAATAAATGCAGGAACAATATTTTATGATAACAATGTTAGAATTGATATAATAACGGTTTGAGTTGTGGTCAGGGGCCCAATAACCCACTTCGTAGAATCGGTCGGAAACATTTTATCAGCACAGCAACAGTTTGATAATCAAATTATTGGTTACCGGTATACCTAGTTTTATACACAGAAATCAATATTGGCGGTTATTCGTAACAAGGATTTATCATACTGTAAAGTTTAGCTACTATCTCACCCGGTGGAATATTAATAAATGAATTATATAGGCGAAGGAGGGGCGTCCTGCTTCGCGCGGTTTTTACGTCTTGACAAAACATCGAGTTTTCTTTATTATAGTATAGTTTAATTTCAATGTATTATACACATAAACCTTCCAGAATACATTCTCTAAATGATGATGAAAAGCGGTTTCGATGAAGTTTAGAAGAACAACGTGGTCACATAGCAGCCACGAAAAGTGACTTTAAATTAATAATATTTTATGTTACACTATACATAAAATATTATTAATTTAAAGTCAGTTTTCGTTAAGCACATAAATGTACAGAAGCAGATTTAATGCCAAATACATTTTTATGTATAGATTAATTTATGTATTTTAGCTATTGCCAAGATTATTTGCAATGTAAGATGAAACATAGGTACTAATGCTAGAAGTCAGTTCGTGGTAAAAGTGCAACGGCTGGGATTCAAACACACCACCTCTCGCTTAGTCTATTAGGTTTATACCATGTTTTGAAAATAAATTGTAACAAAAGTTAGCTAAATAACTGCACAATTTCTTTTACCCTTTTCCCACACAGAAATAATGTACCAAATCACTTTGTGAATAAAACTACGCGTTAAATTAAACTCCTCTAACTGAATCCGGAGTTCTCAACAAAAAAGGAATTACAGAATATAAAGCTTTAAGTGTACTCCTAGTTTATACGAAAGCACCTCATTAGGACGATACTGCATGAAAGCAAGCACCCATTGCTGTGCAATAAACAACCCTATAGAGATTGGTTACGAGTTGAAATTGCAATGGTACCTAAAGGTGGAGTATCATTGCCAAGTTTGTGACTAAAGGAAGTTATTTAATATCGATATGTTTTGTAGTTTCAAGAAGGCTCCGGTTTTTTAATGACTTTGTGAATAGTAGCTTTAATTATTTTTTCCGCAAACATCATCCAAATTAATACCTATTGCAAACCAATAAGAAGTCATCCTAGAGGGCAAGCACTGCTGGCATATTGATAGCGTTAATAGAAAATGAAAATAGCGGGAATCGATGTAGATGGAATTAATCATCCCTCAATCTAATTTAGACAAAATACCTATTTCAAAGCACTAAAGTTTTTCTTTTCTTGTACGATATAGCATACGGCCTGCGCTCGCAAATGCGAACCAACTAAAGAATGAACCTACCTCCACACAATAACGTCAGTGTTGCCATTACTCGACAACAACAAGTTTATATGTAGCGACAATATAAGTAACTACTCCTTAGAATTTACTGCTCCCAAAGAACTCGTTCATAGAAAATAAAGCGCGGCACACATTTCACACGCACTAAGAAATAATAAAATAAAACCTTTTCATTCTTTTGAACCTTTGCATCCACCATTGTTAGTAACAAAAGAGCTGGAAAGAAAGAAATAAATAAAACCCTAGGTTTTCCTTTACTACACGTTGTCCCTACATTTCTAAGGAACTTTCTCATTAGATCCATCACTCTTTTAAAAAGAACACTAGTGGTCTGGGTGAAAAATTAAGAGAAGGACAGGGTGATATGTTGTTAGCGTTGGAAAGAGATGAAAGATGCAGGTGACAACGGGTATAAATGTGCAAGCTTGGTGGGAAGAATTTTATGTGTCAGAACAAATACAGTCGGAGATTGTTTTGAGAAGCTTACGAGTACTTAGAGAGTACTGAGGTTTAGATTGTATGTTTCTATGTTAAAGATTGTTTTTCTTAGTATTCACTTTACCGTTTGCAATTTCCTGACATTAGCAGATTGTGAACAATTCACCTGACCAAAAGAGTTTTTGTATTCTAACTAAATAAAATACTAAAGAGTGAAAATACAACGCTTAACAGAATTTTGCAAACCGAGTAGGTACCTACGTGCTTAGAAAGACTACTCTCGAAAACACTTTACTTTTTCATTAACATATCCCCCAAGACAATGTGTGTGTGCGTGTTTTATGTAGACAGATATTTTCGGGACAGGACTCACCCTATCTTAGTCTAGACCCTCTATAAATACGCCAGAGAACTTAGGCCGAGATCTATAAATGTTACTAGGCGCGGGCTTTCGCTTAGTTAGACGTGCCCTCGTCTACTTTGAGTGTTAAACCAACCGGAGACGCCACGAGTACTAATATCTATGGAAATAAGTCTGTCACTTTCATCGCGGGGGACGAGGGAACGCAATAAAACACTAATGCAATTCGATCGCGTTGTTACGCACGCACACAAAACAAAAAACAAACGCAAGCATAAACTATACGCACACATGTATATAACCGCTATGACCGGCGGTCTCATACCTTTGGCAGCGGGGATTGCCTGACAATGGCACCTCCAGTTGGTTTAATACTCAAAGCTCGTCTATGTCTTGCACTTGTAACTTGAAACTTGTGCGACAGTCACTGGAATAACGCTTATCCAAAATAATAACGCTTATCCAAAATAATAACGCCTATCCAAAAGTCCTGCTAAGTAACGTTTTAGATCTCGGCCTCAGACCTTTACCGTTTCTCAGGTCGTCTAAGGACGTCACACACTCCATTTACAAATGCCAGCCACGACCACAAAGTAATTCCAAAGAAACAAAACACAATCTTTATTCTAAAACGTGTATTTCAACCCTAAATTAATGAGCATGAATATTTAACTCCTTGTAAATAAATGTATTGAGGTTTGTCTCTGTCTTGTGTTCTTACTAAGATGTCTACTGAATAACTATTGTAACACAAAGCCTTTGATTCTCTTTCTTAGGGTATTTTATTTCTTTAGGCCCAACGTCCACGATTCTACTCAAAAGTAACGTATTACAAACTCAAATAACAAATGAATGTCCGACACCGGACCGCCATTATTGAAATACTAGTCCTGTGAAATTCTGGCTACTCATTGGATATTTGAGTTTGAACCTGGTTACTTTCGACTATTTTGAGTAGCATTGTGGACGATGGACCTTATTACTTGAAACTCGATACTGGAATGCGATTATTTGGTTGGCTTTTAAATTCCAATTGTATTTTTGTGAAGAAATGTGTTTGGTTTGGTACATAAACTTTTTATCTTTTTTTTCCATTACATTCAGTCTTTAATTTGTCTTTCTTCGTTAATTTATTGTGTTTAAAAATACTTAACTCTATTTATACTTCAGCTTCGTCCAAAGAGATAAGCAATAAATTACGCATTCGCATCACATTTATTTTAATTTTAAATATTTAACCCTACATTCCAATTTTTATTTTAAGTTAATTCTTGTTTTCTGTTGAAAATAAGTGGCTGTATTCATAATAGGTAATTACGCTTCAGGTAAAAGTAAGTTCGTTTAAAAATAATGATCATTTTTAGGGTTCCGTAGCCAAATGGCAAAAAACGGAACCCTTATAGATTCGTCATGTCTGTCTGTCTGTCCGTCCATCTGTCTGTCCGTCCGTATGTCACAGCCACTTTTTTCCGAAACTATAAGCACTATACTGTTGAAAAATTTTTTTCTAAACTGAATAGTTTGCGCGAGAGACACTTCCAAAGTGGTAAAATGTGTCCTCCCCCCCCCCCCCTGTAACTTCTCTTCTAAAATAAGAGAATGATAATGTTGTAATAAAACTGGCTTTATAGTGTCCTTATAACGTATTCAAAATTCTTCTAATTCTATGTAACTAGGTTATTTGACACTTCAATAAAATAACAACTAGATGAAACACATATTTTCTTTACAAATACAAAATTACAACAAATCGTTATCAGCACGAAACTCTAGTATTTGTTTATTCAAGAAAAGTAATGCGCGTTTTCGTAATAATTTGTTGAAGTGATATTTGTGCGATTTTTTATTTGGGTACGAAACAAAATAGTTCTTCGTATACTCTTCTTGGACTGGGCACATGCTGCGCGGTACACAAGAGAAGTGGAGCAATATTATAACAGACTGGTACCCTAGAGATGGGAGAAGGAGCAGAGGAAGACAAAGCAAGAGGTGGGAGGACGAACTAAAACTGACGGCAGGCCCAAAATGGAGAAGGGTTGCTAGAGACAGAGTGCAATGGAAACTGTTAGAGGAGGCCTTTGCCAAGAGGCACACTGAACTCAGGGATATTTTATAACTAAAGAGACAACCACAGTACAAAGAAAGAAGAAAGTAGTTCAGGATAAGAGGCTTATTATTATTATTATTATTATACTCTTCTGAGATGGCGAACCCAAATGGAGACACAAATGAGCGAGGTATGCGTAGTTCCTCAATTCCAATGTTCATCCTACATAATAGAGAAGGATATAGTACGTGGAAGTTTAAAATGCGTAATTACCTTATACATGAGGAGTTGTGGGAAGCGATCAGTGGCTACCCAACAGGGATGAACGTTTCCAATGTCACAAAGATGAGGAGCGATCAGAAGGCACTAACAAAAATTTGTCTTACCCTTGAATCATCTGCAATTACGCATGTCCAAAGTGCAACCACGGCAGCGGAAGCATGGAAAGCTCTACAAAATGCTTATGAGGACAAAGGTATGGGTCGGCGTTTATATTTAGAACGGAAGTTATACAGATTGAGACTTGAAGACTTTGATAATAATATTGAGTCGTATATCAATACTGTTATTTCCACTGCCCAAGATTTGGCGGATATAGACAAAGTAATAGATGATGCGTCCATTGCTGCTATTCTATTGGGAGGCCTAACGTCGAGATATGACCCATTGATTATGTCTCTCGAAAATAGTAATGTTAACGTTACCAGTGAACTGGTAAAGTCCAAATTACTGAACGAAATGTCCAAGGAAAGCTCGATAAAACTGGAGACAGCTATGAAGTCAAAGGTTGATGCCTCTTCTGTTGAGTCAAAGGCAAAGAAAATTGTGTGTTATGGTTGTGGAGAACCTGGCCACAAGAGACCAAACTGTCCTTTGAAGAAAAAGAAGGTCATGAAAAGGAAGAATCCCACTAATACGGACTCGACCTCTGTGTCTGCTTTAGGAGCAACAAATAATTATGACATGGACAAGTGGTACATTGATTCAGGCGCGACCAAACACATGACTTCAAGACGAGATTGGTTTGTAGACTTAAAGCCTATTGATACCAAGGTAACAGTTGCAAATGGGACTAAGATTGACGCTGAAGGCATCGGTAAAATTTTTATAAATACCGAAAACAAAGTCAATACAATTAATGATGTTATGTATGTACCTAACTTGCAAACAAATCTTCTATCTGTGAAGACAGCAGTAGAACAAGGTTTTACTGTAATGTTTGATAAGTCGGGTTGTAATTTATTTAATTCAAAAACCTTCTCCTTTACAGGTGATGCGGTTCTACATGGCTCGCCCAGTGGTGGATTGTACACACTTGATTGTGCGGTGAATATTCCCCAATTTAGAGCCTATGATGTGCACTCTGATTCAATATCTAAGTATCAGGTATGGCATAAGCGTTTAGGTCATTTATGTCGCGTCGGTATGAATCTGCTGAAAAATAGTCATGAGGTTATTGATTATAAAGATGTGGATAACAATCCATATGTTGCTTGTGTTCAAGCGAAACAAGCTCGAAAACCGTTTAAGCCGATTACTTATAAAAGATCAACTTCAATATTAGAACTGATCCACTCTGACCTTTGTGGACCAATGTCAGTTAGCTCCTTTCAGGGTAATAAATATTTTTTAGTTTTCATAGACGATTTTTCGAGAACTATATTCGTATATTTTATTTCTTCTAAGACAGAGGTAAAAGATAGATTTTGTCACTTCCAGTCTATGGTTGAAAGACAAACTGGGGCTCAAATTAAAACAATAAGGACGGATAATGGGAAGGAATTCGTCAATAGTGAATTCTCAAGTTATCTTAGATCTCTTGGTATTCAGCATCAAACTACGGTACCATATAGCCCTCAGCAGGATGGTGTTGCCGAGCGCACTAATCGCTCAATTGTAGAAAAGGCACGCTCTCTTATGGCTGAAAGCGATCTTTCTAAAGCTTTTTGGGAAGATGCTGTTCGAACGGCTGTATACCTAAAGAATAGATGCCCACACCGTGCCTTAAATAATAAAACTCCCTACGAGTTGTGGAATGGTTACAAACCAGACCTAGGTAATCTTAGAGTTTTTGGGTGTAAAGCTCTTACACATATACCTTCTTGTCACCGTAAGAAATTGGATCTTAAAGCTAATGAAGCTGTATTTGTAGGCTATACAGAAGATCCTAATAGTTATCTTTTTAGAAATTCATCTTTTGCTAGAACCTTACAAAAGTCTAGAGACGTTACATTTTTTGAAGATTGTTTTTCTACATTAAATAATAGAAATGTCAACAATACTAAGACTTCTACTGAACCTTTAGTACTGTCTAATAGTCTGCCTATACAGGAAGAAAACAGTACAGTTCAAGAGTCTTTTGAACAAATTCCAGTGGTCACTGTTGAACCAGCTCCAGGCCATACTGTTGTCACTGAAGATCAGACTGCTGAAACTGAGGAATTTTTTGAAGCAATTGAGGAAGCAGTAGTTTCTACTAGTCAAAATGATGGACAACGTAGATATCCATCAAGAGATCGGAAACCTCCTAATTACTTCTCATACCAAGTGTCTAGTCAAGCGTCTGATGAGCCTAGAACTTATAATGAGGCTACATTGGCTGATGATGTTGAAAAGTGGCAGATGGCAATGACAGATGAATATAATTCATTAATGAAGCTGAAGACATGGAAATTGGTTGACAGAGAAAACAAGAAAGTTATACCATGTAAATGGGTCTATAAGTTAAAGAAAGATCCAGCAGGAAATGTTGTGAAGTACAAAGCAAGATTAGTTGCTAAGGGATTCACCCAGACGCCAGGTGTAGACTATTTTGAGACATTTTCTCCTGTCGTGCGGCACTCCTCTTTACGTACTCTACTGGCTCTCGCAGCCGAATTGGGTTTGAAGATGCGTCACTTGGACGTTGACACTGCATTTTTAAATGGAGATCTGCTAGAGAAAGTCTACATGGAGCAACCTCAAGGTTTTGAAGTAAAAGGTATGGAGAACAAAGTGTGTCTCTTACAAAAATCCTTGTATGGACTTAAACAAGCTCCACGTGCCTGGAATATAAAGTTAGATGAAACTTTATTATCTTTTGGTTTTGTGAAAACTCCATCTGAACCATGTGTATATACCAAACTTTTTGGAAAAGAGTTGGTTATAGTTGCAGTCTTTGTCGATGACATAATTGTTTTTTACAGTAATGACAAGACGTTTGGCATCGTCAGAAATGACTTGCAAAAATATTTTTCGATAAAAGATTTGGGCTATTTAAGCTATTATCTTGGTTTAAACATAACCAGAAAAAATGATGAAATAAAAGTACATCAGAAAAATTATATAAATAATCTTTTACAAAAGTTTGGAATGGAAAATTGTAAAACTTGTACAACTCCAATATCTGGTAAACTGGAGGTCAGTACCAGCAGTGATAGTGATCATAATCTAGAAGCATATCCCTATCAAGAATTAATTGGTTGCCTCATGTTCCTGAGTGTTAATACTCGTCCAGACATCGCATTATCGCATACGCGACTAGTTACCTGAGTCAGTTCAATACTCGGTACAACAAGGCTCACTGGTTAGCCGCGAAGAGAGTCTTACAATATCTAAAAGGCACTTTAGATTACTCGATTTGTTATAGAAAAGCAAGTATGCCCCTTATAGGATTTTGCGATGCCGATTGGGCAAACTGTGATATAGATCGTCGTTCTTATACTGGTTACTGTTTTAAATTAGCAGGCAGTCCGGTTTCATGGGCCTCAAGGAAGCAGCAAACCGTAGCCTTGTCCTCAGCAGAAGCGGAGTATATGGCATTAACTGAAGCTACGAAGGAAGCGATTTATTTGAAGAGGTTTATCACTGAATTAATTTCAGATCCTATGGTAAGGCAAAAGTTATTACCTACTACCATAACTGTTTGTACCGATAGTCAGAGTGCACAGAGTTTGGCCTTAAATCCGGTACACCACCATAGGACGAAACATATAGATACCAGATATCACTTTATTAGAGAAAAGATTAGTGATAATTCGGTAAACTTAAAATATATCAAATCAAGTGATATGCCCGCTGACATCTTAACTAAACGATTGCAGCGTGTGGCACATGATAGATGTATACTAGGCTTAGGTTTAGTGTAAATATATTTTTACAAATTTACTTCAGTACTTGGTATACATTTTCATACTGTTCTTTTAATTGGTATATTTTGAGTCCATTTTTTTTTTAAATATGTTATTTATTCGTGAGAATTTTGATTAAGGGGGCGTGTTGTAATAAAACTGGCTTTATAGTGTCCTTATAACGTATTCAAAATTCTTCTAATTCTATGTAACTAGGTTACTTGACACTTCAATAAAATAACAACTAGATGAAACACATATTTTCTTTACAAATACAAAATTTCAACAGATAAAACTAAAAAAAAATATATGATGTACATTACCATGTAAAGTACCACCGAAAATTGGTTTGAACGAGATCTATCTACTAGTAGTTTTTTTTTAATACGTCATAAATCGTAAAGCACAATTTACCTTTCATTCAATCAACTCAAAAATAAAAATAAACATTTAATTTCATAAACATAAACCTTATGCATAAACCCGGTTGTTACGGAACCCTCGGTGCGCGAGTCCGACTCGCTCTTGCCCGGTTTTTTATAATACTATTCTGATATCCAGAAACTTGTTAAAAAAGACAAACGACACAACACTAGTTAACTAAAATAAGTAACTTCCGCTTGTTATTTGATTAGCGAAAATTTATACAGTATATTATTTTAAAGTTGACCACCAAAATATAGGTCCAGGCCTAGTTTGGGGGTTAGGATCAGTTTTGTGACAATAAATTCGTGTTTATTTTATGATGACTGGTTTATAACATGTATTTCTTAGTGTCAAATAAATATTGTTATTTTATTATTTTAAAGTAGTGTAGAAAGTGAAATTCAAAGTACACAGTCTAGAAGTAAATTATAAGTTTTTAAAAATAGCAAGCACAATCGGTTAACTACTAATTAATACTAATAAGTGGCAAAAAATTCAATAGTTTGATTCGAGTGATACATAGTTGGACGGGTGAGAACCAAACAATTACCTACCCAACTGTATTTCTTCCTCAACACACATATGAAGTCCACTCAATAAAACCGCTCCGTTTAAGTTGTAGAACTCAAGATTTACACTGGCGTAAACCGTTTTACAGGTAATAACCTCTCCGTATGGATTCACTCGACGAACATATTTTAGTGGCGCGTAAATTTTTATCACTTGCAATACGCTGGTTGTAAAACGAACAAAGCGTCGAGCCTAGAGCGTGTTACTGTATGAAATTTTGAATTTATGTCTGTTGGGATGAGTTGGTAGGTATTAATTAAAATTGTTCGTCTGCCAGTGAACATGGGCTCACATTATCCGCCAAAGAATTATAGTCAAAGAGAAATTTGCTATTATTATAATTTTTAACATACCTGTGAGCATGCGAATTATTATATAGATGTAGGTACATCTGACTGTCTGACTGGTGTCTGTGTTTGTTTCGGTGTTTTTTCTTCTAGTAGTCTGCTAAGAATCACCTTAACTACCTAACTAGTTCCGTAGTTCTTACAAGGAACCCTTATAGTTTCGTCATGTCCGTCTGTCTGTCTGTCTGTCCGAGAGTTTGCTAAGAGACCGTTAGTACTAGAAAGCTGTAATTTTGTAGGAGTATGTATACCAATTACGCCGACAAAGTGGTAAAATAAAATTTTGGAAAAATTTTTTTTTGGTTAGCTCATCTACATGTGAAGTGGGGATGAATATTTTTTTCGTCGTCTACCCCATCGTGTGGGATATTGTTGAATAGGTCTTCTAAAACGACTAATTAAACTTTAAAGTGCAAATTTTTGTTCCAGTAGGGCGTCCCCTTCTCTAAAAGCTGAACTGCCAGCTTGCACATTTTGGAAAAATTCAAGATAATAGTGCATTTCATGATCTTTAAAGGAAAACTATAGCGGTTAAGATAACTTTATTAGTTTAGCAGTAATAGTCGTTGAACTTGGGTGTTGGATAATTTTGTACCAAATACAAAATCCTTAGCATTAATCCTTTAAAGTGACTAAGATGAATTAGTAGTCGCTTGTTTATAACGGGTAAAGACGCATATCTTGAAAAACAAAATATAACATAACGGGCTACTACGGAACCCTACACTGTGCATGGCCCGACACGCACTAGGCCGGTTTTTTTTTAAATATTATTGACGTGTAAAAGTATTTTTTTTTAAACGAATTACAGAAATAAACATCATTTATCATTTATATCTTTGACACCATTTTGAAAATAAAATACGAAGAACAGTACCTTTTTATTTAAAAAAAAGTGTGCCGTTGGGGAACGCGTCAGGAACGAAGTTCCTTCCGCATACTCGATATATACTCACACGCTCACAATAGTATATAGCAGAAAGAGACAGAGAAAATCGCATGGAGCATAACGCTTTTCCTTACGTGACGATTTCTACCAGTCAACTCCTGCCGCAAGCCGCGTTAAGGACCTTCGTTCCAAAAACATAATTTGAAACATTGCTAAAATAAAAACAACAACATTATTAATATTTTAACACGAATGTAGGTTAGTAGAGGTTTAATCTGGTTGTCAAAAGCAACCGGACAAAACCCCACTTTCGACCTTATGAATATTTTATATAAATTGATGGCATGTTTGATGGATAAGATAAACGCTATAAATATTTATATATAATAAAAAGAATATAGCTAGAGAGTCAGCTGGGGAGCATACGGAGTGCGCGTCATGATACAAAATATATAGGTTGAATAGGCCTTCCTCAAGGATTGGGCTATCAAACGCAAAAATATATTTTTTAAACCGACTGGGAATTCCAGAGATTAGCCCGTTCAAACAAACAAACAAATAGCTGTTGAGCTTTATTATTAATATAGAAGATAGTAGATACGCCTCTCATTTCGTTGATAATCCCGGTAATTATGATCAAGTAGTAGTAGTATTGCTGTGTTCTTAAACCAATAATCTTTATTCTGAAGCAGCTGGTTGGTACTTACACTGGCTTTCACAAACCAATTAGAGGATTAAAGGTGAAGTTCCCATTACGTCCCAGAGAGAGTAAAAAGAAATTGATAGTACTCGCCTTCATCCATCTTTGAAAAGGACTCATTTCAAAGATTTTAATGAGAGTTCTTAGTTCAGATGAAATTTTTATTTAAATAAAATCTATTACTTACTGGTAATAACGTGCTTTCTCATTAATTTCTTCTTGATGGAAAAGCTTTATCTTAATTCAGATCGAAGAATATCAATTTCATGCTATAAATTTTTTTCATGATTATGTGAACGAAACTTGATAAATGATTAGTTTTTGAAAGGCATGTATTTTCTTTCTACCCTCGTTTTAGGTCTGTAAATGGAAACGATTTACTATCCTTGCACCCAAGCAATTGTAATTCAGAAAGATTAAAAGATAATTTATGAAAAATGGAAATAAATTCCCGACCTGCCACCATATTGGTCTGTGACGTCACATATTTGGATACAGCTCCGACATCGCCAGCCGATGCTTATTAATTAATTCGCCATTGATTTCTCTCTACCAATATGTTTGGCGTTCTGACTTCCCTTTGAAATACCCTTTATCGTTGTTTACAGTTTGTCGACGTTGATAAGGTGTGATAAATTATTATTGTTTCGAGGGATGATGTTATTTTTTACAAAGTCGTGTGTTTTTGTCCGATTTTCCTCCGGATTTTGTTTTCTACTCAAGTAATGCTTCACAACATTTTTCGAAAACGAATTTATTTTGAACAATTTATGCTATTCTTTGTGTCCAGTTAAGGGCTTTCTTAGCGTTTTAAAGTTATACAAATAATGTTTCAGAAAATCCAAATAAAGTTACGTTGATTGAATAAGAACATGTCCAAAAGTTTAACATAAAACGCCTATAAATATATTATTATAGAAATTCTCCAAGTCTTAAGTACCCATGCGTCTGGTGGCTGGTGGCAAATTGAATTGCCCACATTTTGTGAATGCCTTCCAATTTGCATTAAGATATTGCTATCGGTACGACGTGACGTCACGAGGATGAGAGGCAAAAGTTACGAGAGATGGTATACCTTCTTTATGTGCATAATTTAATACAGCAACCTGCCAAAGATTTTGTGAAATGAATACACGGAAATTTTCTTAAAAATTACTGAAAGTCGTGAATTGCAAGCGATCAACTTCTATGCTGAGTTACGATTTCCTGAAAAAATCCAATCTGACATCTTGTTTTTTTAGTAAAAAAAAACAATTTTTAGAATAAGATGTCATTTAGTGACGAAGCAACTGTTTATCTGTCTATTAAAATATAATATCTGCATCTTGAAACTCTTGTTTCATTATTTATTTCGACAAAGGCCCAACCTAAAACACTGAAATCAATAATCGAATTACAAAGCTAAAACCCCACAGCATTGAACATGCAACCTCTATCGTACGTCAACACGTCCAACGTTCATTATAATATCCCTCGCGATTGTATTAATAAAGTGAATTTCGAACGCATTACGCCGAATATCTCATTTTAAATTAATTTTCACGTTAATGCACGTATAAGCCTTTAATATTCGGTGCTCATTCTCTCTTTGTGGTGATCAGAGACACTGCAGCTGCTGGTGAATATTCACCTGCCATGTAATGAGGAGCAGATCAGGTTGAAATCAGATCTTTTGTTAATCTATGAATATAAAATTCAAAGTCGCGACTGACTGATTTATCGACGCACAGACTAAACCGCTGGTCCTAGAGACATGAAATTTGGAAAGTGTGTTCTTTGTGAAGAATAGGTATCCACCAAGAAAGGGTTTTCTGAAATTCTACCCCTAAGAGGGTGAATGGGGGGAGGGTGAAATTTCACGCGGACGAAGTCGCGGGCAGAAGCTAGTTTCCAATAAATTAAGTATTCATAAACTGTTGCTGTTTGTTCTCCTGTACTCAGTGTGACCAGGTTATAAATACCAATTTTGGTTTTGCAAGTCGTCAGAGAGCTTACGAAAGGAATGAACATTACTCTGCATCGCTGTCGCCTGGCACGGTGAGGAAGATTATACTTAATTAATGAGCCATCACGATCGGTATAGGTAATTTAGAAAATAAAGGCACAACGGGAAAAACGTAAACCGGCAGACGCACATTTTTATTATCCACAAAGTAATGATAAGGATCGCGGTGTAATATTATTGGAAGGTTGATAGACAGATATATATATTTATATTCATAGTCAATCCAATCCATAAGTCTTTGCAGATATTGGAACCTCAATAACTGAAAATTCGGGCACAATAGGACCAATACACTGTCAGATCAAAAAAAGAAATACAATCAGTCCTTTCGATATACACGGAGTGTTTTGATACTTTAATTTCAGGTCCGTTTTTTATCCAGAGATTTATACGGTTGTACTTGAGCTACGTTTTAATCTCGAAGTGACAGTTCGGGTCGGGTCGATCTGACATCGGCCCCCGGCCCTTATCAAACGAAACATCGCTAAACATTTATACGTACTTGATACTTGGCACTTTATTTTCACGGATAATGCGAGTGTGTGATTAAAGTGTCAAAGAGTTAAAATTAAACGCAGAACGAGACACAATAGAAGTTTCATTGTTATTCCGTCTGGATTAAGTGTCCCGCAAAGTGTAAAGTAAAAATATCAGTCTAGCAGAAAATCATAGCAGCCATTGCGGAACCCATTTTTAGGGCTTATAATAATTCAGTTGACAGCACCTACAAAAATAACAAGATTAAGTACCTTAAAGCCTAGGAATAGACTAGACACTTCTTAGAAAATAGTTTATAAGTACAGAATAGTTATATATCGTTAATGAGTAAGCCCACTTTTTGTTATGATGCCTCAAACAAACTAACAGCCACTATTTCTTAAGTAAATACATAATATGCTCACATTTATATTTAAACCAAGGCTCTCTGAACACAGGGAGGCTATTTTTGTACCCGTCTGTGTTGAAGATTTTCTATATAAAGACTGCGAGGTCGACCTTGTATGTAACTACACTTCGGTTAATATTAGACTTTAGTTTGGAAGTACTTTACCCGTTTTTTATAGCAGCATTTTTTTTGGGTAGCATAGTTTTAAGAGTAATTTTGAAAACCTCAAACCCAGCAACACTATACGTGCCAAGAAAAACATCGCAGAAAAAATGTGTGGGATAGTGGGTGTATTAAGGGTGGGGAAGATCACGTGGCGTTGTTTCCCGAAATAGGAGCCCCGCTTAACGGGGCTCCTATTTCTGTCTGCAGGGTTTAAAGGATTCTAATAAGAAAGGGATGACGGGTGCTTCGTCTGCTGGATTTGCTCCCCAACTTGAGCCTCCGTCTTTCGAACCTAACCTGTCCGAGTCGGGGAGCCCCGAGACCCGAGCTCGCTTCGCTCGCTCTGCATCCTAAGTTCTCCATTTCCTTTTTATTAAGTCAAGATGTGTTATTTTTGTATACCTATCATGTTGGTTTCGTGTGCAACGTAATATGTTACATAGGTTTACATATAATTGGTTACGTTAACATAAAAAAAAACTGTCAACGTTAGTGTCACTTACATTCGATTACTACCCACGATCTTTTAAGAGTAATAAAGCTTGACTTGAATTTGATTAATTATATTATTTGCTTCTAATTGAGTTCATTGCGATAGCAACTATTTGAAAATGAAGTGACAATATTCAATTTAATACAATCAAATATCGCCTTTATATAATCAAAGGTTTGCTGTATGATACATTATGCAAAAGCGTTCTACATGAAGACTATTCATACCTACACTAGAATTTGAAGCTTCGTGACGTGTGGATCATAAAGTACAGCATCCCAGCATCCTGTGTTCCCAGCATCAATATTTATCATGTGTTTTTATTCTTTGTCAATATTCGAACATTATTATTGTGTTCCAGTTTAATTATTTACTCACTTTCCTTCTATATTCACAGGTTGCCCTACACATATATGTATATCTACCTACATATGTATTTATACTTTTAGTAGAGTGTAACAGTCTAATGTTGTAAACTCATCGCTACCTATACCTACGTTTTGTTGTACGTCATGAAAATTCAAACAGAATAGGTATGAACCCCGAATAAATTAAAAAGTAAAACAATAGGCAACCCAATTCCATTATCAAATTACCGACCGATTTGTATCTCTTTTACATACATTTATTTTAAATCCAGCGCGCAGAATTTAATCCACGAGATAAACAATACAAATTGTAAAAGTACCCTCAGATGACGCATAATTCTCACAAACAAACGTTTAGGAGGTGAAGAAGTTTAAGATAACGAAATTAATCGCATCGTATTGTGAACGTATAATTAGTTTTCAGAAAACAAGTTTCTAAATGAAATTCTCAGACGTCTTGTGAGATATTTCGGCGCGGAGCGGCTCGGTTGTGGAATATACGGGAGGCTAGATTTGGTGCCGAAAAGTTATACAGGCTAGGGATTTGCTTACACTATCACATTAGAAGAAGTGAAGTATTATGTGAAGTTTCCAGCAAATGTGCGCTTCAGTGTACCTGT
The DNA here is from genome assembly GCA_916614155.1 of Mesoligia furuncula. Classification (NCBI taxonomy): domain Eukaryota; kingdom Metazoa; phylum Arthropoda; class Insecta; order Lepidoptera; family Noctuidae; genus Mesoligia; species Mesoligia furuncula. Next base: position 1,263,068 of record OU744792.1, read on the forward strand.
AATCTTGACTTGCCCCGCTCATGCAGTGCCCTGTAAATGATGGCAGGGCCTCAGTAGCCAAGTACTAATCAACTGAGCTTAGTACAACAGTAACTTTCTAGTTGTAGTTGAGATGTCTCGAGAATTGAATGCATTGCATTAACAGAAAAATAGATTAAAAATAGATTGATACCAATGCGACGTACCAATTTGCCGAAAATAAATTCCAAATTGTCTATGAATGGCAATGGAATCAAAGTGAGAAGGCCATTAGGGATATTGAAACCATGATTGACGCGTATTAGCGTCAACTCGCGTCCGGAAGGTAGCGGAAACTCTCCGAGGTCAACGTTTGAACAATAAATTATTCTATAAGGAAACTCGGACTAGATATTGCAGAATATAATTTGACAGGTGCCATGTTATTTCAAAGAGTAGTATTAAATAAATAATTTTGGCATTATTTTCATTTTGGCAATGTTCTATTATTTTAAAGATATTTTTAGACGTTTACGTGACTATTAGTGTGTACTTATACTATTACCTTAAGAGTTTATTCATAATATGTAAGCATGAGTCGAAAATTCTTAAAAAAATCATCCATCTTCTTTTTTCCTGATCTCGAAAAATATGTTGAGTGTGCTCGTTTAAAAACGATTTATAACGTGTCTGTACCTATTTGTATCCCGTATATTTAGAATCTCAACTCGGCCAATTGAACGTATACTAAATAGTGTACAATTTGCAAAATCTAAGATTCAAAGTTGATTAGTTTTCTTCGTAACTACTTTACCAGCGTCAATTATTATTTATGTTTGCAGCTTAAGGTTGATAGCGCAGTCTACTAAGTTTGTACTAAGTTTTATAGCGAGTAATATTTTAGTATTATGCATAGATATCCGATGGTATTACGCATTGTGTAAGTACTCATTCAAACGATGGTAGTAGTGGCTGTTGCAAAACTATCAACAATTTGTATCAGGATAAAGGGAATAGTTTATTAATAAGACGCACAATACAATATTATTATTCCAGATAGTTTTGTATGTTTATTATCCAAGGCAAAAAGACGTTTTCACAAAAAAATATAAACTTCAAGTACACAATTTCTACACCACCCTTAGGCAAAACTAGTAAATATTATACCTACTCGTAAATTAAAAAAAGGTAAACAATTCATTTAAAATATCAACTTTTATAACAAAACATAAAAGAGGTATTTAGTAAAAGGTTCTGGTCGTGCTAGGCAATTAGTTAGCGTCAGCTTATTAATTGTTTTACATTGCAGACAAATTGACGCTGCAGGAGGTTGCAGGCAATCTATTAGCCATTTTAATCTTGTTTCAATATCGACGGACGTTCTCTTTATTAAAGAACGAAAAACTGAAAGAGAAACTGTTTATTCTGCTCAATAGGACGCACAGAAAAAAATAAAAAGTCGCAAACCAGCAATCCAAGTAGCCAAAAGCTTCGAGACTTATTTTTTATATTTTAAGAAATATTTAAATATCTCTCGCCGGAACGCCCTTACCGATCTGCTCCGACTTTCGGTACCTCGGGTCGCTTGTCCAAGGAGATGGCGAAGTAGACCGAGACGTAACGCACCGGATCAACTCAGGATGGATGAAATGGCGACAGGTCACAGGAACAACTTGCGACCCACGGATGCCCCTCAAGTTAAAGGGGAAAATTTATAAGTCTGTGATAAGGCCTGTCGTACTTTATGGGTCTGAATGTTGGGCAGTGAAGAAGACGGATGAAAAAAGATTGCATGCAGCGGAGATGAGAATGTTGAGATGGATGTGTGGAGTGACGAGAATGGATAAAGTAAGAAATGAGTATATAAGAGGAAGTTTGAAAGTGGCGCCAGTGACAGAAAAGTTGAAAGGAAATCGTTTGGCTTGGTATGGGCATGTGATGAGAAGGGATGAAACGCATGTGACTAAAAGAGTAATGAATATACATGTTGATGGATGGAGAGGGAGAGGAAGGCCGAAGAAAAGATGGATGGATTGTGTGGGGAATGATATGAAAGAGAAGGGAGTGAATGATAGCGTGACGGCTGACAGGGGAGAATGGAAGAAGAAAACGTGTTGCGCCGACCCCAAGTAACATGGGATAAGGGCAGGAAGATGATGATGATTTAAAAATGTAATTAAATAAGTTAAGTAAATAAGTAACGAAATAAAAATAATAATTTATTTATTTAATAGACAACAAAAGGTCCACACTGACAAAAACAAAAAATACATAAAAGATGTTAGTAACAATATATCCTATGTTAGTACTTATATACTAGTATGTTAGTAACAATGTGGCTTATGATCTATGTTAATACTTATACACTACGACAGACAGTGTTGTTTTGACAACATGTCCCATTACGGGGCTCTCATCAAGCCTGTCAGCTATCACCTTCAGGAGGCTATTGCTGTTATGAGGCATTTCAGAGTATTTAGGTTAATAGTTGTTATTGGATATATATACATGTGGAGACAACAAACGAAAATTAAACAAATACTTACTAGCTTCGAAAAAAATAATTAAAACGAAGGTGGGTTTTGCCAATCTTTGACTAGCTTTAGTAACTACACTGAATATATTTGATTGAATTTTCGTATGCAGGGTCGTCGTTAAATATACGCAGTGTAATTTATTGTTGTATTGTCGTATCCACCTTGGACAAAATTTTTCAGACGAAATCTTGATTGGGATACATTTTTATTATTATTTTGTTGTAATTTTATTACAATGTGAAATCGATCCACATCAACACCATTCTTCCGTAAAATACAAAAATGTTATTTAATAAAGTGAATAAATCAGAATTCAGCAAGATTGTCTGTGGACCGAATAACAGCGCTCTGTTTTATTCCTGTCGTGATAAAAAACCTGTCTAGAATATTCCTTGTAAATTGGAAAGTTTCTTCGAAGCAGGACGAGGTCTGTCCATTGTCTGTTCGTGTTGAGCCACGAAGGTGGCAGTATTTTATCATATTATATAGGTCTTACCCCCTATTTCATGGGACTTAAACATAACGGGCGAAATGCAGGGAGTAGTGAAATAGTGGACTGTATAATGCGGGGGTGAAAAGTACGTGAGTAGGTCTGACTTTGCAAAATACGACACGAATTAGGACGACGAAAATTGTACATGGACAAAGGAATTTGGCAGGAAAATGCAACACCACTGACCTGTAGATTCACCATCAATCCTCCACGTCGGCCGGCAGAAGGTTCGACTTGCTGGATCAGACCAGCGCACGAGAGCTCGCACAGACGCCTTTCACAGCATAAACACGCACTTTTCGTAGTGTTCCAGATAATAGTTCGTAAATGCTTCGCAACAGTTCGCAACCGTAAATTGGCAATTAATTAACAAGGGAGCATGGACACTGCACACACACACACACTCTCTATGTACTATAGGTACAGCTCTACCTAACCCATCGGGAATACCAGCGTGAAGTATGTACGTATATGTTCAAGTAAGGTCAAGTAAGGCAACTCAAGTCGCGGATATTCTGCGTTGGCTCTAGGCCCTAACGCGACAGTAACGCCACGTCAACGCGACATTAATTTTCAAAACTGTATTTCTACGTGACATTTGACTCGGAGTTTACGCGACGTAAACCAATGTCAGTCGGAAATAATTTATAAAAGTGACAAAGATTTAAGCAACTTCGTCCTTTATTTTTTAAATGTGTCTTGAAGGCGCAAAATAAACTTATTAGGTATATAACGTTCTTTCCTCTGTCTGAAAATGCCTAAACAAAGGAAACATGAAGCATGACAGCAATAGAGAAAATACAGTAACAAAAAATCGCTGCTTTCCAAGCCCTCCTGAAGGTAAGCCGGTAGATTCAACTAGGCTATACAATTGTTACGCGAACTTTCAGTAACTTGTTCTTACACCATAATTGCGTGAGATTTGCATTCGAGCCCGATACTGAACATAAATGAACAATAATAGTGTTGAAGAGTCAGAGTACGATCATCAGAGAGAGTCAGAGTACTATCAGAATACCAGCGCTGTGACAATTATTTTTTAAATGTCGCAGCATCATGCTGAGATAGGAGCCTTTTGGCCTCCTATAGGACTTTATGTTTTATTTTCCTTTTGTTACTTTTTCTTTTTTTTTATATAACTTGGATTTTTATTTGACTGTGTTTAGTTTAGTTTGTGATCTTCCTGTACGAGTCGCAATAAATACTTTTTCTTTCTTTTTTTTCTTTCTACGAAAATAAGAGAATTCCTGTGCTTGTGATAGTCGTCCTAATATGACTAAAATTAGTTTAAACTTTGCCAAAATTCTAGTTGTGTGCCTCATCATTGTCGCTCATTTCTGGTTCAGACAAACTGGCACGCTGTACCCCGTGTCCTAACCAATGTGATCGGTCGCGCGAATACGTGATCACCATGTTCATGTCAGTTTTTTCCTGGAAGGCGAAGGGAGCGAAAAATCGCCCCCGCCTATTGCCGCGATGAGGTCACGGCGCAGCCCTGCCCAAGCTGGGCACTCCTCCAATGTATGCTGCGTATCCTTATGGAAAGCCGCACAGGGGTTACACGCCGGCGTCTGCTCCCGACCTATACGACACAGGTACTTCCCAAAGCAGCCTTGACCAAAGAGTACCTTCGTCAGCCGGAAGCTGAGCTAATTAGGGAATTAGGACACGGCCTGACATTCAATAACGTCTTGCTGCTTTTAGCTGTTCAGAACCATGAAGGCTTGCAGTGCCAGTAACACAACAAAGTGATATCTTAAACAAAAATGTTGTGTATCTTAGTTAGAAACCAACAGTTTGCCCATTAATAGTGTTAAATGCAACGAATGTCTTTGCCAAGGAAAGGTGTCTTTTTGTGACAATTTCCCCTTTTCTCATCTCAAGTAGTCTCAACCTATTGAAAAACTATCTGCAGACGTTTCCAGATCGTTTGAGGGTAATGAGAGCTGAGAATACAAATTAATATTGCGTTTAAGAACGTCTGGCTTTAATTGGTTAAGTTCGTTCGCTCTAGTAGCATTGAAAAATTCTGTCGGCTTCTCTTTTACTAAACGAATGGATAAAAGGATATAGAAAATGTTTTAAGATTAAATCTTTAGGTTTCTAGGTATACATGTATGAAACCGTTTATTTGTTAATTTCTGTCTAATACTTATAACGGTTAAAGATTAACTTTACAAATAAAGTTCTAAACCTTTTGGCTCATAACTATACCCGTACCATTTCTGGACTTATAACATTTTGATGGACTTTTTAGCATCTTACATAAAGATAGAGTTATTATTTTTAGCATGATTTGTCCCATTGTTGGGCAAAGGTCTCACCCATACCTACTTTACGTAGGTATAACACAACCACAAAATTGAGAGATGCCAAAATTCAAATGATTAAAATCAAATAATATGTTTCATCGATATTTAGATTTGTTTTGTTCAAAAGTCTACCAGTTCATACCAACCTTTATAAAGCGTGACTGTTTATGTACTAAGTTCCATAGGCATTTTGTGACTTCATACTCTGAGGAAAAAACTTTTTTAAACCTAAAAATATGTACCACCTGTCGATACGCGGGTGCACCTGCTGCCGTCAAATTCGTGCCGCTCCACGTAGGCTGCATTTTTACTGCGCTGATTGACCATTGTTCGACGGATATGAGTCAGCGTGGAGTCTTGTAGTACCTATGTATGTATTTATACATGTGTCACGGATCATTTGTGAGACCGGAAAGCTGTCTTGTTTTGGGTGGACCACATGAGGATCATGGTATCTTGGCGTACATTCCAACCAATTTTAGTCTTGGTTTACAAAATATTTACTTGGTTTGTCATGAAAGTCGTATCAAAACAAAACACCAGTGCAGTAGATGTAGACGCGATTTTTGAAAAAATCTGTTGTGCAACATCAGATAATATTTACAAGAAAAGGAGTAGCTTTCACAGATCTAAATTCGTGCATACTCATAAACACATGTATCTCCATTTTCCCTGGAGATGTATGAGAAAAACTTCGTCCCCATTTCGTCTTCCCCTTTCATTATCTCTCTGACAAAATTCAGCATCCGTGTCCCGACCATCAAAGTAATAACAGTTCGCTTCTTTGAATAGTACGGCAATGTTAACATTGTGCACCACTGTACCGACACTGTTGACTGTCGAGATCTCTTTAAACTTAAGAATCTCGACATGTTTCTGTTTCCGCAGACTTCAAAGTTTAGACAGGATAGCGAGAAAGAAAAAACTTGTTTTTTTACAAACGGAATGCAAACTCTTTGCTTGTTCTCAGAACATTTGATAGCTTTGCATTCTGAAATGCAGTTGGATTAGATGGTATAAAATGTCTCGCAAATTCTGTGTGATTTTATTCTGATTAAATTTTCAAGTTCTACAAAGGAGTACAAGTTGCGAGATTGAGAAATGTGGAGGAATGTTAGCCAAGTAAAAAGTGCGTCTGACATTTTAAGAGCAAGCCCTGAAGAAAATTCATTAGTCAAAGTCTGTTTTTTCAGTCACATGTTCACGTACTGACTACGCCACAAGATACCAAAGTGCAATTTGGAGCAGGCGTATGCTCAGAAGCAAATTCATGGGCGCTCCTCAAAGTCTCATCAATTTCATTTAGGTGCCGCCTTCACATTTGTTAGCATTTACTTCCCCATACGTCTTCATAAATCTTTTTAAATCAACCCTCCCATCATACAGGCAGTTTTATACCAGCGAAAGTGGGTCTTAGTTTTACTGCTATGCTTTAATGCCTCACTCAGATTTATGTACCATTTGCATCACTTTATGGGCCCTGCACCGCTTCTGTCCGAACACTTGAGGATGCACTGGTAATAGGCCTAATAAATTGTAGAAGATCCGAAGGATTTGTTTGTATGAATATTTAAAGGTTGCAAGTTGGGGAGGTGGAGAAATGTAGACGTTGGTGTTAGGTAACTGGCCAGTTTGTAGCTGAGTCCAAAAACGAAGTCCGCAAAAATAGGATTGTAAATCCAATAAAGAAGTCACAAAAAAACCTATAAGCTTTTTGTGAACGACTTGATTCAAGTTGAAGAGTTTTCGCAAAAGTAAAAAAGAAAATCTAATAAAAGGGTTCCACAGACATTTTTGGGTATCAAATAAAAAAGATAATCAAAGACATTTGACATCAAGGACCGGCCACAAGTCACCACAAACCTTTTTATTGCGATGTCATTTATAAATAAAGGCTAAATAAGTTATCGTTTACTCAACTCTTCGTCGGAAATTTCGTAGAATTTACGACCCAAATATTTTCTTTAATATAATGTAAAGACAAAATTCCGCCAAGTAACAAAATCCCAAATATTTCAATTAGCAAAGTTTAATAATTAGAGCTATAATCAATATCGGGTAACCTCAGGTGTTCCCAGAAGATTCCAGCTTGTGCCCAAGTTAGAGTTATAAACGTGTTATTTTCAACTAGCTTAAAAGTTTTGATAGAAAACGTCAGTTCGTTTACTTATTGCGAAGTAAGATTCACTTATCTTCGTGCTCGTTCGAGCATCGACGTTATGAGTGCGGTAATTATGCTAGAAAGTACGAATTTAAATGATGAAACCAAATCAAAGTAGCTAGTTGCCGACATGCGCCACGTGACTTTCCTGTCATGACGTCAGAGATTCTTTTATCATTTTCCTGCCCCTTTCCCAATTTATTTGATACTCATGTATCAAATGAAAGGGCTTGAAGAGTAGAAAACTATAAAGTTTGTAAAATCACACTAAATTCAATATGGCCGCCGCTCCAAGATGGCGGATTAGGTACATACTTTTTCAATACCCTTAATAAGGGTATTATATGAAAGGGCTTGAAGAGTAGAAAACGATAAATTTAGTAACGTCACACTAAATTCAATGACCGCCGCGCCAAGATGACGGATTAAAAAAAAGTTATTCAAAACAAGCTGACCACCGTTCATAGCACGTTCAGCTCTTTCAACTCAACATCAACATCGAAAAAGCTTGAGGCACTGATATCCGATATACAGGTATACCTACTACACAATAAGAGTGCCTCAAGCTTTTAAAATTTAATTTAAAAATGACAGTGTCACTTAAATTTATTTTTTTCTTTTTAGTTCGCGTTATTCTTTCTTTTTGGGTTACGTTTTTATTTAAATAAAAGTTTGTTTTTAAAAACTTTTTTTTTATTTACATTTTATTTTATTTATTTATTTATTGCATACTGTACACATACATAGTTATACGCTGTGCTTAAACTAGTCAGTACATGACCCTGTTAGGGCGCAGCAAGATTACTTAAAACTAATAATATTGTAGTAGTAATTATTATTAAGTAGTATTACGTTTGCAATGCTAAAATTATAATATATCACACAATATACACACACTATATACAATTTTAAAATTTACACACAGATATATATTTTAACTTTATTTTAACATCTTATCTTCTATAAATTCTTGGATACTATAATAACATTTTTTTAAGAGCAATGCCTTTAACCTAGCTTTAAATACACATGTTGTTTCCGTGGACCGTATATTTTCAGGTAATGTTTAGTCTTCGCCTACTCTCATAGCCATCGATATTCAAACTGAAAACTTTCCTCGCGACATTTTCCTCATTCCTCCATATCCCATGCCCAATTGCCCATACCATGACAACCGGTTTCCTTTCAACTTTTCAGTTACCGGTGCCACTTTCAGACTTCCTCTTATATACTCATTTCTTATTCTATTCATTCGTGGTCACAGATTTTTTATTTATTCCAAAAGAACATTCTTAGCTCACTTACGAATAAATACATAACTATTATGTTGTTTAGTGTAGTCAAACAGATATAGTTACTTACGATGTCAGATACCGTATTTTAGTGTCGGTAAACAGTAAATACATAATCCTTCTTTGAAGTCGGGTAAAAATCGCTCTGACACATCAAATATCTACAGTTCGTCTTTTCTATTATCACTAAAGCCAGAGAAAGTCCTCCAACCCGCACTGGGCCCACGTGGTGGAGTATGGCCGTGCGGAACGGAGGCCTGTGTCCCAGCAGTGGGAACTTTAGTTGATGTTATGCAGAGTAATCTTTAAAGATTTACAACACTCACTCCATTACATACCGACACTCATATACACAGCAGCTCTAACACGTGTGCCGGAACTCAGCCCGAACTAAAAGCAAGTAAGATGAATGACGTCACAGATACAACACAGAACATATAAATTGTCTTTCGGTGGAGTGAGTTATGGCTCTTGTTTACAATTTATGAATGTTTGTCTAAAAGTCGAACTTCGGTTTTTCTTGGTAAGTGGTTATGAAGATTGCGGGACAAGTTTTTTGTGAGGTGACATTGATTTCAGAGTCATGACTTTCAGAGCATAGACGAAGGAAAAACTATTAAACTACTAACAATCTGACTTTCAAGGGCGTATAATGCGTATAGTAGTAATTCTACGTAGGCTACTTATTCTAGAAGGTAAACCGGATAACCTCCCCTATTTTTTAAGTCGGTTAAAAGCGTTTGATTTCCAGTTCAACCAAAGTGTTAACCAGCATATTAGATAAATTCTTTGTGAGCACTTAAGCAGTACATGTTACCTGGGCTTATTCAGTTTCTTTTACTTGTAACTACATATCATCAACAAGGTTCAAGCGTGTAATGGTCTGCGGCCTGTAGCTACGTTTAAGCTTCGCAGTTTAATAAATTGATTTATCATGTATTTCTTCCTAAAAAGGTAATACGAGTATTACCTTTTTAGGACTGCTCGTACCATGTAACAACAGCTGCTGGTGAAGTACTCGTAAAATATCCAGCTATCTTTGGTGTCATAAGACTCGGGACACAACCACCTATGTCACTGCTACCCATTACCCGGTCTCGTGTATTCTGGCCATAAAATAGTTCTCTCTATCTTCGTGACAGCGTGGCGTCGTTTCGTCGATTAGTTGCAGAGTGCACTCCGTCGGACGTAGATGTCCCTTAAGGTGAAGCCAAACGAGCGTAAATTTTTGAGTTGTGAGTTGCGTAATTTCGGTCGCGTAATTTCTGCTGCATTCGGTTTCATACAAAAGTCCTGTTTCATTCGCACGGCGACGCAAAATGAGTTGTCTGCTGACTCACGCGCGTTATTTCAACCGAATTGCGCTCGGGGTGAGGGAGGGGAGTGAGGCAACCGTCAGTTAAGTTACAGAGTGCGACTGAAATTACGTCCGTCCGTCTGGCAGTCTAACCGAATTTCAGTTGAACGTAAATTGCGATACTCAAAATGCGCGACTCACAGCTCAAAAAATTACGCTCGTTTGGCCTCAGGCTTGACGTAGAGCGCATTACCCTTCTGTTATATTTCCCTCTAGTAAACAAAATTCTGATTTAAAATGTGTACATGGAGTTTCTTGACCATTCTTATCCAAAGGAAACTACTGCGCTTTGGAATGGGCGAATAACTTCATTTTTCTAAATGACTGACTCCCTGAGAATTCAAAAGCGCCTGTTTTAATTGAAATAATTGCTTTGAGTTTATAACTATTTCTATAAAGTTGACCTGTCATGGAGTAGTGATTCCAGGATTAGTTTGACACACTGTTTCATTGCTTAGACCAGTATGCGGGCACAGAAAGCGTATTACAGTATTTCAGAATTTTTAAATGACCCCGTGATTGTAATAAATAAATAACTATAAGAACTAACATTTTTGTAATTAAGGTAGTTGAAATATGCCTATATTATTAATATTATTATAATTAAACGTTATTTAGTACAACTAAAATCATTAATATATAAATTGTAATAATTAATTTGATAATATAATAGTAAAAAATAATAAATTTGATAATGTATAATACGTAATGATATTGCTGAAATTTTATGTATAAGTGTCAAATTTTAAAAAATAGTTAATTATTTAGTAATAATAATAATATAATAGATACTTAAGATATTTGCACGCCATGAGAAATGGCAGACATGTCGTGAGCCACTTTTATTTAAGATCTTGCACGCATGTATTATTTAAATTCTGTATGCATACACATGTTTCAGCAAATAAAATTTCTTATTCTTATTCTTATTCTTATTCTTATGTTCAAGAAGTTTGTGTTACGAAAATTGCCTTATCTATCATCGACTATTCTTGGATATAAATAAGTGTGCATACCACATACAGATACATGCATTATGTAGCTTTTTCTCAATACTCAATCATTTAATGCATTCTCGAATGTGCACATAAGGGCACAGCAAACTAGTCGACGAGAAACATAGCTTATTATAAGTCTAAATATCAAATGATAATGATTATTATAAAATATCTAATGATTATCATTTTGAATCTTTAACACTACTTTTTTCGTACCAATTTTTTGTTGTTTGTTTTTTAACCTTAGCTAAAGGATAAGTAAAAAAAAGAACAATTTAAAATGACTGGTATATTTTCTTTCATCAACAACAGAAATTCATTCTATTTTATAAATTCCAAACCAACGCTCCCGTTAACACACACGTTTAACTACAGCTATTCGTAACCGTTAAAGTAGAAAAGTTAGGCGATACACCAAACGAGGAACAAGTAAAACAATACAGTTACAAACAAAAAAGGGTCGGTATCAAACGAACCGGGGCGGCCATTGTGGCACCAACGCAGAATACGTGCAGAAGGCCAGCTCCATAAAACGAGCGACAATGCACGCACACATAGACACCTCTCAACTGGAGGTCGTAAGCACCAAATCAATTGTTTCAGCCGAAGTTACGAGCAATTCCTACTCCGTATCACCTACAGACATAAGATTACTCGCGATGTGTTTTTGCCTGTCTGAAAAAGTTAAGATAGGGTTCATCATCATCATCATTTCAGCCCAAAGACGTCCACTGCTGGACATAGGCCTCCCCCAATTTTGGGGGGGTTTGCCATAATCGCCAAGCTTGGCAGGCGGGTTGGCGATCGCAGTATGGTATGATGGTGTAATGCATAGAGAACGCTGCTGCCCATTCTCCGGTCTCCCTTAGTCGCCTTTTACTACACCCACGGGAAGTATGGGGTGGTGCTATTCTTTAAGTCCGGCCACCACACAGACAAGATAGGGTTAGTTTACTTCAATGATTCGAACTACATTTAACTGTATTGTAGTAATATTGTATTTAACTGTATATAACCACATTCGAACCGTATTTCTGGACGGGCCTGTATCTTCGTTGACAGACTTAGAAAGTAGGTATTAGATTGGCGTTTGTTTGAGATCGCCGTACGTACGCATCTATGTGTGCGTGCCCTTGTTTTCACTCATTGTACGGTACGGACCCGGCCTTCTGTACCCATCTACATTGTGGTACTACCGTTCTCACAACATAGGGATACCTTCATAAATTTGTAGTCTCTGTTACGACTATGTTCCTCTAAATTGAACAAGTGGTTTGGTAGTTTCGTATTAATTTAATTGAAGATTCGATGAAGATTGGGTTAATTCTAGCGTGTACCTATGTTAAGTTGGAGGAATTGGAGGCGAAATTCAACGGATTTTCATTAGATGTCTTAAGTCCCACACACTACTATAGTCTTCTATGGTACCTAAAAAAAAAAAAATTTTTTTACCTCTCTCCTCTTTGAGTAAAAACGATCGGCAGAATTTCCCACTTTATGAAACTACCGGATTTTATTCAACTCAGACATTGCAACAACAACACATTCAGTAAGAGTCTGACACTCCCTTCCGCTCCACCCAGAGCGGGAGGAGTCATTTGATGATTTCCCATCCTCAAAAAAAAAAAAAAAAGACATTGCATAATTTTTTTCAAACTCGCCACAAAATGTTTTAGTTATTATTCAAAGTTCAAGCCATTCCTCCTCTTAACTTAAAACTTTTGACGTGGCCTAACAGAAACCTTTTGAGAAGGCTAGCCCTTAATCTAGTTATAAAGCGCTCGTTAACCTTTTTGTAGACATGAAGAGAATTTATGATTTTAATATTAGTCCGAAGAGATTCCCGTGATGACTTCATAATGGCGGATAAGTTGGGTGGGGGTGATGTGCCACTTTTTAAACTATATTATAATAAAACTTACATAATTCTCGGATTGTTCACAACATTTTTTCAAACTACGAAGCCCTGTGTGGAAATTATTACTGGGAATAAAGAAAACTCGCTAAATTAATAAAAAAATCTTACGCGTGGAATTGAGGGGCCCGTGGCTAAATAATTACAGCCGTACAGGTCGATCGATCGGGTTAAGCTACGCTTGCCGCGGTTGGTCTGCGGATGGGTGACCATCTTTACATACCGTGACGCCTCCGTGCCTCGGAAAGTACGTTAAGCCATTGGTCCCGGCTGTCATTTGTGGATCTTTGACAGTCGTTACGGGTAGTCAGAAGCCTGAAAGTCTGACAACCAGTCTTACCAAGGGGTATCGTATTACCCATTAACTGGGTTGTGGAGGTCAGATTGGCAGTCGCTCCATGTAAAATACTGGTATTTAACTGCATCCGGTCAGACTGGAAGCCGACCCCAACATAGTTGGGAAAAGGCTAGGCAGATGATTACGCGTGGAATTGAGAACTGGCATTAGATGTTTTTATAACGCTGTTAATGATTAGCATGTCTGCACTAAAATAAAACTAGATTAAAAAAAAATTAATCCCACAGATAGTGTATGATAGTCAAAGTAAAGTAACCTTGCTACTTTTCGAGAGGCACATTTAACTACTAGTGAAACCATTGCGCTGATCTGTGTAATTCATAAACTTGGGAAAGCTTAGATATAGTTAATCTGGCAAGACCCATGTCAACCATATCAACTTAAAATTGCAAGGACTTAATACACTTAAAAAAATACAAGCATAATTTGCTTTTGACACCTCTTAGACACGCAAACTTAAAAAGAAAAACAAATTCTTAAAAAATATACACGAACAAAACACCACACCATTTTCCTTTACATTATGGGGCGGAAGAATCACACGTTACGAACATAAAGTGGCCAGATCGCACGATTCCGCACCGTCCCGCATCGCCCCGCACCGACCCGCAACGCCCCGCACCAAATTGCACCTATTATGAAAATGCAGCGTTCACTTTGCGAAACACCCTCACTTTGATAACGATACTTTATTAGGCATATTATGTTACGATATTTTGTAACAACATTTTGAACATTTTTGGCAGTAACACCCTTGACAGTGTATTTGCATTTTAATCATAATCATAATCATAATCATAATCATTTATTCATTTGCAAACATGGGTAATTGGTACAGGTGTTTCATTTACGAGTATAATAAGCCCTCCATGTTCTACCGTCACAGGGGCATGCAAATTACATTAAATTTCAAATTAAATTAAAAATTGGTATGAGAAAATGCAAAATTAATAACAGTAATGTCAAATGGTAACAAATGTCAAATAGAATAATACTGCCAAATGGAACAAATGTCAAATTGGTCAATTACGTCAAATATAACAAAATTAACTTTCAACTTAAAATAAATTAAAAAATGCAAAAATAATAATGATGTCAATTAATGGAATAAATGTCAAATAGAACAATAACACCAATTGAAATAACAATGTCAAATAGAACAAGAAGTATGTCAATTAGTCAGTGACTTATCATTCAGGAAGTCGTCAATTGTGTAGTAACATTTTTCAACCAAAATAGTTTTTAGTGTCTTTTTAAATTTTAATACAGTCATATTTTTTATATCATTAGGTACTTTATTAAAAATGCGTGGGGCAATTCCAAAAAAGCTTTTTTGCATTAGTGCGGTTTTGCATTTTACTTGACACAATTCATTGACATACTGAGATCGTATTGGGTTCTTTCTGGTTTCTGACAATTTCTGAAATAGGTCTGGATTATTTTTAACGAACAAAGCTGTTTCCAATATATACAGTGACGGAAAAGTTAAAATTTTTAAAGATTTAAAATAAGGAAGACAGCTATCTGTTGTCTTAAGACCACACATTGACCTTACACATCGCTTTTGCATTCTAAACACCAGCTCCCTATCAGTAGACTGCCCCCAGAAAATAATACCGTATCGCAAAACAGAGTCAACCAAACCATAGTACGCTGTTAAAAGAGCTTGACTGTTGACTTTCTTTGATAGTTGAAAGAGAGCATATGCGGATTTACTAAGTCTCTTACATAATTCTTCAATATGAGGTCTCCATGTGAGTTTACTGTCAATTAATATACCTAAGAACTTAGCCGCACCTGCTTCTTCAATTGAGCAACCTTGGTAGGCAACACTAACGTCTGGAATTTTGTAGCGTTGATGAAAGTGCATAACTTTCGTCTTACTCAGGTTTATAACTAAATTATTATTATGTAACCAATTTATAATGTCATGTAAACACGTATTAATGTCAGACTCATACCTATTTTGATTCGTACATTTTATTACAGCTGTGCTATCGTCTGCAAAGAGAATCATTTTGTTTGTAGTTACTTTTGGAAGATCGTTAATGTATATTAAGAAAAGTGGCGGCCCCAGCACGCTGCCTTGTGGGACGCCATATTTTACATACCTTGGTTTTGAAACATAAACGGATTCTAATTTACTTTTTGGACAAATTCTTGAGATTTCTGTACATTGCAACCTATTACTTAAGTACGATTCTATTAACTTTAGTATGTTCCCTCTTATACCATAACTGTGTAATTTCTGCAGCAAGATTTTATGGTCCACATAATCAAACGCCTTTGTCATGTCAGTGTAGATTGCACAGACTGGATTTCTCCTGTCTACAGATGACATTACATTAGTTAATAGGTCAAATAGAGCCATGTTAATAGTTGTATTTTTACGGAACCCCTTTTGTTCTTTGCAAAATAAATCATGTTTTTCAAAAAATCCATATAAAGAATTACAAATAACTTTCTCAAAAATTTTTGAAAATATAGGAATTTTTGCTATAGGTCTGTAATTTTTTAAATCTGTTTTGTCATCTTTTTTATGTAAAGGCTTTATTATAACTTTCTTGAGATTGTTCGGGAACGTGCCTTCAGCAATACACAAGTTAATTAAATGAGCTAGTGGTCCTGCTATTATTTCTTTAGTGAATTTTATTACTTTTGTAGAAATGCCGTCATATCCAACAGTATTTGTATTTTTTAGGTCAGAAATTATTTTTATTACGTCGTCAATTGTTACTGGTTGCATGAAAATTGAGTTTGATGTCCGATTATTTAAATTAATATTGTTCAATTTGATGTCAGCTTTAACATTTTTTTCAATCTCATCAATAAAATAATTATTAAATTCATTAGCAATGTCCAAGGGATGCGTAAATGACAAATTTTCTCTGTTTATGCACATGATAGGCTCTTGTGGCAGACATAATTTTGATTTATTTATTATTTGCCATGTAGCTTTAGATTTATTTTGGGCGGTATTTATGCAATGATTATTCTGCGCTTTTTGTGTCAGTTTGATAATTTTTCTATAAAGTTTTGTGTAGTTTTTTAAAACTGTTTTATTTTTTGTGTCTGAATTTAGTCTATATGCCCAAAGTAACTGTCTTTGTTTATTACTACACATTTTTATTCCGTGAGATATCCATTTTGTTTTCTTATTTGTTTTAATAGTAATAATTTTTTCTGGAAAACACAATCTGTATAGAAGAGAGAAATCTTCTATGAAATTTTCAAAAGCTTCGTTTGCGTCCTCTGCATCAAGTACTTGTATGAAAGAAAGACAACCTAAATGTTTTTTAAAATTAATTAAATTTTCAATACTTAAGTCCTGCTTATTTGTTTTCCAATATTTCAATTTACATGTTTTGTTAATAGGCACTCGAAGTACTTGAGATGTATGATCTGAAAGGACTAAATCGACAATCTCAGCTTTGCACCCTTTCCGGTAGTTATGTGCAAAATTATCGATACAGGTGTGACTACTTAACCTGGTTGGAGTATAAAGTGCTAATTTGAGATTGTATTTCATAAGAAAATATTCAAGTTCCAGTGTAGCATTGTTTCTCTTCAGAACATCAATGTTAAAGTCACCACATAGGATGATTTTCTTATTTGGCGAGAGACAGACTTTTGTTAAAATATAATCTAATTTTTCATAAAATATTTCATAATTATGTTTGGGGATTCTATATATACAAATGATAATAATATTGTAATCTATGAGCTCTACAGCGCAGCATTCAAAAGTGCCTGAAACTGATTGTTTTGCTATATCTGTTAATTCTCTAAATTGCAGTCCTACTCTTACGAAAATACATGTTCCTCCTCTCTTTGTATTTCTAGAGAAGAAAGCAGCTGGACAGAAATTTGTGATGTGTAATAAATTCTCATAACCCGTTTGTATGAAATGTTCTGTAACACAGAGAACATCTATAACAATTCCGTTGTTGTCTAATTCTACTAGTTTTACAGTCAATGTATCTGATTTATTCATAAGTCCTGCTATGTTCTGGTGTAGAATGTTAAGGTAGTTAAAGAAAAAACTGTGAATTCATTTGTTGTGAATCAGAAGACGAATCCTTTTGATATTGACTATCATCAGGGTGGCAGTCAACGTCGGAGGAGGTATTTAGGCCGCACAAGTCAAAAATTAAATCATGCAAATCTGAAATAATAATCCCTGTCCCGTAACTATTTAGGGTTCCATAATGTTTGTTATAGGTGTAATATTCATAAGGTAGATTAAGATTTGAATCTAGTAGATACGCATAGTTACATGTAATTGTGTCTAAGTAAAGAAGATTGTTAAACGTTTCTATGCGGCTGTTAAACATTAAATTAGCATTTGTCATATATTTATAGGTAGGTAAACAAATTATAAAGTTTGTGTGACTCAAAGATAACAATTTTTCCCTAATAAATATTACAAGTTCTAGATAGTTGTGTGTTTTTCGGAAGTCTTCCTCGCCAACATAAATAACACAATAGTCCGAGTGCGTGAAGTTTAGGACTTTTCGTTCAATTTTATCAAGAATTTGCCGCAATCCACATCTAGGTTTTCGATAATGACAGATGTCATATTCACTTAAGTTTGTTCTTTCTGCAATTTTATATAACCAGTTCGAAGTTTCACTGCTTAACAAACATATTTTGTGTTTTGTGGAGGTCTGTTGCTTTACAGTTGTTGGGGCTTGCATGTTCTGGTTTGAGCTAGATGAGCTTGTGTTTTTGCAATTGTTATTAGTTTTATTTTTACTTATTAATGATGTGTTGTCTTCTACAATAGTCGGCGGTGTCTGGGTTTGTTTCGTTTTTGTAATCTTTTTCGGTGACATAAATGATGACTTTGCTTTAATTTTTCCTGGACTGTTTACAATTTTTTTGTAAATATCATTTTTCTTGTTAAATTCTTCATTGATTTTCTTTAAGTTACTATTTTCTAATGACAGTAATTCAATTTCTTTATGTGCACTAGTCAGTTGGGATGTTAATCTTGCGATTTCATCTTTTAATAACTTTAATTGAGGTACGTCTTCGTCTTCAGATATATCGGGCATACTACTCGTGGTGCAGTTCAAAGTTTGTGATATAATATCGCTTTCATCATCGTTTGGTTCCGATCGTGTGCGTGTCCTCCGGAATGTTATATTCTCCAGAAAATTCATTTTGAATTGAATAATAACTTTCAAAAATAATTCCGGTCGGTGAGGTTCGAACTCGGGCCTTGCAACTTGCAGGTAGGTTGTGACGCCGCTAGGCCAGACAGTACGTATCAGAATTGTTGAAATTGGTGCTCATATTATCACCGTCAGCCGTTGTATTTGCTATTATGGTCAATAGATGTCTCTTGTCACAATCCTTATAAGTAATTTTAATAAATCTGCTCAGGCAACATTGTTTAGAGGTTGGTAACCATTTACTCGTTATCGGTGTTTTGACATAAGATGGCGTTGTATTCAACCAATTTCAAATAAAAAACGAAACTTTTTTTGTGCAATTTACGAAATTACCTAAGTCCGTGTATTTGAAGGCAGGTAATTAAAGTCTATGTATGTATTATTGAATCGGGATGGCTCGGTATGTCTTTAAACGTAAGTACACGAATAACTTACGGTCATCCAGTCATTTTATGAAAGTCACTGTTTGGGTAAACAATTATCACTAATATTTTGTTGTTTCTGCACTTTAACTGTTAATAACACTACCACAGGTACTTTAAGTGTCCAGTTTCACTTTGATGTCCATTACAGAGTCATTAGATTGACTTAACTATTATTTTTTTATTAAATTAAATGGAGCACATTAAATGTAAACTTTATACGCCAGCGCCACCTGGTGAGCTCCCCTCAAAGTATGTCCCTCGTTTAACCTAACGCTCTGTATATTATAGTCGCGAATCATATTTGATCAAGATGCAATCTGATACTGCAATTTAATATCAATTTTGCTTGTGCAAATTTGAGGGCTATGAACTCCTATTAAGGTAATTTTTAGCTATAATCACCACTATTGTACAGTAAATTGTTGATTACCTAAAGTTGATTCTGGTCGAACTTGACCTACCTTTGTTGCAGGTGTAATAGGCAGATAGGTAAACTTCTACAATCATGCTTACTGCAAATAAATTAATTAGTAGTATTTAGTAATTTTTTTAATCTCTTATAATTTAATTTCACGACTACAATTTCACGACTGATCATCAGATCTCAGGAGGCGGAAACCTTTTTTTTTGTATTATTAATGGTACTTTATTGTCATATTGCTCTAGACAACTAAAATTGTAAGTATTATGAAAATACAGTCGGGTCCCTATTTTAGTTGTTGAGCCCTATTTTAGTTGGTGAGCCCTTTAGTTTTCCTACTAAAATGATTTATTACATAGGAAAGTTATACTCTCGGACAAAAATGATATATTTCGAGTGCTTTCATAATATTTTTTTTGTATTTGGTTTTTGGGAAGGAAGGAGGAATTATGAGGATATACCCTTGTCGGGTCGGATAGATAAATAATAAGGGCAAAAATTAATATTATAAAGAAGAGGAACAGAGAAATTTACGTTTGTTATCGGCATGAATCTAGCAAACTTTGTTGTAAGTCCAATTGATTATGAAATTAAACACTAAAATACTATGCTAAAGCTGTCACATAGCTGGCAAAATGCGGATAGTCTCTCTGTCTACCCGCGGAGTAATGAAATGATCCACCGAAATATAGCCGTTTGACTAATAATTACTGGCCAGATATTATATCCTTCACAAAGAGATGTGTGATTGAAATTACGTTCAGTTTCATACAACGTTGCATGCGTTTGCGTTTTGCGCCACATAGCGACGTAACATTGGTCCATTGCCGATCAATCGTGTAATCGGCTTTAATTTCGATTGAAATCGAGAAGTACTTTATTCATATCATATTCTACGTTTATTATTAATTTATTCAATAGGCATGACGAATGATTTTCAAATCCTCTTCCGTAATGTACGTACACATTTACTATTTACGAAAACACCTATATTTCGGTAATAAACTAAAGTTTAACGAAGTTTGAAGCCATTTTTCTAATATTTTTTCAATAGGGCGCGAAAACAGCTCACAGTGTCATGGCGTCGGATCTGATGTCACGCCTAGGTAAACATCAAATGTTGTCAGTATACTATCTATAGATAGTATACTGACAACATTTACACAGAGTACACTATAGTGTACTCTGTGAACCACAGTGATGTTTACATAGGCGTGACGTCATGCGCTGTGATTTGTGTTTCAGTCAAAATGGCCGACTGCAGTATTTTAATCTTTTATTTTAGTGAAAATCCGATTAATCTCAAGTTTTTAAATTAAACTAATTCACTGTTTTAAATCCTTTTAATATGTATTTTCCCCTAACATCATTAAATTTTTGATTATTTGATACTGTCGTCACGCCTATTATTATATTTTTAAGGTAAACAAAGGAATTATGCCGTGGCTTTTACGAAACATGAAACCTTTTAGCTTTTAGGAAAAAAAGCTTAATCCTGCTGCTGAAGGCCACATACACACACTTCAGAGCCCACACTCTCCCACAATTTATATATTTTTCACATTACCAGCCTTTAGAAACAGTTTATGGAAAAGCAAGTCTTATTAAAGTTTTAGTTTAATTTATAATAACTAGTTATAACGGGAAGCTTGCGTTAGTTGGCCTTTGTGTACAAGATGAACGCTTACAAAGCAAACTTAGTTTTTGCTAATATTTACCAACGAATATAACCCTGTTATTAGTATAGTTTAATATTCCGGTCGTTTCATAGTCGTTTGTTACTCAGCGAGTTATTTTTGTTTAATTTTTGTATAAGGAAACTTAGAGGATGTACTGTTTATATAGCAAAATCATTTTAAAGCTCAGCTGTTTGATTCATTTTTTGCTCCAATTTCGTTGTGAACCGAGTTATCTTTAAACATCTATTGTAATATTTTACTCGCAGATAAAACACGAAAGGGAAGTATTTTTTTCCGACTACAAGAAATTCTGCGAAAGGAAATATTTGAATAGCTTTATAAAATCTCGTTTGAGTATAGTCAAGTCCTTTTCTCAGACGACTTACAGATCGTCCGGATAATAAGTACCTTCATTTCCACGTTTTTCTTTGACTCGTTTGACTCTCAGTGAGAGAAAGAAAAACTTACTTAAATCTATTACCATAAACGCGGCTATAAAAATTCCACTAGACTTCTTGTCCTTACCTTTCTACAATCCAACTTAGAGCTGTATAAAACAATAAAAGTAACAAAATGAAGGTAGTATTGAAACAAGTGCTCAGGCACACTTTTTCCTTTGGTTCGTGATTTTCCCCTGGTCGTCCGGCTCTCTTTGTTATAATTTTTTTCACCTCTTTTGAATGTTATTTTTTATTATTGAATTGCAAGTTGATTTATAATTCTGCTATTTTAAATGTGTGTGTAGTGGAATTTACTGATATCTTATAGATGACACCTATATTTATATAATAAACATAATTTATTGTTTGAAGTAATCAGTCGGATTACAGAAAGCGGCATGGTTGGCGCAATAGTTAAGCGATTAACTGTTGCGCTGCGTGTCGTGGGTTCGATTCCTGCATGGAACAAATATTTGTATGACCTACAAATAGTTGTTTCGGGTCTGGCTATTCGTGTATGTGAGTTTAAATGTTTGTAAACGCACCCACAATACAGGAGAAATTCCTAGTGTGGCTCAATAAAAAAAAAAAAATAATTTGGGCTTCACCTAACTGTACTTAACTGTTTATTTGTAAAAAGTTATTTATTTATGTACAGTCGCCAGCACATCAAGCTAACCGAAACTGTCAAATTTTCCCAATCAATTTTGAACTTTATGCTTTAGCGATAAAGTTGAAAATCTATTAAAGAAATTTGACAGATTAGCTTGATGTGCTGGCGTCTGTACTTAGACGAAACATAATAAAACATACCTATGTTTCGCCCCCTACGTATATTTATAACTGTTTGGTTTCTAAAATAATGCTAAAAACGCAATATTGTATGCAAACTTACTTTCAACGAAGCAGGAAAAGTGGAATAAAAATAAAACAGTTTAAGCTTTATTTTTCAATGTTGGCTGATGTTTGGTGTGACCTACTTCTGTAAGTCCCCTGGTACCAGAGTCAGGGAACAACAAAATGCAAAAATTGTATGGGATTTGGAGGGATTTAAACATTGCTGCTTATATAAAATATTTGCTGTTCAAAGAGATTTATTTCTGAAGGTTAATATTTTATTTTTCAATTCACTTAAAATACTAAACGTAATTTTGTTTAGATTGTCGTTAATTTATCAAGCACGTTGGTAAAATAAAAACATTGATAATAAGTTCAACTACCAATCTAATAATTTATTTGTATTAAAAAATAATTATTCAACTGTCATTTTACAGACTATATCACCAATAAAATGGTCTAGATACAAAAACACAATGAAAGAGCTCTCAACTACCTTACAAATACAATGAAAGAGCTATCACCTACCTTACAAACAGAATGAAAGAGCTCTCAACTACCTTACAAACACAATGGAAGAGCTCTCACCTACATTACAAACACAATGAAAGAGCTCTCACCTACCTTACAAACATAATGGAAGAGCTCTCACCTACATTACAAACACAATAAAAGAGCTATCACCTACCTTACAAACACAATGAAAGAGCTATCACCTACCTTACAAAAACAATGAAAGAGCTATCACCTACCTTACAAACACAATGAAAGAGCTATCACCTACCTTACAAACACAATGAAAGAGCTATCACCTACCTTACAAACACAATGAAAGAGCTCTCAACTACCTTACAAACACAATGAAAGAGCTCTCAACTACCTTACAAACACAATGAAAGAGCTCTCACCTACCTTACAAACACAATGAAAGAGCTATCACCTACCTTACAAACACAATGATGAAAGATCTCTCAACTACCTTACAAACACAATAAAATTGCTCTCAACTACCTTACAAACACAATGAAAGAGTTCTCAACTACCTTACAAACACAACGAAAGAGCAATCACCTACCTTACAAACACAATGGAAGAGCTCTCACCTACATTACAAATACAATGAAAGAGCTCTGACCTACCTTACAAACGAGAAGCAAATGGAAAGAAATCGTTAAAACAATAATTACTTTTACGTTTAAGAGTTTCTTCTTCATTTGCTTGCCACTTTTGATAAAACAAAATTATTATTGAAGTTGTAAAGCATGAAATACAATTAAGGATTTAAATACACTTCGCTATTTTTGGAGAGCTGGAGTATTGTAGTATGTTACTGTCGTTAGTAGGTAGATATATCGATAGATAGATAAAATACTCTTTGTTATGTACACCTTCTCTTCTTCTTTGGAGACGCGTTTTCCCGTTATACCGTATAAATGTAATAATAATAAATAGTAAAATAACAATAAATAAAATAACAATAACAATTTGCAACTGATGGAACTACTGAAAGTAACTCAAACTTTCAGTAGCTTTAAACTTTAGGATGGAATTTGGTGTGGACAAATGTGCGGTCATGCATGTAAAGCGAGAGGAGATTGTGGAATCCCTTGGAATTCAACTCTCGGATTCCACAAACCTTAGAGCCCTCTCCGCATACGAAACCTAAACCAGTATTTGGGTATGTCGGAAGCGTTAGGGATCAATGTTACTGATATGAAGCAATCGTTGAAGGAGCGCTTCTTTGGCCGCCTGAAAAAAGTATCTATCAGGCGGAAAATGAGCAGGCCTTCAACGGTTGGGTCATGCCAGTTTTGATGTACTCTTTCGGCATACTCAAATGGACTCAGACCAAACTCGACGCCCTGGGTAGGAGGGTCCGTACACTGCTAACTGCAAATCGAATGCATCACCCACGATCATCGGTAATGAGTCTGTACATGTCGCGGAAGTGTGGGACGAGGGTTTTTAAACGCTAAGACCCTCCACAATCGCGAGATATGTAGTCTCAGAGAATATTTGCTAGAAACCGACGTGGGGATGTATCGAGATATAGTCATAGTGGACAAGCGCCTCGCCCCGCTCTCCTTGGCAAAAGACAACTGGCGCAAACCAGTAGTGCTTAGATAAATTACAAACTGACCCGCTAAAAAGTGAAAAATAAAAACTTTTTTACAAAAAAAAAAACAACCGACTTCCAAAAACACTATAAAGTGAAAAATAACTTTAATTTCGGAAGTCGATGGCAAAAAACTAAAATACAAATTCAAAGACACCGACTTCCGAAATTAAAGTTATTTTTCACTTTATAGTGTTTTTGGAAGTCGGTTGTTTTTTTTTTGTAAAAAAGTTGTTATTATTTAGGTACTGCTCATTTCTTTTTTCAGTGCAGATTATTGTACAAGCAACATACTAAAGCATGTTTTAATTTTTTAGTCCAAATAATAGAATTTTTGCAGTTAGATAATTGCAATAAATTACCAGCGTTGTGTCGTCGCGCTTCTCTTTCTTTTCTATGCAGTCCGACAGTGACCGCGCTTTAGGTCATGTAGGTAACAGTCCCCTTAAATCGTACCGTTTAAATCAGACTTAAGGACAACCTTTGAACTTTTTATTTTTCGGTTTAATAACATTCGGTTTATTTTCATGCGACTTAAATATCACGTGTTTCCCACATAAATGATGAAGCAGTTTTTATAAAAGCCAAAATACGTAGGTAGGTAATCTCTTTCTGATTTTCTTTTAGCAAAAGAACTCAAGTAATCATTAATTTTTTGACGGAATACGAATTCCTCAAACGAATTTATTGCTAAAAATAACATTGGAATTAAGTTGCTAAAAATAACTTTTTAATGTTTTCATCATGAAAGGAAACTGTTTTGCAACAGTTTTAAAATTGCGGGTGACCACCTTAAATGAATGGCACAAAACGGACAACCATTTACAAAAAAATAAAATGAATTGGATTCTCTAACTTATTACTTTAGTAACCAACAACTAAATAAAAAATATACGAACTGAAATATTAATTCTCATTGTTATTTTTGTTTGGTAACAGTTATTTTTATAAGCAAATAAATATTACTAGGAAACAGTTTTTGCTCGAAACGCTATTTGAATAATAATGGGGTGGAAAACATAAGGTCTAACACTTTATCAAACAGTGAAATATTAATATGAACATTAGTTCAGCGGCCTTTTTGTTTTGATGTTTTATGGATTTCATTATTTATGTTGTAGGTACCTATTTATTATTTATTACAATAAATACACACATACGTCGATACAAATAAAGTGTATGGCAAGAGAATGATAATGACCATCATCATCATTTCACCCGAAAGACGTCCACTGCTGGACATAGGCTGGGACCAAGCACCGCCATTTCGACCGGTTCTATGCTTCCCGCATCCATCGGATTCCTGCGGTCTTCAAGGCCATCGATACACTTTGTGGAAGGCCTTCTAAGGCTACGTCCGAATGATGATATTCCGTGGATTCAACCAAAACTGCACAAGCCACAACTTACAATGACAATCAACACTTTCTCACATCTCGATATCTGGAGGTTTTCGAACGCCGCCCAATATCACGAGTTTGACCTTTTCATCTTCCAACCATATCCACAGAAGCCACCAACTCGATTACAAACAAGCAAAATAACCATTAAGTCCGCTATTGTTTCATCACAGAATGCAACTGCTTGGTAAACACAACAGTAACTCGATCAGCGACAAACGAAGCCAATCATAAGCTCCACAACCAGGCGCCTGCTCTCATTGCAGGTACAAAGTTTCTGAACAAAGCGCGCTAAACAATGCGTGCAGAACAAACGCCTGCTACTATGCTCCAGGATACGCTCTGGTCTGCCTTTAACTAGCCCTTGTGGGGACAGGCCAAGGTAGAAGTGGTAGCAGTTTGAACAATAGAGGCTGCAAAGAAAGGAAGAAGTGTCTTTTTATAATATTACAAACTAGCTGACCCGGCAAACTTCATACCGCCCTGCCAGCCACTCTGCCGCCGCTGTTTAAATCTCTGATATCTTCTAAGATATTCATTTTAATGATATACTGTGAAGGGCAATTTTGATCTCCATGAAATGCACAACGTATTTAATGTACGGTCGACGCCAAAAGTCCTTAAGCAAGTTTACAAATTAATTGCTTAACGTCTAGTTTGACTTACGACCTTCTTTTAATGAGTAATTTGACACACACCCGCATATTACTCGAATAATCACGCTTTTGAATATAGTTCCGTGTCATGTTCGTCTTGTTCACATAATTCGTAAAACTTTATGAGTATACCCACAGAAATCTAAATAAATAAATTAGGTATAGTAGACAGATGCAGGTAACTTACGGCTCATTACCGCGACTAATAGAATGTTGTTCGTTCTTGGTTGGTTTTTGATATTGTGGGTTAGTGACGTGTGTTTAATCTATTAGCGGTGTAATAGTTCATTTTGAAATGTAAGCTTTGAGATGAAAGCAGATATTATCGCACAGCGTAAAAGTGGACTTAATATGATATCACAAATATTTGATGAAACCGGACTGACTGTGAGTATTATGATTTAATTATTTTATCTAACATTTAGCTAATTAAAGTAGGTATAACTGCTGATCCTTGTAGTTATTTTTTAATCGTATTTACCATAAGGTCAAGGTAAAAAAATATATTTCCATAAGTTTATTTATTTACTTTTGGAATGATGAAACATTAAGTATAATTATAATATAATTATTTTTACCATTTTTATTTTCAAAATAATTTTGTTTCCAAATAGTAGGTACTATTATTTTATAATTTTGCTAGTAGCCTAACTTAAGTATTCCTTTTTTGTTTTAGAGAAATTATCTACTGTGAGTCGGAGGGTCAAAGGAAGAGGGAAGAGGGTAAGCCTTCACTTGCCAGTCGAAAGCGTAGTGGAAGGCCCCAGCTGGTCAGTGAACATAAAACAAGTGCAACGAGATATTATGCCAAATTATTCGACACGTCTTCACAAAGCGTTCGCCGTGCAAACGAAAACCAGCTCAAAAACCATATTTGATTGGAAATCATAAACAAGAACGTTTATATTTTGCGATAAGATACAGCGATGATTGATATAGTGATGGGAAGCACGGAATGAGAGATCTGATGAACAGTTGAAGTTGCATTCATGGAAATATATTATGTTTAAATAATAGAGGATTTACTTGATAGCATTGATAATAATGGGGGTTATACAAAGTATTAAGTTATAAATTACAAATTGATTTTAGTAATATTAAAATAATATTGTGTCATATCCGTAATAAGGATTATTTTGAGGTTTAGTTTCAATCTTCTTTTCATAATGAAAATGAATACTTAAGCTATAACCGCAATAAGTCCTAATAAGTACGATTTGTTAACTTTGATCATAGACTAATATATATTACTTTGATGTTTGAGATAGTGCACTGGCAGTACTATAAAAAAAGTAGTACCACTGAGTAATTTAATTGTATTGTGATATATTGTGAAGGAGTCCGCACTTTTTTTTATTCACGTGCGCAGATTTGCTAGTCGTGTTTTGTTGGAGTAACGGTAGTAATTATAGCACAATATTATTATATTACTAAGATACAATATTTAAAGTCTAATGGTCGTAGTTCACTGATTATTAGAAAATAAACTGTTTTAACTAAAAATTTATTTCTAAAATTATAACGAATAAACATTTTGAAATCACTTACGTATAAAACATTTTGTATTTTTTTATTTTTAATCCCATCAACTTAAACTTATGAATATAATAATAATAATATAATAATTATTACATTATTATTCTCGTTTATTAATCTATCGAATAATAAAAAAAACGAGAAAGATAATTGTTGAAAAGAAAAATAATAGTCTCACCTCGAGATTGGAACCCAGACTATCGCGTTTGCTAATCCAATACATTATGTTACTAGCTATATGTGCTCGATGTAAAGAAGTCAATTTAGCAATCGTATGAACCCACCAAGGTCATATGATTACGTACCCTGTATGTAAAAGCGACAGTATATTTTTGTTTCGTTCGATCACTTACACACACAGATGTAGGTACGGGCCTGTGGCGCGCGGTGGTCTTCACAGCAAAAACGCTCTTATCGCGCTTAAGGAGTTCTGTTGCATACTGTACTTAATTGGATAAGGAATAATACTGTATTGTTTAAAATGGCTTGGTAAATAACTCATAATTTTTTGTAATATGTATAAGATAAAAATGGTAAATATGGGCTATCCTTAGGAGATAAACTTAAACATCGCGGACTTTTTTATCGATATTTTTAAGATATATAATTCCGTAGTAAATTAATTTGAACTATCTCGTAAGGTTTAGCCAGCGTTTGCTATGTAAGCGCACAAACATGTTTGTTACGACACCACATTACAAATCTTTGAATTTCTCGGCTTTTCTCTACTATAATATGTATATATTATACATATAAACCTTCCTCTCGAATCACTCTATCTATTTTTGAAAACTGCATTTAAATTTGTCGCGAAGTTAAAAAGATCTAAGTGAACAAGGAGCGGGAGCGACTTTATTTTATACTATGTAAAGAAAATAACGCGTTCAAACGATTTCGTGAATGGGTTCACAGATTCAAAGCAGTCGTTTTCGGCAATATAGCTACTGGCAGATTGATGTGATACATTAATGTCGGAAAGGCAGCGTGATCCTTACTGTGGGTAAAACTAGCTTTACTCAGGGGATTTCTAACCCCAACCCAATGTGTCCGATTACAAAAACAGGTTGGAAGCGATTCACCAGTTTTATGACTTACTATTAGCGCCCTACAGTTTCACCTGCGTAAGTCTCGATCCCGTGCGTATATCGGGATAAAAAGTATGCCTATGTCTACGCTCTAGTCTACCCATTTCGTACTTCCGTTCAGCCATTTTAGCGTGAAAGCGTAACAAAAAATCAAATAATTTCTTTCTTTATATTAGATTTCGTAATTGTAATTATAAAACATTACCCTAGTTTTGAGATCCGCCACATACGGGTGATATTTATAAAACTTGCGATAATAGATAATGCTATTGATGAATCACTATTAACAATGACTCGCTGGATCCCACATCTTGGACCACATAAAAACTATACAGGAATCGAGTCGCGCGGCTGTCGCGGCGTTTCCGTCGCTTTGCACAGCCGTCTGCGCGCAAACAAACACTAGCTCATTGAACGACTGCCGCTAACTCGCACATACAGGACAGAATAACTGAGGATATTCCCACACAGCACAGATAAACTCACTACCAAGCTCAGCAAACCATTCAATACTAGTTTTACTCCTGGCGATGAACAGCTCTCTCCCGGCTCTGATCTAGTTTCATGTGTCATGGCACTTAGGATTTCATTGTCTGTACAGTCATAGAGACAAAACAAACTAGTGAACTTTGTGAGACAAATGCGGAACAAATAAACTTCTCAGCAATCCTTATAGTTCCCAATGTCGACAGGCAGTGCCATGTTCATAGGTCTAGGTATAAAGTCATCGGCTACGATTGGTATAGATGCAGAAACGCTGCATATTTTTCGCCTTTAGGCTCAGAAATTCTCATGTCATGATTGGCAAAACTACAATAATAACAACCTAGAAGAATTTTCCACCAATTATAATTCCGTTACAGTATCGTAGAACTCCCTTCTTAGGCAATCGTGTGAAATGATCGTATGCTATCTATTTCTGGAAATATCTGCAAGACATGCCCCATTTCAAACGCCTACATAATACGTTCGTTATCAAAGGCACATGGACCCCCTCGTGCGGTGCGGGTACAATTGACCATTTCACGCCTCCGTGCCAATTGTTGCCAGCCGACTGAGTAACAACATTTTCAAATAAAATCCTAGTAAATCCGATATTGGGCTGTAAATCGTCGCTGAAATTGCGATTGGTTTTTTACGTAAGATTGTTTACGATTGTGTGTTGTTGATAAGTAAGCGGAATACCTATATTTTTTGCGGATTTTATGGCTAGGTTCGGAAAGGTAGGGACGCAATCTAGATCTGATGAAATTGCCCTTCCAAGTATTCATTAAACTAGAAAATAACAGTAGCTGGAATTGTTATTTCGATACTAAACATTATAATAACAACGCTGCTTGCAATATTAACGTTCGAATAATACTGCATTCTGCGAAATAACAACAACATAAAAACGCAATTGTGTTTAGATAGAACATTGTCTTACAAATCTAAGAAAATGTTCCGCAAACAACACCATTCCCATAATTAACCCTGTGTTCATTGTGCCAAGATACCCGTGGTTCTCCTTTGCTCAGTTATAACACGCTAAGCGGGCCTGTGGGACCCACTTGCATTGCTAGTGTTAACCCACAAAGACGCAGGACTAGTAAATTGCTGTTTTAATAAAATTTGCCATACCATGGTGCTGATAAATTACTTCTGCCTTCAGACTACTTCTGTCTGTGTGGTGCCGGACTTAAAGAATTGCACCACCCCTTACTTCCCGTGGGTGTCGTAAAAGGCGACTAAGGGTCTTACCGGAGAATGGGCAGCAGCGTTCTCTATTTATTCCACCCTCATACTATACTGCGATCGCCAACCCGCCTGCCAAGCGTGGCGATTATGGAAAACCCACCCCCAAAATTCGGGGAGGCCTATGTCCAGCAGTGGACGTTTATCGGCTGAAACGACGACGACGACAGACTACGGAGCAGCACTGTTTTGAGTTTATCTCTGTAATATCATCTTCTGAACACAATAACATCTAAAGACTGTAGTAGAGAAGACCTCCATCATTTGAAAAAGCTCTTAGGTCTTACGCTACCCAACTGTTTATTTAGTGAATATCGTTGGGTAGAATCCACTTCGTAACTAAATAATAATATAAACAAACAAAAGGTATATGTACTAATACCTAACTAGGTTATTTGGTATCGGTTTAATTAGATAGATATTTCTAATAAAGTGTACAACTTGAAACACTGAAGACACGTTTCAAATACAATGAGTAAAATGAAACTTTAATTGTAATGAAAACGTGGATTCTTGTGTCCGGATAAATAAATACCGGGATTCATTTTAAGTAAGGTTTCTGTATTGTGGACAAACATCTTGCCTTCCGTGGACTGTCCTGTTTGTGTATTCTTCTACATCTTTCTGAAAACAATAACGTTGTTGATTGAGTAACATTCATACTAATGTCTTCCCTCGCGAGGTTTTCTTATGGGCATTTCATTATATCGCTTGCAGCATTGTTATTCTACTGATTGGTTTCTATCTTTGCGATTGTACGATATCTGCCGTCTTCCTCATTTCCTCACTTCTAATAAAACTATTGCCTACTGAAATGCATTTGTCTTAATCAAACAATAGCCCTAATCGATCAATCCACATTTTACGACGAACTTACGTAGTATTATAATATTGAAAGCATCTACTATCACAAATTTAAAGTGTTTAGATAATTTAAAGAGCTAAAATTCTTAAAATAATGTTGCGCGCCACGATTAATGCTTGGTACATGGTGACAGTAGTTACCACTAGCGACATCTAGTATCGAGTAGCGGAACTAGAAGTCAAGACCCTTCTAGAAATTTCGATGCGAGAACTTTCTAGAACTTTCCCGAACTATCGACATCTGGTCGATCGGGGCCTGTATGTACTCGAACATTCTAGATGTTTCTACAATGGAAGGTTCTAGAACTCTCTGCGGCACTATATAAGGCCAGCGTGAGCCGCGAGCGACACATAATTCCAATCCAGCCTGCCCCTTGCTGTCCTCTCCCAGCGACGCCCTAAGCCGAGGTCCGAACCCCATCGGGGGGTGCCCTTAGCGTGTAGTCGCTTAGTTTTTAGTTAGTTTTTAAGCCCTGGCTGGAGGCCTCAATTTATTGTGGCATCCACAGGAAAGTCCGGTTAAGTAGTCACGACCTCTCAAGGTCAACTACGAGATGCCATAGTAAAAAAAAAAAAAAAGCGAGCAACACAGTGTTAGATAAGTCAATTTTTGGTTATTAAATCGGCAGTTTTTATTGTCACGAACCCGAAGCTTGTAACAATAATAATAATAATATACAGAAATCCGCAGGGCAGCATGTGGCGAACTGTTGGGCAGTAGCGACCCCACGGACCCTATCTTCAGGGAGAAGTCTTGTTCCTCACCTCTGGCTTGCCTTTATTGGCCGGCTGGAGTGAACAATGACGATGAACAGAGCTCCCACCTCATTCTTGTCTTTATTGGCCGGCTTGAGTGGAGATTCGCAAGAGCAAACGTGCTCGGAGGAAGGAAGTATTCCAGTAAGATGCTGGTAGGGATCTTGACCGTACTTCCGGGATTGTCCTGATAGCCGTGGAATACCTCTCCACTCCTCATAAGCACCTCAGGACATGTTGCCCCTTTGTTGCTACGTCACTATGTGCTAGCGACCGTTTCCGGGGGCCCATTGTTGAGTGTGCAAGTCACCC
Source organism: Mesoligia furuncula (assembly GCA_916614155.1). Classification (NCBI taxonomy): domain Eukaryota; kingdom Metazoa; phylum Arthropoda; class Insecta; order Lepidoptera; family Noctuidae; genus Mesoligia; species Mesoligia furuncula. Next base: position 1,295,887 of record OU744792.1, read on the forward strand.
CCTGCCATTTTATCCGTGTATATATAAAACATTGATCAGGCAGGGGTCGTAGTTATTCCATAGTTCTTGGTAACCAGTCCACTTTAGCCACCCAAACCCATAGTCCAACTTTTTATTTTTCCATATCCTGCAATAGTCCTACACCAACCGGGGGTTATCCTTGGGTGCACTTGCATAGCGCATACAGAGATAATCGTCGGTTGGTGCCGCATTTCATTTAAATTTCCTAAGGGGCCTCTGCGAGTTGGCTTCGGCCCCTCGTACGCCTTCCAAAGGACCGGGACCCAATGGTTCCGAGAAAAAAGAAAAAACAATAATAATAATATGTAAGTAATAAGTAGTAGGTATAAGTATATAAAAAGGAGGGGAAATAATCAAAGGGCATCAAAAAATCGTCCGCATCGCTGTCAACGGGAAACGTGCCCAAAAAGGCTGGCAGCATTGCCACGTTATACGGCAAAGTTGTATCACAAATGTTTAATGAACACCCGTATTCGCCTGCTTCCTAGACCTGTCAAAGGCGTTTGACATGGTGTCATACAACGTCCTGTGGAGGAAGATGACACTTGAATCCAGCTTGCCCCCTGAAATCACTAGGTTGTTTAAATACTGGTATGATAACCAAAGCAATTATGTCAGGTGGATGGGCGTATGCTCTGATGAATATAAAATGGAGTGCGGAGTAAGACAAGGGGGTTTGACTTCTCCGACTCTATTTAATTTATATGTAAACGGACTGATTGAGGAGCTCAGCAGTGCCGGTGTCGGTTGTTCAGTGGGGGGGGTTTTTATGAATAATATCAGCTATGCTGATGACATGATACTGCTGGGCCCCTCAATTAGTTCTGTGAGGTCACTATTGACAATTTGTGAACGGTATGCAATGGCCCATGGGCTCAAGTACAATGTTCAAAAGAGCGAGTTGCTAGTTTTTAAGGCTGGGACGAAAACCTACCCTGTTCCTCCGATCACACTAAATGGAACCGTCCTACAGCAAGTGAGCAAATTTAAGTACTTGGTCACTGGGTCAATGAGAACCTAAATGATGACATGGACATGGACAGGGAGCGCAGGGCATTGTCGGTAAGGGGTAATATGCTTTCTCGCAGGTTTGCACGATGCTCAAGTGACGTTAAAGTCACACTATTTAAAAGCTACTGCCAAACGTTATACACGTGCAACCTGTGGAGCAATTACACTAGAAAGGCCTACAATGCCTTGCGCGTCCAGTATAACAACGCGTTCAGAAGTTTGTTGAAGCTTCCGTGGCGGTGCAGTGCCTCCGGCATGTTCGCCGACCATGGTACGGACGGCTTTCAAGCGGTGCTTCGCAAAAGATCGGCCTCCCTGTGGTTTAGGGTAAAGCGGAGCACCAACACGCTTTTGCACGTGGTGTCGGACGGAGTGGACGGCCAAATTCTGAGGCATTGGTCGTCCATTCATGTCCAAACTAATAATAATAATTTTAAATTCTACTAACATAGCTTTAAGTATATCTACTAACAACATAATTATGGACCTTATAAGTCTGAAATAAATATTTTCATTTCATTTCATTTCATTTAATTAGCCATGCATGGCGAACCATGTTTTAGCTACATAATTATTAATAGATCTAATAGCTTACGTCTCTCAAAGACGGCCTTGATCCAATCCAGAAATTATACTTCATCTCAGATCTTATTACGCCCCCGGGACTAATCTATTCGCAGAAGCCTGTCCAGCTTTTAAAATGAACCGCTGGACGTACGAGGCGTCCTCCATCCCACTAATTGTTACCGCGCGGCCCGCGGGAGCTCAAGTTTTAATTAATATCGTATCCCTTTCATACGCGTCCTTTGGTCCACGCTTTTGGCACTTGTAAAGCCATTATAATCCAGAAAGGATTCATTTGTAGCTGTGATTGTTCGTATCTTTGTAAGGTTTGTATTGTATGCTTGATTCATGGTAATTGGGTATTGATTTCGTTAGTTAATTTTAGTGCTCTGGGTGTCCCTGCTTACGGTCAATTCGGTCTGGCATATTAGGGCACACGCAAGTAACTAATTACTAATAAGTGTCACTAATTTCAAAATTGATAAAGTACTAGACAAAAGGTCAGAAAGGGATAAGGAAGATATAGTAACTAGCACTAGGACTGGTAGTTGTAGTGTTTTACAAAGGCAGCCATAACGAAAAGAAACCTACACTATTGTAAAATATGAGTATAAATTAGGTATATTTTTACGAATTAAACTGGAGTATAGTAATTTTCCTATATTCATATAGTACAAAGCTAAGAATTTTATATGCACCGTTAGAAAGAAGCAAGAATGATGACTACACAAAACTCAACAATATAAAGTACATGATAAAATCTACTATAATTTTGAACAGAATTGTAAATATTAATACTTCTGTCGATATAAAAGAAGAACTGTCTAGTATTACAACTAGAACTTAAAGCTTATCTAGTGCATTACAGACTACAGCCTAGATGTGTGCGAAATGGCTATTAGCTTCTTTACAGCAGACTAGAATAGTAGTCTTTTAAAACCTGTTAAAGAAGAAGCAAAAAATGTTCCAGTTATGTAATGCGACTCATAAACAATAGCTATCATCTATAAAACATTGTATACCCTTACAGAGAAACCGAGACCCGTTTTTTCATTATCTCGTCTCTGATAAATAATAATATAATAATTGTATTCTTACAATGGCTTCGTAATTTAATATTGCTGGCTGAACGATAATAAATTATCTAGTCTCCCTGATAATTTATTAAACGTCGCCTTATTACGAAGAGCTTGAAGGAATATTTTAGAATTAGGGAATATTAGTCATCTTTGAATGCCTGATTTACAAACCAGCTAAATTTTTTGTTAGATTGTATAATGAAAATATTACTGTCATAAGAATCACTATGAGTTCATATGTTGGTGTTTGTTGTTGATGTCAATTTATTAAAAGAATTTAGTATACCAATATCAACTAACATAAGTTATAAGATGTATCCGTTACTAACATCTTTGTGAGTTATTCCGGTCTGATCCCCTGAACCCCCCTCCACCCCCTCCCCCCTCGAACCCCTATTTTTGTTTTTGTCACTGTAGACCTTTTGTTGTCTGTTAAATAAATAAACAATTATTCGTCGTCGTCGTTTCAGCCGATTGACGTCCACTGCTGGACATAGGCCTCCCCCAATTTTGGCAGGGTTTGCCATAATCGCCACGCTTGGCAGGCGGGTTGGCGGGTATGATGGTGGAATACATATAAAATACATATACATATACCGGAGAATGGGCAGCAGCGTTCTCTATAGAGAACGCTGCTGCCCATTCTCCGGTACGACCCTTAGTCGCCTTTTACGACACTCACGGGAAGTAAGGGGTGGTGCTATTCTGTAGGTCCGGCACCACACAGACCTTTAACAATTAAAACAATTATTATTAAAGTTTCCCTCGTCCACATTGACCCCGCTGCCGCTGTCGCCTTTAGACCGTCGTCCCACCTTCGTATCGGGCGTCCTCTCTTCCTTTTACCTTCTTTTGGGTACCATTCGGCTAGTATTTAATTAAATTTAGGTAACTAGAAATAAATCTGTAACCCAACTCTTTTTCCTTGATAAAAGAGTACCAGTACTACTTTGGATCGTACTTCCTCGACAGAATCTCAAGGAATAAAACATGAGCGTCAAATGCATTCGAAGTAATTTAAATCCAGATAAGTATTTCTTGTTTCTCGTTAATCCCTCGATACTTGTAAAAACCTGTACGTTTATTATTTTTTAGAACGAAGATCAGTTAAATAGAGAACCACACATAGATACGCGTGAAAAACATAAACCTGATTACCTGACTGACGAATGCTAATTCGCGCAATCGGATAATTACAAACCTGATACAATTAAAAATATTTAACTCAATATTTGTAATAGATTAATCAACGCAGTATTGTTGCTGATACGATAAAAAAACAACATAGTCCTCAAAAACAAAAGAAAACCGCAGTGCCTCAAGAAAAAAATCACCAAACCAATTTACGACATATTCTCACAAATAGCCCGGAAAATTGGCACCAAAAAATTATGCGTCCGAAGCGTTCCTCATTTGTACGAATCACAATTCCATCTTCACTCCCCACATTTGACAAACTGTCACCCTTCGGGTAAAAACAAGCTCGCATCGCCATTACCGAAACAAATAAACATTCGGCTTGACGAAGTGTGCACTTTCCTACAGGACGTGTCATTAGCCTTAAGGTTGTGTGGGGATTGAAGGAACAAGTGTGGTATGATTGAACTGTAATGAAAAATAAGCTGTAATAGCATTGTGTTAAATCTTATGTCTCGATGTTTGCTAAACAAATCCAGCTTCAGCGTCCACCTTGAATGCTGTTGTCATTTGTTTCATAGCTATGCAATTTATACTCAGAATACTCTACTTCCATTGCATTAATTGATTTCTTATTTTGTACACCCTTTTCTGTACGTTTCTAAAGACAGACAAGTGCAGTTAACTAATAAAAATACAGAAAATAAATGATGTGGTCAACTGGACCCACGGGTCCAGAAGCGACCGGGTCCAGCTTACCGAAGACTCACAAATACCATATCACAATAAATTTTATTTGAAGAATGGATCATCACTCTACTCAATTGGCCTTTATTATTTGAGAACTCATATTTTCAGTAAGTTTTTGGTTTTTGCCTACGAAAATCGCGTAGCCAGTGTAGCAGTGCTACGCCCGTAGCAGCTACGAAGACGATTTTATAAAAATACGTTTATTTACATTTTGGGCATATTATTTAAAAAGCATGAATATTTTCAGGGATGTTTTCTGTATACTCAGAGCCATATCTCCCTTCCACTTATAACCCCCATATAAGTGCATGCGTGAACGTGACCTAGAGGGGTTGATCTCGTGACGCACTTTGATACAAGTGGATAAGTGCACTGAGTGATACCAATCTATCTGTATGGTACTTGAACAACATAGATAATTAACAAAACGTCGAATTAAAACCCAATTTGTAAGTTAATTTGCGAAAATGTTCTACTATTATATTCTTACGATAAGTATTGCAGTAATCACAAAAATAAATACGTATTCTAAGGTGTTTGAATGTCTAACGATAACAGTAACGAACCTTTAAAAATTCGTGACTTGAAACCCTAAAATTACTAGATTCTAGAAGAAAACTATTTGAAAATTCTCACATTCAGAAAATGAGTTTCCAGATAAGGAAAAACCACTTTCCAGAATTCTCAACCAAAAATAAATAAACATGTTTTCTACTTCAGAAGTTGTTATGTACTGTGAACTAGTTTCCCTCTGTTTTCCTACATCAGTGATACCTAAATGTTAAGAGTTGAAAAAAATAATGATAGGCTCGACTTAGGCCGTGCTTACGTCCAGAAGGTTTTAGGTCGTTCACGTGATGTATTATAGGCTTAGCGTAAAATGTGTTGAGGGGAGTAAGCAGTTTGTGCGATTAAAATGTGGGGTTTTGGATTAAAGGGTAGGCCGCGCGCTTTTTTTTTTTTTTTTTTGCGGATGGGAAATCATCAAATGACTCCTCCCGCTCTGGGTGGAGCAGAAGGGAGTGTCAGACTCTTACTGACTAAAACCCACCCGTGTTCCTTCCTTAGCCCTTTATGTTCCGGGCCAGCGGTAACCCTTTCGGACAATCCCGCTGACCCGGCAGGCTTCGGCCCTAAGGGGCCCCTCCTCGATGCTGACATCTCTTTGAGGCGCGTGTGGAACACGTACGCGCCGTCCGGCACGGGCCTGGTCCTGATCGGACGGTGAGCTACCCATTACTCTCCGCCCGCAGGCCCGCGCCTACGGTGGCCGGGAGTCGTCACGCGGCTCCCGACGCCCGGAGCGTCTCCCGCGGCGGCTGGGACGGGAGTCTCTCTCTCTGAGCCGTCCCGCCACCTCCTTCGCTAGCATGACTGCTTCGCAGAAGGAGGTGACTGCCTCCCACTCCCTCTCGCCCCGGACCATGGCTTGCACCAGGGCCGGACGCGAGAGGTCGCCGTCGCTGCCGATCGCCTCTACGAGGACACGGCGGTGCTCCGCCCAAGCGGGGCAGACCTCCACCGTGTGCTCCACCGTGTCCTCTGGGCGATCCTGGCAATGGTGACATCCGGGCGTTTCCTCCCGCCTGATAATGTGCAGGAACCTCCCGAAACTTCCGTGTCCGGTGAGGACCTGCGTCAGGCGGTAGGTGAGGGCGCCGTGGCGCCTCTCTAGCCACTCCTCAAAGAGGGGTCTTATCGCCGCTATCGCGGCGTGCCCTGCGCTGGGTTGCGACAGTCGCTCTTTCCATGCCGCCATGAGATCGCGCCGGAGATCCGTCCGCTCCGCAGCGATTTGCCGCGGAAGCGGATCCTCCCCCCGGCGTAGTGCCTCCGCGCGCCACTCATACAGGCGCGCGAGGACTATCGCCTCCAGATCCCATGGCGGCAGTCCGGCAAGGAGGCTTGTCGCCTCGCCGGAAATCGTGCGGTAGCCCCGGATTAGCCTAACGGCTACCACCTTCTGGGGCGCGTTCAGGTAGTGGGCGGCTCGCCGCCGCAGTGCACGCGCCCACACCGGGGCCCCGTATAGGGCCATGGACCGCACGACCCCCGCGTAAAGCCTCCGGCAGGAGGCGTTTGGCCCCCTCAGGTTGGGCAAGAGCCGCTTGAAGGCGGCCCCGGCCCGTTCCAGTTTGGGGGCCAAACGTCGGAAATGCTCCACGAAGTTCCCCGGCTGTCGAGGACGAGACCCAGGTATTTCATCGTCATCCCGACGCCGATGTGAACCCCTCCTACCGTTAGTTGGGATCCCGATGGTGGCAGGTTCCGGGGCCCATGAAACGACATGGCAAGCGGCCGCGAACTGGGCTTATGTTTAGATTTTTTGAATGGGATCGTTGGTTTCTGTGGTTTTATTTATTGGGTTAAAGTCTAAGATATAACCTAAAAATGGCACATTCTTTAAAATAATATTGTATTCACAAACATTTTATAAACAGCACTGGGACGGAAAATATTGATAAAATTCGTACATTTGTTATTTCAAGAAAAAAAGTAGATTACTTTTCTAGTTTAGTATTGTTTTCACATAAAACCTATAAAATTTACCATAAGGAAATATTGTATGATTACCCTCGCCCTTGATCCAGTTCTCGAGTCAAGATACAAATTGATGGACAGACCGACCCAACGAAATATGACCCAAGAGGCTATTCCACTCTGTACATAGGGGCATGGCGAATGCAAACAAAGGGTTGACTTGTTTGTGCTATTTCGGTAGGCTATAGTTATCCTAGTACCGTGATGACCCGGTTCCTCAGTACGAGATTGCAAGTTTGAACCAGTACCGTTCTGATTCTTTGAATCTCATTATTAATGCGCTTACTTCCCAAGCTCATCTTGAACGTCACTGACATGCAATCAATTAAAACATCGTCAGTGTTATTGGATTTTTCCATTAGGAATTATGCCCGGTTGATGGCAATAGATTTTAAGTACATGTAATAGGAGGCCCTATTACATGTACTTCAACACAACTGGCAAAATTTGCGTGTAGTACAACTCTGCCAAACCCTTCGGGGATGCAGGCCGTTATTTGATGATGTGAAACATATATCTTCTAGTCAAACTGTATCCCTTTGCTGTTTGTTTGCTATATTTTTCATCTAGTGAGGGTGAAAATACAAGCTCTAACCCAAAGTCAAAACTTACTATGTGACAAATATAGTCAAAGATAGTAATATTTTTTTTTATGTTTTTATAAAAAAAAAATTATTTTTAATTTTTAATTAAAAATATAGTAAATCTCCTTTGAGCATAATAAATTAAAGCTAATCCAATGTACCACTTAATTATAGTAGATACAAACTAATAAACTTATTAATTCTTTCTTAAAAAGATAACTAGATTTTACAAAATTATTCCAGACTTTCTTTCAACAAGTTAGATCATTACGTGAATAGATTGCTCATTAGTTTGCCTATAATAGTTCTATTTTGAGCCCGCTTTAACTTCATAATGAATTTATTTGCAAACCAGTTTATTGCCTTAAAGGCTTCGTCTTAACGACGTTATTCTAAATTGAAAAAGCGACCCTTTATTAGTGAGTTTTTTTTTATCTAAATTAGAAAACTTTTTTTTTGCAAGGTAGAATAAAAAACATTACTTCTTTTAAATCTTAGTGAGAATGAATCCTTAAAAACATTATCTTTAATGCTATGTTCATTTTAAAGTAATGGGTGCTGTTTGTTTAAAAAATAATCTAAGAAAAACATCTTGTTTTAAAATAGGTATTTTCTTAACTAAAAAGTTTCAAGCAAAATAAAGCATCAAATTAACTCTCACATTTCCTTTTTAATCTGTAAGAAAAAATAATAGCTTCATCTTCGCTAATCCTTTATTTTAACGCCTTGAGGCCAAGACATATTCCATGAAAGCACAATAAAAGAGATTATACAAACGCTTTTTCCAAATAGAACTTTTTTATTTCCTTTTTTAAAAAGAACCAGGAGAGTATTCCCGTTTGAGCACCTATGGTTAAAATACACACATCAAAAGTGTCTAGGGATCAACATATATTTTTGCAATAACTTTTCTCCTGATTGATATTAATTAAAATTTTCTTTAAGGATTCATCAAATAAAGTGTTTTCGTTTGTCACAGTAACGATAAACCAAGTCACCTTTGCATTAATAAAGAAATCTGCCATTTTCCTAATAAAGGGATTTTTGACATTTGAACCACTAACACAAAAGTTCGAAAAAAAGACTGAAATAACAGTTTTCTTTAAAATTTTATTGGGTAACTTAAACAATTAATAATCCGTGTTTCTACCGCGAACACTAACAACACAAGAACATCGGTTTGGCATACTCAAAATGAGTTCATCCAAATCACGCTGTGGAATGGCCGCCCATGTCCGTTGCAACAACAAAAAACCGGCCAAGTGCGTGTCGGGCCACGCACAGTGTAGGGTTCCGTAGTAGCCCGTTATCACAATGTAGTACGATTCTGTTGTTCTTTATTCTGAATAGGTAAAAAAAAAACATATTTTGGTTTTCAAAGCAAGTTTTTACCCATTATAAACAAGCAACTACTTCATCTTAGTCACTTTAAAGGATTAATGCTAAGGATTTTGTATTTGGTACAAAATTATCCAACACCCAAGTTCAACGACTATTACTGCTAAACTAATAAAGTTATCTTAACCGCTATACTTTTCCTTTAAAGTTCATGAAATGCACTATCATCGAGAATTTTTCCAGATTTTTCAAGCCCGTAGTTTAGCTTTTAGAGGGGGGGGGACGCCCTACTGGAACAAAAATTTGCACATTAAACTTTAATATTTCGTAAATGGAGCATTCAATCGAAAAATAATTTTAGCAACCCCTAAGCCATTTTAGAAGACCTATTCAACGATACCCCACACGATGGGGTAGATGATGAAAAAAATATTTATCTCCACTTCACATGTAGGGGAGCTACCCTAAAAAAAAATATTTTCCAAAATTTTATTTTGCCATTTGTCGGCGTAACTGATATACGTACTCCTACAAAATTTCAGCTTTCTAGTGCTAACGGTCACAGAGATTAAGCGAGGACGGACAGACAGACGGACGGACAGACAGACATGGCGAAACTATAAGGGTTCCTAGTTGACTACGGAACCCTAAAAAAGGTCTTCTTGCGACTGGATACCCTCCATATTCGGCAGAGCTCTTCTCTGTAGCATATCCCATGCATGCTCAATCGGGTTCAAGTCTGGCGACTGAGCAGGCCAGGGCAGGACATTGATGTTAGCTGCGGCGAGAGTCTGTCTTACAACTCTTGCGGTGTGCGGTCGTGCATTATCATGCATTAACTGAAATAAGGGACCGATTTGCACTTGTAGAGGAACGATGACGTCTGATACAATCGTCTCAGCATAAATTTGAGCGTTGAGGTTGCCTCTGATCCAAATCAACTCAGTTCTTCCGCCGATCCAAATACCCGCCCATACCATGATGGTTCCACCACTATAAGGATGGACTTCCTGGCAGGATTTTAATCGCTGTTGGCGTCCAGGGGTTCTCCAGTGTCGTATACGTCTTGTATCCGGTCTCATACCAAAACGAGACTCATCAGAAAAGCACACGAAACGCCATTGTTCTTCTGCCCAATTTCTGTGTTCAAGAGCCCATTGATATCGAATCCTACGATTGTGCATTGCTATAGGTGGTACCCGTAGCGGTCTTCGGGAATGAAGGTTCACTTCATGCAAGCGGTTTCTGACTGTTTGGTCGCTAATTAAGTTCCCTGAAGAGTGATGAAGCCTCACGGCTAACATCATGGCGGTTATTGTTGGAGCTCTTCGAGTTAAGATTTGAATGTATCGGTCTTGTCTCCGTGTGGTGCAGCGATACCGTCCTCCATGGCGCTCAGCCACGGTACCAGTGCTTCGGTAACGTGTCCAAAGTCGACTGATAACACTCTGACTTGTATTCAGAGCTAAAGCCACAGTACGTTGCCGGGAACCAGCTTCTATCATTCCCACGGCTCTGAGCATTTCTTCCCTGCTTAAATGACGTCGCCGCTCCATAATAACGTTGGTTTTAATCAGTAGTAGGGAAACAGTAGCACTATAAATGTCTTCAATGCGTTGTATGTTTTTATAGGGAAAATATTGACAGCTAATTTTCATCTTTTACTCGAATTTGATTCACAGTTCCTGATTCAAATTATGAAATGCACCAAAAAGGATCCATATAAATTTATAAAATCATAAATTTATTACAAAGCCACATCTCAATCTCAAGAAATCCGCATAAAAATGCTTGATCCCTAGACACTTTTGATGTGTGTAATACAATCTAGCCTAAAATACTAATAAGCAATTTTAATATAACTTAATTTTTTACGTGATAATTATTTTGAACATAGAATAGTGTTGATTGCACTTTACACAAGTCCGTTCCACTTTCTTTGATATTTTTTCTTTTCTTTCTTTTTTTTATATGGTGATATAAGCACTTTGTTCATGTGTTATATTATGAGTGCCATGTCACTATTATTTCTACACTTTTTTACACTCAAAAGGCTTTGGTTGTTTTACCCTTCGCACTAAATTTGTTTTGGCCTAATAGCTAAATTGCTTCAATGTTCACATGTCGGTGGAGTCGGTGTTCACGGGCCTCAGTAAATTTTTAGATTATGTTAGTGACGGGTTCCATTTTTACGTCACGGAGGTCGTCATTTCTTATATACCAGGGCGCATTAACAATACTCCTGAGTACATTATTCTGGAATATTTGTTTAATTTTGATGTAAGTTGGTTTAGTACAGACGCCAGCACATCAAGCTACCCGAAACTGTAAAATTTTCCTAATGAACTTTGAACCTTATAATTTTGCGATAAAGTTAAAAATCTATTAAGGAATGACTGATTGTAGTAGCTTGATCTGCTGGCGTCTGTACACCTCCACAGTTGGATGTCATAAGTCCATAATGGCATAAGGATATGCTTATAATTATAATAAAATTTTGTTATGTATCGATAGGCAGGAATACCGTCCAATCAACCAAAACATGTTTTTAAAACGCATGTCTAGTTCCTGTCTTTTTTTTTTGACGTGCGCTTTCCAGCGCAGTTTCTCGTCGAGGGTTAAGCCAAGGTATTTTGTTGTATTTGCATATGGCACTTGTTGGCCATTTAAGAAGATTGGATGGTAATCACAATTCCTGTTGGTGAAATCAATGTGAAGTGACTTGGATTCATTCAGTTTGAGTCCCCATTTTAGTGCTCAGCCTCATGGCTCATACTTTAAAGTTAAAGTTCATACTTTATTTACAGCGACTTATACCTTTTTTATTGTATGACCCTATAGCCATAATTGCAGTGTCGTCCACAAAGGTTGCAATAGTATTGTTTTCCAGCTCTAGTATATCATACGTGTACAGTCGCCAGCACATCAAGCTACTACAATCTGTCAAATTTCTTTAATAGATTTTCAACTTTATCGCTAAAGCATAAGGTTCAAAGTTGAAAATTATACAGTTTCGGGTAGCTTGATATGCTGGCGTCTGTACAACAGGTAGAGGACTGGACCCAGCACAACCTTGAGGCACGCCAGCTTTAATAATTTTTAGCTCTGAAAAGCATCCTCGTGTCTTACTTAAAACATACTATCTGTAATGTATGATTACAGCATTAGAAGAGCAATAGAAGCATTAGTCTTAGCTTATGCTAAACTCTATCAAAAGCTTGTGCTACATCTAAGAAGACTATGGAGCAAACTTTTTATCTTCAAGTCTTCAGTGATGTTGGTAATTTTATGTACTTGGTCTATTGTTGAGTGTTTCTCTCTGAAACCAAACTGACGGTCAGGCATCAAGTTTATCTCGTTTATAATGGGTTTTATGCGTTTTAGAAACAGTTTTTCAATCAGCTTTGATAGTATAGGCAACAGGGAAATGAACCTGTATGATGATGCTTTGTGCGATGGTTTACGGGGCTTTGCAATCATAATCACTTTACTGATTTTCCATGGCTCAGGAACATGCTTTAGCACGAATGCAACATTGATGTGTCTAGTAACCTTAATGATGCCTTTACGCGGGATATGTTTTAGAATTTCTCCTGTAATAAGGTCATACCCTGGGGATTTTTTTAGCCTTGTGATTTGAATTTCCTTTGCAACTTCTTTCGGAGTCACAACCTTAATTCTTTAATCTTGCAGAATATTGTCAAACTGTAGGTTGTCTACAGATCCGTCATTTGGCTGAAAGGTTTCTAAAAAGCTCTAAGATTTTCACGACACTTACAGTGTTGTGCAAATCTTAGAGCAGTTTGCTCATTGTTGATGGCCGACTTTCCGGTATTATCTCTGATAATTGATGAATCGGTGTAATTGGCCTTTTGAGTGACTTTGTCGCTTTCCAAAGAGAGTATTGCGTTGTATGGTCGCTGCTTAGCTGGCGTGAGTTAGCATTGAAGGCCTCATCTTGAAAGGTTTGTATTTTTCTCTTCAGTCTTTTCGTAAGATTATTGAATAGGGTTTTATCTCGCGGGAATCTTGTTTGCTGCCATCTTTTTCTTTGAGTCTTTTTTTCATATAATAGGTCTATTATTTCCTTTGGGTAGGCATTTCCTTTAAGCTTTTCTTAGAATCTGTGGTATGTTCTTCCATGCCATTGTTGGATATTGTTGCTAAATTTGTTTACTTCAGAATCGAGCTGATCTTTGCTTTTTGTTGAAGTTTTCAAGTCAATAATATTTCGCATGTTAAAAGCTAAAACTTTTCCAGTCTGTAAACTTATTAACCAATGTTAGGTGGTTTTCTCCTAATATAATATTTTTGATCGGAGAGTGATCGGAATACATGTGGTACCCCTCTGCCACACTCAGATAATATTAGTTTATATTTTTGATAATGAAAAAGTCGATAAGGTCTGTAGTTTCTGGGGGCCCGTCAGCCAGTATGTAGGTTTTCCAGTACTTATGATATCACACCGCATGTCTTTCACTGAACTTAGTAGCTGTCTTCCCTTAATTGAAGTTAATCTCGATGCTCAATAAGTGTTCTTGGTTTTTAAGTCACCACCTAATATATATCTCTGTCCAAGGAGTCTGAAGAAGTGTAAATATTGTTCTTTGTTTATCGTATATCTTGGGGGACAGTATAAAGCCGGTACTGAAACATTAAACAGAACTGATGGATTTATGTTCTCACCATTGAACTTCCCTACGCCCTACAACAGCGTGATGTAAATGTTTGCGATGTCATCGTCGTGTTTGTTCCATGTCGTTAGTTTTTCACCATAGGACTTGTTAGCACACCATGTGCCCTGTTTGCTTTGAATATAGAGTGCGGAAGTTACAAGGACGTGGGTTAGCAATCGTTTTGTTAACAAATCGCGTCCCTGTAAGGGTTTTTAACACATTGTGCTGAAAGTTATCTTGGGTGCTACTCTTGTAAATCATGTTGATTATTAGTGGGGTAAAGAGTTTTTTATAATACATTAATTTACATAAATCAGAATTAAAGACAAGCTTCATCTTTGTTTAGAAAAAATTAATGTTGAAAATCATTGCAAAAAAAAAGTGCCTCAACCTATATTCTTTTAAAGTTTTTCTAGTTATTAACCCCGACCCCACCAAAATAATTCTACACGACACCACTTTCAAAGCCAACAATTACCCTCACAGCACTAATAACAATTTACCAAACTACGGGCACTTTATTTTCACAATAATATTACGCCACCCGCCGGTAGGTCGGCCCCTCATTAATTTTATTTTGACGTTATCACAAGAAACAATAACAGCCGATTGGACCCCTGACGTGCTAAAATTAAATGACAGACGCTTACGCCCCCAGAGAAAACAGCCCGGCTTATTTCATTTTGGAAAATCACAAGTAAAATACCTAATCATTTTAGGAGTTTATGGAACGTAATTTGACTAGTTTGGAGCAGCAGTTTGGTTACTTATTGGGAAAATGACTTTGTGAATTCGGTAAAGAATAGAGTCGCTTATCATAAAAGAATCCAAAATAAACTAAGATACATCCCTTTCAATTTCAGACATTTTGACTCGCCCCCCTATTACAGTTATGTCCTCCTGCCAGCCCTGTCCAACCCTGCAGAGAATACAATATTCTCCATAAAAGAAAGTGACATAATATACAACTGACATTTTATACAGGTAAATGTCGCATCATGCGTGGCCGAGATGCGAAACATCGGGTCTTCTTCACGATCCGACATAGTTTAGACAGGTGTGGGCACTGCAGTAATCGAACGAAAAGATAATTTGAATTAAAAGTAACTTTAATAAATTGGCGATTAACAATTGAAACACACACGTGCATCGGAAATATACATGTGTGTTGGTACTGAGCGTTTGCCAAGACTGTAGACTGTCACAAACGATCGTGTCCAAGTGATAGGGCTCACTTGCGTTTCCGATCACGTGATATGATTATTCGTTTACCAATCAAATTGTTCGATGGCTCTGTCCGCTGTACTTTAGTGCCATCCATCCATCATATAATGTTATGTCTCTTTAGACGAGTCTTAGGTATCTTCTCTGTCGTGACGATTGGCACATTCACATATACAAACCTCATCTACACTGAAAATTAGTTTTATAAACATTCGTTCGCAACAGCGACACGCAATAACCTCAATTGTTAGGATTTTTTTTTTAATTTCTCTGTAGTAACAACGTCTGTAATAAAATTGTCAGCTTCGTACCAAATTTTAATATTTCAAAATCCCAAGTGAAACATCCATTCAAGCTGTTTCTATTAAGTAATTTGATTACCTATTAAATGAAAGGATTTCGCCCTAGATGACGTCCCTTTGTCGACGTTGTTCGGTGGATGCGTCATAAGATGGTTGTTATTCATCAATATTTGCATAACAATCGAAGGGGGATTTAGAATTGAGGTTTGAATATTAATGGCACGGCTATTATCTGCTTGGTGGCATTTCTGGTGAATTTTGTAGTCTTATGCTTGGCTAGACCTACCTACGTGTTTCTAGTTAGTCCCTAAAACTGATAAGTCCCACGTGAAATCTGCTTATCAAGATGCAGATTCTATTAATTAAGTTGCCGAAATAATATATGTATGAAATTCATGTAACATTTACATTTTGACAGCTTCTCGTGGGATTCCGCTCTCAGTCGCTAAATTGAGAACTATCTATTATAACACGGACCTTAGAAACTATGAATACCTACTACTAATAATACAGGGTTATTTTAAATTGGCTAGCGGAACTCGCGATGGGTATCCATTGTGTATAATCTGAACAAGATAAATCAAGAAAATTATTAATTTGATAACTTTTTGTGGGATCTCCGACCGCTGTAATTGTAGTCGATTGAAATATCAGTTTCAAAACTGTTTTTGAAGTGAAAACCAAACAAACATAAAATCTGTGTGTTCAGATATCGTTAGGTACGTATCGTGTCTGCGAAGTTCAGCTAGGTACCCAATTCAAAATAATCCTG
Organism: Mesoligia furuncula; assembly: GCA_916614155.1. Classification (NCBI taxonomy): domain Eukaryota; kingdom Metazoa; phylum Arthropoda; class Insecta; order Lepidoptera; family Noctuidae; genus Mesoligia; species Mesoligia furuncula. The sequence continues at coordinate 1,311,886 of OU744792.1, forward strand.
TATGACAATATACACACCAATACCCACTGTATTCGTGTTTATATGTATATGTCCTTAATTTATTAGCATGATGTCAGAGCCTACACTCTCTTCAATGATTGTATCCGTAGCTGTATTTTAAAAGGCTTTTCGAGTCTGACTGATTGAAAGAAACCAGCCTCAGGCATTGCAGAGTGAAACATTAAAGGAAGATATTATATACCTGAAAGGGTGTAGAGTGGTACTGAACAAACATTCTCCAAAATAAACCCCTTATAATTGCCTGTGTTTCAAACGCGAATAACGTCGTAGGCAAAATCTAGTTTATTAAAATGTTGTTCACCTAAAAAAAACCCTTAAAAAAACACCTTCTTCGGAATGCCAAATCATGTCGCGCCCATTAGCACCATTTCAGTACAGTTTGCTTCATAGACTAAAAAAAGTTACCAAAAATAGTTAGTAATATAAAGCGTGACAAAATCTCGTAAAGTCCTGAACGGGCAGCAGATTAGAATGCCTTACAATTAACTAATGAAGCCTGATAGCCCTTAACGAAGTACGGAGCACATTCGTTACCAGATTCTGATCTACACGAGCAACTACACGAAGATCGGGTGATAATGAAAGTAGAGCTAAGTTATAGTAGACGTACAAAGTGTGTTGATTTGGTAGTGGTCGAATAACGGAATAAAGTAGCTGATGTAAATCTAGAAGTTGTTGGCCACTTCATGGGTATCTTTAAGAATCTTCACTATTTGAAGTTGCTTAGATTATACTAGACCAGCCCCTGTTTCGCATAGTTTTTTAAGACTTGATAAAATATCGAGATTTCTTTATATAATAATATGATATAATATATTAATGTATTATACTCGTACAAATAAATCTTCCGAAATAAATGTTCCGATTCGAATGTTGGACACAACCGCATGGAAAGAAGAACAAAGCGGTCACTGAGGCAGTCACAAAAGGCTACTTTAATTCGTAATATTATGTGTAAAATTCTTTTGTAAAGTAAGTAACTATGCCATCTAATTCACAAACGAATTATTTCTCGCTTTAACTACGCGGTTGCTACGGCGTAGCGGACGTAGCCTACGGCGTAGGGGCGTAGCCTACGCCAGCGAAAAAATCTAAAATGAAAACCTATTTACTACGCATTGAGTATGATCAATTAATCGCACTGATTTGCATCTCTATTGAACGAAATAAACGTAGATAAAGTTAATAGAAACACAATCTTTTGAAATTGAAGAGACAAAGCGAAAGTCATTAAAGTAACATAAATAAAGTGTCTGCTGAACAGACGTGACCTTCGACAATAAATAAATAGCGCTATATTTAACTTCATAACTCCATTAGTAGTTCGTCGCGCCGGTGAGGAAATTGGCAAGCTCTCCGAACACCTTCAGACTGTAGTTCTCAAAGTTGAGAGTTTGATTTTATAAGCGTTCATTTATTTATTTCTTGAATGAATGACATTGATTTCTCCGTTTAATTTATTTATCGTTTTCATAGCTCTTGAAGTTCCACAACTAATATCTACTAAACAAGTATTTATATATTTGTTTTTTGTTGGACACAAAAAATACTAACCTACGTATTTTCAAACACCCCTAAAGTTTATAAGCCGTTCCTATGACCTCTGTGTGACCTCTGAGTTTGTTTCGGCCTTTCTTCTCAGAGTAGTCAGATAGGAAACGCCGAACTCATCTAGTTTTAAAAAACCATGATTGACGTGTAAAAGTGTTTGTACAAACCTACTTACAAAAAAAATCATTTATCATTTATACTTTATAAAATAAATATATAAATAAAATACTTTATTTCAGACCAAGGTCTTAAAGACCTAGTGTTAGTAATACTTAAAAACTACCCACAGCAAAACATAAAACTGAAATAAACCTAAACAATCAGTACTTCACCATTCCATGACAAATGGCGCAGCAATGACTGATGTAGCTACAGTCCAGCCGACTAGCTATCATGCTAAGGATGCTGTTAGCGCTGCCACGTACTCTACGCACCAGGGATGCGCATCTTTTACGCATCGTAGCGTAAAAGCAGTCCACGCGATGTTCAGCAAACATCCCTGATGCACTACAGAATCGCCGCAGCCCGAACAGCACCCTGAACGCATTATTAAATTGGACTCGGAGGGCACTGTAAGATTATCCGAGTTGGTATCGAACTTGTAACCTATTAACACAATAAGGAACCGAACTGGTTTTTCAGTATTTCCAAATGATTCATGTCCATGTTGTATGTAAATGACAACAAAAATCAATGTGCTTATAATATAGTCACAAAAACTCAGTTCATTTCTTTCTAGCACGCACCCGACTACTCGGAAAAAATAATTGTACGCACGGCTACACGTCAAACTATACATAACGTATATTAGCTGACTTCTGATTGTACGACCATAAATACAATGCAAGATCAGTTAAAACTGGAAATGTATAGCTTGATGTGTCGCCGTGTGTACGGTGCAGGAATAAAAGCCGTGACTTAAGTATACTTAAGAAGACAAACTGAATTTGCATAACCATTTCTAAATGTCAAGTAAAATCCATTTATTGCAGAGGTCACGTGTAAAATGCTGGTTCAACTGCATTCGGATGGACTGGAGGCACACCACAATATTTGGGAGACGACTAGGCAGATGATAAAGTAGAATACTACTTGAGTGTAAAACTTTGACAGTCGCTGAGGTGTAAGTGAAGCCGCTGCAGCTATTAGGAAGCTAATGAGTGCAGCTTGTGAGCTCAGGATTGTCACGCGTGTTCACTAGAGTCTGTGCTGTCTTTGCCAAGAAATTGTTTTATTTTTATTTGGTGCAGCGTTCTTTTAAATATTGTCACGTCAAGTGTGAAGGCACACTTTACGAATAATTAAACACGCTACAACGGCTTTGTTGAGATAACTATTGCTTGTCAAATCATTTGACTAGTACGTCAAAAGATCTGTCAAACAGTATCTGAGAATAAATGCTTATTTTTTTTCTGTCATATCTTTCTACCAACAGATGACAGCCCTAGCATCTTACTGATCAACACTAGGCTGTAATGCGATCACAGTCTCACAAGCTCAAAAGCGCGGCATGCGACTGCGCGTGACCTCCTTTACGAGCACGTAAAACGTTTTAAAAATCATTTTACAATTCTCTGATGCAAGTTTATAAGTGTCGTGACACTACACCAACTCTTCTTTGTAACTGGAATGAGAGACTTCGTTATTTATTTTGATGTAGTTTTTCAATGATTGATTACAGTTTTAAGAAAGTTCGAAGACATGTGATATCCAACAACCTAACCGTGCCCGCGTGGTGGAATACGGCCCACTCCCTCTCACAAAGAAGGAGCCCTGTGTCCCAGCAGTGGGAACATTAGTCCCAAAGCTTTCCACGTTTCCTTATCTCAAACGTTTCTGAAACATGTCCCCCACTCTCCATCGATACCACTCATCTCCTTTTTAATACAATTCAATAACCCATAGGTCCCAACAAAATGTCTAAATAAAAACATTCTCCGCGAAGAGAATATAGATGTTGGATCCCAAGGTGACGTGAAAGGGTATCTGCGTATATGAAGGGCTTACAAAGGGCACATAAACAAATATTTACGTCAAAACCCTAAAATATCCCTAAATTCAATTCCAGTTTTGATAAGTGATCCCTTAGTCCCCGTGGGTAACCCACATCCTCAATTTGAATAATCAATGGCGCTTTCTATACGGGACTATGGAATTGAGTGGCTTGTATGTATTGTATGAGCTTAGTTCATAACTTAGTTTCAACAGAGCGCCTGTACGCAGAATTTTGAAAACACCGTTTAAAAACCGATCAAGATCGAGAGATCAAGTACGAGTCGGACTCGCACATGAAAGGTTCAGTACCACAATACAAAAAATGCCGAAAAAAAACACGTTTCTTGTATGGAGACCCCCTTAAATATTTATTAACTTTATTTCATTTCGATTATTTGTTGACATAGCGGCAATTATAGAAATAACAGTGACAATTTAAACAGTCTCCCTATTACGGTTCATGAGATACAGCCCGCTGCAAAAAACCCAAATAAAACACGTTTCTTCTATGGAGAGCCCCTAATTTTTAGGGTTCCGTATAAAAACGGAACCCTATTACTAAGACTTCGCTGTCTGTCCGTCTGTCCGTCTGTCCGTCTGTCTGTCTGTCTGTCACCAGGCTGTATCTCAACAACCGCGATAGCTAGACAGTTGAAATTTTCACAAATTATGTATTTCTGTTGCCGCTATAACAACAAATACTAAAAACAAAATAAATTAAATATTTAAGGGGGGCTCCCATACAACAAACGCGATTTTTTTGCCCTTTTTTGCTCGATATCAAAAATGGCAACAGGTAGGCACTTGAAATATTCACAAAATATTCAGTTGTATTTTAACTTTAATAATAAATAATAAAATTAAAATAAAATAAATATTTAAGGGGGGCTCCCATACAACAAACATGTTTTTTTCGGCGTTTTTGCCTTGTGGTACGGAACCCTTCGTGTGCGAGTCCGACTCGCACTTGGCCAGTTTTTTATCTTTATTTTATATTTTAATTTGTTGTTGTAGCTGCAATAGAAATACACACTCTGTGAAAATTTCATCTGTCTACCTATTAAGGTTAAGCTAATGACAGTCGGGACGGTCGGACGCAGATGCTTAGTAATAGGGTTCCATTGGCACCCATTGGGTACGGACCCCTAAAAATTGTCTGACGTTGACATTCATCAAATATTCATCATTCGGCCACGCAGTCGGGAAAAAAAGTTATATTTTACTTGATTACTCTTGTTTCCCGACTGCGTGGTAGCAAAAATTGGGTTATGTTTTCTACGCGTATCTATGTATCTAGGCACTTATATATCTTTGTATATGGGATACTTTATACCCTCGAAGCATCCTAGCGGCTGGATGCATTTAGTACATGAGGTGTTGATCGTAATCATAGGCTATTGGTTCTGTTTTATAAAATCAAAATGGTGGATTTTAGACGTCAATAACTTAGTCGTTTCAGCCGACGTCCACTGCTGGACATAGGCCTTCCCCAATTTTGGGGGGGGGGTTCTTGGCAGGCGGGTTGGCGATCGCAGTATGGTATGATGGTGGAATAAATAGAGAACGCTGCTGCCCATTCACCGGTAAGACCCTTAGTCGCCTTTTACGACACCCACGGGAAGTAAGGGGTGGTGCAATTCTTTAAGTCCGGCACCACACAGACAACAATAACTTAGTAACGTATACTTTTCAAATTACTTAGATGAGATCAAATCCGAGATTGAATTAAAATAACTGCCACCAACTGCATTAGACTGCTTAAAAAGTGAGCTTGTTTTGAACTTTTTAGTTGCACTCGGGTTTTTTAATGAATCAGTATCTATCTTGAAAAACATTAGGCACTCTCTTTTTGGGACAGTCGGGTAAAAACAAAAAGTATTGTACTTACAAACGGGGTGAATTACGACGAAACTTTAAAATGGATATTAGCGTTGAAATAATAAAGTTTGTTGCCAAAAAGGGCCCTGAAACGTTAATTATAATACAATAAATACATTAGAGTCCTTTTTGGCAACAAACTATATTATTTCAATGTTAAAGTTTCGTCCCGATTCACCCCTGCATCCCTATTCACCCCGTTTGACGGTAGTTATTTTTATACTCATTATGTATTAATGAACTTGGGAAACTACTGTATGTAGGTACCTGACCCATTGACATTACCAGCACACACGTCATTACAAATGCTAAGCCAATTAGTCGCTTGATTTCTAATCACGAGTTCATTAGCTCGCGTTTCATTGGATTTCAGTGCGCGACACACAGGTGCTAATATAGAATGTGACTGGATATGTACTAAGTAGTTTGTACGTGAATAGATAGATGGCGCTGTAATCACATTCATAGTAAAACGCAAGCGCACTTATTCGGAGCATTATTATTCTTCTTCGTGTCGCTGGCTCGACAATATCGATCAGTACGATCTTGATGGCCAAATATTTTGCCACTCCCACGGCGTCGTCGCGCGTCGGTGGCAGCACAGAGGTCACTTTGACTGCATGTTCATAAAACGTGTGTGGTCTATGACCGAGATGTCATCGATTGACCGCAACCACTACCACAAGTCCGTGACTGACGTCAAAATGAACGTGTGTTAGACGGTATGCAATTACCACAATTACACACATTTTTATGCCCAGCCTTAACTCGCTGTCGATGTTGTGGCACATTTTAACAGACCCTTACTCTCAAACCATAAAAACCAAAAACAAACAAATCTCTCTACCTATCACCGTCAAACGGGCCATATATTAGGAACTCCAAAACACTAAACTACGTGCGTGAAACCTTCAGCCATAAATTCCTCTAATACACATTCCACATTCGGTCTACAGAATATGTATTTTTTGCTTTTTGTTCAGGAAACATAACAAACTAGTGCGTGGCACGCGATATTGTGTTCAGTGCTCTCATAATATACTGACATTAATCACCTGAGTAACGTATCAAATGGTTTTTCTAAGGTAAAGGTAACGCTAAGGGCGCTTACAGACCAACGACACTCGATCGACGACGAGCTGCCACGCTTACGGTTGCTGACGACCGTAGACGACGACGTCGTCGCCGCACCGTCGACGTCATCCCCTAGCGGCGGCGACGTAATCGCCTAGTCGTGGCAACACTAATTTCGTCGTCACTCGTTTTACTCGTAATTTACGTGCTTATTCTAGACTATTTGTTGCCCACTGCAACGACACAACAGGGCGACGTCGCCGCCGCTAGGCGACGACGTCGTCGTCCACGGTCGTCAGTAAGGCGACTACGCCGCAGCGCTCGTAGTCGATCAAGTGTCGTTGGTCTGTAAGCGCCCTAAGACAGATTGAGCTAAAGTCTGTTTTATGTGTTTGAGGCAAAATGTTTCTGTTAATTATTAATTCATTGAATCCTCCTAATATTATAAATGTGAAAGATTGGAAACGGCTGAACGGTTTCGAATGGCCAAAAGATACATCCTTTATCCATACTAATTTATTATAAATGCGAAAGCGTGTCTGTCTGTCTGTTACCTCTTCACGCTTAAACCGCTGAACCAATTTAACTGAAATTTGATTATGCCCAAATTAACAAGATTTAATGTTTTTTTTGCACTGATAACTACCTAGTTAAAATAAATAAATAATAATCAGACACCGACGACTATAAAATAACGCCCTATAGACTGTACCAAAATTAAACTTAAAGCTGTCTTTAAATTACAATTAAGAGATAGGATAAAGTTAAAATGTTTACCTCCAAGAACATCGTGAAAATATTTCCAACATAAATCAAAGTAAAATATGCTGCTAGATTTTATATAACTTAGTTTGGTATTTCTTTCTATATTAACACGGGTACGAAGCTAAGAAAACTAATTTTGAAGCCACAGGGAGCTATAAAGAGCTGGATGTTTAATATTACCAAAGTTTATAAGTAGTTACATTAACAGCTGGTATCATTGGGATATCTACCTATTATACTCAAGAGTTATTAGATGATGTTTTTTTGTAAGGAACTGCGTTCCGACCGCACAGGTTTTTTTTCTTCTTCTTTCAAGAGAAAGTAAATGCTGATACTTTAGTTTTTGTGAGAAATTGCAACATTTTCCAAATATTTAAACGAATATTATTCAAATTAAAATTCAAAATAATTTATTGTGGATCATAGGTTCATAAGATGGTGTGGTAGTTACAGGTAAGTCTGCTATGTCCCGCCATTGCGGCATACAAAATTCACATTATAAGTTATTATTATAAAGAGGCAAAATGATTTGTTTGTGTTTTTTGGTTCGTTTATTATGTTTGTAAGAGGTAATCTCTAGAAGAACTGATCCGATTACGGAAACTCTTTCACTTACAAAAAGGTATACTATCGCCGAGTGCACAATAGTCACTAGAAGCCGGCCAAGTGCGTGCTACGCACAATGAAGGGTTCCGTAAACAAACTTAGCTTTGTTGAAAAACATGTTCTTCCATACTTCGGTATATATTTCACGGTCAATTCTTTAACTGCAAATCTAAGTTTGTAATCTATTATTTAATTGTACGAAACTCTAAAATATCAAAAACCTTTGAAATAAACGTCACTCTAGCTTCCAATATGTTGGGACCAGCTCCAAAGTCATGCAAATATAACTGATTGACAGTTTTTTACCCCTGAACATCAGAATCGTATCCAATATTTACATCATAAAGGTAATCGTTCGCGTGAGAAATTGACAAGGGTTGATTCTGAGGCGCGAAACGTCACGCCAACATTATTCAACATGATAGCAGCGACGTCAGGGGGCTCCCATCCATACCATAAAGCAGATCAATGTTACACGAAAATGAAGTGACATGCGATTGTGTACCTTATGTGTACTATGTTAAGCGTCATCTTGCCCTGCACAATGATTACAGAAGCTCCCCAGATTCATCTGTTATCATTTTTGAAATCCTATGGTAATGAATCTAAAAGTGAACAGAGAATTTTTTTATTTAATTTTTTTCTGGAATCTTCCTTCTTTTGATTTGCATTAATAAAGTATCTAAGTTGTGCCTCTAGAATTCAATTTTGAATTTTCGCGAATATTTTAACAATAAACTGAGGCCGTTGAAACTTTTTAGGTATTTTTTTGTGTTCAAGTACGTCTCTTTGGAAAAAAATTTGCACTCTATGCATATTAGATTAAGTTTTTTATTGCTTATCTTTATAATAAAATGAAAATAGCAAAATTTAGGACAAAACATATACATAGTTGTTTATATTAATCTCAGACTTGAGTCTTTGTTTGTCAACTAAGAACGTTAAAAACGTTTTAAAGCTACTACATAATATTAAAATTAATTTTATTCTGCGAACAACGAATTAGGAAGAAAATCTTCAAAGTAAATAAATGATTACTCCTGTTCTGCGAAACGTAAGTTAACCGCACGTGGCTGTAAACGTAACGTAAATTCGTTCAAAGTCAAAGTCAACTCATTTCATTCAATTAGGAACACGAAAGGCGCTTTTGAACGTCAAAATTAATACGAAAATAGAATTCATTTTATTAAGGGCTGATTGTTCAATCATCTGATAACTTTATTCGAGTAATAATTTTGAAATTTTGACAGTCATTCCATACAAAAACTGTCAAACGTCAATTTTATTCCTCGAATAAAAGTTACCTGGCGATGGAAAAATCAGCCCTTAGATGTTTAATTTATATAGTTTTTATTCCGTTAAGTAACTGTTACACTGCTACAATACAAGGATCTTGTGGCGCTTGAATGACGTTGACCGAAGGACCTGTTGGTAAACATTCGTGCAATTTTTTTTTTGTTATACTTACTTATGTTTTGAAAAAACAAGATAGCGGCGTTAGTTCCCATTTTGGCCACGCGCCAAAGAACTTTGTAGCACTATACTTACTGTTGACGAGTGGTAGACTAGGATGTTCAAAACTTGAATGGCTTTCGGCCATCTAGTTTTGAACTTTGTTCTGTTCATTATAGTTATTGTTTTCAGCACTACTTGTCATTACCTACATCAATATTATCCACTAAACATCAACATTTAAGGTTTCTTGAACAAAGTTTTCCACTACGATTTTTCCTCCACATTACGCCCGCCGAATCCACGCAATAATCTCCTTTATTGGTTCCAATATAACGGTTAGTAATGTATGTAAGTAAGTTAGCAGGTATTGACCCGTCATAAATCGGTGCCGATGGGCCATATGTTCGGTGATAACCTTCGTAACTCTTCACAGGACGGATGAGGCGGCGCGATCCGATCGACCTGAGATACCGTTGCTTAGTTTACGTGCATCTCTGACATGGGTTGCTGAGAAAGTTTCGTGTTTTATAAGAACAGAGAAGGTTAGGTAGGATAATAAATAGTAGGTAGTCCGTATGCCCAGTTGACGAGCAGTGGTGGCCCAGTGGTCACGGAGTGGTCGGTTTGATCCCAGACAGGCACTTTACTTTGTGTAAATAATTTAAATCCACTTGACTGCTTTAAAAACGGTGAAGGAAAACATCGAAGACATGCGACATCTACTAACCCTCACTAGGCCCGCGTGGTGGATTACAGCCCAGTCCTTCACGAAGAGAGCACTGCTGTGGAAAACATAATAGGCTGATTATTCTACAAATGACTGTTATCACTAACATAAGGCAACGCTTAAATAAATAGCGAAATAGAAGCGCTGTCTATTGGATTATCAACTTTCGGTACTAAACTTTGAAAATCTAACAGCGCGTTTTTATTAGACATTTATTTATGTGTTGCCTAGTGTTAGTGAAAACTGACAGTGTGCAGTCGTCAGTTTAATTTTTGTAAACAATGAAAACATTAGTAAACCAATTGAACCTAGAGCATATACGAAAACGTGTCTAAAAATAACTCACTTTCGCATTCGTAATATGAGTTAGGATCACGTGACAGATCACCCAAGTGACATCCAGTAGTTATTCACTTAATCCATCCCAAAATATGAACCTAAACTTAAATTAGTATTAGCTCTATACCAAACTCTGAATAATGAAGACCTAAATCTACGACGAACTATGTCAAACAATGGTACCTACCTCCGTGGGAATCTAAACAAGTTTCAGTTTATGTTCCACCGATTATAATATTAATCCAAGAGGTATTTCTGTTTATATAATTATGTAAAGACGGAAAGATAACAGGAGTTTCTGTAAACAATACCGAGGCTTAATTTAAATTGAGTTACAAACTCCTTTCATTACCATCAATGGTGGCTTACTTGTTGTCTATGTTGATTGTGTTAATGCCTTTTGTGCTAGTGTTTCATGTTTTGGGCTAATTATAGGAGTTGATTTATAATGTTCTATTTATTCACAAAGACACAACAATTTACAAGCTAACACTAAAATATATATATTATAAACAAGTTTATAATAAAGCAATACTTAAAGAAGAATGCGCAACCTCATTGAGCTTCAAAAAATTCGTCCGCGTCGCTGTCAATGGGATAAGTGCTCAATAGACTGGTAGCATTATCACGTTGGATGGCAATGCCGATTCTTATAATTTATAATTAAACTAAAATATTTTTTAACCACGGATATTTAGTCAGACTTACCCACCTACTAGATTTTTATTTAAAAAATTAAATAGCAGCATAATCAGCTTATTAATATTTCCAAAGCTGGGACACAGTCCTCCTCTCATATTAATATATATTTTAATGCCACTGGTTTGCAATATTTCTGTAACACACGTATACCTCATAGGAATTGCCTTTGTTTAGGTCTTGTTCACTCAACATATGACATCAATACAGCTAACACCAATACTGCAGTCATGCATTCCAGTCACAATTCCAGCACAAGAAACTAAGCAACACAAATAGGCCAGATTAGCAACGCTGCTTAAGCCAAGAATACACAATTGGACGGCAAGGTAACAGGGGAGTGGCAACTCGCCAGCTCGTTGTAAAGTTGACGATAAATTTCGGAGCAGGTGGCTAGTACCCAGATTGGACCAGTTACTAGCCTGTTCCAGTCGCTATGCCAAAAATTATGGACCTCCCCAGGTATGTTTAAATTTTGGTGTTTTGTTTTAGGACCTGGAAGCAGGCGGAAGTGGCTTAATGGTCAGTGTTGGAGAGGACTAATATTACAATTAAGCTGAATATACAATGTAAATACGGCCGCATTCACTGGATAGGATACCACTCACATACTTTAATAGGAAAGAATGGTACTGAATTAATTTGATGACGCTGTCCTTGCAAAAGAAAGGGTTAACATTTTTGGGTATCGTTATACAAATAACTAAACTTTTCAAAAGAAGAGAAGTACTTATGTATCCAAAAGAATATTGAATGTTGAAGAAAAAGTAGAAAACAATGAACAAAATCTTTGCCCACCATACATAAAAAAGTTTTACAAATTTAAATAAAAACTTTTTTACAAAAAAAAAAAAATAACCGACTTCCAAAAAACACTATAAAGTGAAAAATAACTTTAATTTATGAAGTCGGTGTCTTTGGGTTTGTACTTTAGTTTTTTGCCACCGACTTCCAAAATTAAAGTTATTTTTCACTTTATAGTGTTTTTTGGAAGTCGGTTGTTTTTTTTTTGGTAAAAAAGTTTTTATTTTTCACTTTTTAGTGGGTTAGTTTGTAATTTATCTGAGTTACAATAGCCTAATGTCAACTGCTCATCACCTTTTACAAGATATTGCTTTACCCGATGCAGGGACGTTAATTGTTGAGGAGTACCCCTAATAAGAAATAGGAGAACTGGAGCTGATTGAGAAGTCACCATCAGCTCCATTTCACCATACGCATTGTTACAAGCATACATTGTTTAGCAACCATATTAAAGTAATCGAATGGAAACCCGAGAAATATTTGTCATTGAGTAGTTCCGATGAGCATCTGTGGTCTTCATCATCAGCTCCACTTTACCAAATGATGATTTCCGAGAGCAAATGCTCGAGTTACTTTAAAAAAAGAATTTTCAAATCGGTTCGTAAATGACGGAGCTATGCGCGAACAAAAAACGCAATGCAGAGTAAACGAAAAGATCGTTAATGTAGACAATGTAGATAAATTTTTAGATTTTTGTTGATTTTTCAAAAACCGCTTGTCCGATTTTGATACAATTTTCATGGGACCATTTGGGACCCTTTTTGACCCGAGTGTACATCTCTTAAACAGCTGAATACCATGGCAACTTAATTTGGTCGGGTTATACGCGAAGATTTAGTATGGAAAAGTAATGAAAGCCGATTTCTCTTAAAATAAGTACAACACTTGGGAATCTGAATTTTCGGTCGCTTTAACTTCTTTAGGAGTATTAATTTTTGTATAAATTTGGGAAGAAATCACAGAGTTTTTAATAGAGAAATCTTGTAATGAAAATTTGGCACCGTGACTACCGCCACCCCACCAATGGCATGGTATATCTCGTAAACTACTGGAGTACTAGTGTCGAATTTTGGGTACTAATTTTATCTTGCAGGGTACTAATTTTCTATGTAGGCTTGAGGAAAGCGACAAGCTTCTCTAACTTGGAATCAACATTCAAAATCGTGGTCCTGCTGAACATACAACCATATTAAAGTAATCGAATCGAAACCCGTGAAATATTTGGCATTGAGTAGTTCCGATGAGCATCTGTGGTCTTCATCATCAGCTCCACTTTACCAAATGATGATTTCCGAGAGCAAATGCTCGAGTTACTTTAAAAAAAGAATTTTCAAATCGGTTCGTAAATGACGGAGCTATGCGCGAACAAAAAACGCAATGCAGAGTAAACGAAAAGATCGTTAATGTAGACAATGTAGATAAATTTTTAGATTTTTGTTGATTTTTCAAAAACCGCTTGTCCGATTTTGATAAAATTTTCATGGGACCATTTGGGACCCTTTTTGACCCGAGTGTACATCTCTTAAACAGCTGAATACCATGGCAACCTAATTTGGTCGGGTTATACGCGAAGATTTAGTATGGAAAAGTAATGAAAGCCGATTTCTCTTAAAATAAGTACAACACTTGGGAATCTGAATTTTCGGTCGCTTTAACTTCTTTAGGAGTATTAATTTTTGTATAAATTTGGGAAGAAATCACAGAGTTTTTAATAGAGAAATCTTGTAATGAAAATTTGGCACCGTGACTACCGCCACCCCACCAATGGCATGGTATATCTCGTAAACTACTGGAGTACTAGTGTCGAATTTTGGGTACTAATTTTATCTTGCAGGGTACTAATTTTCTATGTAGGCTTGAGGAAAGCGACAAGCTTCTCTAACTTGGAATCAACATTCAAAATCGTGGTCCTGCTGAACATACAACCATATTAAAGTAATCGAATCGAAACCCGTGAAATATTTGGCATTGAGTAGTTCCGATGGCCATCTGTGGTCTTCATCATCAGCTCCACTATACCAAATGATGATTTCCGAGAGCAAATTTAATGCTCGAGTTACTTTAAAAAAAGAATTTTCAAATCGGTTCGTAAATGACGGAGTTATGCGCGAACAAAAAACGCAATGCAGAGTAAACGAAAAGATCGTTAGGTAATGTAGACAATGTAGATACATTTTTAGATTTTTGTTGATTTTTCAAAAACCGCTTGTCCGATTTTGATAAAATTTTCATGGGACCATTTGGGAAGTATAGGGTATACTTCCCAAATGTTCCCATGAAAATTTCCAACAAAAAAAATATTTTTCAAATCGGTTGGCAAACGACGGAGTAATGCGCGAACAAACATAAAAAAAAAATACAAACATCCGAATTGAGAACCTCCTCCTTTTTAGGGTTCCGTAGCCAAATGGCAAAAACGGAACCCTTATAGATTCGTCATGTCTGTCTGTCTGTCTGTCCGTCTGTCTGTGTCTGTCCGTCCGTATGTCACAGCCACTTTTCTCCGAAACTATAAGAACTATACTGTTGAAACTTGGTAAGTAGATGTATTCTGTGAACCGCATTAAGATTTTCACACAAAAATAGAAAAAAAACACTGAAACTCAAAATTTTTTATTCATCAAACCCATACGTGTGGGGTATCTATGGGTAGGTCTTCAAAAATGATATTGAGGTTTCTAATATCATTTTTTTCTAAACTGAATAGTTTGCACGAGAGAGACTTCCAAAGTGGTAAAATGTGTGTCCCCCCCCCCCTGTAACTTCTAAAATAAGAGAATGATAAAACTAAAAAAAATATATGATGTACATTACCATGAAAACTACCACCGAAAATTGGTTTGAACGAGATCTAGTAAGTAGTTTTTTTTTAATACGTCATAAATCGTAAACCGCAATTTACAGTTTATTCAATCAACTCACATATAAAATTAAAAAAAAAAAATTTAATTTCATAAACATAAACCTTATGCATAAACCGGAATGTTACGGAACCCTCGGTGCGCGAGTCCGATTCGCTCTTGCCCGGTTTTTAGAAGTCGGTTAAAAAATCCGAGCCATCATGTTCCACACAACAATCTCAAAACTTTCCACACACCTTCACAACGAACTTACTAGCACCTCGTGAACCATGAACGAAAAAACACAACAATAGAACAGCACTCTTAAGTTCGCCATCAACACGTCACCCCGCGCCATGCCAAGTGCAGACGACCAAAGAAACACACTTTGCCAGGAATTACGTCCGAACTTAGCGGATAAATGGCGTCCGCAATAAACTCGTGTTGAACAAAATGCTTGGAGCATTGTTTGTGTACCAACTTCGCTTGTTTAAGCCAGTTTAGAGGTGAATAAAGTTATGCAAGTTAGAGAGTTGGCTGAACTGAAAACGAATTGTCGGCGTACCCGGTTAGTCTGGGCACGGCTATATGCGTTTTTGGCTTGGAAAAGGATTTTGGAGTCACTTTCAGACCTCAAGTTGGGTTGTTATAAAGTTGTTTCGTTATTCAAAACGTTTTGGATAGTGCATTTGGCAGTCAAGTTTTAAGGCAAAGCAGATTAGTAAATTAGTTTGCTGCGTTTATTAGCAAGACTGTGATAATAATACATAGTTGCTCTAATTTATAGTATAGCATAGTCATATCTACGAGGTAGCCCAGGGAACATTGCATACAATCAACAACTCGCTTACCTATAGTATCGAATTTGACAGCGGATTATTCGTCAAAACTTTGTCATCAAAAAAACAATCATCATCTAAATAGAAAACAATGATGTTGGAATCTACATTTATTTGATGTAAACAATAACATGTTAAAGTCACGAACCTGAACACATACCGAATCCAACCAGAACCAATAACGTCATCGGATCCGAAATCCGTTATTACACAGCCTGTATTCCTATTTAATCATTCAAATACTCCCGTACATTTGAAAGCAGCCGTATTCAAAATCCATATTCATTTTCCCCGTTTACACAGACGAAGGGGTACAGTTGACGTATTTAATCCAAAGTATTTGAAGCGAGGGGACGCGGAACGTGAAGACCTGTTGCCGTTTTGGGGCGAGTGGAAGAGATGTCAATGGAACCATTTAACCCGCCCCTACTCAATAGTTTGGGGCACTTCCGACTCTTTATGTGATTCATTTGTTTTATATAATCTCCGCAGACGCGATTCTCTGAGGGAACTTTTTAAGGAAATTAACATCATGACGGTGTCTTGTCAATATATCTATGAAAACATCATGTATGTAAGGAAAAATTTACATCTTTTTAGTAAAAGAGGTGATAGACATAATTATAGTACTAGAAATAGGGACCTTTTGGTTCAACCAGGCTTCAGACTGGCTAAAGTAGATTCATCTTTTATGGGGTACTGTTTAAAATGTTATAATAAAATACCTCCCCACATTCTTCAACTGAATGAGACAAAATTCAAGTCTTGTATAAAACGCACACTATGCAGTCAGGCATATTATAAGTTAGGGGATTACATCACTGATAGGAACGCCTGGCTCAATGCTGGTCCTGCTCCACAACCACAACTAATTGATTAACACTTGAAGATACTGTTGGAGCTGTCGAAGATTGTAAGACTATCCTTGCATTGTATAGACTCAGTTTCCTTTGTATTGTATAATTGCATAGCACAGATGTGAGTTCTATGTACCCTATAGCTACCATTTACCGAGTATTAATATGTCTTTCATTGACTTGAATGTGCCCTGGCGGCTGATAGTATGTCATGCTCACTCAATTGTCTCGCTGACGGTGGCGTGTGTGTTGGATCATTTAGCTCCCTTCAAAATGGTTGAGCTGAATGGTGCTGATCTATGCGTCATGTTCGTGAACGGGCGCCGTCAGTTGGGGCTGGTCATCTCTTAGCTGCCTCGGTTTATTTTTAATTATTTTATTTTTGATTGTTGTTTTGTTAAGTACTATTTGTTGTACTCTTGACGCTTTTAACGTTTTACGTCTTTTTTTTATTTATTACATCGTTCTCACATTATATAATTTTAAATTCAAAAGTAATGATGTACTAATATTTTTGTAAAACATAATTTAAAAAGAGTGTCCATGGAGTTTCTTGCCCGTTCTTCTCCATAGGTACCTACGCTTTGGAATGGGCAACTAGCTTCATATTTTCTGACTGACCGACTTCTTGACAATTCAAAAGTGCCTGTTAATGGTTTAATTGAAATAAATGCTTTGACTTTGACTTTGACTTTGAGTTGTTAATTGGCATGCTTTGAAATAGCTGGTGTGAATTGACACTTTTCGTAAATCTGACTTTTAGTTGATTATAATTTTCAAGCAAGCTGTTAACCAACTTTAGTTTAGTTAGGCTCGATGTAGTCTACTGCTTACACAAAGATTACAAGACCTATATACTTTGTCGCCATCTCTTTTAGCCATTGCCTGCTTTTTATGCAGAACCTAAAAATCACACACAAAGCTTTTTCAGAATAACTTCCAATACTAAATTAAAAACTAAACCATATTCAGGTGGCAGCTACTTACGATACCAACTTGCCTCCTTATAATCCCTGCGAGTACATAGTAACGAATCAATCGTTTTTAATATGTTCCCCACAATATCCTTCAACCCTTACCTCTCCTAAGCCGCTATTACTTATACATCAATTCCCTCTGACTAATATAAACCGAAGTTTTCCATTCAGAGAGATAACATATGCAAATCGCTAATATCCAATATGTGAGGAGGGACCTAATCCTTCCTTTGGAAGCCAATACGTTACTATCACGTGGCCACAGCCTACGCAAGTGCGCACAGATCCATTATATGCAACCACAGACTGTGGTATAGTCGGCCTCGTAATTGATTTATCACTTTAAGGTTAAAAAAAAAACACTACAACTTGAAAAATAACAATAATTTATAAAATATACAGAATCAAAATCGGTAACTTTTGTTAAGAAGTTAAGGTTATTTTTCACCTGTAGGTAGGTAGTATTTTTTTAACTTTTTTGTTGTGGTACTTACCCCATACAAGTGAGTATAAATAGTGACAGTAACTTATAATAACATCATCAACATAAACAAAGTGAATTAAATACATATTATTGAAGCTAACTCTAAAAACTACCCAAGCAAAGTTAATAATTTATAATGGCGAGCTTCCAAATGAAAAAAGAAGATAATAACGTAAATCGGCCCGGCAATTACGGAAAAATCAGTGTACATACCTACAGTATAAAGCCTTCTTTTGTGAAGACGGTTAAAAACGACAAGGTCTATTTCCATGTCATCATCGTCATCATCTTCCTGCCCTTCATGTGTGTGTATACGTTCTATGTGACATGGGGTCGGCGCAACACGTTTTCTATGGAACAGATATATTATTTAAGGGGCTTACAGGACCTAAACGCAAAAAACGTAAGTTTTAGAAACAATAAAAGTATATGATCGACTACTAAAACAAAATCAGAAAAATATATGGTATTCTTTAGGATATAAATACTAGTTGTTGAAAAAAACTGGCCAAGTGCGAGTCGGACTCGCACACGAAGGGTTCCATACCACAAGGCAAAAACGCCGAAAAAAACATGTTTGTTGTATGGGAGCCCCCCTTAAATATTTATTTTATTTTAATTTTATTATTTATCATTAAAGTTAAAATACAACTGAGTATTTTGTGAATATTTCAAGTGCCTACCTGTTGCCATTTTTGATATCGAGCAAAAAAGGGCAAAAAAATCGCGTTTGTTGTATGGGAGCCCCCCTTAAATATTTATTTTATTTTTAGTATTTGTTGTTATAGCGGCAACAGAAATACATCATGTGTGAAAATTTCAACTGTCTAGCTATCGCGGTTCTTGAGATACAGCCTGGTGACAGACAGACAGACAGACGGACAGACGGACAGACAGCGAAGTCTTAGTAATAGGGTCCCGTTTTTACCCTTTGGGTACGGAACCCTAAAAACGTCGTATGAACCGCGTGTGCATTGATCATTATGCACTCGGCTTCCTTATCGCGCTCGCCTGCAGCTCGCGCGTATACTACCGCCTCGAGTATAATGTATAATGATCAACATAGCACACATGTATCATAATGTACTATTATTCTTCTAATATTCTTCTGGATAAATGCTGGTTAGATAGTTTTTTGAAAACATAATACAACAAATTTGATACTATAGAACAAAATAATGAATATACCTCTAAAAACTTTATTTTTACAATAAAAATCATACTAATATACACACAATCATTCTGATTTTTTGTCAGATTATTCTGCAAGCTACATACTAAAATACTAGTGTTTTAATTTTTTAGTCCAAACAATAGATTTTTTGTAATTAAATAATTGCTTCATATTTTGCAATAAATTACCAGCGTTGTGTCATCGCGCTTCTCTTTCTTTTCTATGCAGTCCGACAGTGACCGCGCTTTAGGTCATGTAAGCCACATAAACCTTAGAGAGATTCAAATTACTGGGAGTTGTTGTCCAAAGTGATAAACCAATTATGTGATCGACTATACAAAATCATAAACAGTTGGTTTGAAACGCTTGCTTTGTGCATTTCGTATCAATTCGTTAGTGGAGGATGAATATGTATGTTTCAATTTTAGCGAGGCTCGGGCTGTTTCTATGCCTAGAGCTGTATTGTAGAATCACAACATTGAATTATCTATTCAGGCTACAATCTACATTATAATATGCCTGAATATTCAATTTACAGATAGATAATAGTTCTATTAGATAGTTCTATTAGGGGCTAATTTTTCAATCGACCTCTAAGTTTTATTCGTGGAATTAAATTGACGTCTGACAGTTTCTTTATGGAAGAACTGTCAAAAATTCTAAATTATTCCTCCGATAAAGTTATCTGGTGTTTGAAAAATCAGCCCTTACACAGCTAGTTGACATGTGTGTTATTTAAATACAAACAAAATACTTCAATTACAGGTTTCACACACACACACATTTGGTTCATCTGCGTCTGGTTAGACTGGAGAGCGACCCCAACACAGTTGGGAAAAGGCAGGCAGATGATGATGAAGCTGAAAACATACACAAGAAACACTTATATTATGTACACACATTCACAACATAATACATGCTTTACTAAACTAGCCTTGTAAACCAACCCCCAAGACCCTTGCTTAGGCCCTTTACACATTATGCCATGGCTGCTGCGGCGCGCCGCGGCGCCGCTGTATTGGTTGCCCTTTTGGGTTTGTATGAACCCTTGCATATGGTGCTGTAGCGGCGCCGGTTCATACAAATACAACCGTGCCGCTGCCGCTGCGGCATAATGTGTAATCGGCCTTAGTTTGGGGGTCAGCGGCCAAACCAAAAAATTGTGATGTACAAACTGAACTGTGCATATGTAAATTTACTGTCTGTCATTACTTTATCTTTTTGCTAATCAAACTTTTTGTATTTGTTTTTTTTTTATATATTATGTCGGAGACGTCATTGTATGGGAACTGACTTGACAACGAGGCGGAACCAGTGTGACGACAGCGACTATTCGGAACACTAGCGCCATCTGGTGGCGCTTGACAGAGTCTAGCCTGAGTTCATGGGGGGTCGACGCTGGAGGACAGCGC
Organism: Mesoligia furuncula; assembly: GCA_916614155.1. NCBI lineage: Eukaryota > Metazoa > Arthropoda > Insecta > Lepidoptera > Noctuidae > Mesoligia > Mesoligia furuncula. The sequence continues at coordinate 1,332,383 of OU744792.1, forward strand.
GAGAAGAACGATGTGGTGCTCTTGGACATTGGACATCGTACGAACAACATGTGCTAAGAAACTGTCCCGCGTTCCGTATCTGGTTGTGTCGTGTACCTAGAGTGTGTAATTTGCTAGTGTGATTAAATTGTTCGTGAAATTATAATCTGATTTGAACTGCAAACCGTTTTTCTATTGCGCATTATCCAACACATAACCCACTGTAGCCCACACTAGTTTACATATGGCTGATAATAACGAGACACACTATACTTTCCCCGTCATATATAATAAAAAAATAAGAAAAGGGAAGAGCTCAGCATTTGGACATCAAAAAGTTCGTCCGCATCGCTGCCAATGGGATAAGTGCCCAAAAGGCTGGCGGCATTGCCACGATGGATGGCGATGCTGATTCTTTGAGCTAAAAATACCTTCTGATCACGTGAAGATTCGACCAACCACTGGGCGATGTCTCGAAATACTCGATGAGCATTCGGCCTGCAAGGCACTATTAATTCTAGGGCCACGAGTTGACTATGAATGTTTTTGTTAAGAACTTTATAAAGTGTTCAGAGGATATTTGCTGAGACAAAAAATTTAACAACGACATGCCTGTTCATCACGACCTTATTTCCTATCCATTTCCATAACCAAATTTAGGAGCACAACTACCGGGACAGCATGGTTTGTTAGGAACTACAAACTAATAAATACCCAAGTCGGGCAGTCCATAAACGTAACAACGGAGTCAGAGAGCTCTCAACTAACCAGTAAACTAGATTTCAACTTTAATTACTTTCTAACTGATTACTGTTTCTCATTACTGCGACTCCTCGATGTCTTATTTAGTTTTAAATTAAGATTTTCATTAAGAATACTAACTTTATGGACGGACTCCGAAGGCAGGTAGTTTTGTGTTTGCTGAAGTTTGTTTCATCAGACTTGATGTTGTAGAATTTTTGCTGAGAAGTTTTGAAAAAGTGCAGCGAAGTAGAATTCTAAAGAGAAATAATGGTAGTAGTGAAGGCGGTTCTGTAGGTAAACGACTAAACTTAATTAAAAATGTTGCTAAACTTTCTCTTACAGACTAACGACTAACATCAAATAAATGATAGTTATATTTTGTTAGAACTTACTAAAGATATAAAAGTGCGACAGTACTAGCTGAATTCCATATTATATTAAGGTTCCAATATATAATTATTTAGATGCGTATGAACTCGATGCTGTGCAGGAAGCCACTTTTATCATCTCGTATACAAAGTCCCTTATCAAATCAGTAAATCAAATCACACAAAAATTATCTTACTCCTAACCTAAACAAACAACAATTTTTTCAGTATTGTTATAATAAGCTCTTTTTATTCTGAACATGTTTGCGTTGCGGTATTTTTTTCAGTGGTTCACAGAATGTCTCTCAGTTCGGAGTGCCTTTTGGTAAAGGCCTCCTATGTGCGTCACAAATTTGGAACCCATGCTATGGCAAATACATTGATCGTATTGAGAATATACAAAAAAGATTTATTCGGTTTCTATGTTTTCGGCTACGAATACCATACCATTCTGATGATGAATTTCACTTAACATCATAGTACTGACTTTTTTTAATGTGCATAGTACATTTTCTGTTTTTACCCGTGAGAACCTGTAATTGGCTTTTTGTCTCATATATGTGTTTATTATGCTTTGTGTTATATGTGTTTATTATGCTTCTGTTACTGTTGGTTCTCCTATAAATAAATAAATAACAACTTCCACTGAATTCTATCTCTCGCAACTCTTCTCCAATTAGAACTATAGCTCATCTTCCAATCTTTTATATTGCCTTCATCTGTTCCTTTTGACATCTTTCGGGTACCATTCTGTTACAACTTTACTCCTTTAATACATCCTGATTCATCACTCGATGTAATGCGTTGTGAACAGCGCGGCTCACGCCCGTAGAGACCTCCGTACCGCACGTGACTGCAATAGAACTGGTCTTTACTAGATAAAATGGTAAGATATCGAATAGGATAGGGTTACAGGCACATGAAACTCTTTAACTTTGTGTCCACATGGCAAATGCAGTGATATCTAGAGCACGTTCGTAATGGATGCGACATACCTAAAGGGCAATTGTATTGGGACGTCGTAACCTATTAAGATAAGTTGAGTTATCATTATTAGAAATTTTTATCCAGTATCCACATCTATGGAGTTTCTTGTCCGTTCTCGACAGAGATTTGTTAATAATTATGGGCTAGCAGAGTGAAACAATAGCGCAGTAGTGAATTATTTATTATAATATGATAAAACTCGGTGGAGAAAATGGTTCTTCTTGATAAGTGGAAAACGCAATAGACAATCGTAGACTTTACTGTACGACTTGACATTTTACCATAGACATTACTTATTTCTTTTTAGTTTATTGGCTAGCTACTCTACACTTCACACGCCCCCTCAATAAAATAAAAATAAATTACACCAACATTTTCTAAACAAAAACAAATGCGCCCCCTTAATAGTAAACTGCTATTATCAATGCAAAAAAAAAGTCTCTAATTAAGCACATTTAAAATTCACTTACATTAAACACAAAAGATATCTAAACCCATTAAATTTGGTCACTGGTAGAGATTTTGTAAAGAAATCAGCTAACTGACAGTCCGTTTTAACAAATTTCAATATTACAATGTTACTGTCAATTTTCTCCTTAATAAAATTAAATTTGATATCAACATGTTTAACTCTTTTATTATTTTCTGGATTATTTCCAATATTTATGGCTGCCTGATTATCTACAAAAATAGTGATAGGACAAACTGAAATCTCAAAATCTTTTATAAGATTTTTAAGCCAACAGGCTTCGACAACTGCAGAACTCAGAGCTATAAGTTCTGCTTCAGAAGAAGACAAACTGACAGTATGTTGCTTCTTAGATGACCATACAATGGGACAATTAAATAATTTAAACACATAACCTGATGTTGACTTTCTGTCATTATTATCGCTACCCCAGTCGGAATCTACATAACCAAGCAAATCTGTACTTTCATTACTATTGAAAGTCAACTTCAAGTCAAGTGTAGCATTTACATATCTGAGCACTCTTTTTAATGCTTTTAGTAATGTTTCATCTGCACAATTTTGAAAACGACTCAAATATGCCACACTAGGACATAAATCAGGTCTAGTACACAAAACTGCATACATTAACGATCCAAGAATTTGTCTACATTTATTTTCCAATTTGGGATCTGATTTATTTGACTGAACAATTTGGAATTTGAATTCCATTGGAGTTGACATAGGTTTTGAATCAATCATATTAAACTTCTCTAGTATCTTTTTCAAATAATGTTTTTGCGACATTTCAATAATACCATTTTGCAAATCTTGCTTAACATGAATACCCAAATAATTAGTTACATGACCTAGATCTTTCATACAGAAAATACTACTCAAATAAAGTTTTAAATTGTGTACTTCTTTTTCATTTGACCCCATAATTAATATGTCATCAACAAACAATAACAAGTAAATTTTACATTCAGAATTTGCTTTACAATAAAGACAAAAATCATTATCAGATCTAATAAACCCTTTCTTAACAATTACCTTATCAAACTTTAAGTTCCAATACTTTGGTGATTTCTTTAGTCCGTAGATACTTTTATTTAATTTAACAACTCTTTCATTATCATCACATCCAGGTGGTAGTCTCATAAACACCTCTTCCTGTATATCTCCATATAGGAAAGCACTTCGTACATCCATGTGATGAACTGGTAGTTTTTCTTTACTAGCCAAAGCCATTAAGACCCTGAAAGTCGCAATTTTAGCTACTGGTGCGTACACATCATAGGCTTCAAAAATATCCTCTTGTTGAAAACCTCGGGCAACAAGACGTGCCTTGTACTGGGTTATGTTTCCTTCACTATCCTGTTTTACTTTATAAACCCATTTACTTTCTATTACCTTTTTGTCTTTAGGTACTTCAATTTTACTTTTCCAAGTATTATTTTCTTTTAGAACTTCAAATTCCGTCTTCATGGCTTCTTTCCACTTATCACTATCCTCTCTATTGATGGCTTCATCATATGTTTTAGGCTCATTTAATATGCATATAAAGCTAGTTTCTGTGTCATAATCTTGTAACCATATTGGTTTTCTTGTTACTCTCTTTTCTGGTAACTCTTTCTTCTCTTCTTTTTCTAGTTTTTCATTTTCATCTGTACCACTAGAAATATCGGTATAATACTCTTCTTCTTCATCATTAATATTTTCTTTTATTTCTTCTTTCTCTTCAAAAGTGTCATTTAATATTTCGCTGAACATTTCTTCCTTTTGAGGTGACTCAAAAATAACATCTCTTTTTATGTCGATAGTGGCTGAATCAGGAAAATAAACTTTAAAGCCTTTCACATTTTCATCATAGCCCACGAAACGGCCCTTTTTGCTTTTCGAGTCCCACTTTTTTCTTAGATTTTTTGGTACATGCACATACACATTTTGCCCAAACACTTTTAACTTATCCAAATTTGTATAGGCCTTTTTAAACAATAATTCAAAGGGAGACTTGCCTTTCTCATGACTGTGCCCGGTTCTGTTAAGAATATAAACAGCAGTGTTGACTGCTTCGGCCCACAGTTCTTTGGGTAGTCTTGCACTTATCATCATGGCTCTTGCCGCCTCCACCACTGTCCTATTGTCCCTTTCAATTTTACCATTTTGTTCCGGGGTGTATGCTGTTGATGTCTGGTGCCTTATACCATTTTCCTTAAATAATTCTTTAACTGTTGCATTGATAAATTCACTTCCATTATCGGTTCTTACAACTTTTACTTTCTCATCGGTATCTTGTTCAGATAAATTTATAAACTCTTTAATCTTCTCAGGAACGTCACTTTTATGTTTTAAGAAATATACATATCTGTAGGTAGAATAATCATCCCTCATCAATAAAAAATATTTAGAGCCCCCTAAGGACTCTACCTCCATAGGGCCACAGACATCCATATGTATTAGCTCACATGGCCTCTTTGATACAGTAGTACTTCTATTAAATGGTAATCTGTGCATCTTACCCTCAACGCAAGCACTGCATATTTCAGCATCATTCTTAAATTTGATACCATTTTTATTCAAAAACTGTTTCACATACTCGTAGTTTTGATGCCCTAAGCGCTCATGCCATATTTTTAGGCTATCTTGTGATACTGTTACAGCAGCAATATGTTTACATTCATAATCAAAGCACATAACATATAATTTCTTCTCCCTGTATCCCATGGCCACAACATTACCTTCCTTATTTTTTATTTCACAAAAGTCCTTTTCAAATTCCATTTTAAAGTCCCTGTCTATGACACTTCTCACAGAGAAAAGATTAACTGTTAGTCGAGGAACATACAGTACATTATGCAGGGTAGTATTGATCCATTCCTCTCCATCAAAAGCTTTGAGAGTCACTTTTCCTTTACCAGTAACTTTTAGTTCCCTGCCATCACCAATTATTACCGATTGGTGCGATTCATACTCTTCAAACTCATTAAATAGATTTCTTAAGAAACACATGTGTTCACTGGCACCGGTGTCTACCAACCAGCCTTGAGTATTTTCCTTGCTTTTCATAATTGTTGAAAATGCATTGCTCCTTTTGTTTGACTCATTTTTACCAACATCACTGCTTTTCTCTTTATTTAGCCGCAGTCTGCAAACTTTAATTGAATGACCATACTTTTTACAATAAAAACATTGCAACTTTGCGCGACAATCTTTTTTATAATGGCCCATCTTGCTACAACCAAAACACTTTATCTCACTCAACTTATTTGTGGCTGTTGCCAACGCTACACACTCTGTTTCAGCCTTTATTTCACTATTTGTTACAGTAGACATATTACGCTCTTCCTCAATTAACAATCTCGCCATCAGTTCTCCTATAGTTTGATTTATTGTAGGGACCGATTCCCATGCAGCAATAAAGTGGCGATATTTGTCTGGCAATGACATAAGTACTTTAGTAATAATCATTTTGTCGGATATATCATCGCCTAATTGTCGTATATTTGCTCTTATCTCTTCTATCTTTGAGAAAAATAGTGAAATATCGGTATCGCACTTCAGTGAATAAAACTTTTGTTGTTCGAGATGTAAAGATGTAGATGACTTCTTCTCATAGATACTAGTTAACTTATTCCACATCTCAGCAGACGTAGTAGCAGTTAGCAAGTGCGTCATAATATTTTGATCAATATGGAAAACAATCCAACCTTGCGCCTTGCTATCCTTATTAACCCACTCTTGGTACTCCGCCGGTTTGTCTTTACCGGGTTTAGGTATGGAACCATCCACGACCTCAAATAGGCCTTTCGCCTGTAGAATAACTCTCATCTGGAATTTCCAGGTACACCATGTCGCACTTCCATTCAATTTGACTCCAGATATAGATTGCGGATGCGACAATTCCATTTTCTTCCACTCTTACGACCGGCGAACTCAACAAGCAAAAAAATGGCGTCTCGAACTCTCGAAATCTCGACAAGCCAACACTGCCAACGAATATCTCTCATAGATAGATTTATTCTCGCCGTAATTTATGCACTCGCGTACTCTGGGCCCATAACCTGTTAATAATTATGGGCTAGCAGAGTGAAACAATAGCGCAGTAGTGAATTATTTATTATAATATGATAAAACTCGGTGGAGAAAATGGTTCTTCTTGATAAGTGGAAAACGCAATAGACAATCGTAGACTTTACTGTACGACTTGACATTTTACCATAGACATTACTTATTTCTTTTTAGTTTATTGGCTAGCTACTCTACACTTCACAAGATTGCGTTTTGGAATGGGCAAATAGCTTCATCTTTCTGACTAGCTGACCGACTCTTTGAGAATTCAAAAGCGCTTGTAAATGGTTTAATTGAAATGAATTCTTTGAGTTTGAGATTATGTGCATCAATCCAGTTGCCAGGCTGTGTTGATAAAGGCAGTATTTTCTCATTTTCATTGCGTGGACAAGTCTGAATAGGATCACATTTACAGACACAGGCGCTCTGACCAAGATTCCTGCATCATAAACACTGAAATCGATTTATTGAGAAACTCAGTTGTAGGTATAGCTGCATAATGTAACTAATGCTTGAAATCAAAATTACACAATACGATCTCGTAATCTAAATAGAACAATCAAACGGCTCATAAAAGCTCCGTAAAATATAGAAACAGCGATGTTAATTTGGTCCATTTACCAATTATACAGTCAACTTAAAGTCTCATTAAAATGAGCACAATAATAGAGTGGATTCGCATAAATTTTATGAAATGCATAAATTTTAATGTTCGCATAATAATGACACTGCAATGCGCCTGAATTTTCGGAGCTATTTCTTTAAACCCTCTAACATGGAGTGTTCATAACCCTTTTTTAGCAACTTACAGTGTTATAAGCATACCTTTTTAACGTGATATTCGTTTATAACTTGTATCCTTACACATTTGTACCTCACTAATATCTTGCTTGCTACGAATTGGTGGCTTAAGATCAAAAATGTATGATGGTGGTGTGTAGTGTGTAAGTCCCTAAGTCTGTGGCACCCCGGACATTGGACCAATTTGCACCTTGCAGTTAGACCTTGATTTGCTGTGTGAATTCGAGCGACAAGAAGAAGAAAGTCGGTTTGCAATACTTTAAATGTCTCTCATTGGTGGTTTCATTTTAAAACGCTAAGAGAAATATTTAACACCATCAAAGTTCTCAAGGATTATGTAACATCCTGTTCCCAACATCCAGATAAGATAAGATCGAAATGCCCTAACTTTTGTACCCAATCAAGTTTTATTATGATCTAAGTCTACTGTAACAAAGAACAGACCTAAACTTCAAAGTTTCAGACAAAACTGTTCAGTTATACTGAACTTGGATCTTAAATTATTTCTTTTTGGAAAATATCTTTGAACTTTGTTAAAATAATAAGAGTCGACGTTGAGTTATTGTAACATTTTGAAGATAAGCAATAATAGATTTGTTATTATTTACCGATTAGTTGAGTAAACTAAGGCTTAAGACTTTTGAGAAACTATTACTAACGGATGGCTAAACTAACTTTCAATTTGTTATTAATTGTGAGACGTTCGTTCAATAAATCTAATCTTGTAAGACGGTCAGAGACTCCGATATGATAAGAAAAAGATGATTCTGATTGACTTGAAGTATTTTTCTTCGCTTTCTTATAAAACCAGAAACATATAAAACACTAGGTATACAGGGTTATTGGTAAAACATTAACAACCTCTTAAGAGTTCATTGTACTCATCATTATGAACAACTTTTACAATGGGTATTGGGTAATTACTTTACTGAATTCAGGAAAAAAAATCAGCTGTTTGCTATATTTATGTTCGTATAACTCGTCAAAATGTAGGGAAAAGCTGATTTTTTTTTTCGCGATTTCAGGTTTGGTCCCATAGTAAAAGTTGTTCATATTGATGAGTACAATGACCTCTTAAGAGGTTGTTAATGTTTTACCAATAACCCTGTATAGCTGACGTTGTTCTGACCAAACCATAGTTCTTACAAAAATCCCATAGAAAAAAAATGCGTTAAGTTATTCCCAAATTTGAATTTTTTCCAAAAAACTTTTCCAATTTCTATTTCAATAAAAACCTGATTCAGACTATTACGAACATTTTAAAACAAAATATAGCCAAATCGGTCCAGCCGTTCTCAAGTGATGCACCTACCAACGAACAGCATTTTATTTTTATTTATAACTAGCTTCTGCCCGTGACTTCGTCCGCGTGGAATTTTTGGTCCCCGACCCGACCCATCGCATCGCGTCGCCTACCTGCGCTAATAATTAGTTTTCGCTTAGCGTTTTTTCTGACTTTTTTTTCTTTCCGCTCTAAAGAGTCGTAGCGTGAACATAAAAATAAACTAAGTATAGCCTTTTTTATCGACACCAATTTATCCTTTTTCAGCTTTATTATTAGTAATATAGATTACCTCAACTCAATTAGGTACTCAACTTGAGATAGTGTAGGAACAATCGCACAACAGAATTACGAAGAGGGAAGTACCAAACAACCGATAAATTCAATAGAAAGACATCCAACTGTTTTGTCAATATATCACCCAATTACCGACAACGACGACAGTTTTGGAATAATAAAGCGGGAGCTTCATCAATTTGCGGAAAATCTAAACACCGCGATTCAGAAGAATGACGTATTTGCACAACGCCATCTATGGGGAAATGGATAAAATGTCTGCACAAAGCAGAAGGGCGATATTATATGGTATGATAGAGCGGTATGAATGAAAGTTGTATTCGTGAATGTTAATTTTATATTATCTCCGAAACTATAAATAACCAATAAAATTGACATACTGTAAAGGGCAAATCTTATCTCCATGATGTCCATATATATGACCATAAAATAATTTATTATGATAGGGATTAAAATTATATTTAAAACAATATACAGGGTGTTTGGTGCATCGTTTGCCAAATGGAATTGGCCGAAAGGAGAGGTCATTTGCTATCTCTTAAGGCCCAGTAACTCATTCCTTGTTTCACTGTTTTTTTTTAAATGACTTTTTAACTTTTATTTGGAGAAATACAAGAACTCTGCATTTAAGCTTATTTTTTTTTAAAGTTATTAGTATAGCCTTCAAATTTTATTTTAATTCTTATGTTTACTCTTGTATGGTTCTATGAAATTAAAAATTTACTTGCTAATAACATCTAGTTCCTTTTTAATAACTCCCAAAGTTTTTGAAAAAAGGAAAAATACACTTAACACTCAACTTTAAATTGCTGTAAAAAAAAACTAAAAACGATCGGGATCTTCGAATTCTTTTATAAGGTTCTCTAGTTTGTCCCCTTTCCAACGGTGTGCAATATACAAAAAAAAATGTTTCATAACTTCAGTAATTCGCTAAATGTGTAATCGAGACACATCAGGCTGATATTCGATATTACGGTAAGAACACTAGTTTTCACATAAATAACATTCTTTGAGTAGGTGGATAGTGTTATCTCACTCTTATGCAGTCTCTTATCTATTTCTAGGGTTCTAACTTTCCTCGAACTTGAAATAAAAAATAAACTTTTATTTAATAAGTAAGTACTTAATTATAAATTTTGTTCAAATTTATAATTTATAACTGTTGCGTACACACGCGCGACATCTTCTTATTACACTCGGACGTGGATGATCAGAACTTTTTAAAAAGAATTTCTACAAACAGACTTACCCTAATTATTAGATCAGCTACCAATTTTCAGTGAAGACCTGTCTTTTGTTGTTCATCAAAACGATTATCCCGCTCACTGGAGATTAACCGCCAGGGAGTACAACATCCAAATGTTGCATTCCCAGAATCTTGGATTGGGAGGGATGGCCCTATTCCTTGGCCTCCGTTCCCCAGACCTGACTCCGTTAGATTTTTACATCTGGGGATGGCCCAAAGAACTTGTTTACTCCACGGAAGTTGAGACTAGGGATGATTTAATCCAACGCATTGAGGCGGCTTTCGTCACTATCAAAGCAGAAATACGTTTACACACCACTACAGTCGAGATATGACGAAGATGTCGCGCGTGTGTACGTAGGTAATAGTGGAGGACAATTTGAACAAAATTTATAATTAGGTACCTATTAAATAAAAGTTTATTTTTTATTTCAAGTTCGAGGAAAGTTAGAACCCTAGAAAGAGATAAAAGACTGCGTAAGAGTGAGATAACACTATCCACCTACTTAAAGTATGTTATTTATGTGAAAACTAGTGTTCTTACCGTAATATCGAATATCAGCCTGATGTGTCTCGATTACACATTTAGCGAATTACTGAAGTTATTAAACATTTTTTTGGTATATTGCACACCGTTGGAAAGGGGACAAACTAGAGAACCTTATAAAATAATTCGAAGATCCCAATCGCTTTTAGTTTTTTTTTTACAGCAATTTAAAGTTAAGTGTTAAGTGTATTTTTCCTTTTTTCAAAAACTTTGGGAGTTATTAAAAAGGAACTAGATGTTATTAGCAAGTAAATTTTTAATTTCATAGAACCATACAAGAGTAAACATAAGAATTAAAATAAAATTTGAAGGCTATACTAATAACTTTAAAAAAAATTAAGCTTAAATGCAGAGTTTTTGTATTTCTCCAAATAAAAGTTAAAAAGTCATTTTAAAAAAAACAGTGAAACTAGGAATGAGTTACTGGGCCTTAAGAGATAGCAAATGACCTCTCCTTTCGGCCAATTCCATTTGGCAAACGATGCACCAAACACCCTGTATAATATATATTGTTGACTATGTCGATAAAATACTTTTTTTTAACATAAAAGTCAATGTCGTGCGATGGTCGAGTGCATATTCCGAGCCGTACAGGTTGGAATGTGGGGTGAGGCAGGGGGCGCTAACTTCGCCCAAACTTTTCAACATGTACACCGACGCGCTGATAAAGGAGCTCAGCAGAACCCGTGTCGGCTGCCATATTGATGATGTATGTCTCAATAATATCAGTTACGCGGACGACATGGTGCTGCTGAGTGCTTCTGTATATGGCCTTTCAAAACTTTTGGGCATCGGTGAAAACTACACTCACGGCCATGGGTTGATTTATATTGTCAGTAAAAGTGAATGCAGGGTCTTTCAGAGGAAAATGTCCGACAACAATACCTGCCATAAAATTATGTGGAACACTGAAGAGGGTAAAACATTTTAAATATCTTATGTGTTTTTATTTTATTTTTATAATTTTGCTTTTTTTTTGTGCCTGTGATTCTGTGTTGGTTGAAATAAACGATTTTTAACCGACTTCTAAAAAAGGAGGAGGTTCTCAATTCGGATGTTTGTATTTTTTTTATGTTTGTTCGCGCATAACTCCGTCGCTTGCCAACCGATTTGAAAAATTCTTTTTTTGTTGGAAAGGGAATGCTTTCCAAATGGTCCCATGAAAATTTTATCGAAATCGGACAAGCGGTTTTTGAAAAATCAACAAAAACCTAAAAATTTATCTACATTAACGATTTACGAACCGATTTGGAAAATACTTTTTTGAGGATTTGCTCTCGGAAATCATCATTTGGTAAAGTGGAGCTGATGATAAAGACCACAGATGGCTATCGGAACTACTCAATGACAAATATTTCACGGGTTGCAATTCGATTACTTTAATGTGGTTGCTAAGGAATTTATGCTCGTCAATGCATATGGTGAAATGGAGCTGATAGTGACTTCTCAAACAGCTCCAGTTCTCCTGGCTCTTATTAGGGGAACTCCTCAACAATTAACGTCCTTGCATCGGGTAAAGCAATATTTTGTAAAAGGTGATGAGCAGTTGACATTAGGCTATTGTAACTTAGATAAATTACAAACTGACCCACTAAAAAGTGAAAAATAAAAACTTTTTTACAAAAAATAAAACAACCGACTTCCGAAAAACACTATAAAGTGAAAAATAACTTTAATTTCGGAAGTCGGTGGCAAAAAACTAAAAAACAAATCCAAAGACACCGACTTCCGAAATTAAAGTTATTTTTCACTTTATAGTGTTTTTCGGAAGTCGGTTGTTTTTTTTTTTTGTAAAAAAGTTTTTATATTTATCATATAAGAGATATTAAAAGATAAAATATAAAAGAAAGAAATATGGTGTCGCGGATCTTTTGACCTTTTTTTGTAGAATTATTTAAAGCGGACCTGGGCCTCAAGTCTGCTATTACAATAGTGTCAGAATGGTCTATCATTGATTTCATAATTGTTGATTTTGACAAGTTTGGTAATCTACTAAAATAATGGCGTCATTATGACTTTCCAATGGTTAATCACTGACAGTCCACTGAAAGAAATGGCATAGAATGGTAATCTCGTACTTAATGAAAAATGAATTACTGTCATAAGCGGTAATCTGCTAAAATTTTGACAGTTGCTTTGATCAGTGACCTACCATTAGAACGTCATTGTGCAGTCATTGCTTTTAATTCATTACGAGTATCGTTTATGTTCTGTGCCATTGACCGACCAATGATCAACCACTATGAATTTAGCAGATTACGAACTTTTAACAAAATGATAATGGGATGGTGGTGGAATCGTGTTGGAATGACGAATTTATAAAAATAGCAGACTTGGGCCCCAGATGGCCATAAATTGTTTTTAACTATATACAACTTTTAGGCAGCGCATGCAAATAATTCAGTTTTAAGAGGTATTTCTTTCTGATTTGCTAGACAAAAGTTGTGATAGCTAGGCTAAAATGCAAATATAATTTACAGCACTCAGGAATAAAGAAGCTTGCTACCAAAGAAAAAAAAATATTGGATCATTAGCTCCGGAGATTACCCTCTACATACATATAAACAAATATATAATATTAGTATACACAACAGAGTTAACTAAAGCCCTACTAAAATACAAGTCCAGAATTTATTCCCTCACTTTTGTGCAAGTGATAAAACAAAAAAGAAACTAGCGTCACGTCTCCGAGTGTTCTCTTTTAATCTCGTAAGTGGTTCATCTCGGTGATAGTTTCATTTGAATTGAGCTGCAGCTCGGCAGCTCTGCAGCTCTGCAGCTTCGAACTTGCGCTGCTATCAACTTGTTGACAATCCTCTCCCATTAATGTTATTAGGTAGGACAGACGACTGTCTTGGATTTGTTTTAGTTATAAAGTTGGAGTTGCTTGAAGACTGTTTTTGTAATAGAGTTTTGCATCACGGCGAGGTATTATTTTTAGGGTTCCGTAGTCAACTAGGAACCCTTATAGTTTCGCCATGTCTGTCTGTCCGTCCGTCAGTCCGTCCTCGCTTAATCTCTGTGACCGTTAGCACTAGAAAGCTGAAATTTGGTACCAATATGTATATCAATCACGCCGACAAAGTGATAAAATAAAATTTTGGAAAATATTTTTTTTAGGGTAGCTCCCCTACATGTGAAGTGGGGATGAATATTATTTTCGTCGTCTACCCCATCGTGTAGGGTATCGTTGAATAGGTCTTCTAAAATGACTTGGGGGTTGCTCAAAATATTTTTCGATTTAATGCTCCATTTACGAAATATTAAACTTTAAAGTGCAATTTTTTGTTCCAGTAGAGCGTCCCCCCCCCCCCCCCTCTAAAACCTAAACTGCTGGCTTGAAAAATTCAGGATGATAGTGCATTTCATGAGCTTTAAAGGAAAATTATAGCGATTAAGATAACTTTAGCAGTTTAGCAGTAATAGTCGTTGAATTTTTTCGTCGTTGAGTTTTGGATAATTTTGTACCAAATACAAAATCCTTAGCATTAAGCCTTTAAAGTGACTAAGATGAAGTAGAATAGAATAGAATAGAATAGAATAGAATACTCTTTATTATGTACACCATATAAATTACAGACATATAAATCTAGAAACTGTACAAAGGGTGACACAATGGGCGGTCTTATCGCTAAAAGCGATCTTTTAAAGACAACCTTTGGATGGCCTTTGGAGTACCTAGTTGCTTGTTTGTAACGGGTAAAGACTTGCATTGAAAAGCAAAATATGTAATTTTTTTTTTTTTACCTATTTAGAATAAAGAGAGACAGAATCGTACTACATTGTGATAACGGGCTACTACGGAACCCTACACTGTGCGTGGCCCGACACGCACTTGGCCGGTTTTTTATATGGAATTTTACTCGTTTGCATCATATTGGCTAATGGTAGAAGATCAGTCTATGGAGCATGCTTGCTTACAATAAGATACCTACCCAGTTAAGAAACCTACCCAGTGAGAGGAAAACTTAACTTACTCCTAGAATTAATTTATCTAAGCTATGTCTACAGGAAATCAATTCTAGGAAGGTTCGTAATGGGAACTCAACAATTTAAAAATAAAAAAAAATCAATCGGCTTATAATGTTCCCACTGCTGGGACACAGGCCTCCTCTCTATGAGAGGGAGTGGGCCGTAATCCACCACGCGGGCCCAGTGCGGGTTGGTAGATGTCCCATGTCTTCGAATTTTTGGTTCTAGGACATGCCGGTTTCATTTTACTAAATTGTGGCAACTGTGGCGTTTCACATGTACGGTCACCTGCAAAAGTGCATGGATACCCTAATGGCTATTTTCCTGTGAACGTTTGAGTTCAAGTTTTCTAAAATAAACTAGATGGCGTTGGTTTCTTCACAACTGTAACTAATTTACGAAACGTAAGTAAGCCGTTGGGAAGAAACGTATTGAGAAAGGAGTTACACAGCTAATATATTTATCTAACTATTACATTACATTTGCTAGCATATGAAAAAAAAATTCTCGCTCCACACGATTATATTTCTGAACTATCCAAGCACTTTTGCAGCCCTACTGTACACATATCGAAACCATAGCTAGTCATTCTTTGAGCTGGGTTAGACTTTATCTACAATGCTTTGTAACAAATCACCATCATATTTATCCATTGTAACCTCAAAATATATCCCGAAAACATTCTACACATCCGAACTGCAATATTTCCGACATAAAAATCAAAAGCATCCTCCAAGATGGAAGATTGCGGCATGCGCCATAACTCGATAGCTGACAAATAGAACTATTTTCGTGCTCGTCGGTTTGCACTCGTACCGGTACGAGCACGAAATAGACGGCACCTGGCCACGAGTTTGTGGCAAATATTGTGCTATAGAGTTAGAATAGTTTGCGTTATGAGCTCTTTTTTAAAAGGGTTGGTTATTTTATTAGACTTTCGGGCTGGTTGTTTTTGTGACCTTTCGAAAGGTTACGAAATAAGTTGCACACAGTGGCCAGTGTTAAAAATACTTCTCTAAAGCTAGACGATGAATAAACTTCTACTGGGAGTTTTTTTACTGGCAAGACAAGTTTTTAACCTCTCTACTGCCGAGAAAAACATAAAAATGTAAACTATAAAGATTAGAAACAGATTATTAATATACGCTGATATTTTTAATGTTCCTATGCTAAAAATGAAAGAGCTCTATTTTGTTCAATATTCCTTTATATCGTTATCAAGTTCTTTTTATTTTAACCGTAAAACGCCTTTATTTTCTGAAGAGGGTCTAGTATATTTTTCGCACTCTCTGAGGGCCGATATCTTATCTAACGCTGTGGAGACTGTAAAATGTCTTCAAAGCTTATAAAATAACCGTATTTTTTGGTCTTACGAAAACTTTTATTACACATTTTTAGGGCAATTGTTTCTCGTAAGTTCATTAAAAAAGATACCTAGTAATAGTACTTATATGCAAATCATTATAATGAAGACTTCTCTTTACTGTCTTCTTTAGGATAACACAGTATTTTTTTAAACTCGCTAATGGTTTCTTCTGACATAGAAAAAGCAATGAGGTTTAGGCAATATCATTGCTCACTGCGTGTTGGCGACTAAGCTGAACTCAGAAACTGCCTCGAAATAGTCACGAGACATCTTGTACTTTACCTACCAAGTTAACAATTAAGTTAAAAAACGAGTCCTTTGGGGATTCAAAACAAATGTCCTGAGTTGAGAATAAAATGAAAATCTACTGATGAACTACGAGTAACTCCGCGGTGAGTTATTCCGTTCTTATCCCCTGAACCCCCCTCCACATCATGAGACATCGTAGAACATCGTAGGGCCTCATACTCAGCAGTAGCACTTGCGACCATGGCTGTGGTTCCCAAGTCAGGCAAAGTATTGTTAGGTTCCATCAGGAAATTTCTCGTTAGCAGCCCGGAGTCTGGATTTATGCCCGGTTGGCGGCAACAGGCCCGACCCCTATTGAATGGGACTTAAAGATAAAGCGGGCGAAATACGGGTGTACTATAGGTGTACCTATAGATAGAGGTGTGCCTGAGCTTTCGGGGATTACAGGCTATGCTACGTTATCTGTTATGTTATGAAAATAATAAATTGATTTTAAGATAAAATGAAAACGTTTAATTAAAAGTTCATTGACACATTTTGCAGAATGTAACATGCTAAAGTATTAACCAAACAGAAGCTTCAACACTCAACACAGCATTTAATCGCGGTGACGTGTCCCTCAATAATTTACGACACGTTCATGTACTCCAGTGGCCATGTTTTATTCAGAGGGCAGGCTGCCTAGACGCACAGACGGGCTAAAGTGATTGAGTTTCTTCATTCTTTACTGATCATTGCGTTGTTGTGTTGTATGTGGCCAAACATTCGCACAAAAGAAGAACTATGTTATGTCATTTTTAATTCTTACCTGATACATTTTATTTAAAGTATAAGTCACTTTTGTTTTCATAAAACTACATCCTTTAAAATAAGCCGTGGCAGCTAAGAGATGTCCAGTCGTCGATGACGTCGACGTCGACGACGGTCGTGATGGGATTTATTATTTGACAGTTGCACATTTACGATTGTAACATAAAGTGTTTAATAACTTAACATTTGACACACCTGATTTCCTCGAGGAGTTAGCATTTTGTACCTAGCTTGTTTTTTTAATATTGCTACACCAGCAATGGTAGTATATGTGAAACAATGTTAAATGTAAGATCTCAATGTACCATATCCTGAGAAATAAATAAATACTTATAAAATACGTATCACAGATATAGATATACCTAGGTAACGCAAGTATCACGAACTGTATGAAAACCAAGCGTGCCATATTTTTGACTACCTTCTATGACGTCACAAGCTCGCGCTCTCGCTCACACTTACCCAGCCAGCAGTACAAAGGACTGAGCGCGAAAGGGGCGGCTTACGATTTGTAATCATAAGTTGGTGCAATTTTTGGCACGCGAAGTAGTTACTCTTGCGTTATCTAGGTATATCTATATCTGTGATACGTATGCTTCGCCAGTTTTTTTAAGTGCCATGTATTATGGGCCTATTGTAGTGAGAAATTACTGATCGAAAAACCCAATAACTATGTTTATAATGTTACGGAAATATCGTTAACATTTTTTAGATAAGGTTTAAAACACACATCTTTCGCTTGTTATATATTGTGTAAGTCACATTTCTAACTTTATGAAGACCTTGAACATAAAGTTAGATAAGTTAGCTTCCGTATCTAAGGAATATGAGAGTCCCCATACCTATTTTCCTGCTTTTGCCTTAAAAAATATCAGATGTTTACGTAACATCGTCATAAACTCCGTGAAACTACCTAATACTTACGTACGTAAGTATTAGGTAGTTTCACCTATTTGGTACAATATTTTCATAAAATCCAACTAGATTACTTATTCATTCTTTTGAACAACATGTTTGCTAACGATGTTAATTTGAAACGCAAATAACAAACAGTATTTGGCCTAACGGTGCCTCGGGAAGCACGTTAAGCCGTTGGTCCCGGCTGTCATTCGTGGATCTTTGACAGTTGTTACGGGTAGTCAGAAGCCCGAAAGTCTGACAGCCAGTCTCATCAAGGGGTATCGTATTACCCAGTAACTGGGTTGTGGAGGTAAAATAGGCAGTAGCTCAATACTGGTATTCAGCTGCATCCGGTTAGACTTGAAGCCGACCGACATCAACATAGTTGGGAAAAGGCAGGCAGGTGATAATTTAGCCTAACGGTACGCCGTAAATATGTTATTGCTGTTGGTTCCACACTTCCATGAAAGCATAAAATATAGCAGAGGGAATTAGTATATCTTATTAATATTATTAAGTTTGTAAGCTACATTTTCTGGGGGCCTAAAAAGGCCACTTTGGAGAATCATAAAAGGATAACATTATGAATTATAAAATGGCGAAGACAGTCCGTGTTTTCCTTTTTTTCGCTGCACTACGTAGGTATAATCAAAGAGATTGGAATTGGATTTGGATTGGATTGATTGGTATTTTAGCATAGACAAAAAAAAATAACTGAAAAATGCTTCACCAATGGGATTTGATACGATTAACTTAACAGTTAACTGTCCATTCTGTTATCCTTTTATAATTCTGCCAAAGTGGCCTTTTTAGGCCCCTAGTGAAAATCTGCGAAATTAGTTGAAATCTAAACTGTTGCTGGCGGTTTTACTGCGAAGTTAGTTATACATTAATATTAGGCAAGTTACGAAGCTAATTATAAACAGAAGATAAAAGCTTTTCTATTTAAAACATAATTTCGATAAAATCATCAGATGACAGTGCATCTAGACTAAATAATAATTTCGACTAAAACATCATAAAAACTTCACGCACTTGTAACAAATTTGAATAACTTTTTTTTAAATCATATTTGAATCATACAATTTTTTACTTGGTTTTATAATAAGAACATCCGGTTTATTCTGTAAAAATCTCATCGTGAAAACGTAGGTGAAATGAGCTTGAGAGAGCTGACAACCCCTATTACCATCAGGTGAAATCTCCAGATCATTTCACTAAAGTATGCATTGTAAGATTTTTACAGAATCGACCGGTAGATTTCAGTAGGATTTGAAATTAACAAAAAACTACTTCCGACAAAACTCATAACCTAATAAAACCTTATACTATCTCTAACCTTGTTCTACAGCGGTTGCATTATACATTCTACACGAGTGCAGGTCGCGCCATCTGCACCGCTACATCACACACCTCACAAGTACGTACGGTGCTGTAAAACGTATGGCACTTCAGAGGACATTTACTGCCCTCATAAGTCACCCTTTTGAGGGGATTGAGTAATTTGCTTGTACTTTATGATGTAGCGTGTCGTTATGTTTGGGATTCGACCGAGCGGGATTACCTATAGCTTCATTTTGGTATCTGATTGAGTTTCAAACGGTAAGGGCCTGCCCCTTACCGTTTGAAATTCAATCTACTACAGCATTGCAATGGTTATAGGTACATATTGTACGGTTATCGGAAATAATAAAAAACACAAATATATTTATACAAAATAAAAATTGGTAAATACAGCATAAATCTTCGAAATAATATAGGTATTACAAAGTATGACGCCTGTACTAGGATAAACCTATATCACAGGCGCCATGAGTGTTTTACAATTACCTAATATTAGGACAACTGATTTATTTTATTAAGAATAGCGACATAATTAGTTACTTAAATTAATATATTTAGACAACGTATTTACAATTAATATGTTTAGACAATACTCGTATTACAATTAACGCAAGATAATTACAAGCGAAAGCCGTGGCTGGAGATGACTGCTGACTATTACAATTATGAAAGCTATCTCGTAACAAGGGCAGTGTCAGAGCCAATTGCCGTTACATTCAGAACCGGCCCCTATATTCGGCTCGCTGACTTATCATAGGACCAAATACGCACGCAATACAGATTAATTAAAGATTACTCGCCCACCTATTCTAGGAATGCATGAACAAAATGGTCCTTCCGTCTCAACGGACCAAACTGGCTCCTTATTAGACATTTAACACACAATCAAAACGAAACTACAGATAACATCACGCGTGTGTTCCCCGAAGGGTTCAACAGACTTGTGCCGAGTGTACACCCCTATTTCACCATCATAATCAGCCTATAATGTTCCCAATGATGGGACACAGACCCCCTCTCTGTGAGAGGGACTGGGCTGTAATCCATTACAGTTGGTAGAAGTCACATGTGTTCGAATTTTGTATTAATTTCACGACATTTCGCCAGTTGTGTTTAAGCCAGTTCCAAAATTTTATTCTGTCTTGGGGCAAATGGCTGGTACCGCTATATCATACAGGATCTCAGTCGTCCTCGCGGCTGTAAAGCGTATGTCAGTGGAACGAGCACATTATTTTACAAGCTCCTTTATTACTGTCGCAAGTCAGACATTTGGGGGAGCAAGTAATTTTGGCTGAACTTATCAAGTGGTGGGTTTTTATTGCAATAATTAAATAAGGACAATTTTCTTTTTAGGGGCTTTAAAGTTTTGACTGACTTGTCATTACCCACCAGCTCTTTAATGTTTTATTCTCAGCATGAGCTACTTACAAAACTAGAGCTAGAACAGTACCTAATGATCACTGCTATAATGACTGCACATAGCATTTGATTAGTGATGACAATGTCACAATCAAAGTGCTTATTTTATGACCAAAATAAGCCTGCGGGCCTCTATGAATATTGAATTTAATTATTTCTTTAATTAAGTTCATTATTCTTTGAGGCTTGAAGGCCTTATTTTATAAGTTGTTTATTATTTAAGTAAAGCGTCTTCTTCTCTTCATCATCATCACATCACAAATAACGCGTCAAATAAATACGCATTATTTTTGTGTCACCGTCCTCATTGTGAGTTCTAAATCCAGCATTTTAATTTCCATTTCCAAGAACCACAAACAAGCATTACTTACGTAATATTTATCAAGCAAACTGAGATTGCATAGCGTAAATCCTGGCTGAAATTAAAAACAAAAAACGACGCATTTTCACCTTCAGCGCGCTTTAAATGTAAAAATAAACAAAGAGGACCAACCAAATAATAAAGCTTTAAATCCTGGGTTCCAAACAATGTCTATATATAGGATGTTACAATACAGGAATATCAGAAAACATTCGTCATTACATTCGATCCCTCGCCAGCTTTAATAATTTATGAAAATAAAATATGCATGGAGTGGTTTGTTATTTTAAAAGTAGGAAAAAAGAGCTTTTGTCCCGTCCATTGTTTCAGCTGTTTTCATGAACGACGTAAATTGAATTGTATATTATTAGTATTCATTCCTTTTTAGTGGTCCGTAAGTCTAAATGAAATAAAACCGGGCAAGAGCGAGTCGGACTCGCGCACCGAGGGTTCCGTAACATCCGGGTTTATGCATAAGGTTGATGTTTATGAAATTAAATGTTTATTTTTATTTTTGAGTCGATTGAATGAATGGTAAATTGCGGTTTACGATTTATGACGTATTAAAAAAAAACTACTTACTAGATCTCGTTCAAACCAATTTTCGGTGGTAGTTTACATGATAATGTACATCATATATTTTTTTTAGTTTTATCATTCTCTTATTTTAGAAGTTACAGGGGGGGGGGGGGGACACACATTTTACCACTTTGGAAGTGTCTCTCGCGCAAACTATTCAGTTTAGAAAAAAATGATATTAGAAACCTCAATATTATTTTTGAAGACCTACCCATAGATACCCCACACGTATGGGTTTGATGAAAAAAAAAATTTGAGTTTCGGTTCTAAGTATGGGGAACCCTAAAATTTATTGTTTTTTTTCTATTTTTGTGTGAAAATCTTAATGCGGTTCACAAAATACATCTCCTTACCAAGTTTCAACAGTACAGTTCTTATAGTTTCGGAGAAAAGTGGCTGTGACATACGGACGGACAGACAGACAGACAGACAGACGGACCGACAGACAGACATGACGAATCTATAAGGGTTCCGTTTTTGCCATTTGGCTACGGAACCCTACAGGACCACTCGTGTGTCTGAGTGTCACAGCACATTTACTCTGAATTTACTGGATCAATTAAGTTGAAATTTGGCACGCATATGAATTTTTGTGACCCAAACATGGTCGTGTAACGTAAATTTATGAATTTTGAATATGGGAGTCACTTTAGGGGGCAATGAGGAAAATTAAAAAAGGTTATGCAAACTGTGCTGCGTGACAAAATTATCAAACGAACAGGCCTGTTTTTGGGTCTCAAATATTATATTATTTTCATATTTTTACTATTAATGTTGGAAAATTTACCATTTCCCTTTTATCTCCGAATGAACTAAACCTAAAATAAAAATAAAAAAATTATTTCTCTACTTATAAATTACAGGAAAACCTATAAGAAGTCTATTGTTCTAAAATAACATAGTAAGAAATATTTACCGAACGGACCCACGCGATTTCAACTCGTAGGTACTTGTCCGAAACTATTGGATCCAAAATAATATTTTTGCCGTTGCAATTCAATGGTTAAAAAACACGGTGATGTTTGTAAACAAATGAAGGTAGCCAACTCTGAATTGCACAACTTCAAATTAAGAATAATATTCATATTACAAAACAAATTATTCAGGCTTGGTAATTTGATATGGGAAATTGCATCTGCCAAATCTCTACCTTTTTGATACATAAAAATGCGATCACTTTTGATCGTGTTTTTCATAAATTTTTCGCATACTTTATTAGGTTTTCGTGTTCACGATTGACCTCAACACTTCTTAGATAACCTCACGGAAAAAAAAGTCAGAACGTGTCGCGAAATCCTTAGTGATCAATATAGTATTGGTTACTCGTAATGATTTGTTATAAAAATTGGATTCGTTTTCAATCCGAAATTCAGTATAAAATTACTTATCAGTGCATAACGAACTTGACACTTTTGACTAAATAACAGATATCAAACAACTGCAAGAGCTGTGGCGGCGGAGTGGTTACGGCCGTGACTTTACGAGTTGCAGATCGGGGGTTCCAACCCAAGCAGGCACTTTGCGCAAGTTATTTCATTACTGCTGCTCTCAAAAACGGTGGCACGACGGTTACGGGTAACATCGTGAGGAAACCAGCATGTCCTAGAACTAAAAATTCGAAGACATATGACATCTGCCAACCCGCATTGGTCCCGCGTGGTAGATTACGGAACACTCCTTCTCACCGAGAGAACTGACTGACTGGCTGAAGTACTGTGTCCCAGCAGTGAGAACATTACAGGCTGATTATGCTAAACAACTACAATATGCCCAATATTGATTATGCTAAACAACTACAATATGTCCAATATTGATTATGCTAAACAACTACAATACGCCCAATATTGATTAAGCTAAACAACTACAATATGCCCAATATTGATTATGCTAAACAGCTACAATATGCCCAATATTGATTATGCTAAACAACTACAATATGCCCAATATTGATTATGCTAAACAACTACAATATGCCCAATATTGATTATGCTAAACAACTACAATATGCCCAATATTGATTATGCTAAACAACTACAATATGCCCAATATTGATTATGCTGAACAACTACAATATGCCCAATATCGATTATGCTAAACAACTACAATATGCCCAATATTGATTATGCTAAGCAAATAGAGTATGCCCAATATTGATCATGCTAAACAACTACAATATTCCCAATATTGATTATGCTAAACAACTACAATATGCCCAATATTGCAGTTGTCAAATCAGAATAATGGCTAAACAAAGTTGTAGACATACGGGCTGCCCACCCTGTATTTACCGTGAAATATTTGATTGAATGAAAACATAGTTGAACATGTCACATCCGTCGATATGAAATAACAAACCAGTCAATCTAACTAGGTGCAGTTTACACAACAATATTGACAATTACTCAAATTTTTTATTGTCTGCTATAACTATTTAAACTGGGCCCGTTTACACCATCCGATGGACGAGTAACAGCACTATGAGCATTTTCCCGCCCTCGGCAAAAAAACTTCATTAATTTGTAAAATATTTGGTCGTCGAGTTCATAGCTGTCTTTTTTTATGTCAGTGCACGGGGAGCCCCCGTGCACTGATGATGAGAGAGTGGATCTTTTTCACCAACAGGTATCGCATGGTGGCAATTTGCTCACCGCGAGCGTAGGCAACGTGAGTAGTCATGTACAGACGCCAGCACATCAAGCTACCGGAAACTGTCAAATTTTCCCAATCAACTTTGAACCTTATACTTTAGTGATAAAGTTGAAATTCTATTAAAGAAATTTGACAGATGGTAGTAGCTTGATGTGCAAGCTTCTGTACATTAGCACAAATTCAGTAATATGTTTGCTTTGCAAAGTTGAAATATGCTCTTTTGTATTGGATTTTTAATTATATTAGTAATTAATTGATATAGTACCACCTGAGCACGTATTTTAGTTTGCATTTTTATTAAAAAGGAGGTTTATATATTATGTTTGTAAAATGTAACCTTATGTTTTAGTGAAAAGTTGAAAGTCTATTAAAGAAAGACAGATTGTAGTAACTTGACGTGCTGGAGTGTACATGGAGATAGAAAGAAGCTACTCTATTTCCGAAAAAAATAGTTTTTTTTTGACTTTATCATAAAATCTAATATCAAAATTATTTAAGTATGTATTTTTTTTTTCATTTTAGGATTTGGGTTTTGTGTCTTTGGTAGTATCCCACCTTCGGTGGAGGAAGGCAAACGCAGTATTATAGAAAAAAGGGTGTCATAGATGGTCGAAATTACTATGCAACTATCATTGCATGTACCCTTGTGTTAGACTATAATTACCTATGCTTATGAGCCTTTACGCCGTACGACATTTCATACAAACTTTCAAGCCCTTGTTTTCGAAATGAATGAACCGATTTTAATAAAACTCCATACGCATAAGCAGAATAAAAAGGTGTAAAAAGTTACTTACGAACATTTACCTAGTATTTATACCAAAACAGTCTCCAAAGTCAATTAAAAAAAATGGATACTTTGTTTTTTTATAAATAAATGAAAAGTACTATATATTTCACTGCGCCGCCGGCGACTGGCTGGAGGCCTTAATTTATTGATGCATCCACAGGCAAGCCCGGTTAAGCAGACGACTACCTCATAGGTTGAACTGCGAAGTGCTGATTATAAAAATATAAATATGCGTGCTCAGTACCGAAATGTAAGAGGGTTCTTAACAATGATGTACGCGGCAAAATGTTCCCCACGTACCGACTGACGTTATACGGAATAGCGCGCTCACTCTAGGGTTAACTAGAAACTAAGAACAACTAACCCACTCTCACTACACCCAAACTTTTCAAAAGAAATCTCGTGTTGCAACACACGATTTCTTTTGAAAAGATTGCCATTCTGCGACTTTCAATGTCCGCATTCAGACAATCTTTGAACGGATCTTGAACGACAAAGGAGTTTCTTCTTTATCGTACAAACTATGTTGATTTCTCTTATTTGTATCTGGCGTTGTGAATTTATTGTACCTTACTCTATATAATTGTGCATTTTTGCTACAAAAAAGATGCAAAATTATAACATGAAGCTCTTGCCCGCAGCTTTGTCCACGTGGATGTCCACGGGAACGTACTACTAAGATAAAAAGTATGTTATGTCCTAACCCAGGTCATGGTCTACCCGTATGACCAATTTCATCGAAATCCCTTCAGCCCTTAAGATGTCAAAACGTAACAGACAGACAGTCACTTTTGCATTTATACTATTACTAGCTGCGATACACGGTTTCATAAGTCTAGATCCCATGGGAAGATCGAGACTAGAACAATATTCAAATCTTTTCACCATGTCGTATAAGCCACATTCGAATCACTGACAAAATAAAACCGAATCGTATCCATTCCACTCCGATGCTCGCTATGGTATCAATCATATTTGTCAACCCGGCTTTACCGGTGGATTTACATCGGTTTTTATAGAGAATCAACAACGTAATAGATCATACAAAACGTTGTAGACTGTGTCATAAAGTAATTTTTATGTGCATTTATTATTAGTCAGTTAAATTTAAGGCCGCTCAGCGCGCTACGGAGCGGGGTATGCTCGGAGTTTCTTTGAAGGATAAAATCAGAAACGAAGTTATCCGGTAAAAACCGGTGTTACCGACATAGTTTGCAGAGTAAGCAAGCTGAAGTGGCAGGGGGCTAGCCATGTTTGTCGAAGGACCGACGGACGGTGAAGCAGACAAGTCCCGGAGCGGAGACTGCGTATCGGTAAGCGTAGTGTGGGACGCCCGCCAGCTAGATGGACAGACGACTTCAAAAAGGTGGCTGGGACAGGTCGGATGCGAAAGGCGGAGGACAGGGTGGTGTGGGGCAGCCTGGGAGAGGCCTATGTCCAGCAGTGGACTGCGATAGGTTGAGTTGTATTGAAGTACGTTAGTAACAAACCACCTTTAAAGACCTACCTACTACAGCTTAAGAACCTATTAGTAAAGTTATGTCATTAGGGCTGACGTATGTATGGAAAGTTAGAATTAAGACTTAAATCCGTATTGCCTTGACTGTAGTTTGAAGTACACTTCACATTAAGCCATTTACGAACCAAATTCACAAGCAAATAAAACCACATAAACATAAATCTTTCATCCGCATCGAGGCTCCAAACTACAGCTAACTGTACCCATACAAGGCCATAACAATTCCGAAACACACGTAACCACCTCAGAAGTATTTATAGGACATTCGTACCACAAACTTGACGTGTTTATGAATGGTCCTAGCTCCAACAGGCCAGAACGATATATTATGGTCCTTAGAGCCGTTTCCTTGAAAGCAATGGATTCATTAATAAAGTGAGCCCAATGGTTTATGTTACAAACTTCCGGGTATTTAATCCTTCATTTGTGTCCTTATTTATGCGAAGTAATAGCCTATGACCCTCAATAGATTTACAGATTTTAATAGGGTAATGTTTAATATCCTGAAAATTGTTTACAGCAGACTTAACTTGGGCCAAACTTGACTACGTTTAGCTAAAAGCCTGGTAGATTAATTTTACACGACGGATGATTTTTCAGCAGAGATATTTTATTTTTGGATTTTCCACTAAGTTATTACTTACCATTTTCTATGTGAATAGTTCAACGGTTGGAATCATATTTGCGGTCACTCGCTCGCCAGCCCAATTTACTATTATCCTACTGTTTTTTTTTTATCAAATACAAACAAAATCCATACAAAAAAAATAAAATGTAAGTGTCTGTTTGTAATTTCAAAATAACAGCTTAATACTATAACTAAATACATAATTATAAAAGTTAATGCGATTCTTAAAACAAATAAATGATTTTAAAAATTATTGTCAGTCGGTCTGTTTGTTACGGCTAATCTCCGAAACAGCTCGACCGATTTTGACGGCTCTTTCACTGACAGATAGATGATAATGAGTATGCTGGTGTTATAAGGACCAAGAGTTATGTTTTGTTCAACAAAAAATAATAAGGGTTCGATGCAAAAAAATGAAAACCCATGAAATCTAATTATCCACGCGGACGGAATCGCTGGCACAGCTAGTATTTCAATAATTGTCAAGCTGCAGTGGTTGCCTGTCGTGTCTACTTGCAACATTTCCCAACAGATAGTCACAAGAGGCCAGTGATCAGGTAACTCCATTGTGACGTAATCAAAGGTTGGCTCGACTCTCGAGCCGCTACTCGTTCGGCGACATCCAACTTTCACGGCTCCAGTCCTTTACACTTCAAATAGAATAGGCTAAGAACACAGTGACAGTGACCCGCTAAGATATTGTTTATAGCTTTGTTGATTTATTTAATCAATTTTGCAAAAAATAACTGCAACTGACTGGAATTTAAAAAGTTATTAAGTAGGTATTGTATTTTAAAAAGAAACGAAATACGACAAAAGAAAATAACTAATTGCTAAAAATCTAAACGAATGAATATTAAATAACGGTTTAATGGCGAGATGGTTACATATTTGGTACAGCTAAGTTTTCACGGTAAGATATTTACAGAATAGTCCGGCTGGATTGAATAAACTCGGGTTCAAAGTACTGGTAATGAAAACATCAGGCTGTTGTTTCAATAACAATGCATTTTCCTTTCAAAAACAAAAACCAAGTCACTAATAAACAAAGCAACATCTCTCTTAAGAGGGCACGAGGGTTGCGAGGAATTTCAAAAATTGGTATTTGATGTAACTATTGCCGTTGCTTAACCTTAAGTCTGCCCCCGTAGTGTGTGATAGGGACAGCTGCAGCTCAGATCGAAATTATCACAATTTTGACGAGATCGTCGTTTCGTATTCCCTATTTTTGTCATAAATTATTTATTACATTAACATTTTAAGAAAGAGTAGTAACATTTTTTTTCATGTCTTCAAAAACTTTTCTCATATTTTGTCTTGTAGTCGTCTAATCACGGCGGTAAAAATAGGGATTTTTTGTTCTAATTTTTAGAGGGTAATATTTTCTTTACTAATTAGTTGCTGAAAAAAAGAAAATGAAATTATGAAAAAAAAAAATACTGCTCTAGAAGCATTATTCAGGAAGAAAAAAGAGGAATACATTTTTATGGAGAATCGCACGCCCCGTTCCCTCTTAAGAACCACAGTTAAGTACATCGCCACACCAAAATTCAATTTCTTCACAGGAAAGCGCTTGCAGCGTTAATCGCTTTCGCTGTAGCGCGTGCAGAAAATTCTTATAACGCTTGTAGGATCCAGTGCTAAATCAAGTTAGCGGTGCAGCGCTGGAAGATTTATTCGTTCCCCCGCCTCCGTTCCTTTGTGAACTTTAAAAATGCTTAAGATTTTACATTTTTGCTTTTTAGAGCGTGCTTTATTTAGTCGTGCGATGTTTTTGCGTCATTGCGTTCCGTTCGTGTTATTTTTGAAACTCCGAGTTTAATAAACGTGAAATACTGGGTCTTGGTTTTGCAACTGCTAACCTGCTTGTGGAAAAATTTTTATTCGGTTCTTTCTGCTTTTCTCAGGTGTTTCTTTATGCTTACCGGGCTCACGAAGTATTTAGCAGTAACAAATTGAATTTGGTCACTATTAAAGTATGAGACATCGCCAAATGTGTATAATCTACAGTTAATAACTGATCTTGAAGCTATGCTCGTAGTGTATATATATATATATATTTTTTTTTATTAGACAATGCACGGTCTAAACCGCTGGGTCTAGAAAAATGGGCAACTTACTTCATCTTTTTAACCAAGCGACTCCTATGATCAAATGTGTTGAAAACAAAAAAAAAGTGAAAAAAATGTTTAAGTTCATGGTTTAATTGAAAAAAAAATGCTTTGAGTTTGAGTTTAAAATTTTGCAGAAGAGTTCCTTGTGCAGACGCCAGCACATCAAGCTACCCGAAACTGTCATATTTTTCCCAAACAACTTTGAACTTCATGCTTTAGCGATATCTAAAGTTGAAAATCTACTAAAGACATTTGACAGATTGTAGTAGCTTGATGTGCTGGCGTCTGTACAACTAAAGTTAGCACTAAGGTAGGACTTTTGAAAATTCCTTCCCTAAAGTTCGTTATTTTTGCCGATGGAACATCTCATCAGGCAAATGGCCTATCCCTCAATAAATTTAAAAAAATGTGTCCCATTTTATCTAACCACAGCACAATAAACATTCAATGAACAACAGCAGAACAATAAAAACAAAACGTATACATTCCATAAAATGGTTAGAAAGCGTAATAAAGTTCTCCTCACGCTCGGCAGCGGAGGGTGTCCTTAAATATTTTATAAGATCTCTTCCTTGGAGCGAATTCTCTACTTATGCCCTTACTGTGTGGATTTATGATATTGATTCTAAGTATTAACCTTGTTTAGGGTACCGATTTGTTCGTGGCCTTGGAACGTTACTTTTTTTTTGTTTTGTTTGGGTGGCCTTGGTAATAATTGAAATGTTGGATTTTGTGTTTTTGATGTGAAACATTACATCTAATGCGGCGGGTCAGGCCGGTTGTTAGCGTGGGTCAGACTGGCTGTTAGCGTGGCGAAGCGTCGGCGTCGCCGTCGCCACTTTATTTAATTGAAAAAAAAAAACTGTGTAAGTAGGTACAGTACGCCTCAAAAGTGCTTAGGCGCGCTATGGTTGAAATTTCTGTGAACATGCTTCGCGCCGTCCCCGCGCCCGCGCCGCAGGCCCGTATTTACATCTGTGTGTGTACACTTGCTAACGTCAAACGAAACAAAACATATCGTCATCGCTTTTTCACACGCGCGGCGTAATTACGTATGACCTTGGTTGGTTCATACCACTGCTAAAATTCACAACTTCATAACAAGTGCTGCTAGCGGATAACGTAGCGTATAGGACTAGTAAACACGTAGGCCTGGGTTCGAATCTCGAGATGGAACTTTGAATTATCTTTTCAACAATAATCTTATCTTTTTTTATTATTCGATAAATTAATACACGAGAATAATAATGTAATATTTGTTTTATTTGTATTATTATATTGTTATTGAAATATGCGGGGTAGAAATAAAAAAAAAATTAAGAGATTTCAAAAATTTTATTCGTTATAATTTGATAAATAAACTTTTAAAACAGTTTATTTTCTCATAAAGAACAATTTATTGAAGTAAAGCAGGTAATCGGTGAGCTACGACCATTAGACTTAAAATATTGTAACTATCTTAGTAATAAAATAATATTGTGCTTTAATTGCGGATATAGCTTAAGTATTCATTTTCAAAATTCATTTTGAAAAGAAGATTGAAACTATAAACCTCAAAATAATCCTTATTACGGATATGACACAATAATATTTTATTTAATATTACTAAAATCAATTTGTAATTTATAACTTAATACGTTGTATAACCCCCATTATTATCCATGCTATCAAGTAAACGCTGGCGTATGGATCCTGTAATGTTTAAACATATATCTTCATATTTCCTTGCAATGCAACTTCATCTGGTAGGTCACTGGTTGGTTAAAACCACTTGTTTCTTATTCACTGACTGTACTCTTCCTTATATCTTTTGACCCTCCGACTCACAGTAGGTAATTTCTCTAAAACAAAAAAGGAATATTGTAAGGCTACTAGCAAAATTATAAAATATTAAGTAGATACCTACTTATTACTTTTTTAAACAAAATTATTTTGAAAATAGTTCAAATGTTACAAAATAATTATATTATAATTTATACATAATGCTATATTCATAATTCCAAAAGTAAATAAATAAACTCTTGGAAATATTATTTTTTTCTTCTATTTAGACCCTATGGTAAATACAAAACGTTTAATAAACTAACTACAAGGATCAGCAGTTAAACTTTAATTAGCTAAATGTTAGATAAAATAATTAAATCATAATACTCACAGTCAGTCCGGTTTCATCAATTATTTGTGATATAATAATATATTAAAACCACTTTTACGCTGCGCGATAATATCCGCTTTCATCTCAAAGCTTACATTTCAAAATGAACTATTACACAGCTATTATAATAGATTAAACACACGTCACTGACCCACAATATCAAAAACCAATCAAGAACGAACAACATTCTATTAGGCGCGGTGAATGAGCCGTAAGTTACCTGCATCTGTCTACCATACCTAATTTATTTATTTAGATTTCTGTGGGTATACTCAAAAGTTTTACGAATTATGTGAACAAGACGAACATGACACGGAACTAAAGTGTATTTCAAATAAACTTGCGATAAATGTCATTCAACCACCCTGTACCAAAAAGTCCAAATAACTTACGATAGATATCGTTCGTCATACAAAACTGTCGCTAACATTGCATCGGTTGAGTTTCATAATACCAAACACGGAGTAAGTCATTGTTTTGATCGTGTTACCGACACTGCCCATTCATTTTTTTCGTATGGTTTGGAAATATTCGGATACATTAGTAGAAGGAGATGAACAAACTTTATCGCAAGTTTATTTGAAATGAACTTTATATTCAAAAGCGTGATTATTCGAGTAAAATGCGGGTGTGTGTGTCAAATTACTCATTAAAAGAAGGTCGTAAGTCAAACTAAACGTTAAGCAATTAGTTTTGAAGTTGCGTATGGACTTTTGGCGTGGATAGTACCTACTTTGTTTCTGATTATGTCATATTTTAATTATTTTAACAAACTATGCATATTTTCTATATAATAGTTTCAATGATTCACATCTGCCAGGCGTCCAGCATAAGCTCAATTTTCTTTTATAAATATTTAATCGGTATTCAGCTGAGTCCCAGTAACTACAGAGTTATCATGAGGGTTGCCTATCCTTGGATAGTAACATGGCCAAAGTCTCACGGTTTTCAAAGGTTCTAGTTTGATTTACTGTTGAAGTCTACACAGTCGTTTTCGATTCCGACAATACCTACTCTCACAATGAAAACGGTACCTATTTTCCTCTCTAGTATCGACTCAAATACATCCGTAATTTATCGAGTCGGTGTTTTGCGATGCCGTTCTTAGTAGGTCAATCAAGAAGTTCTGAATGTATTATTTTCTATGAATACCTAAGCATTTTTAAGTTAAAATCATTAATGCATTGATAGCACTATTTAGCTTAAAAGATGAAGTTGCTATCTTTCAGCAAAATCCGTATAAAAATGTATATTTTAGCCTTCAATAAACTGTGCGATGTGTTATAAATGCTTCGCTCCATCTCGAGTATCTAGAAAACGATCTGGATGGTTCCCAAGACCTCAGTAAACGGCCGACTTATGGGGAATCAATAGGATGATAGCACCAAACTGTTCCACTTTTACGTAATATAAGGCCTTTCGGCGCGTAATGTAGGAGAGAGATGGTTATTAGTTTATTTGCTCGATTTTTTTGTGTGAGACCGCGAACTGACATTGACTGCAGCAGTACCTAGTTATGTGGTAGTTTTTTGTATGCTATTGAAAATTTAGCTTGCTTCACTATTATTAAAAAAAAAACAATTTTATATCATCACTACTTATATCTAGTCTTCATCAGAAACCTTTGTAGTATCGATTTAGTTACCACACTAAAATTTGGTGCCATCTATCCTGTGTTATCCTGTTACGCCCGATAATCTCAAACTGAAAATCTCTACGAAAAATTTCAAGACCATAAAACAAAAGAAGACTGAAAAGATAACATGGAAGCTTTAAAATACACTGACAGGACTAAACGTCTGAAAATAACAGAAATCAAAAATAAACTGTTACCGGATAGCTCGCTCTTGACTTTTTCATAGAACAACTAAAATAAATAGCTCTCAACTATTTTATCTTCCTCTAGAAATAATATTTCATACCTTTTTAATGTTTTACAATGCTCTGCTATCTTTGCTGTGTTTTTATTCAGAAATCAGTGTTAACTCATTTGTTTTATGTGCTCGTTCGTGAATTGGAATGAACGATGGAAATGTGTTTTCATTAGATATTTTATGAATGTTTGTTTCATAAAAATCACGTGTAGCTATATAACACTAAAGTTTTTGTAAGCTTTCTTTAAAACGGCTCGAATTCAGTGTAGTTTGCTTTTGAATGATTTAATCAACTTTAAAAATCAGATGTCCGAAACACTTAATAACACGTCCATAAAATATGTACAAACAAGAAAATCCTGCCTACAATCTTCGACATCATCAAAACCTTTGACTTTCAACTGAAAAGGAAAAACCCCTATACTAGAACGGTCCAATTGAATTTGGTGGTAACTACGCTATCTGCGGCTGATACAATTACGCGATAAACCGCAAGCGGTGTGTTGCGCTGCCTCCTGATTTAGATGCCTGCGCTAAATTAAAATGAATCTAGTTTGCCTGTACTGCCGATTTAATTAAGGGCCACTGTTTAGTTGATAAGTCCTTGTGGTTGACTGTTTGTTGGTGATAGGGGGGTTAGGTTTGAACATTATGCCATTAAAAAGGAATTGTGTATTGCATGTCGAGTGATTCTCATTAGAATGTCTTTTATTGGGGTCGGTGTAAACAGCCTTCTTAGGAAAGAACTACACTTTGTTCCTTAAAACCTTTTCTAGCTGTAAAATTATTTTTTATTGTATGAGAACATTGTTTGAATGGCCTTGCTGCTAACTTAAGCTTTGTACAAGTGGCAGTACCGAAACCGTGCAGAGCTGAATGGCGTGTGTTCGATCCTTTTTATGGGGGATTTACACTAGGTCGATTTTCTCTGTGCGACTGGTCGCTTACCAAATCGCGTCACAAGCTGAATCGCCAACCCATTTACACAGTTCAATAAAAATTGCAGGTGATTAGATCATTTTGCATCAAAATGTCGACCTGCACTTGGCGGGCGATCGCCTGCGACTGAGCATTTTTGCGGTCGATTTTAGTCACCCGCCGTATGCGACCTAAAAGTCAAGCAGAGATTATCGTCGACTGTGCAAACACGAATTATCAAATATTTCGGCCACGTGGTTCGTAAGGAACACTCCATGGAGCGACTCGTTCTCCAGGGACAAGTGGAGGGCAAGCGGTCACGCGGTCGGTCACCTACGCGTTGGACAGACCTTATCAAAGCGTCAACACAAACCTCCATTGTTCAGAGTTTCCGAGACGCTGAAGACCGGAATAAGTGGAGGAGCATCGCGAGGGCTGCTTTGGCCAAAGAAAATGCAGAGTCATCAACCACGACCACTCTGTCAAGAGTGAACGACTAAGGAGAGAGTATGCGATCTGCCGCCGCACGACAAAAGTTGAAACCTTCTCTATGCTTTACCTTTTGCTTTGGAACTTGCGATTTTAGTCACCTGCGACCTAGCCGAATTGCCATTTTGAACAGTTGTTTTTCGCCGTGCGGCGAAATCGTGCGGCTATAGTCACCTGTGTGTAGTCACCGCATTAGTTGCACTTTTGACGTCATCTGCTTTACTATAAGTACCTACATTTACCTTGGTTAGACAGTGTTAATAAATAACTAGTAATGTGCGCTTACGCTTATAAAGTGATGAAGCTTTTTGCAATAATAAAGAAATATCAAAGTCGTTCCGCATCTTCTATTGATTTATTATTCTTCCTACATTTAACCCATATCATCTCTAGAAGCAAAAAATACAAATATATCCCCAAATAATCGTATCCAAGTAGCAAGAAAAATGATGACAACCATTCAGAAAGCTTCCCAACAAAACGCTTGTAATCTGTAGAGGCTCAGTTCTTAATCTTTGCGAGAAGTGATCCGTGAAATGGAGCACTACCGGCTACATATATAGAAGGAATAAGGATCTTTTGTCTATAAACTTATCGGTTGATCTCGGGTTTGTACTCTATTTGAAAACAGGATTATATTAATATGTACAGTGGCCTCCAAAGTTAGTTGAAATATTACCACTTTAGCTGTGACACGTGTGATGTTTGAACCGGTTTAACGTTTTTATTGACTTATTATCATAAAAATAATCAAATAATCCTTTAGGATTCCCTGATTATTTTTTATAGTAAATAAATGTTTCCGAAAATACCTTAACCTTTGACTCCGTTGCGTAAATTACCTTCATACTTACTTATGTAAATGAAAAACTTCTTCTAGTCATTAGTAGATGTTGTATGTTACAAAAACTTCTTAACAAGACAGTTGGGCGTCCCATGCACAGTTATACAAAACTGTTCACTTTCGTCTAATGATGTGTGGGCCGCGAGTCGGGTCCTTGCTTGGTGAATAGCACTCCCTACACTTGAAACATAAATAGTAATAAAGTAACAAATAACATTACCCCAAACAACAAGGTGTATTTACAGAATTAGGAACAATCCAGACCAACTTTGCACCGAAACTCATTGAAAAGCCTGAAAAGTGAGAAAGGATTACTCTGCTTTCTGTTATTATGAGAAAATACTCTAAATCCGTGATCATTTCATACAATTCGAATTTTACACGGA
Organism: Mesoligia furuncula; assembly: GCA_916614155.1. NCBI lineage: Eukaryota > Metazoa > Arthropoda > Insecta > Lepidoptera > Noctuidae > Mesoligia > Mesoligia furuncula. The sequence goes on from OU744792.1 coordinate 1,368,519, forward strand.
CAAATTGTAAAGGTGTGCTAGCTGTGTGGTGCCGGACTAGTCTGTGTGGTGCCGGACTTAAAGAATTGCACCACCCCTTACTTCCCGTGGGTGTCGTAAAAGGCGACTAAGGGTTTACCGGAGAATGGGCAGCAGCGTTCTCAATTTATTCCACCATCATACCATACTGCGATCGCCAACCCGCCTGCCAAGCGTGGCGATTATGGCAAACCCCCCCCAAAATTGGGGGAGGCCTATGTCCAGCAGTGGACGTCGACGTCTATCGGCTGAAACGACGAATTGTAAAGGAGATGATGATTTTATAGACAAATACGATACTTACGAATGTTGATTTGCGTTTACTAAATTATTAATAATACAAAAAGTAAGTTTATTATATGATAAAACAAAGTGAAGTACTTAGAATATAGTCAGGATAGAATATAGTGATGTATGGCGCTGGGTACTCGAACTCCCAGAGTGTCAGATTAGAGGTAGCGGCGGAGGTAGGAGACGCGAGAGTACTCCGAGACATCTCCGGTGGGATTTTTGTAGGAGACATAAGGACGTGTTATACAGACGCTTTGTTTTTTTTTTTAATCTGATTTATTGTTCGTCAAACAACTATCTCCCGAAATAAAACAAACATTTTCAAATATTTGTCTTCTACTGTAAACACTTACAAAATCTAAATAAGTATTTCGAAATATCTGTTTTTTTTCGTATTTTTTTTTAGTTATAGAAACTGATATAGGTACAGTCGGTGACCAACATTATCTGACCCACCCAACATTGCCTGACTCACCCGGCATATCTTGTTAAGCCATTTTAATCATTATCATCTTGTCGTTAAAGTTGAAAAGCTTTTAAGTAACACGGCAATACTAACTTAATTACTACACAATCTTTAATTTCGCGTATTCTCAACAAGTCATTGTGGCTTCGCGGTTCGATGCTGGATTGGCGACGAACAACATGTGGGTTCGAAAACACAAGCCATCTATTATCAATTTCTTTTTTATTTGTTTTCATTTATGATTTCTACAATACTTATTTCTTGCATTATTAAAGAACGACCAATATGATTTTTGCCTAACAACTTGTCTGGAAAACAAGTGGGTAAATTAAAAAAACAAATGAGTAGGTGGGGTAGATGGATACTAAATTGATCTAAGTGACATAAGTCAGTCTACCTACGCCTAAACAGTGACTGCGCACAAACATTAATTTCTAAAACGTTTGGCGTAAATCGTGAAAAGTATTTTTAATGAATTTGGTGTAATCATAGATATCCGGTGGAGTCATGTCGCAAAATAATGACTATATAAAACATTGCTGGCTGAATGTCGTCTATGGGAGCTGATGAATTGGTAGAAGTTGGTGATCGATTTAATAGTATTCAGTATTTGGAGATTCTGCGTGACGTCCCGGTTGCCGACTGTGCGAATTGCCTATCCAAATACAGATATTTACTTCGTGCAAGATAACTGCTCCATCCACCGCGCAGGCATTGTGAAGAATTGGTTAGCTGCTAAAGAAGGTGTAACTGTTATTTACTGGCCATCTAAAACTCCCGATTTGAACCCTATAGAAAATCTATGGGGTCAAATGATTTTAAATTGGGACACATCAAAAGTGCGAAATAAAAACAATTTGGCTGAGATCGTATCATCGACATAGGAGCACATGAGAGGAAAAGAAGTGTGTTGGAACATGGTTTGCGGTATGCGTAGCCACTTACAGCAAGTTATAGTAGGAGACGGTGCGCCACTCCGCTACTAACTAATCTACTTATAAGTATTTTGAAACACATTATGTAAGTAAATGCTCAATTGAATGAATGCTAAACGATTAAAAGTTGCAGATTCGGTGGTGATGTTATTGTTATAAATGGAAATGCATTTTTCTATTTAAATAACATGTTGATTCACTACATAATTATACTTACCTATAAATCTGTAAAACATTTCACAAATTCGTTCATTTTCTCGCATTTATACATCAATGTTTTCTCGATAATAAACTTCCAAGCATTAGCATGACTTTTTTAATGTTTATAAATGGTTAGGTTTGAATATGATATTATAAAATGTAATAATTTTGAACTATGAGCATTTACTTACTTTATCTGACTTATGTATATTTTAATGAAATAATAAACATTTTTATTACTTGCAATGATTTTGTTTCATTCCTATACAAACTGCCCATTTAAAAAGATATTTCTCGATGTCGTTCGTTAAAAAAAGTGAAAAAAAGATAATAATTAAAAACAAAACATTGCTACAAAAAGCTTAGTTAGATTTTTCCTGGTTTCGAACGCAGACACCGACGACTATCGACCTGCCTAATTGACCACGAGACCAAGTAAACTGTAGTAATATGTTTTGAAATTTGACCTTAGTTGGGATGATAGAAGCAATATTCTAAAGAATTTGAACCATATCGTATATTTTCATAAAGTTCATTATCGCACAATCACAACCAGCTATTAAAATGAATCACGAAATTTAGCTAGCCGTGGACAACTTTAAAATGTTACTGATGCGCGATATTTTATTTTTATCCATCCACCCTCGCCTTGGTTTTTTTTTTAGTAGTCGTGAAACTTATTAGCCTTTCAACCTTAACAACAACAACATAATTATTAAAATCGCTTAACAACATTATTTATCGAAATGCTTGCACGGGGTATTCCAAATGTTCACGATAAGGTTCAAATTCGCTATCACTCTCAAGTGGGTCAGATAATGTTGGCCACCGACTGTACATATTTTTAACGGTTTCTGCTTTTTTTCTATTAGCACCTTTGGCACTGCTGCACTCTCACAAATCATCCCTAGCCCAACCATTGGAATCGTGTTCAAAAACAGACTTCCTTTAGTGAAGCTAGATTAAACAAGACACAGTGATGATATGTCACCAATAAAATATAGTGCGGTACAAATAAGAACAATTCCTTAGTTCGGAGGGACCCCGTCACGTGTCGGAGGACGTTCGAGAGTTGGCTAAGCACGCTCCACTGATCTCAGCGTGACACACATACTTTTCAATTTAGACTATAATAGAGCTGTAAGACACATTGGCAGTTTGCTGTTCCTTTGAAAAATAACGTTTAAATTGTGTGTCTGGAAAGAATAGACACGATTTTATCTGACCAAAATTTTTTGACCCACAAAGTCGACGCGTAGCAGGTGTGCTACGATTTTGTAGCTGGCGTAGCACTTTCGTAGGCATTGCGTAGTCTGAACATTGAGTCCTTTTCAATCTGACTCAATTGAGCAATTTTAACGTATTCCCAATCACAGGTGTTCAAAAATACACGCCAGATTAAATGAATGTCGGGGAATCCCTTGGTGCAGATGGATTGATTCTGCGGTCACCATTAGGGCATTAGTTCCTGCGTCCGTTTTGGCAAAGACCTTTGTGCAGTGACCCGTGATAAACACTACCATTCAGTGTAAGTAGAGAATTGATGATTGATTATCAAAGAACGAGGTACTTAATTAATAGGCTGATTATGTAATGAATAGAATAGAATAACCCCCCCACTATTAAATAGGGGGGGCTATTTAATCCCTTGACCTCAAAGTTATTTCAACGAAAACAGTTTTTTTTTTTACCTATAAACTGACGTCCAATCTTCAGTAAAACTAATAAACGCCACTCCATCTCACAATTTCATGAACCCTATTAAGCTTGTTTTCCAGTGTAAAACGTTTTGCTATAAAATGTGAGAAAAACAAAATGCAAATCGGTTATTTCTCGATGAAAAATAGATTGCGCAGTGTTATTACATTGTATGCAGTAAATGGGACGGAGTGAGCGGTGGGGGGGTGGGAGGTAAAGTGAATGTTAAGATAGTTGCTAAATAGGGTTGCGGGGGTGAAAATTTTACCCTAAATATTGGACTTTTATTGTCCTTGGGACCAGGGGTTCACCTGCTTTATTTGGTTTTCATTTTTGGGTTAACGCTTGCTAATCGCAACATTAAGCAACGTTTTAGAATGAAAGGGTCTGTGTTTAGACGAAGCAAATCTTGCATGCAATAATTGCGTTGGGGTAAACAGAAGGCACATGCAATAATTAGATGACAAAACTTGTATTCAATTATTGTATGCCATTTTACGGAAATAACACGCGTGTAAACACCTGCATGCAAGTGTTGAATGGCAATATTGAACGTGCTTTATGGCATGCGATTATTGCTCTTGAACGTCCTAGAAATTTGCTACGTGTAAATGGGGCTTCAACCACAACATTCGCTTTAAGTGCTCCAGATTGTTTTCTCTCATCCTCGAATATTTCGCATCTACGCTGCCAACACCAGCAATAACGCAGTTTATAGGGCGCCGGCAACCATTATTAACACGTAGTCGACTCGATTGCCTGACGATGCCGCGATGGCTGCGCTATGGCAACACTGTTGTTCTGCGTTGTTACTTGCTCATCGGGCCTGTTGACAACTTACTAACTTACATCATTATCTTGGCAGGAATCAGAAAGGGATTCTTCAAAAAAATTTTTTTTCTATTTTTTTTTACTTTAGCAAACTTGATTAGTTCACAGTCCCTTTAATCGAGTAAACCCGAGGGGTTCATATAACGAAAAAGCGTTTCCTACTTGCGCTTTCTCTTCATGAAGGTCGTTTTCATGCGAGGTCAAAATGAAAATCCAAAATGACGACAACTTTATACTAAAAAAATAATCTAAAAAACTTCTAAAAATGTATACTAGTTGGCTAAAATTAAGATGCTCATACCCTGTGGTAAGTGCAACACAACTCTTTAGGTATACAATAACAAGAAAAGAAAAAGAAAAATCTAACACGGAAAAACATAAAATTAGACTATGTACAACAACTCAGAATTTAAAATAATAACAGTCACAACAACACGTCAAACTAGTCAAATAACCCGCCCCTAACTGTTCCCGGTGCAAAAGTGCCCAAAACGCTTGCTACATTGCCACGTTGGATGGCAATGGCTAACCTTTGCACCAAGAACGAGCCGGAGCGGGAGTCACCCGTTTTGTCACGAAGCTTGTGCCCTATCTCACTCATGAGATAGGGCACAAGCTTCGTGGCCTCAGTACCCCAAGCGGCAATGGTCTCAACGGCAATGGGAACAAAATGGTGATGGTCCACTAAAGGTGCGTACTTCACACTCTTCCTCTCACGGCGCTGCTGCTGACCGTGAGAGGGACGGTTCAAACAACTAAGTAGGCAATATAAATAGAAAGATGGAAATATAAGATAGAAAGACACATAGATTTAGTAAAAAAGAAAGTTATATTCTACCATTCTAGCTCAATTCTAGCTAGAGTATCTTCAAAATATTAATTAATCGAATAGTAACATTTATGTAACAGTATCTACCTAGTTGTTTCTTTACAACTTTCCACTCCACAGTTTTCTATCTTCCATTAAGTCCAATCAACTCCATAATAGCTGCGTTGTCTGCAATTAGCCGGTGTGCTAGTGTTCAGTTCAGACGGTGCGAGTGAGCCGCCGGTGTGAGGTAGTAGTCGGTAGTCGGTGGCATGCTCCGAGTACTGACCTCGAGATCGCGTGAGGTGCCAAGTACAGTCAGCTACATCACTGACTAAAGAATTTAAAATCAAATCATGAAGACTTTTAACCGTCTTTTTGTTTTACATTATTAGGTATCTACTAGGAACGACCAACGGCAACGTTAAGCCGTTGGTCCTGCGCCTGATCTCTCTCCGGTCGTGTCGGATTGTCGTTCCATCAGACTATGAGAGTGACGGAAGAGAGAGTGACCTGTGTCTAGGCACATCCTTGTGCACTATAATATCACCCGTGTCGAAGGCTAGTCTCCGTTGAGATTGGACGCCGTGGCCGAAATACGGTCTGGAGGATTTTTATTTACTTATTTTACTGAAGGAGCGACAATTAGGAAAATAACAAATTGAAAATATCTTTTTAACTTGTTATTTTAAAGACAAAGTTTGACTGATCACCTAGAAACATATTTTTGGTCGTATTTGAGCATAACCACTGAGTTCTGACTTACCTCTCAGTAGCTTTATGAAACAAATATTTATTTTCTTCTCGTCCCATACTCCAACCCGATGATCAAATATCAGTCTACACATTCTGTTATTATTGGATTATCTGCGCTTCCATGTGAGTGCATTGAGTTCCATTCGAAACAATAATAATTTGAGAACAATATCAAATTCCATGCAGTTCGGGAATTAATTTAATCAAATACCACATCGAGTTCAGTTGGAATTTAGATTGCATCGAAGGATGACAACGTGATGACATTTCAGGAATTGCAGCAACAAATAATTTAATGATGGCATGAAAACCAATAAATTGACCAAAATTACTTGTTATTCGTTCACGTACCTTCTATCTCATAACAAGCGACGATGAACTGAAACATTTGCATAGGTATATTTTAATTAACAATCCTGACTAATTAACGATATCCGAATAAATGTATTCATGTATATTTGTCGAATATTGATATTTGTTGAAGCGCTCCGATGGTTCCCTAATTGGCTGCCGTCGATGTATTTATTCAATACCTACGTACATTATTAATTGTATAATACTGATTAAATTACGTGCGTTTAAGCAATGATTTTAGTAGGTAGAAGGTAAAATGTATAGGGACACACTACGATAGTTTACACAACAATCGTAATAGTACATGTAATTTAGGTATTAATCTGTAATGTAGCTGCGTTGACAAATACTCAAAAAAACAATCAGTAGGCCAAGTAATTAAGGCGAAAGCGTCAGGGTAGAAGAAAAATAATTGGAAGGCCAATTAATTAAGGTGAAAGCGTCAGAGTAGCAGAAAAACAATTAGTAGGCTAAGTAATTAAGGCGAAAGCGTCAGGGTAACAGAAAAACAATCAGTAAGCCAATTAATTAAGGTGAAAGCGTCAGGGTAGCAGAAAAACAATCAGTAGGCCAAGTAATTAAGGCAAAAGCGTCAGGGTAGAAGAAAAATAATTGGAAGGCCAAGTAATTAAGGTGAAAGTGTCAGAGTAGCAGAAAAACAATCAGTAGGCCAAGTAATTAAGGCGAAAGCGTCAGGGTAGCAGAAAAATAATCGGTAGGCCAAGTAATTAAGGCGAAAGCGTCAGGGTAGCAGAAAAACAATCAGTGGGCCAAGTAATTAAGGCGAAAGCGTCAGGGTAGCAGAAAAATAATCGGTAGGCCATGTAGTTAAGGCGAAAGCGTCAAGGTAGCCCACATAATTCAAAATTTCTTACGTTTTTTGCAATTTGCAGGTCAGTGTCAGGTTGTATGTTGATGTAAATATGATTTTCGGCCGTAACAAATATTTATTTATAGAATTATAACAATAAAAATCATCAATACAAGTCACTAAGTTCAATATTACCCTGTTGAACGACTATTTCATGAAATCATGACATTGGAGGCCATTTCTAACTAACTGCTGATTCTATAATGATTATAATTCTGCAAAGTCATATTTGTTACGGTCGCGAATCATATATTAATCAACATACCACCTGACACTGATCTGCAAATTGCGAAAAAACGTAAGAAAATTCGAATATCGCGGGCTACCAGCGCATCCACCTTAATATTAGAAACGTATGGCGAACATCGTACATAACGCTTACTTAATTAAAGAAAACTGTCAGTTCTTCTATTGTAGCCCCCCGCCACAAGTATGTATCATCGCCCCGCAGTGAAAACCTCATGATTGCAATAAAGGTTTTTTTTAGGGGAAGAAACTGTCTGAAAAATAGCCGACATTAACATTCTCCGAGTTTAACTTAGAGTTCGTATGTTCTAAATATGCATTACGAAGGTTTCTACACAACAAAACAATCAAACTCAAACTCAAACCATTTATTTCAATTAAACCATTTACAGGCACTTTTGAATTGTCAAGAAGTCGGTCAGTCAGAAAATATGAAGCTAGTTGCCCATTCCAAAGCGTAGGTACCTATGGAGAAGAACGGGCAAGAAACTCCATGGACACTCTTTTAAATTGTATTTTTACAAAAATATTAGTTACATCATTAATGTTGAATTTACAATATTATATGTGAGAACGATGTAAAAAAATACGTACGCGTTAAGAGCGTCCAGAGTACCGCAAGTAGTAAGAAGACAACAATCCAAAAATAAAATAATTAAAAATAAGCCGAGGCAGCTGAGTGATGACCAGCCCCAACTGACGGCGCCCGTTCACGAACATGACGCATAGATCAGCACCATTCAGCTCAACCATTTTGAAGGGAGCTAAATGATCCAATACACACGCCACCGTCAGCGAGACATTTGTGTGAGCATGACATACTATCAGCCGCCATGGCACATTCAAGTCAATGAAAGACATATTACCCGGTAAATGGTAAAGAAGGTATACTTACATAGAACTCACATCTGTGCTATGCAGTTATACAATGCAAAGGAAATTGATTTTATACAATGCAAAGATAATCTTACAATCTTCAGCAGCTCCAACAGTATTTTCTAGTGTTAATCAATTAGTTGTGGTTGTGGAGCAGGACCAGCATTGAGCCAGGCATTTTTATCAGCGATGTAATCCCCTAACTTATAATATGCCTGACTGCATAGTGTGCGTTTTATACAAGACTTGAATTTTGTCTCATTCAGTTGAAGAATGTGGGGAGGTATTTTATTATAACATTTTAAACAGTACCCCATAAAAGATGAGTCTACTTTAGCCAGTCTGAAACCTGGTTGAACTAATAGGTCCCTATTCCTAGTACTATAATTATGTCTTTCACCTCTTTTACCAAAAAGATGTAAGTTTTTTCTTACATACATGATGTTTTCGTAGATATATTGACAAGGCACCGTCATGATGTTAATTTCCTTAAACAGTTCCCTTAGAGAAACACGCCTGCAGAGGTTATATATGGCTCTGATGGCTCTTTTCTGCAGAATAAAAATAGAATCGATGTCTGCAGCCCGTCCCCAAAGCAAAATACCGTAAGACATGATACTATGAAAGTAACTAAAATAGACCAGTCTTGCGGTATCTATATCAGTAAATTGGCGGATTTTTCTGACAGCATAAGCTGCTGAACTTAGCCGTCCTGCAAGAGATGTTAAATGAGGACCCCATTGTAGCCTTGAGTCGAGCGTGATCCCCAGGAAAACCGTTTTATCGACGAATTCTAGTTTCTCTTGATTCAATACTATCTCACAATCACTACTCTTTACATTTGGTAGAGAAAATCTTATGCACTTAGTTTTTTTCCCATTTAATACTAAATTATTAGCAGTGAACCAACTTTGGACCTGCAGTAAGGCGTTATTTACGTCGTCATAATTTGTAGCACGTCTATTTACCTTAAAAATTAAGGAAGTGTCATCAGCAAATAACACCATTTGTGGTTGATTTTTTAATAAATGGAGTAGATCATTAACATACACTAAAAAGAGGAAAGGACTCAATATCGAGCCTTGTGGCACACCCATTTTTACTGTTAAACCATGTGAATTGACACCATTTATTTGAACTTGCTGTTGTCTGTCATTTAAATAAGAACTAACTAAACTGAGCGCAAGTTTTCCAAGCCCATAATGCTCAAGTTTCAAAAGCAAGGTTTCGTGATCGACGCAATCAAATGCCTTAGAGAGGTCACAAAAGATTCCTATGGCGTCTTGGGCCTCTTCCCACGCGTTAAAAATGTGTTTTAATAAGGTTACACCGGCGTCGGTCGTACAACGTCCTTTGGTGAAACCATATTGTTGATCGTGAAGGATTTTATTCGTGTTAAAATGATTGAGCATTTGATTAAGCATTATCTTTTCAAACACCTTACTGAAAACCGGCAACACGGATACGGGTCTATAATTATTGGTGTCTTTACTGTCCCCAGATTTGAAAAGTGGTATTACCTTACTGAATTTCATTAAATCGGGGAAGACTCCTTGATCAACACACGAATTAAATACTAAGGCTAAATAAGGTGCAATAGTCTCAATTATGGAGGCACAGACTTTAATGGACATTCCCCAAAGATCTTCGGTCAATTTGATCTTAATTTGCTTAAAAGCTTTTATTACTGTTACGGGGTTAATATGTGTAAATTGAAATTCAACCGGGCAGGCTGGAACGTTTGCTCTTAATAAATCAATTGATACGTCGGATGAGGAATTTAAGGCTTCCATCGTTTTTGATGGTATATTAGTAAAGAAATTTACAAACTCCTGAGCTACTTCTAAGTTAGAGCTTATGGCTCCACGTGAAGTCTCCAATGTGTAATCAGTGTTTCGTTTTTTATTTCTACTAGTTTCGTTATTTATAATTTTCCAAACTGTTTTTATTTTATTTTCAGCTGATTTGATTTTATTGCTAATGTACAGGGCTTTGGCTATTTTGCATGTATTTCTAAAAATTTTGGAATATGTAGCAACATACTTGCTGAAAGTTACAGTATTGATGTAAGGCTTAAGGCCATACAGCTCGAACAGTCTTTCCCTACTTATCCTAATACCTCTAGTTGCCCAGTCACTAAATATAAAATTAGGGCAAATGTTTTTTGTTTTCTTTTCAAAAGTTGTATTGAATTGAGTGTACACTACTGAAAAGAAATCCTCGTACAATTTATTTGCATCATCCATATCATGGCCCAGATCATTTAACTTATTATTTAGGGTACTATTGAATCTATTTAGTTTACCAGTCGTTATTGGTCTAAATTGTATTTGCACTTTTTGCAAAGGTGTTTTAAACTTAAAAGATACCGTTTGTCCACTATGATCAGACGGCAGATAGTTGACGATGGCTTTATCTAAATAATCACAATCGCAAAAGACATTATCTATACAAGTAGCAGAAGTTGGAGTTATTCTAGTCGGTTCTGTAAAAACATTTGATAAATTGAACGATTTAAAAAGGCTTAATAATCTACTGCTATTAGAATTATTTTCCAAAATATTAATATTAAAATCACCACAAATAATTGCGGCTTTGTTAATGGATGCAAGTTTCGCTAAGACATCTTCCATTATTGACTCAAATACAGAAAAGTTCTGATAATTAGGGGGTCTGTAAACGCACACTACGACATGCTTATCTAGCTCAACACAGGACAGTTCGATGCAATGTTCAATTGATAAACCCACTATGTCATTTCGTTGCTTAGATTTTAAACAATTTTTTATCAAGATTAGGGAACCTCCACGTAGCATAGATTTACGGTTAAAACAACTGCCCACACTATAATTCTCAAAATTAATTAACATTTGGTAATCCTTTAACCAATGTTCAGTACAACAAACAATGTCAAACTTTGTTTTTTCTAAAAACATTTCAATTTCTAATAATTTGGAAGAAATGCCTTGAATATTTTGATGAAATAATGTCAAGGCATTCTGCTGATCTCCTTTTTGATATTTACTTATTTTAGAGCAAGAAGATACCTTGTTTTGTTAGGTATAAGAATATTATTACTGGTACCTTCTGTTGTCTTACAAACTAGTTTAAATGATTATCCGGAGTTAATCCCAAGACTTCAATGTCATCACCAGGCAAAGAGCTCATAGTGCGTGAGGGAAATGGAACCTCCTTCGTATAATCAATAAAAAGAAAATTAAAAAAAATATATATTACCAGGTTTTCACTGCACAGGGGCGCGGCGGTATGTTATAAAAAGGGAACACGATTATGCAGCCGACTGTAGCGGTAACAATCGTGTACTTCCGCAGCGTAATGTAGGTGCTCGTTGAATTATCGACAACCTTGCTGTGCAGGGTTGCGGTTAGGCCGGGAGCTAGACTACTTGCATGTTAAAACATAAAAGTTGAAACATAAAATAATATTATTTTACATAATGTAATATGTGATTTGTTGTCTCAGTGCATGGTTTTTTTTCTACGCCAAGAAATTTCATGTTAAAAAAATATACAGGATGAAATCGAAAACTTGCGTTGCGTTACCTAATCATAATCAATTATCATTTCATTTATTGTTTTAGATAGTGCAAACTAAGTTGTTACCTTCAAGTACACGAATCATCACCGTTTAAGTTTTCTTTTTTCAAAATTTTCGGAACAAATAAGAAAATAAAAGTATCAGTTTAAGCGCGCGCCCACTATACAATCCATTCATCGCTGAGTTCAAACCATGAATCAAGTTGGCAGTGTGTTCAACTAGCGGTATTTACCTAATTTAAATCGAAAACGCGCGACGACGTTGCAAATCGATTGCCTACGCGCACGTATGTGCATCCCTTTATTTAATAATAAGCACTAAATTAATTTTATAGCACACTGATGACACCTCATTGATCTTTAAGATAGATAGACGTGCACAAAGTCTTGATGACGTGAATAACTCTATACTTCAGGTCCAAGATTAGTTTACGGTAAATAATTTGGTACTAAATAAAAAGAAAACCAAATGCATTAGATTTAAATTACCTAATGTAAGAAGTAGCGAATATGACATCATACTGAATGGAGAAAAACCTGGATTTTGTTGATCAAACTGTTTAGCTGGGAATCACGCTAGACGAGAAATTACAATGGCCTCACATAACATCTCTTGCGGGGCGGCTTAGCTCGGCCGCTTATGCTGTTAGAAAGATAAGACAGTTAACTGACGTAGAAACCACGCGTTTAGTCTATTTTAGCTACTTTCACAGCATTATGTCGTACGGCATTTTACTATGGGGTCGAGCTGCTGACATTGAATCCATCTTTATTTTGCAAAAGAGAGCTGTCAGAGCCATTTATAATCTACGTCGCCGCGAATCTCTCAGGGAACTTTTTAAAAGGATTAATATTATGACGGTACCTTGCCAATTCATTTATGAGAATATTATGTATGTAAGAAAAAATCTAAATCTTTTTAATAAAATAAGCGATAGACATAATTTTAACACTAGAAATAAAGATAAAATACATCAACCATTTTTCAGATTAGCCAAAGTACAAAAATCTTTTATGGGGTACTGTGTTAAATGTTACAATAAAATACCTTGTGATATATTGCAATTAAATGAAAGAAAATTTAAAACTTACATTAAACGTACACTTTGTAAACAGGCATACTATACATTAGAAGATTATATCCAAGATAAGAACGCTTGGAAACATGCTGGTCCTGCTCCATAGGACAATCTAGAGTCTAGACAAAATCAAACTGGTTGCTAATTTAGTTGTAAAATTTATTCTTTGTTCTTTTTTGACATTGATTTACATTCTGTAATTACTTTAACTCGCACCCTGACTTATTACTTTTAATTTTTTTTTTTTTTTATGAAAATCGTTTATTTTTACCATGTTTGTAAATATGTGAGCACCATGTATCTATCAGATAATTAATTTATATGTCATGGTTTCATTTTTAATTCTTTTACCTATTGTGGTACAGTAATTTTATTTTAGGTGCATCGTCTTCACATATTATTATTATATAATTTATGTACATGCAAAATATTGTAAAACATTTTAAAAGAGTAACGGTGGAGTTTCTTGCCCATTCTTCTCAATACGAAAACTACCCTTTGGAATGGGCGACTAGAATCAGTTCTATTTTAGTAATTTTTGACGTTCAAAAGTGCCTTTTATGTGCCTATTTGAAATAAATGCTTTGACTTTGACTTTGACACTGAATTAGATATTTTAATTTGTCGCACCTATTCAATTTCATCCTTTAAACACGCTGCAAAGGACATCGACTCGCCAACTGTTTTCATGAATTCAAAACTCAAACTCAAAGCATTTATTTCAATTAAACCAATTACAGGCACTTTTAAATTGTCAAGGGGTCGGTCAGTCAGAAAGATGAAGCTAGTTGCCCATTCCAAAGCGTAGGTACCTATGGAGAAGAACGGGCAAGAAACTCCATGGACACTCTTTTAAATCAAAATAATATGGTTACAAAGTCTTGTTTACATCATTCATGTTAAAAATTATACATGTGAGAACGATGCAGAATCCTATATACGTATATAAGGTCCCATTAAAATAGGTGGACAAACTTTTACGAATCATTCAGACCACCAAAATAAGGACGATGGTAAAACAATATAAAAGAAAAACGCATAGATACTCACAAGAAAAATAAAATCAGCTAACGAAAATACACTAATGTGCCGGCAATTTATTATTTTAGGTCAAAATAAAATCACTTTAATCGGTGTTTTTTTTTTGCTTGTATATGTTTAGTTAGACGTACTGAGCGCTGTGTTAAAATTTGTCCATCTATTTTAATGGGATCCTGTATAAGTCTATATGTATAATAAACTGGTGTTCCATACAAAACCTACACGGCCAAAATATTTTTTTTTTAATAACCCATAGAAACACTGGTGCGTCTAGAATAATGTACTGAATGTATGGTAACAATTTGCGCGCCGATGTCACCCTATGTTTTCTTGCAAAATTACAACAGTTTGAAGTCACTTATAACTTGTAGTATCTTAAATAAATCTCATACGAATACGTCATGAAAGCTTAATGATATCGAAAAGCTATCGTTTTTTCTGAGTTTTTCATAAATTCCACGCCTTAGGACTAAATTATAAAAAAAACAGAATAATTTTTATTCGTGGAAACATAATTTTAAAAGCTAGCAATATTAAAATAATAATAATAATATGTATAAGTATACAAACAGAATCATATTGAATCTGCCGCCTTTCTCCAACGACGCAGCGATGTTGGGGTCGGCTTCCAGTCTAACCGAATGCAGCTGAATACCAGTATTTAACATAGAGCAACTACCTATCTGACCTCCACAAACCAGTTACTGGGAAACACGATACCCCTTGGTAAGGCTGTTTTACAGACTTCCGGGCTTCTGACTTCCCGTGACGGTTGTCAAAGATCAATGACTAATGACATCCAGGACTAATGGCTTAGCGAGTTTCCCGAGGCACGGAGGGGTCTCAGTGTGTAATGGATGGTCCCAGCAATCCACCCATCCGCATACTGACCCTGGCAAAAATTGCTTAACCATGAAGATCGACCCGTACGGCTGTTATTATTTAGCCACAAGTCGCGTAATCAACGCATCAATTCAGCCCTATGTCCAGCAGTGGACTGCGATAGGCTGAGTTGAATCAACGTCTATAGCTAACTAAAATTTTAAAGTTATTTTACAAGACACCTTATGATAAAACTAATTCCTTTATACTATTTAAATTAATCGCTAAATTCAAAGTCGCTGCTGTAATGTTAATCAGGCTACGACGGTAATACATTTTATTCTTAAAAACGACCTTTCATTAATTTAATATCTACAATTTAAACAGAAACTTTGCTAGTTATGGAGATTTAAATGGCCGCTCTCACTTTATTATATTAACAGAATTAGAAATATGAATATTAATCTTAGTTTCAAATAAAGTTAAGCAATAGTTGATGAATGCTGAGGTATTAGTCTCATTTTTATTTTTATTAAAGATGTAATAAATTTTGGGTAAACGTTCTAAAGGAAAAGATAAAAATTAATTATATTGCTGGAGTCAGCCCAAGGCGTTATTAAAGCCAGACATGGACTTTTATTAGCTTATTTATATTTATTTAGGTCTAATTTTCTTCGGTAGAAATCAAATTGAAAACCCCAACTTGCTTGTAAATCTAGCTTTGCATTATGAATGAAACTTTGTTTATTTTTGTCAGTCTTGTTTAATCTTCTACAGCATCGAATTTTAATAACTGCTAGACTGAATTTAAGTCTATTCATTTTTTTCCGAAATAACATAAAATATGAGAGTTATGTAATGGAACGGAGTATGAGGACCGGGTTAAGAATACAACAATCCGTTCCATCACTAAAATAACTGATGTAACTCGGAAAGCTGCCACGCCACGCTTATATGGAATTGGGCTGGACACATTTGCCGCATGTCAGACGACGAGTGGGCCAAACTTACGACCCAGTGGGTACCGCTTAATGGCAAACGACATCGCGGCAGGCCCCGACTGACATGGCGGGATAAACTGGACTCCTTTGATAAATAT
Organism: Mesoligia furuncula; assembly: GCA_916614155.1. Taxonomy (NCBI): domain Eukaryota; kingdom Metazoa; phylum Arthropoda; class Insecta; order Lepidoptera; family Noctuidae; genus Mesoligia; species Mesoligia furuncula. The sequence goes on from OU744792.1 coordinate 1,384,468, forward strand.
TTGTCCTTGGCAGCTCTGGACCGAGAGAGGTGGAAAAAGGGACATTGGCGACTAAAAATAAAATAATAATAAATAAATAACATAAAATATATTGGAAACTTGATCGCAGTTTGCAAACACAAGCCCAGCTCCCGGTCTAAGTACAGTAACCATGCTTTTGTTTAATGATTGCGGAACTGGGTGGGACAGGGTGGGCTCTCGTCAACGTTTCCACGTAAAGCATCCACTAACACTCACCACGATGTGCCTTCCTTCTCGGAAACCTCTTTTCGTATTTCAACACTCTTTACGCAAAACAAATTATATTAGGTAAGTACTTGTATTCGTAGCCTGCCGGGCCAGCGGGATTGTCCGAAAGGGTTACCGTTGGCCCGGAATATAAAGGGCTAAGGAAGAAACACGGGTGGGTTTTAGTCAGTAAGAGTCTGACACTCCCTTCCGCTCCACCCAGAGCGGGAGGAGTCATTTGATGATTTCCCATCCGAAAAAAAATAAATAAAAAAGTACTTGTATTCGTTGGATGATGGATGTTTGGATATATATTTTTCTATTTTCTTTCTTGATAGCTCAGTTACCGACATGGTCTAGTGGTAAAGGTCTCGCCTCTCATACACGAGATTTCAGGTTCAACTCCGGGAAAACTACCAATGTGACTTTTTCAATTGCATGTCAATTGAAAAAGTTCTTTCTGTTTATCGACTCATAAATTACGCGAAATCCTATTTATTCCACATACAATTTGAAAGTGTCGTTTAACCATGTAATCTGTTTTTTTTTTTGCAATAAATAAAATTAGAATTGTGATTTGTGGTGTGATTTTACAGGTACGCTTCACTAGTTAATTAATAATGAAGATTACTGTTATTAAAAATATTAAAAGCCACATTTTAGCCACCTAACAAGCTATGTAGTATGAATAAATAACATGAAGTAAGACATCCCATTATCCACATCTCATACATATTCTATTTTGCTTATATTAAGTACCTCAGATGATGATGATGAAGTACCTCAGTACCCACTAATGGATCAAATCGTGGTATTTAGATAATTCAAAATTATTCTTTTCCTTCGTCAGTCTTCTCTCATTAACTGGGTATAAGCCTCAACAAACGCAAGTATAAATAAACATCTAAACAGTAGTACTAAATCCAGTCAAAGTAACTGTGCAACTGACTAATAATACTAACTAACACAGCAGTACAGTCGGTGACCAACATTGTCTGACCCACCCAACATTGACTGACCCACCGGCATATCTTGTTAAGCCATTTTAATCATTATCTTCTTGTCGTTAAAGTTGAAAAGCTTTTAAATAACACGGCCATACCTACTTACTACCTAATCTTTAATTTCGCGTATTCTCAACCAGTCATTGTGGCTTCGCGGTTCGATGCTGGATCCGCGACGAACAACATGTGGGTTCGAAAACACAATCCACCTTTTATCAATTTCTTTATAATTTCTTTTTCTTTATTTGTTTTCATTTATGATTTCTACAATATTTCTTGCATTATTATAGAACGACCAATATGATTTTTGCCTAACAACTTTTCTGGAAAACAAGTGGGTAAATAAAAAAAACTATAAGTCCTCAAATAAGTAGGACGAAGTAAAAGTTTACGGCGTAGGGTAGATGGATACTAAATTGATTTAAGTGACAAAAGTCAGTCTACCTACGCCTAAACAGTGACTGCGGCGCACAAACATTTCTAAAACGTTTGACGTAAATCGTGAAAAGTATTTTTAATGAATTTGGTGTAATCATAGCGTCATGTCGCAACTTAATGACTATACAAAACATTGCTGGCTGGATGGAGACGTCCTGCTGTGCGACTGTGCGACTGTGTGACTGTGCGAATTGCCTATCCAAATACAGATATTTACTTCGTGCAAGATAACTGCTCCATCCACCGTGCAGGCATTGTGAAGAATTGGTTAGCTGCTCAAGAAGGTGTAACTGTTATTTACTGGCTATCATCATCTAAAACTCCCGATTTGAACCCTATAGAAAACCTATGGGGTCAAATGGTTTTAAATTGGGACACATCCGAAGTGCGAAATAAAAACAATTTGGCTGAGATCGTGTCATCGACATGGGAGCACATGAGAGGAAAAGATTTGTGTTGGAACATGGTGTGCGGTATGCGTAGCCGCTTACAGCAAGTTATAGAAGGAGACGGTGCGCCACTTCGCTACTAACTAATCTACTTATAAGTATTTTGAAACACACTATGTAAGTAAATGCTCAATTGAATGAATGCTAAACCATTAAAATGTAAGATTCTGTGGTGATGTTATTGTTATAAATGGAAATGCATTTTTCTATTTAAATAACATGTTGATTCACTACATATACTTAACTATAAATCTGTAAAACATTTCACAAATTCATTCATTTTCTCGCATTTATACATCAATGTTTTCTCGATAACACACTTCCAAGCAATTACCATTAGCATGACTTTTTTTTCACTATTTAAATGTTTATAAATGGTTAGGTTTGAATATGATATTATAAAATGTATTAATTTTGAACTAAAGAGCATTTACTTACTTTATCTTACTTATGTATATTTTAACGAATTAATAAACATTTTTATTACTTGCAATGATTTTGTTTCATTTCTATACAAACTGCCCATTTAAAAAAATATTTCCCGACTTCGTTCGTAAAAAAAAAGTAAAAAAATAGATAATAATTAAAAACAAAACGTTGCTAACAAAAAACTGTTAGGTTTTCCTGGTTTCGAACGCAGACAACGATGATTATCGAGCTGCCTTAGTGACCACGAGACCAACTCAACTCTTGTAAAATGTTTTGAAATTCGATCTTAGTTGTGATGACAGACGCAATATTCTAAAGAATTTGAACCATATTTCATAAAGTTCATTATCGCACAATCACAACCAGCGATTAAAATGAATCACGGAATTTAGCTATTAACCGTAGACACCTTTAAAATGTTACTGATGCGCGATATTTTTTTTTTATTTATCCACCCTCGCTTTGGTTTTTTTTTTAGTAGTCTTGAAACTCATTAGCCTTTCAACCTTAACAACAACAATATAATGATTAAATCTCCTAACAACATGATTTATCGAAATGCTTGCACGGAGTATTCCAAATGTTCACGATAAGGTTCAAATTCGCTATCATTCAAGTGGGTCAGATAATGTTGGCCACCGACTGTACAAACTAGTGACGTCACAAAAGTCGGTGACCACATCGCGAGCTAGTTTGAAAACAGTTTCGTGCTGAGAGCGCGCCGCCCGGCCTCCGGCGTCCGTTAGGAAGTGTGGCCGCACTGAATAAAAGCGGGGAAGGAGGAAAATATTGAGGACTATCTTTTGTCCTCGGCATCGCCCGCGTGGAGGTCCAAAATTATTCAGCGGGAACGTCCTAGAATAGAATAGAATAGGTACTCTTTATTATGTACACCATTTAGATTACAGACATATAAATCTAGAAACTGTACAAAGGGTGACACAATGGGCGGTCTTATCGCTAAAAGCGATCTTTTAAACACTACCTTTGGATGGATTAAAAAGGGAAAGGACAGACAAATACTGTAGGTAGTCTGTGGTGTCCTAATTCTCATTTATTATAAAATTATATTAATTGGGAGCTGTGGTGGAGGTGTGTGGTGGTGGTGTGGTGGTAAGCGACTTACGAGTAATAGGTAGATTCGAACCCCGAACGGCGCGCTTTACTTTGCGTAAATTATTTCATTACCCGCATAGATATCCGTGTCTGCTTTGAAAACGGTGAAGGAACAAACTGAGAAAACCGGCATGTCCTAGAACCAAAACTTCGAAGACATGTGACATCTACCAACCCGCACTGGGCCCGCGTGGTGGATTACAGCCCACTCCCTCTGACAGAGAGGAGGTGCCCCAGGATTAACATTATAGGCTGATTATTGTTATGGTATATTATATTAGTTTATTTATACAATATGTTATTAGTGAACAAGTCGTTGGAGTACCTAAAATAAATAAACAAAATAAAGAAATACGTGCGCGAAGGCCAGCTATTTGGCATCCCGCGCCCTTTTTTTCGTAGGAAAACGCAAAAAAATCGGTAAATACCGCTAGTTCAACGCGTTGCCAACTTGCTTCATGTTGTAAACTGCGCTTAAATTGATACTTTTATTTTCCTATTCGTAATGATAATTTTAAAAAAAATCTGGAACGACGACAATTCGTGTCTACTTGAAGGCAATGACAGCTTTGTTTCCACTATCTAAGAATTTAGATTTGAGAAATTACAATTTATAATGATTATGTAGCACTACTGTACCTCCTATTTCTATTTGATGCAAGTTTTTAATTTCATCCATAGTGGGTCCTAAATGGAAAAGAAAAAGAAAGGCGCAATAAGAAAACTCTAATCGCTAAAATAGGTGGTTGAATTTATACAGGGCTGAGCGATCAAGTTGAAGGAGATGGATAACGATCCCATACAAGCTTGGCCCAGAAATGGACACCAATAAAACACAATTTATTATGAGGCTATGTGTAATAGCGTTTCATAGCCTTGTATATTTTTGTTCGTCGTAAAACTTTGTGACCTCGAAGTCTGTTAGCTATGCATGCTAAGCAATCAGAAGCCTGATGGATGAACTCATTTTGGACCGACTAAGGATGGTATACTTTGCTTTGGTTGAGTCATGACTCAGATATACTTAGTATTGAGTTTTGGGGCAGCAGCTATATGTACAATGTCCACTCGGCATTTGTAATTTAAAAAAGAGCCTTAAGGACAATGCTCTGCATTAAACACAATATCGTGCAGGGACCAGTCCATAATAATAAAAAAATTAAGTTTATTCAGTTCAATATAAAAACAAAAACTAGTAGCAGATTACAAGGAGCCTTAAGTCCTAGGTTTTTACAAAATGCCCTAGACCCCACACTAGGATTCGTAACTGTGTCATGGGGTTCAGTCTCTTCCCAAGTAGGTAACTAAAGCATACATTTTAATTTATGTAAGTGAAGTAATTAATTCAAAGAAAAATTAAACAATACAAAAAAAAATAAGAACCTGAGTAGGTACAGTGTATATAAAAAAAAACTAACTAACTAAAATTATTATGATATAGACAGACGGTTTAATGACAAGAGGTTTAGATGCTTTGACAGGGTGTGAGTGTGTGTGTACTGTGGTCTATGTGTTATATGTGTGGGGTGTGTGGAGGTGTATGTGGTGCAAAGGCGCGCGTGTTGTTTTTTCTTTATAAGTCAGATATGCAAAAGGTCTTCCGTTTAGTCATAATTTTTGAGGTGTAGCCATTAAAATATTGCACTTTTACAGCTGGTGTACGTTATGGTGATTATAGTTCTATGATGCGAATAGAATTTAGAGTAGAGATATGACCCAAGAAATGCAAAAGATCTGCGTGCAAAAGAAGAACGTACTCTTGGTCAATCCCACTTTAACGTTCTGGATAAATGGTGGGTCAGTTCTTTAGCAAGCTTATGGAAGCGAAACAGTGTCGAAACAATAAACAGCTACCTCACACGGAGGACGCTACAGTCTGAGCATCATTATCATTAGACTTAACATTTTAACAGTGCCATGTCTGTTTATTCTAGTATTGTTAAGAATTTGCACGAGACTAATGAGGAAAGACAAGCTAGGGATAGTACTCGTAAGAAAGACTTACCTTCCACAATCCAACCGAAATTAAACTTGGTTCATCACAGTCCCAGAGTTCAATATGTCTTTTTATACAACAAGTTGGCAATAGAATTTAAAAGTATAAACAGCATTAACTTTTAACAAATTGAAGATATGTTTATTGAGAAAGGGTTATTATAGTCATCATCATCATCATTTCAGCCGAAAGACGTCCACTGTTGGACATAGGCCTCCCCCAAAAGGGGGGGTTTGCCATAATCGCCACGCTTGGCAGGCGGGTTGGCGATCGCAGTATGGTATGGTGGTGGAATGCATAGAGAACGCTGCTGCCCATTCTCCGGTACGCCCCTTAGTCGCCTTTTACGACACCCACGGGAAGTATGGGGTGGTGCTATTCTTTAAGTTAAGTTATTCTTTAAGTTATTATAGTATCGAAATATAATAAGAAAGGGATATTAAAGAGGTAAACTGTAATGCGTAGATGCAAGGTCAAAGAAAGGCGAAATCACTCAGAAATGCAAAAAAGATAACCAGAAACACAGCAAAACATACATGATGCTGTTACAGCAACACAGTTACAGAGCTACAGAGTTACAAATAAATAGAAATCGTCAGACCTTAATACCCGATTAACAGGAAAGGTTATGTTTTTGGCACATGTTTTTATATGGTAGGGTATGGTGCCTGGATTCTTTATTCTCTCTAGCATTCATACGTCTGGATACGTTTTAATGATTGACGTGTCGTCGTCAGGTTTTTGGTGACCGCCCAGCGTTGTTACACTTCACTTTCACTCGCCACCTGAAGGATTTGAAGGACATTCCTAATCCAACAGGTGAAAGATGACGTTTCTCAAAAATCAATATGGCGGACTTTAGAACACAATGAGTAAAGTCGTAAAAATATAATCACGAAATAAAGGGCTTATCACCGGCGTCGCCAGAGTCATAAGCCCTTTATAAATAGTTAAGCATATAAATAAGTACTAAAGCGTACTCTTTCTAACACACGGGATGTCACGTAAAGATAAAAGAAAAATGAAATATTGCATTGCATTTTTATCTTTTAATGCCAGTCATAGCTCTGTACAAAGCACACAATCATGATGACGTATGACAAATGCATGACATGCCAGTGAGAATGATTATGAAAGATATAAATTAACGAAACGAAAACATGTATGAACAAAGCACTAATCGTCAATAAAATATTAGGCAGGCAGTTACTATTTAACAGGAAAACAAATAAATAAGTCGCTTATAAAACTTCTATTAGTTTTCCCCCAAACTTTAGTTAGTTCAAAACTATCCTGTCCAAAGTTATTTCTAGTCTTTTCTTAGACTGGCCTTCCATCCAATTTTGCGAATTTCTCATTATTTATTCAAGCCAACTTTTTGCGGAGATTCAAACTACGACATTCGACAATTCTTATATAAATAAATAAATTCTGGTGGAGTTCTAAAACGAATCTTCAAAAAAAACTTGGCTAAAAGAGCCAAACCATAGACAGGAAAATACATCATACAAACTATTTTTCCTTGTCTTCTTTTAAGATAGTAACAAAACTTTTGAATCAAATACCAAACCTAAAAATTACCGGTGTATTAACTATATAATTTGTATGATCTATTGGCGCGTGGCCAAAATCGGAACTAACGTCGCCAACTTGTTTTTCAATATATTTCACAAAACCATATTGCACAACTGTTTACCAACAACGCTCCACTGTCTACGTCATTTGAGTGTCAAAGATCCTTGTAGTAGTATATACAAATATTCTATTCGAACGTGTTCAAAAATTATTTTCTGCCAAAACGCTAATCGCTTAGTTATCACCACAATGTCGTCTACGCAAAGTTGTGGTCAAGTGGCTACTGCGAAGAATCTTCTCAAGTACGTATGTCGATCGTATCGCGGACTAACTTGTCCTTTTAATGTACTTACATAGTTATCAGTTTGACATGAGTTATTTCAGAAATAGCATCGAATAAGAAAAGTAGAAGATCCACTTTTAGCATCATCAGCAAAGGTTTATTGTCAGAGGGCAATAATGGCCGCTTGTTGCTTTTGGTTCATGAACGGATCTTGGATACTCGGGATACATAATTCGCCATATACCTAATGTGGCAATAGGAATTTATTATTATTGCCAAACTGAACTGTTTTTGCCTTTCAGTTTTAGTAAACCAAATTAACCAAATCTGTGTGGTAAAGAATATCCGGACTTAAAGAATAGCACCACCCCATACTTCCCGTGGGTGTTGTAAAAGGCGACTAAGGGGCGTACCGGAGCATGGGCAGCAGCGTTCTCTATGCATTCCACCACCATACTATTATACTGCGATCGCCAATCCGCCTGCCAAGCGTGGCGATTGTGCCCTTTTGGGGGAGGCCTATGTCCAGCAGTGGACGTCTTTCGGCTGAAATGATGATGATGATGATGAAACCAAATTAAATCGTGAATACATCAAATTGAAGCCTGATAACTCTTTAAATCGATGTTTGTCAATTTGCATGGTCCACGTACCTATTATCGACATTTATAATTTATAGTACTATAGTATTTTTTTTATAGTCTTTTGCAAGTAGGCCTTCTTATGTTTTTGTTTAGTGATAATAGTATCCGAGAGCAGTAGTTTAAGTTGAATCGTCACCGCGGAATTAGAGCTTAGAATGTTTTGTTGTACACTTTATTTTAGAATACTGCCTGGCTGATCTTATGTAAAATAGAAGTAAAAGCAGTACATGGGATAGACAGAGATAAAGTATGTGTACAATTAATTATTTGTATTGTTATTTGTAAGTATGTGTATGTGTACAATTTCATCAAGACAGACAAGCTGGTTTCCAGACGAGAGCGGTGTCGCTCTCGTCTGGAAACCAGCTTGTCCTACATTCGAAAACATGTGACGTCCACAATCTCTCACTGGGCCAGCATGGTGGATTATGACCCGCTCCCTCTCACAGAGAGGAGACCTGTGGCCCAGCAGTGAGAACGGTATGGTGCTGCGTTACGCTACGTTCCCCAAAAATGGTCAAATTATTCTTAATTTGACCATTTTTGGGGAAAGATTATCATTAAAAGGAGACAAAAGTTTATATTGCTAACGTAGCACGACAGAATAACGACCGATAAGACATAAAAAATCGGGCAGTCGTTTACTCTTTAGTTTCTTTATTAACACTATTAAAATCACAACAAAAGACTATTAAATACTCCTTTGTTCCTTCGCATTATTAAGTACAGACTCATAAATTCTTTAGAACCAAACCATTTTATGATGACTACGAGAGCGTTAATCTGAGCGTTTTAACTACTAACAAAATTGAATTTTTACGACAAAAACATTGTATTTGTCATAACAACGGCGTTGATAGTAAAAGATGGCGGCAGTAAAACTCAGCTGATATTAACCGAGCTTTAATCGTAGATACGTCGACGACCGATGTGACGCCAGTTAAGGTTTGAATGATTCAATTTTGTACGTTTCGAAATTGTAAATACTTAAATATTAATTGAGTAATTGTCGAGTTTTGTTTAAATTCAGTGTTTCGAGATCGAGATTTTCCGACACGTTTCATTTTTCACATTGATCCATAGTAGCCGGAAGGCTTCCACAGATGGACATAGGCCTCCCCCAAGCACGTCCACTTCGACCGGTGCTCATCGGTTTTCACATAATAATGTTCATTTGATTTTTTTGATGATAAAATAATGATAAATGGTTTTATTTCTGTGAGCAAGTTTATTGTATAAACATTTTGACGCAATAATATTTTTTTTAAAGTTGATACGTCTATACAGGGTGGCATCCCGGGACATCGTCGCACAAACTATAACCAGGAATTCAGCGAATTATTTTAGACCCCCTAGAGTAGAAATTAATCAAATTTATTTTGATTAATTTTAAGAAGATTATTAAATTCGCTGATTCATATATTTTGACCGCGCAGGCGCACTTTCCTATGAAACAGCAGTTTGTTTTTTGAAAATTTTCAAGGCCAGGTTTCTAGAATAATTCGCTGAATTCCTGGTTACAGTTTACGCGCGATGTACCTGCCACACTGTATACCTACTGCATTTATCAGTATTTCAACATTCAGACAGTAAAAGCAGTTGCAGACACTGCTTTTACTGACTGAATGATAATGACCTCATTATATACATATATTTCCTAACTCGCCTATGTAACAGAATCCGTAGCAATTATCCAAAAACACCTTTACGATTGTCGGACACCCGCACACATACTCACCTTGTTAAGTACTTAAAGACTCGTTTTGCCCTTTTAATAATGAGTTTAAAGTGAGAATTGCGGTGGAAATGTGGGAGCTATCGCACAATTTGCAACGATGCGACTTTTATTGTAACGTCGCATCGGCTGGAGCTAAGTGTGGTCGGCCGAGGCCGAGGGGTCGCCGGAGCCAAGGAATGGCTGTTCCGGCTTTCGACAACTATTCGAACAGTGGAAAAAATATGTTTGGATTGGGAGCTTGGGTTCGGTTTTATATTTTCGGTGATATGAGAGTGACAAGCAGGTTTTTTTATTAAATCACATAAATATTTTTGTATATTTGTTTGCAATGACAGTAAGTATACCTTTTCGGAATATTTTCTAAAAATATAAAAAAAAAAACTGAAGTGTGAAGTGAAGTATAGAAATATTCCATTTAAAGCACCGATTTCAACCTTACTTGAGCGAACGGGACAAAAATAAATAAACAGTGTGAAATAAATAAAGATAATAATTTATCAGTCATCATTAATCATCATTTCAGCCGAAAGACGTCCACTGCTGGACATAGGCCTCCCCCAAAAGAGGGGGGGTTTGCCATAATCGCCACGCTTGGCAGGCGGGTTGGTGATCGCAGTATGGTATGGTGGTGGAATGCATAAAGAACGCTGCTGCCCATTCTCCGGTATGCCCCTGACCGTGTGGTTGTATCGGAATTACGAAATAAGTTATCTGTAGTTGAAAATCATTAAAAAAATAAATGGCCGCGATGACGCATGCGCAATGCGATATTCGCGTTATACCTAGTAAATCGATCTATTTTTTAGGTAAATAAAAAATAGGGTCATCGCTTTCGATTTTGAAATAATATCTTTTTAATTGTCGTAATGTAAACAAACATTAAAAATAAACAATTATTGAAAAAAAATCAAAGTCATTTAAAGTTACGAAACAAGCTTTGTAATGCACCTAGCACCAGGGTCTGTCCACTTGAAGAAACAGCCATTAGTTTAACAGCGATCCATAGAATTTTTTTGTGTACATACCTACAAGTCGTGTAATAAGAGGAGAGGGCGCCACGCGGCCGTCGAAAAAAAATTTCTGGGACATTCCGGACATTCTAGATGACGTAACAGCGCGGAGCGGGACGCGAAATGCGATTGATGGCATTTCATAATTTTTAATCATTTGAGCTATGAAATAAGCTGTCTCTTAGAAGCCAATAACGCTCGAGAACAATCTAGCTCCTAGCCTACGAATTTTCAATTCCTATAGTAGGTTATAACTGGCCAATAGGGAATTCATTTTATGTCGATTTTGGCTGCGCCGCTGCACCTCGTAGAATGTGGACGCCGCACTCATAATGTAGAAAGACAATTTATTTAAAAGACTACGGCATAGCAGATTCTGGGATATTTTTAGTATATATCTAATTAATTGAAGAACTAAACTACATAATATGTACAAAATATACACATTATGTATCTTTTAGTATTTTATAGTTAACTACTTGCAATTAATTACTGAAATAATTATAACAGTGCATGGAATCGCATTCTAATATTATTTACATAAATATGAAATAGAAATGGATGAAATTAGGCAGTCAAAAATAATCAATACCTATGAAACAAAACTGGCTTTCTATTAAGAGATCATACCTACCACCAAAAAACGGAAAAATTCAGCAAAATTCTTCGGACAGAGTTATGAAATATGCTAAGCATGGCATCTCGCCTCACACCGGGGTATAAGCTTCAAGGTCACTTGTACTTGACCTTGGAACGCGAGGGCATTTTGAGTGATGTTTATTCATTACTTTTTTCGGCCTTCGTTATTATAATAATATTATTTGATGCTGAAGAGTGTAATGTTTAATTCAAATTTTCGAGTGAAAAATTAAAGTTGTTACTATCTTGTTGAGTTTTTATTGGTGTCCTTTTTCAGTAACTTTATAAGCTAACTTAATTAATATTTCGATGTAAATTATACGCTTACCTTTTCAAATAACCGAGTGCCTACTACAAAGTTCCCTTCACATCTTTACCCTACGTTTTTTAAATAAAAATAGAGAGCCTATATTTGCCCTCAAAATATCCAATAGGCAATTAACTTTGACAGGCGTGAGAAGGGCTCAACCCTGGAGGTTTTTTGTGCAAAAAAATAATACGTATCTACCGAAAACTTTTGCGTTTTAGTTGTTACACTTGCAAACATACTTATTACGTTTTGGTTGCAGGAAAATTTAAGGTGAGACAGGAGACTCATTATGTTGGACCGGTGGTCGTCATCATTTTTAACCGACTTCAAAAAAGGAGGAGGTTTCTCAATTCGACCGTATATATGTTTTTTTTTTTTTTTTAAGTGTGTTCGCGGATAACTTCGTCGTTTATGAACCGATTTTGATTATTCTTTTTTTAACCGACTTCAAAAAAGGAGGAGGTTTCTCAATTCGACCGTATATATGTTTTTTTTTTTTTTTATGTGTGTTCGCGGATAACTTCGTCGTTTATGAACCGATTTTGGTTATTCTTTTTTTGTTGGAAAGGATATATGCCAAGGAAACCAGGATCTGATGATGGCATCCCAGTGAAATCGAGGGGAACATCCGAAAATCGTAGGAGCGACTAGTGCGTTTGGTAACTTTTTCATTAAGTATTTTAAAGCACTACAATTTAATGAAGGCCTGGAGTCGATCTGATGATGGAGCCGAAAGACAGTCGAGGGGACTCCTCAACGATTTACAGCAGTTACCTTGTGTTTGGGCTTGATTAATTTGTATTGATGTAAACTTTACACCTAGATGGGTTGTGACTGTCATTAGGGGTCTGATGATGAAGACGAAGGACAGTTAAGGGAACTCCTCAACAGTTTACAGTAGCTATGTTCACCGATTACTCGAAGACGGCTGGACTGATTCCAAAAGTTATTTTTTTATTTGAAAGGGTATACTCTCGAGGTGGTTCCATTATCATCAACTTGGAATTTGATGAGAGGATCCCATGGAAATCGAGGGAAACCCTCAAATTTTATAGGCGAACCTATAGCGATTTGGGTATTTTTTAAAGTAACTTGAGCATTTGCTCTCGGAAATCATCATTTGATGAAGTGGAGCTGATGATGAAGACCACAGATGGCCATCGGAACTACTCAATGACAAATATTTCACGGGTTGCGATTCGATTACTTTAATATGGTTGCTAAGCAATTTATGCTCATCACAATGCGTATGGTGAGTGATTGTTGAGGAGTTCTCCTGGTTCTTACCGGGAGAACTCCTCAACCATTAATGTCCCAGCATCGGGAAAAGCAATATTTTGTAAAAGGTGATCAACAGTTGGCATTAGGCTATTGTAACTTAGATAAATTACAAACTGACCAACTAAAAAGTGAAAAATAAAAACATTTTTACAAAAAAAAACAACCGACTTCCAAAAACAAACACTACAAATTGAAAAATAACTTTAATTTCGGAAGTCGGTGTCGATAAACGAAAATGCGGAACCAAAGACACCGACTTCCGAAATTAAAGTTATTTTTCAATTTGTAGTGTTTGTTTTTGGAAGTCGGTTGTTTTTTTTGTAAAAATGTTTTTATAACTCCTATTCAACCTTGCATAGAATTAATATGTTATTTTTCTATTATGCGACTTAAGTTAGCACAGTTACTCACCTATTTATTTATTTAAACTTTTCGCACAAAAAGGTACAAAGGCGGACTTAATGCCTTAGGCATTCTCTACCAGTCAACCAAGGGTGGTGAAGAGATTGGATGGCGGGTGCTTTGGTTGAGAGGAACAATGATTTAAAAAAAATTAAAACTAAGCATACAAATACATAAATAGGTTATATACACATACATACTATTGACTATAATACATACATAAAATAAAATCTCCAAACTTGTATCCAAATCGGTCAATACTCATTAAACCTTCCTATCCGTTATCGACTCACGAGGGCCAAACTGACCCAACTATTGCATTAGCCCATTAGCCGTGCGTTCGTCACCCCTTATAATTAGATTGTATCCAGCTCAATTAAACCGTTACTGAGTTTATAAGGTTGGTCCAAACATGGTGCCTTGAGGAACACTTTGTTTAATGTCCAGGTCTATGCTCAGAAATTGAGAATGACCGGTTATGGTACTCAATTACTTTATGGAGAACCTTCTTCATAGAAAGCTTTTACGGATATCGTAAACAAATGTATTGCTTACGAAAGCCCGTGCTTATAACATATTGATTCAGTCTCTAATTTGCTTTAGGGTGGTCAGTGATAAATGTGTCTAGACGAACCTATCTTTTTTTTATTTTGTTACTAAATGGGCCCGGTCTTGACCCCAATCACGCCTGATGGAAAGCGATAGATGAAGTCTATGATGGAACGAGCGTGCCCAGTACTTACTACCTAATACCTACTTTTGAAATGACTATTCACATTTTTTTTATCAACAAGCAACGTTTTTTCAATGATGCAACAAATTGCGCTCTAACTCAGGTTTATCATTTCGGTAACCGCATTAACCTCAAGAAAGCCATTACATTACTTTATTTTATAAAAGCAAAACTACACATGAACCAAACGCACTTTTACTTTTGTTCATACAAAAAAAAAACATATAAGCAATCACAAACATAATTAAAATAAAGACTACTTAATTGAAATCTTATTTCATATAAACTTCACCTTTGAACTCGTAAATAACTCTAAGAAGTTTCACAACAATTAAAACTCTTTGAAGAAAGAACGAAAGTAATTAAAGTGATACACGCAACTAAAGAAATTAAAAGGGAATTAAACTCGGAGAAAGAAAATAAATTACGTCCCCAAAGAGATCCTAAATCTAATATTATAAAGGCGAAAGTTTGTGTGTGTGTGTTATATTATGTTTGTTACTTCTTCACGCTCAAACGGCTGGACCAATTTTGATAAAATTTGGTATGGAGGTAGCTGACACCTTGGATTAACATATAGGCTACTTTTTATCCCAATATTTCCATGGGATTAAAAATTATGTGGGTGAAACCACGGGGCGCAGCTAGTTGTTTATACGGGTACGTATTTGAATATCGAAGATTAAAATACCTACGTTTAAAATACCAATGTTCAAAACATCGAAAATTTAAATATCGATTATATCAAAATGTCAAAAATTGTTATACCTACGCTTAAAACGTCGAAGATTGAAATGCCGAGTGATTAAAATTTCGAATGATTCAAAATATCGAATGACATTATGCCTAAGTTCAAAATATCAACATTTAATACATCTAAGTTCATAATATCTACGTTAAAAATACCTACTAGGTAAAAATCCGGAAAAAATAAATTATTTAGGCAATATGAGTAATACGTACAATTGCGTACAAATGTGTTTTATTTTGGGTTTTTATTATGTAAAAATAATTAAAGTACATTACATGAGGTTTGCCTTGTTTTTTTTTAGTAACCCACCTAGTAACTGATTACCATCTAGCAAACAAGCATGCAGCAATCATGCAACATGCAAGCAAGTATGGTTTCTGTCACGGCTCCGGCGCTGCAGGGCTCCGGCAGTCCCACTCGAGCTTAACGTCGCAGATGGTCTAAACGCTCACCACCGCAGCTTCGGCTTGTTGGCCGGCTTCGCCGGCCAGCCTCAGCTGCGGCGGCGGGTGTTAAAACCACCTGCTCCTCAGCTCGCGGGCTGCCTCGCCCCTCCGCGCCTCCGCGATTCTAAATTACACTCTAGGGGTAGGGCAGACAAGAAGACGACGACGTGGAGTCGGTTTTGAAGCGATACGTTTCTGTCACAAACTTTAGTAGCACAACATATTGACTTTCAAGAAAATATTTTAATTCAAAGACCTAATTAATACCTTCACGATTGACCTATGCTTGTACAGTGGGCTGCATCAATTGGGTACCCCATTTGTATGAAAATTTTAATACAAAGGGGGTACCCAATTGATGCAGCCCACCGTACACTGGACACTGATTTTCATGGATAAAATAGGTCGAAATTGTTCCAAAACCGAATTGGGGCACCCCGAATTTACGTAGTCTTTTGGCTGTTACCCCTAGAGTGTATATAAAAATCCGGAGGCGCGAAGGGAGGGCAATCCCGCCCGCTGTAACAAAGCCAGTTCACCTCCGCAGCTTCGGCTTGCTGGACCAGCCTCAGCCGCTACGGCTCCCACGGGTGCCTATGCTTTGTTACGCAAGGGCGAAGGGGTTGCACTTCCCGTAGCGCCGGAGGCGTTGCAGAAGCAACCTTTTTCCACTCATACTACTTACATTAAAATTTGTTCGATATTTTAACTTGTACGTATTTTTAGAGTGAATAAATAAATGTATTAAATGTTGAAAATTAACCCATTTTCACACGTAGGTATATTAATTTTCGATGTTAAAATAATATATGTACCCATCGATATTTAGGACGTTCGATAGTTTGTACTTCGATATTTAGGACATTCGATAATCTGTATTTCGATACTTGGATTTTTCGATGTAACTTTTGTAGATATTTAGATTTTAGATATATTGGACGTAGGATATTTAACCATTCGATAATATAAACTTTCGTTATTTTAAATTTCGGTTTTATGGTCGTTCGATATTTCCATTTTCGATGTTTTGAACATCGATATTTTATCAGTAGGTGTTTTAATCTTCGATATTCAAATACGTACCCGTTTATACACAATGAATTTTTTTAAGTGGGCGTGGATGGCCAAATCCGAAACTGTGAGGAATAGCGAAAAGTACTCAAAGGAGTCTCGGGCTCGATTTTGATGAAAACTAAAACTGCATCATTGGATTTTTGAAAAATCAATATTTCTAGTCAGGAATCGAAGTCGAGGACTGTCAGGTACTAGATCCGTACTACTTACTTAGGTATCTTTATATAAACCTCAAGTTATTGATGTTATTAACCAAACAAGTTATATTAGAGTAGGTAGTCGATCTTACAAATCCATGTTACTACTTTTTTCCGTACGTAATAACTTATAATGCCCTCTTGATTACACAGTGTTACATACCATAATGGTGTTCACCCAATCATAAGAAACTGCCTTACGTTGTCTTCATATCATATCAGGGGGCCTAAAAAGGCCACTTTAGCAGAATAATAAAAGGATAACATTATGAATCATAATGGACAGTTAATTGATAAGTCGTATCAAATCCCATTGGTGAAGGATTTTTCAGTTAAATATTTTTTCTGTGCTAAAATACCAATCAATCCAATCCAAATCGAATCCCAATCTCTTTGATTATACCTATGTTATCCTTTTATGATTCTGATAAAGTGGCCTTTTTAGACCCCCAGAAACTCGTACAATCAAAATTATAATGAGTGCTGAGATTCAGTAATTTTCGATAAATCTATAAATACTTACACTTGTACTTGTTACTTATACTTGTATAATATGGCTCAACAGTCGTCAAAACACTAGGTTCTCCTCCTTTCGCATCCAGGCTATGCCAGACACCTTTTAAGGTCGGCCGGTCTATCTAGCTATTAAGATAAAATCTATACGCTGGAATAAAGGAGAGTATCCAAAAACATCAATCTAGTCTTTATTGCCAAAATTCACTTGTGTGGGCCGATTAATGGCGGCTCCGCTAGCATATAGTTTCCCGAGGGAATCTGAGGAACGTCGGCGATCCCGACTAATAGTTTAATAACACTATCCATGAAAGTTCACAAAGATTACCCTTCGATTTTATGGCGATCTGAGATCGAAAATCAAAGGATCAAAGGAAGTCTTTATGGCGTGTTTATTTATGAGTTATTTTGGAAGTGTTATGGGGATTCTTTTCTTTATTGTTTTGTGTAGTTGGTAGTAAAAGTAAGTGTTCTGTGAGGAAATATTGGTTTATGGAGTTAGAGGAATGGGTTGATGTAGTCGTTTTGGTATTATGGAGCATGTTCGGTATTTCTTCGGTCGGTTCAATTTCCTTGTTTTAAGCCATTCTTTCACTTTCTCTTCTTAGATAGCCCTAATGTAAATCTTGTCCGTTGTTAACTGCTAGAATATTCCTTAATAGAAAAAAGGTTCAATGTTCTTTAATATTTCACAAAAAGGGTTCTAGATATACCTAGAGTGGTCGAAAATAGGTATTAAATAAACATTGCGAATTACAACAAAACGTGTAAAAGTATAATCTATAATTAAACCGTAACGGAATTATCTAAAAAACCTGTTTTTCAACTGGTTCAGCTAAATAACTTGTTCGTGGATATTGCTTCTTCGAATTGACTCCGAGAAAACTACTTATTAGTTTTCATGTTTCTTGTGTATCGTAGGCTGTACGTCGATGATAACAAAACCAGTAAGTATAAGCTGACCTCTGATTCTATTGAAACTCCGCTAAGCTAGCCAAGTGCACAAAAGTACCTAAGTCTTTTATAATTGTCTTCGTCAGTTTTTAAATTATTTCCTTTATCAAAGCAGGATACATAAAACTCTTTGAAGGCCTGAACAGACTCTAAGCAGACTATTGCATAGAAAACTATAATTATTTAATAATCTACTTGAAAACAAAGATCAAAATAGTATACATACACACCTTTAACCAATATCGAGTTGACATCAACCATCAACATAATCTTTTTAATTCGGCCTGACATGGAAAGGCTGACTGTCTGCGGTATTGACATTATACGACCCATTATACATTATAATGCTGGGTCGGTAAAGCAGATTCTATCGAGCAATGAGCAGACCAAAATTGCCCTTAACCTGACGAACATAACTATTATGTTTGATGGGACTGTATTCTGAGCTCTGTTCCAACCGACCATCGTCGGGAGAGCAGGCGTAGATACAGTGTGTAAAAATTGAATAGATAAGATGACGTGTAAATTCGCGGGAGCGGGACAGCTGGGAAACTAACTTGCACTAGAATGATTCGACCTGCGCGGGAAGCACACGTTTTTAGGGTTCCGTACCAAAATGGTAAAAACGGAACCCTTGTGGTGAGACTAAGTCTTTCTGTCTGTCTGTCTGTCACAGCTGGATATCTCAAGAACTACTAATGCTATCAACTTGAAATTTGGAATAGTTTTAGATGGTGTTTGCCCAACTATTTTACAAATAAGAAAGAAATAAAAATATATGTTTCTTTTTTGCAACAGGGACTGAAAGGGGGTCTGAAAAAATCAAAGTGGGATTACTAGGGCATGTGGGATATCATATGAAAGAGCGCACTTTGCACATTCTCAATAATTTTTTCTTTTTTTTTTTTTCATGATTTCGACTTTTCATGAAAAATGTAAAAAAAAATACCGTTCCCCCCTTATCTCCGAAGTATGCAAACAGAAAAGACGGAAATTATTTTATGTGATAGAAGTTTATGTAAAGATTACAGGCAAATTAAACGAAGTCTCTAAATAACACACTTTTTCAGAAATCATCAACAAAAGTTACATTACTTCCACTATCGGTCAAGAGATTGCGCTGACATACAACTGCAATATTCTACAATGCAGTGCACAGTGTTAAAATTCTCTGATGAATATGGGCCTCGCCGATGAAAATTATATGATGGTACAGAACCCTCGGTGTGCGAGTCCGACTCGCTCTTGCCCGGTTTTTAGGGTTCCGTTGCCAAATGGCAAAAAACGGAACTCTTATAGATTCGTCATGTCTGTCTGTCTGTCTGTCTGTCTGTCTGTCTGTCCGTCTGTCTGTCTGTCCGTCCGTATGTCACAGCCACTTTTCTCCGAAAGTATAAGGACTATACTGTTGAAACTTGGTAAGTAGATGTATTCTGTGAACCGCATTAAGATTTTCACACAAAAATAGAAAAAAAACAATACATTTTGGGGTTCCCCATACTTAGAACTGAAACTAAAAAAATTTTTTTTCGTCAAACCCATACGTGTGAGGTATCTATGGATAGGTCTTCAAAAATGATATTGAGGTTTCTTATATCATTTTTTTCTAAACTGAATAGTTTGCGCGAGAGACACTTCCAAAGTGGTAAAATGTGTGTCCCCCCCCCCCGTAACTTCTAAAATAAGAGAATGATAAAACTAAAAAAAATATATGATGTACAATACTATGTAAACTTCCACCGAAAATTGGTTTGAACGAGATCTAGTAAGTAGTTTTTTTTTTAATACGTCATAAATCGTAAACCGCAATTTACCTTTTATTCAACCAACTAAAAAAATAAAAAAACATTTAATTTCATAAACATAAACCTTATGCATGAACCTGGATGTTACGGAACCCTCGGTGAGCGAGTCCGACTCGCTCTTGCCCGGTTTTTTTTTTTACTCCGCTTTTCATAAATCAATGAATAGATCTATTAAGTTGGGTGTTTACAAATCCTTTTTGGGTAACTTTTGAACATCAACGCACAAAGCGAAGATACAAGACTCCTAGGAGTCGCGCAATGACAGATAATTCAATGTCTTGTTTTATCTACTTTCGTACAATAGTTTTTGAGTATATAGTTTTGCCGTTTGCTTCTTAGTACCTACTTATATAGATAGTATAAAACAAAGTTGCTTTCCGAGTCTGTTTGTGTGACCGTTTAGTTAAGTTTCTCGTATCTACTCAATAGATTTTGATGCGATTTTCACCAAAATTTTGACAGTTTATTCCAGAATTTCGAAAAAAATTAAGAGTGGTACGCCAGTTCGAAAAATTAAATTAAAAATTTCAAATTAATATAAATTAATTTTTTATTTCATGCTATTTGTAGGGACTCCTTAATTTTTGTATTTCATTTCTTTTATTTTCTTCCGTTTTAAGATTCAGGTAATTTGGTGTTTAATCAGGTTTTTTATCCGTCAAAATATAATTATTAATTTATAGTTGAAGAATAATGTTTAGACTAAACAGATTATTGTTTTATTATGTCCTTTTTCTAGTTTTTCCTTTAGTTATTCAACTTTCGTACAAGTATTTCATAGCTATTAGATATCTTAGCTATTTCAGATCTAGTTTCTAAAATGGGATTGCGACACTATCTGATGTATAAATACGTCCATTCGTAAAAATGATCAAACTCAGTGGTCGTAGGTACCAGTCATCACTCCACTTTCCTCATCAATCTAGGGCATTGATCAGACAAAAATATAATTTTCAAGTTTTTAGTTTTCATTTCGTTAGTTAATATTCCTCATTCCCTTTCAATATACTGTACACTATTCTACTTGTCAAGCCCTTGCATTTGATAGGTACCTATATTGGAGGAGTAGTGAAAAAAAAAATGTAATTTGCCATTTTGTGGTGGCGGCCATCTTGGATTTGAAATTTGTAATAGTGTATAGTATTCTAGTAGTCAAGCCCTTTCATTTGATACTCGTATTGATAGAGTTGTGAAAAAATAAATATAATTCGCCACTTTGTGGTGGCGGCCATCTTGGATTTGAAATTTATCATAGTGTATAGTATTCAATCAGCAGTGAGCAGAGCAGTTGTGGCCAAGTGGTAACGGCCGCGACTTACGAGTTGTAGGTCGTAGGTTCGAACCCAGACAGGCGCTTTACTTTGTGTAAATTATTTCATCACCATTGCTCTCAAAACGGTGAAGGAAAACATCGTGAGGAAACCGGCATGTCCTAGAACCAAAAATTTGAAGACATGTGGCATCTGCCAATCCGCACTGGGCCCGCGTGGTGGATTACGGCCCACTCCCTCTCACCGAGAGGAGGCCTGTGTCCCAGCAGTGGGAACATTATAGGGCTGATTATGGTATAGTATTCTACAAACACATTAAGTCGAAAACCGCTATATCGAATGACGTTCTCGCGAACACGCTGATTCGAAAAATTGTTTGAATGGTACGCTAGTACGAAAGTCTTGGTATCTATCGAAATCTACTGTAGCGAATAGCATAGGTATTCCAATCTGAATTTGTCTGGGGATCGAACTCGCGACCTAGTGATTACCAAGAACTACCTACACGCTACGATGATAAAACTGACACTGTTACTGTTACTTGCTAGTTGTCTATACTACTAAGTCATCATCATCTGCCTAGCCTTTTCCCAACTATGTTGGGGTCGGCTTCCAGTCTAACCGGATGCAGCTGAATACCAGTATTTTACATGGAGCGACTGCCTATCTGACCTCCACAACCCAGTTACTGGGTAATACGATACCCCTTGGTAAGACTGGTTGTCAGATTTTCGGGCTTCTGACTACCCGTAACGACTGTCACAGATCCACGAATGACAGCCGGGACCAACGGCTTAACGTGCTTTCCGAGGCACGGAGGGGTCTCGGTACGTAAAGATGGTCACCCATTCACAGACCAATCGCGGCAAGCGTAGCTTAACCTGATCGATCGACCTGTGCGGCTGTTATTATTTAGCCACGGACCCCTCCCCTCCCCCCCCTCCCCCTTAACTTCTTAGTAGTATCCCTTCGGATACTACTAAGTATAAATGATTAATATTAGTATTTATTATGATTTAGCTATGTATCCCTAGCATGCTTCCCGTTTTGATAAGCTAATAACATTACAAATACTGCAGTACCTATTTATTATAATGCATTCACAACAATAAGAACAAATTAATGAAGGTTGACTTAAATTAATTTTTTACAGTCATATTAAAATTAAACGTAGGTACATTTTTAAGTAAAGACATCTCGATGTTTTGTCAAATTATAAAAACCGTGCGAAACAGGGACGGGTCGCTAGCCCTTTATAAAATCCAATTTGTTTGCGATATCATATTTCATTTTTTCCACCTAATCTAAAAGGTAACACTGTACATGAGCATATATTATTGCGTCCCATCAGACTACCTCACAATAATCATGAGAAGGTTGTTGGTAACACACACAAAGCTTGATCCCATGTCATACATACACACATCAAAAGTGTCTAGGGATCAACATATATTTTTGCAATAACTTTTCTCCTGATTGATATTAATTAAAATTTTCTTTAAGGATTCATCAAATAAAGTGTTTTCGTTTGTCACAGTAACGATAAACCAAGTCACCTTTGCATTAATAAAGAAATTTGCCATTTTCCTAATAAAGGGATTTTTGACATTTGAACCACTAACACAAAAGTTCGAAAAAAAGACTGAAATAACAGTTTTCTTTAAAATTTTATTGGGTAACTTAAACAATTAATAATCCGTGTTTCTACCGCGAACACTAACAACACAAGAACATCGGTTTGGCATACTCAAAATGAGTTCATCCAAATCACGCTGTGGAATGGCCGCCCATGTTCGTTGCAACAACAAAAAAAGGTCTTCTTGCGACTGGATACCCTCCATATTCGGCAGAGCTCTTCTCTGTAGCATATCCCATGCATGCTCAATCGGGTTCAAGTCTGGCGACTGAGCAGGCCAGGGCAGGACATTGATGTTAGCTGCGGCGAGAGTCTGTCTTACAACTCTTGCGGTGTGCGGTCGTGCATTATCATGCATTAACTGAAATAAGGGACCGATTTGCACTTGTAGAGGAACGATGACGTCTGATACAATCGTCTCAGCATAAATTTGAGCGTTGAGGTTGCCTCTGATCCAAATCAACTCAGTTCTTCCGCCGATCCAAATACCCGCCCATACCATGATGGTTCCACCACTATAAGGATGGACTTCCTGGCAGGATTTTAATCGCTGTTGGCGTCCAGGGGTTCTCCAGTGTCGTATACGTCTTGTATCCGGTCTCATACCAAAACGAGACATCAGAAAAGCACACGAAACGCCATTGTTCTTCTGCCCAATTTCTGTGTTCAAGAGCCCATTGATATCGAATCCTACGATTGTGCATTGCTATAGGTGGTACCCGTAGCGGTCTTCGGGAATGAAGGTTCACTTCATGCAAGCGGTTTCTGACTGTTTGGTCGCTAATTAAGTTCCCTGAAGAGTGATGAAGCCTCACGGCTAACATCATGGCGGTTATTGTTGGAGCTCTTCGAGTTAAGATTTGAATGTATCGGTCTTGTCTCCGTGTGGTGCAGCGATACCGTCCTCCATGGCGCTCAGCCACGGTACCAGTGCTTCGGTAACGTGTCCAAAGTCGACTGATAACACTCTGACTTGTATTCAGAGCTAAAGCCACAGTACGTTGCCGGGAACCAGCTTCTATCATTCCCACGGCTCTGAGCATTTCTTCCCTGCTTAAATGACGTTGCCGCTCCATAATAACGTTGGTTTTAATCAGTAGTAGGGAAACAGTAGCACTAATAATGTCTTCAATGCGTTGTATGTTTTTATAGGGAAAATATTGACAGCTGATTTTCATCTTTTACTCGAATTTGATTCACAGTTCCTGATTCAAATTATGTAATGCACCAAAAAGGATCCATATAAATTTATAAAATCATAAATTTATTACAAAGCCACATCTCAATCTCAAGAAATCCGCATAAAAATGCTTGATCCCTAGACACTTTTGATGTGTGTAGATTATTCCATGGGTTTTTGTGGGTTTGCGTTTGACTTTGACATATTAAAGTTCCATTTTTTTAACCAACTTCAAAAAGGAGGAGGTTCTCAATTCGGATGTTTAGATAATCTATATACGGATTTGTATTTTTTTTTTTTCATATCTCATACTCGGAAAGTAGTGTTTGTTTGATCCAAATAGCGGGTGAAAGACGCTGCTTCCCACCCTTGGGCGGGAAAGGCTCATAGTAATTGCTTTCCTCCCTAGGGAGGGAACGAAATTTAAAAATAGAACCAAATTTAGTTAGGTAGTCAGCTCAGTCATACGATACGACAACCTTAATTGATTATGTAAATATTTATTATGCCACCCATCAAATCTTATGAATGTGCGTTAATTAGGAGAGTTGGATAAAAAGCTCATATGTAAACGCCATTAAATCTATCATATTAAGCGCACAAGTTAATAATTTACCTTGAATAAATTCAACATAATAGGTACGATAATCGCCATTTTGATGTCAGTTGCGGTCGAGGCTAAAAAACATAAAAATTGGGGATTTCGTACATCCTGACTTTACCATAGGGGGCTGTGAATATACATCATTTAATTATTGGACGAATTTATCCAAGGTAAATAAGTAGTGGTAATGAAGTTTTTGATATCTAATGTCGAAGTTTCGCGCCAATCGTGTGTGTTTACATTTTTGATTTTCACAAATTTCACACACATAGCTTTTAAAATGTGACAAATGTTATTGATAATAAACAACACGAAAATGCCCAGGTTTTAACGTAATATTCAAACACAGTTCAATATTAATCATTACTATTACTTATTAACCACTAGGTACTCAATTTGTGTTCAAAATCGCAGACCATTATTGTTTTTTTTTTATTGCAATGATGTGTGAAAGCGATTATTCCAAACAATTTTTTTTTTTAATTTCGATTGGCTCGAGTAATTAATATGACGAATGTAATCGATACTTGAAAATAAAATAAAATTATTTTAAGCAATAAATACATTGAGCATTGTTTATAATAATGATTTATGCTTTTCTAATATAATTTCAATCTCTTCTAATATCATGTCAATAACAGACAGGCCATAGGTACCTCATTTACTGAATTTCGCGCCGAAATGTTTTTATAATTGAATTTATATTCGGAATGCGCTCGCTGTTTAAAAATATTTTAATTTATTGGATTTTTTTTTTTTTAATTTTTTTTTTTTTAATTGGATTTTTGATACTTTCTAATAGTTTACTACAGAATTCCCAGTAAACATTTTTTTAGGTAGGCTTAGCAAAAGTTTGTTTGAGAATGATGATGATAAAATAATTCTATAAATTGGATATTTTGCAAACACTTTACATTTCAATACATTTTGTTAATTAAAAGAGTTTTTATTCAGTTTCTACAAATTGTTTCATTTTTTTTATTGCGAATATCGATTAGGCTGTATGCAAGTTTTGAGTCGAAATAAGAAAGTTGGGTGGACGGTCAGCACTAAAAAGTGTCACGTCGCAACCCAATTTTTTGTATTTTTTATCAAGATTATCGTGTTTTCTAAGTAATTTATGAATAATGGTAAAAGTAAGAATGCAGACAGAATGATAATAATACGGGCCCTAGTAAGCGGCGTTCTCACAATATACGTTTCTGTTGTTCTTTATTCTGAATATAATGAATATATATTATGTAATGGTAAAGGTATTAGGAGTTAATGGTTATAATAACAAAAATCGACTTTAAATTTGAATACCTTGCAAGAAAATCTTAACACCGCGATCTACAAAAGTGACGTCACTATAGCGATACTAAACACAACAAAATATTGATTTTAGAAGATAATTATTTAAAGAGATTAGACAACTAATAAGGACCACTTTCTTCCTTGTAAAGCTAAAAAATAAGAGTACGATTGCTACCAAGTTATTATTTCAATTCACAAAATTGTAATTCGAAAATTAAACAAAGTTCGTTTGTGACTTTCTACAGGTACTCGAATGAAAGCTTAACCCGTTGGTACAGCGCCAACTAGCGGCATATTGTAAAACTTATATTTTCTATGATTTTCTTAGTTTTTTTATTTCATATTTTGTTTTTTAATGCGAGTCTTTACCCGTCATAAACAAGCAATTACTTCATCTTAGTCACTATAAAGGATCAATGCTAAGGATTTTGTTTTTGGTACAAAATTATCCAGCACCCAAATTCAACGACTATTACTGCTAAACTAATAAAGTTATCTTAACTTCTGATACTTTCTTATACTTTTGATTTAAAGTTCATGAATTGCACTATCATCGTGAATTTTTCCAGATTTTTTAAGCCCGCAGTTTAGCTTTTAGAGGGGGGGACGCCCTACTGGACAAAAATTTGCACTTTAAAGTTTATTATTTCGTAAATGGAGCATTAAAACGAAAAATAATTTTAGCAACCCCAGTTTAGTCATTTTAGAAGACCTATCCAACAAATATTCATCCCCACTTCACATGTAGGGGAGATACCCTAAAAAAAATATTTTCCAAAATTTTATTTTACCGGCGTAATTGATAAACTTACTCCTACAAAATTACAGCTTTCTAGTAGTAACGGTCTCTTAGCAAAACCTCGGACTGACAGACGGAAATGACGAAACTATAAGGGTTCCTTGTAGGAACTACGGAACCCTGCAAAGACTAATAAATAGGTACTATTCATGTTATCATTATCAATAAACATTGTAGAAAAACTACTAGTTCTTACTTTCCTTATATTCGAAATGAAAAGTAGAGTGTTTAACACGGGTGAAAGTTATCAATTCCTTTCGACCCTTGTATAATAATCTACTATTTTTGTTCGAAAGAGGTTTATTACAAAACAGTCCCATTTAAATTTTGTAAAGATCTGATGATTAGTTTCAGAGACAGACAACGGAACTTTCAATAAATGCCAGCAATTCAACCGCGATTGCTGCTATCACAAGTATGCATTGTTTACGCAATCACACAATGTAACATCACGCCTGTAAAGTTATTCCTATAATCTCACAAGTAAACTACCTAACTACTTGGGCATAACTTTTTCATCTCTCATACTCGGAAAGTAGTGTTTGTTTGATCCGAATAGCGGGTGGAAAACGCTGCTTCCCACCCTTGGGCGGAAAAGACTCATAGTAATTGCTTCCCTCCCTAGGGCGGGAATGAAATTTAAAAATAGAACTAAATTTAGTTAGGTAGTCAGCTCAGTCAGACATACGACACCCTTAATTGATTATGTAAATATTTATTATGCTACCCATCAAACCTTATGAATGTGCGTTAATTAGGAGAGTTGGATAAAAAGCTCATATTATGTTAACGCCATTAAATCTTTCATATTTAGCGCACAAGTTAGGCTTTACCATATGGGGCTGTGAATATATATCATTTAATTATTTGACGAATTTATCCATAGTTTAAGGTAAATAAGTAGTGGTCATGAAGTTTTTTTTAATATCTAATGTCGAAGTTTCGCGCCAATCATGTGTGTTTACATTTTTACTTTTCACAAATTTCACACACACAGATGTAGATAAGATTTAAAATGTGACAAATGTTATTGATAATATTATAAACAACACGAAAATGCCCAGGTTTTAACGTAATATTTAAACACAGGTTCAATAATACGTATTAATCATTACCACTACCTACTCAATTTGTGTTCTAAATCGCCGACCATTATTGTTTTTTTTTATTGCAATGATGTGTGAAAGCGATTATTCCAAACAATTTTTATTTTTTTTATTTCGGTTGACTCGAGTAATTAATATGACGAATGTAATCGATATTTGAAAATAAAATAAAATTATTTAAAGCAATAAATAGAATAAGCATTGTTTATAATAATGATTTATGCTTTTCTAATATCATTTCAATCTCTTCTTACATCATGCCAATAACAGACACATAGGTACCTCATTTACTGAATTTCGCGCCGAAATGCTTCTATAATTGAATTTATTCGGAATGCGCTCGCTGTTTAAAATTATTTTAATTTATTGGACAATTATTTATTGTGGATTTTATTTTTGATACTTTCTTACAGTTTACTACAGAATTCCCAGTAAACATTTTTTAGGTAGGCTTACAAGAAGTTTTTTTGAGAATGATGATAATTAATTAATTCTATAGATTGGATATTCTGCAAACACTTTACATTTCAATACATTTTGTTAGTTTAAAGAGTTTTTATTCAGTTTCTACAATTTTTTTTTAATTTTTTTTATTGCGAGTATCGATTAGGCTGTATGCAAGTTTTGAATCGAAATAAGAAAGTTGGGTGGACGGTCAGCACTAAAAAGTGTCACGTCGCAACACAATTTTTAGTAATTTTTATCAAGATTATCGTGTTTTCTAAGTAATTTATGAAAAATGGTAAAAGTAAGAATGCAGACAGAATGATAATAATACGGGCCCTAGTAAGCGGGACGGCCCGCGGTGGTGACACAGAATCTACTCATGTGGCGGTGACGTGGTGTGTTCCATACTTCAAATTTAAAAAAGACTAATAAATACGTACCTCATGTAATTATTATCAATAAATATTTTAGAAAAACTACTATTTTTTACTTTCCTTAAATTCGAAATGAAAAGTAGAGTGTTTAACGCGGGTGAAAGTCATCAATTCCCACTCGGACTATAGGTCTAAATGCCTCGTATGGGAATTGATTCCTTCCGACCCTTGTATAACAATCTACTATTTTGTTTATGAATTAGTTTAATTAACCGAATTCAAAAAAAGGAGGAGGTTCGCAATTTGTTTTTTTTTAGATATATTCGGGCATAACTCCGTCATATTTAGACGGATTTACAAAATTCTGTCATTTTTTAATGGATAAGGTTTGCCTCAGGGGTGGTCCCAGCCGCCGCGGGAGACGCTCCGGGCGTCGGGAGCCGCGTGACGACTCCCGGCCACCGTAGGCGCGGGCCTGCGGGCGGAGAGTAATGGGTAGCTCACCGCCCGATCAGGACCAGGCCCGTGCCGGACGGCGCGTACGTGTTCCACGCGCGCCTCAAAGAGATGTCAGCATCGGGGAGGGGCCCCTTAGGGCCGAAGCCTGCCGGGTCAGCGGGATTGTCCGAAAGGGTTACCGCTGGCCCGGAACATAAAGGGCTAAGGAAGGAACACGGGTGGGTTTTAGTCAGTAAGAGTCTGACACTCCCTTCCGCTCCACCCAGAGCGGGAGGAGTCATTTGATGATTTCCCATCCACAAAAAAAAAAAAAAAAAAAGGTGTGGTCTCATATAAATTTTTACTTTGCTTGTTTTTTTTCTTTGCTTTTCTTTGCTTTTTGCTTTGCTTTGAGTTAGCTTCAATCATAGGATTTTTTTCCTTTTAGTTTTAACCTCACCAATATATGATGAGGAATT
This sequence comes from Mesoligia furuncula, assembly GCA_916614155.1. Taxonomy (NCBI): domain Eukaryota; kingdom Metazoa; phylum Arthropoda; class Insecta; order Lepidoptera; family Noctuidae; genus Mesoligia; species Mesoligia furuncula. Next base: position 1,414,113 of record OU744792.1, read on the forward strand.
AATAGCTTCCTGTCACTGATATTTACATAGCAAGTAGTGTTATATGAATTTGTGTGGGGTACTGTACAAATAAAAAGTAAAAAGTAAAAAATAAAAACTTCTATACAAAAAGACAACCGACTCCCAAAATAAAAACACTACAGAGTGAAAAATAACATTAATTTCGGAATACGGTGTCAAAAACGAAAACGCGGAACCAACGACACCGACTTCCGAAATGAATGTTATTTTTTTTGAAGTCTGTTAAAAAAGTGTTTTTATTTATTATTCTCAAACATACGTGGAAATTACTCAGAAAATTTTGCGAAAATAAAAAAAAATGTTAAGTAAATATTTTTTCAAGTACTCTCCACTAGCCTCCATTCAAAGTTTCATGGGTCTGAACCAGTTTTCGAAACACTTTTACCAGTCCGTCGCTGTTTACAGCTTGCTCGAACGCTGACAGCGCATCTTCCGGCAACGAAACTTCTATCCCTTTGAGCTGATTTTTTATTTTCGTGAATAAAAAGAAGTCACACGGTGCTAGGTCAGTGCTGTAAGGAGGCGACCCAGGCTGGAGTTTGACCGGCATGCTGTCCAGAAAGTCCCTCGTTTTGAGCGCGGTGTCTATCCTCACCTGGTGCTTTTTTCTCACAACATATTTATTACTTTTTCTATGTCTGACGAACTTATAGGAATACACCTAAAACTCACCTCACTCGGCCTTACATAATCCTTTCTGTCAAAAAATGTTACGCCACAAATGTGTATAATACCTTGCATTTCCTCAGTAAAAGGTTTTGCAAAATTTCTATAGTTTTCAGTAATGCTGATGGTTTTTCCTAAATAAATGTCTCTATCACATCGTCTAGACTAGTTTTGTTTCGACCCAACCTTACCCACATTTTTCTAAAATCCCCATTACTTACTGAAACTTTTTTATTTCTGCTTGTTATATCCCATTTCTTGCTTCATTTACAATTTTATTTACCTTTGTCTAAATTTTGTATATTCTAATCGCTTATTTATGTTTTTTCGTGATGTTTCCATATTTTAAATAAGTTGTCCCTATGACACAACATTTTATATAAATACTTATTTCTCCATGGCTGTGTTATTGTTTTGTCATAATTGGACTGTAAAGGCAAAATACTGCAAACAATTCTTAATTACTACTAAAGTAATTGCGTCCAGTCATATTCATATGCATCTAGCTTTTGTTTTACAAGTTTATCACTAAAAACTTCTCGCGTTTTGTTACCACTAATCACCTTTAAACACGTATTATTGTTTACACTCGTAGCCAGCGCTATTTCGACGGCATGATGACCGAAGATGTGCGTCATAGTTACCAACCAAAACAGTTGCCAGTGAACAGTTGGTGTGATTGTGTTAAAAACAACGCAGTATTTTCTATAAATAAAAGAAGCCTTTAACTTGGAGGCCACGCGTTCGAGACACTTAGGTCAGTAGTAAAACAAGTTGTTCTAGTATTTGAGTATATTTAGCACGATCCTTATATCTATGTAAATTGAACTAATATAAATGTGTTAATGTATATTAAGTAACTATGCACTTAGAGACGTATTATAATTTTAGAATCGCGATAGGCGCACGTTTGCTGTACTTTTACTATTTTAAATTGCGGTTTCTTAAATTCCTTTTTTAATTTTATTGTTCTCATTACATAGTTTTTAGTGACAAGCCCTAGTTTGTAAAATAATTCTGTGATAGCAAATTCTCATAGGCATTGGGTGAGTGTGGATTATTTTTTTTTTGTGTTAAAATTAAACTAAAACAAAATTCCTATAAGGTATTCGTTTCTTCCTTTTGAAGTGCGGAGCCCTAAAATTCAGCTTTTGCCCAGGATTCTAATAACGTCGTCCTTTATTCGCATAGGTTAGGCTCTAGTTCTATCAGGAACCGTAAGTGTAGGAAGTAATTTTTTTTTTAGTTTGTTATAGAATAAATATATTTTATTTTAATGTAAGAGGTGACACATATTCTAAAATGTAAGAGAACTTTTTACAAACAAACAACCAACTTATAAACAAAGCGACTAAATAGAAAGTAGAACATAGCTTTAGTTTCGGTTTCTGCTCGGGCATCGCCTCAGTTTCAGCAGTTCTTAAGCAGGCCCTAAATATTTCAAAGCCCTTAAATTGATTGAAGCATTGTTATTCAAATTTTTAAGACAAAAATGTTTCGAGGTCATAGTTTTACAAATGTCTATTCTTACAGATAATGCGGCGACATAACGTTTACACAATATGTATTTTATTTGGTCTCAGTATTCTTTTTATGATTAATATTGGAACTCGGTATACCGAAACGGCATCTTATCTCACATCTATCAAGGGCCGAAGAAATATCAAGATTATAATAAAAGTCGAGGATGGAGAGGAGTCCTACACGCAACAGATACCCATTGTACTGAATGATGATACCCATGGCTCAAATGAAAACCATTCCTATGGACGACACGACAAAATGAAGAAACTCACAAATACGGAAAATGAAACTCACAGTTCCACAAAAATCAAAAAGATATTAGAAAAGGCACGTACACAAATAAAAAATGAACTCTCTAACTATAACTTTTCACAATCTGATGTTAATGGTTTAAAAGATTTAGTTATGGAATCTGGGGGGCAGCCCTTGCGAAGCTTAATAATAACATCATGGAGGTCAGGATCTACATTTCTTGGAGACCTGGTGAATGCAGTGCCAAGTACATACTATCATTATGAACCCCTTCTCATGTATGGTACTAAACAAATCAGGGAACGAGCAGATGCAAGCGAAGCCCTGAGCATTGTAAAACGAATGTTTAAATGTAATTTTGACGGTTTAGAAGATTACTTTGAATTTGAAAGTAAAGACTTGAATCTATTCAGCCATAGCACCAGATTATTTGACTATTGTAAGGATGAAAATAAAAACAAGCTATGCTTTAATGCAGAGTTCATTTCTCGGTTATGTAAGCTGTTCCCGTTCCAAAGTATGAAACTTGTGCGACTCAGATTACGGCTGGTTGAGGAAATATTAAACGATAAAGAGTGAGTTATTTTTTTCCAACTTACATCTATCATTAAGGAGAAACCTATTGCGATAGTGTACATATCTAAACTCTTATCCTGACTTATTACTAACTCATTATTATAATTTTTCATAACTTATTACAAACAATGCATTCTTGTTGTTTTTTTTGTAGTTGTTGTTGCTTTCATAGCAGTCGATGTTGGTAACAAAATCACCTGCAGTCCTTTGATTTTGCATCTCTGTCACAGTGATCTTTATTTTCCTTGCATTATGGTTGCTGTTGGGTTGCCGTCAGTCCTTACATAAAAGAAGTTGGCGTTTTGTATGGAAAAAGTAAAATGATAAAAAAAACTAAATTATATATGTATTTAATCAATCATGTACCATTGTTATCAATGCTCTTTCGCCATTTTATATCATTTCACTGATTCCTTTGCTGAAAAAATTGTAGGAGCGAGAATCTATAATATCTTTGAAGGCGGTTTTGACTGCTTCATAGGAATTTATTTTTTTTCTCTGCAAGAAATTGTCTAAGTTCAGGAAAAAGTGCTGATCTGTTGAAGCAAGGTCCAGGGAGTATGGTGGATGTTGGAGACATTCCAATCTTCAATTTAGCAACCGTCTGTTCTGCAGTGTTCGTATTCATAAATAACGCGAGTTTTCCATATTGTGAACAGAACGATGTCAAAGGAAAATCAAAAATGGTGCGAAAACAAATGAAACACAAAATTTGAAACACAATTACACAATGTACAGTGGGCTGCATCGATTGGGTACCCCAGCTGTATGAAAATTTTAATACAAGTGAGGTACCCAATTGATGCAGCCCACCGTACCTTTTGAAATAAATTTGAATTTGGAATTCCTAGCCAAACACTTTGAGATCAAAGTGGCCATTTCGACAAAACGCCAATTTCATATGTAAGGACTATAATGTTAAAACTTTCCTAAAACTAAATATCAAATCACTGTTTTTTGTTTATTCTTGTATTGCAATCTTCCCATTTTGAAGAACTGAATGATTTACAGGATCAATGTGAAGGTAATCCTGTTGGTCCGTGATCCCCGCGGCTTGATGCAGTCGAGACGACACCGGCGCTTCTGCGAGCTCTCTTCGGATTGCTGGGAGCCCCCACTGGTCTGTGCCGACTTGGTCAGCGACTATGTGGCGGCAGGTCAGATACTGCGGCAGTATCCGGACAGACTGATGTAAGTTTTACATTCCCATGGATTAGACATGAGTGAATAAATTGATTTACTACACGGAACGGTAGGGTTTACGGTATACGGTTTACTTGCTTTAGGTTTTTAACCGACTTCCAAAAAGGAGGAGGTTATATGTTCGACTTTATATGTTTTTTTTTTATGTATGTTCACCGATTACTAGAAGACGGACGGACCGATTCCAAAAATTCTTTTTTTTGTTTGAAAAGGTATACTCTCGAGGTAGTCCCATTATCATCAAATTGGAATCTGATGAGAGGATCCCATGGACATCGAGGGAAACCCTCAAATTGTATAAGCAAACCTGTAGCGATTTGGGTATTTTTTAAAGTAACTTGAGCTCTTGTAAATCATTATTTGGTAAAGTGGAGCTGATGATGAAGACCACAGATGGCCATCGGAACTACTCAATGACAAATATTTCATGGGTTGCGATTTAATTACTTTAATATGGTTGCTAAGCAATTTATGCTCGTCACAATGCGTATAGTGAGTGGTTATTGAAGAGTTCTCCTGGTTCTTACCAGGAGAACTCCTCAACAATTAACGTCCCAGCATCGGGAAAAGCAATATTTTGTAACATGTGTGATGAGCAGTTGACATTAGGGTTTGAAAGGGTATGCTCTCGAGGTTCTGACTTGGTGACAATGGGATGAAAAATAAATAAATAAGATCCCAACAGAGATTACTACCTGCCTGTAGGAAATGAGATCCACAGACATAGCATCATTATTGTTCGAGACCGCTAAGTCGTTAAATGTTAACTTACAGGGTAATACGGTTTGAAGATTTAGCACTGAAGCCTAATATTACTACAGACCGAATTCTAAAGTTCCTAAAGCTGGATGGTAGGCAGGCGTTTGACGAGTTTCTACAGTCGCACACTACAGTTGAAGTAGCTGGTGTCCACTCCACCTTCAAAGTCAGCCGCAATGTTCCTTTCAAATGGAAGACTGCTCTAGACTTTAATTACGTTAATGACCTACAGGTACCAACTACGATGTCTTAAGCTTTTTGTAATTCTATGTCCCTTACATGTTTAATATTGCTTAAATCAAAGTATATTGTATATTTGGACGGTTTTCCTTCTCTTGACGAAAACACGGATTTATAGTAGATTTTTTTAATGATTTTTGTTCAACTGTATGACATTATTATGCTTTAATTTTGTCCATAATCTCTTTCGCCATATTTTTTTGCAAATCTTTTTATTCATAACATTGCAGATAGCGTGCAGAGAAGCTATGCATCTATGGGGTTACAAGATGGTGCACAACGAGACCCATATGATAAGCAAGGACTTCAACCCAATTGAGGACTATACAATCTAATATTAAATGTCATTTATCCTTCGACATTATAGTGTTAAGACACCTAATGCTGATGATGCTGGATGAGCTACCTGTTTTACTGACAAATTGGTACCAAAGAGCCATTACGGTCATTAGTCCGTCCGTCTATTCCGTCCATTGAAATTGTACAATAACCATTAAAGAATGATTTTTCTAAAGCTTGCTGTTTTTTTATAATTACCTACATCATTGCTTCACAAAACACTCGCTTTTTACAAAAAAAAATGCGCTTGTAGATGTTATATTGGATAATAAAGTATTCTTTTAAAGGCAGCCTAGAGTCTAGAATTGTGTCGTGTTAATGGAAATAAATTCGCCACCTCAAGGGACTAAACGTGACTGACTGATATCCCAGATTCAATAATCTCTCTATACGCTTCGGAGAATATACTGGCGTAATGTTTGATAGTATGTATGTCTGCTTCTAGTAAGTATTTACTTTACAAGACAAAAGTTTTTAATGTATTTACAGCGGATGTGACGACATAACATATATTATACAACAAGTTTCGCATTTGGTCTCAATGCTCTCGTTGCACATATCGGGAATGCACAACACACTGCTGAAACCGATATGACAAAAGAAAACCATTCCTATGATCAGTCAGATCTCAAGATAATACCCATTTTGCAAGATGAGACGAAATTTTTGTTTTGCATTGGGCAAGAAACCATTCTTTATGTAATTTGCTCAAATTGTGTACCCAATGAAATGTACTAACGCACATAATTGGCTCTAATCAAATCAAATCATTATTAAAACCCAATAAACTAGTTCCGAATCACATGTGGCTAAAGTATTCTGCTTCATTACGACTTTAGTTTATAATATATGGATCGTAAAACTGCTGTTATCTGGCGATCATAGTTTTAAAATTTGATTAGTTATTATGGTTCCATGTTTAATGCAGACAGCTAAAGAGATCGATCATATCAAAAATATGCACCCAAACGTCCAGTTGAAAATCAGCGTCAGCAGCGTCAGGCACTAGTTGTCTGGCATATATGCTGATCTGGGCCTATTTGGAGCAGCCGACAGGCACACAATACTATTTTATGACTTTGTTTTTTTTTTTTGTTTTACAATATTCACCATATTGTGGGCTTTAAATCTGGGTCAAATAAATTTATTTTCTGCCGTCCTTCCTAATGTGGATCATAAAAGTTAATACAGCGTTCTCACTAGATTCAAATGGTATTTTACAATGGTATGTATTTAATTGAACCTCAAATAATTTCCATATTGCTTCTCTAAAAATATTATTGAACACTGTAACACTTTCTATCGCGCCTCTTTTTGTGAACCTTAAACAATTCCTATTTTGGCGTTCTAAAAATACTAAATAGCTATGTATCTTGGATGTAGCGCTGGTGGGCTCGCGCGCAGTTGGTCACAGTTCTTACCATTTGGTCAAGGTTAGTTACTACGACCCATTCGGCTAGCGCGTGATTGATTCTAGCCTAACTCGTTTAGCCGGGGTAGCCTGGCTTAGTTACTGCGACCAACTGTAATAAAAGTTAAAAAGAGGCTTTTTTTTAGGGTTTTGTGTAATTCTGAAAAGCGTTCATCATTAGAAGACCTTTCCATACCTATTTTAACGTAAACAACTGAAATCTTTCTCCCATCATTCATCGTGCAATCAAGAGATGTGTATTAACTTCGTCATAAAAAACGCTGGTAATTTATTGCAAAATAAAAAGAATTATTTATTTACAAAAAATCAATTGTTTGGACTAAAAAATTAAAACACTAGTGTTTTAGTATGTTGCTTGTAAAATTATCTGTCAAAAAATCATGATAATTTTATGTACCTATATTAATATGGTTTTTATAGTAAAAAGAAATGGAAATGGGCATCAAGCTTCATTTTTCTGACTGACCGACTTCTTGACAATTCAAAAGTGTCTGTTATGGGTTAAATTGAAATGAATGCTTTTAGTTTGAGTTTGAAAAGTTTTTAGAGGTATCTTCATGTTTTTTTCCTATCGTATCAAATTAGTGGTACCTATTATGTTTTCAACACACTATCTACCTGAAAAAATAGGTACTACGGGCTGGTGTCTGCAACTCCACGTCAATGCGCGTATTTTGCGTTACTATCTACCTAGCATATTTCCTGAAGAATATCATATATGTTTCTGATTTTGTTTACTGTAATCAATCATAATACTTTTATTGTTTCTAAAACTTGCGTTTTTAGGGTTCCGTAGTTCCTACAAGGAACCCTTATAGTTTCGTCAAGTCTGTCTGTCTATCCGAAGTTTTGCTAAGATACCTTTAGTACTAGAAAGCTGTAATTTTGTAGGAGTGCGTATATTAATTACGCCGACAAAGTGGTAAAAAAAAATTTTTGAAAATATTTTTTTTTAGGGTAGCTCCCCTTTGTGTACACGTGAAGTGGGGATGAATATTTGTTTCGTCGTCTACCCCATCGTGTGGGGTATCGTTGCGTAGGTCTTCTAAAATGACTTGGGGGTTGCTAAAATAATTTTTCAATTTAATGCACCATTTACGAAATATTAAACTTTAAAGTGAAATTTTTTGTTCCAGTAGGGAGTCCCCCCCCCCCCCCCTCTGAAACCTAAACTGCGGGCTTAAAAAATCTGGAAAAATTCACGATGATAGTGCATTTCATGAACTTTAAAGGAAAAGTATAGCGGTTAATATAACTTTATTAATTTAGCAGTAATAGTCGTTGAACTTGGGTGTTGGATAATTTTGAACCAAATACAAAATCCTTAGCATTAATCTTTTAAAGTGACTAAGATGAAGTAGTTGCTTGTTTATAACGGGTAAAGACTGCATTAAAAAAGAAAATATTTTTTTTTATATTCAGAATAAAGAACAACAGAATCGTACGACATTGTGATAACGGGCTATTACGGAACCCTACACTGTGCGTGGCCCGACACGCACTAGGCCGATTTTTTTTTATTTGTGTTTAGGTCCTGTAAGCCCCTTAAGTATTACAGTGAAGGAAACCATCGTGAGGAAACCAGTCTGTCCTAGAACCAAAAATTAGAAGACATGTGACATCTACCAACCCGCACTGGGTCCGCGTGGTGGATTACGGAACACTCCTTCTCACCGAGAGGACTGACTGACTGACTGAAGCCCACCGAGAAGAGGCCTGTGTCAAGTGGGAACATTATACTCTGATTATTTATGGTATATATATTAAGTAATTTCCTAGATCTTAGGCCCTGTAATCTAGATCATCTCCCGCCTCCTCCATTAGTATCCGTGTAATTCCACATCCGCCTATCACGTGCTAACCGAACGTGCCCGTCGCAAAATCGCCGCTTTGCAACAAGCCTAACTGGACTTTATATCGTTCACCATTTGCTGCTATTGAAATGCTAAAGCGATGTCGGGACGTTTTGGCGACTGCACTAGAATATTAAACAGAATCAAACTTTATTATTTGGATAGCCAGTACTGATGTGTGTAATTATGTTACTTGTCCGCCCGATGTTTTTACAACTTGACCTTTGGGGGTTTAGACAATTTTTTTCTAAAAAGAAACCTCTATGGAATGACAATAATTGTTTTATAGTACAATCAGCCAATAATGTTCTCACTGCTGGAACACAGGCCTCCAATCTTCGAGAGGGAGTGGGCTGTAATCTATGTACGGTGGGCTGCATCAATTGGGTACCCCAGTTCCATTAAAATTTTCATACAACTGGGGTACCCAATTGATGCAGCCCAGTGTACATACCACGCAGGCCCAGTGCAGGTCGGTGTCACATGTCTTCGAAGTTTTGGTTCTAAGACATGCCGGTTTTCTCACGATGTTTTCCTTCACCTTTTTGAAAGCAGTGGTTATGCAGTTATTTACACAAAGTAAAGCGCCTGCCTGGGTTCGAACTCACGGCCACAACTCGGTAAGTCTTGGCCATCACCACTGTTCCATAACTAAGATAGGCGCGCACGCCAGATACGGTAGTGCAGGCTAGGTATGGTTTTCAAAATTTAATGCTGTTTGTTTGCAAAATCGGTACCTAAAGTTTAATAAATAAAGCAATTAATTGCATTTGTTGTTGACTGAACCAACTGTTGTTACTTTAGTCAACCAGGCAATTACAACAGCTAAAGTGAACCTTGATGACAGATTTACTAATTACCGACATTATCTCAGTCTTGCAGAACTAACGACATTACTATATACTAATACTTTATAGCTGAAGAGTTTTTGTTTATTGTTTGAATGTGCTAAGCTCTGGAACTACCAGTAGATTCTTTTTTTGTATTTGATAGCCCCACTTCTTGAATAAGACTATATAAATATAAGAATAGGGCTATAGGCTGTTTAGCATCACGCTCTAATTCTTAGCAGTTGAGCAAAAGGAAAAAAAATCAGAAAGAACGTTAAGCGATGCGATGCGGTGCGCGGTAAAATAGATACTTAAAGCTTACAATTTATTATTACTGTAACATTCAAGTACAGTAGGGCTGTAAAAGTGCATGGTTAGTTCAGAAATATAATCGTTTAAAGCGAGAAATGACGCCATCTAGCGTAAAACCAGTTAACGACTAACAAAATTTCATTATACTGTTACTAGATGGCGATGCTTTGCTTTTTATGACAAAATATTTTTGTAGTTTCTTTTTGTCTCTTCAAACACTCAAACAATTTATAATTAATATTTACTTTAAAAAAACATTGTTCCTAACTATTAACTACTAAAGAAATAACCAGACAAACGATGAGGGCGCCACTGCGCATACTTAATTATTCCTATCGGTTTCTTTTATTATTTTATAATTTTTTCATATGCTAGCAAATGTAATGTAATAGTTAGATAAATATATTAGCTGTGTAACTCCTTTCTCAATACGTTTCTTCCCAACTGCTTTCTTACGTTTCGTAAATTAGTCACAGTTGTGAAGAAACCAACGCCATCTAGTTTATTTTACAAAACTTGAACTCAAACGTTCACAGGAAAATAGCCATTAGGGTACCCATACACTTTTGCAGGTGACTGTACATATCAGAATCAACTGCTTGCCGCGAATAAGCGGCGTGTGTAGCCGTAGGATCGGATTAATGAATATGGAACGCTTCAGCTTGATTCAAATTCGGAATGATCCCACGCCTCTCTAATGACTAACCAAATTAATATCTAGTTAGCATACTTTGTGTTAGAACTTGGCTCATTTCTAGGTGTGTTTTATTCAAACGATTCACTCTGCGTTGTTCATATCTGTGGCTGAAATTCTCTTTATTTTTAGCATTCTATAATGTTCCTGCAAGTTAACAAACATCAAATGATTAGTTGTAACATACTTAATTATTGTTTGACATAAGTAAATATTAGCGTTTCCAATATCTTTAACACAAGCTAATACTGTTTTTCATGCGAGCTTCGGGACATTTTATGATTTGCTTTCGGCCCAAATACTTTGTGCAAAACGATGTATCCAAAGTTCGGAAATAAACGGCTTTATTATAATACTGCTTTTCGGTGTCTCTCGTCTACCCTACACGAGAGAGACCGAAAAGCAATAATTAATAATAATAAGCAGAATTATAACTTAAACGGGTCTGCGACAAAATTTCCCAAAATGTTTCAATCCAAACCCACAGTAGTCTTGATACATAACAGCATTGAAGCTTTCCTTTAACATTAGAAATTTTGTCACCGTTTAAATAATAATATAAGCGTTTAAATTGACAACGGTAATGTAAAGTCTTATTCAAATTGTTTCCTGTCTTTGTGCCTGGGGTTTAATTAAGATTATTTACATGAGTGTTTGCATGTTTCACTCGGCAAGTATTAATGGCTTCATTTGAAAGTAAACGTTATCTTGGAATAATTTTAAGAAATAAATTGTCAGTCACTGTTTACCTAAAGTAAAGCGCTTCTACAGCTACGTTGGAACTAAATATTAATTAGTAGTTAAGAGCAAATAAGATATTTTTTCAACCCAATATTACTGAATGACAAATCAAATTTAAATGCTATAAAATTATTTTTTCTTTCAGTTAAGGTATTCATATAGATCTGACGTAGTCAAAACAATTTCTCATCTCAAAATTATATTCAAACAAGACCATAAATCCACCGTTTTCCTCATTCCGACCTTAACATTAACACAAACATTTACAAGCATCATTGCATTTAATACGATTCTAAACAATACAGGCTGACGAGGAAGAGGAGCGTCTCAAATTACAGCACAGACAATTTTTCTTGTAACAGCTGCACAGGCAATCCGAGCCTCATCTCGTTCCGATCCTATTTTATTTACAGCAAACAATTCTTTTGATAAATCGTTTTTAATCCGAACAAAAAGCAAGATTATTCCAATTTGACGAAGAAAAAGATTTTCATAATGGAATTAGTTCATTTGGAGTCCTCGTGAGAGACGGAGGCGGACATTGGAAATCTCTCGCGATCTCGTTAGCATTGGAATATTCTATGAAGATTAAACGTTATTCAGTTTGATTTGAATGCGAACGTGCCTTTTGTTATACCATTGCACTGAATGGCACCGTCTAATGGTCGGCAAATGAGTGCTTTTGAAGTTCCATGAATATGGAAGTCTCGCTCATTTTAGATTCGGCATCAAGTGCAAGGATCTTTTTGTTGTTCTTTGAGCAATATCTGTTATTTGGACTAGTCTCCAATTTAAACTATGCTGGGAAAATTCACCATGCGGTGTAGGGATGCATTCTCATTAGTCTCCTAATAGTGCATTTAGCTGTTATGAAATGTAAAACTCAGGGTTTCACAGTCAGTGGATTGATTTTCCTGGCTTTAGATGGAAACACACTCAAACATCACATGAACATAACATCACACCTGTATATCCCGTAGGGTTAGGCAGGGATGCACCTTAGTAGACACATATTTCGTCAGTTATGTTTAAGTCCAATGCAATAGTAGCTTGGAAAGGGCTAGGCATATTCCTTTGATTTAAAAGCTTTTTCTATCCCTGACAACGGTGTCCGGAAAATGCTAAATGTTGGCCTTTTATCAGTTCCATCATTCACTCAGAAAAGAAAATATTTTTGACAGACCTACTCAAATACAAGAGAAACCATAAATCCCAAGCCCGACAATTCTCGATACACATGAGTCCAATCCCCAGTTCAAATAAACGCCATCGCCTAAATAAAAGCAGTATGACAAATCTGTGGTATTGGAGCGGTATCGCAGCGGATTACTCGGGTAATCCGTAATCAAGCGGCCGTCAATCCACTGGACAATGTGATTTATGCATTTCTAGAGCTCCATTACGTCAGTATTGATGAATGGGGAAACTAAATAGAATCGGTAGACTGACCTGATTGGATGAGTGATTTAGGAAGCCAATTTTTGCGCAGATGTTATCAAATACTTCTGTTTCTAAAGATGCGGTGATTTTAGCAACCGCTTCCTAGAAGAGCGGTGGCCACATAACGGCCGCAGTGACAGCTGTCATACAAATGATGACAGCGGCAAAGATTGAAATTGTTAGATTCGCCCTGCCGCGTCATAAAACAGTTTTGTTACATCTGACACACAATAACACAGTGCCGATTTCATTGCCATGGAAACACTGTCCATGTTGTCTGGACATTTTTTCGCGTGATCGCAAATCTAGCGATTTAAATCTTTAGGCAGCGGGGTCTGACGTTTTATGGTGTCAAAAACGCTCTCTAGAAAAACACACCAACTTAACATAATTAATAAGTTTTCAGTGACGGTCACCGCTCTTCTAGGAAACCGTAGCATAATAGACGTATTTGACAGTCCATTACTAGGAAAGACATATATCCCTCTCCTGAAGCTATCATCATAATAGCTGAACATTACGACCATATCCACGTACTACAATCCAATATATCACTAATTTGATACCCCAATCAATCATTTGATCCATCTTGTTCATGCCAGACATTGTTACAATCAAGTTAGTGCTTTGTTAGTGATAGTAACCCAACATCGAGGATGGAATCGGACTCAACAATAAGGTAGATAAACCACTGTCTGCCATGTATGTTAATATAGTCACTGACTTTATTAGTTCCGCTAAGATTCTTCTTCACAAAAGGCTTCTAAAAGCTATTTAAGTCATAAACACAGAAATAAACTTAAAAGTGGTGATGATGATGATAACCTCAAGAAATAATTCGGGAATATAATTTTTATTTTTATATATTTTTTTGGCAATATTTGCCGTGTGTATATTTTGTTCCACAGTACTTTTATACCAGACAAGCTCTAGACGTGAAGACCTGTAATTGGCTGTCAGATTATCATACTGTTATTTATCACTATTGTATTTAGCTGCAAGTCTTCCAAAGTCCTTAAATAAATAAATATTTAAAAGTAAATCAACGTAAAACAAAAATCTGAAATTACTGATGGAATGGATGACGAAAATGATACCGTGTTATGTAAGCAAGGCGTTTTGACACAGCAAATTATCTAAATAACTTAAGGCTTCTACAAACAGGCGCGACACGCGATATAATCGCGCGCGACACAAAGACACCATTCGTTGCACGACTTGCGGTACCGTGCATTTTATCGCGTGTCGCGCTTGTTTGAAGGAGCCTTCAATCGTAAATGGTTAAAATGGAACTTCTTGCGAAACTGCAATTTCTTTAGAGTGCCCAATTAAGGCGAGGGAGCGGCATGTTGGGACCAAATAGGATTGTAACAGTATGTTGCATGCTAATGCCATGACTGGAAGTCGTGTGTTATTACTTATGGTAATAATTATTCTATGCAGATTTATAGGTTTCTGATTCCTCGAAACAGATTTTTAAATGAAAGTTTGGTGTTTCTTTCATTCTAATTGAATTGGAATGTTATTGATCACAATACTCACATACCTTCTTTGAAAACATTCCAAACAGTCTTATCCTATACGTATTCTTGGCTTTGCCAGTCAAACCTCCCCAGGGCTCTCTGATGTGATAGCTGATCCGACAGCACTTAGGTAACATTTTCTTAGAATGTTTTTGGTTCTGAGTTTTGTATTTGTTTATATCTACTTAATTGCAATTTTAATATTTTATTATATAATGTCTTAACTCTAACCGTTGTGTAAAGTAGAATGTCCTATCAAAGAGAGCCGGGAGATCTGTAATTCAGGACTCTCCTATTTCAGTCACGTTTCTCTATTTAAGATTGTGCATTATATTAATCAGTGCCTTTATTATGACAATGAGATAAATAAAAAAAACATAGATTTGTGGTTATGATTTATTAAGTTGTCTACATGATTGTTTCATAGACCCGGCCGGTATTACTTGATCGATATTGTGATTATGACACGTTCTTCTCAAGTCTCCCTCCGTTTGGCTAAAACAACTTTTTTTTATAAAAATACAATACAGCACTCTAATTGCGTAACACACTAACAATCGGAATCTAAATAATTTTGAAGCCAATTGCTAATTCATTGCTTCATAAGTTCGAGAAATGTGTCTGCTCAACACGTAAAACGCAATGAATGTTGTTGAACTGTCAAAATAAAACCGATTCTGATTGATAATCCCCGCGTTCCGAATTGAATCAAAAGCGATTATATCGCGAATCCGACCAAATTTAATAGTCACAAAATATAAGGACTATTGAGTACAATTTGTGACGCTGTGCGTTGGTCGGATTCGCAATATAATCGCTTTTGACGCAATTCGGAAAGCGGGGAATGTGTTACACAATTGCCCCGTTGTTACCAAGTTAGTAGCAGTATGTTTCCATTTTCAAACATCGTGACCCGAGTTCTACCAGCACTTTAATTTAAATGTTGAACACACGAACTGTGGCTCGCTCTTATCTACTACGTCTACGTCTTTGAGAGACGTTATTAAAATTGTTTTCCGTTTCAACAACTTGCACTGGAAGTGGAATGCCGTCATACGGTTCTTATTAATATTATTTATTCAAACTCAAACTCAAAGCATTTATTTCAATTAAACCTTGTACAGGCACTTTTGAATTGTCAAAATTAAATAGTCTGTCAGTTAGTCCGAAAGTTGAAGCTAGTTGCCCATTCCAAAATGTAGATAGGTGTAGGTTTTCTTGTTTCTCTCTCATAACTTTTTGTTTTGTTTTATATATTTTTTGTATGTATCTATATATGTATTTATTCTTATATTTTACTTGTAAATATTTACTATTTGTCTTCTGCTATTGCACCTACTGTGTATTGTTTCTGCATCACCCTAAGGTAGACTGGTAGAAAATGCCCATGGCATTAAGTCCGCCTTTGTACAGTTTTTACTTGTGCATAAAGTTTTAATAAATAAATAAATATCAAAATTTATTTTAGGAGAGATCTATACTAATCATCATCATCTGCCTAGCCTTTTCCCAACTATGTTGAGGTCGGCTTCCAGTCTAACCGGATGCAGCTGAATACCAGTATTTTATATGGAGCGACTGCCTATCTGACCTCCACAACCCAGCTACTGGGTAATATGATACCCCTTGGTAAGACTGGTTGTCAGACTTTCGGGCTTCTGACTACCCGTAACGACTGTCAAAGATCCACGAATGACAGCCGGGACCAACGGCTTAACGTGCTTTCCGAAGCACGGAGGGGTCTCGGTATGTAAAGATGGTCACCCATCCACAGACCAACCGCGGCAAGCGTAGCTTAACCTGATCGATCGACCTGTGCGGCTGTTATTATTTAGCCACGGGCCCCTCTCTAGAGATCTATACTAATAATAAAGAAAAAGAATTTGTTTGTTTGAACGCGCTAATCTCTGGAACTAACAATCGGATTTCTGCATTTAATAGACAAATCCTTGAGAAAAGTTATAGGCTCATTTACCTATTCATGCTAAGACTGTTAGGAGCCGAACAAAAAGAAAAAGTAAGAAAGAATGCTAAGCGAAATCGGAATAGGTAACAGTGCGGGCAGGCGATACGTTGCCATGGGGTGGGTCGGAGAACAAGAAATTTTACGCGGACGAAGTCGCGGGCAGAAGCTAGTTTTGAATAAATCTTAATATTATTCTGTAGGTATTTGACAGTCTATGTGGTGCCGGACTTAAAGAATACCACCACCCCTTACTTCCCGTGAGTGTCGTAAAAGGCGACTAAGGATCGTACCGGAGAATGGGCAGCAGCGTTCTCTATGTATTCCACCACCATACCATACTGCGATCGCCAACCCGCCTGCCAAGCGTGGCGATTATGGCAAACCCTCCCAAGATTGTGTCCAGCAGTGGACGTCTATCGGCTGAAACGACGATTTGACAGCACTCTCACTTAAATAAGACCATAATATCGTTTCCTGATAACCAGTTTGGGTTCAGGCCCAAACTGTCCACTCGGGCCCAAACTGTCCAATGATGCTGTCAGATATTACACGGATCGGAGCACAGCTGTGTGCGCCTGCCTTCTCCATTTGTCCAGAGCTTTAGACCTGGTTTCGTACAAAGTCTTGTGAAAAAATGTAGGTACTACCTATAGATATAAAAGTCACTCCTGAAGAAGTCAAGATCTTCCTGCACTGGTACGCAGACCTGAGGGGCAATTCTCGTAATTTTAAGAACGTTCACAGTCTGATCTCAGTCTCAATCTGTCAAAAATGCGTCTAATTTCCCTACATTTTGACAAGTTTTTGACATTTGTTTGTCTCTGAGATGAGACTGCGACTAGATTTGAATGTATTAAATCACAAAAATTAGCCTTCAGGTCAATAACGTGACCGGAAAAATCGAAATGGTCTAGAGCTCTATCGGACTCGTAGTGTGGGATGAAGCACATCAATGATCTAAACTCAAACTTAAAGCATTTATTTCAATTACACCATTTACAGGCACTTTTGAATTGTCAAAGAATCGGTCAACTAGTCAGAAAGTTGAAGCTAGTTGCGCCGCCCATTCCAAAACGTAGATCTCTATGGAGAAGAACGGGCAAGAAACTCCAAAGAGTGTCCACTCTTTTAAATCAAGATAAAAAAAAACCTTGGGTACATTATTCTTGTTGCTTCTAGACTTATGTATAATAGAATAGAATATATTTATTTTCTTACCACAAATTACAGCTTAAAGTTAAATTAGTCTACAGATACAGTTTTGTACTTAATTTGTGGAAGACTGGTGCCTAAACTAAGTTTTTTACAAAACCTGTAAGTCAGGTCACCAGGCCCCCTTAACAATTTATATATTTCAAGTATAGTACTGAAGACGTTTTATGTGAGAACAATGTAAAAAAAATGTAGAAGCAATTCAAAATATAAGATTAAAAATAAGCTAGATGACCAGTCTCAACCGATGGGCGCCCGTTTACGAACATGACGCGTGGATCTTCCAGGTCAACCATTTTGTAGGGAACCGAATGATACAGCACACGCGCTACCATCAGTGAGACATTTAAATCTCATTGTCGAGCTCAGTAGCCACCTTGGATGTCACATTGATGATGTTTGTTTTAACAATATCAGCAGGCAGTCGACATGGTGCATGCTGCTGAGCGCGTCTATAGGGGGACTCAGAGAGCTCAAGAGCATTTGTAAAGTGTACGCCCATACACAAGACCTTAAATATAATGTTAAGAAGAACAAGCTCATGATCTTCAAAGCGAGTTACAAAATGGCCGGAAGCTTATGGGCCGTCAATGATTTTGCGTGAAATTATTATAATACGATGACAGTGTAAAAGTACACTACGCATTCTGTAATACGTTTTGTTATTTCACAGTAGCTAATAACTGTTTTTTCTTGTATTCCATCAGCCCTCATTTAAATATTCACCCACTTTCTAGCCATAACAAAAAATTTACATCTATAGCTACTACAATGCATCCACATCACCTGTATGGTTTTTCCTCTACAGAAAGTTAACATTTAACCCCCCACACATAATAACGATAAAACTTCTATCGTGTCTCATTCAGTGTTCTTTAAGCGATTAACAAAGCGAAATGTAACAAACTGTGTTTATTGGTTAGATCAATTTGCATTTGATTAGTATTTGCAAACAACGCCAACCACCATTTAAATACTAGTACGTAACAAATAATGTTGTATATTATTTAGGAACATTGTTTAGTCAAATGTTATCTACACATGACAACGGTATTAAATTAAATTGCAAACCTAGTTTGAAATTATGGTTTGAAGCTTAATTAGAATGATGTTTAGCAAAGTACACAAAAGACACTGTATTGGAAACATGATCAATATAATTGAAATTCATGAAATAATCTACAGGTTGAAATTGAACACATGCGACAAATCGAAATGGGAGATTGTAATCATCATTATGAACAACTTTTACTATGGGACCAAAGCTGAAATCGCGAAAAAAAAATCAGCTGTTCCCTACATTTTGATGAGTTATGCAAATATAAATGTAGGTAACAGCTGATTTTGTTTTTGCGATTTCAGGTTTGGTCCCATAGTAAAAGTTGTTCATAATGATGAGTACAATCTCCCATTTCAATTTGTCGCATGTTTTCAATTTCACCCTGTATATTTGTTTGTAATGTCAAAATAAGCTTTTTACTATAGGCATGAAAGTATACGGTAAGTACTTAAAACAAAAAAAAAAACAATTTTAACTTTAAATGGAAACGTTACTAAAAATTAATCAATCATTAAGTTTGATTAACCAATATCTTGGCATAAATGTCAACAGACTGACTGTCATATTTTTGAGTGACAGAATTCCAATTTATACTTGTCAATTAATGTTAATTTTTTATTAACTTTAAGTAACGACTCTGAGTTGCGCGTTAACTGTCGCATAATATTAAATAGTGTAAACAAATGACCTTCACTAAAAAACGAAATACCCTTCCATCCTCGTATTCGTTGAACGGTGAAACACTGCAGAAGGTTAACTCAATTCGCGATTTGGGAGTCTACCTCGACAGTCAGCTTACTTTCGTTCCACATATAGACAATATTGTCAAAAAGGCAACTAAAATGTTAGGATTTCTGAAGCGTGTCTGCCATGACTTTACGTCTATTGGCACCCTCAAACTCCTCTACTTCACCCTAGTCAGAAGTGTACTCGATTATACATCGCAGGTGTGGAACCCTACCTACCAGGTTCATATCGATCGACTCGAACGCGTCCAAAAGGGCTTCACTAGGTACCTGCGATATAAATCGATCAGCTGCCCCAACACATCTAACTACCCTGAAAGACTGACTCACTTCAACCTTACTTCACTCGCAAACCGCAGAAACCTGATGGATCAAATTATGCTCTTTAAAATTATTAATGGTCAGATACATGTTCCAAAACTTCTAGAAAACATAAATGTATCTGTTCCCCGTAGTAGTCAACCCAGGACCAACCGAAAATTAGCTGTGTTTACACCATCTACAGCTCGAACCAACCTTGGGCGATCAGCGCCAATGAACCGTTTCATGAGGACGTATAATGAAAGCCACTCTTGCATCGATACCATTGACATCTTCTCCAACACCCTGGCTCAATTTCGCAAACATCTATTACGACAACCTACAGATTGCTGACAATGAGGGATTTTCTTTTTCTTTTTTTTTTAACGCTTCCCTAGTCGCTGGATAGATGGCGCTGAACTTGGTAAGTTACTGCAAGGAACGGAAGTTACATAATTTTTTTATTAATTCACTTGGATGTAATTTTAAGATCGTAAAACGAAAGCAAACGAAACTGTCACTCAACGAGCGTATATGACGTGACGCAATGTTTTTTTTCCAAGCGTTTTGACTTTGGCATCTAGTAACATAGTCAGTTCAACGCCATCTTCAGGGTTCTTGGGAACTATTTTTTTTTTTAAATACTGAAAAGAAAAACCTCTCATTGATTCTTTTTCGAATTCCGTCGCTCATGTTTTATTCTGTACTCATTTGTTAAATTTTAACTTTTTAAATTAATGTAATTATTTTATTTAACCTTATTCATTTGATTGTATTATTATTAATTTATTTGATTTTATATTTACTAATTTATTTGATTTTACTATTATTAATTTATTTGATTACACCTATTGTTATTTTTATCACTTTAATCAGGTACCTACCTAGTAAATCAATCAGGCAAATTATGTAAGTGCTGTGCACACCTTTAAGTGATAAGTTCACTGTAGTACTGTATATAATAAGGCTAAGTTTCTGTTAATGTTTATGTGAACTAATCGTTGGAGTGCCATAATAAATAAATAAATAAATAATATAAATACACTTTGTCGTTATGCCGTGCAAGTGACATTCAACCTTACGATGATAAAGCAGTACAAGGTCGACTTGTTAAGTAAATAATTTAATGTATTTGGTCGACTCTATAATCATTCATTTCGAGCAACAAGACTCTGTGTTAGTAACTATAATTATGTACTTACAAACTATGTTAATAATACACTTACAAGAAAAAAAGAGAAACCAAAAACAGAAAACAGATTGTGACATCATTGCTGCACGGTGACAGGCCCAGCCGAAACCGTGCAGCAGTGGTTCACAAACGCACAATCAAGCCTGCTTGCCGGCCCTGGTGCAAGCCATGGTCCGGGGCGAGAGGGAGTGGGAGGCAGTCGCCTCCTTCTGCGAAGCAGTCATGCTAGCGAAGGAGGTGGCGGGACGGCTCAGGGAGAGAGCCTCCCGTCCTAGCCGCCGCGGGAGACGCTCCGGGCGTCGGGAGCCGCGTGACGACTCCCAGCCACCGTAGGCGCGGGCCTGCCGGGCGGAGAGTAATGGTTAGCTCACCGTCCGATCAGGACCAGGCCCGCACGGGCCTGGTCCTGATCCTGTCCGGACGACGCGTACGTGTTCCACGCGCGCCTCAAAAAGATGTCAGCATCGAGGAGGGGCCCCCTTAGGGCCGAAGCCTGCCGGGTCAGCGGGATTGTCCGAAAGGGTTACCGCTGGCCCGGAACATAAAGGGCTAAGGAAGGAACACGGGTGGGTTTTAGTCAGTAAGAGTCTGAGTCCCTTTCGCTCCACCCAGAGCGGGAGGAGTCATTTCATGATTTCCCATCCGAAAAAAAATAAAATAAAAAGCCTGTTTATATAATGAACATTTGAAATAATATTCACATAATATAATATTCAGTTGCAGTTAAACGTTACTTATAGATTTTGAATATTATAGCAACTGAATATTATATTATGTGAATATTATTTCAAATGTTCATTATATAAACTGTTCATTATATCATATGAAATAAGGTAAAATGAAATTATGTCAATAATTCATTATATCATTTGATCGTTACAGTAAAAAAAAAATATATTAAATGAAATTAGGTCTTTTGATCGTTAGAACTTTTGTTATTATATCAAACGTTACACACCCATTTTAGTGTGCAGTTACCATCGCTAACAGCATCGTAGACCATTTTAGTGTGCAGTCACCATCGCTAACAGCATCGTGTATAAGATAGCAAGCAGGCTTTTTATTTTATTTTTTTTCGGATGGGAAATCATGAAATGACTCCTCCCGCTCTGGGTGGAGCGAAAGGGACTCAGACTCTTACTGACTAAAACCCACCCGTGTTCCTTCCTTAGCCCTTTATGTTCCGGGCCAGCGGTAACCCTTTCGGACAATCCCGCTGACCCGGCAGGCTTCGGCCCTAAGGGGGCCCCTCCTCGATGCTGACATCTTTTTGAGGCGCGCGTGGAACACGTACGCGTCGTCCGGACAGGATCAGGACCAGGCCCGTGCGGGCCTGGTCCTGGTCGGACGGTGAGCTAACCATTACTCTCCGCCCGGCAGGCCCGCGCCTACGGTGGCTGGGAGTCGTCACGCGGCTCCCGACGCCCGGAGCGTCTCCCGCGGCGGCTAGGACGGGAGGCTCTCTCCCTGAGCCGTCCCGCCACCTCCTTCGCTAGCATGACTGCTTCGCAGAAGGAGGCGACTGCCTCCCACTCCCTCTCGCCCCGGACCATGGCTTGCACCAGGGCCGGCAAGCAGGCTTGATTGTGCGTTTGTGAACCACTGCTGCACGGTTTCGGCTGGGCCTGTCACCGTGCAGCAATGATGTCACAATCTGTTTTCTGTTTTTGGTTTCTCTTTTTTTCTTGTAAGTGTATTATTAACATAGTTTGTAAGTACATAATTATAGTTACTAACACAGAGTCTTGTTGCTCGAAATGAATGATTATAGAGTCGACCAAATACATTAAATTATTTACTTAACAAGTCGACCTTGTACTGCTTTATCATCGTAAGGTTGAATGTCACTTGCACGGCATAACGACAAAGTGTATTTATATTATTTATTTATTTATTTATTATGGCACTCCAACGATTAGTTCACATAAACATTAACAGAAACTTAGCCTTATTATATACAGTACTACAGTGAACTTATCACTTAAAGGTGTGCACAGCACTTACATAATTTGCCTGATTGATTTACTAGGTAGGTACCTGATTAAAGTGATAAAAATAACAATAGGTGTAATCAAATAAATTAATAATAGTAAAATCAAATAAATTAGTAAATATAAAATCAAATAAATTAATAATAATACAATCAAATGAATAAGGTTAAATAAAATAATTACATTAATTTAAAAAGTTAAAATTTAACAAATGAGTACAGAATAAAACATGAGCGACGGAATTCGAACAAGAATCAATGAGAGGTTTTTCTTTTCAGTATTTAAAAAAAAAAATAGTTCCCAAGAACCCTGAAGATGGCGTTGAACTGACTATGT
Organism: Mesoligia furuncula; assembly: GCA_916614155.1. Lineage (NCBI taxonomy): Eukaryota > Metazoa > Arthropoda > Insecta > Lepidoptera > Noctuidae > Mesoligia > Mesoligia furuncula. Next base: position 1,437,321 of record OU744792.1, read on the forward strand.
TACTAGATGCCAAAGTCAAAACGCTTGGAAAAAAAACATTGCGTCACGTCATATACGCTCGTTGAGTGACAGTTTCGTTTGCTTTCGTTTTACGATCTTAAAATTACATCCAAGTGAATTAATAAAAAAATTATGTAACTTCCGTTCCTTGCAGTAACTTACCAAGTTCAGCGCCATCTATCCAGCGACTAGGGAAGCGTTAAAAAAAAAAGAAAAAGAAAATCCCTCATTGTCAGCAATCTGTAGGTTGTCGTAATAGATGTTTGCGAAATTGAGCCAGGGTGTTGGAGAAGATGTCAATGGTATCGATGCAAGAGTGGCTTTCATTATACGTCCTCATGAAACGGTTCATTGGCGCTGATCGCCCAAGGTTGGTTCGAGCTGTAGATGGTGTAAACACAGCTAATTTTCGGTTGGTCCTGGGTTGACTACTACGGGGAACAGATACATTTATGTTTTCTAGAAGTTTTGGAACATGTATCTGACCATTAATAATTTTAAAGAGCATAATTTGATCCATCAGGTTTCTGCGGTTTGCGAGTGAAGTAAGGTTGAAGTGAGTCAGTCTTTCAGGGTAGTTAGATGTGTTGGGGCAGCTGATCGATTTATATCGCAGGTACCTAGTGAAGCCCTTTTGGACGCGTTCGAGTCGATCGATATGAACCTGGTAGGTAGGGTTCCACACCTGCGATGTATAATCGAGTACACTTCTGACTAGGGTGAAGTAGAGGAGTTTGAGGGTGCCAATAGACGTAAAGTCATGGCAGACACGCTTCAGAAATCCTAACATTTTAGTTGCCTTTTTGACAATATTGTCTATATGTGGAACGAAAGTAAGCTGACTGTCGAGGTAGACTCCCAAATCGCGAATTGAGTTAACCTTCTGCAGTGTTTCACCGTTCAACGAATACGAGGATGGAAGGGTATTTCGTTTTTTTGTGAAGGTCATTTGTTTACACTATTTAATATTATGCGACAGTTAACGCGCAACTCAGAGTCGTTACTTAAAGTTAATAAAAAATTAACATTAATTGACAAGTATAAATTGGAATTCTGTCACTCAAAAATATGACAGTCAGTCTGTTGACATTTATGCCAAGATATTGGTTAATCAAACTTAATGATTGATTAATTTTTAGTAACGTTTCCATTTAAAGTTAAAATTGTTTTTTTTTTTGTTTTAAGTACTTACCGTATACTTTCATGCCTATAGTAAAAAGCTTATTTTGACATTACAAACAAATATACAGGGTGAAATTGAAAACATGCGACAAATTGAAATGGGAGATTGTACTCATCATTATGAACAACTTTTACTATGGGACCAAACCTGAAATCGCAAAAACAAAATCAGCTGTTACCTACATTTATATTTGCATAACTCATCAAAATGTAGGGAACAGCTGATTTTTTTTTCGCGATTTCAGCTTTGGTCCCATAGTAAAAGTTGTTCATAATGATGATTACAATCTCCCATTTCGATTTGTCGCATGTGTTCAATTTCAACCTGTAGATTATTTCATGAATTTCAATTATATTGATCATGTTTCCAATACAGTGTCTTTTGTGTACTTTGCTAAACATCATTCCAATTAAGCTTCAAACCATAATTTCAAACTAGGTTTGCAATTTAATTTAATACAGTTGGCATGTGTAGATAACATTTGACTAAACAATGTTCCTGAATAATATACAACATTATTTGTTAGGTACTAGTATTTAAATGGTGGTTGGCGTTGTTTGCAAATACTAATCGGATGCAAATTGATCTAACCAATAAACACAGTTTGTTACATTTCGCTTTGTTAATCGGTTAAAGAACACTGAATGAGACACGATATAAGCTTTATTGTTATTATGTGTGGGGGCGTTAAATGTTAACTTTCTGTAGAGGAAAAACCATACAGGCGATGTGGATACATTGTAGTAGCTACAGATGTAATTTTTTTGTTATGGCTAGAAAGTGGGTGAATATTTAAATGATGGCTGATGGAATACAAGAAAACACAGTTATTAGCTACTGTGAAATAACAAAACGTATTACAGAATACGTAGTGTATTTTTACAGTGTCATCGTATTATAATAATTTCACGCATATAATAATTTCACGCAAAATTATTGACAGCCCATAAGCTTCCGGCCATTTTGGAACTCGCTTTGAAGATCATGAGCTTGTTCTTCTTAACATTATATTTAAGGTCTTGTGTATGGGCGTACACTTTACAAATGCTCTTGAGCTCTCTGAGTCCCCCTACAGACGCGCTCAGCAGCATGCACCATGTCGACTGCGTGCTGATATTGTTAACACAAACATCATCAATGTGACATCCAAGGTGGCTACTGAGCTCGACAATGAGATTTAAATGTCTCACTGATGGTGGCGCGTGTGCTGTATCATTCGGTTACCTACAAAATGGTTGACCTGGAAGGTGCTGATCCACGCGTCATGTTCGTAAACGGGCGCCCATCGGTTGAGACTGGTCATCTAGCTTATTTTTATTCTTTTATTTTGAATTGCTTCAAACTTTTTTTTTTTACATTGTTCTCACATAAGTCTAGATGCAACAAGAATAATGTACCCAGGATTTTTTAAATCTTGATTTAAAAGAGTGGACACTCTTTGGAGTTTCTTGCCCGTTCTTCTCCATAGAGATCTACGTTTTGGAATGGGCGGCGCAACTAGCTTCAACTTTCTGACCAGCTGACCGATTCTTTGACAATTTAAAAGTGCCTGTAAATGGTTTAATTGAAATAAATGCTTTAAGTTTGTGTTTAGATCATTGATGTACAGATTACAGTACAGCTTCATCCCACACTACGAGTCCGATAGAGCTCTCGACCATTTCGATTTTTCCGGTCACGTTATTGCTTCTTCAGGAGTGACTTTTATATCTATAGGTAATACATTTTTCCACAAGACTTTGTACGAAACCAGGTCTAAAGCTCTGGACAAATGGAGAAGGCAGGCGTACACAGCTGTGCTCCGATCCGTATAATATCTAACAGCATGCACTCAATATGGCACCATCATTGGACAGTTTGGGCACAGTATAAAGAGCATAGTTTGGGCCCGAGTGGACAAACCGGTTATCAGGAAACGATATTATGGTCTTATTTAAGTGAGAGTGCTGTCAAATACGTCCTTCTAGCTTCACGCATTTCATCAAAGATACATCCCGATGATGTCGGCAACCGTTATCTAGCCAGCATAAAATTGTACACCTAGCCTCCCTTTGCCCGCCGCTCACATGCATGTTCCAGCCCACAATTGTTCCTCGCTTTCTATTACTTCCCCGACATATTATTGTCTCGGTATAGTCGACTCGCACAATGCACTAAAAATTTTACCATACATCGCTTTTATTACATGAAAGTGGCGATGGTCATTACAAGTCTGACCACTACACTCTCTTAAGTCATCTAGGATGTCAATAAGTCGCAATTTTTCATGACATTTTATGCTATAAGCATGAATCTGTACTTGACTTCTTTCTCCTCAGAGCTGAATCTGAACAAAACTAAGGTCACACATAATAATCAACGGAAAGTGACCACTGCAAGTCATATTTTACACTAGCTTTTGCCCGCGCTTTGCCCGCGTGGAGGTCGGATATTATTTACAGAAAATTCACCCTCTTAGGGGTGGAATTTTGAAAAACCCTTTCTTAGTGGACACCTACTCTTCATAAAGAACACACCCTCCAAATTTCATATCTCTAGGACCAGCGGTTTAGGCCGTGCGTTGATATATATCAATCAGTCAGGACTTTGAATTTAATATAGGTATATCGATAAGAATGCTTAACGGTAGGCACAGCCGCCTTTGTGACTGAAGAATGATCAAGCCACCCTTGCGATATAGTCCTCGCGCGCCTCTATGAGTGGTGCGCGGAGGCACTACGCCGGGGGGAGGATCCGCTTCCGCAGCAAATCGCTGCGGAGCGGACGGATCTCCGGCGCGATCTCATGGCGGCATAGAAAGAGCGACTGTCGCAACCCAGCGCAGGGCATGCCGGGATAGCGGCGATTAGACCCCTCTTCGAGGAGTGGCTAGAGAGGCGCCAAGGCGCCCTCACCTACCGCCTGACGCAGGTCCTCACCGGACACGGAAGTTTCGGGAGGTTCCTGCACATCATCAGGCGGGAGGAAACGCCCGGGTGTCACCATTGCCAGGATCGCCTAGAGGACACGGTGGAGCACACGGTGGAGGTCTGCCCCGCTTGGGCGGAGCACCGCCGTGTCCTCGTAGAGGCGATTGGCAGCGGCGGCGACCTCTCGCGTCCGGCCCTGGTGCAAGCCATGGTCCGGGGCAAGAGGGAGTGGGAGGCAGTCACCTCCTTCTGCGAAGCAGTCATGCTAGCGAAGGAGCGAATTGAAATCACCTAAGACATAACAACATTTTAAGTTACATCGCCAGATTAAAAACGTCAGCTGTATATTTATACAGTCACCACTAGTATAGATTTATTACTTAGCGCAATCTTCACAGCACAATTATGACTCTATATGACACTTGATAACTGACACATTACTGAACATTACTTTTTGCCATAGGGTCATAGGGCCACCCCACCGTAGGGCCTCCCACATATTAGTCTTGACGCTGAACCTGACGTACCCGTCGCGTCGAACTGAACTCACAGCTAATAGTGTCCAAATTCTCCTAAGTCATACCACATACATACTCCTCAGTCAGCAACCAGGTTTCTTGAAGTACAATTATGTCCGCGCTGATGCATAAGTCTCTGATGTAATCTGCCAAACGTTTTACATTTTTACAATGAAATGTGACCAACTTGCGTGTCTTCTACCGTGTTTCCGTGTTTCGTGGCCAATTCGTGGTCAATAACCGTTTCCAGTAGGTACAACTAGATTGCCCTGCTGACTTTTGTTTAAAGTGAATAAACTTGCGAGGTATAATGCCTTGAGGCACTCATCATCAAGAAATGTTTGTACTTTCGATGGCGCCACAAATAATCTGTAGGCATAGTGTTCAGACTGCCTTTGGCGTTTATTTTTTGCTAATTTAACAGCCTCTTTTGCGCTTTTATGCAAAAAAATAGGAATATTCCTTATAAAAAAACCACAAGGCAAAAACGCCGAAAAAAACATGTTTGTTGTATGGGAGCCCCCCTTAAATATTTATTTTATTTTATTAATATTATTTATTATTAAAGTTAAATACAACTGAGCATTTCGTGAATATTTCAAGTGCCTATCTGTTGCCATTTTTGATATCGAGCAAAAAAAGGCAAAAAAATCGCGTTTGTTGTATGGGAGCCCCCCTTAAATATTAATTTTATTTTGTTTTTAGTATTTGTTGTTATAGCGGCAACAGAAATACATAATTTGTGAAAATTTCAACTGTCTAGCTATCGCGGTTCTTGAGATACAGCCTGGTGACAGACAGACAGACAGACGGACAGACGGACAGACGGACAGACGGACAGACGGACAGACGGACAGACAGCGAAGTCTTAGTAATAGGGTTCCGTTTTTATACGGAACCCTAAAAATGGTATGGGTCCCGCCTGCTTCCAACTTTTATTTAATTTAAAATGGGCTTGTTTTTAGCTTTTCAGTTTTTTTTTTTTAACTTCAGTTTTTTACAGCAGTTCGGTTTTTTTATTTTTTTAAATAACTTTTTTTATTTCCAGCTTTTTAGTTCACAAATGTGAAAGATTTCGCAGACGATTTAGTTCTTGGTAGGTGTTTTTTACAATTTGTCACTTCGAATTGCTTTTAAGTATATTTTATTTATTTATTTATTTGTTTATATTTAGCCTATTGTGTCCCACTGCTGGGCAAAGGCCTCCCCCATATCCTTCCAGAGTATTCCTATCCTTTAAGTATATATGTTGTATATATTTTTGTAATCACCTTTTAAAACCCTTTATTTTGATTTTACTCGATAGGTTTTGAAAAAAAAATTTTCAAATAAATATTTAATATGGCGTCCAGTAGTCGCCATATTGAATTTTCACTAACGTCATGTCTTTAGTGACACTCGCCGGACTAAGAGGAATCGATTAACGTGTGAATCATAAAAATCGGCCCAGGCGTTTGGTCTTTATAGTGCTTCAAAGGAACATATAAACATACATACATAGGCTGATGAACACATTACCACTCCTTTGCGTCGCGCAGTCGGGTAAAAATTAATAAAATAGGAACATTCCTTTCCGCAGCTCGAAAGTTTTCTACAGAATCATTCGTATCTCCTATAATTCCCGCTAAACGGTTTTTTTTTCAAATTGTAACGTTTTTTCTTTTTAACTTCACTCTATCCTTCATCATAAACTCTGACAACATCAGCCGCAGTTTGTTTACGCTGCCCGCTTAACAGCTGACCGGCAAACTGGTTTGTTATCTCGAGAGGAACGAACGACGTCGACACCGAGCGCGGACTACGTTTACTGCTATGACTCACTGTTGCCGCTTCGTGCAATATGTTGCCACCATTGTTTATATCAGCTACACAGCGTTAACCTTATTTATGCTTGAATTATACCTCGCATTTGATAATTCTGAGACTATTAAGCTCTCACAACGTTGAGTTCCAGAGTCACTTACATCCAACGTGTATGCACCTCTTCTTGTATTTACATTATGGTTACATATGCGGTGGAGATTGCGTCTTTGACTCCAGCAATACACTTCTATGGTCATCTAAGTGACTTACTCTGACATAAGTACTCTTTAAGTTCTTTACCTCCTCTTGAAGTATCACTATTTTTTTCAATAGATCAGAAACGTCCAGATTGTCAAAGGTTATTAGAGATAGTTTCTCTAGATTACGAGCCACAAACATCGGCATCACATCACTGTCCATGACCTTTATATAATACAATCTTCTTTGCCTTGCCCCTTACGTGTAGGTTTAGTTTTAAATCACTTGGAATCAACTCAAATAATAACGACTTCGACTTCTTAATTTGTTCACTATCAAACGTCGACTCACATATTCTAACTAAACTCTCCTCATCGATCTTATTTTGTATGTAAGCCAACAACTCACCAATCACAATATTACAAGAGACACATTTTAATGTGTCCGTCATTTTCTTTGTTTGCAGAACACTTATACTCCTACCTATATAAGATTTAGAAACATTTTCCATTTCGATCATTCGATGATATAATCAGCCTATAATATTCCCACTGCTGGTCCCAGCAGTGGAAATATTGATAATATTGATGGGGCCTGTGGACACAGGCCTACTCTCAGTGAGAGGGAGTGGGTCGTTATCCACCACACGGGCACAGTGCGGGTTGGTAGATGTCACATGTCTTTGAATTTTTGGTTCTAGTACATGCCAGTTTCCTCATGATGTTTTCCTTCCCCGTTTCGAGAGCAGTGTTGATGAAATAATTTACACAACGTAAAGCGCCTTAGGGTTCCATGATATAAATAAGACAAAAAAGAGACCTTGCTCATCCATTTTTCCAACGAGAATCAAAGCAGTAAATCATAAACTATCATAGCAAAGAGGACAAAGCGTAATAAACGTTAAAATGGGCTCAAAATAATATTTTTCATTAGAAACATGTCGTAAATAACACGCGTGACATTATTATAGAGAGCGAATTTATGAGCGGACACTGTTGCTCCATATTGGGTGCTATACGCTAATACCAGATTCATTGTTCCACCAATATTCAGTACGACAATTTTTAGTGCCTGTGATATAAATTATCTGTACCGGAAATGCTATATTTATTTATGAGCTTAGCTTAAAAGCATTAGAATTCAGATAAATCTAACACAGGCCTTCTCTCGGTGAGAGGGGGTGGGCACTTATATTCAAATGCATTATGGAAGCTTATAGCTAAATCAGCCTATAATGTTCCCACTGCTGGGACTCCTCCTCTCTGTGAGTGGGCCGTAATTCACCACACGCGTCCAGTGCGGGTTGGTAGATGTCACATGTCTTCGAATTTTTGGTTCTAGGACATGCCGGTTTCCTCACGATGTTATCCTTCACCGTTTTGAGAGCAAAAATAATTTACAAAGTCAAAGTCAAAACTTTTATTGCAAAATAAGCGTACAATGTTGGTGGTATGTTATGTTAGTACTTATGACTTAGCAGCCTTTTACAAGCATTGCAATTATCATTCGCCTGTCCTTAACATCCTAAATTAGCATGCATTAAACATTATTATTACTTAACTAGTTTCTTTTATTTTAGTACAATTAAATTGATAAATTATAGTTATATCAAAATTAATGTCAATAATAATGAATTTAATACCCCCGCCGCCGCCGTATCTCTACGTTGACGCCGTGGTGGGGCTTACGCGCTCCGAACTCTAGGCCTATGCCGGAAGAGTTTACTTTGCTGGAACAGGTCTAAGGTGAGGAGCCAGACCACAGATTACTAAATAGTTACTTCGTGGCCAGACCAAGAGAGATACAGAAATCCGCAGGGCAGCATGTGGCGAGCTGTTGGGCAGTGACGACCCCACGGACCCTATATTCAGGGAGAAGTCTTGTTTCTCACCTCATTCTTGCCTTTATTGGCCGGCTTGAGTGGAGATTCGCAAGAGCAAACGTGCACGGAGGAAGGAAGTATTCCAGTAAGATGCTGGTAGGGATCTTGACCGTACTTCCGAAATTGTCCTGATAGCCGTGGAATACCTCTCCACTCCTCATAAGCACCTCAGGACTTGTTGCCCCCTTGTTGCTACGTCACCATGTGCTAGCGACCGTTTCCGGGGGCCCATTATTGAGTGTGCAAGTCACCCCCTGCCATTTTATCCGTGTATATATAAAACATTGATCAGGCAGGGGTCATAGTTATTCCATAGTTCTTGATAACCAATCAACTTTAGCCACCCAAACCCATAGTCCAACTTTTTATATTTCCACTAGCTGCGCCCCGCGGTTTCACCCGCGTAAGTGTCGATCCCGTGGGAATATCGGGACAAAAAGTAGCCTATATGTTAATCCAGGTTGTCAGCTACGTCCATACCAACTTTTATCCAAATTGGTCCAGCCGTTTGAGCGTGAAGAAGTAACAAACATATAAACACACACACACACACACACACTCACACACGCACTCACAAACTTTCGTCTTTATAATATTAGTGTGATATCCTGCAATAGTCCTACAACAACCGGGGATTATCCTTGGGTGCACTTGCATAGTGCATACGGGGATAATCGTCGGTTGGTGCCGCATTTCATTAAATTTCCTAAGGGGCCTCTGCGAGTTGGCTTCGGCCCCTCGTACGCCTTCCAAAGGACCGGGACCCCATGGTCCCGAGATATGTAAAGTCATAAAAAAATTTAATACAATTATCCAGCAATATTAATGTCATCAGGTAGTACAAATTATAATTTTATATGAAGTTAAATAGGATAGACTAAATCTTATTGTTTGTATAGGACAGATCGCCAGTTTTGTACATGGGAGAAAATCGCTATTTTAAGCTAGACTCTAAATATTCTTTTACTGAGTAGAAACATTTTTAATTTGGTATCGTTTTAGCCTTTTTTGGAATATTGTTACTGATTTTTCAGTTTTAAACATGTTGGGTAACTTATTATATATTTTTATTGCCATATAATATGGGCTATTCTTGAAAATAGAGCGCATATACTCTTTTTATAGCGAGTACGTGCGAATGTACGTTGTGCGTACATTCTACTTTAGTAAACTTGTCGATATTTTTAAAGACAAATACGCAAATGTCAAGTATGTAATTGATGGCTGTGATTTGCAGCTCTCCGTATTATCTAGAATTCTTATCACTTGTTTTGCATTAATAATAGCTCATCTACGTTAACACTATTTCCCCATAGTATGACGCCATATCGCAGCCATGAGTATGCATATGCGTATTAAACAGCCATAGCTGTTTGTGTGTTAGTGCAAAGCCGGTCGTAGATCGTAGGATACTTGAGGCTTTACTCAAGTAACCTACGACCTACAACTCGTAAGTCGCGACCGTTACCACTGGGCCACCACCATGCTCTTTCAACCGCTTTTCAATGAAAGAGGCAAAAGCAAAAGGTATTAAAAATGAAGGAAGTGGAGTAGCTGATGCACTGCCACACTGTTCGGACATATTTAACTTGCATAATAGTAATCAGGCAGTTCATTACACAAAATGCAAAGTGAAATACCGCCGAAACCCGCCGATACAACGGTTAACTACTATAGAACTTGTTTTGACCGAAGTTTGAAGTGCAGGCCACACTGGGAACAAAGCTAAGTTCGTTTAGCTTCGATCATGTAGCTACCGTGTGTTTGCATACTTCGGTTCACGCCGCGAACTATGAACCGAAGTATGAAAAGACACGGTAGCTACATGATCGAAGCTAAACCACAGGATAAATAGTACAAGTAGCTAAACGAACTTAGAAAAGCTCGTAAAAACGAAGCTAAGTTCGTTTAGGTTCGCTCATGTAGCTGAGCGAAGCTAAACGAACTTAGCGTCATTCCCAATATGGCATGCGCTTTACACGTTAACTGTGTGAAGCAGATAAAATTGTTAAATAACGACCATGACACAGTGACACGTTTAAACATAGGTAAATTGGTGTGCGGCAGGATGACTGGACCAAGAGACATTATGGAAATTTGACAGGTACCAGACATCAAATAATGAGGGATTTTCTTTTTCTTTTTTTTTAACGCTTCCCTAGTCGCTGGATAGATGGCGCTGAACTTGGTAAGTTACTGCAAGGAACGGAAGTCACATAATTTTTTTATTAATTCACTTGGATGTAATTTTGAGATCGTAAAACGAAAGCAAACGAAACTGTCACTCAACGAGCGTATATGACGTGACGCAATGTTTTTTTTTTCCAAGCGTTTTGACTTTGGCATTTAGTAACGTACTTAACGTAGTCAGTTCAACGCCATCTTCAGGGTTCTTAGGAACTATTTTTTTTTTATACTGAAAAGAAAAACCTCTCATTGAATCATGAATCGTCATCACTAATCCTGAAAGTAAATGTTACAGTCCTCCAATAACCCAAAATACAATGATCACAAAACAAAATATTACTACACAGTAGTATTTAGCAATAACAAAAATGATTGACTACAAAAAACAAAAGGTATACGATACATACCTACATATCCGTAGTGCTGGCATGATCTCGCTGATCGAAAACGTACGGATTGCGGATACGGCGCGGATACCAACGGATACGGCGGATATTACACGGAAATTGTGCCGCCTCGAGCCTCAGTCTAAGGTGTAGCTTTGTAATTAACTGTCGCAGTACTCATTCAGGCATAAACGTTTGCTATTTCTTTCGTAGATTAAAGTTTATTGATTTTTCTAAGCACTTGCACTAGTAGGTAAGTTATCTTTAATTTATTATAAAAGTAATCGTTTTTTCGAAACGAACCTACGCAACTCCATTTTGGTCTCGCATTTTAGGTAGGGATATGGAGCAACAATGAACTGATGATGATGATGATTAGGTACTTTTCTTCGTTTTTATACATAACTAGTTTCTGACAGTGACTTCGTTCTCGTGTGTTCTCCTGACTATCTATTACTTCGTTTTCGCTTAGCGTTCTTTTCTAATTTTTTTTTTGGTCTACTCCTAAAAGTTCTATTGTGATGTTAAGTAGCCTTCTTTAAAAAATGGGCTATCAAATGCAAAAAGACTTTTTCAAACCAGACTAGTACCTAGTTCCAGAGCGCGTTCAAAAGAACAAACAAATCCTTTAGCTTTATTATTACTTTAGATAGTTAGCAACAACTTGGGAATAAAAACGTGTTTGTTTTTGCGAAGAAAAAATAGGTAAGTAGTGGATGGATAGTGGTAGTGGGATGGTTGGTGGTGGTAGTGGGATGGTTGGTGGTGGTGGTGGTGGAGGGTTGGCGGTGGATGGTAGTGTAGATGATTGCCTAAGTTGAGGTATTTTAAATTCAAATTTTATTTAAGACCTACCTACTATTTTTATCGCTAAACAACTTTTAAACATTATTCATCATCATCATCTGCCTAGCCTTTTCCCAACTATGTTGGGGTTGGCTTCCAGTCTAACCGGATGCAGCTGAATACCAGTATTTTACATGGAGCGACTGCCCATCTGACCACCACAACCCTGTACCCCTTTCCCCTCGATACCCCTTTTAAACATTATTATTTACATAAGTAATTATATTATAAGTTCAAGATGTCTTCGGAAAACAAGCACACATTATTTGCGAATATAACTCAAACATAAATTCTCCTTACGTGACTTATGTTAAAGCGTTCCCATTAGTATTCCAAAACAATTATTTTCTGCCGTAACACAACAGATGCCGTATTCGTAAACAATTGTTAACAATGAGTTTAAAACATTTCAACTGTTACCAAAGTTGTATAACATTACTTTTAAAAGTTGCACAACGTGATGTAGATCAGATGCCGCCACAAAGTTATAATGTCTAAGCATAACTTTGTATCAGCATCTACAACTCCACATGCGAACCACGTATCACACTGACGTCACCCGAAAATTCTGCATCTCGCAAGCAGAGTTTCCCGCTCGACTATAGCATATACAACGTCCTGACATCCTTATTCGGGCAGTAGCCCACCACACACAACACCGGTCTGGTCGGAGGACCCTCCCTTTTTTATGGAGAATTACTGAACTTTACACCTTGTTCCTCATTCCTCTATAATTTTTAAGAGTTGGTAGGTACCTTAGTAGGTACTGCGTTTTTTTTTTTGTTGACTAAAATGTTGAAAATAACTTTATTGAATATTCATTAAATTAACTAAATACAATACTTAAATTAAATTATTCATAATCAGCCTATAATGTTGCCACTGCTGGGTCACAGGCCTCCTCTCGGTGAGAGGGGGTAAGGCTGTATCCCCCACGTGGGCCCAGTGCGGATTGGTAGATGTCACTTGTCTTGTATTGGTAAATTTTTGGTTTTGAGACCGGTGATGAAATAATTTACCTACACAAGGTATAATTTATTTATTAGTAAATCTACAATTCGTAAGTCGCAGCCGTTGCCACTATGCCACCACTTTAAATTACTAACTAATAAAATATACAAATAAAATATCTTCACATTTTATTTTCTCTATTCTGTTTATTTTTAAGTATAGATGTTTATAATTTATTGTTGCAAATTAAAATAATAAGCACCTGAGCAAATAAAAACTAATACCTAATTAATTAATAAAAATAACAAAATTAAATAAAGTCTTAATAAAGATTCGAAAACAAATTTGAGATAAAAACATTGTGGAAACTGGTCACGAAGTGAACCACAATAACAATTCCTCCACTAGCGAAAAATGGGAAATTGGCAATTATAAAATCCATTTTTAAATTCATTTTCAGACTTCGGTCAATCCATTTTCGGTGAGATTCAATTCATTCTATGATGGAGACCGAATGCAAAATTCTTTAATACGATTGGCAAAATAGGCTGGGAAATGCAGCATACGCTTGAACTGTGAACGACTAAAAAAAGCGTAGCCTATTCAATTTTGTAACAAAGTCGCGCCAAACGTGATTTTTCAACAAATTTTTTACACTTGTAATAAAACAAATGAATAATATCATCATCCCCCAATCAGTCCGGATAAAGTAGCATTCTGCTTAGATCTAACTGAATTGATTTATAAATAGAGCATTAGTTATAACTTTAGGAACCTTTGTTATTTGAATTGTTTAAAATTCGTGAGATTAATCTAACTATACTCATATTTTTCATCAACTCTCAATAATATTCAATGTCATAGTTAAACAATGTAGTTCAAATAGGCAATTAAAAGGCACTTTTGAACGTATGTATCTTACAACTTATTTACCACGAAAAGGTGAAAAAAACCGGGCAAAAGCGAGTCGGACTCGCGCACCGAGGGTTCCGTAACATCCGGGTTTATGCTTATGCATAAACCCGGATGTTACGGAACCCTCGGTTTATGTTTATGAAATTAAATGTTTTTTTTATTTTTGAGTTGTTGAATGAATGGTAAATTGTGGTTTACGATTTATGACGTATTAAAAAAAAACTACTTACTAGATCTCGTTCAAACCAATTTTCGGTGGTAGTTTACATGGTAATGTACATCATATATTTTTTTTAGTTTTATCATTCTATTATTTTAGAAGTTACAGGGGGGGACACACATTTTACCACTTTGGAAGTGTCTCTCGCGCAAACTATTGAGTTTAGAAAAAAATGATAATAGAAACCTCAATGTCATTTTTGAAGACCTACCAATAGATACCCCCCACACGTAGGGGTATGATGAAAAAAAAAAAATTTGAGTTTCGGTTATAAGTATGGGGAACCCTAAAATTTATTGTTTTTTTTCTATTTTTGTGTGAAAATCTTAATGCGGTTCACAGAATACGTCTACTTACCAAGTTTCAACAGTATAGTTCTTATAGTTTCGGAGAAAAGTGGCTGTGACATACAGACGGACAGACAGACAGACAGACAGACGGACAGACAGACAGACAGACATGACGAATCTATAAGGGTTCCGTTTTTGCCATTTGGCTACGGAACCCTAAAAAAAGACAACAAGCTCGTGTTAAAAAATCAACAAATTGTATTCTGATTCACAAAAACTCATCGAATTGGGGTTTACTCCTAACTCGCTGGCCTCGGGCCCCCAGGCCCCCGGGCCGTGTGGCTCGGACCAAAACGCAACTAAAAATAATGCAATAAAACGTATCATACCGCACTGCGCACACCGCACACCTAAATGTATTTTAATCGAATAGTAGCGCCGCACTATATATTTAATAATGAATAGTAAAAAAATAAAAATATTTTTTTTAGAACAAATGGATGCTGTTTTTCAGTTTGGTCAATTTGTACAAATGGTTTTTGTTCAAGTTAAAAGCAGATTTGATGAATATGAATTATTATAACTCTACCATGTTAGTTAAATATTTACAATATTGTGTAAGGGTAAGAGGGTAACTACGTACGTACGTATTCTGAACTGAAAATATGAGTTTTAATTATTCAAAACTAGTCGCTGACGCATTTGTCATCTTCAATCAAAGTAAGCTTTATAGACCATAAACAAGGAAAAATACAATGTCCTTTTAAAAAAAAAACAACACTACATTTTCCCCGACCGCAGCGTGTTTGAAAATCCGCACCTTCCAAACACCGTGATCTTCGGCGGGACATCCGATTTACATTTAAACTACGGCCTTTAGCCGCGACTTAAGTTTCTTTTTGCCTCGAATTTACTGGCAGGTTACTTCAACGTTGATACTTTTTGTAACCAACTTTCGAGGCCTTCGCAAAGTATGTTTTATAGCCAAAGTGGTTAAGTTGGCTTCTTCAGGCTTATTATACTGTCGAGCTTTAGACGTCAAAGATTGGCTCTAAGTATTGGTAACTTAGTTTTAAATCGAGTTTGTGAGTAGCCGAAATGTTGGATGGGTGAAAAACAAAGGATGGTTGGATTAGGTTTTCCCTGAGCGCTGTTTTTTATGTTAAGTTCTAAAAAGTGATGAACTTGTAAGTTAATCCATATTGTTAAGTTTTGCAAAATTTTCTGAAGCAGACGCTATTATTTTGAAATATAACGTAGATAGCTAAATATCTGAATAGATCACTAAAAACTTTCTTTCTTTGTAACATCAGGTAGGAAAAAAATCGGTCAATTGCGAGTCGGCCTCGCGCACCGAGGGTTCCATACTTTGGTATGTAAATAGTTTATCACGGTTTTTTTTTAATGTTTCTGCCGGATTTTTTCCTTTACTTATACCATGATCTTGCTTTTTGCCAAATTTCATGATTCTAGGTCAACGGGAAGTACCCTATAAATTTTGATTCCCTTGAGAGTGTCGAAATATACGTTTTTTGCGGCATAAAAGGCCGTATCTTTTTTACGTTAATTTAGGTGTTTGATTATTTCACAGCTTCAAGGGATTATAGAGCTAATTATATGCTTTTAATTTCAACTCGATACCTTTACGCGTTGCGTCTTGACAGATAGACGGACGGACGGACGGACAACAAAGTGATCCTATAAGGGTTCTGTTTTCTCCTTTTGAGGTACAGAACCCTAAAAATCAACCTTTTTACATACACTAAAACCAAACTCTGCTGAAAACAAAAGTGCTTACAGACACAACGCCAAAATAAAACTGGACTCTGAAACTTTTATATTGGTGATGCGAGTTCCTCCATATGAGGTCATAAATCGCGGGATACAGTGTGCTTCAGAAACTTGGCACTCTTTCGGGTCACGCTGGAATATAACTTGGGTTCGAATAAAGATAAAGTTTATCGGACTTAAAAACATTGTCTTATTTCAATGAGAAGTTTTCAATAGTTAGTGTGCAGTTCTGTTTTAAAGCGGCAGACATATGTATAGTCTATGGGAAATCATCAAATGACTCCTCCCGCACTGACTAAAACCCACCCGTGTTCCTTCCTTAGCCCTTTATGTTCCGGGCCAGCGGTAACCCTTTCGGACAATCCCGCTGACCCAGCAGGCTTCGGCCCTAAGGGGCCCCTCCTCGATGCTGACATCTCTTTGAGGCGCGCGTGGAACACGTACGCGCCGTCCGGCACGGGCCTGGTCCTGATCGGGCGGTGAGCTACCCATTACTCTCCGCCCGCAGGCCCGCGCCTACGGTGGCCGGGAGTCGTCACGCGGCTCCCGACGCCCGGAGCGTCTCCCGCGGCGGCTGGAACAGGAGGCTCTCTCCCTGAGTCGTCCCGCCACCTCCTTCGCTAGCATGACTGCTTCGCAGAAGGAGGTGACTGCCTCCCACTTCCTCTCGTCCCGGACCATGGCTTGCACCAGGGCCAGACGCGAGAGGTCGCCGTCGCTGCCAATCGCCTCTACGAGGACACGACGGTGCTCCGCCCAAGCGGGGCAGACCTCCACCGTGTGCTCCATCGTGTCCTCTGGGCGATCCTGGCAATGGTGACACCCGGGCGTTTCCTCCCGCCTGATGATGTGCAGGAACCTCCCGAAGCTTCCGTGTCCGGTGAGGACCTGCGTCAGGCGGTAGGTGAGGGCGCCGTGGCGCCTCTCTAGCCACTCCTCAAAGAGGAGTCTTATCGCCGCTATCGCGGCGTGCCCTGCGTTGGGTTGTGACATTCGCTCTTTCCATGCCGCCATGAGATCGCGCCGGAGATCTGTCCGCTCCGCAGCGATTTGCCGCGGAAGTGGATCCTCTCCCCGGCACAGTGCCTCCGCGCGCCACTCATACAGGCGCGCGAGAACTATCGCCTCCAGATCCCATGGCGGCAGTCCGGCAAGGTGGCTTGCCGCCTCGCCGGAGATCGTGCGGTAGCCCCGGATTAGCCTAACGGCTACCACCTTCTGGGGCGCGTTCAGATAGTGGGCTGCTCGCCGCCGCAGTGAACGCGCCCACACCGGGGCCCCATATAGGGCCATGGAACGCACGACCCCCGCGTAAAGCCTCCGGTAGGGGGCGTTTGGCCCCCTCAGGTTGGGCAAGAGCCGCTTGAAGGCGGCCCCGGCCCGTTCCAGTTTAGGGGCCAAACGTCGGAAGGGCTCGACGATGTATAGTCTACCTTCTGCTCGCTACTTAGTCCGCGTGAAATTTCACCCTTTTAGGGGTGGAATTTCGAAAAATCCTTTCAAAAATCAAAAAATCAAAATCAAAATGTTTTATTTTACATAAACCTACATGGGCACTTATGAAACGTCAGAAGCTGGGTGCACGGTTCCAATTGGTCGTTTCCTATGGAGAAGAACCGGCAAGAAACTCCATGGTTACTCTTTTTAAAAATAATTGGCTTTTACAATGTTTCCAGATTACAGTAGGTATGGGAGGACAGCGCAGGCCTGTCAACAAGTACCAAGTACTTGATAAAATAGAAAGTGGTCTACAGATCTAAAGTCTATAAGGCCTACAAAGTCCTCACATTTACAAAATAAGAATCTATCAAAAGGATAGATAATAAAAAAAGAAAAATAATTAAAAAAGAAAAATAATTAAAAAAACCTACTAAAACCAAGTGTTATGATTCTCATTAAAACCACTAATAAAGAGGTGAAAAATTTCAAGAGTCTGTACATAATGTCAAATAATAAAGAAATTATGTCAAAAAGTATATAATGTCAAATAATAAAGAAATTATGTCAAAAAGTATATAATGTCAAATAATAAAGAAATTATGTCAAAAAGTATGTAAAAAAAAATTATAAAAATTAAATAAAAATTAAACATCGTAATTTGAGAGCAGTTAATAGACATTTACATAGTTATGCCGTTAATGAGAAGCCAGGGAAAAAGGAATTATTGCCAGACTAGCTTGTCTTCAACGTAGTCTTTAATCTTATAATATGCTTTTTTGATAAGGACACGTTTGATGAGGGTTTTGAACTTTCCATCGCTAAGTTCTGTAACCAGCTTTGGCAACTTGTTATAAAAAGGGATACTGTTTACTTTCTTAGTGGATACCCTACTCTTCACAAAGAACACACCCTCCAAATTTCAGTCAGTCAGGACTTTGAATTTTATATAATATATATATAGATAACGTATTATAACAAAACATAGCATAAGCATAGTCCGCCTATAATGTTCCCACTGCTGAGACAGAGGCCTCGTCTCAGTGAGAGGGAGTGGGCCGTAATCCACCACGCGGGCTCCGTGCGGGTTGGGGGATGTCACATATGTTCCACATTACGGCCCACTTCCTCTCACAGAGAGGAGGTCTATATCCTATATCATAAATATAGCAGGGAAACGTTATTGACTGATTATTTATATGTAATGACGTGCCTAATAGTATGCAACTAGAAATTCTAACAAATATTTCCAATAAATTTTAGTCACTATCCCATAGTCGGCCCATCACCACGGTGTATTTAATATGTTTGAAAAAAATCACGTTTTCAATTTCGTTTGATCATTTCAAAATATTCCTATGCATTAGTATTGCCGTATTATCTACTCCACATTGTAAATGTATTAAAGTTTCACTCTAAAATTAGCATAAACATTCTCATCAAAACTCATTGCAAACCACTCGCACAGAACCCAAGTTGATAATCACGTCGCGGCAATCGGACAATATTTGCCATTCCGTGTTTGCCCACGACCCAATAACTCGCCGCGCCGATGTTAATAGCCAATTTACAATATTCCTAGCTAAACGGCAAGCCTACACGTGCCACACATTCGAATAGAGACTTTATAATAACTTCATTATGGACGCTTTATGGTTACGTGAGAAATGACAGCGTCGTTTTGTCAAGGTAGAGAGGTACCGATAACTTTGTTTTGCATAAAAACATAGTTTCCTTTTGGATACTGTATCGTGGCATGCCTATCAAACGTTCGTTACTGCACAAAGGCTTCTGCAGTTAGTGACGATGAGGATCTATTAAAACAGCTTCCTTTATGGACGTCCTCTGTAATAGTTCCGAGAATATTAGCCTGGTTAACACAGGGAACTACAACGTTTGCAAATTCATGGTACTGGAGGGACTGATCTTTCTGAAATTCAATCCTGAATTTTCAATAGGTAGGTACTTCAACGTTACTGACCGGATCCACAAATAAACGTTAATTTCCGACTACGGGCTAGCGTAGTGGATAACATTTAATTTAAAAATGCAACGCATTTGCAAAAGGAAATCGTATAAAAGAACCATGTATTCAGTGAGCACTAATTATTACTTCTGCAAACAAAGGCCCGTTGGGAAACGTTAACTGAAATAAAATTTAAATGATAGCACGATAGAAGCCCAGCTTTATTGTCCATATAAATAGATTTCTCTTTTAGTTTTTAATTTTAGCCCCTTTTTTATAAAAGCTTATCTTGCAACTGTATAAGCACATGACTGTTACCTATTGTTAATTGATATCTTGTATACAGAAGCTGTTGGTGTACCTTTTATAAATAAATAAAATAAATAAAATCTTGCTACACCAGCTACATAAACTCAGATCTTGAACAACTAGTAAGTGGACCTAACAATATAATGTATCTTTCCTTAAAAATGTATTCTCATTTAGGTACACATATTTATTTCTATCGAATAAAAAATATCATCTTCACTAATTAAAACTAACAATTAACACTATGGTACCTTGTACACGAATCCAATATGGCGACCTAACCCAATAATAACGAGACATTACATCTGAAATTGCAAATGGCCGCCGGCCATCGGACACGCTAATCAGAACAACTGGATCGCAGCGCGCTAACCTGAAATTTAGTTCTGCTAGTTAAACCTCTACTGATGGAACTCGATTCAAAGATTTCTTGCCCGTTCTTCTCCATAGGAACCGACTACGCTTTGGAATGGGCAACTAGCTTCATCTTTCTTAATCACCGACTCCTTGACAACTCAAAAGTGCCTGTAAATGGTTTAATTGAAATAAATGCGTTGAGTTTGAGTTTGACAGAGTAGACAATCGATAACAGCAAGCGCAAACTTGAAATGGTACCGGTACCCGTTTCTAATAAGACTTTTAAGAAGATTTGTCAAAATAGTCAAATGTTTCGACATCAAGGAACTACTGTGCAGTGGGAGCAATGCTGAAAGATGTTTTTTAGATAAAGTTTCTTTTCAAAAATAATTATAATATTTCAGCCAAAGATAAATCTAGAATGGGTTTCGTAGTACCTAAGTACCCGCAGATCGATCAATTGGACTAATTGCACGGAAGTCGAATCTGTCTCGGTATTGTTATATTGAAACCGCTATTACTGCCCTCTGCCAATAGAGGGGGAGTGAATAGTAGGATGATTAGAGGCTTGGGACGGAAGCAAATGTCAGGGTTTGAAAATCCATTATCTAATAATGTCTATTACTTTTGTCGAGTTAGTTTTACATGGAACTAGAGATTTTTATCTAACACTAAGGCAATCCCTGCACATTTTTACACGATGAAGAAAAACAAAAGATAACTATAAGATTTAATTAGGTAGTCGAAAGAAAGTTATTCCAAAGCATGATTCCAATGATTAAGAAATCATTGTGGCACATAAATCGGCAGGAGATTTATTTATAAAATATATACACAAAAGATAATAAGTTGATGCAAATCTTACCGCGAAACACTGTTTAGAATAAAGCCTCAAAAGTGTAAACTTTAGAATAAAATATTGAAGACACATTCAATAACTATAAATTCTGAAACGTTCCATCTAAATCTAAATGCAGTAGACACACTTGTTAAACACAACGACAAGCGACAAGACGTGCTCAAACATGTCATGAATCGGAGAACACCGATTGAGAACAGCGATTGAGAATCTAGTGCACATTTGAAAATGTAGGTACTCCATTCCAGTTTGACTTCAATTGGATACGAAGACAGCATGTTTTATTCGGATACTGAAGAGATTTGAATATTATAATGCCCTGTGTATTTTGAAATTCTGATCTTGGAGTGAATATAAATTTCGAGCGCTGCATTCAATGCGCTGAAGATTTTGTAGTAATGCTCTTCTATTTGCTTAATATCGACAGGTTGAATCCTGAAAATACTTATTGTAATTTTATTGTAATCTTCGACAGCTGCGTTTAATTCAATCAAGGATTTATGAATCAAGGCCTCCGTTATTATAGTGACGGTTGAGACCCAAAATGTTTCTAGATTTCAAGTATTTTGTGCTGATTTTTAACAGAACAAAATGTTAAAATTCCATTTTCGTTATGTCCACCCAACGCCTAAACAATCTCACGATAAAACTAAATGCGTTCTAAAACTAACAACCCTTTACAAGCTTACGTCCGCATCCTGTATTCAAACAGGTTATAAAAATCCCATCCAATACCATCCGGGTAAACAGAGGCCACTGACACTTCACATATATTATGGCACTAAACATTTTAGTGCCACTAAAACTAAGACCAGTGAAATTACGGCATTAGTGCGACTTGATCCCACACGATTATTGCTCAACCTAAAAGATTGTTGTTATAGCCATAAAGTAGGATTGATGTGATCGCTTTCAAATGGCGTTTGTGGAACGCGGGAGAATGCGGTCAGAGGTTAATCGCTTCAAGATTTTTGATGAATTGGAATATTGATTACTTTTGTCTTTCCGGCAGACGGTAACATCTATAAAATAACATTTATCCGAGTTACAAAATCATTTTAAACGTATTCCGCAAAGCCAGTTTCGGACTTGGATTAGTCCGAAATATTCCATCCATAAATAACTCCAATCACTTAGCCATCGCTCGCTTGCAGTTCCAGATATAGCCGATCCTGCAATAGAAAATAGCCGGAATAACACGGTAACCTACATAGAAAACGGTAATCCTTCGAAAAGGAATTCTTCTGAGCTCAATGCTCGAGTGCATGCAAATATTTGCTGGAGAGGCGTGGACTGGAACGGAGTTGAAGTGAGGAGTCAAATGCAGGTGTGGAGGAAGCCAGTCGTTATCGAGGTCTCACGCCAGACGGGGGTGGCTTATATGGGGTGTGGATGACACCGAAGTGTAACAAATAAGCTTAATTGACACGTGAACAACGCCTGTTAGGAAAGCAATTCAAATTCTAAGTTACGTCGTTAGTCTATGGCGGCCATCTGCCCGTCTGATCTATGGCGGCCATCTGCCCGTCTGATCGAAATATCTTTTGTTGATAAAAAACACGCAAAGATTTTGAAGATGAACGTGGTTTTTTTTTTCGGAGAAAATCAATCATCATGCATCTTGTCTTCAATCTTCGTATAAAAATCCTACTGCAAATCATACTCAGATAACTACAAAAACAAAGTAGTAGTATACTAATGTAGTAGTATACACAGTATTGTTTTAATCAAAATCAATATCATGAACCATATCAAGCCTCATTAATAGCAAATCGTGTTTGATTTGGCATGTAACGATCGTAACATATAGCAGTCGCATCTAATAAAGATAAATTGACGTAATTATGATCTTATCATGTACCATCCATTACATTTAGTTGGAAACTAATAGTAGTAGAGTGGCCATATTTTGTTAAATGTTTGGAACATTTTCATTGGAATATTGTTAATTTGTTTGTTATTGAATTTGTCTATCAGGGCGTTTTATTGTACCTATCATTTTGGTTATTTACTAGCAATTTAGACTGCTCATGACTTGTATACCTGTCAACCCTTTTACAATGATATTCTCCTATTTCATACACATACATAACAGCTGTAATCCCGAAGACCCAGAAGTGTACCTATAGTGCATACTAATTTCGCTAGTTATGTTTAAGCTCCATGGAATAGAGGGCGAGCCTGCTGCCATCGACCAGGTACAAATCCAGACTCCACAATGGACTAAATGATAAATGATTTCATTTCTGTAAGGGTGCATTTATTGTGTGTATATATAACTAACTATTTACACTAAATACTAAATTAAATGACTAACTTACTATACAAATAAATACAAAAACAAACGACACTTATGTGTCGAAGTACTCGTCTGCATCGCTGACATCCAGAAACGTGCCCAGAAGACTGGCAGCATTGCCACCTTGAATGGCAATACAAATTCTTAGGCCAAAGAACGCCCCAACCCTCTGGTCACGTGAAGTGTCGACCAGCCGGTGAGAAATTTCCTAAAATAGGAGACGCGCCCAACCCCAATGTTTCGACCCCAAACGGCTCAAAGCAGTAGGTTTGCACAAACACTTTTACACGTCAATCAGATTTTGTTTAAACTAGATGAGGTTGGCGTTTCCTATCTGACTACTCTGAGAAGAAATGCCGAAACAAACTCAGAGGTCACAGTCTATTTTAAAGTCCATATATAATCTTGGTCAGATCATGTGAAGACCATGTAGCAATCTACATAGTCTTATGGCCGTTTGAAAAAAGAACCACAAAGATTTAGTGGACCTGTCCAGTATGTGCACGCATTTGTACTAATCGTGCAGCTCAACTCAGAACTTGAGCAAATTGTAATCAGAATATTTGTACGCTGTAAACATCATGACATAGCGTTCACTTTATTAATATTAACATCTGTACTTTTTAGGGTTCCGTACCCAAAGGGTAAAAACGGGACCCTATTACTAAGACTTCGCTGTCTGTCCGTCTGTCCGTCTGTCCGTCTGTCTGTCTGTCTGTCACCAGGCTGTATCTCAAGAACCGCAATAGCTAGACAGTTGAAATTTTCACACATGATGTATTTCTGTTGCCGCTATAACAACAAATACTAAAAACAAAATAAAATAAGTATTTAAGGGGGGCTCCCATACAACAAACGCGATTTTTTTGCCCTTTTTTGCTCGATATCAAAAATGGCAACAGGTAGGCACTTGAAATATTCACAAAATACTCAGTTGTATTTTAACTTTAATAATAAATAATAAAATTAAAATAAAATAAATATTTAAGGGGGGCTCCCATACAACAAACATGTTTTTTTCGGCGTTTTGCCTTGTGGTACGGACCCCTTCGTGTGCGAGTCCGACTCGCACTTGGCCAGTTTTTGTTTATTTTTTATTGCACAAATAAAAATATTTTAAATTGAATAATCTTGATGATGATAATCTTGAATTTTAATGGCTGCAGATAAACGAAGTTACAAAAATAAGAACATTTACAAGATATATGTTTTGGGTAGTTACACTATGGTGTGACAGGCTCCCCCTAGTTGCGTGCATAGGATTTCCTTATATATATCGTAAGGTGGTGCAGGGACACATTCGGTTGATAGTAAATTCCTATGAAAAGCCTTTTTATGTGGTTGTTAAAATAAAAGCTGCTGTATCATGAGCCTTCCGTGTTCCTTCTAACTTCCTCATCATAATAACTAGGGTTTTGTGGACTCTTTATGGGGCCTTTTATTTATTTTTAAATTCTGTTTGTTTCTCGTTTTAGATGAGGACTGTTTTAAAAGTAGAGTACTCTGGAATCTTTTAGAAGACTCGAAGCACTTTGGTGCTTTTTATTTTCACACCACTTTATTTCATTAATGCTTGGTTTCCTATAAACAAAAACGGACCGTTTTGCTTACCAATTGTATTTTTATTCTTGCCAAATTGGGCATATATTTAGATATGTAAGTTAATTTTACTTGTGATTGCTATTTCCGTATGGGAAGGTCTAATGCAAAGCTATGAGAATTCTTTGCTTCGTTATTGGTAAAGATACAAGTCTAAATTTTAACCAATAACGGGCCGTATATTATTGGAGTCGGTCATTAGCTAACCTTGCCTTAAAGTAATTATTTTTTTCCGAAAACTAATTAATTGAACTATCAACTTAATAATAATCACTACAAAGTCGTCGTCGTCGTCGTCGTCCCCCCCCCGCCTCGTCTGTCTGAACAAGCTCAAAAATTACCGAACGGATTTTCATACGGTTTTCATCATGAGGAAGGTTTAGGTGTATAATTCATTGACGTTTTGTGTAAATTGGCTGAAATATGACGATGATTGTTGAAGATGTAGGAAAAAATCCCGCAAACTGGGAGCTTTACTGGCGTGCGCCGCGTAAACTAAACAGTTATATGAAAACAATGCATTACGGAATTAATAGGTACATTGTTTACCTGGATTACATCCCTTGGGATATTTTTCAACATCCACGCGGGCGAAGCCACAGGCAAAAGCTAGCAATTACTGTATTTTAGATAGGTACTTACAACAAAATAAATCACAAAACGACGCTTCATTACTAAACCTTGTGTTAAATAAAACATTAATAAAAACATCTCAAACACAGGAACTCCGTACCGACATTCTGAAATTAAAACAAAAACCACTTTGTGTTGTAAACTGAATTATACTTTCTGTTATTGCAACAATACGAGCGTAAGTTTTGGAATACTGAGGATAAGGACATCCAAAACCTTGGTTTAATTATTTAAAAAAACAAAAAACCCGACTGCGGTAAAAAACTTAGGTAAGTTAAAAGAAACTGAAAAGCTAAAAACAAGCCCATTTTAAATTAAATAAAAGTTGGAAGCAGGCGGGACCCACACCATTTTTATTGTATTTTCAAATTCAAATGGGTCCCGCCTGCTTCCAACTTTTATTTAATTTAAAATGGGCTTGTTTTTAGCTTTTCAGTATATTTTAACTTACCTAAGTTTTTTACCGCAGTCGGGTTTTTTGTTTTTTTAAATAACTTTTTTTATTTCCAGCTTTTTAGTTTACAAATTTGAAAGATTTCGCAGACGATTTAGTTCTTGGTAGGCGTTTTTTTGCGATTTGTCACTTCGAATTGCTTTTAACTATATATGTTGTATATATTTTTGTAATCACCTTTTAAAACCCTTTATTTTGATACCCCAATCGATAGGTTTTGAAAAAAAAATTTAAAAAAAAAATTTATATGGCGTCCAGTAGTCGCCATATTGAATTTTCACTAACGTCATGTCTTTAGTGACACTCGCCGGACTAAGAGAAATCGATTAACGTGTGAATCATAAAAATCGGCCCAGGCGTTTGGTCTGTATAGTGCTTCAAAGGAACATATAAACATACATACATACATACATAGGCTGATGAACACATTACCACTCCTTTGCGTCGCGCAGTCGGGTAAAAAGAAATTACTACGATGTTTATCGTAGTAATATTTTACCCCTTGGTAAGACCAAGGGGTATCATGTTACCCAGTAACTGGGTTGTGGAGGTCAGATAGGCTGTCGCTCCATGTCCGGTGGGCTGCATCAATTGAGTACCCCAGTTGAATTAAAATTTTTATACAACTGGGGTATCCAATTGATGCAGCCCACTGTACATCGTCGTTTCAGCCGATAGACGTCCACTGCTGGACATAGGCCTCCTCCAATTTTGGGAGGGTTTGCCATAATCGCCACGCTTGGTAGGCGGGTTGGCGATCGCAGTATGGTATGATGGTGGAATACATAGAGAACGCTGCTGCCCATTCTCCGGTACGATCCTTAGTCGCCTTTTACGACACCCACGGGAAGTAAGGAGTGGTGCTATTCTTTAAGTCCGGCACCACACAGACCACTGTACATAAAATACTGGTATTCAGCTACATCGAGATAGACTGAAAGCCGACCTGAACATAGTTGGGAAAAAGTTCGGTATCTAGATTAATTGGTAAACGACATCAATAAACAATTTCTCACCAATCTGCTATTTGCTTGTCCCATTCTGCATCCTCAATTTGTGTTTTGATTATATTGAACTCGAGTCTTTGGGTTAAAGTAATTTCAACATTTGAAGTGGTAGAGCTTTATTATTATTTGGATGCCCGTAATGTAGAAAAACTCTGAATAATTAATTTATCAGAATACAGCTTACTTTCTCCGGGTTCAGCAAAAATCTTTAAAATACATCTTCATTAAGAAAATTGCAAAATCCCTCGTGGCATATCCTCTTATTTCTTAAGTCCACGCCAAGAACAAACTCGTAGTCAAGTTCTCGAGGTAAGTGAAATTACTTTCTTACCTACCCTTCGCAAGCACTTCCGACTTGTCTTGCAGCATTGAAACTTGACTGCTAGTTCGAATTAAAACGGTATCAGATGCTTTACTTGACTGAGCTGTACTGGAGTGGATTAGTTACTTGGAACTCATTTTAAGTTGAGTTGAGTGGAAATCCTAGATTTAGTGTGACGTGGTGGCACTGTTTACCGGTTAAGTTGTGCGGTACCTGACATTAAATCCTCGTTTTGAGCAGCGGCGTCGCGTAGTAGGTGCGGCAAGGGCGGCCCGCCCCGGGCGGCACCTTTAAAGGGCGCCAAAATTTCACAATCCATACTAATATTTTAAATGCGCAAGTGTGCCGGTCTGTCTGTTTGTTACGTCTTCACGCTTAAACCGCTGAACCGATGTAGATGAAATTTGGTGTAGAGATAGTTTAATAATGTCTGTTTCTTCCACCCTGAGCAGCTGACAGCTACGCTACGCCGCTGGTTTTGAGGTCTCGAAGTAACAACAAAGGTATAGTGTTCATGAGCAACATTTGCGGTCAGAATGAAGCATTCATTTGCTGGTCCTTGAAGTAATTAAACAATCAACTCAGTCTATCGCAGTCCACTGCTGGGCTAGGTCTCTCTAAGCTGCGCCAAAACTCGGTTTTCTTCCTTACTTCTTATTTATTTATATTTAATTAGAATTAACAAAAGACTCAAATATGTTAGTAACAATATTTCTTAACAACTACGTTAGTAAATTTAACCTACACACTTAACCTAACACTGCAATATTATTCATGCAAATCACTGCTACAAGCTCAACACCGATGTGGAAAGTTTGCAGCAACGATTCACAGACAAGCAGTCCAGTCTGCTCGCGATACACCGCAATATAATATTGGGGCTGGCACGCACCCGGCGCACCAGGGTAGCGCATCTTTTTCGCAGTAGAAGCAATCGACACGAGCTTCAGCAAACATCCCTCCCTCAAGTGCTACAGAAGCGGAACAGCCCCATCAACACCCCGGAACGCATTTTTATATTGAATGCGAAGGGCGCTGTACGATTTTTGAGTGTAATCTACCCACAGGCTGCACGTGTAAAACGAGGTACATTATGCCCGAAATAGGGTTTTTTTAACTATTCTAGAACAACGTGCAAACCTGCGAGCGATCATAATTATTAGCTCTCACCGACAGCGCCCTTCTTTCTCTTTCAATATCATCATCATCATTCTTAGTCTGTCCCAGATATACCTATCTGGGACAGACTAAGAATGACCTCAGAAGGTACCCCTTCTGAGGTATGTATGAACCAATTTCCCACTGTAATAAAGAACAGAATCAATAATCAATCAAAATTCAAAAGAATCAAGTTAAAAAAAAACCTTATGTGTACCTGCCAATGAATAGTAAAAAGAAACAAAAATAAATCTTCCAATAAATCAAAAGTACTGGCATACACGATTGAAATCCTTTTGCAACTTTAAAACACTTCCCGCGATATTGCACAGGAGACATATCGTTTTACTTCGGTGTTCGATAAACAGGCGGTGGACACAGCACGATTTATTGGCGCCACCTCATAACGGAGCCGGCCATCGAATACTGCTGTATTTTATTTCACAGATTTACTTCAAAGCACTTATTCAAGAGGGAAATAATAACTAGTGTCAGAATTCAAGGAGTTGGTACCGTTGGTATTTAATATCTAGTAGCTAGGCAATATAAATACCTAGCTATAAGTAAAGATGCTGGTACTGCTGACGTTTACTTGCTGCACCCTAACGGTTGTGTACTCCTAAGTTTTAGCCTACACTGTAACTGTGGGTGCATCGTGCAAATTAAAAAACAATATCTTGCTTATTTGTTACCCACGACGGAAAGAGAAGGTGTATGCGTTTAGGGTTAGCGGGAGAGAGGTCTTTTGGGCAAAAACGAATGTTTGCCGTTTATCTCCAAAACAGTTTGTCCGATTTAAATACGGTTTCCTATTTTCAAAATAAAAAAATCTGCCAGAGGCTGCCAATCCCCCCCCGCCCCGAAATGAAGTAAAGTTTTGCAATTTTATAAGTTTGTGATTAATTGAAGTTGCGACTTAATAATACTCTAATAGATGACACATAATAGCTTTTCTATACTGCTATTATATTTTAATTGAAATCGCGACCATAGATGGCAGCGGCGGCCCCCTAAGATTTTTTTTATTTTTATCTTTCGTTACTGGGGTTTTCCAAAATTTTACTAAATATTTTTTTTCCATTACTATGTTTACATCCGTCGTGGGTTTAAAAACATATAATATATTGCTTTTTATGTATCCATTTGAAAGGAAATAAGCGATTTTATCGATCTTTTACAAAACCTTTATCTCGAATGTCTTTATGATATCTAAGACCTATAAACTTTACTTATAGTCCGCTAGCGTTAAGAAAATAGTGAATCATCAGTACAACTGCAGGGTAAAGGTATTTTCACAACGGAGTTTTCGAATTTGTTGCGACCTAATTGGTCGAGGGGCGGGGCTAGGCCGGCGGACAACGATGACTCACTATTTTCTTAACGCGAACGGACTTATAGCACGTACTTCGGCTAAGCGTTATTCCAGTCACTCTCAAACTACAAGTGCAAAATAGAGACGGGAAAATGTCTTTAAAAGCACGAGCTAAGTAAAGTTTATAGATATCGATGTAAAAGCTTTACAACCGTTACAGAGCTGAGAATAAACTGTGACGAAACGTATATTCTGCTGTCTGCAAATAGACGTCTATAAAATAGTGTAGAGCCACAACGTAGGTATAACATGCACACAAAGGATATTGCGTTAAAAAATACATCACAGTGTCAGGATAGGAGCTAAACTAAGTTACACTTTTATCTCTTTGAGCGAACATCAATAAAAAATAGCTGTACGGGCGTACGGTTAGTAATGGGAATTTCACACAAAGGAGGTCCGTAACAGAATAGGTTATAAATCTAAAGAGACGGGATATTAAGCATTTTTTTTCCAATCACGGTGCCCGGGATCGTACGAGCAAAAACGTTTTTTTTTAATACTAATTTTAGGTTGAAAGATGAATAGCGTAGCGAGTTTCTGCTTCGTTTTTGTTGAAGTTAATCGATTTAAAGTTTATCGATTGTGTGGGAGTTCAATGTTTCGTTGTTTGCGTTGTTGAAAGGCACACAACTTAGTTCATTCTAGAACACAAATAACAGGAGTGCGATCAATAATTCCTAAAGTGATCCGTAACCGTAGTCTTATTTGTTGAAAAAATAGGAACACTAAAACTTATTAAATTATTTCAATCAATCTACTCAGCCTATCGCAGTCCACTGCTGGACAAAGGCCTCTTCCAGGCTGCGCCACAGCACTCTGTCCTCCGCCTTCCGCATCTAATCTGTCCCAGCCATCTTTTTGATGTCGTCCGTCCATCTAGCTGGGGGGCGTCCTACACTACGCGGTCTCCGCTCCACGCCAGCTCCAAAGGCCATCGGTCCTTCGACAAACATCAAACATGGACAGCCCGCTGCCACTTCAGCTTGCTACCTCTGCAACCTATATCGGTAACTCTGCTTCTTTTCCCGATAACTTTGTACTTACTTAGTAATGATATTCAAGTGTACTGTACCTAGAGGAACCTTTTCCCAGGCTATAAAACATGTCTTCACAATCAAACACGAAATTATTAAGAAAGTCATAAAAGTCCCCTTACATTGCCTTAGCATCAATCGCTCATTACCATTTCCAAATAATGTAAGCAATAACTGAATGAGAAGTCTCGTTGCCGATTGGTGCATAAACATGGAGGTTACGAGGCCGTAAACATTTTACAGGTGATGACAACCTGCGCCGCGGGTTGAGCGCTCCATCAAATTGAAGGCGGTATTAAATGCTTTGTGGAGTTGTTAAAACTCTTAGTTCTGTACTTACCTACTGAGTTTTAAACGAGAACTTTTTATATTGGGTTCGTTTATTCCAGTTGTTTAATCGTTAGTGAGTGATTAAGAAAGTAAAGGGAATATTCTTATCACACTCATGGAAAGACAGGTGCATCGTCTTCACATAAATGATTATCTAATGAATGTAAACAAAATATTAATACTCTAAGGCAGCCCGCAATATTCAAATTTACTTACTTACGTTTTTTGCAATTTATAGGCCAGTGTCAAATTTTCGGGGGTACCCTGAAGCGTTCACCATAACTAAGGAGTTTCTTGCCCGTTCTTCTCCATATGAAACTTCCTCTTGAAAGATTTTTAGAGTTCCGTACCCAAAATGGTAAAAACGGAACCCTATTACTAAGACTTCGCTGTCTGTCCGTTTGTCCGTCTAGCTAAACTGTTGAAATTTTCACAAAGTATGTATTTCTATTGCCGCTATAACAACAAATACTGAAAACAAAATAAAATAAATATTTTAGGGGGCTCGCATACAACAAACGCGATTTTTTTTGCCCTTTTTTGCTCGATATCAAAAAAGGCACTAGAAACACTAGAAATATTAGGCACTAGAAATATTCACAAAATACTCAGTTGTATTTTAACTTTAATAATAAATAATAAAATTAAAATAAAATAAATATTTAAGGGGGGCTCCCATACAACAAACATGTTTTTTTCGGCGTTTTAGCCTTGTGGTACGGAACCCTTCGTGTGCGAGTCCGACTTACACTTGGCCAGTTTTTTTCTTGTTAATGATATTCCAAAGTGCTTTTAGAATGGTCTATTTAAAATAAACGTCATTGTCGTTTGATCAGCCTTTCGAAATAAGCTTTTGGAATAGGTGCATGGTTTTAGTAAGAGCTATTTTCTGACACTATATTTGGGCTTCGGAAAATAGTTTATTGGTTCTTATCGTGCCTATTGATAGCGCCACTGCTCTTACGAAAATAAAATTAGACTCCTGATTCTATACTAAACTCACCAGAATAAACAAGCCAGAATAGAGAAAGCCAAATAACTTTTAGATTGAAATGGAAGCAACTTGCAAACGTTCATTGAACTAGTTCATCGGCTGAAACACTTACGGCCGGTTTCTATGGCAACACAATGGACATTGAAGCGCTTTCTATCTGCTATCTTGCCAGCCTCTTTTGAGAGCGTTAGAAACGTTAGAAAATACGTATCGACAGTCGATAGAAAGTTTGTTTTACTGGTCCAATATTACAATGTGTTGATTTGCATCCTAGTCAAATTCAAGGACGTAATTATGCTAATGATTCTCGACCCAAATCAACAATAAAATGGGTAGGTATTTGTTTTATTTTTTTTTCTTATTTACGGAAATCCGTAAGTGTGAACCAGCCGTATTTAAACGCGGCCCGTCTGTTACTAGCCCTATAACCGCGCTTTCATTTACACACACATTAAAATGCGCATGAGAATCTGTCATTCGATAAATTCGTAGGTAATCAATCCCATCCCCCAATCACGAGGCGGCAAAGCGGCTACTTAGTCTCCCGCGCACCCTAAGCCACGCCCCCGCGGCCCCGGATCTAACAGTGTAATTGAAATCGCCGCAGCGTTCGTGCGCTTTGCGAATTCCGCTTCTCGGTACATCGTTGAGACGTACAAAGTCTTTAATTCAAATGTCGTGCTGGTGGAGATGGTCAGGTGGGTATGCCATCAGTGGAGACAGCCTACGTGGAGTCATCCGGATGTTTCCCGATCGGGAACCCCCGACACAGAGCGTTATGCTGGCTGCTATGCACCACACCAGTGTTGCGCATACTGAAGCGTGAACTGCAACACCCGTTCCACTACCCCAAGGCACAAGACATTCACCCAGGTGATAATGCCGTGCGGATTACATTTTGTCGTTTTCGACACTTTAAAAACGAATGTGTTAGTGTTGTTAAGCTGAAGGAAAACCAGTACGTGGCAACTTTACCTCCGGTAACATAGGTAGGTAATTTATTTATTTGTACATTTTGTAAATACGTTGTTAGCTTAATCAATTTCATTAGTGTAAATAAGTTATTTCAAATTTTTAACTACCTACGCCAATAATACCTAAGAGTCGAAAGTATACCACGTACTTACACTTAACTAGAACGTCTTTCCATTTCCATCAAACGTAGAAAACATTTTTAGACTTAGTAAATCGGTACACCAACAAAGGTAGAATTATTGCCGGTCCTAAGCCCGTTAAGTAGGAAGGAAAGTTTCAAATCAACCAATTTAATCCACAAATAAAAACAAAATAACTACGAAAACTTTAGCTTGAAGGATATTATTAATCATCTGATAACAGGTCAGTGAACTTTTCTTTGGCGCACTAGTATTACTGTCATTAGTAAGATTTCCGTATTCCAATGATGCTCAAAAATGAGTTAATTATCAAGCGAAATTTATGACAATAATGTAGGTGATTTTCGAAATAAAATTAGGTAAAATTATTGCTACCGGTCATTGCACTGCGGCGCGAGACGGCCGGAGCTACCATTTCGGGGAATTACATGGCAGCTGTATGCATTGTCGCTGTGTGCATAGTCGGGTGATTCTGTTTTATTTGTATTGAATTAAGGGTTTAATTCTGAAATACTGTTAAATTTCTACAACAAAAAAAAAGCAGCGCTTACTAGTTATTGCCCCCTACCGTACTTCAAATGATTATTTATGTCTTTTATGACAACCTCCTGAAATTTGACGAGGATGCAAATCAACAGCATGTATATGAATATACGAGTCACGGCCAGGGGATACGATCTAGTGAAATTTGAACCCACTTTTGAACTGTGAACCTGCTGGAACTGCTACGCAGCTGCTACGACGTAACTGAAGTCATTCTACGCGCTACGCCGTAGTCGATCTCTGCAAAAGTTATTTAGATTGTTTATCTGAATTTCACTGAATAGTTACACGTCTTCGCATCAATATTTGTTATTACTTGTAAAGTGAATATAAAATAAATAACATGAATTTTAGTAAAAAGTAAACCCATTCGTCAAATATCACTTTGCTCACTTGTTGTGTGTTTTAGTCGAAGTTTAGTAGTACCGACGCCAGCACATCAAGCTACCCGAAACTGTAAAATTTTCCCAATCAACTTTGAAGCTTATGCTTTACCGATAAAGTTGAAATCTTTTAAAGAAATCTTACAGATTGTTGTAGTTTGATGTCCTGGCGTCTGTACTTAGTAGTCTGTTTTGGAGCATAGTAGTAGAACGTTTGTCAAAGTTTTGACAAGATCGATCGGTTATAACTTCTGTAAATATTAGTAGCTTGTAAATCATTTTCGTCTATCAACGTCCATTGCCCGGCAAGTGCAATGTGACTTTCTGAGTTTATCTTGGACATTAGTGACATCGGTGATAGAAAAAATATCGTGAGGAAACCAGCGGGGTAATTGCGTATACACGTTAGTGTGATTTTGACAGTTCTACAAAATTTATCGCATCGAAAATTCGTAAGATTCCAAAATATCAAAAATGCACAACGTTAATATTCAAGTTTTCACTTCTGCCGGCACTCCCGGAGTGTAACCCGTAATTTTTTTTTTTTTTATTTACTTCAGATTGTTCTTGAAAATGTGCTACGCGTAAGGTGCTGGACTTGTAGTCAATGCAAGAAATCACTAACCCTTCTTGAGAAAGTGTAGTGATCAATGCTCGTGCCTTCTATGTATCAGAAAAGGTGGTACAAAAATATGCTGGTGTTATTTATCGACAATAATTGTCAAACGTACCATCCCTACCAACCGAGACTATTGTCCGAACATTACAATGAGTCACGAGCGTGTGTAGCGCGCCTTATTTATAATTAAATACCGTTTGTCTGACAACATGTCGGCCATCTTGAATACTATGAATGGAACTGAATAGAACCGCCTACTTTGTTTTATGAATGGAAGACCTCTGGGATTTTATTTTGAAGGATCCTATAGGCTAGAAATGTAAGCCATCTGTTCGTACAGATTTCTTATAAGACCGATTATTATATTTTTACCCGACTGCGTCAGAAGGAGGGTTATGTTTTTCGAGTGTATGTATGTATGTATGTATGTATGTATGTATGTATGTATGTATGTATGTATATTTCTTTGGCACGCTCTGTAGCCTAAACGGCTTGATCGATTTCAGCTTGAGAGGTGCCGTTAGATTCGTCTTAATCGTGAGAGTGATACTGGGTATATCAAAATAAAAAAAAAATTAAAATGGCCGATTTATGGCGCAACATGTCTTCAAAAAAAAATTTTTTTTCTCGAAACCTATCGAGTGGGGTATCAAAATAAAGGGTTTTAAAAGGTGATTACAAAAATATATATAACTTATATGGTTAAAAGTAATTCGAAGTGACAAAACGTAAAAAACAAGTACCAAGAACTAAATCGTTTGCGAAATCTTTCACATTTGTAAACTAAAAAGCTGGAAATAAAAAAATTAAATTTAAAAAATAAAAAAACCCGACTGCGAAACTGAAAAGCTACAAACAAGCCCATTTTAAATTAAATAAAAGTTGGAAGCAGGCGGGACCCATACCATTTTTATCATATTTTCAAATTCAAATGGGTCCCGCCTGCTTCCAACTTTTATTTAATTTAAAATGGGCTTGTTTGTAGCTTTTCAGTTTCGCAGTCGGGTTTTTTTATTTTTTAAATTAATTTTTTTTTTAGATGAGTGTCTATAGAAATCAAAGTCAAATAAAAATGTCTTAATATAAAAGCTTAGGTTTGATGAAATACTTTACATCTCTTTATGTTGAATTTGTAAGACGCTTTTTCTTTTTTTTTTGTATTTCATACTTATAAGTCTTGAAGTTCTAGTTTTACACCGATTGCAATTAGACCTCTTCTTGCTCTTTCTTAATACTTAACCTTTCCATTTCCCCAGGTTTAACCAGTAATAAAATTACTTACATAATTACTTTGACAAACCAATCCAGCCTTCTTCTTGATCATTTTCTCAAAACAAAATTGAGCAACATTATTACAATAGGCTGGTTTTGGTTTACCGCAAGAGTAAGTTTAGCCGTCAGTCTTCATGATTACTTATTTTTCTCTTCTGGACCGACGTGTTGCAGTCAATTTATGTAAATGATGTTCTGAGGAAGTTGTTAAGAACACGACTGGGGAAGATGGGAGGCGAGTTTTTATAAGTGGGCTTATTTGTTTTTGTGATGTTTTTGTTTCGGGGATTTTAGAGTTCAGGATGGACTTTAAATGGCCGGTTTGCACCACAAATGACTGAAAACGTTCATTTCATTCGAACGTTTTGTCTCTGTCTGTTACTAGGCGATTTTTGGTGCAAATGTGCCTCTTTCAAACCATGAAAAATCATACTACTAGCATAGGTAATATTGACATATCCTTCCATTATTCATTTCATATTTCGATGCTTCCGACAACAAAGGTCGTAAACACCAAAATAGCACTTTTGGTAATCAACGAAAAACAAAAAATAATTTCGTTTTTGGCTTATATCTTTTTAACTTTAAAAGTTGTAAAATTGTGTTCTATACAAGAAATACGTAAAATACGATGGTGTTTCATAATATATTATTGCTATTTATGTCAAAGCCTTATTTTAAAAGTTAGTTTGGACATACACCCCAGAAAATTCAAGAAGTTGGTATTTACGACCACTAACAGACGACTTTTGACGACCGACAGCTGTTTGTACGTTGTATTATACGACCTGCACGGTTATTCGGTTCTAAGCAATATGAGTTATACATACCCTCTTTTCTAAAAAATCTTGATTATACTAGTAAAAATTTTGGGTGTAAAAGTATTTTTTTTAGGCGAATATTTTTTTCACATTTTTAGATCGACGCAGCGCCAAAAATTAAGTAGGGCTGCATTCTTAACTCATTTTCGCCAAAATGGCGTTTACGACATTTGTTGCCGGAAGCATCGATTTTTTCCCTTGAGTTTTACTTCATGACACATTTACATTGTGTACAGCGTGGAGTTTGGAAGTTGGCGGTGTGAAACCCCCGTGCTTCGGAAAGAACGTTAAGCCGTTAGTCCTGCGCCTGATCTCTCCCCGGTCGTGTCAGATTGCCGTCCCAGCGGACTATACTACTATAACTACAAAGGAAAAATAAAGGAAGAGAGAGTGCTCCTGTGTCTGCTCACATATTTGTGCACTATAACATCTTCCGCGCCGAAGGTTAGTCTCCGTTGAGATTAGCCGCCATAGCTAAAAAAACCGGTCAAGTGCGAGTCGGACTCGCGCACCCAGGGTTCCGTACTTTGTAGGTACGTATGTAAATAGTTTATCACGGCTTTTTTTTAATGTACGAGTACCAACAAATTTACGGTTTTCTAATTTTTCCTTTACTTGTGCTACTTGATCTTGCTTCTTGCCAAAGGAGAATGAATATATTTTTTGAATAAGACTTAGTTAATATATAAAATGAGATAGTTTTATGAACAATAATTAGTACTTTTAAGTTTCCGACTATAAAGACGCCATTTTTTACTATAGCCTGTCAATACTAGGGGTGTCCATTTTTTCTATTGTGTGTAATGTGCCTAACTAACTGCCTACAAAAATATAATGATATCGATTCTGTATTGATTGTTCGATTTATTTTTGCGTATCAAGTTAAATAACTGTTTATTTAATCTAAAAAAAAACGGTAGTTGTCAACCGCGGCAAAGGCGCCGAGTTGTATTCGTGAAATACCACAGTGGGTGATTCGGATTGCGGAAATCGATTAAAAGTCGAATGTATTAGAATCATTTACCAGCACGGATACAACCTTGGTTGACATTTATTGCCCGTCTGTCATACATATTGTCAACTTTACGGGCAAGTCTGCTATTACAATAGTGGCAGAATGGTCTATCATTGATTTCATAATTGTTGATTTTGAGAAGTTTGGTAATCTACTAATATAATGGCGTCATTATGACTTTCCAATGGTCAACCACTGACACTCCATTGAAAGAAATGGCATAGAATGGTAATCTCGTACATAATGAAAAAAGAATTACTGACTTACGCGGTAATCTACAAAAATTTTGACAGTTCCTTTGATCAGTAACCTACCATTAGAACGTCATTTTGCAGTTATTGCTTTTAATTCGTTACGAGTATCGTATAATTTCTGTGCCATTGACCGACCAATGATCAACCATTATGAATTTAGCAGATTACGAACTTTTAGCAAAATGACAATGGGATGGTGGTGGGATCGTGTTGGAATGACGAATTTATAAAAATAGCAAACTAGGGCCCCTGTATGTTTTTTCTGCTGGTTTTGGTACGTTGTGCACCGAGTTTGAGCCTTTTAGTTCCTCCGTTACTGCTGCTAACCCATTGAAAATAAACATACTTCCAACACCGCTGCACCGTGTTCGTGTATATGTGTGTATTACTAAAAACAGGACTTTTTGTGTTGTAATACATTGAACATGGCGAGTCCGACTGTGGAGCGATGTCTCAACTGCTGTTTGAGATTAACACCACTTATGCGCAAACTCATGTTGTCGGAGATTCCAAATAATATCATGAACATTTTACGAGTCTGGATCTCACCAACGCCGGGTA
Source organism: Mesoligia furuncula (assembly GCA_916614155.1). Taxonomy (NCBI): domain Eukaryota; kingdom Metazoa; phylum Arthropoda; class Insecta; order Lepidoptera; family Noctuidae; genus Mesoligia; species Mesoligia furuncula. Next base: position 1,476,116 of record OU744792.1, read on the forward strand.
AGAATTAAAATTGACGTTTTGATATTTTTTACTTAGGAACTGCACTTTTTGTAATGTGTACCATATAAAAATCTTAGAGGACAAAAAAATAAAAAAACCCGACTGCGGCAAAAAACTTAAGTTAAAAGAAACTGAAAAGCTAAAAACAAGCCCATTTTAAATTAAATAAAAGTTGGAAGCAGGCGGGATCCACACCATTTTTATTATTGTATTTTCAAATTCAAATGGGTCCCGCCTGCTTCCAACTTTTATTTAATTTAAAATGGGCTTGTTTTTAGCTTTTCAGTTTCTTTTAACTTAAGTTTTTTGCCGCAGTCGGGTTTTTTTATTTTTTTAAATAACTTTTTTATTTCCAGCTTTTTAGTTTACAAATTTGAAAGATTTCGCAGACGATTTAGTTCTTGGTAGGTGTTTTTTTTGCGATTTGTCACTTCGAATTGCTTTTAAGTATATATGTTGTATATATTTTTGTAATCACCTTTTAAAACCCTTTATTTTGATACCCCACACGATAGGTTTTGAAAAAAAAAATTTAAAAAAATTATTTAATATGGCGTCCAGTAGTCGCCATATTGAGTTTTCACTAACGTCATGTCTTTAGTGACACTCGCCGGACTAAGAGGAATCGATTAACGTGTGAATCATAAAAATCGGCCCAGGCGTTTGGTCTGTATAGTGCTTCAAAGGAACATATAAACATACATACATACATACATACATACATACATACATACATAGGCTGATGAACACATTACCACTCCTTTGCGTCGCGCAGTCGGGTAATAGGTACAATCCATGTCTGCATGTTAGTTTCTCACCTCATTAGTTGGGTTACAAATTTTAATAACTTAGATAGGTACATACTATTAGTACTATTGTGTCGGTAATAAGTAATAATTGCTAATAATAATAGTAATAATGATTGCTTCCATACATTTGAATGAAACGCGGGCATATGATTTTAAAGCACGAAGATGCTCAAAATCTAAATCAGTAGGTAAGACTTGGTAAGGTGGTCATCAGTAACTGGCCACCTGAGTGTACTTCAAAGGCACAAAGCTCACTCGTTAAGCCATTCAGATCTTTTAAAATAGCTTTTTTCAATTAATTTTGTGATCGAACATAACCTCAAAATAATAATTTATTTTTCTAAATACCTCTGTAATGCCATTGTAGTTTGTGTTGAACTTTTTGAGAATTTATTTAGACATGTCAGTAGGTATGTCTGGGGTATTGTGAGATGAGCGTATGACTGGCGATTAGTTATATACTTTTGTTTACTGTGCTTTTAAAATGTGTCTGTGTTTAACTAATGTAATTGGCCTTGGCCGTTTTATGCTAAATAAATAATAAATGTCATCGAGTATTTTGAAGATGATTTGATGAAGACACAACAATGTTAAATTGAGTACATTTGTCCATAGTGCCGTGGGCAATCTCCTTTCATGATTCTAGGTCAACGGGAAGCACCCTATTGGTTTTGATTCCCCTGGGACTGTCGAAGTATACGTTTTTTGCGGCATAAACGGCTGCATCTTTATTATACGTTAACTTGGAAGTTTGATTTTTTCACAGCTTCAAGGGACTGTAGACCTGAGTATATGGTTTTAATTTCAACTCGATACCTCTACGCGTGTCTGAGATAAAAGGTCTTGACAGACAGACAGACGGACGGACGGACGGACATCAAAGTGATCCTGTAAGGGTTCCGTTTTTTCCTTTTAAGGTACTGAACCCTAAAAATGGCCGTGAGGACAACACATCCTGCACAAAAATAAAATGGACGCTTCTTACTTCTTAAAGTGTTTTCCAGTGCATTTTGCTGTAAACATAACTTTTGAACACCTACTTTAGGATTTTAATTAGCAAGAACAAGAGATTTGAAAGCAGTTGTGACTAAGACTTGGTGCTGTAAGTCAGCTGGGAGTGGTTGTTGCCAACGACTGTTAATGAATATTGATGTTTGGGATGCTGTCTTGGTGGAGACATGCGTTGTAGTTTGGAATAGCGGAACCGACAGCAGCGCCTTCATCAAAACAAATATTTAACAAGTATTTTACTTCCAGTTAATACAGCCAAGACCATCGTTTCGTTTTTTAAGGATATCAATCAGCATTATTAAAACTAATATATTTATTATCAAGTAATCTAAATATATAAAACTCAAAGGTGACTGACTGACATAGTGATCTATCCACGCACAGCCCAACCCACGGGAGGGATCGGGCTGAAATTTGGCATGCAGGTATATGTTATGACGTAGGCATCTGCTAAGAAAGGATTTTGATAAATTCTACCCCCAAGGGGATAAAATAGGGGATGAAAGTTTGTATGAAACTTTGTCAATTTTAAGCCGATCGGGCTGTGACTTTGCATGCATATAGCTACTATGACGTAGGCATCCCCTAAGAAAGGATTTTGATAAATTCAACCCCCATGGGGATAAAATAAGGGATGATGGCGGATGTAAATGTATTAGTTTTTTTTAATAATACTTAACGCGAGCGAAGCCGCGGGCAAAAGCTAGTTTTACATACATCAACCATCCAAATTATCAAGGGTCAGACAAAGTCAAAAGGAATCGCATACGCGGAATATCTGCGATGATCCTGCGTAGAAAAACAAGCTTAGGATAATATCATTGAAGAATAGAGAAATAGAAGATGGACACTGCAAACTTATTACCCCGCTTTTCGCTCCGCCTGTCACCAAGTCTCAACATTACATTTTCTGTTATCTTACGGAAGCGTAACGCCGCTTTCCTCTGTGAATATCCAAATGTTTATAGCAATGAAATGGCCCTGTGCTTCCAGAAATTATGTGATGCTAGCACGATTATTATTTAGGATTTACATCTATAGGTACTGAACGTGGAAGGCAGAATCATAAATATTGTCAAAAAGATATGCAGTTTCAAGGTCAATGATTGGTTAAAAGAAAGATCACCGAAGATTTCATTGAGAAACAAAAATCCCGCTGATTAGTTGTCAATTTCATAATGGCAATATGTCTTTGTTTAATAAGTAGTTAAATACTTCCAGAATAATATAACTAATCAATGTCCATCCTTATTCTAAACAGTCGGAAACTGACATATTCTTTGAAAATATATATTTTCACACCTTTTTGCGCAGATAAATGTTTCGGCACCCGGTTCCGACTTACTGGAACCTCAACTGTCCCTGGCTAGCATCACAAGATACAAGCAAAGACTACAATATTACAATATAATGCGGTGTAATAGACAGGAAGCTCTCTTCATTTTGTGTTGACAGCACAATTCGCCATCTAGTGCTCGAGTATATAAAACTATTAGTTACGGCTGAAGATGGTAGATGGAGCTCTATTAATAGTCACGGATACAGATGGTAGATGGAGCTCTATTAATAGTCACGGATATAGATGGTAGATGGAGCTCTATTATATTATTATTGTATTGGAATTTTTACATTGTCGTATAAATTATTGTTTACTAGGTAGTAAACAATAATTTATACGACACACACATACGAAACATTAATAGGTATTAATGTTTTTTTTTTAACAATTACGTAATTAATAAAACACACACTAAGTAGTAGTAAACAATAATTTATAAGACAATGTAAAAATCCAGATTTTTACCTGCATTAGGAATAGGAGTATGAATGAAAAGTAACCGGAATATTAAAGATAAACAAACTGTTTATTCTTATGGAAACAACAGAAATACATACAAATTAAACATTTACTAACATACTATAAAATCAAAATCATGTAGGCTGAGAATCAGCACTTTTCTTTCCTAGTCACTAGACATCCACGTACAAAACAAGAGTTTTGAGAGATGATGGAAGTGCACTCAGTGTTCAGTTCACTATTCACAATAATAATATTATGGGTCCAAACTATAAATAGTGCATGCTCACTAGCGAAACAACCAGAATTTAATTTTATTGCAAAAGCAAAATCCGAAGCCGAAACTGACACTCGCGCTGAATTAAAGTGTTACCAATGCAACAATAACAAATTCCCATTATTTAAATGAAAAAATAACACATTTCAGAACCGTTTAACAAATCACTATAGACTTGGTGCACTTGGTTTAGGCTTAATTTTTATTTTTGTTGTTTAATGTCCAATATTTTGAGACAATTATTTTATGTATGTGTTTGTTCGTCACACCATCTCCCGATCATCATCATTTGCCTAGCCTTTTCCCAACTATGTTGGGGTCGGCTTCCAGTCTAACCGAATGCAGCTGAATACCAGTATTTTACATGGAGCGACTGCCTATCTGACCTCCACAACCCAGCACCATCTCCCGGTATCATCATTAATTTTTTTAATATTGTATCACATGATTTTTCGTTTTGCTACTTGTTCGCTAGGGGCGCTAGGAGTAATAGTGTTCTGTGTGATGTTCCAAGCTGCCATAGCATGGACACAAGACTCAGCCCACTATCGACCTCCGGTCATTGGAAGCGACCAGGTCATGTGGCGACATCTACAACGCAACATGCGAACTACTACACTGACGTTGCGCAATACCCTGCAACCAAAGTTTGCCGCGCAACTAGCATATATACCACGTCCTGACATAATAACGTAAGGCAGTTGCCCACCAGATACAACACCCGTCTGAGGATCCTCCCTTTTCTATAGAGAATGAGTAAACTATACGTCTATACACCGTGTCACTCATACTTCTCTGTATTTCATAACCTATGTACAGCTACAACCTCAGCTATATTTCACCAAAGTTTTCATTTAGACCGCCATTATCATTCAATGATTTTTCATACTCATGCTAGCCTATTTTTAGCTCCTATACAAATACATCATGTACCGTCGACGTCGGTCCTTACAAAGTCGCCCCCAAGTCATTACAGAATTCAATTTGTATCGAGCCCAGCTTTGTGAAGACCGTTCAGTTCAGTCGAATGACTTGCGCTTTGCACTTTTTAAACACATTGTCGGTACGAGAATGGATCCTTTTTACGTGTTCTGAATAGAAATGAACATATACTTGAAGGCAAATGGAAAGATAATATTGTTAGTTAAATTCTGGTGCAATTTGAAGGAAATCCAATTAAGAATGAAATAGCAGAGTTCCAGTCATTCTAGAAGCTAAGAATATTTTAAACACTTGTTTTTTTAACAGAATGTTGAAATATTTTTTATCCGTGAGATCGATTTAGACTTTCAGTCTAATAACAATTTGAAACGACAGATCTCAAATCTCTTTATGATTGCAATACTACTATGAATATATCTCAATATTTAAACTGTCACCACACTACCTATACCTTAACCTCGTCCGTCATGGCTATAAGATATGATTGTATTCCATAAAACACGAAGCCTTAAAATATTAACAATGGCTATACCTACTCAGTTGCTCAGCCAGCCGAGCCAGTTTCGTACATTGCTTTAATATACCAAATACTTAAGTAATTTAATTTCAATACTCGTTCAGGCCCAACGTCGTTACCGAACCATCCTCTAACAGCATACTAAAACCTAAAAACAGAATTTTATTTGGGCAACTAGGCCAAGTACCTCGAAGCCATTAATTCGGAGGGTGCACCTAAATATTAAGTACATGGAGTATAAATATTAAATGGAAAAAGTCTAGTGGCGTTCGGTCAGTAAATTGGCTTTATTGGACGAAATACGTAAAAGGAAATAGCGGTGTTGGAAGCGCAGCGCTGTGGCACACTGAATGCTATAAGCCGTATTGGGAAATTGGACTAAGGACTTTCTATACATACTTGAGAATTGTAGAAATGTTTGTGTTCATCATGGTAGACTTCCAGAAGTTTAACCGAGCTAAGTTTAGTAACCTTCACCCATTTTATTTGAAGCAACTGTAGTCCAACCTTATCTATTTTAGGAAACCAGACTCTTTATCTAAAAATGTGCTGCCTGTTACTTATTCTAAGTTTCTTTTTTTTAAAGCTCTATTCCTTTATTTTAGACTAGATGGTTTCTTTTCCAGAAACGTATCCAAAATAAGTTGCAGTTTAAAACATCTGAATGATATTACTCAGAGCTAACTTCTTGATCGTAACACACTATCCGGATAATAAACTGAAACTTCTTACAAGTCAACATACTGATAGATGAACTTCAACATAGTGGTTATCTTCAGAAACTGTATCACATTGAGAAGTAGTTTCTCATCAATAACAGCTTTTTTGATCTCAACTCTTTCTAGACTAAACCCACGCAAACTTTTCTCAATACCAGAGTAACTTACTAAAGATTTCTCTGCTACAATAATATTATTATGCTCTTAGAAATTGTCTATAGCTGTTAATTAAACAGATTACCTACTCTTCAAACTGAGTAGTACCGATCTTAAGGCCACCGTTTTCAGTCGCCCTCAACAAATCCTACCAAAAGATAAAATTGATCTAAAAATTGTAACGACAGCGATATCGATTAAAGAAAGGAAGTCAAGACGTTCAACTCAGTTCCATAATGAATTCAGGAGCCATTTCACGTTCTCCAAAACTTTTTATCACGCCGTTCCTTTTTACTGTCGCAGAAGGAATGGCCGATTCCGATCCTCTTATTGACAACGCTTATTCTGCGGGTAATTTATGTATTGTTATTGGAGGGGTAGAGCTGTCAATGATTATGCGCAATTTGTAACCGTTTGAGACTCGCTGCTTCGGCTCCTTCGAGTTCAGATTCAATTGAATATGTATTTCCAATACGCTGTTTCAAGGATAATGGATGCTGTGGAGTAGACGGTGCTGTTAACTCTTCTGTTTAGCATATATTTATTTTGTTGGCTTTCTTATATTTTTGTAATTTTTATCTTAATTTATTTTGGGATTTGAGTTCTCAACAACAGGACATGGGACTCTCCAAAACTCTTACACTGATTTAAATTTTTTCCCATAAGTCTTCCTTTATCTTTCTGCTTCCTTAACTTTTTTATTATTACCTACATTATTCACATAATATTCCTATCAAAAGCGCCCTTAGTAAAACCTCCATTAAGAGCGTCGAGAAAAAAATGAAACCAAGGACACCAACAGGAAAATGAGAGCAGAGATTTAAACGCAGGAAGTTAATTTAAACACACAAGTAGATAAACTTTACATGACCAGCTAAAAACAGTTCTCAAAATCCTATCTCTCAGTATACTACAAAGTTTACCTAGCTCGGATGATCCAGTTATGCCGTCCAATTATTTTAAAATCGGCCCAAAAGCGGTGCGCGCGGCCCGCACCGGCCACCTCTAATGGAATAACCTAGCCGGCCGGAGGCCACTTCAGTGCCCACGATGTGCTTAGTCAGATAGGAGTTAAGGTCGAATGATACTGCTGAATATTTTAAAAGAGGTGGTTTGGGAAATAATTTAAGAAAAAGATCGAGAAAGAAAGTGTGGCTCGCGTTATTAAAAAATCACATCTGCCTATGAATACCTACGCCTGCTTTACTCTAAAAAGAATGTTGGTGAAAGTTATTTTTTTATAAAATCTTTAGAAGAAATCATTGAATTCAAAGAATGCCAGCATAGCTATTCACAACCATTCGATACGCTTCCAAACCGTATCGAAAATCAATCTATGTTATCGTGGGAGTCCTCTAAAAGCTGTTCACAAATACAAAACCCGAAAATTTTGTCAGTTTAAATCAATTAGACGACCGCTAATCTTCCGCTCATTTTCGATACGATAGCTTGTTGGATGTTTGTGAATAGCTATGCAGATCTGATTAGTAGGTATGCATGTAATAGTCAACTGAAAACATTCTAACGAAAGCTAATAAAAAAAACTATGTTCAACAAACCAATAGGGGTTTATTTATAAGCATTGCTTAAAGTTAAGAGTACCTAATGATTAGTTTACTGTTTAACAATACATTTATGACGTTTGAACCTCACTTAACTTTAATCATCGTCATCATCGTCACCTAGCTATCATGACAGGCTAGAAAAGTCTTTTAGTGTAAATGTATGCTTCGTAGGGTCACTACCGAAAAGGTGCGTTTTCCATGAAATGCGAAATTGATTTTGTGGATGGAGAACCGATGAGAATTAATTTCGTTTCTTGAAATAGAAACGGAAAATCATGCAAGACTGAATACAGTACCTAATCTAGATAGTTTTAACGATACTAGGAAAACATACGGAATCCTTCGTCTCTCAGCTGAAAGTAGGTGCACACGAAAGCTTACGGAAAGCGACAAATCCAAATTATCGTTAAATGGAATCTTTTATCCTTTATCTTGCTTTATCCTTTACAAAAGCTGTCCCAAAATGAATTCTCTTGTGCTGCAAGTCGTATTTTGTCTAAACACTTACAAAGTGCTGATAAAGTGAACCAAAGTACCTAGACACAAATATTTTATGGGATGAATTTCATGAGAGCAATCTATGGGCACGGACGTTTGAACCTTTGGACCATTAAAATTTATGCATCGAGACACCTTTCGATAGGTACCTACCTACCTACAATGAAGCAAAACAATTAGGGGAAGCGCGCAACATCCAATCCTAGCCTTAAAAAGTAAGCAAGGAAGTTAATGTAAAGTTTGTACAAACGATTAATTAATATAAACCTTTTTAAAATATGAACCAAAGCCATCAAAGAGTTTTTCATATTCAAAGTTCGTTTTTATGGGAGCCGTCTTGAATTATTTTATTAAAATTCGGCTTAGACTTGGTTCATAAAAGTGCCACTTCGTAGGCCTCTCGGACCGAGGTACTTTGGAAAAATTTACATTTATATTGCGAAGGTATCTTATGTTTAAGCTTGTTAAAACTTAAGGGTGCGTTCAGAGTTTTCTTGAAGAGATCGGTGATCTATACTGTATCATGATTTACTGGTTACCTAATAGAACTTAGCAAGAAAGAAAATAGCAGACGTGTAGTCAGTGCAGGCGGGGTATATTACTCGTAGAACTGATGAACGATTGATCCGAAAAATCGCTGTGCCATCCGATAAACTGTCAGCACTGCACAACCAGCCAACATATCCTGTAAAAACTTAGGCGAAGTGAGCTTGAAGGGAGCTGTCAATCCCACCTAGTGTCATTCCCTAGCTGATGCTCCCTAGCTGTCTTTTCAACTGGTGGTGGAAAGACAGTTTACCTTCGTTTTAACAGGGAAATTTATACACTATTTAGTGGGTGAGCAGTGGTGGCCCAGTGGGTGAGCAGTGGTGCCCCAGTAGGTGAGCAGTAGTGCCCCAGTGGGTGAGCAGTGGTGCCCCTGTGGGTGAGCAGTGGTGCCCCAGTGTATGAGCAGTGGTGCCCCAGTGGGTGAGCAGTGACGGCCCAGTGGGTGAGAAGTGGTGTCCCAGAGGGTGAGCACTGGTGCCCCAGTTGGTGAGCTGTGGTGCCCCAGTGGGTTAGCAGTGGTGCCCCCGTGGATGAGCAGTGGTGCCCCAGTAGGTGAGCTGTGGTGCCCCAGCAGGTGAGCAGTGGGTGAACAGTGGTGCGCCAGTGGGTGAGCAGTGATACCCCAGCCGGTGAGCAGTGGTGCCTTAGTAGTTGAGCAGTGGTGCCCCAGTGGGTAAGCAGTGATGCCCCAGTGGGTAAGCAGTGATGCCCCAGTGGATGAGCAGAGGTGCCCCAGCAAGTGAGCAGTGGTGCCCCAGTGGGTAAGCAGTGATACCCCAGTGGGTGAGCAGTGGTGCCCCAGTGGGTGAGCAGTGGTGCCGCAGTGTGTGAGCAATGGTGCCCCAGTGTGTGAGCAGTGGTGCCCAAGTGGGTGAGCAGGGACGGGCCAGTGGGTGAGAAGTGGTGCCCCCGTGGGTGAACAGTGGTACCCCAGTGTGTGAGCAGTGGTGCCCCAGTGTGTGAGCAGTGGTGCCCCATCAGTGGGTGAGCAGTGACGGGCCAGTGGGTGAGCACTGGTGCCCCAGTTGGTGAGCAGTAGTGCCCCAGTGGGTGAGCAGCGGTGCTCCAGTGGGTGAGCACTGGTGCCCCAGTGGGTGAGCAGTGACGGCCCAGTGGGTGAGAAGTGGTGCCCCAGTGGTTGAGCACCAGTGAGTGAGCAGTGGTGCCCCAGCGGGTGAGCAGTGGTGCCCTAGTGGGTGAGCAGTGGTGCCCCAGCGGGTGAGCAGTGGTGCCCTAGTGGGTGAGCAGTGGTGCCCCAGTGGGTGAACAGTGGTGTCCTTGTGGGTGAGCAGTGGTGCCCCAGTGGGTGAGCACTGGTGCCTCAGTGGTTCGATCCTACACAGACGCTCAAGTTTGTGTAAATTATTTCATCATCACTGCTCTCAAAACGGTGAAGGATAACATGGCGAGGAAATCGGTATGTCCTAAAACCAAAAATTCGAAGACATGTGACATCTACCAACCCGCACTGGACCCGCATGGTAGATTGACTCCCGTGTCCCAGCCGTGGGAACATTATATACTAATTATACCTATGCTAGCTCGTGAAGGTCGCGTGACTCCGCTGGATACGAGGAGCACAGGGCCTATATAAGACTTAAAAAACCTATTGAAAAAAAAAACCATTGAAATATTTCGAATGGTTAAACGTAATAACACCATTACAAAAGAAATTGAATTGACGACGTGCCATTCAATGCTTTTGGGGAGGGGCCGATAGGTATTTAGAATACCAATTCCTACCTACTTAAATATTCATCGATCAATAGTCTGTACACGACCAGCCCTTAGCAAAGGAGAGTGGCAAATGGTCCAAGAAAAAGTTAGGGTGGAAGATTATTACTTCAAAAAATATAGGTACCTACCTAAGTACCTACTTATTACTGGGGTAAAAAAAGGTCATTATTCTACGAAAAGCAATTTTGTTCTGACTGCCTTCTATGTAATGAACACAATAACGAATCTTCTCCATGCCTGCTTTTGAAGGCGATACGTCTGTCGAAATGGATTTGATTTGCAATTATTTCCCGAGGGCCTGCAAATGCCATATTATGTAAAAACTATGGTAACAGCTCATGAATATAATATCCAAAATAGGTTAGATAAAAGGCGACAAGATGATAATCTTGGCAGGCGTTGTAAAACTGCCAAAAGACTTTTGCCAGTAGGTACCTACCTATATTCTGTAAAAAAAAACTCATCGTGAAAACATAGGTGAAATAAACTTCAAATGGCTGTCATTCCATCTAATGCTAGGGATTAACAGCTCACTTTAGGGCTCTTTTTAGGGTTCCGTACTTCAAAAGGAAAAAACGGAAACCATAAAGGATCACTCGTGTGTCTGTCTGTCCGTCTGTGACGGCCTATATGTTCCGAATATACTGGATTGATTATGTTGAAATTTGTTATTTGGTAACTGTGACCAAAACACGAACATGTAACGTAAATAAAATGAATATTAAATATGGGGGTCACTTTTGGGGGCAAACTAGAAACAAAAGTTTAGGAAACTGTAGGTACCTCTGGGTGACATAATTATCAAGGGCTTCTTTTGATATCATAATTATCAAGGGCTTAATTGCTTGGTCTCAAATATTTTTATTTGTATAATTTTAAAATAAACAGTTTTGAAGTTATTTTAAGTAGGTATATGAAAATTTACCATTCCCGGGGGGCCCTTTATATCTGAAACTACTGAGACTAAAATAAAAATTTTAAAAATCAGAAATTAGTTCTTTGCTTACAGATTACAGGAAAACCTATAGGAAATCTATGGTCTTAAATAAAATAACATGGTAAATCTTTCAATGCTTATTTTTTATGCTTATTTTGAATTGTTTCTTCATTTGTGTCTTTTTTTTACATTGTTCTCACATATAGAAGCAATTGTCTGTGTGGTGCCGGACTTAAAGAATACCACCACCCCATACTTCCCGTGGGTGTCGTAAAAGGCGACTAAGGGGCGTACCAGAGAATGGGCACCAGCGTTCTCTATGCATTCCACCACCATACCATACTGCGATCGCCAACCCGCCTGCCAAGCGTGGCGATTATGGCAAACCCCCCCTTTTGGGGGAGGCCTATGTCTAGCAGTGGACGTCTTTCGGCTGAAGTGATGATAGAAGCAACAAGAATAATGTACCAAGAATTTTGTAATATCTTGATCTAAAAAGAGTGTCCATGGAGTTTCTTGCCCGTTCTTCTCCATAGTGTGCGTCCACACTGCGAGCCTAGCGCGGTTGCGACGACGGGCTCGAAGTATCAAACATATGAAACGCGCCTTTGTGTCCATAGTGCACAGGCGGGAGCCTAGCGCGACGGGCCTGAGCGAGTTAGCGCGCGTATTTTTCAAAAGTTCCTGTCCGCGCGTTCTGGCCACACTACGGGCCTAGTCAACGAGCGATCCAATGCGCGACCGGCGGGGGTAACAAACCAGTTCGGTCTTGTCGCTCGGCGTTAGGGCGTTTGCATTAAAATGTTTGTATCATTTTTGATGAGTTTAGGTGACATTTTACTTAGGATGTAGTCAAATGTTGACACGGACATTCGAGTGTACTTAAAAAAATTTCTAGGGTATAATTTCAATTCTTCGTATAAATAAGTTAAAATATTCACCACTTATTTCTCTGTTTTTATTTATTTCGTGCACACCATCTCGAGTGCTCAACACCTCCCATCTCAGGGTCGGACTGTCTAGTATCCTCGTCCATGGTCTGTTACCCCTGAATCACGTCCAAACGCTACAACAGATCGCGCGTCAATGTGGCCACCGTACCGCACCGCTTGTCGCGCCCGCCACAGGCCCCAGCCACCGCGCATTCACTGTGGACGCACACATAGAGATCTACGTTTTGGAATGGGCAACTAGCTTCAACTTTCGGACTAACTGACAGACTATTTAATTTTGACAATTCAAAAGTGCCTGTAATGCTTTAAGTTTGAGTTTGAATATTGAGCGTACAAACTTACAATTGCAGTTTGAATGTATGGGTGAACATGTTATTCAACTACAATGTTATACAGCTACATTTGTGACAATACTGACAGACAATCGACTATACAGAAATTCAATATCAAAGCCCCAGACATCAAAGTTTTGGAAAAAAGTTCATTGCACCTCCTAGGTTCCCCAATTTTAGAAGGCAGTTTTTCACCATTCGTCGACAAAAAAATTAAACACTTAATTTCAACGATATTTCGGATAGGCTTTCTAAAATTTATTTACATTCGGCTTTCACCCGTATCAGATATTGTTGTTTCGGTCCTTTTATGTATTTTGTCCGCTCTTCCTCTTTATGGAAGCAGCCACACCTTTTGGACAAAATTGACCATATTATTCGCAGTACTCTTACATCCATTTTAAATGTGACTTTGGACGACCGCGCGTGGCTGCAAGCCTCACTACCCATTCGTTTTGGTGGGCTCGGCGTCCGCAAAATTTCTAGTGTAAGCCTACCGGCGTTCCTATCCTCGGTCCACAGCACAGAAAAGTTAACCACACGAATTTTGATTCCTGCTCTGCTCAGGTTGACTCTGATGTGCCGTGTTTGACCGATGCGATGAACGCCTGGAAAGTGGCTTGCCCAGACACGGTTCTGCCCGAGAACCCGTCTTCCCAGAGACAGTGGGATGAGCCGCTCCGCAGGTTGGTACGGAATAAACTTATTAATACGTCCACCAATACTGCTGAGCGAGCCCGCCTGCTGGCTGTAGGTGAATGGGAGTCGGGCCTCTGGCTTCAGGCGCTACCATCACCCAACATAGGCACTATGCTGGGTGACACCACATTCCGGCTCGCTACATGTTTGCGTTTGGGCGCTCCTTGCGGAGCACCACATCGCTGTCAATGCGGGAAGCTCAGTCGACTGCCTCGGACACCATGGCTTATCTAGTTGCAGCAAGAGCGCTGGTTGGATGGCACGGCACGCCAGCATTAACGACATCATCCGCCACCCCCTGTGTTTAAACAGGAATTTCGTATTAAATAAAACAAGCCAGTATCTTCCATGATGATTCAAAGTGTAATGACATTTCCGTTTGGTGTTGCCCTGACACCTCTAGTATAATCAATATCCAAACATCCCCCCCTTTTACAAATGTAAAATACTACGGGACAGCAACTACAATATTAGGTACATAAAATCAACTTATTAAACTAGTGAACACTGACTAATATTAAAAATTAATACAAAGAATAATCGGCCAGTCTAATAGGAGGACGCACTGAGCGACCGGATCTCGTAGTCTGTATAACTTCAGAGGTACCACTAGCTTCTGATTGAGTTGACATAGATGGCTCAGAATAACAGGGCTGATCCTCATTTATTCTATTATTCAGGACAACCATTTGTGAATTATCCTTGCTTTTAGGTACATAAATATTCATTGGTTTTTCAATAAACACATTTCTACTATGCATCAAATGTCTTTCATTTCTCCTAACTTCATTCCCCTTCTCCGTATTAACTACAAATGACCTAGGCCCTTCCTTTCTAACTATCTTCCCCTGCACCCATATTTTATTTGGTTGATTTTGCATTTTAATATTCTCTCCACTTATAAATGACTTTTTGTCAATGGCAGACTTATCATAATTTAACTTAGACTTTTGTTTCAACTGTAGCATTTTTTCATATGCCAGTTTAGGTACAACAGGTTTTAAGCTTTTCTCAGAACATGGTAAGGTAGTGCGCAATTTTCTGGCCATCAAAAGCTCTGAAGGACTGTAATCTAATCCAGCTACAGGTGTAGCCCTGTAGTTCAGCATAGCATCATTAAAATCAGTGTTACTTTCTCTGCACTTCCTCATCATGTTCTTTACAATTCCCACTGCCTTTTCACTTAGACCATTAGATTGAGGGTACCTAGGACTAGAATGACTTAGTTGCATGTCACAAGATTCTGCGAACTGTTTAAAGTTGTAACTGGCAAAAGGCATGTTGTCACAAACAATGATCTTGGGAAACCCATGAACTGCAAAAATTACTTTTAACTTTTGAATTACAGTACCCGCTGTTTTATCTTTCAAAGTCTTCACTTCAATCCACCTTGAATAATAGTCTACTACTACTATATAATCTTTAGTTCCATATGTGCAAATATCCATTCCAATCTTATAAAATGGTAGGTCAGGAATCTCATGAGATATAAGCGGATCTTTAGGCTTAGAGACTCTATATTTTTCACAAATGTTACAAGATATGGTAAACTTCTCAATGTCTATAGACATTCCAGGCCAATACAGCAAATTTCTGGCCCTTTTTTTACATTTACCAGCTCCTACCCCACACCTGACACCATGTTTAAACAGGAATTTCGTATTAAATAAAACAAGCCAGTATCTTCCATGATGATTCAAAGTGTAATGACATTTCCGTTTGGTGTTGCCCTGACACCTCTAGTACCTATAATCAATATCCAAACACCCTGGGTGCCAGCTGTTTTTGAACCCAATGGCTTGGCACGCGACGATGGGAAGAGGCCAGGTGGAATGACCATAATGTCTTGGAAGTTTAGTAGGCCTTTGGTGTGGGATGCTACCTGTATCGATACCCTCGCGCCATCCTATCTTCCTAGCACGGTAGGCTGTGCTGGGGCGGCTGCTGCAGGAGCAGAAAACCTCAAACGGCCCAAATATAACAACCTTATTGGGAGCTATATGTTTGAGCCGTTTGGGGTTGAAACACTAGGGCCTTGGGGTCTGAGTGCTCATCGAATATTTCGGGACATTGCCAAACGGTTGGTTAACTCTTCACGTGACCAGAGGGCTGGCCTATTTTTAGCCCAAAGAATAAGCATTGCCATCCAACGTGGTAATGCTGCCAGCCTTTTGGGCATGCCCAATGAGCTCCAGTCTTTTTCTTTATCTTTTTTTATATATACTTGTATATACTTTATAGACCAGGTACTATGTATATTTTAGTTTTAATTTGTAAAATAGTAACATTGTAATTGAAATATACTAAGTAAAACTACAATGTTAACTTTGTTCTTGGGATAGGTAAATAATAATTCATCCCATTTACGGAACCATTAATTGTGCGTGGTCCGACACGCACTTGCTTTTATTGTTTCTTTGTTTAGCTTTTATAGACCCACTGCTAGGCCCCGAAGTCCTAGGTACTCGAGTGCGAGAAAAGAGTTTTATAGACTTCGTGCTAACTGCTAAGGCGTAAGCACATTATGTATCCATCTGAGATTGTGAATATCTACGGGCAGACCAGGGGCCGGATAATCAGATGATGTATTTAAAGGTTAGCCGCAGGTATAGGTAGGTACACAGCACGCTTTACATAAATATTTTATTTAGAGTAGGTACCTAGCGAAATAGCGGTGGCGAAATCCTTTATGGTGTACTTTTGTGAACGCCTAATGTTGATAAAGCTGTTCATGAATAATCATAAACTAGTAGGTTCATCATGATCAGAACAACAACCAAAACAAACAGTAGGTACCTAAGAACCAGCTTTAAATAGCCTAGTAGCGTCACCTGTACCATAACATTTGAACTATCAAGTGTCACTGGGTTTCAAACACGTTTTCGCTAAAGTTGAGTACAAAATCTTTTAATATTTTTATTTGTTTAAATAATGATTTCAAAGGTATTAAAAAAAGAGTAAATTTATAACAATATTGCTATTTATGATAATATCTGTTAATTCTAACAATATAAACCAGACGTTAGTTTTTGAACGATTCTCATTTTCACGCTGACATTGACTCATTGCCTGACTTATGAATGACAAGTGACAATTGACATTTTGACGTTCTTTTTGTAAACTTCCCAGTGTAAACGCAAAGTGAGATGTTTATTTCGTGTTTTTTAGTATTTCAGAGTTAAAATGAGTGAAACCGATGAATATAAATGTGTGAACTGTGGCACAGCAGCCGCTGCACTATACCGGACGTATGGACCATCAGTATTGAAGCTGACTAAGTGTGTAAGTTTAAATATTTTCAAGTGCCGAAGTTCCTCGTCTTATCGAATTATATTACCTAATGATAAACGCTTGAAAAGTACTGAAGCAGTACTTAAAAGACATAGAAGTTGGTACCATACTGCTACTGGAAGCTGGGAGTCTATCGGACACCATAATATTATACTTAATGAATTAGCATTTTTCAAAACCAATGTTAGAAGGCGGAAAATTGCTTCAAAAAAGCTTTACAAGGGGATACGTTTTGACTTTGAGTATTAAACCAACTGGAGGCGCCATTGTCAGGCGATCCCCGCTGCCAAAGGACCGCCGGTCATAGCGGTTATATACATGTGTGCGTATAGTTTATGCTTGTGTTTGTTTTTTGTTTTGTGTGCGTGCGTAACAACGCTATCGAATTGCTTTAGTGTATTATTGCGTTCCCTCGTCCCCCGCGATGAAAGTGACAGACTTATTTGCATAGATATTAGTACTCGAGGCGTCTCCGGTTGGTTTAATACTCAAAGCGTTTTGACGATAAGATGACCTTTTTTTTTTTTTATTAATGAACGATTTGTTATTTAAATAAAATATCACAAGTTACCTAAGAGATTCAATAATTAATTTTTTTTTTTACATTTTATTTTAGGAGAAATGTAAAGAGATTGTGGATAAATACATAGAATATGATCCAGTCATAGTAATGATTGACCTGGTACTGATGTCTAGAGAAGCACAGAGGCATATCCTTTACAATACAGAGTTCAAGGTAAGTAAAAACTTAATAGTGATCAATAACTTTAACTACTTATAGTTTCTTTTAATGTTACCCCATACTAGTAATTGCTTACAAATCACATAATATATACAAATACTCAGCCTGTATGTGTAGGCAATTCAAATTGAAAACATCCTATATCAGAAGTGAACCGAGAATTAACATCTCAATTCTTAAACTAATACTGGATTTTTATTATTTCAGTCATTTTGGAAGCTAGCTATAATACTGATAATGCTTGAAGCATATGGAGTGTGGCGAAGTGATAGTTTGTTCAGTTTAGGTGTTAATTCCATCTGTGGTTTTGCGAACAATTCTACAAATCTGTAAGTATGTAATAACATTGTCTCATATTATTTTGTACTAGTGTTTTAAGGCCGTCTAGTGCACAAAACATGTAGTTTTAATGCTTTAGTATGCTCTGACCACAGATATAGATATACCTAGATAACGCAAGTATCACGAACTGTATGAAAACCAAGCGTGCCATATTTTTGACTACCTACTATGACGTCACAAGCTCGCGCTCTCGCTCACACTTACCCAGCCAGCAGTACAAAGGACTGAGCGCGAAAGGGGCGGCTTACGATTTGTAATCATAAGTTGGTGCAATTTTTGGCACGCGAAGTAGTTCCTCTTGCGTTATCTAGGTATATCTATATCTGTGGCTCTGACATATAATAATACATCAGAGCATATAACAATAGCTAGGTACCTATAGGTACCTATTGTGTAGTGCCTGACATTGTTTGTTACTGGCTGAGGCATTATACCGAAGAATCTATTTTGTCCAATGCTCATCATTGTGATTGAAGATGTGTGGCTAAATAATAACAGCCGGTGGTCTTCAAGGTTTAGCAATGCATGTCCAGGTTGGACCGTGGATGGGTGAACATCCATAACATAGCGAGACCTCTGCATGCCTCGGAAAGTATGTTAAGCAGTTGGTCTCAGCTAAATCTTTGGCAGTCGTTACAGGTGGTCAGAAGCCCGAAAGTCTGACAACATGCCCAGGGGATGGTGCTACTTAGTAACTGGGTTGTGGAGGTCACATAGGCAGTCACTATATGTAAAATACTGGTATCCAGCTGCATCCGGTTAGACTGGAAGTCGATCCAACATATTTGGGAAAAGGTAGATTGACTGCTCATCATTGTGATTAATATGGGCATAAACTCAACTTAGCTTGCCATATTTTGTAAATATTAGTTATATACAATCTCATGCATTAATACATACTTTATCAGTCTATGGTATTACCATAAATTATAGTCATCAATAAACTGTGATCTCAGCAAAGCCTTTTAGTAATTAAGACAAATTCACTTCTAATTCCAGAACCATACCAATCAACATATCCCAGTCAGTCCCAGATTCCTGGAAAGTCAGCTGCTGGGCGTGGACTCACGTGGAGAAGAATGAAGAAGACAATGATTTGTTTATATGGGAGAAGGACTTCTATGTACAGTTCTCGTCTATTACTTGTGGTTTGTAATATTTTCTGTACCTATCTACAAAAAAAGGAGAATTCTACGCCCAGTTTTGCTTCTTTACGAATCCTTCTTCCTTCTTTACGAGTTCCTTTTTCTTTACTATTTACCTCTCTAATGGTGAAAGACGTACAAACCAGGGGTTGAAAGCGGTAAAGGTATAAGGGTATGGTACCGGTATAGAATTACGATACAGCTTCGATTTAAAGGTAGAACCAAAACGGTTGAGAATTACGGTTGTGGTACCGTTAAAAAAAGAATTATACACATATTTTTTACGGTATCGTTATACCTATATATTACTGATACCTTTACCGAAATCATTTCGGTACCGAAAAAAACGATTCCGCAACCGTTCTCTTAAGACCGATTCGCCATTGGACTATTCAGCAGAGGGTAACCTTCAAAAGGCACCCGACCTCCGGGGAGGGAGGTCGAGGATTGTGGGATTTTTACCTGACTAAAACCACGCCTGTGATCACCATCAGCACATAGGGGTGGTCCCGGTTCCTCTTAAAAGACCAATTCCGGAACCCCCCCGTGCAACGCCTGTAAGGCACATCCCTGGGGAGACTGTAAAGGGGCCTTCCCTGAGCCTCGCTATGCACGGCAGCACGTGACCCTGTGCCACCGTCTTCCCTGGGGTCACTTGGTGGGCGGGCAGAGTCCCCATTCTATGCGCCCGCAACCCCAAAGGCCACCTACCTTATTTGGTAAGCGGTTTCGGCGTGTTAGGCGCCAAGGCGGTTGCCACCCCGACGCCTCCTTCTCCGAGCAGGATCAGCCCTCTCCCGATCCCGCTCGGCGGCCTCCTTTTTGACCATCACGATCTCACAGAAGGAGTCTACTACCGTCCAATTCTCTGTACCTGCCAGCATAGCCCTCACTACTGCCGGCAGAGACAGGTCTCGCCCGATCCTGGCAACCAGGACCCGCCGCTCGGAGGCCCACGCAGGGCACTCCTCGAGCGTGTGTTGTGTATAATCCAGGCTGCCTCCGCAACGGTGTCAATTTGCCGTGGCCTCTCGCCCAATTCTGTTCAGGTACTCACCGAACCTTGTCCAGTGAGCACCTGGGTGAGCCTGAAGGAGATGCGCTCCCCTCTTTTCAGCCAGGCTCCGAAGTGCGGCAGAATGGCTTCGACAACGCGCTTGAGCGAATATTGTGGCTGCTGTAGCCGCTCGCGCCACCGCTCGAGCGTGTCTTGCCGTTCCCGCCACCTCAGCCTTACAAATGCTCTACCTGGCACACTATTCCCGCTTTGGCGGATATCGCACATCTGGTCGTAGACCTTCGTGTCCATATCCGCCAGGATGTCCAGCGGCGGAAAGCGCGCCAGGAGAGTTGCCGCCTCAAAGGATATCGTTCGATATCTTCGTGCGATACGAATGGCCATTTTCCGCTGCAGCCTATTGACTTTAGTCCTGCAGCGTCGGACGCCTGACAGTCTGCTTGACCAAACAGGCGCCCCCTACAGGACCATCGATCGCGCGACACCCGCATAGAGGCGGCGAACTTCCTCCCGAGGTCCCCCGAGATTGGGCAGCAGTCTATGCAAAGCACCCACTGCCTTCTCGATCCGGGGAACCAGGAGCTCGAAGTGCTCTTCGAAGCCCCACCGACCGTCCAGGGTGAGGCCAAGATACTTTATGTATCGCCCCACCTGGACCTGCGCATCTCCGACATGGACCAACGAGCTGGGTGGCTCTCTTCTCCTCGGCAGTTTATGGAACCATAACGCCTCAGTTTTCTGAGGCGCTATCTCCAGACCCAGCCCACGGATTGCCGCCACGACTTTTACCACCCTGAGCTCGGCAAGCTGGATGGTCTCCTCGAAGTTGTCCCCGCCGGCCAACACCAGAGTATCGTCTGCGTAGCAAACTATATTAACGCCGACGGGGAGATCGACACGCAGTACCGCGTCGTATGCTAGGTTCCACAAGGCAGGGCCTAGAACCGATCCCTGCGGAACCCCACACGTAATCTCCCTCCGCTGAACGCTACCGTCCCGGCCCACATAGCGAATGTGCCCGTCGCGTAGGTATGCCCCGACAATGCCTTGCAGGCAGGAAGGCACTTCATGATGTACCAGTGCCTCCCTAATCTCACTCCAGGGTAAAGAGTTGAAGGCGTTGACGATATCCAAACTTATCGCCAACGCTACACCTCCCCGAGACACCACCTGGTCCGTTAGCGCGCGGACGCGAAGAATCGCATGTACGGTAGAACGCCGCTGCCGGATGCTATCAGAAAGGTCCAACCCGCCACAGGTGCTCGATGAGCCTTTCAGCAACCACTCTTTCAAAGAGCTTGGAAAACTCGTCAAGTAGGCATATGGGACGGTATGCAGAGGGATATAATAATATCGTTAATACTCTGCGGCCCTGCCTTCTTTATTTCTTTCGCCTTTTCAATAAAACCAATCCAGCTTCCTTCCAACCGGAGGGGAACACGCCTGCACGGAGACAGCTATTAAATAACCGTCTCAGGCGATCACCAAGAGCAGCCGGAGTTAGAACCCACGCCCGGCGGCCAGGGATACCATCCGGACCTGTCGCGGTGTTGCGAGCCCCCAAGCGCTTCACGGCTCGGTCGAGCTCCCCTTCCGTCACCCCTAATTCGTCAGACCTGTCTGACAATAACAGGGGTGGCGAGGGAGTGCCCCTGGCTACTGGAAACAGTGTGTTTACAACTCTCTCCAGCAGACCCGGATCCATGGTCTCCGTGATGGGCGGGACCCAAGGGCGTAATTTGCCCATGACCATCCTATATGGTTTCCCCCACGGATCCCTGTCTTGCCCCTCGAGAAGCTCGCTCCAGGACCGACACCTGGCATCCGCGATAGCATGCCAGGCAGTTTGACCGGCTGCTTTTCCCCTTTGCAGCGATAGATGACGCAGATAGAGCGTCTGAAGCACCAGCTGTGGCATTGGACTGGGGAGTCTTTGTCTTTTTGACCGTTGACGCGGGCTATAATGCCTGTGCGGTTGCCGCAGGTACAGCGGGCAGCTCCACCACCGGAGCCACCGAATTTACCTTCACATTTTTTCCCTTTCTCTTTCCTTTTTACCTGTTGGAATTAGGGTTCACGCTGAGATCCAGAGGGGAGAGAGGGGCAATAGAGCCACAGCCCTCTTTGCGTCGGATGCAAGAGGCGGACGTAGTGGCTTTTCAGGAGACAGCCTGCTCACAATGGCAGCCAACTTTGGCGTCCATCATACCCCCAATTTCTATTGGCTATGGAACGCCGAAGCTGGGCCTCTGCTTCCGGTGCTAGTCCTGTCACCGCTATGGATTCTTTGGTGGCTGAGTTGCTCCGCTATTTGTGTCACCGTTTCTGTAAGGCGTAAGCAAGTTGCGAACGCAGGGCCGCGTTCTCTCTCTCCAGCCTCTCAACTATGGCTCCATTCGAAACAAGCAGACCACTCTTCCCTGACGCCGATGGCTTCGTTTTTGCCGCCTTCCGCTTTCGCTTGCTTGTTTATGACGCCTTGGAGGCGAGCGACATTTGCGAGCAGTCGGAATCACCGCTGTCGCTCACCATCCCATGCACTGGTGTAGCCGGCCGCTTGCAGCGAGACCGGGTCACCCTACCCTCTGACACTGGAAGTGCCTTTGCGACGCTCTGCGTCCGCTGTTTTGGTCCCTGAGATGCGGACGTGTTGGATACATCCAACGACTCCACACCTCGGGGACGTGAGCCACCCTGGCTCTCTGCGTCGACTGACGGTAGATGGCGGTTGTTGCCTCCCCCATAATACGAGGGGCTGACCGAACCAAGTTCGGTGAGGGATTCTCCGGCTCCATTTTAGCGTGACACGCGTCCGCGTGTCTAGATTCTCTCTCTAGGGCAAGTAGCCGGCCCTGATCTCTTAGTAAAGACACAATAAGCTGTAGATATGTATGTTTTGTAATATCGCTTGTCTTAAGATTGACGGCGAAATCTCCGTAGATGGAAAGGTCTGTAGTTAAAGGTGTGTAGTGTAGGTTGTAGGTTAAGGTCTGTGGTTAAGTTTATCGTCGTGTCGGTGAAACATTCTGTAGCTGAAAAGGCCTGTCGTCGAATGTGACGAAGATGAAATGTTGGCGAAATGTCCGTAGGTGAAAGACTCTCCTGGGGAAACGGAAATAAATGAATAATCCTGTCGACGAATGGCGAATCAGTCTTAGGAGAACGGTTGCGGAATCTATTTTGTCGCCAATTAGTCGGAATCAGTCGCCAAGTCACAGATTTAATCGGGTCTTAGTTTAGGAGATATAATGAGTTCAATTAGTAAGGTAGGCATAGTCCAAGAGCTAGATCGAAGTGTTCACGAAAAAACTCTTCGAACTCATTATAGTTTTAACAAAGCACACTTGTTTGATTAAGTTCAAAAACAAACAAAGTAGACGCGGAAACATGAATAGTGGCAAATGGCAAAACAACCTGCTTTGTCTGGCCGAGGCACGAATATCAGTAAATTTTCGATCAAGTACCTACTCTCTTACCATTGCGGCCGCACGACGGACGTCCCGGCGCGGGC
Source organism: Mesoligia furuncula (assembly GCA_916614155.1). NCBI lineage: Eukaryota > Metazoa > Arthropoda > Insecta > Lepidoptera > Noctuidae > Mesoligia > Mesoligia furuncula. The sequence continues at coordinate 1,499,664 of OU744792.1, forward strand.
GGCAGGGTACAAAGAAAACCTTTATTTTATAATTTAAGTACTTGAAAAAGTAATGATACCGCAATATTACAATATCGGAATTATACAAGTACAGTTACTTTAAGGTATAGTAATGTAAAGGTACCTTTATTTTATGGTATCGAAATTTATATTTTGTCATACCGCTTACCGTTTTAACCATAATTTTTTCGGTTATTCAATCCCTGGTACAAACCGACCCTTCATTTACTGGTAAACTTTGAACAACTGCATCCCTACATTCCCTACTGTAGTTCTACTCTATTGACTTGCAGTTCCTAAAAATATTGTTACTTATGAGCAAATATTTGTCACTTGGCATGCTAATTTTTGTCTGTGTGGTGCCGGACATAAAGAATACCACCACCCCTTACTTCCCGTGGGTGTCGTAAAAGGCGACTAAGGATCGTACCGGAGAATGGGCAGCAGCGTTCTCTATGTATTCCACCATCATACCATACTGCGATCGCCAACCCGCCTGCCAAGCGTGGCGATTATGGCAAACCTTCCCAAAATTGGGGGAGGCCTATGTCCAGCAGTGGACGTCTATCGGCTGAAAAGATGCTAATTTTTAAATATTTTGTTATTTTTTGTTTCAGGTATATTAATATTTGTAGCTACAGCACATCTTTTAATGACGATGGTAGCACCATTCGCAACACGAAATAAAGGTAACAACCTCATATTTTTTACCTCATGCCAGTTCTCAATTTTAAAGGCACTCCTGCTATTGATTATTGCCGCTCCTGCTTCGCACGGCGACGTGACAAAACATCAGGATTTCATTATTATAATGTTAGTTTAACCTTTTCGCCGCCAACGTACACAAAACGCAATGCCTCGCCGAGCGCCAAGCTATAAATGTATAACTAAATATACAGTAAACAGTAGTGATGGGGATATCGTCATATCGATGAATAAGATTTGTACGCGTAAAGTTAAGATTTAAAGTTGATTTTACGAATATAAATAAAAACTGATTAAATATTTCCAGATTTGTTTTATATCACAGTATCCTTGATAAGAAAAAACAGTATAAATTATGAGTATCAAAGAAACTAATACATAACTCAATTAGAACTATAAGGAATGGGGTAGGTACATCTCTATTTGTTTCATGATCTCATTCTTTAACTTCATATCAAGTTATTGGCACTGAGGGCACGTTGAATTCGATTCTGATCAGGGATGGGGTCTATGGTCTTTCTTTCTTCTATTTTTGTTTATTCCTGTGTTTTTTTAATAACTTCAGTCAACGTTTTTTACCGTAGGTATCTAAGTGGCATCTAAGTGGTACACTGTATTTACCATAATAGTGTATAGAGTACAAAAACAGTACCTAAATCTACTGTAATTACAGTGCATCTGGAGATACTGGGCTCACCGAACATTTTACATACCTACTTATTGAATTCCTACTCTTTGATGAATAAACATTATTATTATCATCCAGTTAGACATACCTCAGAATTATCTTCTGGTTCAATGTTCTCCACAAAATACTCCGAGTCCGATTCCACACCTTGCAAAATTTTAAGAAGTTCGTCCGAATCAAGTTCTTCACTCATTTTTCTATTTGTTATCAAGTGAAAGAAAGAAAGATGCGTGCGCGCGAATCCGATTTTGTGCCCGCACTATGCCAAAGTGACCTTGACAGCCGCACGCCTATGACGTCACTGACCAACTTCTATAGTAGTTCGTGGCACTCGGTGGCGCACAGGGGCATAGACGACCAATTGTTTTGTAGAGATGGGAAAATAACTATCGACAAGAATTGGTAACAACTTTATAATTACGTATCGGCATCTACCTGAAGGTCGAAATTCATCTACTATCCTTTGTAATGAAGTAGATAACTAAGTTCATATTTTATTGACCTCAAATTGTTTTCGATATTCGTAACTTTCTGTATTTATAAATATTTCAATGGTGAAATCAACCTTTCACGGCACATCACTGGCCAACTTGATATGAAGTGATTGGCGTTCTGAGGAAAGTAACAAAATTCGGAGTTTCTGTTTTTGCCGATTTTAGGACAAACTAGGGCTTATTTTGTGTAGAAAAATAAAAAACAGGGTAGTAGACAGTGCTATCTTAAATAATAAAAAGGAAACAAAGCTTTTAATCACAGTAAATTTATTTTCACACTCATACTGTTCGACAAATTGTACAGAAGACCGAGGAGTACAATCAGCCGCTGTGTATGGCATTTGTGGACTACGAGAAAGCCTTCGACTCCATCGAAATATGGGCAGTTCTGGCCTCTCTGCAACGATGTCGAATTGACTGGCGCTACATGTGTTGAGATGTTTGTATGACGCTGCAACGATGACTGTCCAGATCCAGGATCAAAAAACCAGACCCATCCAACTGCTCAGGGGGGTGAGACAGGGGGATGTAATATCCCCTAAATTGTTCACCAACGCTTTGGAAGACGTCTTCAAGACGCTGGACTGGACTGGACAGGGTATTAACGTGAACGGCGAGTATATCTCACATCTTCGGTTTGCCGATGACATCGTCATAATGGCAGAGTCGCTGGAACAGCTAGACCAAATGTTGCACAGCCTAAATGGAGCCTCCCGGCGGGTTGGCCTCGGCATGAATTTGGACAAGACAAAAGTCATGTACAATTCGCACGTCTTGCCGAGTCCAATCCACATCGAAGGGTCGCTTCTCGAAGTTGTGAAGGATTACGTCTACTTAGGGCAAGTCATCCAGCTCGGTAGACACAACTTTGAGAAAGAGGCCGACAGAAGGATCCAGTTGGGTTGGGCAGCATTTGGAAAACTCCGTCAAGTCTTCTTGTCGCCTATCCCGCAGTGTTTGAAGACTAAGGTCTTCAACCAGTGCGTCCTGCCCGTCATGACATACGGTGCTGAAACGTGGACACTGACGGTCGGGCTGGTCCACAAATTCACGGTCGCTCAGCGCGCTATGGAGCGAGCTATGCTCGGAGTCTCTTTAAAGGATAAAATCAGGAATGAAATTATCCGGAAAAGAACCGGAGTTACCGACATAGCTTGCAGAGTAAGCAAACTGAAGTGGCAGTGGGCTGGCCATGTCTGTCGAAGGACCGATGGCCGGTGGAGCAGACGAGTCCTGGAGTGGAGACCGCGTATCGGCAAGCGTAGTGTGGGACGCCCCCCAGCTAGATGGACGGACGACCTAAAGAAGGTGGCTGGGGTAGACTGGATGCGGAAGGCGGAGGACAGGGTGCTGTGGCGCAGTCTGGAGAGGCCTATGTCCAGCAGTGGACTGCGATAGGCTGAGTTGATTGATTGAAATTTATTTTAATAATATAGTTAAAATGAACAACTTCTATAGAAGTTGTGGCGCTGGTGGCACGAAAATCCCGAACTTCTATAGAAGTGCTTGGCGGTGAAAAGGTTAATATTAAATCGCAACAAACTCCGTTGAGTATTTTAGAAGAAAAACACGGTCATACACAGATACAAAAAGCAACTTTCTTTTATAATATTTAGAGTAGATGTTCATATAACATACTCTATAAACATTTATATGTTCTATATTTCCAGTGGACATAATGCGAGTCCTGAAAGCATTCACCCTGGCTGACGTGAGCATACTCTTCACCTTACCTATGTTGGTGTGGGGCTCTGACACGTCCGCAGATACAAGGACCATTCACTTCGTTCTAGTCTACGTGTACAGCTTTGTTGTGTTCCTCAATGTTTTTAGTGGTGAGTTAACTTTTTTTAGAATAGAAGTTCGCTACAAAATGGCCATCGCCTCTGTTGTAAAGAGTGAACATTCATACTAATAGGTAGTATAAATGCGTTGGTCCCGGCTGTCATTCGTGGATCTTTGACAGTCGTTACGGGTAGTCAGAAGGAGATCTGGGTTGTGGAGGTCAGATAGCAGTCGCTCCATGTAAAATACTGGTATTCAGCTGCATCCGGTTAGACTGTAAGCCGACCCCAACATAGTTGGGAAAAGGCTAGGCAGATGATGACTTTCATCCTGGGTTATTGATTTTAAAAAATAAATGACAAAAAAAACGCAGTCAAAGTCGCGTGCAACAGCTTGTCATACAATATGTGCTACTGTCTAGCGTGAGGTTGTGCGTGTGTCGATCTCCATGTTGGGCTATGTTATTCAAAATCAAAAGTCAGTTATTCAAACTAGGGTGAGTATCAATGCTTTTTGAACGTCAAAATTACATATGACAGTCCCTCAAAACACCCGCCTTTCTCCACTTCCTAGTGCTGGGAAGAAGTGGCGTAACAAACTCTCCAGCAGCACAGCTGTCTGTACAGTTAGAACTTGAACTTGACTTAGAACAAAAAATATAAGTAATTAATATTGGGTCCAGAACCAGATGCTGGATTTGTGCGCGGTTGATCTCAATTGCCTCATCCATTTATTTTAGGCAGTTTAATATTTTCCTCATAATATTAATATGTAACTTTGTAATGATGTAACTTCTATGTACTTAAGTAACTAATTTATACTTATGTGCACTCAAGAGCAATCTGGATGAGCAATCTTGACTTTTGTCAGGAGCCTGTTCTTATTATTTATCCTGGATCTAAACTTCATGTTTAGATATTATGCACAGTCATGAACTGATAACAAACTAAACAACAAACACATAACACTAACACACAGTGTACACTAAACAACACTAAACAGTGATTAACTAAAGGTGAATTTAAACATATATTTTTTTTCTCTTTCCAGTGATATACGAATGCCCAGTTCTAATAACATCACTCATTCTAATATTGAGTAATGTAACGAAAAACATCACGTGCTACCTTGCGACGCCGATCTTTAGAAAAATATTTGGATATTGAAGACAAGGTTTGCAGATTAATCAAAGGTAGCATTCGAGAGGTTGTTAATCTGAACACCCTTTTAGAACAAAAATATTTAGCTGTTGGAGTTAACAGGAATATTTAAGTAAGCAAATATAATATTTATTATTAGTTAATTATGTTTTAAGTACCTAACAAAAAATAATAAACACTTTCACAGTATCACAGAGTATTTATTTCAAAAATATAACCTCAATATTTTGCTGTTTATGAGTTTACTTAGCTAAAATACACGATAATATACATTGGAGTAGTTTACATTATAATTTACACTTATTTAGCAGAATCATACACAAGAAAAATAATAATGCATGGAGTAGAAGATACTAAGTATAAGTATGGTATTTATGAAGAACATTTTAAAATCACAATAGTCATAGTTGTAACGGGTTCTAAGGGAAAATTATAAGCTAAAATTCCAATTGTATCCAAAAATTATAAAACATCTAAAAGTTAACAATACAGCAAAATCAGTTAATATTTGTAACATAGCACTCTAGGTTAGCCAATCCGAGAGAGCTGTACGTATAAAAAGACTTTCATCGCCTAAAAAGGACAAAAGAAAATGCCTATAATTATGTAATGTTTCTATAGAAAAATATTTATCTAGGAATGTATGTTCATGTGGGTACTTATCTGATTTTTTCACAACTATTTATATAATTATGTGAGGGCTTCCAGAGAGTTCTGAGAATATACCTACCTTATACTTGCAGAACTAATGCTAAATTAAGGCGAGGTTGTACCATTTTTAAGTTTTTTGGAGCTATGTATATCTAAATAATGTAAATATTCCGCAAAATAAAAATCATTTTACCAAAATTGAGCATATGGTCAAGCGCTGTATAAAGACGGAAACGTAATTACTAATAATTGACTCGATAAAAAAAAATCGCAAAGATAACACTAAATCGATTTTTCAAATGTACTTCTTAACAAAAAATTATATTACGAAACCATCTAAGTAATGTATCAAAAAATAGGTTTTAATATTTTCTAGCGCTGGGTAAGGTAGATTTTTATATAAGTGGCTATTTATTTTTGTAAGAACAAAAATCATACGATATTGAGCAATTCGATTTCGAGCGGGCCGTTTAGTGCCGGCCGAGAGGTCTTCGAGGACGGACGCACGCCAATTTTTTCCGCGTTTGCGCTTTCCATTATAGTATAAGAAACATTACGCACAGTGTTGCCAACCCTACTGTTTTAACAGTAGATTTACTGTTTTCACCAAGACATCCCTGTTTTCTGTTTAAGTACCAATTTCTACAGTTTTCATTATAATTTACTGGAGATTTCGTCTAAAACGATAAAACTCCAGTTAAAATACCTAGCTTCATGTTATGCATGTATGTATGCGAATAAATTTTTATCTATGTCTAACAAAACAGCAGTACACAACTTGAAAACTAAACTAAGAAATAAAATGTCAAAGGCAGAAAATATCGAAAACAGAGAGAAAAAGATATTGATAAATGATAATTATTTGTAAGAATATTTGCAAGAATTTATCAAAGAACAAAAGTTCATACAGGAAATTGACACCTCGGGCATTACGAAAATATCAACTCGAGAAATGGTAAGTAACTCATTATCAAATATCAATACTATAATAGCACTATAATTTTGCCTAGTAGTTTTATTTTATCAGATTACTTGCATACGTAATAATACTTTGTTGAGGAAGACTTTTCCGTTCTTTTGTTTTTTTTTGTTTTGTTGTGCGCGTAATTTTAATACTGTGATATCTTCTAAAGTATTCATTCTAATGACATGCTGTAAACTGCAGTTTTGATCTAAATTGAATGCTTAATTTTACTAACATATTTAATGAGATAAGGATTAATACAATGTATGTCAAAATTGCTTCGAAAGTCACTCATTATATTTTATTGATTTTAAAAAGATAAAAGTGGTTACTGTAAGTTATCCTTATAATATAGACATATAAAATAAAATAAAATAAAATAAAAAAAAATAAAAATATACCATCGCGGACTTTTTTGAGGGCATTATCAAGATATACAATTCTGTAGTACATTATTTTGATGTTCCTTGTATGGTTTAGCCAGCGTTAGCAATATAAGCGGCCGAGCGACGAGTTTTTTTCCGACTTCAATTACATTTATTATGATTTCCTATGGAAAATACATCTTTATCAGAATAAAAATAGCGTGTAGCACTCCTTAATAATGTAACTACCTATTGAAAAATTTTTTGTGAAAGAATTTTCTAACTCGGATCAGTAGTTTCAGAGATTACCCTATACATACAAAACTTACAATTTTATCTCTTTATAATATAAAAAATAAAAGCTTGTAAAAAAAATACAATAACATTATATAGGTAACATATTATTAGTGTAAATAAATGATTTTCTTTGACGGAAAAGCACGAAAATGTTACGACCATTGTTTAGACGCGACACTGTACAAAAAAGTACAGTAGGTTTGTTATTAAATTCGTTGAAATGATTATTTTCTTTGCTCAATAACTTCGAAATATTGCTAAACTTATATAACAATTATAAAATATACTTGTAAAATGTATAATTTAAACGATTTGAAATGCCACTATATTGTCAACATTTATTTTGCAGCGTTTCAATGAGAAAAAATATACTCAAGGGTGTTGTTCAGACTCTAGATAACCCTGATACTACTTTTCATAGTCATACGTAAGTACTTTCTTCAAAACATAAAACTTTAGTCATTACGTACTAACAATTATAAAAGTAATATTGATTGTACTCATGATTGTCATGAATATAATCATCATGACCATCTTAATCATGGAGATAATAGTGTTAAGTTATAAATTGACTCATAATGTTAATAACACTGTTACAGAACAACCTTAAACACTATTAGTGAACCTCAAAGTACTGTAAGTCAAACAGAAATTAGTACAAGATAGAGACAAGATTTCAGAGAACTTTTTAACTGCCGATAATTCAGAAGTTGAAACAGCAAATAAGTAAGTCTTACTAAACTATATGTTAACAAGTAGAGAAGAAATGAATCTTAAATGTTTTTATACCGATTGCCTAAATACATACGTTAACTTTGTTGATCAGTACTAGTACCGAGTACGATGTACAAAAACTAAAATGATATCAGAGTAAAAAAAATATCGAAAATAAATTAATACACGTGATTATAGTAAGCTATCTCTTATACGTCGATTGCACACCAGAGGGGCAATTCTCGTAATTTTAAGAACGTTTACAGTCTGATCTCTGAAAAATTAATGCAATATAATTTCAGGGCCAACTCCATGTTACCGGGAGGCAATATTGCTTGTTTGGTATATGGTCAGGTAAAACAATACCCGTACATGTAATCAAGATAGTGAAAGATAGTAAATTTTGGAAAAAAAAATGGGAAAAAAAAAACTTATTAATTTTTATATGCAGTGTCTATTGCCTGAAATCATAGATCCCCGACATATTAGAGGAATGGATATAAGAAAAATAAAAATGCGAGAAAACAAAGAAAATATTGCAACACCTGCTATTGTTTCCACTTCTGTATCACAAATAGTGAATTTTGAGAATGTGGCGTCTACTTCTGTGTCACAAACAGTTAATTTTAATAATTATCAAATACGTTTTATAACCGACTTCAAAAAAGGAGGAGGTTCTCAATTCGGATAGTTATATTTTTTATTGTATATTATTTTCATTTTCTTAATTTTTTTGTTTATAACATAAAAATAAAGTTTGCTTAATTGGTTTTGTTGTTTTTGTTGCTAACACTACATTATTGACAAGTTGTGAGTGAAGTTGTCCAGAACATATCTTCTCATCTGAAACGCATAGTATATGTATAGTGAAAGGAACGTCGTTCCATCCAGGTGTCCCGCGACACCTCTCGTTAAATTTTATTTTGAAAAAAGTCTGATTTGTGAGATTTTTTGACATGTTGTTGATGGTATGTGTATTTTAAATATAGGTACAAACTTACCTTAGATTTTTTACATAGTGCGTTTCTTTGCCAAACTAACCTAATTTTTACTAACCGGAAACTGTCATGAGAATTCATCAAGCGTAGATGATAAGTTCCTACATACAAATTTTATTAATTAAAAATAAAATATAACATCAAAGTTGATCTACTGTATTTGTCTGTTTCGTGGCGCGCATTCATTGCACAAAGGTTATTCGCGGTCACAACGTGTCACGTGGCGCGGTCCCGCTCAGCGCATCGTAGTTAAATACGCCGCGTTCAACTGGCGGGGGCTGAGGTAGTGTTTTCTATGCCTATCGGTCCGGGAAAACCTCGCCTTAAATTCGCAAAGTATTCACTAAAAATGATGAAGCCGTGATAATTAGAGCTGCTTTACACACAATCATACAAAAAATATTTTAGCCATTTGACCGCCACAGTCATGTATAGATGACAAACCAAAATGTGCCCAGCACGCCACGGTTCTACATGACACTTTGACGCTGAGGGCACGTTTTTAGGGTTCCGTACCCAAAGGGTAAAAACGGGACCCTATTACTAAGACTTCGCTGTCTGTCCGTCTGTCTGTCTGTCTGTCTGTCACCAGGCTGTATCTCAAGGACCGCGATAGCTAGACAGTTGAAATTTTCACAGATGTATATTTCTGTTGCCGCTATAACAACAAATACTAAAAACAAAATAAAATAAATATTTAAGGGGGGCTCCCATACAACAAAGGCGATTTTTTTTGCCCTTTTTTGCTCGATATCAAAAATGGCAACAGGTAGGCACTTGAAATATTCACAAAATACTCAGTTGTATTTTAACTTAATAAATAATAAAATTAAAATAAAATAAATATTAAAGGGGGGCTACCATACAACAAACATGTTTTTTTCGGCGTTTTTGCCTTGTGGTACGGAACACTTCGTGTGCGAGTCCGACTCGCACTTGGCCAGTTTTTGATTTTTTGACGTTTGGCGGTCAAAAGGTTAGTAAAAATAAACTAAGAAGATATTATTAACCACAGATATAGACATACCTCGATAACGCAAGTATCACGAACTTTATGAAAACCAAGCGTGCCATTTTTTGACTACCAACTATGACGTCACAAGCTCGCGCTCTCGCTCACACTTACCCAGCCACAAAGAGATTTAATTAATGTCTTTGCCCAGCCAGCAGTACAAAGGACTGAGCGCGAAAGGGGCGGCTTACGATTTGTAATCATAAGTTGGTGCAATTTTTGGCACGCGAAGTAGTTACTCTTGCGTTATCTAGGTATATCTATATCTGTGTTATTAACGAAACAACTATTAACCAGCTGTGATAATATATGTTAGGTACCTACTTTGAATCTAAAATGACAAGGTCTTAAAGGATTTAGGAAGGACTTATGTCTGAAAAATTACGTTAAGGTATATTTTTGACTCTTCATTCTAAGTTGTAACAAGTTATTTTTATTTAATTATTAAAGACTCAATTTATGCTAAATATCTTTACTATATTTCACTGACGGGTAGAAATTACTGTAAAGTAAGACCACCCAATGTATGTTTAATTTTTTACTTAAATTTCAATATTAATTTGTCAGTGTGATACAATAAATAACTCAATCAAACAAACCCATTAACCCTTTGGTAATTACATAGTTATGCTTAGAAAATAATTTGACGTATAAAATTGAAAAAATACATGCAATGACTGTATTATTTTAGTCTTGATCCAATATAATTTATAGAGTAAACACTAGCCCGTATCCATTTACATAGACATACATTTTATAACAAACTACTGCAAAATATACAAATAATAAACTGTGAATTGTTATTTCGTTTATAAAACTGGCAACACCATTCAGTCTTTGGCTAAATTGAGCAGAAGCAAAATCTAAACTTGATCTAAATTATAATAGAATACAATGATTTTCAGTAAATAATAAATAGGTATTGCAACTTATAATATACTGGCTAATGACATGCTTATGCTAAGTAAAAGAAAATACAAAATAGATGTTAATTATTTCATAACAATAATAATGAGAATTTTCTGTCATGCTAATGTAATTCCTAAAGGTATTTATAATTATAAATTCACATTTTATATTTTTAATTCAAATAAAATAAGATAAATTTGTGCTACATGATAATCCTAGATTATGGACTATTTTTGTTTGTTATCAAGTAAGTAATAATGATCTGATTAGCATATTATGATGTTTAAAGTTGTTATGCTTCTGCAACTGCTGGCAAAAACTTGTAAACACCACTATAATTGTCTACTTCAATCACCGAAATTGTGTAAGTAAGTATATCAAAATTCAATGTTACGTTTTGAATGTTAAGCTTTTGCAACTATGACATCTAATATGACCTTTAGTTTCTTTGTGAAGTATGTACAGTGATATTGAAACATTATTATCTTACATTTCAAGCAAAAGACATTTACATTAAAAGGATAAAGATAAATATTGGCATGTTCAGACAAGGATAGTGATATGCTGAGTCTTCAGAAATTATGTGAATGTACATTAAAATCTGTAGGAGATAAAGAAAAATCTTGCTAGCATGAACAAATATTTAAGTATGTTAGTTCTAATGTTTAATACACCACAATGCCATATTTTCATTTTTGTGGTGTCCATAGGGTCTAATTTTCCACTAACTTCTAACCTTATCCTCATCTGAACATACACTTTTAACAAGTTATCACATAAAGAATTAGGGAGTAACATAGTATTGATTATCGAGAACAATCCTAAACATTATCATAATTTATAGGCATTTGTTCACCTATACATAGGCAAGGTGATTCATCACACATAAAAGGTGAATTTCTTATGCACACATACAAAGGCTACACACAGAACAGCATGTTGTAATTATGATGTCACAAATATTATCAGTGTCACAAACATTCATCAGTTATTTTTATGTGAATTCCTTATGATTATGAACAACATATCCTTTTGTTTTTGTATGATATAAAGAAGAATGGCTTTATTTGAATAAGATAGAAGTTCAATGAATATAGTTTAATGAACTTTTATCTATATGGGTTTTAGTATTTTGTTTGTGTCTTTGTTTAGCTTGGATCAAAATATTGACATACACAACAAAAACAATAGATGATACCAACACATTGTAAGTCTGTGTGACATTTGTCTGTGTGCAGTAGAATCTTAAATCACCTTAGACAGTATATTTTTCCTTACATTGTCATAGGGTAAACAAACATGTTATCTATGAAATTCTTACACTTTGAACCCTTTGTATCCCGGATGTGGATCCACGCAAGACATAATGGCTTCTGAATTGTTTCTGTAATTACGGCACACAACCAGTTCTTGATCTTTGAAAGAAACATTAAATCAAAAACTGTTCTATGTTCTATGTTATGGGTTTGTTTTCCGCACTCAGTCCTTCAGTGGATCATTGTGCGTGATCAAAAACTGTTTCTAATTTACTATAAAAACGCATAAATATTCTAAAAATCTAACTCTCAGTCTGTTCATATTTGTTTACCGAATAAGAAAAGTAATGAGAAATACACTTTAGTACACATAGCTAACGACAACATAGAAAATATTTATTTTTAATAATTTTAACATTTAGTGGTTGGATGTGTTTTCTTTGATCTTTCTTGTTCATAAATGTACTTATGTCAGATATAGTTTGGTCCGATGCCAATTTCACATTCCTTGGAAAAACATTGTCATTGTACTATGTACCTATAGAAAATAAATCTAAAATATTGAGAAATATAGTCCATCTGAATAAAAACTAATTCCAATTCGTCTTGCCTTGTCAATTAACTTGTTTAGTTGTAATCATTTGACCAAAAGTGCCTGATAGCCAAAAACTCCCATAAATTAATACTTTCTAAAATGCTTTCTATTTTCATCTAGAACTTTTGGTTTTATAACCACTTGAGAAACCAGTTGGTAATGTTTAGGTGTGGTACATGCCATGGTTATATGCCACTCAGTTTTAACTGCAATACAAATATTTTTGTATCTGTGGTCACCTAATGCATTTACTACTTAAAACATGATTCATGTACTTAGCAGTAAAAATGTATTTTTTCCTGTTCTTCTAAAGGAAAATAGAACAGAAATGTTTTTTCGAACAGAAAAAAATTAATATGTTTTGAAATTGCTTTCAAAGCATTTAGGAAAACTGAGAACTGTATAAAAGATGTGGACATTAGCTTTTATCATAAATACTCTGATATCTTAGTTAAACAGTGGTATCATAACAAAACACATCCAATAACCATTCCCTATAACAATTACAAGCTACATAAATAAATTACCAACGGCAAGGCAACTAGGGACTGAGTGGTGGGTCGTCATTACCGATCATAACGTCTTCATACATGACATCATGTGTCCGTCTCGCCTCAATCTTCTGCCGGACGTAATCAACTAAATTGTACTTCCTAACTACTAGAACGACGCCTGTTATAAGCAGAGCAAGCGTGAATATCGTTACTATAGCTACCGTCGCGCCATTGTGTGACCCTGCCGCGTCAGCCGGCGTCTCGCAGTCATCCCCGACGCGCACAAACCCTCCCAGGCACTCACACTCATGCGAACTCGCATTACACCTCTGGTGCATAGGGCACGGATACAGAACCGTTTCATTGCAGGACAGGATGCGCTCTGTTAAAAAGAATAAACTCTGTAACACAGAATAAATTGATTCAATTAAATAATCGTTGGCTACTTACAACTTACCCGAGTAACCGTATTGTATCAGATTTAGGAGCAATGTTGCCAAAATGTCGATTGTTTTCAACCCCATAATGTTGTAACACCGCGCCTGGGTATATTCACATCACAATTACTGCTAAATATGTTTGAGTTTTTCGTCTGTTTGAAAAAGCGAACAATACCTTTCTACGAGACTAGCGCAAGCAAAACAAACGTCAAAAATATTGTGCTGTCATACTTCAAATACGTTTAGTAGCTATGTTTTATGAACAAGTACACAATCCAGTTATCGTGACAATGTTAATGATTTTTGTCCTAAAAATGACAATAACTGATAAAAAGGATGCATTAAATATTTCTAAAGTTTTGAATTACTCCAAACCCTGTTTCATAATTTTTCCATTAGAAAATTTAAGAAGACGATAAAATAACAAAACGTGACAGGAACGTTCCGTTTAGTGCTTGAGAAAGATACTGAAGATAAAAGTTTTGTAAAGAAATAAAACATTGATCTATATTTGACTTTTTTTTATTCACTTTTATGTAAAAAAATATTATGTAGTCACATGGAATACCTCACTAAATAAAAGATTGCACACTAACAAACTCCCCAAAAGTGCTAATACCCGATAACAGATGGCGTACTGTTATAGAATTGAAGAAGTAAAAACATAAACCTCCTTTTAGGGTTCGCCGCAATAGAGTTTTTATTTTCACAATCAGTCTAGAAATATCACAAGGATTGAGTTTTCTCATTCTGCATCAGCTTCGCCCCACGTGTATTTTTCGGGTAGGACATAGTCATTTTCATCATGCCCATAGGCTTCGACACCACCATTGCCATCCTCAGCACCCTCTCTGAAAAAAATAATTATCTCGTTAATAATGATTGCCTCGTTGGTCCAATGGTCTCAGGTACGACTGCTGGGTTTTCCACACCCCCTTGTTTCAGAAATCACGTAAATCTGTTGGTCCTACGGCAACTAGTTAGGTACATTTATATTACCTATATTATAAAGTACTTACCTACCTAGTAGGTCATCATTATTACATAACCACAGCCATTTTGTACCTACGCCTCACAAGTGTGACCCTAATTATAATATTTATATAGACAGAATTGAGGGAATTCAATAGCGATTCTTTCGTTCCTTACAGTACAAGACTAGGAAATATACTCCCAATTATGTAGCGCGATGTAAGAGGTTTCATTATCTTGCCACTGCATGAGCGCAGACGCATTGCTGATATGGCGTATTTATTTAAAATCGCAAATGGTACTATAGATTGCCCTGAGCTGTTAGGCAGTTTATGGTTAGTTACACACTGCAAAATATTTCGCAAACCTAGCTTGTTGCATGTCCCTCATTCCAAGTCCGCGTACAGGCAGAATTCGTATCTAATTCGAGCGAGCAGAATTTTAATGAACTAATTAGTAAACATGATTTGGACACTTACCAGTGTTTCTCGGCTTAAGCATTTGTTGGTGAAAAGCTTTTTTACGGAAAAGTAATTGTTAGCGTCTAAGTGGTTTCTAGTTTGTACCTATTAATCGATCGTGTTATTTTGTTTCCTAATTTACGTTATACGTATTTTGTACCGACCTTTTTTTTGTTGTCTTTTTTGTTTCAAGTGTTTATTAGTGGAAACTTATAAATGGACTTCAGATGCATATTGTTTAAGAGCACTGTTTAAATTAGCTGTAAGTTTCCCAAACAAAATAAAATAAAATAAACCGTACCTATCTTTAATTCTAAAATTATATAGGTCATTGCTTACCTCAGTTCTGAGTGAGATTCCTCTTTGCGTTGTTTCTGCTTCCTTCTGGGTCGCTCTTCCTCCTCATCTTCAATCTCTTCGGGTTCTCGTTCCTTTTCGGCTGTAAAGATATTATGTGTTATAACTAACGTAAAAACAAAAGTTGGGAAATAAAAGAGTTCTCCATTATAAGGCCTTTATTGGTACCTACTCATCCAGATTATTTTTAAAGTTATAGGCAGGGTTCATTGTGGATTATATTAAATTCGGAAGGGTATGATAATTCAATGTTTGTACGGTGTCTAAGTTGACTTTTATCAAGCTCGAATTAAAACAGCCATTTGAAAATCCTTCTCAAAATCTTCCGAGGTCTAAATAAGCTTTTCAGATTCACCTAGTTTTTCATAATTGTTGCTGTAGGCTCCGTCCTGGCCCTTCTCTTCTTGTCCGTAGGAGTCTTGCTTTTCAAACTCGTAATTGTCTCCAGCCTTCTTGTGAAAGGAGTCAAAGTGCTGGTAGCCTTTCTTACCACCGCCGGTCTTCTTACGAGAGTATCCGATCTCGCCGTCACCTTCGTTTTCCACTGATTTGTGCCAGTCATCCGGCTGTGAATGGTAAGAAAATCAAATTGATGAATAATTAATCGAAAAAACTACAGCGCGTTAAGTAATGGGAAATTCAAATTGCTCTAGTTCTACAGGGTGTGTCTTCTCCGGATTTTGATTACCTCCTAACTACTCATGAGAAAATGATCGTGTCTCAACTTACCGCAGCAGCCCTAGTTTCTCTGACGTATGATCCAACCGATACGGTATCATCGACCATCAGGAGGTCTTCAAGAATATTGGCAGGGTTGGTCGGCAGAGCCGCGGCCAGCTGGAGCAGGCCCAACGCAATCGTCGCGAATTTTAATGCCATTTATAAATCTCTGAAAATGTTGCCGATATTGATTTGTTAAGTTGTTAGTCTCATTGTATCATTTACAAAATTAAATAGCTAGAATTATTTTTGGGATTTGGTTCTATATTTTACTTATGCAAAGTAGGTACACGGTTATTCAGTGGTTGTGTTTTGTTAGGTGAAATATTGGGCACATTTCGGT
Source organism: Mesoligia furuncula (assembly GCA_916614155.1). Classification (NCBI taxonomy): domain Eukaryota; kingdom Metazoa; phylum Arthropoda; class Insecta; order Lepidoptera; family Noctuidae; genus Mesoligia; species Mesoligia furuncula. The sequence goes on from OU744792.1 coordinate 1,516,044, forward strand.
ATAGATTAAAACTTTTAGGAGGACCAAGTCCATCCATAATCTTCAAACAATTAATTTAAACAAGATCACCATCTTTAATTACCACAAAAACCCAATCATGTGCAACAAATAGAACAGTGTGGTTACTTAATAATGTTTTTTTACCTTACGTTACACAAAAGTACAGTTGCTTTGACGCGTTCAGTTCAATAGCAACTCAACACAATAATTCAAATCTTGTCTATTTTATATAACACGATATTGCAGTCGCCTGGGTCTTTCACAACGGCTGGCTGACCTATGTTCAGTTCTTCTCGAGTACCTTCGAGCAGGTTAGCAGTTTTTGTGGCCTTTTATTTCATCAAAGGTTTCTTTAAATTCTCTTTTGTGGTTGACGGCGGTGTGTGTGGCGACCCGTGACTACAAACATTCCTTTGAAGAGTTGTCGACTAGCGAATCATAACTGTCTTTAATAAAAGCCCGCAGCGTCTCATTCATCGTTGAAGAATTTCTATAAATGTCCAAATTCAAGTACTTAATCCTCATATTTATCACCGTTTAGTGTACCAATGTAATTACTAGCATCTTAATTAATTTATTTTACAGTTTCTTTAACCTTCAAAGATTTAGTAACGTTGGTAACTTGGCAGAAAATTAAATGTTTCATTACCTACCTTAAGTGCTACGAGTACCTATTTCAATAGTTCATGATAACTAAGTCAACACAGCATGAAATTGAGCAAATACCGCAGGCTTGAAATGAACTTGAGAAACTATTCCGATATGTCGTACCAAGATTGAAGTTGATTCGATTATGAAACGAATGATTGTATGAATTGAGAGTAAGAGCCATTGGTATAAGCACATAGCCTTTGTGATTGGTAATCACTTTTGTGGCCGAAATTATATTGATAGATAGCAAGCATTTCGTTAAACATATAAACGAATTTTTACTCGTCAGCTAAGTCAACAGTGAAAATCAAATAGTTGACACTTTTCGACCCTCTGCTTGCCAATTCGCGTTTTCTGGGATCTACGATTGCCTACCTATTTATGCTTGTAGGTATTCTCTTCTTGTTAGCTGGCTAGTGGTGCTGCTCAATGTTCTCATCCTTCTGTCTGAGTTTAATTCGTTTTTAGCCTCAGATATCACAAAAATATATTATCAGACAAGAATTTTACGCAAGCGACAAGAAGTTCCTAGGTAAATAAAATCAGAGTAGGATTTAGGGGAAGGTTGCGATCATTGGACTAGCTCTCTCATTGGACCACCAAGGTATTTCCAAAACCATGCAAGCTAGCAATACCCAAACTAGTCGAAACGATTCCGTGACGACTCAGTTGCACCCGCCACTTACCTCAGTGACGCTGGGGAACGTGGCGAGGAGAGACGTATGACGTTGTCTTTGCGGCGGTCAAAATCTAATTATTACATTCAGGACAATTTGACGTAAGTATCATTTCATTCATGTTTGTCTGTGTGCACTGTTATGAACTATTAGACAATTTAATTGTGATTCCATGAGCGTTATTCAATTTTGTCTAATCATGACCATGTATATTTTATTTTATTTTTTTCTTAACGAGTACCTTGTTGCCATCAATGGACCCCAAGAGAGTTCCACCGTTGGACCGGTCCAATCATAGCAACTTTTTAGTTACTGTATTTTTCTGGTTATAATTATGGGAATAGGTCCCGAGTATTTCACTAATTATGGAAAACCATTGAAAATTCATTACAAATTTAAAATTCCAGAATGTCGCCGAAAAAAGGAAGTACTTTACATGGAATGAAACAAGTATGAACCTTGCTTTAGAATCAGTAAGGAAACAAAGAGTTGGTTTAAATGAAGCAAGCAGAATATATGGAATCCCGAAAGCAACACTGAAACGAAGGTCAGATGGATTAAACCAAAAGTCCAAAGAACATAGTAAAATTGCCAAATGTAAAATGTTGTATTAATAATTATGTAGCCTATAACTATAGTTTGCTTGTCGTATGTGTATGAGTAATGTTTGTCTCTCCTCGTATGTCACAATTTTGTAATATTGATAATTATAATTAGTTGCCTCGATTGGACCTGTAGAACAAATTTCTCGAAGTCCATTGATGGCAACCTGGTGGTTCATTGAAACTGCCCATGGTCCAAAGAAGGCAACAGCCCTAGATTTTGTTTTCTTCGTTTATATCAAAAAATGTAAGCCCGAATTGTTTGGGCGTTTGATTATTATAAATAAAGATCCTACGAAATAAAAATAATAAACTGCTATCATTCTAACACTTACACTTTTTGAGGTATGAGGTCGTAAAGTTATGTGGTCCATTCATAGCAACCTTCCCCTACTCTTGACTTCCCTTTTCCTTTGTTGTTTTTCAATATGTTTGTACTTAATTATTTAATTAAAATATTTCGACCGGGCAACAAACGGGCTTGACCACGATTTCATTTCGATACTAAGCCGGCGGCTCAAAAATCACCACCTTCACCAATCACCAATTACTTACGTCTTGTTTATGGCACCATCATCATCATCATCATTATCATATTCATAAGGAATATTAATAATAGGTACTTGAAAATGTGTGAAGGGCTCATGGTAAAAGATACGAGTGCTAAGGTAACGTAAGGACATTTTGTCAGGTTGTTTTCTTATTTCCGCCTAGCGTCCGCAATTTATCGGTGCGGTGAATGACTTAACTGAAACGTTTGTTTGTTTTCCAAGAGAGCTTTTTTGATACCGTAGAGTACCTACCTAAAACTCTGCTGCCCAAAGATTTAAATCGCTAAGTTCGCCCTCACCGAGTCTCGCGAAAAAAGATAGTAAGCTCAATCAGAGGTGTCAAAACAAAAGAATCCTTTACACAGGACGTATCGCGATTTAAATCTTCACCGCTGTCATAACTTACATGACAGTCGTCATTGCGGCCGTTATGTGCGACTACCGCTTTTCTAAAGAACCGTAACTTAACCGGCTGAATGCCGTTTATTAGAGAAACAATTATAAAGTCACTGTCTGGTGTGGATCCACGTTCCGGCCGAATTTTCGAGTAGTTCGGCTATCATACCTACATAACATACTAAACCGCCGAGTTCCGCTGTGGTCGTGACGGATGAATGATTGCAGATGGTCCCAAATGGAGATGGTTGACGTCCCAGTGATGGCTGCGGTGGACAAACGCCGTAACAGTTAGGTTGGTTATCTACAACTTAGTAAGTAATGAAACTAAAACACAATCTTCATAAACCTGTTTACTTTACAACTGTCAACAACCAGCCACTATGTATCTTATTCGTCGTTTCGTTGGCAATTTTTATTATCAGGGTCTTTTTGTGCAACGGACGTGTACACGGCTATGAAGCTGGGACCCGCCATCTCAGGATTTGCATTCGGTTCGGCTGTGCTTGTTGAAGTCTCTTTTAAGCGTTTCTCTTTCAGCGACTCAGGAAGAACATCGTACATGAGTTGCCATTCTTTTTTCAATTTCAGTTGCTCCAAAGCATTTCCACTGGAAAGTAATAAAAAATATTTAATACGAAAAATATTTATTTATCTAACAATCTTGTTGACGACTAGACGCCTAAAGGTCACAGCACACATATCAACTCGGAAAGGGATCGTAACCGTATCGCCGCGGTTCGTGAACTTGTCCCGAGGCGAGGCGATTACGTTACGATTCCGACTAGTGTGCGTTGCAGTAGGGAGTTTCATACAAAAAATACTGAATGGCTCGAGTCGATACGGTCACGATGCCATTCCGAGTTGATATGTGTGCTAGACCTTTATGGTACTGACAACAGTTTTTTTCATGTTATGTTAAGTACTAGGGTCTTATTAAAGTCCACAAATTTTAGCGGTCACCGGGACTGCTCTGTGTGGCGTCTTTCGTAATATCTAGTAGGTACATTACAACTGCTCAGCGTCGCGTCGCGTCGCCGTCCCGTCCCGCCGCCGCGCCGCGCCCGCTGTGTACAGAGACCTTTATTTTTGTCTCAGCGATGCGGCTCTTTCCGTCAATTCTTTTCTTACATTTCCTTTCTTCTATATCATTAACATTCTAAAGTTTACTAGGAAAATGAACTTACACAGCATCATCAGTGACATCGAACCGAAGAACTGGGAAGCCGATGTCGCGACCTCTTTGTATCGCATTTTTAACAAGCACTTGAACTATCTCAGAGCTTTTGGGACAGTTTTGAGGTACAATCAGGATTATCTGGGGGAAAAGTACTTTCGTTAAAGTTACGACTGTTATTGGGCTTTCCCTTCTGGAATTTTCCAGTACCTACCTACCTGCCCAGAGTGTTTATTTGTCTGCCTCTTGTAATTGTAACTACTATACTTATGTACCTACATCTCTGACCAACGCTTTGGGAATACAGGTGTGATGTTAAGGCGGAGGCATTTTTGTCTTATCTGCATTCGCGATTTATTTGCCAAAGATGTACTTAAACAAATATGAGTTTATGGAAAAATAACTTTAAATCCTACACAATAAAGTTCAGTTTACGCTACAACTTCAAACGTTTTTATAACTTTTTCAATAGTACTAATCACTCTGAAATCAACTTAAATCCCATTAAAATATAAGTAATTGATATTTGTTTAACTTGAAATAATATTAATTTGAAACATAAGTTTGAATAGACATTAGCATTAACTTCGCTGATAGGAAATCTGAATTCCACGTCCAAATGTAGGCAAACAGGCTAACATTAGAACTTTCTGAACATTGAACAGCAAAAGATAGTGAGTGGTCCTGGTCGTCACTTAGTGGTCACCAATGTATTTATTTCCTTTCCACGCAAGAAATTACAAAGGAATCGGTTGTGAAGAATAAAATTAGTGCTTTATATGTGCCATTGTCTATACCCCGCATTTATAATATTAGTTAGGATGCGAAAGTAAGTTTTTTGACTTAAACCGATCATCATGAAATTTTGCATACTTATACTTTGTCAGGGGTATAGAAAAGGTCGTAGGGAGCCTTTTATCCTGAAAACAATACTGTTCACAAGGAAAAGAACAACAACAACTTTCGACGATCCCATTGCTTTAGGACGCTAGGTGGCGCTACGTGTCATTCGAATCATGATTGAAATATGACCCGACTTTCTTAGCAGTATTCTAACAAAAAGTACTAGGCTTTGGATGAGATTTGGCACACAGATAGTTTATTAGAACCTGGATTAACACATAGGATAGGTACTTTTTATCCCGGTAATACGTTTCCGTGGGCAAAAGAAAAGCTAGCAGAAAATAAAGGTTTCACAACACCTGCAATATGTTGTGCACACGATATTTATCGTGGAGTGCTGGTGCGCGTAGGCAATGTGCGGTGAAATGCATCAGTCTCCGGGAGCGAGTGCAGCGCACGCAACGGGCCCACTTCTCCAGCATGGTCGCGTCCCACGGACATACTGACATGCCCAGAGCCAACCCTCGGATTTGTGGCCAGCCTCGTCGTGACTCTTGTTGTTCTGCTAGCATTGAGTGACCTGGACAAGGAGTTACGAATAGTGTTGCCAATCTTTTCAACCATGTTGCGTTACTTTAGGTATGTACCTACATAAGTAGATACTTTGTGTTTGGAGTTATGTTTTGCCAGATCAGAGCCTTCTACCGTAAGTAAACAAAACGTCTGATCAGTGTTCATTGTACGACCACCTCAATCTGTACTTAGAAAGAACCACATGTAGCTGTTAACGTTTTTTTCTGCTGTCGCATCACTCTTGCGACGCCGCTACTTTCGTATGTTCATGGTCATCATCTGCCTAGCCTTTTCCCAACTATGTTGGGGTCAGCTTCCAGTCTAACCGGATGCAGCTATTCGCATGGTATGACATCACAAATGGCAAAAAAATCTGATGAGCGGGATGCTACCCTGGCGCTTTCGCGAAGTTTCCATACCTTGTGCCAATGCCCTAGCGACATAATCGCACAGGACTAAATGCGTCGCAGACGGGGGCATGACGATGCCTGGCCAGGCGGACTTGGCGTGCTCGCGCACGAAACGCAACACGCGCGGCACGTCGGCTGGGCGCGCTCGTCGCACACGCACGCGCTCCTCATTTTCGGTCCCCTGTATCTACAAATAAAACCTACTATAAACATCTATTAAAACGGACAGTCACCATCACCATCACCATCATCATTCTGCTGCCTTTATCCTAGTTTATTATGTTTTCTTCTTCCATACTTCTCTTTTAGTCGTCATCTCGGTAGTCTCCCCCTTTACAGCCATATCATCTACCACACAGTCTATACCTCGTTTCTTTGTTCTTCCCCTACTCTAAGAGCCATCCACATTTTTAGGGTTCCGTAGTTCCTACAAGGAACCCTTATAATTTCGTCATGTCCGTCTGTCTGTCTATCTGTCTGTCCGAGGTTTTGCTAAGAGACCGTTAGTACTAGAAAGCTGTAATTTTGTAGGAGTGTGTATATCAATTACGCCGACAAAGTGGTAAAATAAAATTTTGGAAAATATATTTTTTTGGGGTATGGGTATGTTCCCCTACATTTGAAGTGGGGATGAAAATTTTTTTCGCCGTCTGCCCCTTCATCGTATGGGGTATCGTTGAAAAAGTCTTCTAAAATGACTTCGGGGTTGCTAAAATTATTTTTCGATTTAATGCTCCATTTACGAAATATTTAACTTTAAAGTGCAAATTTTTGTTCCAGTAGGGCGTCCCCCTAAAAGCTAAACTGCTAGCTTGAAAAATCTGGAAAAATTCACAATGATAGTGCGTTTCATGAAAGGAAAACTATCGCGGTTAAGATATTAACTTTATTAGTTTAGCAGTAATAGTCGTTGAACTTGGGTGTTGGATAATTTTGTACCAAATACCTACAAAATCCTTAGCATTAATCCTTTAAAGTGACTAAGATGAAGTAGTTGCTTGTTTATAACGGGTAAAGACATGCATTGAAAAACAAAATATAACATAACGGGCTACTACGGAACCCTACACTGTGCGTGGCCCGACACGCACTTGGCCGGTTTTTTTAAACAAAACTTTCCTCACGACATTTTCCTCACTCCTCCTATAATATGCCCATACCATGACAACCGATTTCTGATTGATTTACTGTCTTAATCTCCTGCAAAAATAGATGTAGACTACCAGCGGATAGTCTAAATGTATTTAATGAAAATATGAAATGAATATGAAAATATGATATTTAATGAATATTGAAAGGCCGCTGCCTTTCAATATTTTTCTTTCATTTCCATTTGGCGGAATCGTTCGGAGCAATGAAGCTGCCACTTGTAAGTAGGTACATAGATTGTGGTTCTCTGCGTATTTATTCCAAAACGGAAGCTTCCTAAACCCATCATTTCAGCCGATAGACGTCCACTGCTGGACATAGGCCTCCTCCAATTTTGGGAGGGTTTGCCATAATCGCCACGCTTGGCAGGCGGGTTGGCGATCGCAGTATGGTATGATGGTGGAATGCATAGAGAACGCTGCTGCCCATTCTCAGGTACGACCCTTAGTCGCCTTTTACGACACCCACGGGAAGTAAGGGGTGGTGCTATTCTTTAAGTCCGACACCACACAGACAAAACCCAATACTACAAAATGGAATTAGGAACAGTAGGTATTTCTATAATCTGAATTAGGCTTTTGGGTCACCAAGCTTTGTACCACACCCTTTACTGCTACAGGCCAACCTCATTGTTTGTGACATTCACTTAAAAATTCTCCTTTATTAGATTTACAAGCAAAGTATGTTTATGTACTGTAGGTACTTTACCACTCGAAGGAACGGCATAGTTACCTACGCCATTTACACCAACCGAGTGTACAATTTCACAATTTTTAACCACATAAGTATCTATACCTACTAAGTGTAATAGTAATTAAGAGTCGCTAGAACCTGTGATTTAACCACGACGCGCTTCGTTATATCTGGTTTGTCGGAGTAACTCCTTGGATGCCCACTGAGGCAGCTAAGCCCAACTTGAGGCTTCCTTACGGTCTGTATCGCCGTAAATAGCTTGAGAAAACTTGACAACGCGGACATAGTGGGGCATCCGAGAATGATCACTTTAGTTTTATGTAATTTCTGAAATCTATTTACGTCTGTTTAGCATGCTTATGTTTTTTTATTTTACTTTTATAATTTAAAAATAACCAATAATATAATATGGTGGCATAGTGACGGCTGCTGTGACAGGTGACGGCTTGTTGGTTCGCGTCACGGTTTCTGAATTTGAATTTTTTTTCCAGTGGCCTGGTTAGGGCGAAGAAGTTTTTAATAACAAAGAGATATACAGAAAACCGCATGGCAGCATGTGGCGAGCTGTTGGGCAGTAGCGACCCCACAAACCCTATCTCCCGGGAGTAGTCTTGTTCCTCACCTCTGGCTTACCTTAGTTGGCCGGCTGGAATGAAACACTGACGAGGAACAGAACTCTCACCTCTTTCTTGCCTTTATTGGCCGGCTTGAGTGGAGATTCGCAAGAACAAAAGAAGGAAGTATTCCAGTAAGTGCTGGTAGGGATCTTGACCATCTACCGGGCTCTTGGATTGTATTGAAAGCTGTGGAATACCTCTCCACTCCTCAAGCACCTCAGGATATTTTGCCCCCTTGTCGCTACGTCACTATGTGCTAGCGACAGTTTCCGGAGGCCCATTATTGAGTGTGCAAGTCAGCCCCAGCTATTTTATCCGAGTAATATAAAACATTGATCAGGCAGGGGTCATAGTCCTTCCATAGTTCTTGGTAACCAATCCACTTTAACCACCCAAACCCTTAGTACAACTTTTTCTAGTCGCCCCTTCCGAAAGGTAGCTTTCGTATGGAGATGAATGGGCAAGAAACTCCACCGTTACTCTTTTAAAATGTTTTACAATATTTTGAATACATTAACTACCTATATAATAATATGTGAAGACGTTGCACCTAAAATAAAATTAGTATTCACCACAATGTGTAACAGAATTTAAAAAACCGGGCATGAGCGAGTCGGCGCACCGAGGGTTCCGTACCATCATATCTTTTTAAATTTTCATCTGCGAGGCCTATATTCGTTAGAGAATTTTAACACTGCGCACTGCGGTGTAGAATATTGCAGTTTTATGTCAGCGCCGTCTTTTGACCGACAGTGGAACTAGTGTAACTTTTGTTGATGATTTCTGAAATAGTGAGCTATTTAGAGACATCGTTTTATTTTCTCTGTAATCTTTACATAAACTTCTATTACATAGAATTATTTCAGATTTTATCTTTGCAAACTTCGAAGATAAGGGGGGATTATATAATAAACCCGATATTTTTTTTCTCATTTTTCAACAAAGGTAGAAAACTATGCGGCCTAAAAAAAATTTTTTTTGAGAATGTGCAAACTGCGCTCTTTCACATGATACCCACGCATTATATTGTAGTCTTTGATACCCACCATGCCCTAGTAGCTTCCCTTCGAATTTTTCAGACCCCCTTTCAGACCTTGTTGCAAAATATATATATATATATTTTTTATTTCTTTCTTATTTGCAAAATAGTCCTAGCGTGATGGTGATGGCCTTTCTCAAGAATGGATTCCCTATACGAGTTCGAAATAATATGGTCTATCAATTAATGCAAAAAGAATTTCATTTCAAACAGCGCGCTCAAACAAATTCTTCATTAAAGATATAAATATTAAATTAGGTATGTAGCATGCTCAGACCAACAAAAAAAGAAAGACGGCGCGCCGCGAACATCAAAAGTGAAGCCATAAAACCATGCTCCTGCAAGTAAACATACACGCTCACGCACACACCTACACTAAAACCATGCTCATCGCTCTTAGTACGTCACGAGTCGTCGTCAAGTTAACATAGATAAAAAAAATATAATTATGCCTTCCTGTGCAGTGAAAAGTTGCAATAACAACAGCAAATCACATAAAAAGTCTCAGGGAATCACTTTTCACTTGTAAGTACTTGAAATAGGTAATATCGTTTCTATAATATCAAATTTTAGATTACTTGGAACAAAAAACCTCAACGAACGAAAGTAGTGACATAAGATGCGGGGATTGCCATAATACGATTTAAATTTTCCCCATTCGATTAATACATACATATAAATATGATTTGTTACTTCGAATTATATTCCTATTTTCTTTTTTATGTATTGAATATTTTGGGTTTCCAATTAATACCAATACCATACTCAACAATATCTTACTCGTACAATATTATACTAGTTCCTACTCGCACAAATATCCCCAAATTATAGGGAAAACATTTAACAAATGGTAAGCCTTCGATACACACATAGATAAAAAGGTGGCTTCAGTTTTAATGTTCGTGGCGCGCTGTCTATCTTTTTTTGTTGGTCTGAGGTAGCATGGTATATGTTTTTTTAGACTATGATAAAATATGTAGGATCTTGGAAGATTGTAAACTAAAAACAATTTATGAAACAGTTGTGAAATATGTCATCTGTCATAATCTGGAATTCAGTAATTTCATTTATCATCTCCCAAAACCATGTAGTAAAATAATGCTCCAAAATCAAAATATACAATACAAAAGCAAAATTTTTCGGTAATCATGAAATAGGTACAGAGAAAGGGTCAAAATGCAGTGTTTGAACACATTTAGGGTCAGTGCACTGAAGTTGTCTGGTACGGGTCCCGTCCAGCCTCACATCAACGTTTTCGCTAACTTTTTCAATAGAAAGTCTACATACCGTTATATAACAAAGGACAAGAAACCGGTAAGTATCACTAGCCCATCACAACTCCGCTGGTGCTATCACTAGATGTTCACAGTTACCTGCATTTGATGTTCTGTCCTAGAACGTGATAATTTGGCATATTGCGGTGATCTTTCCACAAAAGCAAAAAATCCCGAGTTGAAATTAAACTTACCTTGAATTTTAAATTGTTGTATCAAACTCAAACTCAAAGCATTTATTTCAATTAAACCAATTACAGGCACTTTTGAATTGTCAAGGGGTCGGTCAGTCAGAAAGATGAAGCTAGTTGCCCATTCCAAAGCGTAGGTACCTACATGGAGAAGAACAGGCAAAAAACTCCATGGACACTCTTTTAAATCAAAATAATATGGTTGCAAAGCCTTGTTTACATCATTCATGTTAAAAATTATGGCTGTGAGAACGATGAAGAACGTTAAAAGCTTCCTTAACGAAAAGACGAAAAAAAAAGCAATTCAAATATTAAATTAAATTAAAATAAGCCATGGTAGCAAAGAGATGTCCAGTCCCTACTGACGGAGCCCGTTCACGAACATGATGCATGTATTAGCACCATTCAACTCAACCATTTTGAAGGGAACTAAATGATCTAACACACGCGCCACCATCAGCGAGACATTTGAGTGAGCATGACATGCTCTCTGCCGCCAGGGCACATTCAAGTCAATAAAAGGCGTACCCAGTACATTTAAGCTTTATAGTATGTACATAGTACGCACACATGTGCTATGCAATTATACAATACTAGGAGATTGAATTTATATAATGCAAAAATAGTATTTTAAAATCTACAGCAGCTCCAACAGTATTTTCCAATGCTAATCAATATATTTATGCGACCTTATGGAGCAGGACCAGCGTTTAGCCAAGCATTTTTATCAGCAATGTAATCCCCCAATTTATAATATGCCTGGCTACATAGTGTGCGTTTTATACAAGATTTAAATTTCGTTTCTTCAGTTGAAGTATGTGTGTAGGTATTTTATTGTAACATTTTAAACAGTAGCCCATCAAAGACGAGTCTACATTATCCAGCCTGAAACCTGATTGAACAAATTGGTCCCTATTTCTAGTGATATGATTGTGTCTTTCACCTCTTTTACTAAAAAGATGTATATTCTAATATCCTCTTCAGATTTTGTATGTACCCTTTTACTTTAAACCTACGTTTCTAGTGTTTCGACATTCGCAACGTGTCCATCGTGCGAGGGAATAATAGCCATGCACAATTGATTACTTCGTTCATGAACATCCACTACTGGCCACGCGAACCCAGTGTCATAGCGTTATGGATGCCCCTCGATAGCCCATATCTGGAATTTCTTACCGACAAATTTTCTCATATTGGTTAGTATACATAAACATTTATAATTCCTACTGTAGACCGGCCAACATCAGTCTTAATTCAATTTATTATTGTTGGACATTATACACTGGGCCGCAAAGAAAGCGGGTCGATAACATAAACCTCAATAACTACCAAAATATTAGAGCTAGCTTTGAAATGAGGACTCTATTATAGACAAATTTATGGTGCCTAAATCAATGTCTTATAAGTTCAAGATTAGGAAGTTTATTTTAAATAAAAGTAAGTTGAAGTAAAAATTACCATTTTCAACAGATTTCGAAAAATGTGCTAAGGTTTTAATTATGCAATTTTTACACATTTTTAGGGTTCCGTAGTCAACTAGGAACCCTTATAGTTTCGCCATGTCTGTCTGTCCGTCCGTCTGTCTGTCTGTCCGTCCTCGCTTAATCTCTGTGACCGTTAGCACTAGAAAGCTGAAATTTTATAGGAGTACGTATATCAGTTACGCCAACAGAGTGGTAAAATAAAATTTTGGAAAATATTTTTTTTTAGGGTAGCTCCCCTACATGAGAAGTGGGGATGAATATTTTTTTCATCATCTACCACATCGTGTGGGGTATCGTTAAATAGGTCTTCTAAAATGGCTTAGGAGTTGCTGAAATTATTTTTCGATTTAATGCTCCATTTACGAAATATTAAAGTTTAAAGTGCAAATTTTTGTTCCAGTAGGGCGTACCCCCCCTCTAAAAGCTAAACTCCTAGCTTGAAAAATCTGTAAAAATTCTCGATGAAAGTGCATTTCATGAACTTTAAAGGAAAAGTATAGGGTTAAGATAACTTTATTCGTTTAGCAGTAATAGTCGTTGAACTTGGGTGTTGGATAATTTTGTACCAAATACAAAATCCTTAGCATTAATCCTTTAAAGTGATTAAGATGAAGTAGTTGCTTGTTTATAATGGGTAAAGACTTGCATTGAAAACCAAAATATGTTTATTTTTACCTATTCAGAATAAAGAACAACAGAATCGTACTACATTGTGATAACGGGCTACTACGGAACCCTACACTCTGCGTGGCCCGACACGCACTTGGCCGGTTTTAGTATTTTGTATTGCCACCACGAACTTTTGATACAGCTGTTAGGCGGTTTGGCATGCTTTTTACCAGATTTGTGACTCGATGCTGAGGAAAATTCTCCCATTATTCCTCTAACAGTGCTTCTTACAGTTCACGAAGCGTAATTGTAGAGAAATTACGCTGACGTACACGTCGTTCCAGTTCGTCCTAGGCATGCTCGATGGGGTTCAAGTCTAGGCTGCGTGCTGGCCACTCCATACGCGTGATAGCGACATCTTCAAGATAGTCAAACACTATCCGAGCTGTATGGGGACAAGCGTTATCTTGCATAAAAATGGCGTTCTCGCCCATGTTTACTTTAAATGGGCCAACATACTCATTTAGGATTTCATTTACGTATCTTTCTGCAGTTAAAGTGCCATTTCCTATTACCACTAGCTCGGTACGGTTTTCAGAAGAAATTCTAACCCACCCGTGTATGGAACCTCCGCCGTATGGCAGTTTCTCTTCAATGCAACACACAGCACTCTCCTGGTCTTGACTCTTTGCCGCCTGACGTGCGTGTGTAGCCTTTACCTCGACTCGTCCGAAAACATTACTCTTGACCAGTCATGAAGAGTCCAGTTCATGTATTCTCCAGCGTAACTCTGCCTTGAATTTCGATGCTGATTTCGAGTTTTGACCATTTCTAAGTCTGAATGTCTTCTAGTTTGCTTCAGCAACACGCCGCTTCTCTGTACACGTGCTCAGATTGCTCCTTTCAGCACGCAGGTGATTTTAGACTTCAACAGTCGTTTGAAATCGATTTCTCAACTTTGTGGACCCAGTATTTTCAAATCGCAGGAGCACTCTTTGAACGGTTGATAACGACACACCAACAGTTCTCGCTGTATAATGCTGACAGCGCCCGTCTTCAAGCATTGTCAGAATTCGGGTACACTCTTCAGGGGTTAGTGGCATGTTTTTAATTGAATTTGATCAGAATAATGAATTTCTGCACAAGAAATGCCATATTTACCTACATACCTACAGCAACAAAAGTAAAACAAATGGATTCAAAGTTGTTCAAGTTTTAAAAATTGTCTTTATTTTTATTTACGGTTTTACATAGGTACAACCGCCAGAAATAAATAAAAATGTTTTACTTTTTCCTATAGGTATTCTTTATAACCGACCCGCTTTTTTTGCGGCCCAGTTCAGTATAGCCATAACATTCACTAGGCAACAAATGTCCTGCGAAACGTGTCTATAGCACCACATTGTGCTGAGACACAACATCGGCGTCGTCTGTCATCAGCCATCTTGTCTCACGACTTTTTGATAGTTTTTGATGTTGCCAGATATATTTTGCGATGTCTCGTGTCCCAGAACATTTGTCGCCTTCTGAATACATGGCGTAATCCTTTATCTTCATCCAGGGGAGCGTCTCCTAGCTATGGAGTACCAGCCCCGCACACGCGAGAACAGAATGATCGGCCTCACCGTAGCGAGCAGGGTGTATCCGTGGATGATCAGCGAGCTCGAACAATGGGGGCATGTCACGGAGACAGCGCCCGAACGCGACCGGATGTATTTCTGCGCCCATTGCCTCAAGAGTGCCAATTTATTTAAAAAGTACAATGTTGATTATATTCACGACGTGAGTATTTGCGCGTTCAATCTTTTTTTTTCTCCTCTCGTATTGGCACGAACTACCTATATGAGAATAGGTAGTGCCTAAATACGTAATTCAATGTCATACCATTGTCCAGGTAGCGGACGTGCATTTGAGTATAGCCAATCATGGAAGATAATTTTAGTAGGCACAACAATCGATAGAAAATTGTAAGCCAGTAGGTAATACTGTAGATAATGCCGGAAAATATAACACAGGGTTTTGAACCTAGGAGACATACCTACGCTAACTGAGAAAAAGGCACTGAAGCGGAACATAATGTTGGGACATTGAAGTTATCTAATTATCTTTTTTATATGTTATCATCACAGATTGAAGTACTGGGCACTGCTTCAGAAGTAACAGGGCAGGGTGTGGGCACACTTTTGCTAAAAAAGGCACTTGATAGCGCGTACGATCTGCGACATCCACTCGTCCAGGTTATCGCAGTCAGTAAATATGCGTAAGTTATTCCAGTCTAAACCAAATAATATATTTTTATAATTCATTTAATTACTTTTCTTACATGATAAACGAGGTAATTTTGACAAAGAATATATAAAATTAGGCCTGTGTCCTGTGTGAAATGATGATGATATATAAAATTATGTTCATTTTCAGTGCAAGAATTTGTGAAAAATGCGGAATGAAACGGGTTTGGACAATGCAATACAGCGACTTTGTTGATAAATGTGGTCAAAGCGTTTTCTTCCCACGAAGTCCTCATGACACAGTTGCCATTTACGTCAAATACTCTCCACCAACTAAAGGAGGAGAGTTTCCATGCAAGCCAAATTTCTAACACTGCAACCATAGTCAAAATTTTCCGGTCCATGTATCACAAACTTTGGCACATACGACATGAACCGTTCATTTCTTGTACAGTCACGAGCTTTAATATGTCAACACTTGGGAATTTTAAATTGCGATTCTTTCACGAAATAACGAATGCAACGTTGAAATACGACACTTTACATAAACCTATGGGTTCTAAAATATTATGTTCCTAATAATATAAAATTTCATTCAAAAGTAAAGGAGAAAATCGCCTTTGAATAAAGCCAAGGGTATACATACTTATGCTCGTGACTGTACAAACTCCGTTTCAGAATCAAACTAGTTGTAGGTATCGAAAGTGGTCATAAATAAAAACAAACTACAAAATATACGTTTCTTTTAATAAAAACATTACAAAATATAATATAAAAGTTACAAAAACACTAACAATAATAAATAATACGATAATTAAGTACTGCTCTTAACTAACAATAGTTGAACCTAGCAACTACAGTTGTGTTCAATTTTGGTATCGTTAAGTTCTACGTCTAATGCGGTAACATAATACCTACAAATAAACTTTAATCTTTACAAATACACAAAGGGTTACGGGATCAAGACAATCCAATCCCGAGCAAGCGGCACATAATAGGTACCTTATTTGGGGAGACGTCAACGTCGTGTGCGCAAATATATATCTATACACTCCAATATTAAATGTACCTATAACCGCTAACAGAAGACTAACTTCTATGGAATTAATCCAAATCTATATACACGACAAAGAAACCACTCTTGTAACCAATTGTCCATGTATAAGTCACAAGCGAAATATGATACAGTTTACCTGAATATGATAAAATCAACAAAAGCATGTATGTATGTTTACGATGATAATGTTGAAACATCACCTGACGATATATTCATAACATGACATAGTATTACAAACGCTTCTTATCTTGTAAAACAACAAGATTTTAATTAAAAAAGAAATTGATCAAAACCTCGTAACCTACTGAAACAGTTTACCAAATTAAAGAACTCACAAAAAATTTATGCAGACTAACAAAAAGTCTTGCACTATTCATGGGACAAGTTCGATTGGATACGCTAAGTTACGCAAATCAATGTTTGTGTTGCGGTCAATGTTTTGGTTCTAGTGAATATTAAAGTTATCTAACTTAGAAAGGAATTTTTAAGAGCATGATGAATTTTAATCAGCGTATAATGTTTCCACTGCTGAGACAGAGGCCTCCTCTCTGTGAGAGGGAATGGGCCGTAATTCACTACGCCGGCCCAGTGCGGGTTGGTAGATGTCACATGGCTTCGAATTTTTCATTATAGGACATGCCGGTTTCCTCAAGGTGGTACAACTCGTAAGTCGGTGCCATTACCACTGGGCCACCACTGCTCCCCGAATTATGAAAGTTTTATCAAATAGAGGAAATTGCATAATGATAATTATACTTATCATTATTTTCATTAATGAAAATAATTGTTAAAAAAAAATGTTATTAATGAAAATAATGATAAGTATATCATTATTTTCATTAATAACATTTTTTTTTTCATTATAAAAAATGTTACGAAGTAAAAGAATGAAGCTGAAGTGGAAATAAACAATAATTACACATAGAAGAAAATAATTATGATAGTAAACTTATTACAAGCTTAAATAACAAAAACAAAAAATGCAGAAAGCAAAAACTCACTTAAATTCATGTTAACGCAAGTTACGTCTTTAACATTTTATGGCAAAAATCTCTATAGAAATTAGGAAATAATCAATTTCATAGAGCGAATGCTTTGATAATGTAATAAAAGAAATTATACACAATTCATAAAAGCACTTTCTATTCACTGTTGTGTTAAGCCCTTGTTATATTAAAGAGTGGAATGCCATATTTAAGTTAGGTTTGGAATGCTCCAGAAGTTATTGCTATATCGTGAAAACGGGTATTGACTGCAACTTGTGACACCATTTTGTTTCGCGTCAATTCAAATTGCCGTTTAATTATGACTATTATGCGATCGATAAGAAGCCATGAAAATCATTAGCTGTAAGATTACACCATCAGGTCAAATACGCAATTGAATAATAATGATTACGATAGATTTGATTCTGATAGTGATATTTTACTTATTGGACTGAAAGATGGGTCGGAAAACATAACCATTAGATTGTAATATAGATAGTAAATAGTTACTAATGACCCATGAGTGTGGGATGAACTAACAAGACGAAGGACGGATAATTAATTCGGTCATATTCACATCCTGCACAAATCTAAACATGACTCCAGAAAAAAGATGAACCGAAACACACAAATTGCATTGACATCGAACTTTTAATCCTTACACCAAACTGTAAAACAACATCCCTAAATGGCATATAACGCAACAGAATCCCAGAGGAGACTGACTCTTAAAACCTAAGACATACGACCTAGTTTTTCTTGTAGCCCCACTGGGATGCACCTTCTTTGCCACCTTTCTTACCGTGGTCTGAGTGTTTCTCGTGGTGATGTTCGTGGCCATGCTTCCCATGGTAGCCTTTGTGGTCGGCGTCCACGTGGCCCTTGTTACTGGAAAATGAAACGATTTTGTTAATACAGAATAATAATTAAAAATCGATAAAAGTCATTAACTGATTTTACAACCGCATCTAACTATCGTTAGAAAACAATCTCCGTTGATTGAATGAGTAGGAAGCCACCTTTACGATGAGACGCAGCATCCTGTAGTATGTTCTAAAAATATCTTCCAGCTAAGCACTTCCTTCAATTTACATATCAACCTTGTTCGTCAGTAGGTATACCTTGAAAAGTGCCTTTAGATGGTATTTTTATAAATAAACGCTTTGGCATAGTAACTCTAAAGCGGAAAGTTATCCATTTGCATCTATACTTCGACACCCTATTGATTTTCGTATTCAATGGTTTTTATCTGGTTTCTTTGAATGACCTTATCAAAACCGTTGTGTACAATACATGCCATAATATGCCCTGTTCGCCACTCTGGCTCATTATAACTTTGAATCAGTAACAGAGGAGAATTTGGCTTGAGAACTTACGAGTATCCCTTCTTTCCTTTCTCAACGAAGTCGTGTCCTGCGTTGACGTGATGTGCCTTCTTCTTCCCGCTCTCGTTGCTGGAATGCTTGGCATTGAACTTGCCGTACCGGTGGTGTTCACCGCCCTTGTGGACGTCATCGTAGAACTTGTGTTCTTTGTGGAATTCGTCCTTGTGGTACTTGTTGTGATAACCTGGAGTATAAGAAATATTACATATAGATTTTTTTGGTATCAAGCCAAGTCCCTATCGTTATACACCGTGTTCTTCACGTTATGCATAAATTTTGGCAAACGATTCTATAGCTTTTACAAATCAAATCTAACAAAAGAAGTAGTACTTAAAAAGCCTTCGTTACAAAGATATTTGTAATTTCATTTAATGAAATTGAATTGAGCTAGGCAGTAAGACAGGGTCTTAACTTAGTTTTGACAAGTTTCAGCCCGCCAAATCTTATGAATGAAAATACGACATTGCCAATACGGATAAAGATGCATGCATATCGGGTGATTTACTTCAAGGTTTTTAGTTTGTATGAAAATTAACAAAAAATAAGAATTTGAAAAATGCTTATTTCCATGGTCTGAACATCTGTTCGAAGTTTATGTATATCGTCCGGAACACGGCGTATATAGGCTTTAGTGTTGAATATTGGGATGACTGCAGTTAAAAAGAAGGAAGCCAAACGGTGCTGTGAGGATACCAGCTGAATTTATTCGTAAGAGAGAGGAACTACAACCTTGCTAAATTTGTGGTTAATACTGATATTAATTAGGAAGGTTTGCTTGCGGCTAGTGCTTAGAAAACGCTAGTTACCTACAGTGATTGCCACTAAGATTAATTCGGATATTAGTGTAATACACGACAAACGACGTAATATTTACTTATTGAGGGCAACAGGTAAGGTTACAACAACCTGTAACAAGTAAGGTTACAACAATGGATAGCTTATATTGATATAAAAGGATTACATCCAAAGTCGTGACGCTCCACGTTTTGGACACATTTTTTGTCATACAATATTTCTGAAATGAGCTTGAAGACAAATTAAATAGAATTTTAGTCACGTATACTTGCAACGAATTTCATACTTTGTTCCCAATCTTTTTGATTATGACAGTGAAAAAGATCTTGAAGTGCAATCTCGCGAGTTGTTCTTTGTGAACGAATCAATGGAAAATTGTACTATTGCGGTTGAGGTCAATTCAAATTGAATTCGAATAACAAATAACTTTACGTAACTTGGCTTTCACTTGCCGCAAATTGTTACATTTTCTATTATAGCAGGTGTACTTAGTTGGGTCTTTGATTATGCTCAAATAACCGTTTCGTTCTAAATTAATTCGTGTAATCAATAATGTAACTTTACAAAATACATGTTTGATTGTGTCATTAAGCCGTTTCTTTTCATTGAAATGGTGTCTTTGTATTATTATTATTCTGTTTTTGCCCCAAGCTTATTGAGAAGTAACATAAGTTGCTCTTTTGTAGGAATATACTATTGTGACTGACAAGCATTTAGAATTCTTTCCTCAAAAGACCATTTCAGACATCAATCTACATGGTCTTCACACGATCTGACCAAGATTTTGTCTGGACTTCAAAAGAGACTGTGACCTCTGAGTTTGTTTCGGCCTTTCTTCTCAGAGTAGTCAGATAGGAAACGCCGACCACATCTAGTTTTTTTTTTTTAAATATGATGACGTGTAAAAGTGTTTGTAAAAACCTACTTACAGAAAATAAATCATTTATAATTTATAATTGATTATCGGAATGTAATAAAGCGTCGTAATATTTTATTGCGTTGGTATTAAATTGGTTTGATGGTTGTTGCGTCCCAAATCATCTTCAAATAAAATTGCTATAAAATCCATTCATCGACGAATCTTTTAGATTGAAGGTTGAAACCATGTAAAAGCAAATAAAAATGTAGGTATACACAATCACATGGTTTAGACTAGAAATTACTCAACTGAAGGACATGTGATGACACATGGGTGGGAAATCATCAAATGACCCCTCCCACTCTGGGCGGAGCGGAGGGTGTGTCAGACTCTTACTGACTAAAACCCAGCCGTGTTCCTTCCTTAGCCCTTTGTTTCGGGCCAGCGGTAACCCTTTCGGACAATCCCGCTGACCCCTGCCTTGCCCCTTGGGGCCCCTTCCTCGATGCTGACATCTCTTTGAGGCGCGCGTGGTACACGTACGCGCCGTCCGGCACGGCCCTGGTCCTGATCGGACGGTGAGCTACCCATTACTCTCCGTCCGCAGGCCCGCGCCTACGGTGGCCGGGAGTCGTCCCGTGGCTATGACACATGTCCTTTAATTGCGAAATTCAGCACATAGGCTCACTCCTCAGAGAAATAGGTCCCGAGTCCTAGCTTTACGAACATTACACATAGATTATTATGTGTGTAGGTATATTATTCTGTATAAGAAAGGTTTTCGAGTTAAACTTACCCTTAGTCTTATGTCCCTTTTTGTGCCCCTTCTTCTCATCGAACTTAGCTCCTCTGAGCCCAAAGGCCTCTTCTTCATGGCTGCCCTTATGTCCAGCATGGTCGTGGTGCTTCTTCTTCTTCCCTGCAGCTTCCTCATACTCTTTCCTGTGATGCTCATCAGTCTTGTAGCCTTTGCCTCCCTTGTCTAAGTGGTGGTCGTGGTGGTAACCTTTGGAAGTCTGTAATGCGTCAAATTGGCTTTTATTATATTAGTGGTGGCTTGACTTGGGAATCGAAATTATGATTAGGGATAGATCCCTATGGATTATTTACTTTAACTGCTACTTTCGTTTCTAGAAAATAAATTGGTCTAATATTGACAGAATATACTGAACGAGTACCTAAAACAGTGACATCACTAAATGATAAATGATTTATTTTCTGTAAGTAGGTTTGTACAAACACTTTTACACGTCGATCATATTTTTTAAACGAGACGAGGTCTGCGTTTCCTATTTGACTTTTCTGAGAAGAAAGGCCGAAACAAATTCAGAGGTCACAGTCTAAAAAAGTCCAGACAAAATCTTGGTCAGATCATGTGAAGACCATGTAGATTGGTGTCTAAAATGGTCTTTTGAGGAAAGAACCACACAGATTGAGCGGACCTGTCCAGTCAGTGCATGCATTTGTCAAAAGTCGTGGGTTTAGGTTACTAGGTTTCTAACAGCAAAATATAGACAATTTATATGTTTTCAAAATTCAAGGTTGAGTTGAATGGTTGAATTATTATTTCTTACTTATTATTTTTCCTAAAGTAATAAAAATGTTAATTATATTTTATTGGTAATTGTCTTCTAAGAAATTTAACAATCTTCCACCAGACTTATTAACCTTGGAATAATTATTTCTTAATTAAAGTTTAGAGCAATAACCAAATGCTAGAATAAAACACTCAATGTGTTTGTACACATTAAGTACACTCGAGAGCAATGAATCCGGGTCACTTAAAGAATGTTAAAAATCTCGGAAACTAAAAATGATAGGTTAATGCAATAAATTGTATTTAATAGACAATGTAATACTCCTTAAATGAAAGTAAAAAAAATATGAGTCACCATACATTTTATTAACACAAAATTACATAAAGAAAAAAACTGCTGATCTCTCCTTAAAACAAAAATAGGAAACATGAAATTTTTGAACTTTATTACGATTTTCTTGAATTTTAATACTTCGTATTGCCTCCTCGTGCTTCCATTACTGCGTTTACGCGGTTTGGCATGCTGTACACCAAGTTCCTTATACGATTTTGGGGAATATTCTCCCATTCCTCTGTGAGAGCAATTTTGAGCTCACGAAGCGTGATTGGGGGAGGGTTTCGTTGTTTTACGCATCTGCCTAGCTCGTCCCAAGCATGCTCGATCGGGTTGATATCCGGTCTGCGCGCTGGCCACTCCATACGAGTAATGTTCATCTCTTGAAGGTAGTCATTCACAATCCTACCTGTATGAGGTCGGGCATTGTCATGCATAAATATAGCATCCTCACCTAAATTGACCATAAATGGACCAACGTGATCATTGAGGATTTCTTCCACATATCTTACGCTAGTTAAAGAGCCGTTTTCTATGATCACCAGCTCTGTGCGACTTTCAGAAGAAATTCCGGCCCACACAAGTACAGACCCACCACCGTAGGCTACTTTTTCTTCGATGCATGCTTGCTTGAATCTTTCCCCTGGTCTTCGATACACTCTGTGTCTTCCATCGTGCTTGTAGAGCATAAATTTTGATTCGTCGGAGAACATAACTTTTGACCAATCTTCAATACTCCAATTTACGTGGCTCTGGGCATATCTTAGTCTTGAAATACGATGCCCACGCTCCAGTTTAGGGCCGTTTGCAGGTCTAAGGGGTTTTAAGTTAGATTCAGCAAGCCGACGTCTTACTGTCCATGCACTTGGGTTACTTCCTCCGAGGCGTCGAAACTGATTTGTGAGTTCAGTTCCTGTGAGAAAGCGATTTCGAAGCATGGTGTTCACCAAGTATCGGTCTTCTCGTGCTGTGGTACACCTGGTTCTGCCCGTTCCTGGTCTGCGTAGGTTAGAACCAGTTTCTTCGTAACGTCGGAGAACTCTTTGTACTGTTGACAGCGACACACCGACAGTCCTGGCTGTATCGCGCTGACTCCGGCCGGTTTCCAGCATTGTAAGTATTCTGGTGCATTCTTCAGGCGTAAGCGACATAATTTCAGCTTGAATAATGAACATAGAGCACTATCAACATGGTTTATGTACCCACATAAATGACAGATTACAAACAAAAGCAAAACCAAATGCTGTAATTTCGTAGTTCTATCTTCGAAAGTGGCCCTTTTTCAAATTTGATTTTTTTATGATATAACTTTACAATAACTAAGAAGTTTTAATACCTTCATTTAAGGAGTATTACATTGTCTATTAAATACAATTTATTGCATTAACCTAGCATTTTTAATTTCCGAGATTTTTAGGATTCTTTAAGTGACCCGGATTCATTGCTCTCGAGTGTATTTAAGTGAAATAATGCACTCAATTTAGAACATAATCTGAGATTGTTTATCGTAGTTTTTTGTCATAGATTTTGTTTTCAGAAAAGTCTATTACTTACATCCTACATTAGTAATGCTTAATTATTATATTATGCTTGTTATATGCTTAACTAGCTTCTGCACGCGACTTCGTCCGCGTGAAATTTCACTGTCGTAGGGGTGGAATTTTGAAAAACCCTTTCTTAGTGGACAAAGAACACACCTTCCAAATTTCATGTCTCTAGGACCAGCGGTTTAGGCTGTGCGTTGATATACGAGCGTCAGTCAGGACTTTGAATTATATTAATATATAGATTATATGGGAGGATCCTCCGACCAGATGGGCAGTTGCCCGCCAGAGATACGCCACCCGTCTGGTCGGAGGATCCTCCCTTTTCTATGGAGTATGGGTGAACTTTACACCCTGTTCGTCGTACTTCTATAGGTTTATTATATGTATTCTCCAGACATAATCTCATCGCTTGGTTTCTAAATGTAACGACATCTGACACACACACGTTTACGCCGTACGGCATTTCATACAAACTTTCAAGCCCTTATTTTCCGAAACGAATGAACCGATTTTTAACCCCCGACGCAAAAACGACGGGGTGTTATAAGTTTGACGTGTCTGTGTGTGTGTGTGTGTGTGTGTGTGTGTGTGTGTGTGTGTGTGTGTGTGTGTGTCTGTCTGTGGCATCGTAGCTCCCGAACGGATGAACCGATTTTAATTTTCTTTTTTTTGTTTGAAAGGTGAATTAGTCGGGAGTGTTCTTAGCTATGTTTGATGAAAATCGGTCCAAGATGGCCGCCGCCACAAAATGGCGGAATACATATTTTTTCACAAATCCCTTAATATGGGTGTCAAATGAAAGGGTTTGAATAGTAGAATACTATACACTATGATGAATTTCAAATCCAAGATGGCCGCCACCACAAAGTGGCGAATTACATATTTTTTTTCACAACTCCCTCAATATGGGTATCAAATGAAAGGGCTTGACTAGTACAATACTATACGCTATTACAAATTTCAAATCCAAGATGGCCGCCACCACAAAATGGCGAATTATATTCTTTTTTCACAACTCCTTCAATATAGGTATCAAATGCAAGGGCTTGACAAGTAGAATAATGTAAACTATATTGAAAGGGAATGAGGAATATTAACTAACGAAATGAAAACTAAAACCTTGAAAATATTTTTTTGTCTGATCAATGCTCTAGAATGATGAGGAAAGTGGAGTGATGATTGGTACCTACGACCACTGAGTTTGACTATTTTTATTACGAATGGAACAATCCCACTTAAAAAGCGTAGGTATTTCTACATCAGATAGTGTCGCAGTCCCATTTTATAAACTAGATCTGAAATACCTAAGATATCTAACGCTATGAAATACTTGTACGAAAGTTGAATAACTAAAGGAAGAACTAGGAAAAGGATATAATAAAACAAAAAAATCTGTTTAGTCTTAAAAATTATTCTTCAACTATAAATTAATAATTATTTTTAACGTATAAAAAACCTGATTAAACACCAAATTACCTGAATCTTAAAACGCAAGAAAATGAAAGAAATGAAATACAAATATTAAGGAGTCCCTACAAAAAGCATGAAATAAAAAATTAAATTAAAAATTTAAAAAACCCCCGACACAAAAAAATAATAAAATTAAATGTAAGTAATTGGAAAAGGATCAAATAATTTAAAAACCCCCAACTTAAAGAATCTAGGTAACGAGACTAAAACAGATAAATTCATATGGAAGTCGGGGGACCGTTCTGTGGAACACCTTCTATGCCAAGAGGTCCCCCGACTGCCATATGAATTTATCTGTTTTAGTCTCGTTACCTAGATTCTTTAAGTTGGGGGTTTTTAAATTATTTGATCCTTTTCCAATTACTTACATTTAATTTTATTATTTTTTTGTGTCGGGGGTTTTTTAATAATGAAACTTCGTACGCATAAGCAGGATACAAAGGTCTAAAAAGTTAGTAGAGAACATTTTCGAAAAATAGTGTTACAGCCAAATTAGACCGATTTTAAATTTTCCATAGAAACTGATATTTCCAGTTATCTTTTTTTTAAATAAGACATTTCGAAAATGTTCTCTACTAACTTTTTAGACCTCTGTATCCTGCTTATACGTATGAAGTTTCATTAATTTCGAAAAATAAGGGCTTGAAAGTTTGTATGAAATGCCGTACGGCGTAAACGCTCTTAAGCTAAGAGGACTATTTTAAAACAAACAGCACCTATCTACACATCTAAGTATCTATAGCATATTGCTTAGTTTTATAGTCATAACTAATGTTCTACGACTAGGTAAAGTTGCAATATCGGTTACACACAGTATCCAATATTCTGTTGTGGTTGAAATTCTCCAACTTAACATTTAAAGGTCGGCAACCTATTTACGATTTATTATTTTCTAAATTGCCATTTTCTCAACGAACAAAATATCCAATCTTTCCATATTAGTTACGGCTAATTTCTTCATGACAAGATCCCGTTGACGCGCAAACTGCAACTATGAGGCCTGCACATGATTCTAATTAGAACGTTTTCGTCGGTTATCACAAATAACCAGCCGTTTCATTAAAAAAATATAATGATCCGAATTGAGCATTAAAAAAACTGGCCAAGTGCGAGTCGGACTCGCACACGAAGGGTTCCGTACCACAAGGCAAAAACGCCGAAAAAAACATATTTGTTGTATGGGAGCCCCCCCTTAATATTTATTTTATTTTAATTTTATTATTTATTATTAAAGTTAAAATACAACTGAGTATTTTGTGAATATTTCAAGTGCCTACCTGTTGCCATTTTTGATATCGAGCAAAAAGGGCAAAAAAATCTCGTTTGTTGTATGGGAGCCCCCCTTAAATATTTATTTTATTTTGTTTTTAGTATTTTTTGTTATAGCGGCAACAGAAATACATAATCTGTGAAAATTTCAAATGTCTAGCTATCGCGGTTCTTGAGATACAGCCTGGTGACAGACAGACGGACAGACGGACAGACAGCGAAGTCTTAGTAATAGGGTTCCGTTTTGTACCCTTTGGGTACGGAACCCTAAAAAGTGCAAAATGTATGTAACCTATGCTTTCAAAATGTATGGAACAGCTATTTTTTTTTAAATATCTGACAAAATATTTCAACGAAAGGTGGTTACAATCATGTACCTATTGAATCCATGGTAACAGGTTGCGCATCAATCTGCCCCCTGTGAACAATAACGGTAAAAACCTGATCCTCCCTATCTTCTTGATTGCATCCTTTGTTACCCTTAATTGGATCTGTGATTGGTAGAACCCGATAACCACACAACACTATGTTTGTGTGAGCTATTTCGTATGTAAATATGCGAGTCATTCGTACCTCATCACAAATAAATCACAAATAAATAAAGTTGAAGTGTCATCACATCACAAATAAATAAAGTTGAAGTGGCTGTTTTTAGGGTTCCGTACCCAAAGGGTAAAAACGGAACCCTATTACTAAGACTTCGCTGTCTATCCGTCTGTCCGTCTGTCCGTCTGTCCGTCTGCCCGTCTGTCTGTCACCAGGCTGTATCTCAAGAACCGCGATAGCTAGACAGTTGAAATTTTCACAAATTATGTATTTCTGTTGCCGCTATAACAACAAATACTAAAAACAAATAAATTAAATATTTAAGGGGGGCCTCCCATACAACAAACGCGATTTTTTTGCCCTTTTTTGCTCGATATCAAAAATGGCAACAGGTAGGCACTTGAAATATTCACAAAATACTCAGTTGTATTTTAATTTTAATAATAAATAATAAAATAAATATTTAAGGGGGGCTCCCATACAACAAACATGTTTTTTTTTTGGAGTTTTTGCCTTGTGGTACGGAACCCTTCGTGTGCGAGTCCGACTCGCACTTGGCCATTTTTTTTTTTTAGCCTGCGCTGTCCCAATCTTGGGCAAAGGCCTCCCTCCACTCTTCCATCTTTCGCGAGCCCGCGCGTTCTCCTTCCATTCTTGGTGGAACCTATCCAGCTCGTCCCGCCGTCTCCTACATGGTCTGCCACGACCCCGCCTCACTGTCTTAGGGCACCAACTCTGCGCTATTTGGGCCCACAGTTTGTCCGGCCATGCGGCAGACATGTCCTGCCCAGTCCCATTTAAGTCTGTTTGTATTATCAAAATAACAGCTTTTTACTAAATAGGTACATATGAAAGTTTAAACGGTAGGACTTATAACAAAAAAAAAACATTTTTTTAAAGTTTTTTCTGTCTCTTTGTTCCGGCTAATCTCCGAATCGGCTGGACCGATATTGACGGGACTTTCACAGGCAGATGTTGTAATAAGTAACTTAGGTTACCTACTTTTCATTTAGGGTTTTGCACAGAGAAATCAAAACCCATGAATTCGAACGCGAACGAAGTCGTGGGCACAGCTAGTTATAAATACACAGTGATATGCGGTTGGCTACCACAAATTCAATTTCATCATGTTAGTTGTTATGAAGTGTTCTAACGTTAGGTATTCCTTCTAGAAAATCATCATAGCACAAGCAAGTTGATACTTAGGTATACATACATAGGTAACATGTGTGCAATTCACGAGGTTTAAGAATTTATAGAAATGGCCCTTAGGCACGGTTTTAAGAATTTATAGAAATGGCCCTTAGGCACGGTTTTAAGAATTTATAGAAATGGCCCTTAGGCAAGGTTTTAAGAATTTATAGAAATGGCCCTTAGGCACAGTTTCCTGTAAGCGGTCTTTATAACATTATCTTATTATTTACTAGCCTCGCCTCGCGGTTTCACCCGCGTAAGTGTCGATCCCGTGGGAATATCGGGATAAAAAGTATAGCCTATATGTTAATCCAGGGTGTCAGTTACCTCCGTACAAAATTTTATCAAAATTGGTCCAGCCGTTTGAGCGTGAAGAAGTAACAAACATATAAACACACACACTCACAAACTTTCGTCTTTATAATATTAGTGTGATTATCATGATAACCGATCTTGTAGTTGAAACTTCCATATTATTGCTCAATTGTCACGCGTCGTGATTTCCTTGGATTAACTTAGTTGATAAATGTAGACGGAGGATATCACTTACAACATCTTAACATCACACTAAAAGTGTAATACTTTCACCCCTTTATTCATAAACGTTGCTTAAGTTAAGTAGTAATTAGGGACTGTTTAACCGTATTTTTTTGTCGTTTGAACGTCACTTAACTTTAGGTAGGTAGTTACTAAGACGGAGAATTAATTTATTTTTATGTAATGTTTATGTAAAAATAAACTGATAGTCTGTTACTTGTTAACAAAATGTTTGCGACCTACAGAAAATAAAACAATTATACCATTAATTATATCCGTAAGTGCTGTTCAAGGCCATATGAAATGAGGATGAACAGCTAAATGTCTTCCTATCAGTCTGCTAACATTAAAACATTGCGAGCCTTAACGATTATAAGATTTTGTAGCGGTCATTCATACTCAGCCGTAGGACCGTTGCACAGAAATATTATAAATAGCTGTAAAGTCCCTTACCTTCCCACCATGCTCTGCACTATATCCTCCGTGTTTCGCATGCCCTCCACCTTGAGAATGTCCATGAGCATGCTTCGAATGATGTCCAGTCGAGGCGCCGTACAAGTCTCCTGAAGCAAACTGCTTAGGAGCCTGGATTAGCGGCTCTGCAGACACCGGCACTGGGAGAGGGTTCTCAACAGGAATAGGGTTCGGAGCCAAAGGAACGGCCACTGGCGGACTGGCTATGAACTGAACAGGTTGCACAACAGCATCCACTGGAGCAAACTTCGCCGCTTCAGCAATGTTAGCACTGTTCAAATCAGTTTTCAAGTACCGAGGGGCCGGGGCGTACACTCTGTGGTAGTGATTCGCGCTCGCTGCAAGCATCTCCTCGTAAGGCGGGGATTCCATCTCCCCATCATCAGTGAACTCGTGGACTTCGTACTGGTGTAGCTGACGAGGCACGCGCACGTATTCCGCAGCTCTCCGTGCCCTCGGCTCGCAACACCGCTTGACACGAATGTGCTCGTCAAAGGGTCCTGCATCGTGTACATCTCGCCTACTCCTGGACTGCTCGTAGTCATCATATGAGTCGTCTACATCTTCCTCCTCCACCCACGGCTCCTCCACCACTTCAGCTGCCGCGATGGCCAGCAACAGCAGGATGACCACTGGCCGCATTTCGTTCTTTAAGTGATCTGAAACTGTTCTATTTTTTTGTTTTATACTCTGAACCTTTCACCGTTGACTAAGAAAAGGATCTTGCTAAATGCAGTTGCGTTGATATCAGCGTTTTTATATGAGCGGGTGGGTAAATGTTTGTTGTGTGGCGGCCGGGCGGTCGCGCGCGCGGTACGGTCAGCACTGACGCTGATGGCAGACGTAGCTCACCACCTAGAAAGCGTATAACGACACGGAGCAAATTAGTTTTCCCGGTGCATTATTTTCGCGATTTTTCGACCGCAGTGAAAACAGCGGCCGTGAATTGAATTAAACTTTTTCCAATAGACTGGCCGTGAGATCCGGTTGCGTAAGCAATTACGAGGGGAACTAACTGAGTTTGTATGCGTGAACTTTGACGGAAGATGTAACAAATTTTACGCAGGTAGTAGTTGTTAAAAAGTTTTCGATCTACCGGATAATATTTGACAAATGTTGGGTATTCTGTTAAACTCGTACCTACCCATCAATTTTGATAAAACATACCTACTAAATTAAGATGTTTATTTAATTTTCTTCTAGGTATCTATGCGTTTTGTTTTATTTTAACTTCTACAAACTGGTAGGTGGTCGGTCGGTTGAATTCTATTCTAAATCAAACATGAGAAGCCTATTTTGCGTACCTACAAACAAATAAACAGCAGAGATGCGAAGGCGCGTGTTTGTATGACTTACGGTTGACGGAACAACAGTGAGCGTTATCTTATCAAAATATTGTCCACGTTAAGACGTCAATGGCGGTAAATACGGATTCACTTCGAGTTAAGAAACTTTATTTTAATTGTGTTGCAAGTTTAGTAAATACTTAACAATTAAGATGACTTTATTTAATCCTACATCTCCCTGCATTGTAACATTACAGCTGTAAAAAAAAGTTTACATTTCAAAAACCTCCTCCTTTTTTGAAGTCGGTTAAAAATATACTTTTTTATTTACAATTAACTTATCTCGGTAATCTGGGTAAAGGTAATGACTGTAATATTAGGGGTGGTCCGATTACGATACTGTATTCACAAAAAGTGGCAGTAGGTATTATAAACTATGACCTCAACATACTAAGCTGAGATTTGATTCAGCGAGGGGTTCCGTAACTCCGCCTCTCCTTGACCAAGATGCTGGCTGCTGCAACGAGTTTTTATCAACAACGATTATTATACCACTACTTCTGATTGGTACGTATTCCTTAGCAAAGGGACATGAACTGAATTGGTGAAAAATGGGGTCCTTCACCCTAATTTTGTAATACTCTTTCAATCTCAATCTGTTGGATTTTGAAGGATATTGCTAATTGATTGCTTCCTAAGTTCGAAAAATTCGTCAGCTCAACAAAGTAAATAGCGCAATGAATGTATAGCCATATATATATATAAGCCATTGCTACTACTTTTAGTATGTAACGCAAAAACCCCGCCGCTTTAAGAATTGTTGTTGTCTTTCTGTATCTTAGAATCTGTCGTTGATTGAGGCACCTAATTATAGTCATATTTACCATAATAATTTATTGCTGATGTTGAAATTGGACAATTTTTTTATTCAGTGGATTACTGCGTTATAGGTATTTGTTGAGCTTATAAAGGGATTCTGTCATTAGTTAGAGTCCGGCCGTCGAGAAAATGCGTTCCTGACTCTGTGAGTGTGACAATTCTAGTACTTAGCTAATAAAGATCAAATTCGCAAAACACGTGGGTACGTGTTTTGCGAATTTGATCTTTTGGTGTTTTCTTTTGGTGTTTGCTGGTGTCAAGAAGGCATTCTCTCGTCGGTCGCACTGTACCTTACAGAATAGGTCTGCGCAGCCGGCGCCGGCGGCGTCTCGCACGATCGCTCGAAACCACAGAGCATGTAACCTAATAAATAGAATGAATACCTACATCTTTAAGATGACAAATATTCAATATTCGTCGCGTCGGTGAATGTAAGTCGTGATCATTGATTGCAATGGTTATGAAAATGTCGGTAACGTTGGTCACGATGAAAATTACAATCAGTTTGCTGGCTGGTGCCGCAGTGTTGCCTACAGTTGGTGCTTTATAAAATGCTCTCGGTGTTTTCTGACTAATCTTTAGACGTTAGTGCGACCACTGCGACGGAAGAATCCGCAAGAAGGAAGCAAAGGATTCGTTGTTTCCTTTCATCTGGGTCATCTATAAGCCAATCTACTGCAATAACATTCACGTAGGTAAGTAGATTGTTACTACTATTTGTATCTATTTTACTTATAATTTCACTTTTTAGGTCTGCTGGCAGTATTAATAAATGTACTAATGGTCTGAACCAAAAGTATCTGTAGAAAAGGTAAACAATCGGATCAGAAAACATAACTGCGGGTGCCAAGTTGTGGTGCCAATTACAAGTTGATTGCTTTGCTTTGATTATTTGAATGCAAACCGAAATTCTAATTTTTATTGTCATCATCATTCTCCAGCCTTTATTGCAATTTATTAGTGGTCGGCGCAACATGTC
This sequence comes from Mesoligia furuncula, assembly GCA_916614155.1. Classification (NCBI taxonomy): domain Eukaryota; kingdom Metazoa; phylum Arthropoda; class Insecta; order Lepidoptera; family Noctuidae; genus Mesoligia; species Mesoligia furuncula. The sequence goes on from OU744792.1 coordinate 1,548,342, forward strand.
TTTATCTTTCATACTTCTCTATTACTCGTCATCTCGGTAGTCATCCCCTTTCTAACCATAATTTGTTTTTCATAATTATAATAAATTATTTTTTACCTAAGTAGATGTCTTTCGTTGGACATTTATGAGGTTTATTTTTTCATTACAATTTGTATTAGGTATTATGTTCTTCAATTATAAATTATAGGAGAAAATGGTAAAACCTACCTAATGAGGTAGGTGTATAAGGTTTGAAGCCTTCTAAATACTGATGAGTGTGTTGACTTGAGCGATTGCGTAGAATTCAACCTACACACACAGCACAGCATACGCACACACACAGCAGCGTAGCACGGCACAGTGATCACGAACGTGCTGCCGTGCATAGCGAGGCTCAGGTGAGGCTACTTTACAGTCTCCCCAGGGATGTGCCTTTCAGGCGTTGCACGGGGGGTTCCGGAATTGGTCTTTTAAGAGGAACCGGGACCACCCCTATGTGCTGATGGTGATCACCGGGGTGGTCTTAGTGAGGTAAAAAACCCACACTCCGGGAGGGATCACCGGAGGTCGGATGCCTTTTGAAGGTTTCCCTCCGACAACAAACAAAAAAGGTACTATTTTAGCTAGGTTTAGCTCAATCGTCTAAACTACGCACGAATAACGATGGCGTAACTTAATTACGACACTTTTTATTTTATATTTCGAAACTAATTACCTTTCTCAAGAAGCTAGATAATATATTTAATTGAAAGTGTATTTATTAAAGCAGCCAATTATTATGTCGGCAACATTTCGATTTTAATATTACAATGAGTCTACCACTTTATCTTTTTGTATAACATAAACCAATCAGTACTGTGGTGTTGATGTTGTAAAAGGCAACCAAAGGTTTTATGTTAAGAGGACTGACGGACCGCAGCAACATCAGCGTATGCGCTGACTGGTGCTGATTATAATGAAATATTATACGATTATTTTAAGGGGCTTACAGGACCTAAACACAAAAAACGCATGTTTTAGAAACAATAAAAATTCATCATCAACTACAGTAAACAAAATCAGAAAAATATATGATATTCTTCAGGATATATGCTAGTTAGATAGTGTGTTGAAAACATAATACAACTAATTTGATACGATAGAAAAAAATCATGAAGATATCTCAAGTTTCTTTTTACAATAAAAACCATACTAATCATACAATCATTCTGATTTTTTGACAGATTATTCTACTAGCAACATACTAAAATACTAGTGTTTTAATTTTTCCGTCCAAACACTAGATTTTTTGTAATTAAATAATTGCTACACATTTTGCAATAAATTACCAGCGTTGTGTCATCGAGCTTCTTTTTCTTTTCTATGTAGTCCGACAGTGACCGCGCTTTAGGTCATGTAAGCCCCTTAAGGTACCTAATCTTTATTTGACAGAATAACCATTCAGACGAAATGATTGCGAAAAATGATCTTGTCCGAAATCCAAATTGATTTTAAATTCAATTTCTATTATATTTCATTGTCAAGTTGCTCAATCAACATCTTGTTAGCAAACAATAGAAGTAGGTATAAGTACCGTTAGTAATTATACCTAAGTAGTAGATCTTGAGTTTCTCTGATCATGGTTTGTGTGGAAATCGGATCGGAAGTAACAATTATTTTGTCGATGGCGTCGGAACAAAATCATCAAGTTTAATGGATAAGTTTTTGCTGAGCGTTTTTTCCGTAAGTACCTACCGTGCTAAATTAGACATTGTTACGAAACTTGAGAATAGGTAGATACCTCAGCATTATGATCGCCGGATTTGAGGTAATATTGTTTTAACTCTATTCTGTAAATTACAATAGATATTGTAAATTCATTTCGAAGATGTGACTTCTTTTTGCAGCCGATGCCCTAAATTTTGGGGTCGCTTGTCTCGACTGATAGATTTGGTGTTCCTGGGATGTCACACATAATATATTGGTGCTGGCACTTGTATATGCCGTCTACAAATGATCACATAGGTAAGTACCTATATTTTCCGCCGTCTTGACGACAGATATTAATGGATGAATCAAGAAATTAGATATTAGTTTTTTTTTTATTATTAGAGATTCATGCTCATGACAGTTGACCAGGGGGCCTAAAAGGCCTAAAAGGATAACATTATGAATCATAATATTGTGAAGACAGTCCGTGTTTTTCTCTTTTTCGCTGCACTACGTAGGTATAGTCAAAGAGATTGGATTTGGATTGATTGGTATTATAGCACAGACAAAAAAAAATAACTGAAAAATCTTTCACCAATGGGATTTGATACGATTAACTTAACAGTTAACTGTCCATTATGATTCATAATGTTATCCTCTTATGATTCTGCCAAAGTAGCCTTTTGAGGCCCCCAGTAAAGAAGTGAAGAAAAATCCAAAACTATTTGTCAATTATTTTATTTCACCGTGTTAGTAAACAAATCGATACATCTAAAGCAACAGAGTGCGATATTTATGTTAATCGTAATACCGTCCAACTGACTATTTATTTTAATTATTATTTACAATAATATTACACTTATGCAAACTTACTTTTTACTTAAAAATTAGTAAAAAAAAATCAAACAATTCGCCTTTATTGAAGGAACTTACTAATCGTGATTGCAAAACAGTTAAAGATGTTTTCGCTTCCACATACCTACTTAAAAGAATTATAAAAACTAATTACAGTTTTTGCACGACTCATAAATTCATTTTTTTTTGCCTTTTTTCTGCAACTGTTTCTATTGTTATAGGTACTCCTGCTAGTACACAGAACTCATATACAACTAACTTATATAACAACTTATTTATATACAATTGTATAGATAATTTAATGGAGATTCATTCAGTACTTTCAAAAATTGATTTAATACAGTAGAAACGAAAAAACCATCAAAATATTTCTAAAACATTTCCCGTCAATCAAGTGTGAAACCTGAAAAGATTGTAAGTAGCTTGCGAAAAAATAAATTAAGTAATTGAGTCAATTATTTTTTAATAGATTGGTTTCACCCTTAAGAGTAACCCTATTCAAGATGGCTCTTTTATTCAAAGTAGTTTTTTTTTTATATGATCAAATGAGCATTATGAGTCGTCCACTTTTGGATTTTCCAAATTTTTTTATCATCCTTTGCAGCTATAATTCTGTAAGTAGTGTAAATGAAAATTTGATTGTAACTAAAACTTAGTTTTATATCTTACACTATTAAATATGGCACAAACATTATCGACTAATTATTAGATACTTAATAACTTTCAAAAGTCTTTTAATTTTCGTTTAAAAATAGTGTGTACGGTGATGTACATTTTTGTGTTACATAAATAATTATATTTAATAATCAGCACCATAATTGCGTAACACACTATTGATCACAATCTGAAATATTTTAAAGGAAAGAAGAGAGGGAGGGGAGGGGGGGAGGGGGGGTTTATTTTTAATCCATTGTTTCATTTATGATGCTCAACAACGTAAATAACTTTTGCTACCGTTAGTGTGCTACATAATTACCCCGCTGGATTGGTTGGTACAGACGCCAGCACATCAAGCTACCTGAAACTGTCAAATTTTCCCAGTCAACTTTGAACCTTATGCTGTAGCAATAAAGTTGAAAATCTATTAAAAAAATTTGACAGATTGTAGTAGCTTGATGTGCTGGCGTCTCTGTACCTATTAACAACCATAAAAACTAAAGTAGGTAATATCAGAAAAATAATCTTTATTTACAAACCAAAGTTAAATTACACATTTAAAGAAAGTACAAAAGAAAGTGGCACGGTAGATAACTATTTGTGTAACACAAAAACCTCGTTACCACCAATAAAAATCTAACTTACAAAACTAATTAATAAGTCTTTATCAAATGGTCTGACACAAAGGGCGTGAACTCTGGATCTTTAATTTTCTTCTTCTTGTGTAGAGGACAACTCTTCTGCCTTTGTCCTGTTTCTGATTTATTATGCGTCAATTTAAAATGCCCGGATAACGAAACGCTTTTTTTCCTATGTTCCATTTTTTGGCAATTATTTTTATCTACAATTTTGTCCGCGCCGTTCGCGGCTGAACCACTATGCAAAGTGTTTTGTCCTAATATTCTAGAGTCTACTTGGTTTTGTTTTAATTTATTCGTGTAGTCTGCTGACACTTCCAGCTGACTGTGATGCAAACACGTTGATGTGATCTGAAAATATATTGATGAAATTATATTCTATGCATTTTAAAAAGTGGCGAAGTTGTGGCAAAGACGTTGCTTGGTAGAATAAGTGTTAAGGTTGGTTCATAACTGACTGACAGGACGAGGATTGAAAAGGAGAATTTTGATATCATTTGAATTTGATACCGACACAAATAACACCACAAACGCTGCCTACCTAGGAAGGCTTCTACTTATTAATCATAAAATAAGATTAGGTAAGATTTTTGCAAGCTTAAACAAACATAATTAGCCTATAACATTCCCACAGCTGGGAAACAGGCCTCACCTCTGTGAGAGGGAGTGGACTATGATCTATCACACGGGCCCAGGCGGGTTGGTGGATATCACGTCTTTCAATTTTCGGTTCTAGGACATGCCGGTTTCCTCAAAATTATTTTTCAAGTGATCCCTTTTAAAACAGTGCCAGATTGTCATCCAGGGCAAGGACAAGAACAGGAAAAAACAAGGACAGGAAAGGCTAGGTACTCACAGGAGTGGGCTGGTGGCGCGGCCTCGCGTACAGTGCGGCGCGCTCCGCCAGCTCGCTGCGCAGGCGCCACGCGCGCGCCGCCAGCACGCGCCGGCTGGCCGGCTGCCCGTCGCCACGTACGCCGTGCCATCTGCAATGCACAAAATAATCTTAATTAGTGAGAACCATAATGTCATTATCGATCGGGATATCGGGATTCGGTCGTGGTTCACTTGTGTGTGGTGTTACGCGGATATACCTAGTAAAATAGAAAAGAGTACTACGGAGAAAAGAGAAACATGTGGTAAGGATTATTCTAAGTATGAACCTGGGTTGGCTGTAAGAGTAGGGGACGACAAAACAAAGATGGACGGTTATGCATACGGCAAAAGTATGGTGAAGTAGTTGTATTAATATTCATGGTGCAAACGAAACTAATTAGTCTCCTTTGCACCATTGATGGTGCAGGTCAATGGTGGATACGGTACAACGGGGAATAAAGATGACATGAATTAGAAAGGAGAGGCTACTGAGGTGACACTGTAGAAATATATGGAAGAAGACGTGCTGCGCCGGTTCCAATTTAATTGGGATGAGGGCAGGAGGATGAACGTGTTGATTGATCTTGTGTTACCTGACGAGCAGCTGCAGTAGGCGCGCGTGCTGGCCGGCGGAGCGCAGCGCCAGGCAGGCGGCGCGCAGCGGCACGCTGGCGGCGCGCAGCGACACGCCCGAGCCGCGCGCGCTGCCGTGCGCCGCGCTGAACGACAAGCGCATCGCGCGCGTGTAGTACTCTAGGGCTAGTGGGAGGAGACCTGGAACGTAAAGCAGGACTATGTTAGCCTACAGGGTACAACAAGACTCTAATCTACGTATCGTATAAGTCACCGTATAACTATGAACATCGTTTCTCTATAATCTACCTCGCAAGATTATAAACTATCGAAAAATTGTGAAGCAGTTCCCTTTTTTTTCTTACTACTTGTTATTGTATTGTGTTTTGTTTGTAAATTTTGTTATTTTCTCGAGTTTAAATTTGTTTTTTATATTGTAGTTAACCTAACCTACCACCAACCTACCTTCTGCCACACATATGTATGTGTGTCACTTTTGAGTTTGTAAATTGGTCTGTACAACGCCTTGGCATTGAATTCTGTAATCTTGTGCATATCTTAAATAAATTTATCGATAGTTTACAATAATAATAATTCCCCGCCGCCGTATGTCTACGTTGACGCCGTGGTGGGGCTTGCGCGCTATGCCTATGCCGGAACAGTTTACTTTGCTGGAACAGGTCTAAGGTGAGGAGCCAGACCAAGAGAGATACAGAAATCCGCAGGGCAGCATGTGGCGAGCTGTTGGGCAGTAGCGACCCCACGGACCCTATCTTCAGGGAGATGTCCTGTTCCTCACCTCTGGCTAGCCTTTATTGGCCGGCTGGAGTGAACAATGACGAGGAACAGAGCTCCCACCTCATTCTTGCCTTTATTGGGCGGCTTGAGTGGAGATTCGCAAGAGCAAATGTGCTCGGAGGAAGGAAGTATTCCAGTAAGATGCTGGAAGGGATCTTGACCGTACTTCCGGGATTGTCCTGATAGCCGTGGAATACCTCTCCACTCCTCATAAGCACTTCAAGACATATTGCCCTCTTGTTGCTACGTCACTATGTGCTAGCGACCGTTTCCGGGGGCCCATTATTGAGTGTGCAAGTCACCCCCTGCCATTTTATCCGTGTGTATATAAGGTCCCATTAAAATAGGTGGACAAACTTTTACGATTCATTCAGACCACCAAAATAAGGACGATGGTAAAAAAATATAAAAGAAAAACGCATAGATACTCACAAGAAAAATAAAATCAGCTAACGAAAATACACTAATGTGCCGGCAATTTATTATTTTAGGTCAAAATAAAATCACTTTTCACACCACCTGCTCGAAAATGTCAAATTATATGTCAAGCAACCTTAACCTAAAGTGAGTCATTAGTGGCCGGAGGCACAGCCGGTCAATAATGTTGTACTGGATTTCATTATGACCCGCTGATCAATAATGTGATTTGAATTTGGAATCTCACATGCTCAGCTAAATTGGCAGTATAGTACTAACAAACACCCTTTGGTGCCAGAAAGAGGAAAGCTATTCTCGAAACCCTTACTACGCGTGGATGATATTCTCGATTTCCTACAAAATCATAACGACTGCTTCTTCATATCGTTGCCATGTTTTCAAAGATATAATATTGTACATGTACATACAGTACATGTGAGGGAGGCGCATCGGGAGGCTAGGCTAAAATACCAAAACTGGATGGCTCTGGGTAGACCAAGTAATGGTCCTGATTACGACCAGATGTGCGAGTCTCGGAAAATTTTTAAAGGGCGGCTAAAATGGTGTCATAAGCATCAGGACCAAATTAAAATGGACGTATTGGCGAAACAAAGAGCCGAAAAAGATTTTATTAAATTTTGGAAGTCCACCAGTAAGCTTGATGTTAAGCCTGGCCTCCCTGTGAATGTAGATGGCCGAAATGACCCGGAGGACATAGCTAATTTGTTCATGGAGCACTTCAAAGTGTGTTCTCCTCTAGGTCCTTCGACCACTATGCCAGACGGTGGGCCCATCGTGTCGGGCGAGGAGCCTTTACTTAAATTTACAGCGAAGCAACTTAAGAAAGTTATAAGTAGTATGCGTAGAGGTAAATCTCCTGGCCACGATGGGCTCAGTATCGAGCACTTCAAATATGCGGGTGTGCACGTGCCGAGGGTCCTGTCTATGTTCTTCAATTTGTGCATTAGTCATTCATATTTACCTGATGATTTGATGAAAACTACAGTGGTGCCCATTTTGAAGAACAGGACAGGAGACATATCGGACAAGGAGAACTATCGCCCCATCTCTCTCGCGACAACTGTAGCAAAATTGTTGGATAGTGTGCTTGAGTCTTGTCTGGATAAGTACATAAACATTCATGACGCTCAGTTCGGGTTTAGACCTGGACTGTCAACTGAAAGCGCGATTCTGGCACTTAAGCACACTGTCCAGTACTACACTGAACGGAAGACTCCGGTGTACGCCTGTTTCTTGGATCTCTCCAAGGCCTTCGATCTCGTGTCGTATGAAGTGCTTTGGAGGAAGCTGGGGGACAGGGGTATACCTGCGGAACTATTGAAAATATTTCAATATTGGTACTCGAATCAGACTAATTGTGTCAGGTGGTCAAACTGTTTCTCGGAGTCGTACAGGTTGGAGTGTGGAGTGAGACAGGGGGGGTTGTCCTCTCCAAAGCTGTTTAACTTGTACATGAATGACCTCATAGTCGAGCTCAGTGGCATGCGTGTCGGTTGCCGCGTGGGGGGTGTCTGTGTAAACAACATCAGCTACGCGGACGATATGGTTCTGCTGGGCCCGACTGCGAGGTCAATTAAAGATATGTTGAAAGTTTGCGAGGAATACGCCGCATCACATGGTCTTATATATAATGTAAGGAAAACCGAGTTCATGGTTTTTAAGGCCGCCGGCAAGTGCCCTGACACCTTTCCTTCAATTAATTTGAACGGCTCAAATATAAAACAGGTAACCAAGTTTAAATATCTGGGCCATATACTTGTCGACGACCTTAAGGACGATGAAGATGTGGAGAGGGAGCGCAGGGCGTTGGCGGTTCGCGGGAACATGTTGGCGCGCAGATTTTTTCGTTGTACCGATCAGGTCAAAATAACTTTGTTTAAAGCGTACTGCCAAGGCCTATATACGGGAAGTCTGTGGTTCAACTGTTCACGTGGGACGCTAAGCGCCTTGCGCGTCCAATATAATAATGTTTTCAGGATGATGTTGAAACTCCCTCGTTTCTGTAGTGCCTCGGGGATGTTCGCCCTATCGCATATAGATGGTTTTCATGCGATCATCAGAAAAAAGGTGGCATCGCTTGTGAGGAGGATTCGGGGGAGTAACAATAGCATCCTGAAAGTCGTTGCTGAGGATCCGAGAGCTCCTGTGCTGAGGCATCTCATGAGGAATCATTGTCCGCCTGAAGTGCCTCGTAAGTACATGACTCACTAATAATTTGTGTATGTTGTAATTATAATTACTAATCCTAGTGTTTAAGTTTTAGCATGTAAGTTACTAACAAATATGGTTCCATTGTTGTCCGAAAATTAAACAATTTATTATTATTATTATTATTATTATTGTAAGAATAATTAGACAACTACGAACCATTTTTTAAAGGAATGGAATAACATTAAAACTGGCATTAATAATAACAAATACCGTACCGCGCCGTAATACCGTAATAGTAATTAGCTGCAATATTAGTTCATTTATTTTAAGTAAACTGCGCTAAGATTGCTGTGGATTTCGTGAATAAATAAATAAATAATAAAACCTATCTATACTACAGTCGATTTATCACATTTTATCAAAACTACTCTATTTTCACGAGCGTCTCCAATGACGTTCTAAATTCAAAATGCATACAGCCAATCATCCAAAACCATTCTACCAGCCCTGTATAAAGCTTAGTTTACACAAACGCCACTTCCATGAGAGTGATATCAATAGACACACACGACAAAACCGTAGAAGAGACTTTTTTTTTGAAAATTGAATTGATCGTATCTTGGCTACTTATTGGTAGACGCAATAAAGGCGCGAATTTTCGTACTATGGCTATTATTTTCTCACAGTAGGTGTAAAAAGTAGAGTATCCTCCTCTGGGCTAAAGGTGTCTTTGCCTTGGGCTAGGTTGAATCCCTCGCTGCATTCAGGATTCTAGTATTAACTCCCTCGCTTCGCTCGTGAGTTAAACTCTTAACTCCCTCGCTGCGCTCGGGAGTTAAATCCCAAAACCTTCATTGCGCTCGAGATTCAATATGACGCCCGTGACATAAGACACAACTTTAGCCCCTCGGTGCATAATCTACTATTAGACGTTAGACGTACTGAGCGCTGTGTTAAAATTTGTCCATCTATTTTAATGGGACCCTGTATAAAACATTGATCAGGCTGGGGTCATAGTTAACCCATAGTTCTTGGTAACCAGTCCACTTTAGCCACCCAAACCCATAGTTCAACTTTTTATATTTCCATATCCTGCAATAGTCCTACACCAACCGGGTGTTATCCTTGGGTGCACTTGCATAGCGCATACAGGTATAATCGTCGGTTGGTGCCGCATTTCATTAAAATTTCCTAAGGGGCCTCTGCGAGTTGGCTTCAGCCCCTCGTACACCTTCCAAAGGACCGGGACCCCAAGGTTCCGAGATATATAAATTCAAAAAATAATAATAAATTTTATTGAAATAATAATAAGTTTACAAAAGTGTAGATATGGTTCAGTAGTATATACTAATCTAGGCCTAGTAATAGGATTATAATAATCTGGATCATATAGACTATGGTATGTGAAATATGTGACTACAGTCTAAAATAGAACTCTGAAGGTAATGTAGTGCGTTGCCTGTTCAATCACAATCTCGCGAGATAGATTATAAACTAACGGCGCTCACAATCATACGGTGATATACTCGTATAAAATATATAATATTAAACTAAGTAATACCTATTGAGTAAAAATTATATTGGTGGGAAACGACTTATATTTTTTGTATGAAAAATGCTGTTTATTAGGTTTAGTTTTCTATTAGAAGCACATTCCTCGCACTGTGTGAACGCACCTTACTTAGCGTAATTTAACTCACCCCTGTCCTTAAACCAATTGCCGTAAAGTAAGTAATGTTCCCAATTTCTCGGCTCCAATTCCAGCAGTTTGTCTAGAACTCCTCTCTTCTCGTCGTCTGGTTTTAGCAGCAGAAGCTCAAGATACGCCTGAACAAACCGAGGCTCTAAAGATATGCAGCGTTCCAGCATCTTCAGAGATTCTGGTATTCGATTTTTCTTTCTGAAAAATAGTGGATATCGGTACTGTTTTAGACAACATCTTGGGACATCGCTTGGTAAAAAAATTATTTAAGAATTTTCTTGGTAAAACTAAAAGGGTTATAATTTTATAAGCTGTTATTAGTATATTTCCACTTCATATATTGACATGACATAATTTTTTTCTTCTTCAGCAGTTGTTCTTCTACTAGTGAGTTTAAGAATAAATATTCACTGTCCCTAGCACTGACCTCTATAATACAAGTACTTGTATCATAGAGGTCAGTGGTCCCGAGGCATGAAAAGTAGGTAAGCATTAAGTATTTTATAAAATATCCAAACCTGTATAACTTAGCCAGATTATAATGAGCATTGACATGATCCCTGTTGTATTTCAGAGCTTGTAAGAAGTGGTGTTCAGCCCGTCCTGATGCGAGCACCAGCGTGCCCAGATTGTTGTGAGCACTCGCGTAGCTTGGCCATAATCTGGAATAATACAAATGTAGATAAGATAATATGTTATGTATTGGAGTCCGAAAAGCTTGTCATTTTAGACAGTACAATAGCTCCATCGCTTAGATATGCCAAGCAATATAAAGAGATAACAAAGTGTGGATGTTTGATTAGCATAAATCTGGATTGTTTAAATAACTATAGGTAATGATATCTGATACGGAATGGATGGTAGAGAAATTATTGCTCCTTTATCCTGACCTAATACATTGGGATAAAAACACAAAACCAGGATAAAGATGATGAAAGCACAGGATGCAACCAACATTTTATAGTGTTATCATTTTTACTGACGTGTTGTTTGCGAGCGAAAAGTACTCACTTCAAGGCCTCCTTGTAGTGTTTGATGGCGTTCTCTTGTTGCTCAATATCTTTCAGGAAGTTCGCGAAATTGTAATGCAATTTAGCGTTATGCGGCAACACAGACAGGTCCGCTCTGAAAAAACAAACAAATAACCATTTCAATTAAAAGTCTACATTGCAAGGCACAATCCGAAGATTGTGAACGACACTGTGTGAGCAAATATTATTTTATTTATTGATTTAAAGACTGAATGGCCTTATCACATCTCGATGTTGGTTCATTTTTAGACTAAACAGACGTGTTTGAATGTCAGTATTTTATGAGCGACTATACTTAATTATCCTATTTATTCAAGTCGAAACTATGTACATAATTAGAACCAATATTAATGACAGAGTTAGCTTCAACCAGATACTTATTCTTTTACAGTCTGTACTTGTTCTTCTTAGGATGTCGACGGCAATCTAAATGCCAAGAATTCAGTTACGTGTTTGGCGCCATCACTAGCGTCCAGCAGTCTGTACTGACCTTAGCAGCGTCTCCCTGGTCCTCCAATCCCTATTTCTGATGTGTGTCCTGGCGACTCCACCAGCCACCAGTACGGCTACTCCAAGTACTAACAGTCTGCTACCAGAGCTTCGACGCCACATCATCTGGACGCCGTACACGGTGATTATTACTGAGCCCACACTGAAATAGAAATATAGATTAGAATATTTATTACTCAGGTAATACCAGTAGGTAGACAAATATATACAGTGTTAGTTTTCAAAGACCAACCAAATTTAAGGATGTCGGACAGACCATCACACTGAACAACTTTCTCCATGTGACCAACACAACATCGTAATCGCGAATAAAAATTCAGCCGTCTTCTACAGGAACAGGTAGATATAATGCTTGGCAATTTCTATGAGAAACTTTATGCAGTACTAACCTGGGTATGTACAGCACCCGCTCCGCTACCACGAAGCCCACTGTAACGAGCAGGTTGGAAGCTGGGAGGTACGGTATCACCAGCAGCATCAACCCCACCACAGCTGGTGTATGGCGTTGGAGCTGGAAGGAATTAAATCAGTGGGTACTTAATTAATATTTAGATAACCTTATTGACTTTGAGATTCATAGTTGGTAATCAGCCCCGGTGACATTATAAACAGGAAGCAGTTTATGGCAGTTGATGAGTCGTAGTTCTATTTTATGTCATACTGCTTTCCATGAGGTACCTGCCTTATTATGTCCGACCACCAAGTGACCCCAGAGAAGACGGTGGTACAGTGGTCACGTGCTCCCGTGCATAGTGAGGCTAAGGGGAGAGGCCCCTTTACAGTCAGGGCCTCAAGTCTGCTATTACAATAGTGTCAGAATGGTCTATCGTTGATTTCATAATTCTTGATTTTGACATGTTTGGTAATCTACTAGTATAATGGCGTCATTATGACTTTCCAATGGTCAACCACTGACACTCCATTGAAAGAAATGGCATAGAATGGTAATCTCGTACATAATTAAAAATTAATTACTGACTTAAGCGGCGCCTGCTAAAATTTTGACAGTTCCTTTGATCACTGACCTGCTATAAGAACGTCATTGTGCAGTCATTGCTTTTAAATCGTTACGAGTATCGTTTAAGTTCTGTGCCATTGACCGACCAATGATCAACCATTATCAATTTAGCAGATTACGAAGTTTTAGCAAAATGACAATGGAATGGTGGTGGGATCATGTTGGAATGACGAATTTATAAAAATAGCAGACTTGGGCCTCTGTAAAAGAGTAGAGTAGTAGAGGTGGAGTTTCTTGCCCATTCTTCTCCATACGAAAAATGTACATATGTGGAAAATGTTGTGGTTATTACATTGATTTTGTTTTATATAAGTACCTTACTGATAAGTGTTAAGTATATTAAATTTAATGTAATATCGTTTTTTTTTCCGAAATAACATAAAATAAAACTACCTTTTGGAATGGGCGACTAGAATCAATTCTATTTTGTTGTAATTTTTGACGTTCAAAAGTGCCTTTTAATGTGCCTATTTGAAATAAATGATTTGTCTTTAACAGTCTCCCCAGGGATGTGCCTTACAAGTGTTGCACGGGGGAGTTCGGGAATTGGTTTTTTGAACCGGGACCACCCCTATGTGCTGATGGTGATCAAAAAGCCCACGCTCCCTGACCTCCCCGGAGGTCGGGTGCCTTTTCAAGATTTCACCGGGACAAAAAAAAAGGTACCTCTTGATTTATGAAGCTTGACCGTTATATTAAAACATACCTTCGTATTCTACACGAGTCATTTATGTATACCTACTTACTGTAATTAATTATTTACGATTTATTGACGAGGTGATCAGAGGACATTTTGATTTTTTATTGAGATGTACTGTACATTTTTTCTACCATTAGCCTTAGTGCATTACAAATAATAAAATCCACTTCGTACCTCTAAATCCACGAGGCACCGATAAGACAGCGCCAGCAGTGCTATGAAGGCTGCACAAGTGAGCAGGTTCCTCGGATCCCACCCACTGGTGATGAGAGGAACCGAGCCCATCTGCCAGTCGTGGCTCAGCGTCCAGGGACACAGCAGTAACCACCAGTTGAACGCTGCCAGGTAGCAGAAGGTCATCAATCTGTCAAAGTACGAAACCGATATTTGGATTATCACTTGGAAGTGAATCATCATCTGCTTAGCCTTTCCCAACTATGTTGGGGTCGGCTTCCAGTCTAACCGGATGCAGCTGAATACCAGTATTTTACATGGAGCTACTGCCTATCTGACCTCCACAACCCAGTTACTGGATAAGACTGGTTGTCAGACTTTCGGGCTTCTGACTACCCGTAACGTTTGTCAAAGATCCTCGAATGACAGCCGGGATCAACGGCTTAACGTGCTTGCCGAGGCACGGAGGGGTCACGGTATGTAAAGATAGTCACCCATCCTCATCATCATCATCACAGACCAACTGCGACAAGCGTAGCTTAACCTGATCGATCGACCTGTGCGGCTGTTATTATTTAGCCACGGGCCTCTCCACTTGGAAGTGAATATGAAACAATAAAAAATCCATTCTGTTCCCACGTATTTTAATCCTTCGACATATACCTACGATTCATGTTTGTTTCTGTTTTTATTTGGATTTTGTATGAATCCCGAATAGGTATATATTATGAAAATTTTTAGATGTATCCATTTTTTTCCTATAAATAGGTGTTTGTGATGACGAGTAGGTACTTTAACCAGTGCCAGATTTGCTGGTTAACGGTTGGCTATCGCGATGATGATAAAATCTACGACCAAGAATCATTTGAAAGAATCTGACGTGGTTGCTGATATCAGGATCAGTATGTTATGAAGTGCGACCGGGTCCAGCTGACCGAAGTGACTCCTGGTAACAATTTGCAGAATGACGGAATTTTTTCCGTCATTCTGCAAATTGTTACCAGGAGTAAAGCTCTTTAGCTGCATCTGCATACACTTCGTTTCAGCCGATAGACGTCCACTGCTGGACATAGGCCTCCCCCAATTTTGGGGGGGTTTGCCATAATCGCCACGCTTGGCAGGCGGGTTGACATCGCAGTATGGTACGATGGTGGAATAAATATAGAAAACGCTGCTGCCCTTTCTCCGGTAAGACCCTTAGTCGCCTTTTACGACACCCACGGGAAGTAAAGGTTGGTGCAATTCTTTAAGTCCGGCACCACACAGACAAACACTGCATACACTTACCGTACACTAAACGATGGATGGAAAGCAGGCGGGTTATCCTGTGGCGAGAATGCAGGCAGAGAGCCCTGCAGTAGCGCCAGCCTGGCTCCAGCTAGCAGCACCAGCGCAGCTAATGCGCGAAGCACCCGCCCGTAGGAGCTTTCACTTCGCCATCGCCATTTTATTGATGGTGAAAATCTGGAATAGTTGGTAAAGTCGCATTACTTTTATGTCAAAATCAAACACATCTTATGTATTGTTCGAACAAGCAAATCAAGCAAGCACCTAACGTACTGAGGCGAACTACATAAGTACTATTGACATTTTCTACAAGTTGACCTTTGAGAGATGCAAAATCAAATAGTGGTCGGTATATATTCTTCTTTTTATAGATTTGTTTTCATTACTTGGTAATTTGCTTATATTACTTGATAGTTGGTACATACTCAGTAGATGATAAATACCTACGACTGTTTCTTGTGTATGTCCGTCCAAGAAATATTTTGTCGAAATCTAGTTATTTAAAAAAAAAACGCTTTGGGTCGTTTAATTTCAGTATGGTAATCATTGGCTTTCACACCCTTCACAGAAGTTCTTGGGCTATTCCGTTTATCTACCCAAAAAAATCGACCATAAGGGTGGATACGCGGAAACGCATTTCCGAGAATCCGCCCTAGGACTAGTTGGATAAACGGAATTTAAATCTTAGGGTGGATTCTCGGACATGCGTTTCCGCGTAAATAAACGGAATAACCGGAGTTCTTAGATATTGTACCTAACACTAATAGATATGTAAGAAAGTACCTAGGTATTACACACAAATGATGATTTATAAGTTACCTGTTAGAAGTCCAGCACCTGTAGAGGTCGAAGGCTACGTTGAACAGTAGCGCGGTGAGTCCAGTCTCCTTGGCGAGCATACTGAGCCCAGCCAGGGCCACGCTCGACCACACGCGGTGACGACCTGATGACCTGGAATGTGGGGGGATGGCTTTTAGTTGATGGAACTTGAGTTTTATTTATTTTTTTAAGTACCTACCTACCGAATGCGAATAGTGTTTTCTCACAAAAAACTGGAACAGTTAGGTACAGTATCAATCATTTAAACTTTTGTACCCATTTCCTATTCTATTTATTGCTTCTATAAATACATAATTATTAAATTAACGTTGCTTTTCGTGTCTATCGGTGTGACCGCCTTATTCCTCTAAACTACGCAATGGAGTTTGATGTGGTTTTCACCATCATTGAGTGCTTGGCCAGACTGGCAGCGCGGGGCCGGGAGGGCGCGGGTGCGGGGACGCGCGCGGTCTGCCTGTCCGCCAATGACGATAGTGGTTATATTCTGTTTGCTGTCCGCAGTCGAGCGAGCTTTCGTTCTGAGTGTTGTCGTGTCCAATGTTTGTCAAAATATAATATGGATGAAGAAGACTTAATTACCTATTGTTACTAGAAAAAAGCTGGAACTAGTTTGAAACCCTGGTCCCAGCGCGGGTCGCCCGCGCACTCACTGAACGAGCTATGGCGTGAGGCCCGCGCGCTCCCCGCGCCAAGCAGCCCGCGCCGCTCACCGCGCCCGCGTGCCCACTATGGACGCTCAAATGAAGTTCTTATGTATATGTATGTGTTCTTATGAGTGCGCCGCGCCCGCGTTTGCAGTCTGGCCAAGCACTTAGAGAATTTATTCCGAAAGGTTTATTTGTCTACATTAATACTAAACTAACATTTAATAAAGAAGTCTCTTTGTTTTGTCAAGACATAAAAACCGTGTGAGGCAGGGGCGGGTTGAAAGTTTAAGATAAAAATTAATCCGACATTATTTTTGTTCCCTTTGACTTTGTGTCTTAAGATTTCAAGTTAAAATTAGATCAGCGTATTTGGGGTGGCTGCTAATTATAACGTGTCCCTTACAACGTTCTTATTTTAGTCCATTTGAATTAGTTTAATGTTTTTATTTAGCTTACCTACATCTTTGCCATTTTGTCGGGACATCCTAGGTACCTTCGTAACTCGTGTAATTCTGTTTATAAAGGCTAATTTACGATTGCATTAGTTAAGTTGACGTCTATTACGTGACACTTTCGCAATGAAAAACTGTCTAATCCAATATATGTATATAATACCAGCATTTTACATCGAGCCCATCTGACCTCCACAACCCAGGTACTGGATAAAACATACCCCTTGGTAAGGCTGTTGTCAAAATTTCAGGCTTCTGACGACTGCCAAAGATCTATAAATGACCGAGACCAATGGCTTATCGTGCTTTCCGAGAAACGTAGGGGTCTAATGTAAAGATGGTCACCCATCCACGGACCAACCGCGGCAGGTTTACCTTAACCTGATCGATCGACCCGCGCGACTGTAATCACTTATACACGAGTCCCAGGTGACGTACATGTACCTCCTATTTGATCCAAAACTGAAATTAATCCCAACCCTTTTTCATAATCTGATACATGAAAATGACAGCTTCAATGTAATCTCCATCCTTTATTGATAACATTCCTTATTTACGGCAGAGGGCGCCACTCTCGTTAGTAATCTCACCGTTAATCATTATCGACAGCGATCCGATTCCCCATCGAAGATATTTCATATTCCACAATCTGGTTCTCAACGAAACTCATTTATAGGTATCAATTTTATTTTGTATCTTCGGAATTGAATGTAGCTCGAGTTTTAATTTTTTCCGACTTATGTAATTAAATATTTATGGCGTTAAAATGTGAAAATATAAATAGATGTTCGCTGTACGGTCAAAGCCCAAAACTAGACCTACATAGATCAAGGTGAATGCTTTATGTCTGTACCTATCTACATAATGACAATGTACACACTAACACATAACATAACATACATAAAATTATATAAAATAATGATAGGACTACAGTACTGCCATACGTATCGTTGTTAACCTATATTTTTCAGCTAGGTTAACAACGATACATATGGCAGTAGTCCTATCATTATTTTTAAAGTTCCTGCTATGGGGTATGAGAGGTGAGTGTTGAGGGTAACAGTTCGCTCATTCTCCATAGAAATGGGAAGATCCTCCGACCAGGCGGATTTTTTCCTCTGGTGGGCAATTGCCAGACGATGTTGTCGGAACGTTGTATATTTGCTAGTCGCGCGGTAAACTTTGCTTGCGCGATGCAGGATGCTTGTGACGTCAGTATGACGACGAAAAATTTCTATGCTAGTCTAGAATCATGTGCTGAATGGTTTCAGTTTGTCGATGTCCGTGTGCACCCTTAATATTCAAACGCAGGCAGATCAGATATAATTTTAAAACGGTAAATAATTGCATTAAAAAACCATTCCGTTGAGTGTTTAAAACTGCGAGTAACCCATCTTCATCTAGTAATAAAGTTATGCCAATTACCTACACTTACTAATTTGAAGTTGATAGAAGACTCATATTTATGTCAAACTTGTGAACACATCCTCAAAACTAGAGAAGTTGAGGGTGGAAGCAAAGCTGCCAAAGTATCAACAACTCGTCTAGAATAACTTGCTGAGTCTAAGTTATGTTATTACGTCATAACTTACGGTAACGTCATATGACTTTATGTAGTGGAAACAAAAATTTTTAAGTTTTTAGAAAAAAAAACTATTTCTTTGTTAAATAGCTGATTTGTAAGGATTTTCCCAGCAGTGAGACAGTGAAGGCTAACAAAAAATATTGCTGAAATTCAAATTCAAAATATTTTATTTCACATAAACCAACAGTTTGAACTTCTGACGTTTCATAAGCGTCCAAGGCCCTATTTCTATTTGTAAAATATTAGTTACTAGTTGCCAACTAATAAATATTAGCTAAAATTACCTGAGTAAATTAAATTTGGTTTCATAAAAAAATGTGTTATTAAATACTCTTGTAAATTACACTGATAAAGCTATTAGTCTCAGAAGGCTTGTAAAAAATATTAGCCAAAATTATTAGACAAAATATTAATATTATGTGTGTTTCCAAAACACACAGCATTGGTGAAGAGACGTTCAATAAATTAAGCTAAAAGATCACGCAGTTTCATTTCATACCTGTTCTTCCTTGTGTTACCTGTCTGTTTCACTCCTAGCAGAGAGTTGCAGTTTTCCTGAACTGGAGCGCACCTGTCAATGTCAACTCATAGCGTTCATAAATTTTGCCGCGAAAACACGCAAAATTTTCTCAGGGTGAATACTAAAGTACTAAATAACATTTTTCAAGTGCAAACAAGTGATTGTGTGAATTATTTGTGAGTATGAGAACTCAATCGGTGAATAATACCGACAAGGGGAATGGTATTGACGGTAAGGACAAGGGCTTTGATGAACCGGGTAGTTCGGTTGTAGTTGCTTCGGAAGAAGAACATGCTTCTCGACGCCCGCGCCAGCCGGTATCCTCCGCTGACGACTGCAACTCCTCCTCATTTTCGGAAGATGAGGAGGGCTATGCGTCACCGCCGCCAAACAAACGTCGTAAGTACAAACATACTTCTAATTCTGACCCGCGTATTGAAGGACTGATAAACCAAGTAGGTTATATTTCCGGGTATTTGCAACAAGCTTTACCTTTCATTCAGCTTAATCGCAGTACTGATGCCTTAACCCTTCCCGGCCCTAGTAAGGGGACCGAACATGAACATTCAGAATTTCTTATTAACCCATGCAACTCCGACAAGTTTACTTTAGGTGAACTAAGCACCAATTTGGATGACAGAAAAGTTGTGCCTCCTGCCAAAAAGGAAAGGCTGGAGAAGCTAGTCAAACTACAACATTTTGATACCCAGGCGTGGAAAGGAATGAGATACAAGTCCACTTTGCAGACTTATTTAGCAACTCCAGGTTTTGTACCATTGAAAATTAATGAAGAATTTTGTCACTTAAATAGGACAAAGGATTTTTTAGCTTCTGCAGAGAATGTTTTGGCTGGATTAACCAATGCAGAATTAGAACAACAGGAATTGCTAAAACAGGGATTGCAGGACTTGTTGAACTGGGCCGCAGGAAATCCAAAAGAGTTAGACCCTAACTCTCTTTTTGAAAAAAATTCTTGCTTACTGGGTCCTGGTTCCCCTCTGCATAGATGTTCAGAGAACATCATGCAGATTATATGTGGTAGGAGGGGAGAATCAATTGAGATTAGGAGAGAAAGAATAACTAAGGAAGTTAATAATCCTAATTTAAAAGTGACCTTGAGGGGAAGTCCTCCAAGTAGTGAATATTTGTTTAGCCGTGGGGCTTTGCAGCCCGTCATTAATTCTTTAGGTGGAACACAATTGTCGCGACGTGTAACTCGCGAAGTAAAAAGGTAACAGAGTCAAATTAATATTGTTAGGGCGAAACGTGTAACAAACTAGTGATACATGACACCATGCTGGCAATACCGAACCATAGAGAGATCACCATAGATAAAGAGTATTTAGTTTATGGTTATGGCGTCTACGTAGTCTATGGCGTTTGACGCTACATTTAGACCACACCAAATTGTAACATGTTTCAAATTCAATTGGTATCTAGTGCAAAGTAAAGTGATTAGTGTTCTGATGGAGGCGTCCAGTTAGTGGCAGCTCATCTGAGAGAAATATAAGCTAAGTGGTAGCACTAAGACGTTAGTGTAGAGGTTCCCCACCTAACTGCCTAGATTCTAAATTTCCTAACTTTGCTAAAGGTTTCTGATGCTCTTAGAAGTCGGTTACATTAAGAGGTCTTTCGATACTGTAATGCGAAAACCTCATGAGTTATAAGACTGGGCGAAAGGCCATGATCAGTCGGCTGGCACACTTGGGTGCAGTTTCCTATTTAATACTTGACTGGGCGAAAGGCCATGATCAGTCGGTTAGAGGAGCCCTTCGGTACTTAATACGGAGTCTCCCTAACACTAACTGGCACACTTGGGTGCAGTTTCCTATTTAATACCTAACATAAATGGCAAGAGGTTAATTAGCAGACTTGGCTGCGGTTCCTTCTTCATAGAGCATGAGTTCACACCTAAGACACCAAAACATTTATGTATTTATATCACAATGTATAGAATGGTGGGAATCAATTTTATTTTAACAACAGATGGCGAGCTGAATCGTGGTGCGTGATAGTAAGAACTAAAAGCCTAATTATGCGAAGCAAACCTCCCAAATATTGAAGATTCTTCTCGGAATAAACCCCAGGTACGAACAACTCTTCGGACACCCACAAACATATAAATCTCTATATGATAATACTTAAAACTATTATCATAATACAATTAAAAGTAATTCGCGACGCGGCGGCGCGGCGGCGCGGCGGCGGCGTCGCGACAACAATCATGGTTGAACAAAACAAATTATATTAAAGAAGGAAGAGCAACCCGTACCTCTATAGACAGACATGAAAGAAGACGGCACAACTCCTATAATACAAATATTAGAGTGGACAACAAGCAGGCAAAGCAAGATACCACTCAGGCTCCCCAAAAGAGTCATAACTTTCGTAGAAACCACTTCAAAAAGAAGAGCTCAGAGCAGAACACAAAACAAAATTTACTAAGTACAACGCTGCCAAGCCTTCCAGGGGGGGTGCATAAAGCACCATGCACAATCATGGAAGGAACTTGGAGCAAACCAATTTATTATAAATATAGTTACCAGGGGTCGCCTGCCTTTCAAGGTAAAACCACCTCTTCAACATTTAACACCAAATCTATTAAAAAAGTTCAGCACAAGAGTTACCACAGAAATGACAGCTGTAATAAACAATTTAAAAGAAAAAAGAATTTTGGAAGTGCCCGCAGTCTTGAACTCTGGTTTCCTATCCAAGATGTTTCTTATAAGGAAGCAGGATGGGGGCACTCGCCCTGTATTCGACCTCAGGGGGCTCAACAGACATATAGCCACCAAGCACTTTCAGTTAGTGTCTCAGACAGATGTCGTAGACTTATTGCAAGAAAACGACTGGATGGCAAAAATAGATCTCCAACAAGCATACTTTCATTTGCCGATAGCAGAACCCCACCGTCGTTATCTAAGGATTTGTTACAACAACCAAGTACTTCAATTAACAGCACTACCGTTTGGCCTGTCTTCTGCCCCCCGAACCTTTGCCACTCTGTCCAACTGGATTGCAGAGATCTTACGTGCTCGGGGAATAAGACTATTGGTCTACCTAGACGACTATATCCTAGTCAGTCAAGACAGAAACATGTTGCAGAATCAGGTCTCGGAGACCTTAAAAATTCTGGAAAGCCTAGGTTGGTATATAAATTACCAAAAGTCAGTGCTAGCACCCTCTCAAGAACTAGAATATCTAGGTCTGTTATGGAACACCAGGAACAGCACCATGACCTTACCATCGAAAAAGGTGACAAAAATAAAGACTATTCTAACAAGACTTCTACAGACAGGTCGTTGCACTCTTCGGGAAATTCAGTGCTTACTAGGTCAATTGAATTTCGCAAACTTGACAACACTGAGAGGGCGCTTACATTGTCGACAAACACAAAGGTTCCTAAGAAGGTTCGGTCGACTCAGAGGATCCCAAAAGAAAGATCTTCCTCTTTGTGTGCAGCGAGAACTACGCTGGTGGCGAAACGCCATAGACCACAGTTCAGTGGTCTTGCACAAAAAAGAGGTGACCCACTTTTTGACCACAGACGCTGCAGACACAGGCTGGGGCGGTCACCTAAACGAAAAGTATCTCACAGGCAGGTGGACAGTGCGCCAGAGGTCTTGGCATTCAAACGTAAAAGAACTGTTTGCAGTGTATGGCGCCATAGCTCGTTGTCAAAAGTTCCTGCAGAATGCTCACATTTTAGTACAATCAGACAACAGAACTCTCATAGCATACATCAGGAACGAGGGAGGGACGCGATCCCTAGCCCTACTAGAACTGACAACCAAGCTTCTGGAGCTGACCGAGCACCTAAACGTCACGCTCTCGGCGGCGTACCTCCCGGGGAGGTACAACGGCATAGCCGACCGCCTGTCCAGAAATCGACCAGTGCCGGAATGGCACCTGTTGCCCCCGGCCTCGGAGGCCGTATTCAGAATTTGGGGCCTACCAGACGTCGACTTGTTCGCATCAAGGCAAAGCGCGGTCGTAAACTCTTATGTAACATGGGACTCCAGAGATGGGTCAGCAATGTTTTACGACGCATTCAGTCGACCATGGAATTTCAAGCTGGCTTGGGTATTCCCACTACCGAATCTAATACCACGAGTGCTGCGCCACCTCAACACGGCAACCGGGACTTACATCGTGATAGCGCCACACTGGACACAGTGCTTCTGGCTAGCAGATCTCAAGGCGCGAGCTCTTTCGGAGCCAGTACCAATACGGGAGCTACACAACAACCTGATAGACTTAACAACAGGCAGGAGCCCTCCTCACGTGCAGAAGTTGGAACTTCTAGCATGGAAAATTGGGGGTGGGCGAATAACGTAGCTCACCGGTCTCGTGAAGAAAGATAACTCCTCAACAAGAGCTGGAGAAGCTCTACGTTATCAACCTACAGAGCTCCTATAAGGCGTTGGATTGCATGGTGTGGGCAAAACAACATCAATCCTAGTTGTCCGCAGAGCATTGATGTGGCTCGATTTTTGGCCAAATTGTGCATTGAGGACAAGCTCGCTTATAGGACTATACTCCTACATAAATCTGCGATATCAACTTACACAGCAGCAGGCGAAGCAATATCTAAAAATTTTTTTGTACATCAAATCCTGAAGGCTACATCAGTAGGTTAAAATTGGGGTTTCCAGATCAGATAAGATCTGGAAACCCGCAATTTTCACTCATTCATCATCTCATTCATACAATTTCATATTATTCCCTTAGATTAGATCCTAAAACCTACAGTTTTCATCATTCATTCATTCATGAGTGTTGTATTCAGAAACCTCTATTCAAATGAGTGTTGTATTCAGAATCCTTTATTCAAAGTGAAGGTTGCATTCAGAATCCTCTATTCAAACTGAGTGTTGTATTCAGAATCCTCTATTCAAAATGAGTGTTGTATTCAGAATCCTTTATTGAAAGTGAATTTTGTATTCAAGTTATTGAAATGAGACTTGTATTAATTTTATTTTAAAAGCTTTTTTCTTTAATAAATTGAGGTCTTGATCTATCAAAATATTTTATTTCACATAAACCTACATGTACAGTTATGAAACGTCAGAAGCTAGGTGCATAGATGAAGTATTGATATCTATTTGTATTAGAGAGTACATACCTATATCAACTATTTTTTATACGTGTTTTATAAGTTGGTAATGATAAATGATAAATGAATGACGTAAAAGAACTATTAAATGTGGGTGCTTATGTGAATGGTTAAAATAATAATACTTTATCATTTAATAAGGATTATGATTTATTTTACGACATATTATTTGATACTTTTACAGCAATTTCTTTAACCGATTTATAAATATCGTCCATAAATATGTTTTTAACTACATGCTGCACGCACAATTCGGCTTCACAATTACATAGCGAACTTATGGTATCAGGAAAATGTTCTACATCATAAACTTCGATCCTGATCACTTTAGCACCACGCGTAAGTTTTTTTACAGAGGTGAATGCAGCTGTTGAACATCTCTTGAGCTGTTTGCTGCTGGGGCCCTCCAGATTCAGTTGTTTTTCGTATTGTTGTCCGACCACAGTATTCATAGGAACGAAGTTGAAGAGGTCGTTTTCGGAGTCCTTAAAATAAAAAATACAATGGAATTAAAGTCGTGTTGTGTACGTTTGATTCGAACACTCTGATGACGAGGACTTATTGTATTATGTAGGTATGTTTGAGCTGTTTACAAATAATCAATCAATTAATACGTTTTATATGTAGATAAAAATAATGTAATATTTTAAGATACAATATTGTTAAAATTAAAGAAAATATTAACACTTACCGACATTACGCAAAGGTACCGTTGTTTTTTCCAGTCAGGACTCAGGACTCAGCAGGAGCAGAAATTGAATGATCGACTTTAAAATAATTTATCAATTTATATACAAGTTAATTTTAATGTATAGAGTTCAAAGTCGTACATTTTTTGTTAGATGTTGAATATTTTGACATTCCGGACAAAAATGGTATGGTGAAATTGAAACCTCAAGACATCACGGCGCCAAACATTGTATTGTTTACTATAAATATATATTGATAAAATAAACACTACTGTACGTTTGTTCACTGTAGTTTTTTCATACATTTTTATTGAGAAGATTCGGCAAGCAAAACCATCACATGTAAGTAGTATGTCTAATTTGCAATGTAAGTTCTAATTTTATTTATGGAGATGGATTGAAATTGAAACCTCAAGACATCACGGCGCCAAACATTTTATTGTTTACTATAAATATATATTGATAAAATAATCACTACTGTACGTTTGTTCACTGTACTTTTTTCATACATTTTTCTTGAGAAGATTCGACAAGCAAAACCGTCGCATGTAAGTAGTATGTCTAATTTGCAATGGAAGTTCTAATTTTATAAGAAGATGGATGAAAACAAAATAGCAGTATCGACATACTATTGTTACACCTAGTTTTGCCTGCTATTATTATCTTATTCTTCAAACTTATAATTTTTAAATCACCAAAAGAAAGGTAGATAATGTTCACCGGTAATGTCACCGTCTTTTCGCTTGACACAGTCGGGTAATTCTCTTACTGTGTTATATTAGTATATAATAAATTAATAATAATAATAATAATGTTCATGTTGTAATAAAATTTAATAAAATAAGTATTATAAAAACGAAGTCGCGGTATTTAACTAGTATGTAAGACTTGGACTGTAGTTACTATACCTAGTCAAATATTAATGTACACTTTAGATATCATAATTTAAGGTTGAGATTTGTAGATTTGGTTATGATTGCAAAGCATTTGTCTCGTGAAGAAGTCCTGAGTCAGGATTTTAGGGTGACGCGTGCATTACATATATGGAAAAACGTCACATGGATCCCAGCTATTTAAATATTGGAGAGTGAATTAGGAGCATCACTTCAGCTACCAGGAGCTCCAGATCAACATCAAGTACTTACCCAGAATCAACCTGCAAAAAGGAAAATGTAAGTAGTTTTTTTAATAAAATATAAGTACATTAACTTATTTTTACTATCGCAGTACCTAGTAGCAATGTATTGTATGTAGTTGACTAGTTGCAGCAACAGCTAAGGGCCAAGGGGTTCGATCCCCCTCCCATCTGTTTTTTTTTTCTATTTATGTTGAACAGTTAATCTAGTGCGCTAAAGTATTGTAGTTTAATAGCGTATTATTTCTGTGATGGGCATGTTTCAGTATTCTAAAATGATGTATTTGAATAGATGTAGATAGATAGACAATAATAAAATAATAATAATTAGTTAGAGTAGTGTACCTACCTGACATGTCAAAGTGGGATGTGTGCTTGAATCATTATTTTATTGTATATTTATTTATTTGTTTCACTCCATTTCAGGTCGCACGAAAACGCCGAGACCCTTTTTACCCGACTGCGCGACGCAAAGGAGTGGTAATGTGTTCATCAGCCTATGTATGTATGTATGTATGTATGTATGTATGTATGTTTATATGTTCCTTTGAAGCACTATACAGACCAAACGCCTGGGCCGATTTTTATGATTCACACGTTAATCGATTCCTCTTAGTCCGGCGAGTGTCACTAAAGACATGACGTTAGTGAAAATTCAAAATGGCGACTACTAGACGCCATATTAAATATATTTTTTTTATATTTTTTTTCAAAACCTATCAAGTGGGGTATCAAAATAAAGGGTTTTAAAAGGTGATTACAAAAATATATACAACATATATACTTAAAAGCAATTCGAAGTGACAAATCGCAAAAAAACACCTACCAAGAACTAAATCGTCTGCGAAATCTTTCTTTGTAAACTAAAAAGCTGGAAATAAAAAAGTTATTTAAAAAAATCAAAAAACCCGACTGCGGTAAAAAACTTAAGTTAAAAGAAACTGAAAAGCTAAAAACAAGCCCATTTTAAATTAAATAAAAGTTCGAAGCAGGCGGGACCCACATAATTTTTATTGTATTTTCAAATTCAAATGGGTCCCGCCTGCTTCCAACTTTTATTTAATTTAAAATGGGCTTGTTTTTAGCTTTTCAGTTTCTTTTAACTTAAGTTTTTTACCGCAGTCGGGTTTTTTGATTTTTTTAAATAACTTTTTTATTCCCTCCGACGTCGACGAGGAACCTCAGGTTCCAAAAAAGAAGCACGATGGGCGAAAAAGGAAGCACGCATCAACACTTTCGACAGAGCCGGCACGAGGGTCGTGGTCATCACCATCGAGAGCAAGTCCAGTGCCAGCGCCGTCCACTTCCGTGACGCCTGCCGTGCCGTCCCGTCCATCAGCTTCAGCTTCAAAGAAGCCGTATATCAAACCCATCCCACCGAGGAAGTGCACGGTATACGATCTATTTGGAACCGATAGCGAGGACGACGAGAAAGCGGTTCCTGCAGTTACTGGTAAAACACCGTTACCTTCATATATAACACGACGCCTTGCAAACGGCCATTCGCGCCAAACCGACGAAAACAAGCCGGGAACGCACTATATTGATTTGAAAATATACCGGTGCGATGAAATTGAGAAAGTTCCGCCAATGAATAGGTGGCGCCAAGCAATTGTCACGCTTAAAAATCAAACCTTTGACAATACAGATGCTTGGCAACATTTGTCTAATTTTATTATAGCTACACGAAAAGAGTATGTTAAGTGCCCACCAACATTTGTAAGTAACTATTATTGAAATAGTACTTAATTACAAAAATAGGTACTTATCCCAATATATAACACATGCCTATTCACTTATACACAGTTTTTGTATTACTCTCATAGTAATTAAGATATTATCTTTTTAGTTCAAGTTTAATAAGTAAAATTATGTAACAAATAATAGGCAGATTGCGATTACATTATTATAGAAGACACTATTGCTATACTTTATTTAAGAATTGCTATACTTAGATAAATCAATAAGAATAAATAGATTTAAGGTGTAAATCTATTATAATGCAATTGCAACCTTAGCCGATACTTACTTATGCATATAAATAAATCATGTAATCGGTTATAGAAATTAAGTATTCATAGTAATTCATATTATATCAAATTTTATTCAATGTTCATGGTTTTTTTTCTTTCTTTCTTACAGTTACACCTAGACCCGGAATCAGAACAAATAATAATAATGATATAATAATATGTCAAAAATGTCACATTGAAATACCTAAAATTGAATATCAGTATCATTTGAGAACGAATTTGCATAAATCTAATTGCATACTAAAAACTGAAATTGAAAATATCGATATAATAGCCACGGCTTTTAAAAAGAGAATAATAAGTTACAAACTGAATCCATCAATGGAATACCTAACACCTGAGGAATTCCTAATGGATAATCAGCATAAGGTCATAAGACTAATTAACGATTGTTTGATAAAACATAATTGTGTTAAATTAAACTTTGAGCTTTTTGCTTATTTCATTCTTCCAAAGTCTGATGAGCAACAGCTTAAATCATTTAACACAAAATATGAAATTGTATATAATAATACAGATATAAATGAATTATATCTGAAAACAATAAATACATTTGATAGAAAGCTCTCAGAGTTCCAACATCGTGAATCTGGTTGGTCTTGTTTATTTATAAGTCATCTAGAAATTAACCTTAACAAATACTCTCCTTTGAAAGGTGGCACCTATATAGATTTGCCGCAAGTAATAAAAAAAACTAGAAGTTGTTTAAATATTAAAAACAGCGATAACCACTACTTTTTATGGAGTATTGTCGCAGCGTTATATCCCACCCAAATTAATGTTTGCAGAACAAGTTCATATCCACATTTTTCAAAAGTTTTAAATATAGATGGTCTATCATTTCCCCCGTCATATAAAGATATTAAAATATTAGAAAATTTAAATCCACACATAAGTATTAATATATATGGATTAGATAATAAAAACATGGTCACTGGTCCTTTATATGTGACAAGTTTAAGAAAAAACCAGCATGTCAATTTATTGTACTTTGAACAGAAAGGTAAAGGGCATTATTGCTTAATAAAAAATCTATTGAGATTGATCAAACGTCAAATAAGTAAACATAAAGGTGAAATGTACCTATGTGAGACATGCTTACAAGTTTTCACGAGTGAAACGAGATATAATGAACATAATAAGTGTCCTAAGATTTTGACAATGTTACCTGAAAAAAATAGTATTCTTCAATTTAAGAACTTCGAAAGAAAACAAAAAATTAATTTCGTTATATACGCCGATTTTGAAAGTCTTTTACTAAACTGCAACATAAATGTAACCGAAAATACTCGTACCTATAAGGTTCACGAACCTTCATGTTTTGGTTACTATATTTGTTGTTCACACAATACGGATCTGAATAAGTATGTTACTTATAGAGGAGCTGATTGTGTTGAAGTATTTATAAAATATTTAACAAGAGATTTGGATTACATTCACAGTATCTTATTAAATAAAATGCCTATGGCACCTTTAACTAAGGCCCAAGAAAACGATCACAAAAATGCCACGACATGTCATATCTGTAATTATTTGCTCTTTGACGATAAAGTAATGGATCATGATCACATTACATCACAATACCGAGGCGCAGCACACTCTCATTGTAATTTAATGTTAAGAGTTTGCCCTTTCGTGCCTGTTATTTTTCATAACCTATCCGGCTATGACTCTCACCTATTTATAAAAGAATTATCAAAGTATGAAGGTGCTTTTAAAATTATACCAAAATCCAAAGAAACGTATATGTCATTCACAAAAGTACTCCATACTAACAATGCATTAAAATCAAGGCCAATTCAAGTTAAGTTCATAGATTCTTATCAATTTCTTAATTCAAGTCTAAGCACATTAGTAAATAATTTGAATGAAACCGACTTTGTTAATTTATCAAAAGAATTTCCAGATATTAGTTATAATCAGTTAACTTAGTTACGACAAAAAGGAATTTATCCCTATGATTATATGAATACATACTCAAAATATAACGAGACTCAACTTCCATCGAAAGTATGTTTCTATAACAGTTTAAATTGTCAACATATTAGCGATGATGAATACGTACACGCACAATCTATTTGGCAGTCATTTAATATTAAATCACTTGGAGAATATACAGATTTATATTTAAAGACCGACGTATTACTTCTTTCTGACGTCTTCGAAAAATTTAGACAGACTTGTCTGGATCATTATCAACTTGATCCAACGTATTACATTACTGCACCTAGTTTAAGCTGGGATGCAATGCTACTGTACACAGGCGTTAAATTAGAATTAATTCATAGTTTAGAAATGTATGAATTTTTGGAAAAGGGAATACGAGGAGGCTTGGCACAATGTTCTCTTCGCCATGCTCAAGCTAATAATAAATATTTACCAAATTATGATGCGTCTCAAAAATCAACTTATTTGATTTATCTTGACTGTAACAATTTATATGGTTACGCAATGACGAACAAAATGCCTATTTCAGATTTCCGTTTTTTGACAATCGATGAGATTAAGACAATAAATGTGTTATCAATATCAGATGATTCTGAATATGGATATATTTTAATCTTCTGAAAATTGCAATCTTTTCTGAAAATTTTGTTGCTATTCAATTAACTCCTGAAAAAATTATTTTAGATCGCCCTATCTACATTGGGTTTACAGTTCTAGAATTCGCAAAGGAACATTTGTATAAATTTTACTACAACTTTATTAAAAATAAATATAAAACTCGTGCAAGACTGTGCTATACAGACACAGACAGCCTTCTTTATTTTGTAAATACAGAGGATTTTTATGAAGACATAAAAAATGATGTTGCAAAATTTGATACAAGTAATTTCCAGCCTGACAATTGTTACAGCATGCCAAGAGTAAATACTAAAATTCCAGGACTATTTAAAGATGAACTCGGGGGTGACATCATAAGCGAATTTGTAGGACTGAGAGCTAAACTATATTGTATAATCACTTCAAAAACTCGCATTACAAAAGCAAAAGGAATATCTAAAGCTGTTACTAATCGATTAAAATTATCTCACTACAGTAAAGCTTTAACAAATAATGTCAATTTTAAATGTAAAATGAATGTAATTAAATCACTCAAACATGTACTGTACTCTCAAGAAATTCATAAAGTAGTATTAAATAGAAATGATGATAAGAGACAAATACTCACGAATCTAATTGAAACTTTACCTTGGGGTCACTGTGAAACTTTATTTTGAGAACTAATTTCTAAATATAAATAATTATGTTTATATCAATAAATTGTAATGTTATTATAATCTTTGTTTATAATATTAGTATAAGTGTAGCATACATTATTAATTTAGTGAGCGGTAGTGTTGATTTTCGTATTTAAATAATTATGTAATATCTGAATAAAACATTTATATCTGATGCATGACTTTCTATTCTTGTTATGGCCTTATAGTGTTCTTCATTTTATTAATCTTTAGGACTAATCACAAATATAAATACCATAATAACATCAACTATTTACAGCAGGTATAAAATGAAATTGTTAAGCACTTATGCTTTATATATCTATGTATGGGTAAAATTTAATTAATAGTCAAAATGAAGTTGATCAAACAACACACATCACTTAATGTTAATCATATAAATCTTGGTGACTCAGATAACCACATTAGGCATAGCATTTTGTTACCAAATACGATTCGTTGTATTATATGTGGTCCGTCAAATTGTGGAAAAACAAACGTAGTGCTTAGTTTATTGTTACATGAGAATGGTCTAAAATTTCAAAATCTCTATCTGTACTCGAAAACAAATTTTCAACCAAAATACAGGTTCCTACGAGAAGTCATAAAGAGAGTGCATCAGGTTAAGTTTCATGAATTTAATGATAATAAAGAAGTCATAGCCCCGCATGAAGCACTAACAAATTCTGTGTTTATTTTCGATGATGTGGCATGTGAAAATCAAGTAAACATTCGTAATTACTTCTCTATGGGTAGACATAAACAAATCGATTGCTTTTATTTATGTCAAACATACTCTAAAATTCCGAAACAATTGCTGCGTGATAATGTAAACTTTCTTATAATATTTAAACAAGACGACGTAAACTTGAAACATATTTATGAAGAGCATGTTAGTTCTGATATGTCCTGGAATCAATTCAAGAATATTTGTAATACAGTTTGGAGAGAGCCATATAACTTTGTTAGTATTTGCAAAGACTCCCCATTAAACAATGGAAGGTATGTACAGAATTTAGATTGTTTTTTTAAATTTTGAGCGAAAATGTGTAATTATATAAATCAATAACATATAAATCTAACTTAGTATTATATCTTCTTTGGCTGAGCACACTTGTTATAATACAACATGGAAAAAAATATTAAAATAGAATTAATGAAGTCTGTAGACTCCATAAAGAATAAAATAAAACAAATGAAGAACCGTGAACACTCTATGAACTTGTCACTTGATAAAATGCTAAAAACCGTCACAGATCCCCTTAAAGCACTAGTCGATTCGAATATATCAACGGAAAAAATAAAGCCTTTACAAAATACTTCACCCCCAAATTCTGACGACATTGAATTGGATGACATTAATACTAGTTCATCTACAAAGTTTGAAGACTGCTACGATCCAAAACCGAATTCTGCACAAGTGCTTAAAAAGTCTCCTACAAAAGAAATACCAGATGATTTAGAAATTTCGCTAGAGGGCCGTGATATCCATGATATTTATGATGGTGTAAATATACCGTTTGGAATAAGAAGTGTAAACAAAACATTGCTAATGGGTAATTCAGTAGTCTCATTTTCTAAAATCGATAGTTTGAATGACGACAGTGTCATTTTAATTAAAGTCGGTGACAAATCCTATAATTTAACCCCTGGCTTGAAAGAACTTTTACTTCGAAGAAAACCTGATTTAAAAATTATATCGAGCAAAGATAGACTTGTCTATAAGGACATGCTACATTATACAAATGCTCATAAGAGAGATTTTAATCCTGATGGGCAAATAAGAGGCGATAAGGGAATAAAATATCGTGAAGTAATCAAACCATTATTTTCTGAATCATTACATGAAAATTTTCACACTGGAGGAAGCTTACCAACCCTAAAGAAATACAAAAATAACACTGACTTGGTATATTGGGATGACCCTAACGAACTGGTTGAGAGATTGAAATTATTAGTTGCTTCCAGAGATGCTGGCAACACAAACCATGATAATGAAATTTTATCGATAGTTGAAGAATTGAAAGAAGCTGGCATAATTAAAGAATAAATACTCACTATTACAAAATTTGCATTCAGTATTATAGACGGATTCAAAACAAATCTACTGAATTGTGAACATGAGCAAAACCGACGTGGTAAACGAAATTCATAAAAATGCGGGGGTGAACTTTCCACGAAGATGTGTTATTATGAAAGATATAGATGACCTCTGGCAAGCAGACTTAATCGATATGCAATCAATTTCAAAGCAGAATAAAAATAACACATTTATTCTTGCTATTATTGACACATTCTCGAAATATGCTTGGACTTTTCCTCTAAAAAGTAAAACCAAAGATGATGTATGTAACTCTTTTAAGAAATTATTGGATAAAGGGCGTGTTCCTAAAAATCTGCAAACGGATAATGGAACAGAATTTTACAATAATCAATTTCAGAAGCTTATGAAAACTTATCACATTAATCATTATTCAACCTTCTCAACAAAAAAGGCTTCTATAGTAGAGCGATTTATCAGGACATTGAAATCGAAACTCTATAAGGAATTTAGTTTAAGAGGCAGCTACAATTGGATAGATAGCACTCTTAATAATGTTATTTACAAATACAATCACACTTATCATCGAACAATTGATGAAGTTCCCGCTAATGTGGATAACATTAATAAAAAATATATATTAGAAAGGTATTCAAGGTTCGTAAAAAATCATAATATTAAAAGCAAATATAAAATTGGTGATTATGTGCGTATCAGTAAGTACAAAGGAACATTTGAAAAAGGTTACACTCCCAACTGGTCTACAGAAATATTTAAAATTCGAATGATACAAAATACAACTCCTATCACCTACTTAATCGAAGATACAATCAGAGGTCAGCCTATTTTAGGTGCATTTTATGCGCAAGAGCTTCAAAAAACAAAACATTCAAATGTGTATCTAGTGGAGAAAGTTCTTAGAAGAAAAGGTAACAGGGTTTTAATAAAATGGCTGGGTTTGTCTTCAGCTGAAAATAGTTGGATTGATAAATCAAATATATTATCATAATTATGATTATATATTTAATTTATATATATTATCATGCTTTGCTGTTTAAGAATAGACTACGTAAATTTTTGATAGACAAAACCTTAGAAAAAGATTAGTTGACTATTCTAGTATTCGTTACATATTTATGGAACTCTAATTTAATAATGATTAATTTAATGGTATATAATTTTAGTAATAAATAATTAAATAATAATTGATCTAATGATAGATAGTAATTCTAAATAATATATGATAATAATTTGATGAAAATGATATATGACAATAATTTGATGTAAATGATAATATACTGTTAGGAATCAGAAGTGAAATAAATTAAAAAAAAATAAACAATCTTTAATTTCTTAATATTACAAATTACAAAATTATAAAAATATCAAGAGAAACACAAGCACACTATAATGGTCAAGTAGCACGTCCGTTCCGAGCGCCGTCCAAGTAAAAAAAGGGCCGTTGCTTCATAACGTGCTTCCTTTTATAGGCTCCCATTGGTTGACAGTAATGACAGCTGATCGCTTGACGTCTGCTTGACGTCTTTATGATGTCACCTCGCCTTCCGTTTCCAACACGGCCTCTCCTGATGCTCTGACGTCCTCGTCAGGTCCAGAAGATGGTCCCGCCTGATCTGTAGCAGTGCCTTCTAATAAGACGCTGGAGTCTTCGCTGTCTCCTGTAATCAGACAATCGTATTACATAACAAGGCAACAAATGTGGAAGCAAAAACACCTTAGATAGGTACATAAAAGGTAATGCGCATTACACGTAAACATCATGACATATAGTCATATAGTCTTAGCTAAGATTAACAAGCCAAATAAGTGACTTGATCACACTACAGATAGAGGCACCCAGTTAGCGTATCTGACAGCGGCTGTCGGCATAGGCACCTAGTTAGCATACCGCCCAGACTTCTAACAAACACTGTAGGCATAGGCTCTCAGTTTGCATACCACCCAGTGGCTGTTGACATAGGCACATTGTTAGCATATCACACAGACTTCAAGACAATACTTGCCTTCAAAAAATGCAGCACATGTCTCAGGAGTCCACTCACCCCTCCAGGGTACCATGAACTGTGCGGCAGCATATGTGGTCTTCCCATAGGCACCAGCCAGGAGCTGCAGCTCATAGCGGCCATGGTCCAGGACCCCAACTACGCGGTAGGGTCCGCGCATACCTGGATCAAGTTTCCCCGTGGACTGGGAATACTTGATAACGAAGACCCTGTCGTCTTTGCTGTAGGTACGTGGAGGTTGTCGGTCTTCGTTAACACGCCTGTCTTGATCAGCTTGATTTTTATGTAACCGTTCGGCCGTCCTTTGCCTCCTCATCTCCCGTAGCGGCTCACGGTTTTCACCCGACGTTTCGATGGCAACGTCTCGGATTAATGTGCGGATAACTGGGGTGGCTCCTTCGGCACCGATAAGCAAGTTAAGCGGGGACAGCTGGGTGGTCTTCTGCTTCGTCATGTTGAGTATCAACTGTAACCTCCACAACTGTTCAGACCATTCCCCTTTCCGATGGTTCACCTCAATTCTCAACATGTTAAGGACGGTGCGGACGTAACGCTCCACCTGACCATTGGCGTGGTGCATCTCGGGGGTGATATAATGAACCTGACAACTTAAATCATTCATTAGCGACACAAAACCAGATGACTGAAACATCCTACCCCTATCACATACAATCGTCTTAGGTGTTCCAAACAGAGACACAACATTTTGCATAACACGTTTTAACTCATTTAAGTCCTGAGTACAAATAGGGTTTAATAAACAATATTTCGTAAAAGAATCCACAACAACTAAAATGTGTTTATTACCATTAGAGATTACCAGTGGGCCTAGAGCATCTACATGTAAGGTGTCAAAAGGAACATTTGGTTTTGTCCAAGAGTTAATTGGTTGTAGTGGAGCTCTTGGAGCTCTCTTATGAGCTATACATGTGAGGCAGTGTAATATGTACTTAGAAATGAAAGCTCTAAGCCCAGGAAACCAGAAGTGTTTTAAGATAAGGTCGGCAGTTTTGTCAGCGTTAATATGGCTATGTTCATCATGAAATATTCGGAGGAGGCTCAAACGATGTCCTTTTGGTATGTAACATAGTAATCTAGACTCTTCACCTACTGGCGTGAAGCGATAATACAAAAGATTATTGCGTTTAACATAGCGTGAAGAGTCCAAGCTTCCCTCATCTAAAGACCTGATTAGAGTTTGAGTCTCCTCGTCTCCCGCTTGTGCAATTTGAGCCCAATTACGCGGTTTTTCAATATTATTTACCACAGCTACGGGGTTACGACTAAGATAATCTGCGTGAGGTATCATTACCCCTTTCCTGTACTGAATGTTAAAATCAAAATCCTGTAGATAAATCCACCACCTCGCTACTCTCGGGAGTAGATCTTTCTTATTTTGGGTGGCTTTTAAGGCATTGCAGTCTGTCACTACAGTAAATGGCATTCCAATAAGGTAGTGCCTAAAGTGCTTAAGAGATTTTACTACAGCAAGTGTTTCCAGCTCATAAGAATGGTAACGTTGTTCACTGCCTTTAGTGACCTGGCTATAGTAAGCAACCACACGCTTGTTACCATCCTTATGAACCTGTAGGAAAACCGCGCCATAACCGGCACTACTCGCATCCGTGTGAACCTCAGCAGGAAGCTCTGGGTCAAAAATGGCTAATATTGGCTCACTAGTAAGGGCCTTAATAAGCTCTTGGCGAACGCTTTCCTGTTGTGGTCCCCACACAAATGCAACATCCTTACGCGTCAAACGAGCAATACAAGCTGTTTTCATCGAATAATTAGCTATGTACTTTCTGAAATAACCAGCTAGGCCTAAAAATTGTCTTGCT
Source organism: Mesoligia furuncula (assembly GCA_916614155.1). NCBI lineage: Eukaryota > Metazoa > Arthropoda > Insecta > Lepidoptera > Noctuidae > Mesoligia > Mesoligia furuncula. The sequence goes on from OU744792.1 coordinate 1,585,559, forward strand.
TGTTTGACGTTCTGGGGAACGGGTGCATTCACGAGCGCTTGGACCTTACTTGTTGACGGCCGGACTTCACCATTTGATATAATTCTGCCTAAATATTCAATTTCTTGGCATAAAAATGAACACTTGCGCAAATTCACTGAGAAACCGGCCTTAGTTAAAACAGCTAATACTTCATCTAATACCTGTAAACCCTGAGCAATTGAACAGGATAGCAGCATACAGTCGTCAACGTACACCAATACTTTGCCTGCCTCAATGAATTCGCGCAGTGTATTTGCAATAATACGTTGAAATATTATAGGTGCGTTGGCTAACCCGTACGGCATCTTCAAATATTCAAAATGCCCTTCGGGCGTCACGAAGCCGGTTAAAGGTATTGATTGCTCATCTAATTTAATTTGGTGAAATCCGGTAGCCATATCAAGAAGCGTGAAGAATTTTGACTTCCCTAGTCGATCAATGTGATCATCTATTAAAGGTAAAGGATATCTATCCTTAACTGTGATTTTATTAAGCGCCCGGAAATCCACACACATACGATCCGAGCCGTCCTTCTTTTTTACTAGAAGAATCGGACTCGAATATGGGGACTCCGAATCACGTATTATGCCTTTACTAAGAAGATCCTGAATAATCTCTCTAACTTTAAGCTTTTCATTATAGGACATTTTATAAGGACGGTAATTAATAGGTATCTCACTGTTTAATCGAATGTGCATACAACCTGTGGTAACTGTAGACGTAGCTGTACCAGAAATCATAAATTCCGAATATTTGTTGAGTATTCTTTCGAGTTTCTCCCGGTCTTCCCCAATTAATGTGGTTTTAAAACCATTGGATTGCACGTCAGATTTAACCGTGGATACCCCCGATAAGGCTTTATTATGAGTTAAACGTTGAGATTCCCTGGTCCTTATATAGGTTACCCCTTCCCTATTTAATACATCAGTACCAATAATAATTGGTGCATTCATACATACGCTAGGCACAACAAGCAAATCTACTTCAAGAGTTATTTCCTCAAGCTCTATTATAAGCGTGACATAGCAATCGACACTAATAATGGAATCACTTATTCCTTTCAATTGTTTATTAATTGGTTTCCTCCAACAAGAAAAATGATTGACCACGGATGACGAAATCAACGAGACTTCTAACGCCCCACTATCAATTAGGATGTCTATAGGTATTCCCTGAATCATTCCAACTACAATGTCACTGGACTTATTTTTTATAGGAACAGAACAAAAATTTACATTACTTTTATTGGGCTTATTATTTGCACGCTGCTTAGCAAAACAAACACTAATATCGTGACCTGTCTTTTTACAGTATGCGCATACTGCCTTATTTGAGGTAGAATTTGATTCAGATTTATTTAGTTCAGTCGCATCGTTTGATTTCGACTTTTTAGGACAACCCGCTTGTTTATGCCCCGTCTGACCACAAGTAAAACATTTGGGACCTTGGCTCTTAAATGAGCGCTTGGAGTTATTCGTAAGGGAGCTCTTGTTGTCTTTCGATCGCAAACTGTCACTATTCTGCTTAGAAATGGGCTTTACAAAGGTAGATAAGTAACTAACGAGGTTGTCAGGCGTCAGGTTTGCATTAGTAGCAGTTGCTTTAATTTGAGGGTCTTTTATCCCTCTAATAACAATCGCCGCTATCAACTCGTCTGATAAGCCTTTTACAATCCGTAAACGTAATAAACATCTACGTGCATATTCAGCGTAAGTTGCGTAACTGTCTGAATCGGAGCTCATTACTTCATACAAAATTCCCACCACATCAATTTTCTTGACACAGAGTGACCGAAAATCTTTTTTAAAATTACTCCATGAACGGTCATTTGTAACCCATTCACTGAGCCAAGCACTAGCATCTCCCTTCAGACAGTTCCCAACGCGAGAAAGGCACTCACTTTCTGACCAGTTATTCAATACCTGAGCCCTGTCAACCTCGTCAAACCACTGATCAACATCATGCACATTTGGGTCGAAATTAGACACATAAAAATGATGGGTGCTCCTGCTTACTGACTTTAATGACTGTATTGCTTCCACAATTTTTTCCGTGGTTGCAACCGAAACATCAGTAGCAGTACCTGTAGTTTCCGGCGTAGCTATTACCCGTGAACGATCTTCTAAAGCTTTCAACCGCGAGACAATCGTCTCAAGCGATCGTTGGTGAAGCGGTGACGCAGGGCTTCGCGTCCTCAGGCGGCTCCCACGACGATCTCGTTCGCGCTTGGACCGGCGATCGCAATCCCGAGACTTGCTACGTGACCTTCTGCTCCGCTTATGGCGGCTACGAGATCGTTTAGAACGCGAGGCACTATTTTTTGAACGTGAACGACTCGATCTATCCATAGCTACTACTACCTGCTTTAAGTAAAAATTGTAAGCCTGAAAACTAGTTTTAACGTGTGGGCGAATGAATCTTTATCCCACTTCTGATGTTAGGAATCAGAAGTGAAATAAATTAAAAAAAAATAAACAATCTTTAATTTCTTAATATTACAAATTACAAAATTATAAAAATATCAAGAGAAACACAAGCACACTATAATGGTCAAGTAGCACGTCCGTTCCGAGCGCCGTCCAAGTAAAAAAAGGGCCGTTGCTTCATAACGTGCTTCCTTTTATAGGCTCCCATTGGTTGACAGTAATGACAGCTGATCGCTTGACGTCTGCTTGACGTCTTTATGATGTCACCTCGCCTTCCGTTTCCAACAATACAATAATAATTTGATGTAAATATTTGCATGTCGAATGGCAAAATATGGTTGATCTTTGTTATGTACTAACACCTATTGATGTATCTATCATCTACCCATATTTGCAAAAATAAAATTATTCTATTCTATTCTATAAATATTAAAACATTAAATAACGACAATTCAAATTATAAGTATTTAATAAAGTGCTCAATCCAGATTCATCAGTCTTATAATGTGTATTGGAGAGAGTAGTCTTCTCAATTGGATTATAAATCACTTACCTTTTGAATTACACTTACCAGGATACAATTATTGTGGTCCTGGTACAAAATTAATTAAAAGGCTTACACAAGGAGATAACGGAATTAATAAATTAGACGAATATTGCAAAGATCACGACATTGCCTATCACAAATCTTCAAACTTAAAGGATCGACACGAAGCTGATTTAATTTTATTAAATATGGCGAAAGAACGAGTAGTTGCTTCGGATGCGAGTGTGGGTGAAAAATTTGCAGCACGCTTAGTAAGCAGGGCTATGTCGACAAAAATTAAAACTGGTTCTGGTCTGAAAAGTAGTACAAAGCGCTGTCGAAAAGTTACATCTGGAAAAGGGTTAAAAAGTAAATTAAAAAACGTTATTTCTAAAACCAAGAGACACATGAAAAAATTAAAACCAAAAAGTAAAAAGATGGCTATAGAATTGGCTATCGCCGCTGCCAGAGAATTAGCTGATAACTCATCTATTAAACTTCCTCGTGTTATTCCTATACCAAAAACTGGAGGAATATTGCTGTTGATTCCTATTTTTGCGGGATTGTCAGCGGTAGGGGCTTTAGCAGGTGGTGCAGCTGGTATTGCTAAAACCATTAACGAATTCAAGATGGCTAAAAAATTGTTGGATGAATCGAAGAGACACAATGAAAAAATGGAAGCGCTTTGCATTGGAAAAGGATTACACCTTAAACCGCATAGAAATGGGCTTGGAATTTTTGTATCGAAAGAAAAAAACTAAAATATCGGCTACCCAAACGAGCCTTAACTAACATAGATATTTTGAAATATGGAAATAGTATTCCTTATTTTAGAGGTGTCTTTATGAGAGATGAGCTCCCTAAATGCCCTTTTGTAAAAGAATGCGGAGTTATTAATTTAGATAGTTCTAAAAACCCTGGTTCTCATTGGGTAGCCTATGCAAAATATAATGATTATATTGAGTATTTCGATAGTTATGGCAATCTGAAACCTCCCAAGGAATTTATAAAATACGTAGGGCCTAAAGTCCAATATAATTATGAAAATATACAACGTGATCACCCCTTTAATTGCGGACATCTATGTTTGAATTTCTTAAAGAGGTTTTGGTGTAGTCAATGAATAAAATGAACAGGATCTTCTTTAAGACTTCAGTATGAAAGCATGTCTACTACGGTTACCATCTCTGGAAATAAATCTGAATTGGTTTCGTATTTTCAACCACCTCTACATTTATCCGATCAATACGAGTGCGGTTTGCTATACTTTTCAGTATTAAATTCTAGACCAAATGTGACCATCAATAATAACAATTTATCAGTAATCAGAATCGAATGTGATCTCGTTCACGGTTCATACTGCAACGGATTACCAACTCATTTTATTCACGAATTTGTAACTGATACCGCTCCAGATCACCGGTACATAGAAATACCGCAAAACGTTGTTTACTTTCCAGTAAACAAAAATCTAATTTCATCAATATCTGTTAAGATTGTTGATCAACTTGGTAACTGTATTAATTTTGGTGAAGAACTTATTCAATTACGCCTTCATTTAAGAAAAACAAAATGATAGTTTATTATAAAAACACTCCAGTGAAAATCAAACGTCTTATTCCATCTACGACCATTAAGGTGCATAGACGTAAGAAAAAAGTGAAGATATTGAGTGAAGCAAATAAAGATTTTCTTAAAGCTCTAGGTTTTAAAGTATGAACATACTACAAATTACTGAATTTCCCCACTTCGATAGTTCGATTGAAAGCTATGAAGTCCACTCATACAATCCCTACACTAACAGCTTTAGAGAAAACGATGAAATCAGAATTCCCATACACCAACAAGACATATACGTGTTACCGTCAGCCAGTTCAATATACGTCGAGGGCCAAGCCAAGTTCTTCGACAAAGATGGAAAACCGATTAAGAAAAACATTACGTTTAGTAACAACCCTGTTATGTTTTTGTTTCAAGATATCAGATACGAAATAAATGGTATTGAAATAGATCGCATTAAAAATTCTGGAATAACGTCGACAATAAAGTCATACGTTTCAATGAATGATGGAGAAAATAAAGTTGCTGCCTTGTGGGGTTGGAACATAAATGGATTCAAAAGTGATGGTAATTTCAGTGCTATTGTACCTCTTAATAAGATTTTAGGATTTGCGGAGGATTACAATAAAATTATGATAAATTGTAAACATGAACTTATTCTGAATAGCTATGAAGTCTAACTTAAACAGTGTCATAGCGACTGATGATATTACGCATTTTCAAATAGACATACAAAGATTGCAATGGCGTGTACCACATATAAAAGTGTCAGACCGAGAACGACTGACACTACTTAAACACTTGGAAAGAGATAAACCTATTCAGATAGCGTTTCGAAATTGGGATTTATATGAGTATCCTTTGCTCCCTAAAACTACCAAACATTCTTGGTCGGTTAAGACTGCATCACAATTAGAGAAACCTCGATATGTAATTTTTTGCTTGCAAACCAACAGAAAAAATAGTAAAACCAAAGACAGTTCTCTGTTTGATCACTGTGAGGTTTCCAACGTAACACTATATTTGAATTCACAGTATTATCCTTACGAGCCTCTAAGCTTAAATTTTTCCGAGAACAAATACAATATATTATATGAAATGTATGTGAAATTTCGTCAGTCGTATTACAACTGTCCTGCAGACCCGTTGCTTGATTTGGTCGGTTTTAAGGAGAAGGCTCCTCTCTTTATCATAGACTGTTCAAGATAAAACGATAGTTTAAAAACAGGTCCCGTAGATGTGCGGTTGGAGATTGAATGTTCACTGCCAATACCAGATAACACAACTGGATATTGTTTAATTATTAACGATCGACTTGTGGAATATAAACCATTGAGTAACATAGTGCGCAGGTTATCATGACTGCCATAGTAGATGTTCAAGGTTTTAAAACCGAAACAAATGAATTTATCATAAAAGAAATTGCTGTATTATGCAATAAAAAAGTTCAGGTGTTTTTAATTAAGCCACCATTTCCATTTTACGATTTGACGAAACCTGAAAAACGGCAAGTCAGTTGGATTGAACGTAATAGAAAGATATACTGGAGAGACGGATTTGTGCCTTACTCAAATCATCAGAATTTAATTTCAGATATTTTAAGAGATAAAAGTGTTTACACCAAAGGTTTAGAAAAAGTGTTGTGGTTAAAAAAAATTTTCGAATAATAATAATATAAATAATTTAGAAGATGCAGGTTGTCCTAATTTATTAAGCTTGTGCAATAAATATGAACATTCTCATGATGTGTATAGTTGTATTTATCATGATACAATTTGTGCTTTAAAAAATGTAATATGTTTATATAAGTGGTGTATAGATAATACATTTTTAAGTAAATATTTTTCTTGTTTAATTTTTCACAATTGGTTAACAGGTAACAGTTTCCTATCCCTACCAATCCAGTCCAATGTTAATCGTTATAAGTTGCTGGTATCAGCTGTGCGATGTCATTATACATTTATAATTATCTGTATCAAGAACATGTCTCAAAATAAATACAATCCTCGATATGACCTGTTTAATGCATATAAAATGCGTGAATTTTCATTTCGTTACTATTGGGCAACGGCTGATTCAAGGAGAAGATTGGTAATGGAAATGGCTGACGCAGGATTTTTTTATTATGGGAATGGTGTAAACGATAAAGCAGCATGTTTCTCATGTGGAGGTGTTATAGAAGATTGGGAGATTTACGATGATCCTTGGATGCAACATGCCATACAATTTCCTCAATGTTGTTATTTGAATGCTGTTGTTGGGGCGTAACTCCCAACAGTGAAAATGTTATGGTTTTGTTATGTAAGGTACGCACTTGTAAGGTGCGTTATGTTATGTTATGTAAATGAGTAGACGAAGGATTTCCCTTGATGGATTTATTGCTACTGAATATAATTACATAATTGTTCTACTTAAATGCTATGTTGAAGGAATGCACAGCTAAACAATATTGATGTGCATAAAGATATGTGTGACGTACAAACTACCACAAAGGTCAATGTACAGCGTAGCTCGTACATATTGCCCACTCACAAAGAGTAACTGTAAGAGCGTGAACAATAAAAATGAAAATGTTATTGTTAAATAATAAATGTTAAAAAGGGAGATAAAATGTATAAGAAAATAATCTAATCCGAGCCTTATACTATTAAATCACAACGCGCAATAGGCGACGTTGCTTTGTTGAGTGTATGTGCACTCGATAAGTGCGCTACGCTGTCGTCTGTGACGTCAAATACAGCTGTGTTGTCCACGATGCTTGTAGTCGACCTCCTTCGTGGCGGTGGATTGGGAACAGGCAATGTCTCAGGTTTTTCTTGACTCGTGCAATGTTGGCGAAGTCGGTGGTAAGCATATATTGCACCTGCTGTCGCTGCTACTGCTGCCAATGTGTATATGACAACATATTGGTGAACATCGTGGTATGTCGCCCGATCAGAGATGATGTCTTCTGCGGTCGCGGCTTTCATCTGTTCTATCTGTTTTCCCAGATCTTGCAGTAATGATCTTTGCTCCATTACCGTCTCATTCTCGGGTTCGTGTTTCAAAACCGGTACCGATAGGTTGAAGATCCGATTAATTGGAGGGATTTCCAGCGTAAGTTCTTCCACCTGGGCATGCATTATGTCCATCAGTTGCCTGTGGGAATGTACAGTGAACGTCTCGCTTTTCATAGTGCAGTCACTTCCGAGTGTCATTACCCCTGCGTTGTTAAGTAGTTCAGTTGAAACTTGATTCCCGCATATGACGCGTATTTTGCAAGCGTCACAGCAAAAGTATAGATAGCTGTTTATGTTGCTAAGTGCCAACCACGTGTTTTGACAGCTCTCATGTTTTGTTTTGCAGCCAGACGAATCTTGTGTCTTCTTGCAGAGGCTCTCATCAGACTGCATGTTGTATATTGGTGACTTCATGGTGCACAGCAGAGTTGTACTGTCGTAGTGCATGCATTGATGTAGGTCAGTCCCAGTCATCGGTAGGTATGAATCTTTCTGTATGTTAATTGCTAATAGTTCCGCTATCGGCAGTAGGGTGACCATGTCAAAGCCACTCTTTTTTGGGACAGGAATGACGTGATAAACTTCGTAGTTTTCTCTACTGATTAACGGTATCCGTATCTCAATAATTAGGTATTTCTCTGTCATTTTTGCCTTCACTTGTAAAAGTTGATATAGGCGGAAGAAATCATCTTGAATGTTGTTGATGGGAAGTGCCACATCCTTTGAGAGCTGACCGGATATGACGTTCAATTCGTCCCGTAGCTGTTCTGGCGCAATGAGGTGTAAGTTCATCTTGCCGTTGTAAATGTTGGTTACGGTATCCAATAGAATCTCTTGAACATTTCTTAGATGCTCTATAAAGCTGTTGGCAGAGATTGCCGACATCACAAACTCGATTGATAGTTCTTGAGATTCAATTTCTTGCTGAAGGCTGCTCGTTAGCTTGTCTAGTCTTAGCAGATGTTGATTGAATAGTTTGTATTGTTTTTCGATTGTTTCTTCCGATCTTCTTAGCACGTTGTATTCGGCTTCTATTATAGTTGTCTGATTCTTAGACAAAAGGGCCAGATGTTTCTCATTTTCTTTGATGAGTTGTATATCCCGTTGATATTGTTCGGCGAATTGGTCATCCAATACTCCGAACAGGGAACGTGCGATTGAACCGACACCGTTGATAAGGCCGCGTTTGCTTCTCATATTCACCCGACCTTGCGGATTCAGCAAAATCCGGTTGTAGTGGTCGAGTTCAGCGAACGCGTGATGTAGTTGTAATGAAATAACGTCACATTGAGTCTTCTGTTTTAGTTTTGAACATATAGTTTCGAGATGATCGTTGAATTTGGTAAACACTGTTGTACCATGCCAGTAGGGTTTGACGTCGTAGTATACAACTATCTTCCACTCGTCGCGAATCAATTTCATGTCGGAGGCTTTGTCGAAATATAGACCTTGTTGCAATTCGATAAAGTTTGTTGTTGTGTTTGTTGTCGCGCTTGCTGGACTTAGTAGGTATAGCAGGGTCATTACTAAACCGATCAAGTTGATTTTTCCTGTCTTGGCAGTTTGTTGACGTTTTGTTGTAGTCTCGTTAGTAGCTTGATTTTTGTATTCATTTTCGGTGTTTTGTTCAATGGAGTTTTCCTCGCTGTCTATTGGTAGGATAGATAGCTTTGTTATGGGTCTCTTTATGGAACCGTTTCTTGTTTTCAGGGTCACGATACGAACATATCCGTCGTTTCCTGGGTGGAGATCTGTTACTCTGCCCATCAACCATTTTCCTGCGGGCCGCTGGTCATCCTGTACAACAACCAGGTCACCAATCTTCACGTTGTTCTGAGGTTTGTGCCACTTTGTTCTTGCTAACAGTTGGCACAAGTACTCGTTTTTCCACTTCTTCCAGATTTCTGAATATATTTTTCTAGTCAGCTCCCATCTTGTTCGGGCGTCTTCTCTTGTTTCGATGACGGTCAACCCTGACCTCCCTGTTAGGAAGTGTGCTGGCGTCAGACAGTCGAGGTCTTCCACATTTTCACTCAGCGCACATAGAGGTCTGGAGTTTAGACAAGCTTCTAGTTTTGTTAGTATTGTGGTGAACTCCTCGAATGTTAACCTTTGCTCACCGACCACTCGTTTTAAATGGTGTTTCAAGCTTCTAACGGCTCGTTCCCACAATCCGCCCGCCGAAGGCCATGCAGGAGCATTGAAATGCCACTGTATGAACATTTCGGCGACTTCCTTCTGTAGTTGTTCGTTCCTGTAGGTGTTCTCTATTTCCTCGTATTGTTCCATGAGCAGTCGATTAGCGCCGACAAAGTTTGTGCCATTATCGCTGTACATGTGGCGGGGCGCCCCTCTCCTTGCTGCCATTCTGTTAAGGGCTGCCAAAAATGCCGAGCTTGTAAGGTCAGAGACCAACTCAATGTGCACTGCCTTTGTTACCATGCAAACAAAGATGGCTATGTAACCTTTAGTGGTTTTAGCTCCTCTTCCTTTATTCATCTTAACATCGACAAATCCCGTGTAGTCCACTCCTGTATGGTGGAATGGCGGGGCAGGGTTTATTCTTGCAGTTGGCAGTTCACCCATGATTTGTTGTTGTTTGGTTGGACTGATTTTTCGGCATGTTACGCATTTTCTGACTTGCATTTTCGTGACTCGCACGCCACCGGTGATCCAGTATTTTTGGCGAAGGTACGACAAAGTGAGTCGCGGTCCGCCGTGAAACGTCATTTGGTGAGCTTGATCGATGAGCAAATGCGTTAGGCGGCCGTCATGAGGGATGATCATCGGATGCTTCATCTCTTCAGTTATTGTGGCGTTGTTCAATCTTCCTCCGACTCTTAGCAAGCCTTCTTGATCAATGTAAGGATTGAGAGGCAGTAACTTGCTATTTGATGTCACTCTGCCGTGTTTACGTAAATGACTCATATCCGTTTCAAATACATTTTGTTGTTTCTGTTTTACAATTGCCTTAGTTGCACTGTTCAATTCTTGCAACGTAAGGTAACTTGGTAATTGGCGATGTTTCGAGTCCAATGTTCGAACTGTTAAGTTCAATGCTCTGTGTATCCATGCGACTATTCGAATGACATGATTAATAGAGCTATGTTTTTGCAATAATTGTTCGATAATGTTGATGGTTTCTGTGTTGGTTTGGACAGCATTGACTTGTTTCATTGCCGTTGTTTTCATCTCTTGGTCTGACGTATAGACTATTTTGACTAGGTTCCTCATTTCAAAGGATGATAGCCAAGTAGGACCTTGCCACCACAGTTTGTTTTCCTTCAGTTGACCGGCGTACTGGCCTCGGCTTGCGGCGTCAGCGGGATTCTCACTTGACTTGACGTAATCCCAACACGAACGCGGTATTGCTGTGTTGATTTTTTGGACTCTGTTCTCTACATATGTTTTCCACCGTGATGGGTCTCCTTGTATCCAACCCAGGACCACCATGGAATCAGTCCAGCCATAGACTCGAATATCATGTTGATGTAAGGATTCCTTAACCTTTTGCATTAGTTTGCATAGTAGGTGCGCTCCATTTAATTCCAGTTTAGGCAATGTTGTTGCTTTTCTGTGTGGTACAATTTTTGATTTTGCAGCGACAAGTATAACATCTGTTGATGGGTGAACTCGTGCGTAAATAACACACGCATAGGCATCCAGAGAGGCGTCACTGAAGCCGTGTAGTTCTATAACTTGTCTTCCGTCACATCTAAGCCATCTTGGCACTTCACACAAGTTTATCATCCTTATGTCCGCTTGTATTTTGCACCATTCTTTGTGTATGCTGTCGGGAACTTCGTCGTCCCATTGTAATTTGACCTCCCACAATTTTTGGAATAATAATTTTAATTTTGTTGAGAAGGGAGCCAGCCAGCCAAGTGGGTCAAACAATTTCGATATTTCAGCTAATAAGCTGCGTTTTGTATGATTTTTGTTGACGCTTGAAATCGAACATTGGAATGTAAATTTGTCCTCCTTCGAATTCCAGCATAGGCCCAAAGTTTTTGATGTTTGATCTGTTTTGAAATTGAAGACCGTGTTTTCATTGTTATGTTGAGTTGTTGCATTTTCCAAGAGTGCCGGTTCGTTTGATGACCATTTTCTAAGGTTGAATCCTCCACTCTTGAGCAATTGTTTTAGATCCGAAATTAGCTTCTGTCCTTGTTCGATGGTATGCGATCCGTGAACCAGATCATCGACGTAGAATGACTCCTCCACTACCTTAGAAGCTTCCGGGAAATTCTGACGCTCGTCCTCTGCCAGTCTTCGTAGTGTCATTAGGGCCAGAAACGGAGCAGCTTTAGTGCCATAAGTTACTGTAGCGAGCTGATATGAACGTAGAGGTTGTTCCGGTGAGTCTCGCCAGACAATCTGTTGTAGACTTTGGTCGCATTCAGCCACTAAAATTTGTCTGTACATCTTTTCGATGTCAGCTGTGTAAGCATACTTGTATTGCCTCCACTGTATTAATGTTGTTTGTAAATCTTGTTGTAGGTTTGGGCCCTTGTACATAAGATCGTTTAAGCTCCAACCGGTAGTTGTTTTTGCGGATGCATTAAATACAACCCTGTACTTGGTTGTTGTTGACTCGGCGCGTTCGACGCCGTGGTGCGGCAGATAGCAGTCGAGTGTCTTGTTACATGTTGATTGTTTCATATGACCTAAGTCAATGTACTCCGCTATAAATTCTTTATAGGCTTTTGCTAAATGTTGTTGTTTTCCTAATCTTCGTTCTAACGTTTTGAATTGGGCCGTGGCCATCTGTTTGGAAGAGCCCAGCTTGCATTCCCAGTCGTTTATCATTGGAAGTCTCACTTCGTATCTTCCATTTTTTAAGCGTTGTGTGGTATCAGTGTAGTACTCAACGCATTTCTGTTCTTCCGCTGAGAAATCGGTTCGGTCTTTGATGTCTTCGGAATCCCAGAACTGTATCATATCCTCTAGATTGTTCAATACTACGTTGCATTGTAATGATGTAGTTTTGACGTGTCCGCATAGCAGCCAGCCTAAGTATGTTTGTTGTGCGATGGGCCGTGTGACGTCATCGCCTTTAATGATTCCTCCTAGCATGATCTGGGAGTAAATGTCTGCTCCAAAGAGCAGATCTACTGGTCGGCTGCTGTTGAATTCCGGATCCGCTAAGTTGATATTTTGTATTTGAGGCCATGATGGTTTTGTAAAAGTTTTGTTCGGTAGATTCTTGATTAGGTTTTTCATTATGTATACTGATTTCCTGAACGTGAAGTCATCGAAGACAGAGCTGCATGAAATTGTTATCATGCCCTTGCAATGGCTCTCCTTTTCTCCAACTCCAAAGACAGCTCCTTTACATTTCTGGCGTTTGATCCCAAGAAGTTGTGCTGCTCGTTCTGTTATCAGTGATATCTGTGACCCTTGATCTACAAGAGCTCGCATGTTGTACTGAGTCCCATCAGCTCCCTCTACCTTTACTATGGCGGTCGCTAATAGAATCTCCGATGCGTCTTCATCATCTTGAGAGACATGAGATGATGAATTTCCTTGGTTTTGTTCATTGTTTTTTGATGCGGCCTCGTGCAATAACGTATTGTGCTTAGCTTTGCACTTGCGACATCGGTGGTTTGACGTACATTTTTTGCCCTTATGACTGTACAGGCAATTTATGCAGACTTGCAACTTGTTTATTGTGGCAAGTTTTTCGTCGTTCGACATTTCTAAAAACTTTGCACAAAAATAGAGGCCATGTTCGTCGTTGCAGAGTGGACAAGTAAACGTTGACGCATGGTACGATTTCGTAACCTTGTTGTTACTAGCCGCTTGATTCTTGTTGTTATGATAGCTGTGTTTCTTGTTATGGGATGCTTCTTGATTCGGATTTGTCGCCGAACTTGTCTTCTGACCGTTGTCTTGTTTACGCTGCGACGATTCCATTGAAGTAAACTTCGCCTCTAGGTAGTCTAAGAAATCCTTTAATACAGGTAATTCTCGCGAGTTTTTCAGTGATTCAATGTAATCTGAGTATGTTTCAGCGTCCAGTTTTTGTGCCAAAATGTGCACTAGTAGCGGATCCCAGGTTCTGATATCCACTTCTAAATTCTTGATGGCGTGCAAACATTCTATTGTGACGTCATGTATTTTTTTGATTGGTGCTAATGACTGTTGTTGCATAGTAGGCAGATTGAAGAGCATGTTGATATGCGATGTAAAGATAAGTTTCTTGTTGTTGTAGCGATTGTTGAGAATGTCCCAACACACTAGATAATTGTCCGAGCTTATTTGTAAGTGTTGTATCAACCTTTCAGCTTCTCCTTGGATCTTGCTTTTCAAAAATTGCATCTTCTGCGCATTTGACAAGGATGTATTGTTATGGATTGCTTCCGTGAAAAGGTCTTTGAACGGTATCCACTGGTTAAACTTTCCGTGGAATGCTGGTATCTCCAACTTTGGTGTCGTTTTTTCTCGATAAGCTCCGGACCACATCTTGGTGTTTAATGCCTTCTTCAGATCGATATATTGATTTTCGAATCTTGTATAGCGCTCTTCATATATTGCGTTCTTGTCCCCGTTGAGTTCGCACTCGAGTTCCCAATGGAGACAGTCAATAGCAGACCAACGCGCTTGTAACGTTTGCAACGCGTCCTGGAATTCCCATTTTTCTGTGATAAATTCCACTTGAATGTTGGCAACAGCTCTCATGAAGGCCTTGAAGTTCGCCGATTGTTTGCGTAAGAGGTCGTCCAGTTTACTATTGGACCCCGTGTCCCTCTTGTTAGGGCTTTGTTGTTGCCGAGGAGGCGATTGATCCCTGTTGTTGCTCTCGGTTTTGTTATTGGTTTCTCCTTCCTCCTCGCTGTCTTGTTGCTCTTGTAACTTCTTGCTCGAAGTACTTGCTTGACCTTGTTCAGAGGTACTTTCGAACGGTGTTGGCTGTACCGCCGGTCCTCCTGCGGACCGTTTGTGCGCCGATAGTTCCTGATTTTGTTGGAGAATCAACTCCTTGACTTCCTTATAACATTTCAATGCCGTGTTATATAATTCGCTTGTAAAGTAAGGATGACCCGCACTTGCTTCTGTAGATAGACGATCATGGTTGAACTGGAATTCACTCCATAAGTTTTCCAGCATTTGCATACGCCGTTTGAAGTAGTCCAAGTTCTTCCTGTCCCAGCCATCCTTCTTGATGTTGATACCGACTTTCTTGATGTTTTCGAAAAGTTCGCGCTGATTCTCGTAAGTATTTGCTGCTGACGTCATGTTGTCAAATTTTGAGAAGTAATCTGTTGCTCCACACTTCTGGTTCTTGGTATCGTATAACCTTTCTCTTCTACGATATTCGCCTTCACAATTGGTTACTGATTCGCGACCGTAAAAGATATAAATCACACAACACTAAATTGCTCGAAGGACCAAATGTTGGGGCGTAACTCCCAACAGTGAAAATGTTATGGTTTTGTTATGTAAGGTACGCACTTGTAAGGTGCGTTATGTTATGTTATGTAAATGAGTAGACGAAGGATTTCCCTTGATGGATTTATTGCTACTGAATATAATTACATAATTGTTCTACTTAAATGCTATGTTGAAGGAATGCACAGCTAAACAATATTGATGTGCATAAAGATATGTGTGACGTACAAACTACCACAAAGGTCAATGTACAGCGTAGCTCGTACAGCTGTGAAAGGAACGGATTATGTTGATAAAACAAAACGTCTATTTTTTAAAAGAAACAAAAATATAGAATTGTTCTAAAGTGGAGGAGGATAAATTGATTATTTGCTGACTATGCTACTAAATGCTATTAGCAATGCAGCCTAAGTAACTATAAATTACTTACAGTAATTTTATGTGTCATTCGATTCCTACAATTGTAGTTAAAAGGTTGGATCATAGACTGAATTAAACAATTTAAAAATAAATTATATTAGCTACAATGCAACATTCAGTGAAATATACTTCTGAAGGCATTTGTAAAATTATTATTCAGAACGCTAAAGGTGAGGCTATATTTGTCCGTGATATGCAGCCCGCTCATAAAAAATCGAGCGCAGATTCATCAAAACCTCAGGTCAGAGATCAATTATATAAACTTGCCTGAACATGAAGAAAGAAGCGAAAAATTCGTCTTAATTGACACTGGAACCAAATCGATCGCCATCTGTTGTGAAGAGTGGAGGTGTCTGCATCATTTACTGAATTGTCTTGATTCACGTTTACGTCACTTAACAAGGGTAAAGGGTTACTATGAGAACCGTATTAATTTCTTTAGAAAGCGATTTAAGCTCGCCCAACCGAAAACTATATCTGAAGCCTATGCAATTATGGAAAATGTCTATGAATGTCAACTGTGGATCAAGAAATCAAATGTATTGTAATCGATTATTTATTCTTCTCGTGCTTTTTATAAATAATAATAATAAAATGTGTTACTTAGTTGACAGCATACTTTGTTTCTTTTATCACGATACCAACAACCTAGCCACAAAAAGGTAAAAAAAAGGATGAATTGATTATTCAAATCATTCAGTTCGAAATGATGAATGAGTGAAAATTGCGGTTTCCAGATCTGAATACAACACTCATGATGAATGAATGATGAAAACTGTAGGTTTTAGGATCTAATCTAAGTGAATAATATGAAATTAAATGAATGAGATGATGAATGAGTGAAAATTGCGGGTTTCCAGATCTTATCTGATCTGGAAACCCCAATTTTAACCTACTACTTACATCTTTAGTTAAACCTCCAGAAAGGAAGACACCTATATGGGATACCGAGTTATTATTCAGATGGCTCAAGAATGCTCCAAGGTCAGACACTTTGTTTGACATATCTCGAAGAACTGCAGTAATCTTATTACTAGCTTCAGGTCGAAGAATTCATGGGGTGTCAGGGCAGAAAACCTCCACGTGTGCCCGGGGACTGGGGTTCCTTTCTGGATACGTCCGGGGGGAAGACCAGTGTTCGGGCCGGTGCATCCTGGGGTGCGGGCAGCGATTTCCCATTGGGATTATTTCCCAGTGGGATTTCGCTGTCCGCATGCTAATGTTCTGCCAGGAGGATCGCCCCACACAGATCGCTCTGAGTAGCAGAGCGACAATTGTGGGGGGTCACAGTGGGCCCGGTGTGCACTTACCCTGCCGCCGGGCAGGCAGGAGGGGCAACCCTCCTGCCACCGCTAATCTCGTAGCCCTGGAGACAGTTAAGGTCATGTCTCTGGCTGTTGAAGGGGGTCGAGGGTCTTGGCTTAACCGCCCGGACCGCGAGGAAGATTAACCTCTATAAAAAATTCCCCAAATCTCCAAGCGGCGGCGCACCGTGAGGGAGGTTGTAAGCTTGGCTAATGGGTAGCTTGATTTAGTCGCTAGTGCGAACCGTTAATTTTTGAGCCAGTACAACTTGAAGAATATACTCGTGGGAACAGCATGGATACAATTTTAAAAACCAAAAACAAACCAACAGAAGAGGTGAGGAGTGATGCGGGGTCGGAGTCCGACGCCGCATCTGGAGGTGCGAGCACGGGAGGCTCAGGGAGCCCCTGTCGTGCCAAGAAGGTGGCCGCTGCGAAAAAGAGCAAGCGGCCAAGGTCAGAGGACAGCCAGGGGTCGTCCTCCGACGGAGAGCTGGCCTCGGCTCGGAAGATCCCCACCAGTAGGCGGGGTGGAGTCCGAGAGCGAGGCAAGGGGAGGGGGCTCACTGCCCGCGAGGCGGCTGAAAGAGCGGAGGAGCCCACAAAGGAGGGGGGGTCCGGTTGCGCGGTCGCTTCGGGGCCCTCTAGCGACGAGGCGGGGGAGGCTAGTGGCCCTGAACCCGAAGCGGACTGCAAGCGCAGGTTTGCGGCGGTCGTGGAGGCCGCGATCCGAGACGTGGCCTTGAAGAAGCTCCAAGCTTCAAAGAACAAGGCCGTAGTCTCGGCGACGGCCTCCATAATGGCGGCAGCGGAGGCGGCTAACTACACCGGCCCCTCTACTGGCGAAGTGGCCGAATTGAGGGCGGAGGTCGCCCGCCTCACGGCCGCCATGGGGAAGCTCCAAGAGGAGAACGGGCGACTCCGAGCGGACCTGGCCGGCCTGAGGGCCGCCGGGGGCGCGCAGGCGAAGCCGCTGTGCCAGCCCGTTCCGGTGGAGAATCAGGTCCTGAACCTGGTCCGGCAGGAGCTGGCGGCCTTCCAGGCACGGTTCTCCGTCCTGGAGGGCATAGTCCTGCGCCCCCCCTTGGCGGGCGGGACGGCCCCGAGGCCGAAGGCGGCCTCGTACGCGGCCGCTGCGGCAGCTGCCGCCCCTAAACCCGGGCCGTCTGGCCGGGCCCAGGCGCCGGCCAATCCGGCGGCGGCCAAACCGGCGTCGGCCAAACCTGCGTCGGCCAAATCGGCGTCGGCCAAACCGGCGTCGGCCAAACCGGCGTCAGCCAAACCGGCGTCGGCTGGAGGAGCCCCGGCGCCAGCACCGGCTGGCGGGGCCCCGGCGCCTACCGGCAACACCCCGGCGCAGGCCCGGAAGAGGGGCAGACCGGCACGGGAGGCGAAGGCACCAGAGCCAACGCCCCGCCCCCAAAACCCTCCCACTTCTCCCACGACCGACGCCGAATGGCAGGTGGTCGGGGAGAAGAAGAAGGCGGCCAAGGCGGCCAGAAAAAAGGCTCAGAGGCGGCGCCGCAAGGAGAGAGCCGTCGCGGCTAGGCTCCGCGCCCCGAAGACCGCGGCTGTGGTAATAACACTACAGCCGGACGCGGTCAAAAGGGGCGTCACGTACCGTGACGTGCTCTCGAAGGCAAGGGAGACGGTGGACCTCCGGGAGCTGGGGATCACCGGGGGCCTCCGGCACAGGGTGACCGCCACTGGCGCCCGCATGCTGGAGATCCCCGGTGCGACAAGTGGCCCCACCGCTGATGCCCTAGCTGAGAAGCTAAGGGCGTCCCTCGATGCGGACGAGGCTCGGGTCTCCAGGCCCGTCAAGTGCGCGGACATGCGCATCTTGGGCCTGGATGACTCCGTTACGGAGGAAGAGGTGGTGGCCGCCGTAGTCAGGACGGGCGGGTGTCTGGCCGAGCAGGTGAAGGCGGGCACCATACGTCCTGACTTCGCGGGGATGCGAACCGTAACGGTAAGCTGCCCCGTGACGGCGGCCAAAACGATTGTGGAGGGCCGAAGGCTTCTGGTGGGCTGGGTCTCAGCGCAGGTTAAACTGCTGGAACCCAAGCCTCTGAGGTGCTACCGATGCCTTGTGGGGCACCACGTTGGCATCCAGTGCACCTCGGAGGTGGACCGCAGCACACTGTGCTTCCGCTGCGGTCAGCCCGGACATAAGGCCGGCTCGTGTAAGGCCGCGCCGCACTGCTTTGCATGTGCGGCTGCTGGCAAGCCGGCCGATCACCGGGCGGGGAGCAAGTCCTGCGCTCCACCCGCCGGAACCAGGAGGAAAGGCAGGCCCTCCGCCACCACCACCGTCGCCGCTGCCGCTGCCACCAACGCCGCTGCTGCCGCCGCCACCACCGCCGCCGCCACCACCGCCGCCGCCGCCGCCGCCACCACCACCGCCGCCGCCGACGCTGCCGCCGCCGCCGCTGCCGCCGCCGCCATCGTCGAGGGGCCCTCACAAGGGGCCCGGGAGGGGGCTGAAATGGAGGAGTAATGGCTCCCCTACGCCTCCTCCAGGCGAACATCAACCACTGTGCCTGCGCTCAGGACCTGTTGCTCCAGAGCGTGGCGCAGTGGTCGATTAACATCGCCGTGGTCGCTGAGCCGTACTTTGTCCCGCCCAGGGATGACTGGGTGGAGGACCTGAGCGGCTCAGTGGCCATACTTTCGTCGGCCGCCGCCGGCACCCCGTCCCTCGAATGCGTCACGAAGGGACAGGGGTGCGTAGCAGCACGGTTCGGAGAGATAGTAGTAGTGGGGGTGTACTTCTCTCCGAACCGAACTCTCGCCGAGTTCCACAACTCTTTAACAGAGTTGAGTGTCGTCGTCGCCAGAAACCATCCCTTCCCCGTGCTAGTGCTCGGGGACTTCAATGCCAAGAATTTGGCCTGGGGTTCCCGTTACACGGATGTGCGGGGCAGGATGGTGGAGGACTGGGCTCTGGAAACAGGCCTGGTCGTCCTAAATCGGGGTTCTGTTCCCACGTGTGTGCGGATGCGGGGTGAGTCCGTGGTGGACATCTCGTTCGGCAGCCCCGCTCTGTCACAACGCGTCATTGACTGGCGCGTCATGGAGGGGGTGGAGACCTACTCCGATCACCGGTACATCCGGTTTGACGTCTCCGCCCAGACCTCTAGCGCGCTGGTCCAACAGGCCCCGAGTGGTCCGCGGTGGGCGCTAAAACAGCTGGACCGGGAGCTCCTCCTGGAAGCCTCGATCGTGCAGGCCTGGGTGTCATCACCGGACAGGCCTGCCGATATCGACGATGAGGCGGAGTGGTTCCGGGAGGCCATGTCCGAAATTTGTGACGTGGCAATGCCCCGAGTCCGGCCAGGACGCGCCCGACGTCAGGTGTACTGGTGGTCGCAGGAGCTCGAGACGCTACGCAAGGCGTGCGTCGATGCGCGACACCTTTACACCAGGCACCGCAGGCTCCGCATTCGCCCTCCGGATGCGGAAGCCACGGAGGCGGAGCTGTACGAGGGGTACAGAGCGGCGAAGACCGCCCTCCAAGAGGCTGTCCAGCGGGCCAAGGATGTGGCCCGCGAGGAGATGGTGGAGTCTCTGAACAGAGATCCGTGGGGGCGCCCTTATAAAATGGTGCGGAATAAACTCCGCACCTGGGCCCCCCCGCTGACGCAGAGTCTCCGCCCCCAGCTGGTGGAGGAGGTGGTGAGCGCTCTGTTCCCTTCACGGGGGGAGCACACTCCCCCGCCCATGGCTCCGCCAATTGCGGTGCCCGAAGCGGACCACGCGGACGACGACGACATCCCTGCAGTGACCGGGGTAGAACTGAGAGCGGCGGTAGGAAGGCTGAAGGCCAAAAATACCGCCCCAGGACCCGACGGCTTGCCAGGTAAAGCCTGGGTCCTGGCCTCGAGGGCTCTCGGGCCTCGACTGGAGGCGTTCTTAAGCGCATGTTTGGAGAGAGGCCAGTTTCCACGCCGTTGGAAGACGGGGAAGCTGGTCCTCATTCGGAAGCCAGGGCGCCCTGCGGACTCTCCGTCCGCATACCGGCCCATCGTGCTGCTCGACGAGGTCGGCAAGCTCTTTGAGAGAGTGATTGCGGGCC
This sequence comes from Mesoligia furuncula, assembly GCA_916614155.1. Lineage (NCBI taxonomy): Eukaryota > Metazoa > Arthropoda > Insecta > Lepidoptera > Noctuidae > Mesoligia > Mesoligia furuncula. The sequence continues at coordinate 1,606,285 of OU744792.1, forward strand.
GCCTCGTCGGGCACCTGGTGAGGACGGGGCCGGATCTTGCGGACAGCCAGTTTGGTTTCCGCAAGGGGCGCTCGACGGTGGACGCCATCATGCGCGTGAGAGCCCTCACGACGGGGGACGCGGTGTCCCGGGGTGGGGTCGTCGTGGCGGTGTCACTCGACATCGCCAACGCGTTCAACACCCTCCCCTGGAGCACCATTGTGGAGGCACTCCGGTATCACCGGGTGCCGCCCTACCTCCGTCGAATAGTCGAGGCGTATCTGACGGAAAGAGCCGTCAGCTACCCCGGTCGCGATGGGGAGTGGAACCGGCGAGAGATGTCGTGCGGTGTCCCACAGGGATCGGTCCTGGGGCCGCCTCTGTGGAACATCGGGTACGACTGGGTGCTGCGCGCCGACCTCCCTGATGGCGTCAGCGTGGTTTGCTACGCTGACGACACGCTGGTCCTGGCGCAGGGGAGGTCGCATCAGGCGGCGGCCGACGCGATGACACGCGGGGTTGCGATAGTCGTGGAGAGGATCCGGCAGTTGGGTCTCGAGGTGGCATTGCACAAGTCCGAGGCCATGTCGTTTCATGGGCCCCGGAACGCGCCGCCATCGGGATCCCAACTAACGGTAGGAGGGGTTCACATCGGCGTCGGGATGACGATGAAATACCTGGGTCTCGTCCTCGACAGCCGGTGGAACTTCGTGGAGCATTTCCGACGTTTGGCCCCCAAACTGGAACGGGCCGGGGCCGCCTTCAAGCGGCTCTTGCCCAACCTGGGGGGGCCAAACGCCTCCTGCCGGAGGCTTTACGCGGGGGTCGTGCGGTCCATGGCCATATACGGGGCCCCGGTGTGGGCGCGTTCACTGCGGCGGCGAGCCGCCCACTACCTGAACGCGCCCCAGAAGGTGGTAGCCATAAGGGCTATCCGGGGCTACCGCACGATCTCTGGCGAGGCGGCAAGCCTCCTTGCCGGACTGCCGCCATGGGATCTGGAGGCGATAGTCCTCGCGCGCCTGTATGAGTGGCGCGCGGAGGCACTACGCCGGGGGGAGGATCCGCTTCCGCGGCAAATCGCTGCGGAGCGGACGGATCTCCGGCGCGATCTCATGGCGGCATGGAAAGAGCGACTGTCGCAACCCAGCGCAGGGCACGCCGCGATAGCGGCGATAAGACCCCTCTTTGAGGAGTGGCTAGAGAGGCGCCACGGCGCCCTCACCTACCGCCTGACGCAGGTCCTCACCGGACACGGAAGTTTCGGGAGGTTCCTGCACATCATCAGGCGGGAGGAAACGCCCGGGTGTCACCATTGCCAGGATCGCCCAGAGGACACGGTGGAGCACACGGTGGAGGTCTGCCCCGCTTGGGCGGAGCACCGCCGTGTCCTCGTAGAGGCGATTGGCAGCGACGGCGACCTCTCGCGTCCGGCCCTGGTGCAAGCCATGGTCCGGGGCGAGAGGGAGTGGGAGGCAGTCACCTCCTTCTGCGAAGCAGTCATGCTAGCGAAGGAGGTGGCGGAACGGCTCAGGGAGAGAGCCTCCCGTCCCAGCCGCCGCGGGAGACGCTCCGGGCGTCGGGAGCCGCGTGACGACTCCCGGCCACCGTAGGCGCGGGCCTGCGGGCGGAGAGTAATGGGTAGCTCACCGCCCGATCAGGACCAGGCCCGTGCCGGACGGCGCGTACGTGTTCCACGCGCGCCTCAAAGAGATGTCAGCATCGAGGAGGGGCCTCTTAGGGCCGAAGCCTGCCGGGTCAGCGGGATTGTCCGAAAGGGTTACCGCTGGCCCGGAACATAAAGGGCTAAGGAAGGAACACGGGTGGGTTTTAGTCAGTAAGAGTCTGACACTCCCTTCCGCTCCACCCAGAGCGGGAGGAGTCATTTGATGATTTCCCATCCTCAAAAAAAAAAAAAAAAAAAAAAAAGGTCGAAGAATTCATGACTTGACCCTTTTAGAGTTGTCCAGAGACAACCTTGTTATAGATAATGACAGGCATGAGATAAAATTGTGGCCAAGATTCGGCTCAAAAACAGATAATGCAGACAGTAGACAATCCGGATGGTTATTGAAACAACATCCTAATGAGAACCTTTGCCCAGTCAGACATATTATAAAATTAATTAAGACCACAGAAATTAGGCGTTCTGAAGGAAGTAACTTAACAGCCCTGTTTATATCAGTCACAGGCAAAATTAGACCAGCCACTCGTACAATTATATCTGGTTGGATAAGGAATGTCTTTAAACAAGCTGGAATAGATGCATCACCAGGCAGTGTAAGATCAGCAGTGGCTTCAAGAAGTTTTTTGGAAAACAGGCCAGTAGACAAAATTTTAGAGAGAGCAAATTGGAAGAGCTCTAACACTTTCAGGAAGTTTTACTGTCGTACAGTAAAGAAAATAATTAAGAATGAGAATAGTGATTATCTCTCAAATAACTTCAAAATTATATAGTGTTTAAGTATAAGGTTGTGTAAGGTGATAAACATCATTATTAAAATACTGAGGAAGATAACTGCATCATACTGTAGTTATTCTTTTTTGATCTCATAAGATTACCTCACATAATATTTTAGATGCTTGATAAAGTACTTAATTGAGTTAAGAGGAGTGCCTCTAGAGATCTGCCTCAATTGATTTTTTTTTTATAATTTTAATTTTAATTTCTTTTTGTTTTTGTTATTGATTTTTAGAGAGACTCATAAGTATGCTCTCATTGAATTTTATTTGTTAATAGTTTTACTACTTAATACATTGTTCCAAAAATTTTTCATTATCTGGAATATAAATAATTGCATTTTTTTTTATGGGATTAATTTATTCTCACATAGCGTTCATTATACCTGTCAACCTGCACACATTACAGGTTTGGTTTTCACCAGCACATATCAAACAGGTCTTCACCAATGCTGTGTGTTTTGGAAACACACATAATAGGACTGTTTTGCATTAAAACAAAACAGTTATTATGTGTGTGGAAAAACACACAGCATTGAAGCAAGGCGCTTGCTGGTGGTTGTAGAAGACTATGAGTTGACATTGACAGGTGCGCTCCAGTTCAGGAAAACTGCAACTCTCTGCTAGGAGTGAAACAGACAGGTAACACAAGGAAGAACAGGTATGAAATGAAACTGCGTGATCTTTTAGCTTAATTTATTGAACGTCTCTTCACCAATGCTGTGTGTTTTTCCACACACATAATAACTGTTTTGTTTTAATGCAAAACAGTCCTATTATTTATTACCAAACAAAGTTTATAAAATGTGATCAGATTCGGACACTTCCGACAATGAAGGGGATACAATAATAATTCGCCGTTGTCGAGTCTTTTTAACCAGAAACACTCACGAAATATTGATAAAACGTTTGAGAAACCCCCAAACATAATTATTTTGCTTCTAATACACTTCCTTTCTCAAAACCATTAGTTTTAGATCCATGGTAAATTGAATTTCAACTATGTTGCGGTCGGCTTCCAGTCTAACCGGATGCAGCTGAATACAAGTATTTTATTTATGGAGCGACTGCCTATCTGACCTCCACAAGCCAGTTACTGGGTAATACGATACCCCTTGGTAAGACTGGTTGTCAGACTTTCGGGCTTCTGACTACCCGTAACGTCTGCCAAAGATCCACGAATGACAGCCGGGACCAACGGCTTCACGGGCTTTCCGAGGCTCGGAGGGGTTAAGGTAAGTAAAGATGGTCACCCATCCACAGACCAACCGCGGCAATCGTAGCTTAACCTGATCGATCGCTTCGATTTCTTCGATTTCGATTCAATCGATTTAGCCACGGGCCCCTATTTAATAAAATAATTTACTTTAAATAAAACAATCCGCTTTTACCGCCAGTGTGTAAAGACAAAATCAAACGAATCGAAAAGTGGCGGGAACTTTTCCGTATTTTTTTAAGAAGTAAAGAGGCATGAGTATACTCATGCCTCTTTACTATAATACACATAATATATATATTATGTGTATTATAGCTAAGCCAGCCTAATATATTTCATTAGTCTGCTACTATTAGTTATTAGTCCAATCCCTGTTTTTGAGAAACAGGAAAAATTAGGACTTGTAATTTTTACACTAGTAACTAATATACTAGTAAACTAATAGTTTCGAGAAATAGGGCCCAGCTTATGAAACGTCAGAAGCTCTAATTGTTCGTTTTCTATGGAGAAGAGACGGCAAGACACTCGCCTGGCAAAAGTTACTCTGGCGTGCACTCATAGTTACCTGTGATTTACGTACGGGAAACCGAAGCAAATAGACAAAAAAAAATCATAGACTGATAAATCGAGATAAGTTAAGCAGCAGATAAAGAGAGTTTGCCTTTCAGCCCTATTGTACGCTGTATGGAAAGAAGTCAGAAGAAGATTAGACTTACCCATGATATAGTAGAACAGAAGAGAGGAAGAAAAGACACGCCAGTACATCAGCTCTGCCAACTACTCCAGCCACCTGAAACAAAGGAAATGCGCCCTTAAAATAATTATCACTAATTCAAAATAAATCGGTATACTATAAAAGAAAACGAGATTCAAATTACAGCGGTGCTATTCTGTAAAAACATCACCGTCATCATCATCATAACTTAGGTGAAGTGAGGGCGCTGTCATTCCACCTGACACCATAGACACATTCCTTCTGATTGACACTATTCAAAGCTCACTTCCAAGTTTCCCTATCCATTTGCATAAAATTTTAAGACCTAATATAACTTAGCATAATTTAGTTTGGCATAATTATATTTTCGCATTATAATTACGCATAACAGCTTACGCATAATTTTTTTAAGCATAATTTCTCTAACCATAATAATGATTAAGCATAATATTCTAAAGCATAAATTTATTAAGCATAAAGTTCTAAAGCATAACTTTTTTAAGCATAATATCCTAAAGCATAAATTTGCCCGAAGAGGATATACCAATTTATTTCGACGATTGGAAAAAAGCCATATCTCCTGAATCAGGTAATATATAACATATTAATATGATATAACGTATTGAACAATTTTGTGGGTTTTTTTTCGCTGTAGGAAGCATGAAGCAAGCAAGCATACAGCATGCAAGCAAGCATACAGCATGCAAGCAAGCATGCAAGCAAGCATGCAGCAAACAAGCAAGCATGCAGCATGCAGCATGCAAGCAAGCATGCAGCATGCAAGCAAGCATGCAACATACAGCATTCAGGCGAGCATGCAACATGCAGCAGGCAGGATTTCTGTCACGGCTCCGGCGCTGCGGGCCTCCGGCGGCCCCACGCGTGCAAATCGTCGCAGACGGCTTTCGCTCACCACCGCAGCTTCAGCTTGTTGGCCGGCTTCGCCGGCCAGCCTCAGCCGCGGCGGCTCGCTCGCAGCCGCCTGCTCCTCAGCCCGCGGGCCGCCTCGCCCCTACGCGCCTACGCGATTTTAAATTACACTCTAGGGGTAGGACAAACAAGACTACGCGGAGTCGGTTTTGCAGCAATTCGGTTCTGTCACTAACTTTTGTTGCACCGCATATTAAATGTAATTAATTGTATGCCTAAATATTATTATGCTAATAGTCATTAGGCCTACTAACGTTATGCGAATCAAATTTATGCCAAAACAAATTAGTCTTTAAGATGATTATGCCAACATAAAATGTATGCCTGAAAAAATTAAGCCGAAGTATTATTATGCCAAAACAAATTGTGCCAAAATCGTTATGCCGAAGTATATTAGGACAAAGAACATTATGCGAAAAGAAGGGATCCCCACTTCCAACTCACTTCATCTAAGTTCTCACGGTGAGATTTTTACAGAATGGGTCAGCTGTACTGCGACTCTTTAAATAACACGGCAAATTGACGTACTATGTCAATTTTTTATTAATTAAATTCCCGGACCGTACACAAGCAACTGCAACAGTGACAATGTCCTCATTTCCTTCCTTGCAAAAAAAAAACAATCTCGCCCTCTAAATATCTGAAGATCTAATCTTTGTCACATTAGGTCTGTATCGAGTAATTAAGGGGCTTCTTACTTCATTAGGAGTCCATTTATTCATTTTAAACGAGAGTGCTTCCCCTTAAGTGTCCATTACGCGTGTAATCGAAATGGTGCACGTCTTAAGTGCGCGGTGCAAGTGCAGAGACTGGAGCGGGCTGATCAATTGGAGCAAGTTAGAGCATTTTGATCAATCTTGCTATTAATAGGTAGGTTAATGATATTAGTTAGTGATAACAAAGTAGGTATGGATAGAATACTCTTTATTACTGTACATACAGTCAACAAAAGAGATAAGTATGCAGGATCGTCGAATATAGTCGAAGTTTAGTAAGAAACTGATGGATGTTCTCGAATAAAATTGAATTGTGTTAATAGAAAACAGGTCTGTGTGGTGCCGGACTTAAAGAATAGCACCACCCCTTACTTCCCGTGGGTGTCGTAAAAGGCGACTAAGGGTCGTACCGGAGAATGGGCAGCAGCGTTCTCTATGTATTCCACCATCATACCATACTGCGATCGCCAACCCGCCTGCTAAGCGTGGCGATTATGGAAACCCTCCCAAAATTGGGGAAGGCCTATGTCCAGCAGTGGACGTCTATCGGCTGAAACGATTACGATTACGACGAATAGAAAACAAACAGCTTATTTATCAAATTAAATTTCAGTCGACAACATCCATCGGTTTCTTGTTAGAAATTTTCCAAGGGGTGAATAGGCGGTCTTATAGCTAAAAGTGACCTTTTAAAGGCAACCTTTGGATGGATTAAGGGACAAAGAGAGATAATACTGCAAGTAGTCTGGTGTACCGTTTACATATCTATACATATAATAAATCTGTAGAAGGGTCAATTCTGTACATTGAAAATATTGAAAAAATAAATAGCGGGGGGTGTTGCTGGATCGATACCAAACCCAAATATGTGATTAAAAAAATTTTTGTCTGTCTGTCTGTCTGTCTGTATATGCAGGCATCACGTGAAAACTAACGGTTCGATTTCGATGAAACTTGGTATAATTATACCTTATTATCCTGGGCATAAAATAGGATACTTTTTATCCTGGAAAAATACGTAGAAAAAAAAATCTTATTTTTCTGTTTTATTCATAGACGTTGTTCTGTAGAACCGCGAACACACGTTGCATTGCCCGCAGTGGATAATTTTCCATTTCAATTTAAGAGAATACAGTTTCCTGTAGCTTTGTGTTACACCATGACAATAAATAAGGCTCAAGGTCAGACCCTAGGAGTTGCTGGCGTAGATCTTACCCCGAGTTGTTTTTCACACGGGCAACTTTACGTAGCTCTTTCCCGTGTGAGCAGTCCAAGAAATCTTCATGTTCATATTCCGGACGAGCTCACTAACAATGTTGTGTATGCTGAAGCTCTCAATTAACTTTCTGTCGCATTGTCACGATCACTTTTTTATTATTGCAAACTTTTCGTCACTGTCAGTAGTTTACTGCTACATGCTACTTATCAAGGTCGGAATTACTATGAAAAAAATACTTACAGCAGAACGCGAGCTCAACAGCAGTAGCTCAATAGAGGGATCTCCTTAATTATTATAGGCTTAGCCGTATTTGGGTCCAATAGATAAGATGTCATTGTCAGAGTTACTCAAAATGGAGAAATAAACCATCCACGCGAAGACCGACATCCGCGCGGACGGAGTCGCGGGCGGAAGCTAGTAAACAATAAACACATACATACATAAACCATATTATTGTTGCGCGCCACAATTAATGCCTGGTACATGGTGACATTAGTTACCACTAGCGCCATCTAGTATCAAGTAGCGGAACTAGTAGTCAAGATCCTTATAGAAATTTCGATGCGAGAACTTTATATAGAACTTTCTCGAACTATCGACATCTGGTCAGTCGGGACCAGATGTCGATAGTTCGATAAGGCGATCAGTAGTGCAATTGTGTTTGTAATTAGTGTGTTTGAGTTGTAATTAGTGTTGTTAATTAAAGTGTCAATTTTTGGTTATTAAATCGGCAGTTTTTATTGTCACGAACCCGAAGTTCGTAACAATATTATACTGATAAATTGTATTTGATGAAGTAAAGACTTAAGTACCTAGATTGAAGGATCAAAGTGGATGTTTTTCCAGGTTTACATTTATACGAATAAGAAGTAGTGTAATCACACCCACAAAATAAAAGGAAAACTAATAAAAACAACTTAATAAACATTTACAAAATAATTTACTGCAAATTGCCTCAATTATTTTAAAGCGAGATTCTTTGAATTTGTTTAGCCAAGAAGAAACTTGATTCTTTTTGTAAATGAATGAGAAAGCGAAGTACAATTACTAAATAAATAAATACAACTTTTTAAGACTTTAATGATTGTCTATTACACTGTTTGTCGTAGAAGATTAAAATAAATTATTTTCATTAGAAATTCGCTGAAGCTGTTCTGTTAATTAGTTCGTTTTCAAAGACCTTAGTGACTTAATATTCGCGAGAAACCTGGGTAGATGGGTAGACAGTAAGTTTCATCTGACTATTTTCATAGTCTGCTTATAGACAGAAGGATAATCTAGATACAGTGGGTTCTATGGGAAGGTCCTTAGGTTACTAACAAATTCATGCTAATAATATAGAAAAAAATGGAGTATCGTATTATCTACTGGATAATACGATACCCCATTTTTTGGGTTAGGATATGATGCTTTTCTCCCTGTAATACGTTCCTAAAGGATAATATCTGACCTCCACGGCAAAAAGCTTGTAGTCAAAGAATTTTTGTAGATTTTGCCCTCACTGTACTTATTTTGCTCACTCTAAATGAGAAGAGTGAGTCCACACATTCCGTCGGCCATTCCGATTCCATGGCGACTGCGACATTGTGTGTGCAAGAGGTATCAAAACGAAACAGAAATGCGTCCATCTCTCTACGCGATAAGGCGAATCTAACAAATCAAATCTTTGCTTGTAAGGTATATTTTTGTTTGAGGTTCTCGAAAGAAAATACGTTTATTTGGCACCCACACTTTAAGGCACACAATCCCAATGGTTATACAATACAGTGTTATTGGTAAAACATAAGCGAAGAACCATCCGTTACCTTATCACTTACACCACACGTACTAACAATATAAAAGGGCAATTTTTTTAAGTAGACAGTGCGCACCAGATTGGCCTCCGCTTTAATATTTAATTAATTGACAATTAGACCCTTATCAATGAAATTGTTATTGGAAAGTTACGGCTTAAGGGTCTGCTGTGGTCCAATGGTTATGTACCCATAATAAGGCCATTGTCCGGAGTTAAGGGGCGTCTGAGCTCAATCAAATATTAGGTAAAAAGCTGGTGCCGTAAGAATGTATTACTTTTTATTTTCAGAAAAAATTAGTTGGTGACGTGGAATGAAACACTTGGGCAACCCATTATGAAACTAATGTATGCAGTGACATCCATCTTGGATCGACATTGCAGGAATTCACATCTTTTTGCAGTAAAATGGAGGACATAACAATACCATTGTGATTCCGTTTCTCCCAATTGGTTCCAGAACCTTCAAAAGTTCAAATGTAGATGAATAATAACGGTTAGGTTAACGTGACGCATGGCGTTTCCTATCGCTGTTTCAGGTCATTATTTTTTCTAAATGTATACCTAGGTACATATACTTACTAGCAGCGCCTCGCGGTTTCACCCGCATAAGTGTAGATCCCGTGGGAATATTGGAATAAAAACTATCCTATGTTCTTCCCCGGGAGGCAATCTATCTCTCTGCCAAATTGTATCTAAATCCGTTCAGTGGTTTAGGCGTGAAGGTAACATACAGACAGAGTTACTTTCGAATTTATAATATTAGTATCGATATACACATTATACACTATACAGGGTGGCATCGACGTGCTAACTGCAACCATGAATTCAGCACACGATTCTAGACCCCAAGCGTATTTGTTCGTCGGTTATCAAAAAAAAATCTGTTGTTTCATAGAAAAGTGCAATACCTAACCAAGTAAGTAAGTAAGTAAATCATTTATTTGCGTAAAACATGGTATACATTGATGTTAATATTATTACAGTAGCTCAACATGTTTCACTTAGATATAACATAGCATGCAAAAATCTTATTTTATTTTGACAAAAGGAATCAACATCTTACATCCATAAAATCTTTTAAACTGTAAAAATTACATTCAATAAGCCACTTGTGTAATTCTGCCTTAAATTTCCTCGAGTTCAATATTTTAAAGCGACTTGGTATTTTGTGATAAATACGTACACACATTGCTAGGCAGTTTTTGTTGTATTTGGCAAGTCTTGGCAAATCACTTAATACCAGTTTATGAGGATCTCGTCTGTTTCTAGGATTTACATCATTTGCTGATTTAAATAAATGTTTGTTGTTAACTACAAATACACATACCTCATATATATACAGACACGGGAGAGGTAGCAGACCAAACCTCTTGAACATTGGTCTACATGAGTCATCAGGTTGAAGACCACTTATTGCTCTGATGCACTTTTTTTTGTGCGATAAATGCTCTATCTATATTGGTACTGTTACCCAAGGTCAAAATGTATGGAACAGATCATTTATTTAACCGCTTGTGTGCCGTAATTACAGACACAATTAAAAAGCCATTGTGTTTCGCGTAGATCTACGTTCCGGCAGACTAAGGGTTAATAACCGACGAAATATTTCATCAATTTATTGATGTACCTACTGAATCTACGGTAACAGGTTGCGCGTCGATGTTCTCGCCACTCTGTATACTTCAGTATATGTACAAGGGGCTTACTCTTCAAACTAATCTTAATTCCAATGTAATGCCAATAAGATTCCAATGTTAATAGGCGTGACGACAGTATCAAATAATCAAAAATTTAATGATGTTAGGGGAAAATACATATTAAAAGGATTTAAAACAGTGATTTAGTTTAATTTAAAAACTTGAGATTAATCGGATTTTCACTAAAATAAAAGATTAAAATACTGCAGTCGGCCATTTTGACTGAAACACCAATCACAGCGCATGACGTCATGGGTATGTAAACATCACTGTGGTTCACAGAGTACACTATAGATAGTATGCTGACAACATTTGATTTTTACCTAGGCGTGACATCAGATCCGACGCCATGACACTGTGAGCTGTTTTCGCGCCCTATTGAAAAAATATTAGAAAAATGGCTTCAAACTTCGTTAAACTTTTGTTTATTACCGAAATATAGGTGTTTTCGTAAATAGTAAATGTGTACGTACATTACGGAAAAGGATTTGAAAATCATTCGTCATGCCTATTGTACAGTCACGTGATTCGGTACTCTTGAAAACAATATTGTCAACATTGAAATGAAATTGACATTGCTTCGCGATTGTTTTGCTACTCGTGAAGTTAGCTATGTTACCGTCTGCAATAGTGTGGTTCAACTCATTACGATAAACCGGTAATAAGGCTTTAAAATGCTTTATCCTTTAAATAACAAGGCTAATAAATAAATATGATATAAATAGTTGTTTAATTGATTAATTGTAAACTATTAAATTCATTTGAGCGTAAGAAACTATTAAAATCATAAAATTAACCATGACTTTGGCTTCATGCGGTAGGATCATTAGGCAATGATACACTACTAATAAAAAATACTGCGTATAAGTTCTCCAATTTCAAAGTCAAAGTCACGTGGTTTTAGAAGTGAATGGACACCCAATTTTAAAACCATTTGGCGCTAGCATCGAACTCAAGAGTACGAAACATTACAATTACAAAGTCGATCTATCGGAATTAAATTCAAGAGTAAGCACCCAGGATGGCGCAAAAGTAAAGTCATAATTTGAATTGGCTGCCATTTTGTTAGAAAAATTGGATTCTGTTTTCTTGAAAATTTTTTTGAAAGTGTAAAATTCGTGACTTATTGACATGATTTATTGATAAAAATGATATCGCTCAAATGACCACCTCTCGAGTTGATGCACAATTATGCTCGTTTTACGTTGTGCATCGTTTTACGGCATTTTGAATTGTTGCTCGCAAAACATCTGGCTCCAAATTGGCCACTTCTTGCAAGGGCGTAGCCAGGATTCTACATAGGGGGGGGCAGACAAAGAAAATTCTACACTATATTGTTTTAATCGTGGTTACATGTGAGTATCTCACGTTAGTGATGGACGTGAGGCAAAAATTAAAAAAAAATGTAATCAAAAAATAACTTTATTTGAAGAGTAATCTGCGTGGTTCTTCACAAAATCTGTTTAAAACTTCTCTTTCAATTTCTTTTTTTTTCTTGGACTATTTTTCGGTGTACGCTCAACATACATAGCCCGTTTAAACGGTTTTCGGTCATCGTAGATCTGAGCCACGTTTTGACACGTCGCAGTGTAGAAAAAGACCTTTCTATATTACTAGTGGTACACGGTTGTGCCAACGAAATAAGTATGGCTTTTTTGGTTGCCGGGAAGAAAGCGTCCGCCTCCTTTAATATATCAGTAAAGTCTAAAATTTCTAAACTTTCTCTTTCCATACCTTTATCTTTCCATAGTTTATACCATAATTCCGCTTCATGCTCAAAAAGAGGAAGATCATAGTACTTGCAGAAATCTTGTGATTTTTCTTTAAAATCAATCAGCGACATATTTAACATCGAACTGGGATGTATCGACATTAAGCTAAAAGCTGGTAAATGTTCATTAGAAAAACGCTGTTCAAGTGCGGATATCAAAGAATCTAAATAAGGGATGATAACTGACCGCTTCCAATAATCGCATACACTTTCAGCTGGGTGATTAGACCGATGTTGTTGGCGACATGCAGTGCGCGGTATTTGCAAATCAGTATCAATGGCATTTGCAGTTACATGTGAAATATCTAAAATATTCTGACTCTCTCTGTCTGCATTGCCACGATGATCTTTAATAAGAGAAATAATTCTCTCGATATGATTGACGCATGTGTACATATCAATAGCCTTGGATTGTAATGCATTCGCAACAGGTTCCAATATACCTGAATATTTGGCTATCATTGCAACGCATATAACGAATACTGGTTTAGTAGCAGCATAATGTAACTGATAAGCACTTTTTCTTGCAGCAGCATTCCCTTCTGTCGATAGACTTGCAAGTCCATTAATTATTTCTTTAAAATTTTTGTTAAAAATGGCAATACTTTTATATTTTTGCGACCAACGTGTCTCACATAAAGCCGGAATATTGGGAACGTATTTTCTTCTTAAAGAAGATTCTCGGAAAAAATTTATGATATCTTTTATCGTGCCGATTGTGTTCCGTATTTCTGGCACTTTATTCAAATCATTTATCACTAAATTAAGTCTGTGGCATTAGCGTTTTATTATTGTTATTTCTGCGATTGAACTCGGCTCGGATGTGTAGCGACATATATGATGTCACATAGGAACTAAAAATTTCTGCACTGGTAAATTTTACCAGTGACCGGCTGGTCTTCTAGGGGGGGGCAGCTGCCCCACCCTGCCCGTACCTCGCTACGCCCTTGACTTCTTGGTAGATCTGTAGTGGACCCAGTAGCACGAGGCGCTCGGACAAACGCTTAATTGTTCGAGCACAAGCGACGACGAGGAAAACGACGACGAAATTCACGCTGCGTTAAAACAGATTGAAGATTTGTCAAATAAGCAGTCACAATAATTCCACGTTCTCGAGGTGTGTATCGTTCCATGGCTTGACTAATTCTCTATATGTCTACAACATAAATGTCAAAGCGCAGTAACATTTGGCGCCATCTGCACATTCACATTATGACATTACTTTTGCGCCACCCGTTATGTATATGTCACGGCTAATATCCGAAGTGCGGCTACACCTAGTTTTAGCCGGCCGAAGTGTGGCTAAACCTAGTTTTAGCCGGGCACAACTAAGTGTACCCGGCCACATGCAGTTCGTGTACTTCGGGAGGCGACATAGGATCCAAGAGCGAGCGAAGGGCATCCCAAGGTTCGGTTTTGTTAGGTTACTTTAAACCCTTTTCACAGAAATAGGGGCCACGCGAAGCGGGGCTCCGTCGACGTAAGATGCAAGAGCGAGCGAAGGGCACCCCGAGGTTAGGTTCGGTTAAAACCAGGTGTAGCCGCACTTCGGCCATTAGCCGTAACATATAAATTTAGAAAAATATATCACACTAATATTATAAAGGCGAAAGTTTGTGAGTGTGTGTGTGAGTGTGTGTGTGTGTTTATATGTTTGTTACTTCTTCACGCTCAAACGGCTTGACCAATTTCGATAAAATTTTGTTTGGAGGTAGCTGACACCCTGGATTAACATATAGGCTACTTTTTATCCCGATATTCCCACGGGATCGACAATTACGCGGGTGAAACCGCGGGCGCAGCTAGTACTTTAATAAATGTACCTGCGGGTCTTTTATTGTTAAAAAAAGACATTGGCATTCAGGAAAAAGTATGTGTCAGTACAGTTATGGGTTATGTTAGTCTGCCAATACAATTGAATTAGTAAAGAAAGAAAGAAAATACATTTATATAGCTCAGACTAAAAGGCACACAGCGGGTACAGGTTAATTCATGCTGCTGTTGGCCAGTGAGACAGTAGGTAGGTCCGCACGACGACATAATTATCAAACTATACGTTTCCAGTTTAAGCTGACTTCTCATTGTACGAAAAACCTATAAAATGCGAGGTCAGCTAAAACTGGAAATGTATAGCTAAGTAGAACAATCACGTTTTGTGCTTTTAACGAAAATAACTGCGCCAGTCTACTCCCAAATAAAAACACAAAACATAAACACATAAATAAACCCATATGCTTTTAAAATTAAAACTCATTTACATATAATTAGTCACACACCAACTCCCCACAACCCATTAACATTAAAATTGCAAAAAACACACAAACAAACAAAATGCTCGACGCTCAAATTAATTCATTCGGCCGACTGTACTAATTAATTCAGCAGCCAACTGTACCAGAGGCGACACCAATTATTTTCGCACCGACAACTCTCACAGCAATTTGTACATAATTAATTAATACCCATCCCTTTGACCGGCATTCTATCTGTTCCACTATAAAAGGGCTGTGGAGTGTATAGCCTATTGAAAATATTTCGGGGGAAACAATTATGCGCCGTGTGGCCTCGACTATGAATAGATCACACCCCGGGTTTTAGACTATGAGTGCTATGTTCGGGTGGTGACACAATTTGGTAGTTGGTCCTTTGAGGTGGGAGAGACAAAAATGTTTTGGGTGGCTTTACTACAATGACAAGGTGTTATATAAGGTGAGATAGTGAGAGATTTTAACCGCAAAACGTCCACTGCTGGACATAGGCCCCAAGCATCGCCAACTCGACCAGTTCTATGCCTCTCGCATGCAGCGGATTCCTACGACCTTTATCAGGTCTGTATTTTCCTTCTAACGATACGTCTTCTGGTACTCGGTCGCTACTCCAGAACCTTTCGGCACCATCGACCATCTGTTCTACGAGCAATGTGCCTACTGCCACTTAAGTTTAGCAATTCTTCGGGTAAGCAATTTAAGCAAGTATTTAATAAAGTTAAATAATTTGTTAATAACTTTACTACACGTGGCACCCCAACTAACAGTCAGTTTTGCTCAGGTACCTCTTTAGCTAAAGGTGACTTGAAGTTTCAACTTCATGACTAACATCTTGGTTAGAACTGAAGGCTTGCGGTCTAACCAAACAGAAAGCGCCTGACCGATATAACTTAGCAACATGATGGCCCTCGCAATTAAACCTTTATGAACAAGAACGAAGCAAAAGGAGTAAGTAAGGATCGTAGCAGGTGGCCTGCCTACCCCCATGGGGAGAAAGCGTGAGTTTTTGCATATGTTATGAAAACCAAATGACGTTAATTGACAGTTAATTATTAATTTACAGTCTGGGACACCATGGCCTGTCCTGCTGCAGGAGCGCAGGTCGCATAGCACGGCACGCCAGCATCAAAGATATTATTCGTCGACCCCTTGACATCGCTGGCGTACCAGCGGTGTTAGAGCCAAACGGCTTGGTACGGGACCATGGGAAGAGACTAGACGGCATGACGTTGTTGCCTTGGAAGGCGGGTAGGCTTCTGGTGTGGGACGCAACGTGTGTCTATACCCTTGCGCCATCTCATGTTTCTAGAATGGCGGGCTGTGCTGGCGCCGCTGCTGCGGCTGCTGAGACCCTCAAGCGGCGCAAACCTTATGGGCAAGTTTTCAGCAGTTTGGTGTCGAAACGCTCGGGTCATGACTCATGAGGTCCGAGTGCGCGTCTCCTTTTTACCCGACTGCGTCAAAAGGAGGGTTATGTTTTTCGAGTGTATGTTTGTATGTATGTATGTATGTATATTTCTTTGGCACGCTCTGTAGCCTAAACGGCTTGATCGATTTTAGCTTGAGAGGTGCCGTTAGATTCGTCTTAATTGTGGGAGTGACACTGGGTATATCAAAATTGAAAAAAAAATTAAAATGGCCCATTTTGGAGCAATATTAAGTCTTCAAAAAAAATTTTTTTTCGCAAAACCTATCGAGTGGGGTATCAAAATAAAGGGTTTTAAATTAAATAAAAGTTGGAAGCAGGCGGGACCCATATCATTTTTATTATATTTTCAGATTCAAATGGGTCCCGCCTGCTTCCAACTTTTATTTAATTTAAAATGGGCTTGTTTTTAGCTTTTTAGTTTTTTACCGCAGTCGGGTTTTTTATTTTTTTAAATAACTTTTTTTTATTTCCCCAAGTGAATTCAGACATGCTTTCTAAGGATTAATTAAAGTAATGCCTGAGGGCATAAAATATAGACATAATTCGTATTGCTACAGTCAATTTTTTTTTGGGTAGAGGGCCCATACAATTCATTGTCCTTTTCTCTAAATAACATGTTATTTCACGTTAATAGAAGGGTACAACTACTAAACAACGCATTAATGTTCTGCTGATTGAAAATGTTGAAGCAGAACCAATTTAAAATGTTCAAACCTGTGTAAAAATATACTCTTATTTATTTTCTGAAATTCAAATAATAATTAATAAGTACCTATCCTAAATAAGCATTTCCATTTCAATAATAAATATTAATCCATTAATTTACACGCCTATTCAAAGCGGCTTTTAACTTTCCATCAGTGCCTAGTTAATTAATATCATTATTATTTATCATTGAAAAATAATATATGATGTTTGTAAATGCTTTATTTATAATCCTCTAGCAACATCACCACGAAATAATTATATTATAGTTGTTCATGTGAAATTCAGTTTACTTGCGTATTTGTTTCTATTTCAGAGCTCTGAAATTCATCATCATCTGCCTAGCCTTTTCCCAACTATGTTGGGGTCGGCTTCCAGTCTAACCGGATGCAGCTGAGTACCTATATTTTACATGGAGCGACTGCCTATTAATTTTAATTTCAGAGTTCTGAAATTAAAATTAATTAATGATGTTTTCTGAGAGCAGTGGTGGCCCAGTGGCATCGGCAGCGACTTACGAGTTGTAGGTCGTAGGTTCGAACCTAGACAGGCGCTTTACTTTGTGTAAATTATTTCATCACCACTGCTCCCAAAACGGTGTGAAGGAAAACATCGTGAGGAAACCGGCATGTCCTAGACCCAAAAATTCGAAGACATGTGACATCTACCAAACCGCACTGGGCCGCGTGGTGGATTACGGCCCACTCCCTCTCACAGAGAGGAGGCCTGTGTCCCAGCAGTGGGAACATTATAGGCTGATGGTGAATGATGTTTTCAGAATTTGAGGCATCTATAATTATAGAAATAGCTTACGCTCCACGAATTCTAAATAAAAACATGACTTTGTTCTTGGTATCATTGGCTCCCCAAACTGCAGATGAAGAATCTGCGCCCTAATTGCACACTACATATTGCTAATCTATTGCTTTATATGTTCGAAAAATGTGTCTGCTCAACAACGTACATACATATCGGAATGAATTTTGTTGAATTGTCAAAATGAAAGCCATTGCTACTGCTAGTGTGTTACGCAATTGACCCAAATCTAGAACGAAAGATAAAGAACTATCAGATATTGCAGATCTTTTACGAACACTCGAGTGTATCTACATGAAAAGGGTTAACATTCCCCTTGATAAAATTGCCTAGTAGGTAGGTAGGCACATATTCCTTAGTATGCCCACAGGAACCCCATGACCCCATACATCCACCACATACATAAAACGGAATGAACAGCAAGAACAAAAAGAGCTTGAAATAAATTGCATAGAGCAACTTTTCGAATTAAAAGGCTCGCTCCTCGGCGGCCAATCAGAGATGTAATAGGAAAAGTTGCCAAGATTATTGCCTTCCAATATCTTATGTTACGTGGTACCTTTAGTACCTTTGTTTGTGGATCTACAGGTTGGATGACGTCATGACGTACCTCACAAGAAGATCTGTGGGTTCTGTCTAATGTGTTGTTTCTAAGAAAAAAATTCCTCTATCCGCTAGTGGCTATCGTAAACAGCAATTTAGGGATTATATTATAAGTCAAGCGGCCTTGTTTATGTTTATTGGAGCAAAAACAAGGCCTGGTTACCTGTCGTGTGTTCTATTTAAGTGGCTGTAGGGATTTTCCACGGGATCACGTGATGATGTAAGGATGATCGGTATTGTCACGGGTGCTTTTGAGGTCGAGAAGATAAAACAGTTGTTTTATTATGGTGACCAATATTATAATTCTATTATCATGTGGTGATGTGGTAAAATAACCCAAGTGTCCACTCATTGTTTTGGCAGCTGCCCAAAGTTAAGCAGTTTAATAAATGCATACTCAAGCATGTTTCTGCTGCTGCCAATAATGGAACGGAATCAGTTCATTCTAAACAAAACTCCGTCACTTCCCATCTCTTGTCGTATTAGCAGTATCGCGTTTGGATCAAGTCATCGGCTGTCATTTGCCGTAGGGACGGCACATCAACCGACAAGCACTGACGCGGAAATTTATCACTGCAAGGGATTGAAACGGACGACATCAGATGTCCGTACGATATCGCCTGAACGCACACGGATATGGACGTTATTTCGGATAGATTTCTGATTTGAGATTACAGACCGAAGGATCCCAGTAATCTGCTTCTAGTTATTTGATTTACGAAATCAGTTTATTAAACTTGAATTTTATGAATTATTTGCCATCAAAATAATAATAGTTTCAATGTTGCTACTAATCTGCGCAGGTTATTGTATTTCATCCTAAATTATGGAAATAGACAAGAGAGAGTGGTATGAAACTTGACAATTTAAGACTAAGTTAATTGAGGCAAGAGTAGGTATTTTAAATCTATAACAGAAAGTTCCAATGGAAATTATTTTCAACCACAAAGTCAAAAGCCTCTTCAGCTCTCTTCAGCCCTACAACTTTTAGACTCGAAGGACCAAAAATAAATTTAATCTAAGTTTCCATCGCATATAACAATAACTAAGAAATTTTCACACAGTATAAATTTTCTGCCGAAAAACACAGCAGTAACTTTGAACTCTTGTCCAATAAATTGTGCTAATAAATTAATTTATAACCGATCTGAAGGGAGATCGTTAATCAAAGGAGTGGAGTTTATCGAGCCTCCCCCCGTTCTCATCAAGAATTTGACTCACGGAACGGAAACTGTAAATTTAGGAGATATTATTATTTATACGTGTGCGCGTGTAGTGACGTAATCTATTGTGTTGAGAGAAATGTGAAGGGTTTATTAAAATAGTTCTGAGTTTATTACTAAGCGAGTTCATTTTAAAGTAGCTAAAGAATGTATTTTCGTGCGTGCTGTTCGGAAAGTTTTGAATTGTATTGCGAAAGTATTTTGGTATTCACATTGAAAGGTTTTTATTAAAATTTTGCAAAGTTAGTACAGCTATAGGTATTTAGGCGGACTTAAAGGCATGCCATGATTCACCACGTAGCGTATTTGAATACATTTTGAGTCTATTTTATAGGGGTTATGCTACGAACTAATGAATAGAAGTACCTACTATATTTATAACTGCCAGATTTTTTTTCATATAATCTCTCCCTCAACAATCACCGTAAGTTTAAGTTATGTTCATCATCATCATCATCATTTCAGCCGAAAGACGTCCACTGCTGGACACAGGCCTCCCCCAAAAGGGGGGGGTTTGCCATAATCGCCACGCTTGGCAGGCGGGTTGGCGATCGCAGTATGGTATGGTGGTGGAAAGCATACAGAACGCTGCTGCCCATTCTCCGGTACTACCCTTAGTCGCCTTTTACGACACCCACGGGAAGTATGGGGTTGTGCTATTCTTTAAGTCCGGCACCACACAGACTAGTCCGTTATAGTTGGTAGTAAGTTATGTTATCTGCCAATATCTATCAGTGGTGCCGATTCAGCGCCCGCCTGACGTAAATTGACGTAATTTTAGTAGGAAAGTTTTTAATCACTTCTAAACTTCTATGGAGTAGTGTCAGGTGCTGATTAATTTGACAGGACTAAACTAAAATTTATCTTCTGTCCTTTTCTTAATGAAATTAAAAGAAAAAGTTGCACTGAACTTAAATTTAGTTTAGTTTGTGAGCAAGAGAAACGGCACCAATATCTCTTCAAAGTTAGTGGGTATAGTGCTGATACTGAAAGCCGCAATGACATTGGCCAAGGTCTTCATAGTCGCTTGCCAAGTTTGCCAATTTCATGTAAGTACAACAGCCTCGTCTTCAATAAAATATGAGGCAGCAAAATTAAAAGCCGTACTCACATACAGCACATAAACTATTTACCTCTGTGCTCGCATTTTATTGGTTTTTATATTACCCGGTGCACGGCATCGTAAAACTTGATGGCTTCTATCTCCTTACATCGTTCTTATTATATAGACATGGATCGATACAGGTTTATTGTTCGACGGAATTTTTGGCGGTTTTGTAAGTGTGTTTGGTCCTTTCATTGAGGCGAGTTTTCTGTTCCAATCGATGTCTATGTCGAATTCATACTGCAATGTTGTCAAATTAAACTTAATAAACATAGGCATTCTCGGTGGTCACAGGAGTTCCACAGATTTATAATGATCTAAGCATAAATTTAAAAGCTATTATGGCCCATTCTCGTTCATTTAGATTTTAACATCGTAAGAAGCGATGGTCTATCCTTTGCCCGAAACAAGTACATGTTGGTGGAAATAGACGATTATTTATTGCCATCAGTAACCAGACGCATGTATTTAAAAAACAAACACATCATTACCAAGCTTCAAAACGAAAAAAACCTACCCACCCAGAAAAATATACAAATATATGACTTGAAAAAAAAAATATTTCTAAAGAAAAGTTGAAAGAATTTTTCGATTTCGCTTCAATGACTGCCGAAGCCTTCGGCAAGCCAGTAATTACATTTTTTGAGTCAACCCAATTATATGGCTGAAGCCTCCGACATACCTTTCCTGCGAATAGCTGAAAGTTTCAGGAAGCGCGTGTCAATCTGCCTGTCACAGTTTATATACTTTTGATTAGTTTGACTCTGGGGTCCTGGTGCATGTCTTCGCGAAGTTTCTGCTTTAGTTCAATTTAAGTAATAGAGTATGCCGTAGTGCGGTCTTTGTAAAGTAGTCATAAGTAGCCATTATTTTTTTGCGAAAGGCTAATAGTTGATAAATATTTTGTTTTGGAATCATATGGTTGTTTGTTATTATGTGGTGTAATTGAAGCCAAAAACAAAAACTGGCCAAGTGCGAGTCGGACTCGCACACGAAGGGTTCCGTACCACAAGGCGAAAACGCCGAAAAAAACACGTTTGTTGTATGGGAAAATAAATAAAATAAATATTCATTTTATTTTGTTTTTAGTATTTGTTGTTATAGCGGCAACAGAAATAGGTAGGTACATAATTTGTGAAAATTTCAACTGTCTAGCTATCGCGGTTCTTGAGATTCAGCCTGGTGACAGACAGACGGACAGACAGCGAAGTCTTAGTAAGTCCCGTTTTTACCCTTTGGGTACGGAACCCTAAAAAGAATAGTTACACACTGAGCAAAAAAAAAACGAATATGTAACGCAAAAGGACAAACAGTAAATAATCGGAAACTATACCGTAGCGTAGGAGCGTAGAAAGAAAACCACACCTCATTCGTATAACATAATTTATAAATATAAACTCGAATATCTTTGCAAAACAACAGAATAATATACTGTTAACGTTAGTTATTCATGTTTATTTCAACGTCGGTCTTGAATTCCTAGATTTATAGATTCCTACGAGATAGTTGACCTGGTGATGGAAGAAAGCTTTTGGCCGCAGGATGTGGTATTACGCCGCTTTCGCGGACAAGTGCCACCAGAACGCACAAAGACTTAGTGCAACTAAGTGATACCAACATAGTTATTAAGTTTTATTTACTAACAAAATTGTTACTATATTATTATGTATACTTAGGTTAAGGTATGTATCTATGGGTCTTTGTTACCTGATAATAAATGGTTTATTATTATTAATATAGTTACGTGTATTCATTTACTTGTTTCAGTAGCCGTAAATATTTAAAGCAGCCACTCGGAAAGCTCGCATGTACCGAATAACGTGTTACTAAACGTATTACCGAATCGTTAAGTTCTCGTTTTAACTCTTTTAGAATCATTTTGATATTTGATGTGTGATGTTAAATGGAACATATGGGACACAGACGTGTTTCTTTTTAGGGTTCCGTAGTTCCTACAAGGAACCCTTATAGTTTTATCATGTCCGTCTGTCTGTGTCTGTCTGTCCGAGGTTTTGCTAAGAGACCGTTAGTACTAGAAAGCTGTAATTTTGTAGGAGTGTGTACATCGATTACACCAACAAAGTGGTAAAATAAAATTTTGGAAAATATTTTTTTTAGGGTAGCTCCCCTGCATGTGAAGTGGTATCGTTGAATAGGTCTTCTAAAATGACTGGGGGTAGCTAAAATTATTTTTCGATTTAATGCTCCATTTACGAAATATTAAACTTTAAAGTGCAAATTTTTGTTCCAGTAGGGCGTCGTCCCAATCTAAAAGCTAAACTGCCAGCTTGAAAAATCTAGAAAAATTCACGATAATAGTGCATTTCATGAACTTTAAAGAAAAACTATAGCGGTTAAGATAACTTTATTAGTTTAGCAGTAATAGTCGTTGAATTTGGGTGTTCGATAATTTTGTACCAAATACAAAATCCTTAGCATGAATCCTTTAAAGTGAATAATATGAAGTAGTTCCTTGTTTATAACTGGTAAAAACATGCATTGAAACACAAAATATAACATAACGGGCTACTACGGAACCCTACACTGTGCATGGCCCGACACGCACTTGGCCGGTTTTTTTACTTTAAGAGGATTTCAATATTGAAATACATAGGTACTCACAAAAAAATAAAATAAGCAGAATTTTTGAGCTGTCAACAGCATCAACGGAAATTCATTCATTTCCAATGTGTCAACCTTTGTACAGTTTCTAGATATATATGTCTATAATTTATATGGTGTACATAATAAAGAGTATTCTATTCTATTCTATTCTTTGTAATTTCTAGAAATATTGAAACGTTTACTTAAGTTTTGTAATTGTTTACTGCCAAAAACATGTGACATGAAATGACCATTCCAAGATATAGTGACACATTTTTTTCATTCCGCCAGGTGTACTTTTTTCTAACTGTATTGTCCCAGTGCTGGGCAAAGGTCTCTCCCATAGCTTTCCATTGTTCCTTGTGCATGTTCCTCAGCATACTAAGTAATTAATCTACAGGTGACCAATGTGGGCATATCCTTATAACTAGGTACCGATACTTATGCAAACAATACAAATAAACAACCCAAACTATAACCTCATAAAAGTAGAAAACCAACAGCCCAGATTTGATAGCAGCAAAAGTTAGCTCAACAACCAAATCTGATCCCCAACAGAAACAACGCTTGTGCTGGTTGAATTTCAAATTCAATAAGTCAGACAGTAACAATAACCGTTCGTTCTTCGTTAATTATACGAGCCGTTCCTAGTTCCCTGCTACAATGAACTGGGTAATCTTGTTTACTAGAATTTTGCCAGCGCACAACTTTGCCTGATGCAAATCTGGTGGCTATGAGTTATGAGCAGTTTGCAATCTTGTTTAACTTGGAGATTGATGCGCGAAGAGTTGTATCGGCTGATTGGCGTTATAGAAATATGTCGGGGAGTTTGTTGCCAACCACTAGCTGCACAGTGCACATGCATAGTTTAAAAGAATAATCGAAGAGAAATATAAATGTTATCGGAAAGTAAACTTAGTTGATTGATTAGTGCATTAAGAATATACCTACCCATAATTATCCCTTTTTACGCGACATGGTTTCTTTACGTTATGGCGTATAAACCGCGCCGTAGATAAAACGTGTTTGTCAACAAGTTTCTATTATAGTGATCCATACAACACTGACGACGGTGCCTACACGCGGCGAAAACCCCGAAGTTGTTCACGGTAGGTAAGAAAAACGCGTGTGCACAAAGAAACCTCAGCTAACAATCTCGTCACTCAACAACCTTTATAATTACTGTCACATACGAACACTAAAAGATACGATCCATTCCTTTGAAAATAAATCATGTTATTTTTCGACAAACACGCGACATAAAACGAAAATTTACCTCCAAAAATATTAGTGCACTCGCTGTCAGTTCACATTTGACGCCCGACCGCAGCTTGGCACGCGGTGTCAATACGATTTTCCGCTACCTTCTAACTATTTTATACGCTGTCGCAACACCGCTGATTTTCTGAACTAAAATCTGTTTGGCACAACTTTATCTAAGTTGAAATTAGACAGTGTCGGCCCCACTGAATAATTTGAGGGATAAACGGGGTATTTTTGCATTTGAAGTCAAGCTTTTTAGCATTAAGCGAAGCTGTGGTTTAACGGGTCATTTTGTGATTAAGTACATGTGTTAAATCAGGGTTTATGAGCTTTGAAGTGTTAAATAGAGTCACAAAGGTACTCGATGCAAATGTGTTGCTTGAAATCGTTGAGTTGAAACTTAATTGCTCAATATTTAAGAAAGAAGCCTCTGTTTATGACTGACTAGCTTCTGCCCGCGACTTCGTCCGCGTGAAATTCGTACCTACTTTCCTCTTAAAATTTTGAAAATGTATGTTATGATCTTATCATTTATTTAGATAAATAAGTATTCAGGCCAATATTTAAGTTTTTAGATCAAAGGGTTTTTGTATTTTTCAAATAAACTGTACCCCGCTTTTCACTCCAACATGGATGGAATTTTGAAAAATCGTTTGGAAAGTATTCATAACTTGACTCAAAGACCCACCCATTTTCGGGTTTATGGAAGCAAGCAGTAAAATCCAACCCATTAACTTTATTACCCTTTTCCAACTTGGTAGGAGTCGATTTTGGAAAAACCTTAAAACGCACTTTTTTATTTTTAACCGATATCAAAAAAACTGGCTAAGTGCGAGTCGGACTCGCACACGAAGGGTTCCGTACCACAAGGCAAAAACGCCGAAAAAAACATGTTTGTTGTATGGGAGCCCCCCTTAAATATTTATTTTATTTTAATTTTATTATTTATTATTAAAGTTAAAATACAACTGAGTATTTTGTGAATATTTCAAGTGCCTACCTGTTGCCATTTTTGATATCGAGCAAAAAAGGGAAAAAAAATCGCGTTTGTTGTATGGGAGCCCCCCTTAAATATTTATTTTATTTTGTTTTTAGTATTTGTTGTTGTAGCGGCAACAGAAATACATCATGTGTGAAAATTTCAACTGTCTAGCTATCGCGGTTCTTGAGATACAGCCTGGTGACAGACAGATAGACAGACGGACAGACGGACAGACGGACAGACAGCGAAGTCTTAGTAATAGGGTCCCGTTTTTACCCTTTGGGTACGGAACCCTAAAAAGGAGGAGGTTCTCAGTTCGTCGGAATCTTTTTTTTTTAAGTACGTTCCCGATTACTCGAAGACGGCTAGACCGATTTGAATATTTTTTTTTTTTTGTTTGAAAGGGTATACAATACTTTTCAGGTGGTCCCATTGTTATCAGGTCAGGATCTGATGATGGGATCCTGGAGAAATCGAAGGAACTTTTCAAATATTATAGGCACACCTATAGGTAGTGATTTGGGTATTTTTTATAGTAACTCGTGCATTTGCTCTCGAAAAGCACTATTTGGTGAAGTGGAACTGATGATGAAGACTACAGATGGCCACCGGAACTACTCAATAATAAATATATCACGGGTTGCGATTCGATTACTTTAACATGGTTGCTTAAGCAATGTATGCTCGTCACAATGCAAATGGTGAAATGGAGCTGATGGTGAAATACCAGGAGAATTCCTCAACAATTAATGTCCCTGCATCGGGAAAAGCAATATTTTGGTAAAGGTGATGAGCAAGTTGACATTAGGCTATTGTAATTTAGATAAATTATAAACAGACCCACTAAAAAGCGAGAAATAAAAACGTTTTAACAAACAAAAAAACCGACTTCCAAAATAACACTACAAAGTGGGAAATAACTTTAATTTCGGAAGACGGTGGCAAAACTAAAATACAGATCCAAAGACACCGACTTCCGAAATTAAGGTTATTTTTCACTTTGTAGTGTTTTTTTTTGAAGTCTATAAACCAAATAAATAAGATTTTTCATATAAATTGTGTCCCCTCTTTTTATCCCCATGGGGATGGAATTTTGAACACTCGTCTGGGATGCTTCTATGACCTGACTTAAGGATTATTTATACCAATTTTCCAGATAATTAAGCCACGCAGTAAAATCGTTCCCTGTAAAATTAACTGCCCTTTTCACGCAGTTAGGGGTAGATAAACCCTGATACACATTATTCTTTATTTTTAGTTTTAAGTATACATACTCAGTTTCGAGCTAATCGGACAGCGCGTTAAAATTCTTCCATACAAATTTTGACACCCCCCAATCCCTCTTTAGAGGGTAGTTTAGAAAAACAAAAATGCCAAACTTCATTATTTACTTACATAAGTATTCGTGCCAAGTTTCAAGGTTATTTTTATTATAACTCAAGGAATAAGATTTTACATCCAAACAAAATCCCCCTTTTCACCTCCTTATAGGTTGAATTTCCAAAAACCCCTTCTTAGCGGAGACCTACTCTTCACAAAGAACACACTCTCCAAAATTCATGTCTCTAGGACCAGCGGTTTAGGCTGTGCGTTGATAGATTATATAATTAAAACCAAAATTTCATCCCCCTTTTCACCCTCTTAAGGGTTTAAATTCTAACAACACCGTTGCGTTACCTTCCAACCATAAGCCTAGATAATAAATTTAGTGATTTTTCTTCGAAAATTAAGGAGTTTACATACGCAACTTCATCCCCCTTTTTAACCCTTCGGGGGTAGAATTGTCAAAAACGCTGAGACACGTATAAATTAATTTTCAATCCTCAGTCTAAACACAAAATTTGAAGATCCTAACTTCAAAACTGACTGACTTTCATATAAACTTCCATTCCCTATTTCACCCCTTTAGGGGTAGAATTCCCAAAAATCCTTTCTTAGTGGATACTTACTCTTCACAAAAAACACACCCTCCAAGTTTCATGTCTCTAGGACCAGCGGTTTGGGCTGTGTGTTGATATATCAACAATCAGTCAGTTTACCATTTTATATATATAGATTTAAGGAAGACTCAATTATGAGATAACATTGCAGCATTGTTTCTAATAATAACCATCGTAATATGTTTTTAGCAAAACGAACATTGAGTAAAGATCTTTTCGTCTTACGTATAATGTTTTTATACGTTTATGAGATTAGAATTGAGATACAATATCGAGTATCGTTCTAGTTTTGGGCCATCATTAATGAAGGCTGAGCTTTCATCAATAAATATCTCGAGACCAATAAAAACAAGCGAACCCAGCACAATCTCATCTCCGCTTACGGTACCAATAATCTATCTAAACAAAACACTAAAGCCTTTACGATTCTCGGAGGCCGCAGTGTCATAAAGTTTTGATAGGAGGCCATTATGAAATATAGCCGATGACCTTCCCTCTGCCAATCCAGATAATGGCGCACAATAATAATATTACTCTGAAGTTAGCGATTAAATACACAAGTTTATAAGTAATTTGTGAGAGAGCATCCATGGAAGCTGCTGTTGGTCACGAAATCAGGATGGATGGCAAAGTTGAAAGGGGTTATGCAGGCGAATATATGTAGAAGAAGAGGACAAAATTACGTGATTAAATATTTACATTTATTAAATTTTACAGTTTTAATAATTGTGATATGCATTACTCGCTTAATAAGGAATGAGCAAAATACTTAAGAGATGAAAGTTGTTTTACGCTGGTCTTAACTTTTATGCGGTCATGCGAAAAAAAATCTCGTCTTTAATAGCTAGACTGCGGGACAGTGATAACAGTATTCTGAGGACATTGGCGGATAACATCTACTCTCCTATTCCGAGACGTTTTGTGGGGGTGATGTATGAGTGAAGTACTTTCCCTTCGCTTGTGCGTCGTCCACATGAAGCGATCTCAGATAAACAAGTTTTAAGTAATACGTCACTAACATTAATATAAGGAATTTTCTAGCACAGTAGATCTTACGTTGTCCGAAATAAAGAATTTATTATTATTATTTCGTTCATTTATTTAGCTACCTTACTTTCTTACATTTTAAAATATTTTATAAAAAATAAGTACAAAAAACATTAAAAAAAAAAAATTGTTATCCGCCGGTTTCGGGAGCAGGGTCCAAGCTACCGGTGGTTAGGGCTCCAGAGACCTCCCCACAATGCGAGCCGTATCAAGGAGTACTGCCGTCTGAATCAGGCCCTTGATCCAACCGCCTAACGAGAGCCTCGATAGATGTTGATCGAGGCTTTCGGCCATCAGTCCATTGGCTGATACAACAATCGGCACAATGATAGCCGAGCTCACACTCCACATATCAACAACCTCGTGTGCTAAGTCGAGATATTTAATTTGTTTCTCTTTCTCAGCTTTCACGAGGTTCCCGTCATGTGGAATGGTAACATCGACAATCATTGTGCGGCGCGCTAATTGATCTATCACCACTATATCAGGCTTATTGGCTACAATTGTCAGAGTTCAGAGTTCAGAGTTCAGAGTTCAGAGTGTCCTGTCAGTAATGATAAACCGATCTCAGAACAATGTGACATGGTAATTTTCAAGAACTGGGTCGGGCACATACTTGTAATACTGTACCTCAGAATCCACAAGTTTATATTTCAAAGCAAGTTGCTGGTGAATAATCCTAGCTATTTAGTTATGCCTGTGCAAGTACTCGCCGTTAGCCAGACGAGAACATGTCTGATAGACTCACCCGGACGGTGGCATGCCCGACACACGTCAACAGTCCCGTCCTTCATAATATGTCTCTGGTAGTTATTCGTTAAGATAACTTCGTCAATAATTGCACAGACAAAACCTTCAGTTTTCCCGAAAAGGTCACCAAAACGTAGCCTAAGGAGTCTACACCGGGCTCATGAAGAGCCCGATAGAAGCGCCCGTGAAGCTCCTTGCTTTGCCATACCTTCTTGCGGTCATCAGTAGAAAGTACTACAAGTTTGCGCCAGTAATCTTTAGCCATGGAGAGCGGGGTGAGCCCCTTGTCCACTGCGACCACATCACGGTGCATACCCACTGCTTTTAAAAAATATTCCCTGAGACTGCACACCTCGCGGTTGTGGAGGGTCTTTGCATTTAAAAAGCCTCGACCCTCGCACTTCCGCGGGATATACAGTCTCATCACCGATGACGTGGGTGATGCATCCGGTTTGCGGTCAGTAGTGTATGGACTCTTCTATCCAGAGGGCATCGAGTTCGGTCTGAGTCCATTTGAGTATGCCGAAAGAGTACATCAAAATCGGCATGACCCAACCGTTGAAGGCGCGCACCTTATTTCCGCCCGAAAGAAGACTAATTAATACCTTCTTCAGGCGACAGAAGAAGCGCTCCTTCAACGATTGCTTCATGTCAGCATCGTTGATGCCTAACGCTTCCGACATACCCAAATACTTATAGCTTTCGGATGAGGAGAGGGATCTGAGGCTTATGGAATCCGAGAGTTGAATTCCCTCGGATTCCATAATCTCCCCTCGCTTTGCATGCATGACTGCACATTTGTCGACACCAAATTCCATCCTGATGGTGCTACTGAAAGTTTTAGTTACCTTCAGTAACTCCATCAGACGCAATTTGTTGGGAGCAAAAAGTTTGAAATCATCCATGTAAAGGAGGTGAGATATGACCTGACCACCTCTCCTCAACCGATAGCCTAGACCTGAATCCTCCAGTAGTGTACTTAGAGGATTCAGGGCTAAGCAGAACCAAAGTGAACTCAAACTGTCGCCCTGAAATATTCCCCGTTTAATCCATACAGGCTCATCATTTCCCTGGATCTGTCGAAATCCTGGATAACGAAGGACCGTCTTCCATTGCCCCATACACGACTCAAGAAAGGTGCGTAGAGTTGCATTTATCTTGTACAACTCCAGCACCTTCATGAGCCATGTATGTGGCAGTGTCGTAGGCCTTCTTGTAATCTATCCAACATGTCGACAGATCCTTGCGGGATCGACGAACCTGTTGGCTAATGGCCATGTCTATCAGGAGTAGCTCCTTAGTACCGCGGGACCAATCCTGACATCCATTTTGAGAGGCAGACATAATCGAGTTACTCTCAATGTGCGTATTAATTTTCGTATTATTATTATTTGTTGGTATACATTTTTGTATCTCGACTGATCAGCCGGTTTTATAGGGTAACACGGGCCAAAGCCCTGAGAGTATTAACCTAAGTTATAGTTGATGATAATGTATGACGTCAAGATGGTATGTTATGACTTTGTGTTGCAATGGTGGATGATGTTTGAGCATGTGACATTTGTGTGTCATTTATTATATAACGTGGCGAACTTCGGCTTAGTAGAAAATATTTGAAAGAAACACATCGTTTAAAATGTTTTTTTTATATTAAGTATGTCGGTTCTGTAAAATTTAACACAGCCCAAAGAAAATATAAAAACAATTGAGTTGTCGCGGTCCCGCCATCTTACTTTCCTTTGCCAACTAACAAACCTCACCACTTCACTTCACAATCACACTACGATCTCTGTCCACTATAAAGTACCAGAAAACTCTACAAACAGCACTTGTTGGCCGGCTCAACTGCTTCAAGAGTTATTTACTAGGTTTTTCATAAAGATTGGCTTGTTTATTACTTTCAAGTTGTTTTAAAGCATCCTGAGTAGTCCCTTGAGTTTTCAATGCTTTTGTTCGACTAGGTATTTACTAAGTACTGTAAAACTCTCCACAAGCTTCACGGTACCGGGAGGAATAAAATCAAACTACGGTTTATCTCGTAGGAATTCTCTTATAAAATTATTGTAATATCTTACGTATTTTACAACTTAACATTTTTGCTCGCAGCCTAATCTGACGCCTAATCTCTTCTAATTATAATTCTTTCTGTTTGTCTCGTCAGCACCAAATAGGCCATATTCTCTATAGTACCTACTATATTTTCTACTAGGTATTACCTATTTCGTTTTGTTGTGTGCGTTTGTGCTGTTCGTAATTGTGGTTTTGTAATTGTTTGAGCTTTGGCTGTGTTTGTGGTGACTAGTGGCTGTGGATTGGAGACCAGACTATTGGTAACTGTGTGAATAACTGATATTTCGAATTAGTGCTAGACTTTGTGCTGTTAAAGCTGATGTAAAATCTAGTTATAACTTCATTTTTTCCAAGTTTTCTTTATCTGAGGAAGTTAATAAAAGTGTTACCGTTGTTAGACCCCCACGTACGAGGTCGTGGGTTCGAACCCAGGCAGACGCTCTATTTTGTGTAAATAATGTCACCACCACTGCTCGCAGAACGGTGAACAAAAACATCGTGAGGAAACATGTCCTAGAACCCAAAATTCGAAGACATGTGACATCTACCAACCCGCACTGGGCTCGCGTGGTGGATCCAATAGAGTCCAATCACTCTCGAAGAGAGGAAGCCTGTGTCCCAGCAATGGGAACATTCTAGGCTGATTATGCTTGTCGTTGTTAGCCTTAACATTCTATCCTCGGGTATCTATATTGTAACCTTACCATTCTATCCTCGGGTATCTATATTGTAACCTTAACATTCTATCCTCGGGTATCTATATTGTAACCTTAACATTCTATCCTCGGGTATCTATATTGTAACCTTAACATTCTATCCTCGGGTATCTATATTGTAACCTTAACATTCTATCCTCGGGTATCTATATTGTAACCTTAACATTCTATCCTCGGGTATCTATATTGTAACCTTAACATTCTATCCTCGGGTATCTATATTGTAACCTTAACATGCTATCCTCGGGTATCTATATTGTAACCTTACCATTCTATCCTCGGGTATCTATATTGTAACCTTAACATTCTATCCTCGGGTATCTATATTGTAACCTTAACATTTTACCCTCGGGTATCTATATTGTAACCTTAACATTCTATCCTCGGGTATCTATATTGTAACCTTAACATTATATCCTCGGGTATCTGTATTGTAACCTTAACATTATATCCTCGGGTATCTATATTGTAACCTTAACATTCTATCCTCGGGTATCTATATTGTAACCTCAACATTCTATCCTCGGGTATCTATATTTTAACGGTTAGAATTTTTATTGCTTTATAAAATTTATTGCTTTCTGACAAAATGTTAGGTTAGAATCTAACCTAACATTTTGTCAGAAAGCAATAAATTATGATAACAACAAGGGATTACGGCAAACGTCCACTTAAAACTGAAGGTTGCAAAATGTCACTAATATCGTCACCTTTCAAAACGCCCTAATCTGCTCCGTACAACAATCATCACTACTAAATAGCCATAGTGCAAGTTCGCTCGTTAAGGCTAAAACCAGGCCAAGTTAAATTGCCGGGGGCCCAAAGTCTAAGGAGCGAGCCATTGATTGCAACCTGTTACAATTCGCAGCCAAGGTGGTCTAACACTTGATCAAACTTCCTGATTGGCTCTAAAATATAGTGGGTTTGAGAGGAATCGAATGTACTTTCAAGTTTAGTTTTTAAAACCCGGCAAACTGAGCTAATTTTTGATCGAACTGCAGTTCACTAATTGCTGGTTTTTTAATGCAAGAGGAGTTTTTAAACAAATGAATGTCTACTTTTGAGTTTTAGTTTTAATTAAGTAAGGAAACTGTGGCGTTTAATCAAACTTTACTTATTGGCCTCTTGAATAAAGTGGACTTAAGAAACAAACTTGGATTTACTCAATACGGAAAGCCGAAGTAAAACTCTTAATTTTTTAAAACTTTTTATGATAACAAATGTATTATCTAGTGTTTTAATACCTTGTTTTATTAACATTTGAAGTTTTTCTTCATATGGTTCTTAATTAGGAATATCATTAAACCCTCAGTCTTTGAAAAGTTCAAATGATCATCTACATTGACCTTCGAAACAGGATCTTTACCACATGGGTATACGATACACACATATTCCTCTATCCAGCCAACGTATTTACTTCTACAAATAGCCCTGTTGTGACCGAGAGCCTTTCAAACAGTTTGCTCAGACGGTCAGACATCCGTTACCGCATCTCCTTCGACATAGCCACAGAATAGATGGATACAAAAGGCTGGCTTGATACAACGAGCCATAACGCACACACACATAGCCACGTGTGTACGTACAGCGAGAGCTAGCACGCTCGCGACTGGTATTTTTTTTTTAAATCATCTTACGAACGCGGCTATGTGTGTGTGCGCCTGTTTTCGCTCGTTGTATGAGACTGGCCTTCTGTGACTATCTATTTTGTGTCACGGCTCCCGATCACTGCCACTTTGAGTGTCTAATCTTTAGAGCTGTGTTGAACTTGCTCTGATGTAGCCGTTCAAATGTAGTTTAAACGGAATTCTGGGGTCGTTTGAAAGGTCTTGTGAGTCAAATTTGATTAAATGCATCATTTGTAGTTAGAGAGTGGGATTATTATGTATGTGGGATTATTATAACACACACAAAGTCTGCCAAACTGCATAACAGTTTGTTAGCAGTTGCTCTCTTTTAACAATGGTTTACATTTTTACAGAATAATGTGCTGGTGTCACGCAAAACCGGCTGAACGGATTTGAATGCAATTTAGCATACAAATTATGTTATTTTATAAGCACATAGCTTGATGTGTCGCCGTGTGTTCTAGGAAAGGACTTTGCGGAAATCAACCCTTATACTTTTTATCCCGGTAGTACCTTTCCGTGGGATAACTTCTGACCTCCACGCGGGCGAAGCCGCGGGCAAAGCTAGTCATCATTTCAGCCGAAAGACGTCCACTGCTGGACATAGGCCTCCCCCAAAGGGGAGGGTTTGCCATAATCGCCACGCTTGGCAGGCGGGTTGGCGATCGCAGTATGGTATGGTGTTGGAATGCATAGAGAACGCTGCTGCCCATTCTCCGGTACCTACGATCCTTAGTCGCCTTTAACGACACCCACGGGAAGTATGGGGTGGTGCACCACACAGACACAAAAGCTAGTATTTAATTATAATAAATATACACTCGAGATAAAAATATCTTACATTTTACTTCCATGAACCATTGCTATTGTCCACGGATCCAGGGTGCGAGACTTGTTACAAAAGCAGCTAGGTATGGACATAATAAGAGCTAATGTTTCTTTTGAACTCTTTTGATTGATCATAGTTTCAAATGCAGCTGTTAATTGATTTGTTTATTTATTTATTTATTGTCAATGAGACAGTAATATCTATCATACTTTTAATTTTTAGGGTTCCGTGCCTCAGAAGGAAAAAACGGAACCCTTATAGGATCACTTGTGAGTCTATCCGTCAGTCTGTCATAGTCAATTTGCTACGAATCAATTTTTTTTTATTTATTTGGAATTGGTTTGCTTTTGACTATAGTCTAGGTCAGAAGTGACAGAATAATGGACTGATGACTGATGATGGTAAAGGACCGATTAGTTGAAATTGGTATTAATTTATATTAATTTTGTACGCATAGGAATCTCTGTGGCCCAAACACAGCCGTCTAATGTAAATAAATGAATAATGAATTTGGGGGTCATTTTCGGGGGGCAAAAAGAAAAAGAAAAAAAGTATCGCTTTCTGTAACGTGTGACATATCAAATGAAAGGGTACTGTGAGGATCTCAAATATATTTTTTTCATAATTTTAAAGTAAATTGTATTAAAGTTATTTAAGAAAATAGAAGTAAATTGACCATTCCCCCTTATCTCCGAAACTATTGAGCCTAACATTTTGAAAAAAATACAGAAAATAGTTCTATACCTACCTATAGATTACAGGAAAACCTCTATGAAGTATGTGGTCTTAAAACAACATGGTAAATCTCTCAATATTGTGTGTACTAACTTACATTTTCAGTTGGAATGTACGGGAGAACATGTTTTTCAATTACTTACAATGATAAGTTTTTTTTTAGTTACCACAAACAAAGGACAATGTTGTGGGACCGTACAAATGTAGTTGATAAAATTACTCTTGTTTTTTTTAAAATTAATTTTACGTTTCTGTTATGAAAAAGATTTCCGATCTCTGACACAAAATAAAAGTATTTTTATTTACTTTTGTACGTATTTTTTCTTATGTCACTGCCATTGCACTTCATTTCCGAATGTTGCTACTATGTAAAATAAACCGGCCAAGTGCGTGTCGGACAACGCACAGTGTAGGGTTCCGTAGTAGCCCGTTATCACAATTTAGTACGATTCTGTTGTTCTTTATTCTGAATATAAAAAAAAACATATTTTGTTTTTCAATGCAAGTCTTTACCCATTATAAACAAGCAACTACTTCAGGATTAATGCTAAGGATTTTGTATTTGGTTCAAAATTATTCAACACCCAAGTTCAACGACTATTACAGCTAAGCTAATAAAGTTATCAAAACCGCTATAGTTTTCCTTTAAAGTTCATGAAATGCACTATCATCGTGAATTTTTGCAGCTTTTTCAAGCCAGCAGTTTAGGTTTTAGAGGGGGGGGGGACACGCCCTACTGAACAAAAATTTGCACTTTAAAGTTTAATATTTCGTAAATGGAGCATTAAATCGAAAAATAATTTTAGCAACCCTGAAGTAATTTTAAAAGACCTATTCAACGATACCCCACACGATGGGGTAGACGACGAAAAAAATATTCATCCCTACTTCACATATAGGACAGCTACACTAAAAAAAATATTTTCCAAAAATTGTATTTTACCACTTTGTCAGGGTGATTGATATACGCACTCCTACAAAAACACAGCTTTCTAGTACTAACGGTGTCTTAGCAAAACCTCGGACAGACAGACAGACAGACAGACGGACATGACGAAACTATAAGGGTTCCTTGTAGGAACTACGGAACCCTAAAAATATAGGTACCTAATGACACCGTTTTACTATTTACTTATAATTATATGTTTATTTTTGAGTGTGTCAAAAAATCTTTAAGTCACGCGTTGCGTCGTATTAATTTAAATTATTATTTTGGAATAAATTTTAAGCATTTAAAGGAAAGAGGACCGATTAAAAATAAAGAAACCATTTTTTATTGTGACGTATTGCATTTTTGTTCTGTTGCGCCGTCACGTTTAACGTTACTTTCAATATTGGTTTCATCTGAACTATTGAAATATGATTAAAATCTTTACTAACGAAAACGTTCAGGTGCATTTCCATAACGTAACTTTTGTGTGATAATCCTTAGCGATGCCTCCATCATTCATCGTCACCGTTCATTCGTCATTTTCTCGAACGTAACCTCAAAATACTAAGTAGGTAAATGGCAAATAGATACCAAATTGCGGAAATCCATATAAAAATAGCATTATAGAAAGGGCATTAAATAATTCTCCTCCAAATACAAGGTATTTGTGACAACGGACTTTTTTCGTTTGGTACAGGGCATCCTATATTTGACGGCATTCTGCTTTGGGTCAGATTTAAAAAAAACATGGTCGTAAAAATATTCATCGTACGGAACCCTCTCCACACGAGTTCAACTCGCACTTGACCGGTTTTTTTTTATTTCAAAACTTAAGTACGTGTGTCACTTTTTAGTTTGTAAATTGCTCTGTACAACGCCTCCAGATTATATTCCGTAATGCTGTGAACACTTATATAAATTAATAGTCCACATAAAATGACTGCATCATTATTCATCATCATCACCAGCCTATAGCAGTCCTCTGCTGTCATAGGCCTCTCCTATTGCACGCCATTCAACTCGGTTTTCGGCAACTCTAATCGAGCTGGTACCAACCATCATCATCATTATTATCTACTATTTTTGTCAAACTAACTCATAAACTTTTATTTTCAGCTTCTACACACATTGAGACAATGTGCCGCCTCTTTATTTTTATTCTGACAAAAGAGAACAACGAGTCTCAATAGAAGCACGTCTTCCCAGTGCGATATTATCTGTGCACGGATGAACGCTGCTTATTCATCCGATATAATTACTCATTTCTTACAGAAACCATGACAGGGGGTGGCTCTTTTGTGAGCTCAGCGGGATTCAAATAAGGCCCTTTATATTAAAATCCTTGAAGAATAAGCACGTCTTAGATTGGCCTTCTCATTAAGAAAGAAAGTTGTCAGATACTTCCTGACCAGTTTACTCGCTAACAACTAGAACGTCTTCATCCAAGTAATTAACACGCGAAGTAGTCTATCGACAGTTTTCAACAGTCATCAGCCGGCACACTAGTCGGGGTGACTTCATTAAATTAACGCCCACGGTTACCCACGCTTAATGAGCCCCATAACACTGATAGTCCAACTTGGTCGCCTAACTGAGAGGTAATCACACTTTATGTTTCGCGATACCATCGAGGAACTTCCTAACATCTATAAAACTGTGGACCAAGTTTAGCACAAAAATATCTCGGAATTAACAAGTCTTTATATTTAATAGAGGGATATTCCGGAGTTTTTACGACCTGGTAATCCAAGAGAAATTGTGTAACGGCTGCTTGTCTCAATTTAAAAGTTTTAAGAGAATTTCTTGGTAGGCGACGCTTCCGCTTTGTCTCTGGAGTTGTCTTATGTACGCGAAATAAATACTTTATAAACGTAGTGAAGAGTGCTTCTACAAGTAATAAAAGCTAAATTGAAAACGGCACTTACTTTAAGAGAGATGAGAGAGAGAGAGGCATGTAGGTAATATGTAAGGCAACTACACACATCAAAAGTGTCTAGGGATCAAGCATTTTTATGCGGATTTCTTGAGATTGAGATGTGGCTTTGTAATAA
Source organism: Mesoligia furuncula (assembly GCA_916614155.1). Classification (NCBI taxonomy): domain Eukaryota; kingdom Metazoa; phylum Arthropoda; class Insecta; order Lepidoptera; family Noctuidae; genus Mesoligia; species Mesoligia furuncula. The sequence continues at coordinate 1,644,477 of OU744792.1, forward strand.
ATTTATGATTTTATAAATTTATATGGATCCTTTTTGGTGCATTTCATAATTTGAATCAGGAACTGTGAATCAAATTCGAGTAAAAGATGAAAATCAGCTGTCAATATTTTCCCTATAAAAACATACAACGCATTGAAGACATTATTAGTGCTACTGTTTCCCTACTACTGATTAAAACCAACGTTATTATGGAGCGGCGACGTCATTTAAGCAGGGAAGAAATGCTCAGAGCCGTGGGAATGATAGAAGCTGGTTCCCGGCAACGTACTGTGGCTTTAGCTCTGAATACAAGTCAGAGTGTTATCAGTCGACTTTGGACACGTTACCGAAGCACTGGTACCGTGGCTGAGCGCCATGGAGGACGGTATCGCTGCACCACACGGAGACAAGACCGATACATTCAAATCTTAACTCGAAGAGCTCCAACAATAACCGCCATGATGTTAGCCGTGAGGCTTCATCACTCTTCAGGGAACTTAATTAGCGACCAAACAGACAGAAACCGCTTGCATGAAGTGAACCTTCATTCCCAATGCACAATCGTAGGATTCGATATCAATGGGCTCTTGAACACAGAAATTGGGCAGAAGAACAATGGCGTTTCGTGTGCTTTTCTGATGAATCTCGTTTTGGTATGAGACCGGATACAAGACGTATACGACACTGGAGAACCCCTGGACGCCAACAGCGATTAAAATTCTGCCAGGAAGTCCATCCTTATAGTGGTGGAACCATCATGGTATGGGCGGGTATTTGGATCGGCGGAAGAACTGAGTTGATTTGGATCAGAGGCAACCTCAACGCTCAAATTTATGCTGAGTCAATTGTATCAGACGTCATCGTTCCTCTACAAGTGCAAATCGGTCCCTTATTTCAGTTAATGCATGATAATGCACGACCGCACACCGCAAGAGTTGTAAGACAGACTCTCGCCGCAGCTAACATCAATGTCCTGCCCTGGCCTGCTCAGTCGCCAGACTTGAACCCGGTTGAGCATGCATGGGATATGCTACAGAGAAGAGCTCTGCCGTATATGGAGGGTATCCAGTCGCAAGAAGACCTTTTTTTGTTGTTGCAACGAACATGGGCGGCCATTCCACAGCGTGATTTGGATGAACTCATTTTGAGTATGCCAAACCGATGTTCTTGTGTTGTTAGTGTTCGCGGTAGAAACACGGATTATTAATTGTTTAAGTTACCCAATAAAATTTTAAAGAAAACTGTTATTTCAGTCTTTTTTTCGAACTTTTGTGTTAGTGGTTCAAATGTCAAAAATCCCTTTATTAGGAAAATGGCAAATTTCTTTATTAATGCAAAGGTGACTTGGTTTATCATTACTGTGACAAACGAAAACACTTTATTTGATGAATCCTTAAAGAAAATTTTAATTAATATCAATCAGGAGAAAAGTTATTGCAAAAATATATGTTGATCCCTAGACACTTTTGATGTGTGTATCATCATCATCTGCCTGCCTTTTCACAACTATGTTGGGGTCCGCTTCCAGTCTAACCGGATGCAGCTGACTACCAGTATTTTACATGTAGCGACTGCCTATCTGGCCTCCACAGCCCAGTGGTAATACGATACCGCTTATGGTAAAACTGATTTTCAGTCTTTCAGGCTTCTGACGACCCGTAAAGATTGTCAAAGACCCGCGAATAACACCGCCCGGACCAACGGCTTCCGAGACACGGTCTTGGTATGTAAAGATGGTCACCCATCTACGGACCTGATCGATTGACCCGTGTGGCTGTTATTACTTAGCCACAAGCGACTTCCCAATATCCCCCAATATGTAACGCAGCCATGATGATAAATCTTGGAACTATATTTTTTCAACGCAACGCAATTCAAATGAATAAAAATAAATTTGACCGCCTCCAGCATCATCCATAAATTAGAAAATCATTTGCTCTATATTAACAGAATTATTTTAAAATAAAACAGGCTATAACCACAGAACATACGATACCAGTATTATTATTTCAAAAACACATAAACACGTCCATTTTGACATCCATTACAAAACATGGCGACTCTCAACAGGGTGGTTCACCTTCATCACCCAACCTAATAAAACTTTAAAAAGCGTCCATTGCTTGCCCAACCCCGCTTCACTTTGGAGAGACTGTCCATCACCCTTCAGTGGAACACAAACATAATTAACAGATAATTTTACACGTTAATTTTCCCTTGACTTTTATCCTGGACATGTGGACGAACCCTCGTCTTGTTGAGGCTTGTTTAAACAGAGATAAGTGGCCCGGCAGAAGTATGTAATAACTAGCTTCTGCCCGCGACTGTGTCCGCGTGAAATTTCACTCTCTTAGGGGTGGAATTTCGAAAAACCCTTTCGTTAGTGGATACTAAATTTTCACAAAGAAAACACCCTCCAAATTTCATATCTCTAGGACCAGTGGTTTAGGCTGTGCGTTGATATATCAGTCAGTCAGGACTTTGAATTTTATATATACACCGTGTTCTTCATGTTATCCATAAACTTTGTCAAACGCTTCTATAGCTTTTACAAATTCAAAATCTAACAAAGGAAGAAGTACTTAAAAAGGCTTTGTTGCAAAGATATATATTTTCATTTAATGAAATTTAATTGAAGATAGGGTCTTAACTTATTTTTGACAAGTTTCAGCCCGCCAAATCTTATGAATGAAAATACGTCGTTGCCAATTCGGATATAGAGGCATGCATATCGAGAATTTACGTCGAGGTATTTAGTTTATATGAAAATTAAAATGAACATGGACAAAACGAAGGTCATGTCAAATGCCCATGTAACACCCACTCTCATAAAAATCGGAGACGCTACACTCGAAGTCGTGGACGAGTACGTTTACCTAGGACAAACTGTCCAGTTAGGTAGGTCTAACTTCGAGAAAGAGGTCAATCGACGAATCCGACTCGGCTGGGCAGCGTTCGGGAAGCTACGCAATATCTTCTCGTCCCACATACCGCAGTGTCTCAAGACGAAAGTCTTTGACCAGTGTATGTTGACAGTGATGACTTATGGAACTGAAACGTGGTCGCTCACAATGGGCCTTATAAAAGTCACCCAAAGGGCAATGGAGAAGGCTATGCTTAGAGTTTCCCTGCGTGATCGAATCAGGAATGAGAAGATCCGCAGGAGAACCAAGGTAACCGACATAGCCCGAAGAATTGCCAAACTAAAGTGGCAGTGGGCAGGGCACATTGCTCGCAGAACAGATGGCCGATGGGGCCGAAAGGTTCTGGAGTGGCGACCGCGTACCGGAAGACGTAGCGTTGGAAGGCCTCCCACAAGGTGGACCGATGACCTTGTGAAGGCCGCAGCAACCCGTTGGATGCGGGAAGCACAGGACCGGTCGAAGTGGAGGTGCTTGGGGAAGGCCTATGTCCAGCAGTGGACGTCTTTCGGCTGAAATGATGATGATGATAATGAAAATTAACAAAAAATAAGAATTCATTAATGTGTCCATAATGAAAAATGCTTATTTCCATGGTCTGAACATCTGGTCGAAGTTTATGTATATCGTGCGGAACACGGTGTAACACAGTGTTATTTTAATTAGGTAAGGATGCCTTGAAAGTTTGTGACACAGAATAGGTAGATATAGAAGCTCTATATAATGAGAGAAAACAGAAGAACGCACACATAGACGCGTACTTACGGCAATCTAAAACAAATGCCAGCCACGAGTACGGTTGCACTGACTGTACGTAGTCGCGTGTCTACGTGTAAGTACGTGCGTATTCGCTCTTGTATGGAGCCGACCTTCTGAACCCAATTATTTTGTGTTTGTGAGTTGTCTGTAGAACGTGGATATGTTTGAGTTTGTTGCGTAAGTTTAATTGAAGCTGTTTGTCGTTGAGTGCGGGTGGGAGGGAATGTAGGTGATTATATTCAGCTGTGGGGGGGGCAGAATACTATGGTTAGCAATAGGATACACCTACAGTCGGACAAGGCTCTAACTAAATGAACTTGGATGCTGGCACTGCTTGTGAAGGAAGATATAAAAAACCTGACAAATCCATTACATTTCATGTTATTTTTCTTTTGTCACATTCATTTAGATTTAAGTGTTTCCATAAAAAATATATGAAAACCAGAAAGTAGAAGATTTTTATTTTGTGACAGCTATTACGACTGCAGTGAATAGTCAATATTCAGAAGCGGGTATCAAAAAGGCCTATGATCGACGTAAAAGACGATGATACAAATATTGGCGCTCTTACACCAGAATCCAATCAGTGACGTGGCATAAAATGAACACCTCTATTATTCTATTCCTAGATAAAGCCAACCCAATTAAATCCAGCTCAATTTCGGAAATTACCATCCCATCATTAATCCTTCAAAATTGAATCGCTTAAATGACATGAATAGGGTTTTAGGCCTCCATTGTTTAGTGCGTTGAAATGCACCGAGGCTTTATCGAGGGCCTTTGTGGGACCTGATATTGTCATAGTCGCTCGAGATATAGCGGCCCACCGTCCTTTTGTATGAGCCTATAATGAAAGAGTACCTACCTATATACTACACTATGGGGAGAATCGATTTCTGCTTTCTTTCTGCTTTAGTTGTACATTTTTCTCACGTTTCCGTAATTTTTTTATAAAATCGCAACTGGGTAAAATTGGTCCTTTTAACCGCATTTGAAAATATACAAGTAGGCTATCGCGATATCAACAACGCATCGTTGTCAACAGAATAAGTGCAAGTTGAATTATTTTCTGTAATAATTTATTTTATTTTATTTTAATTTAAAATCAATTGTTTTATTTTACTGGGGATCTGCTGTTATTAATTAAATTCGAAATGATATTTATCAATGTAATCTGAAAAGCCTCATTTAATATTTAGTGTAAAAAAAAATATTTAACAAGGCTTAACAGAATTACTACAAATATATTAATTCTGAAATAAAAGAGGAAATGTCGTTTATAAAACAGTAAAGTATATTAACTGATTTAATATAATTCACCGTTCTTTTCTTTAGTTTGATGTTTCTCCAAATAGTAATTATTTGTCCATTTATTTGTCAGAATATTGTCACAGAGATGTTACATCGTTTTTAAAGTTCATAATACTCCTTAACGTGAATAATGACACTGTCAGAAGATCTTCAACACTGAACTGGGAGCGAGGCTTTTTGTTCAACAATGGCCTGTGGCTGTCCGAAATGAAGAACTAAGACTACTGATTTGTAATATTAATCGCCGATAACTGTACCTACACAATTTACAAAGAAAAATCAACGACTTTGTTAAATTTGGTTTACTGTCACCATATTTTTTTGTTCTTGATAGGTACTCGCTACTATAGTACCTAATGGCCTTTCCAGTCATGAAGTGTAACGAGATACCTTATAACCAAAATGTAATAATTGGATGATAACGTATCTGGTTTACCCGCTACGGAAAAAAATGTCTACAATATTAACGGCCTCCTAGATATTACAAAATACAATTTACAATAACCTTTCAACAAAACAGTAATAAAGATAACTCGCAGCATCCCGTGATATAGTGCTGCTGTTCATCCCGCATCCCTGTACTGACACTACAAAATTTATGTTCCAATTAAAATTTAAACGCGATATTATCCGGCAAATTCAAAAAGCAACGAGCTGCTCACGAATCAATTAATAAATAAAACGCCAACATAAATCAAAAGGGTTATATTATGATGTATTTTTTACCGTGGAATATGTCGTATTACTTTCGACACAATGAAGTGTAAAATACAGGGAAGTTTAAATAATTTTAATTAAAAGTTTGGAACCCACTTGTGTAACTAATGTGCCTATACTTACCTACATATTATATGAACCTACGTTATGAAATGAGTGATGTAAAAGTTTTTTAATTACATATCTTCCAAGACATACGTTAAACATTGTAAATGACACAAAGACATTCAAACATACAAAGTATTTCAAACAACAACAAAGACCAATATTGTTTTTAACAAATTATGTTCCGCATTTACTGCACCCATAGATGTAAATATTTCTATGACTGCACCAGTCTTGGCTGGTCTTTTTAGACAGATGCATTGTTAAAAAAAAAATAGTCTCTGTGGTGCCGGAAGTCTGTCCACCACCCCTTACTTCCCGTGGGTGTCGTAAAAGGCGACTAAGGATCGTACCGGAGAATGGGCAGCAGCGTTCTCTATGTATTCCACCATCATACCATACTGCGATCGCCAACCCGCCTGCCAAGCGTGCCGATTATGGCAAACCCTCCCAAATTGGGGGAGGCCTATGTCCAGCAGTGGACGTCTATCGGCTGAAACGACGAACGACGACGACGATTGTTAAAATGTAGGCTCAAATAATTTACCTTAGGTCTTAAAATTCAATAAACAGCTCGAAAATAAGTTAATTTTACGAGCATACGATTTAATACTGCCATGTTTATAAATAAACAGAAGACAAGTGATTTCACAGAGTTAGGAACACTGAAGGCAATAAACAATAACACATTATTATAATGGCAGTAATAACATAAAATAACTCGCTGACTCAGATCGGTATGGATGTTAGCCGTTACTGTTATAATAACAATAAAGGTTGACCTGCTAGGAAAACAGATTACTTATACATGATGAATAACAAAAAAACAACCTGGCGTCTAATACGAAAATTAGAAACGTGTGTTATGCCTCGGCCACGAAAATAACGCCACGCTTGAGGCGTCAATTCGCTTCAAGCGTTATTTCTAAGCGTCAAAAGCAAGGCCACGAACTTCAAATATTCGCCTGTAGCGTGTACATCGGTGGGAGAATGAATCAGTTCAGTACAGAAAAAGGTAACATGCTCTGTGAGTACAGAGTGAGCACGCGTCGACGTTACACGTGAAAATGTCACTGTCAAAAATACCTATAATAATAATGCTAATAAATCTTAAAAAAGAGTTTAAATTTCTTGCCACAATTTTTTTACAACATTTGCGAGCGAATTTGCACGAGCGTTGGATGATCCGACGCGCGTTTTTTATGAGCGCCGAAAACAATTGTATGAGAACATTCCACAGTGTGCACGAAACAGTCGCTTCTTGCGCTCCGATACAAGCGGTCTCTCCGCGCGTCTGTGTATAAAACAAATGATTTTGTTTTTGTCGCGTTTATAGTAACTAGTCCAATATGAATATTGAAGAATTTATCACTGCAATCCAAAATCGATCTGCGTTCTGGATGAGTTCACATCCGCAACATAAGTTTAGGAATGTTGTAAAAAAATTGTTGGAAGAAATTAAAATTCTTTTTTAAGATTTATTAACAATATTATTATAGGTATTTTTGACAGCGACATTTTCACGTGTAATGTCGACGCGTGCTCACTCAGTACTCACAGAGCATGTTACCTTTTTCTGTACTGAACTATTTCTTTCTCCCACCGACGTACACGCTACAGGCGAATATTTGAAGTTCGTGGCCTTACTTTTGACGCTTAGAAAATAGCTTAGCGAATTGACGCCTCAAGCGTGGCGTTATTTTCGTGGCCGAGGCATTAGAGCCTATCTGTTTACTATCCTTTAATACCTCATCATCTGCCTATCCTTTTCCCAATTATGTTGGGGTCGGCTTCCAGTCTAATCTGACCTCCACAACCCAGTTACTGGGTAATACGATACCCCTTGGTATAAGACGAGTTGTCAGATTTTCGGGCTTCTAACGACCCGTATGTAAAGATGGTCACCCATCCACGGACCAACCGCGGCAAGCGTAGCTTAACCTGATCGTTCGACCCGTGCGGCTGTTATTACTTAGCCACAAACCACTCACTATCTACCCTAACTATCCTCTGATACCTATTAACACTAATATGAAAACATTGTAAGCCCAAATTTATTTTAAAAGAGTCACCGTGGAGTTTCTTGTCGGCTCTTCTCATTATGAAACGGCCCATTGGAACCATGCTAAGTATATGGTTCTGGTTGGTCGGTTTCGTCGCTGACGTTTCATAAGGTGCCCAATTGCCCATGTAGGTTTATGTGAAATAAAATAATTGTATTGAATTTAAATTGAAACTGTCAACATGAAAGGCTTGAAAATGATAGATAACTTAAACATAATAAATTACTCAAGCAAGACTTAATGAGAAACATTGTATTTTACCCGATATCTTGAACAATATGTAGAATTTTTTTTTATTGCAATGTCTGCACCGCTCCAGCTAATCAATTCTTTTCGCCAATAACACCAGGAACCATAACCCCTTATCACAGAACGCATAGTTTAAATTGAAGCCTTTTGTGTGATGGCCAGCATTCCCTTTTAAATGAATCCCCATCGATTCACAACGATACAAAGGACAGCAATTTCGAGCCATCGAAACGGTTTTCCAATCGTAACTAAAAAAGAAAAATATATCGCACCCAGTTTTCAATCTAACCCTTTGAATTCTGAATAGTTTTCAATGTAGCGAGTTTAGAGGGTTGGATGTAGGTGGCGTCTTGAATTCACGCAGAAGTGAGGTTTTGTATCAATGTCGGGGTAAAAGGAAGCTGGGAATGTACTGTGACGTGGCGTCTGATACAATGCACATTTTTGGTACAATTTCTGAACATTTATATGACGATCCGATTATTCGATACTGTCATGAGATAGGCATTGGTAATGCCTCCAGAAATAGGAGCTCTTACCAAGAATTAATTATGATCTTCTTTGGTCCTTCTTTCCACAAAAAATTGCACAATCCATGACTATTTATTGTTGTTATTCCAAACCAAAATCGTAATACCTGTCAATCGCGTATAATTTATTGATATAATAATAATATAATAAATTTAAATTATATAGATTGATAATATTCATCTGCTTAGTTTGAAATTTTAAGGTCGGTTCGATTTCACACTTCAAGGGAATTGAAAGCATATATACATGTCTGTATTTATGGAGGTAGAATGGTATATAGACCTAGCTATATACTCAAGCCTCTGGCTTTCGGAACAAACCGAACTTTGCCTAAACCAACGCATAGCCGCTGTGATCTAGTATTTGTCTAAAACCACATATGAAGGTATATCGGTAACTGGGAATATTTCTGGTGCTGCGATAGGATTTATAGCTTATGATGTCTGATATTCAGTCTTCTTATTTCGATATTGACCGTATCTAAAATGTAATTCTGAGATTAATTAATCAGATTTTTAAAATACTGAAGTACCTAACTCACGGCTTATTTTGATTTCTGAATTCTTATTTTTCCTTGACGAATAAACTTAATAACAAACTCTTATGAAACACTTCGCTTGTAATAATAACTTCAAAACCAATCAACTCGACGAGCGAGATGATTATGTTAATACCAAAACCTCTTGTATTTTTAGGGAACCCTCCAGAATTTAAAGGTCATTATAATTTCAACCTTCATTTTTCATCCATTACCTCTAAGCGTCAGGAAAATATAAGCCGCCGCCAATATTGATGCTCATAGCCCATCTATAAAATGTACGAGAAATTCAACTCTTAAATTGAGATTCGTGAAAAAAAAAGCAAGCAACCGATGAATATTCATAGGCAACACGGCGACGAAAATGCGAAACCTATTATTGGATCAGGGAGGATCGTGCCTCTCGCGAGGAGAGGAGGCTATACTTTTAAAAATTTCTCGCGTAAAAGAGGGAAAAGATTTAAGAGAAGGGCATGAATTTAAGGCGACAAGGACGAAGGAATTTAGTTTCACAGGCAAGTGCTGTTGACTAGTTTAAGAACTGGATTGGTTGTGGAAATCTAGACTGCATGGATTGTGGGTCGTTTGTTCGAGTTTTAAAGCTACAATATTTAAAATCTCTTTTCTAGTTGATGAATGGATGTGAGCATTTTTCACAAGTCTGATCGAGTCGAAATTTGGTATTCTGTTACTTCCATAGTATTAGAAGAACATCCTGCCTGAAATTTGCAGGATACCCAATTCCCTCAATAACTTACAGCAGAGGTATCGTGTTTGGGGCTCATCGTAACGGGAAAATGCATAGGTTATAGATAGATGTTGAACATGGTCTGATGATGGAGTAGGAAAGAGAAACGAAGACAATTACTAACTAACGTAGACTTTAGCTAGCCACGAGTCGATCGTAGCATGTCTACTAGCAATATATTAATGTTAAACAAGAGCGAGTCGGACTCGCTCACCGAGGGTTCCGTAACATCCAGGTTCATGCATAAGGTTTATGTTTATGAAATTAAATGTATTTTTATTTTTTTAGTTGGTTGAATAAAAGGTAAATTGCGGTTTACGATTTATGACGTATTAAAAAAAAACTACTTACTAGATCTCGTTCAAACCAATTTTCGGTGGAAGTTTACATAGTATTGTACATCATATATTTTTTTTAGTTTTATCATTCTCTTATTTTAGAAGTTACGGGGGGGGGGGGGACACATTTTACCACTTTGGAAGTGTCTCTCGCGCAAACTATTCAGTTTAGAAAAAAATGATATAAGAAACCTCAATATCATTTTTGAAGACCTATCCATAGATACCTCACACGTATGGGTTTGACGAAAAAAAATTTTTTAGTTTCAGTTCTAAGTATGGGGAACCCCAAAATGTATTGTTTTTTTTCTATTTTTGTGTGAAAATCTTAATGCGGTTCACAGAATACATCTACTTACCAAGTTTCAACAGGATAGTCCTTATACTTTCGGAGAAAAGTGGCTGTGACATACGGACGGACAGACAGACAGACGGACAGACAGACAGACAGACAGACAGACAGACATGACGAATCTGTAAGGGTTCCGTTTTTTGCCATTTGGCAACGGAACCCTAAAAAGCAGAAAATAAAACTTAAATTTAAAAATGTAAGAACCACTGACACAAACAAAAACTCTCGTCGTATTGTAACTTTTACGTTCAAAAAGTGCTGATTCTCAGTCTAATTTGAATAAATAACTTTTGATTTTGATTTTGAAACCTCCAAAAAGTAAAACGAATAGGTATGTATTGGCCGTCTAAATTTAATATAGGTATACTTAGGTAATAAAAACAAGTCGCTTGGTAATTAAAACAGTTGTCTGATAAACGAATAACAATATTATACTGGAATATAAGACCAGAAAATAACCCAATAATAATTATTATAAATCGTTGATAAATACCAGCGCAGAAGGAAGGTATCTTAACCTTATTCCGCAGCCATAAAAATCATCGTTAATACAACGACCGTCCAAAGGGTAAATGGGGGCTAAGTACACCATTTTCATTTACCGACGAATGAAATTTGAATGCAATAAAAGTTAACTGGTCGTTGTGTAGCAATAACTGGGAAATTACCGAAGTAACGTACAGAGGGCGCTGTGGCCGCCGCCACTGTTATTAGAAAACGCTATTGCGATTTATGTTATTTCGTTTATTTTTACATGCTTTTAGGTTGGTTTTTGTAATTGCTATGAGGTTGTGGATACAATCACCATTGTTAATAAAATATCGTTTTATAGTACTCCAATATCTAGATTAATATCAAATTACATACATGGTTTTAATTGAGTTCCCAGAAGTTTTATGTGCACTTGGCCCTTTAATGGGAAAATATCAAGCTGATATTATTTTTTCATGAAGCTTTTCATCAAGAGTTGCCAATAAAAATAAGCTGGCTGAAAATAAAAATAATCACCAGGCACTTTTTATTAAACAACAATTGCTGTTACCTTAATTTGCTACTGCTTTTGGTTCCCTTCACAATTTCATTTAATAAATTCTCTGCGCGACTCATATAATATTTAGAATTTGTTATTATGGACGGACCTAACGAGGTTTGCTTTTATTATGAAACCTGCTTTAATATCGTATGTTTCGTTCGCAATTTGTTTAACATTCATGTTTCGTACAAACACGTACCGTACAATTGTTTTAACCACCTAATCACCGTCTCTCTTCACTTGTGTTAGAATGTTTGTTCCGAATTTTAGTTTGCAAGCTATGTTCGGGTTGCTTAATTGGTAACTCGACAATTTTGTTTAGTTTATTTATTCATGATTAAGTTATATTTTGGGTCGTGCTTAGTAGGTCATTTGAGGTTTTGCTTTGTCAGCTGAAGCGACCTAGGCTATTAAGGTCTCTGTGGAGTCTTTACGAGAGTTTAATGGCGCCCTACAAATGGCGTTATAGAAATAAAGTTTTATTTTATAGCCTTTTATAGAATTCCCAACATAAAGGCGAAGTACAAAGGTAATTGTTTAGTTACATAATTAATTAATATGATTTGAAATATCTACTTATTTAAAACAATATTATTTTATAGCTTACGTTCTAAATTCATCATTCACCTCAAGAGTACCTACCTATGAAGTTAATTTCATGCTTGGCTAACTACAAGGCGCTTGATCTCTGACATTTACTAATTAGTGTTAGTTCTCCTGGCAGAGGTCGCTACTGCGGCAATATCGATATGTTTTAGATTGATAAGATTAATTGGTTGCGGTACATGATAGTGTTCATAATGTTCATCTGGGATTTCTGTGCGTGTTTGACATGCTTCGTTTATTATTTATTTTAGTATTATGTACTTGTACGTTGATACAGCATCGTTCGTTTTATTATCATCACTATTGCCAAAGTTAAATCCCCCAAGTCATCAAAATAAAGCTGTTGTTCTCTGTAGAGAACAACAGCTTTATTTTGATGACTCCACACACTGTAGTGTGTGGAATTAATAGATCATTTCATTATTATTACGTGGACATATCTGTACAATTATTACGAAAGCACTATTTATCGTACATGATTAAAATGTAAAACCTATATGGAATTTTTTATATACATCAAATTAAACCGTAGATCAAAAAACTTCTCTCGTATTACGTAAAATGGAATTTTTCTGTTCGTAATTTCACATGAAAAACTCCCATAATCACAAGCAATTGCACGGCCCAATTCAATTTGCAAGGGACCTGATTTCCCAAAATCATTTCAAGAAATTGAAAAAGCGAACTGTCCGAAATTTTCTTGTACGTTTTTGTTTTTTACTAGGAAGCGCACACAATTAGTTGTCCCTATTCACCCGACTTCCTCGACAAATGTAAAAATAAGGTCCACCGTAAGTTTCTGCCAGAATTCAGTACTAAGGTTGATTGAATAAACTATGTACATTATCAATTGTCTATAGAAGTATACGTATTCAAAAAGTTTACTTAGCTCTCTGCAGTGCATTAAATCTTTTTTCCAAAAAAACAACCGATTTCCAAAAAGCACAATAAAGTGAAAAATAACTTTAATTTCGGCAGACTGTAGCAAAAGTCAAAAATAGAAAACCAAAGACACCGACTTCCGAAATTAAAGTTATTGTTCACTTTGTAGTATTTTTTTGGAAGTAGGTTGTTTTTTTTGTGAAAAAGTTTTTATTTTTCACTTTTATGTTGTTACCACAACTAAAAAATACCTACCTAAATTGCTATAGGTAGGTGCCTATAATATCTGAAGAGTTCCCTCGGTTTCTCCAGGATCCTCAGGAGGACGGGTCTTGACGGGACAAATGATGACAATGGGATCACCATCATCATCATCATTTCAGCCGAAAGATGTCCACTGCTGGACATAGGCCTACCCCAAAAGGGGGGGGGGGGGGGGTTTGCCATAATCGCCACGCTTGGCAGGCGGGTTGGCGATCGCAGTATGGTATGGTGGTGGAATGCATAGAGAACGCTGCTGCCCATTCTCCGGTACGCCCCTTAGTCGCCTTTTACGACACCCACGGGAAGTATGGGATCACCAGAGAAACAAAAAAAAAACTTTCAAGCAAATTGAATTTTCCAAATCCGACCAGCCGTCTTCGAGTAATCGGGGAACATACATTTAAAAAAAATATTCCAACGAACTAATAATAATAAAAAGGCAATTATTTCGGACGTACTCCATAATATACTGATAGTAACACAAAAACCTTATAAAACTATTGTTAGTCTATACATATAATAAAATTGTAGAAAAGTGGTGTCTGTACACGGTGGGGGTGCCCTTAGCGTGTAGGCCGGAGGCTTTGAATTTACTTAAGGCAACCACAGGATAGTCCGGTTAAGTAGTCACGACCTCTCAAGGTCAACTACGAGATACAAAAAAAAAAAAAACGCGCCGCTGCCATAAGGATTCAGTTATTCGTAGCGAACGGGTTTGTAAAAATATTGTAAGCATTTATTGTGGGTTAGGCATTTCTTTCCCTGATTTTCGGTATACTTATCTTAATTTGTATATAAATATTATAAGTATTTGGTATAGGCTAGGCATTTCGTTTCCTGATTTTCTTTATTAAGTATAAGTTCATTAGCTCAGGTTAGTAATTAATTTTTCTAGCAATTCTTTTGTTTTATAAAGTTAGTACGTTTGGTTTACACGTCTTGTTTACGATAGTGCGGGTTTACTAAATAACTGTGTTTTAAAGTAGTAAGTACTATTTTATTGTAAGAATGCCTCGAAGAAGATCCAACCTCTCCCAATGTAGCAGAAATGCTAAAACGATGAGATTAGTTCGATCACAGGAATCTGAGGAAGGTCGTGAGGCAAGGCTCTCTGCAACCCGGACATCAGGCTAGGTTTCGTGCTGCAAAAACTTCGACTCAGCGAGAATCTCGACTGAGTTCAAATCGTTCTCGAATGATGACAACTCGAAATAGCGAAAACGGGGAACAACGAAAGGCACGTTTATCTGTCGATCGCGAAGCTCACGCGCTATCGCGTGAGTCTGAGACTTTTGCTGACAGGGAAACCCGCCTGAGCTCCCAGAGAGTACGGACAACAAATGCTCGATCCCAGGAGACACAGGACGAACGGGAAATACGTCTCACTGCCGATCGTGAAGCTCAAGCACTATCGCGTGAGTCTGAGATTTTCACTGATAGGGAAATTCGCCTGAGTTCTCAGAGGGTTCGGACAGCAAATGCCCGGTCTGTAGACGGTATATGTAATTCAAAATATGCTGCCCGAAAAGTCACTATTCCTCGCGGACGAAGTCGCGGGCACAGCTAGTACAGACTAAGAACCTCCTCCTTTTTTCTAATGTCGGTTAAAAATAGCCTCCTCGAGTGAGAGGCGATAGCTTTATGTAAGTACCTACCTAGACGCCGCGCCGCCCGCCTTGGAAAGTCAAGCTTGCTAAAAATGCTACAATCTTGCTGACAGTATAATGTTTTTATCACAGCAAATAGATGTTGAGAAGATCAACTTACTGTTACTAATGAGACACAATTATGGCTTTTTCTATTGCTACCGAACTTTTAATAACCTTGCCTAACAGACGAGCGGATATAAAGTAATAATGTATAATTTCGTTTATTTTAAGGCAAATACATTACATTAAACGAGAACGTGAATAAAAACATTCGATACATAACATATAACTTAAACAGAACATTTTAGGTTGTGGTTTGTTTGTAAGAAGTAATCTCTTTATGTAGCTACTGATCCTTTTAAAAAAACTTTCACTGATCAAATGCTACATAATTGTCGAGTCATCATCATCATCATTTCAGCCGAAAGACGTCCACTTCTGGACATAGGCCTCCCCCAAAAGGGGGGGGTTTGCCATAATCGCCACGCTTGGCAGGCGGGTTGGCGATCGCAGTGTGGTACGGTGGTGGAATGCATAGAGAACGCTGCTGCCCATTCTCCGGTACGCCCCTTAGTCGCCTTTTACGACACCCACGGGAAGTATGGGGTGGTGATATTCTTTAAGTCCGGCACCACACAGACAGCCTAATTGTCGAGTGCCAAAGGATAATTAATTATGTTTTGTGGTTTGACTTCCACGCGGACGAAAGCTACTGTCGCCGGCAGAAGCTGCTGTAGTACCTAATAAGCTTAAAAACTAAAACCAATTACTCTGAATCTATTTTTTTTCTCTATTTAGCACAAACACTTCAGGCACTTTCCTACTCGTTTTTTTCAAAATAGCCGTATTTTTTTCCAAAGGCTGAGGCGAAAGGATCCACTAAATCATTAATCAACATTAGCAGTAAGTTTTGAGCGCCTCTCCCGATGCCGCTGAATCTAAAATTAGGACATTAATAATATTTGTTTTATGATTATGCTGTGATTCTTGATTACATACGCTTTGTTTCGTTTCATAAATTATCTTACGAAATCCAAATATTTCTAAGAATTATTTATTTTTGGAGTATTGTTTTGTTTGGAGTACAAAATGGAACAGTATTGTTCCATTTTGTACTTTTTGGCTCTGAAACACGTGAATTGATTGTCGACTAAAGAACAATGCCCACTTTCCATACATTTAAAAACCTGATAATGAAAGTTAATGTATAGTTATAAGGTATAGTAGAAAGAGTACCTGTAAGATTAGAAAATAATGTCATATAGTCATTTTTACGATTTAAAGTCTACAAAGGCCAAAAAATATTAATGTTACTTTTTAGGTTAGGATTTGCCTTTACGATAGCTTGTTTACATATAAAAAGTCTAACTTTGCTATTGTATTGTCAAAAGTGATCACTTGCCTACCCATTTCGTTGACCGCAGTACTACTACGTCATCCAGAAATTCTGCTGGAGCAGAGATATTGTCTTGAAACCTAGCCCATCTCAGTAGTTACACACACAAAATGGCACAATACACAACGAGACGCAAGCGCAACAACGAAGTCGCAGAACTGTCAAAATATGTAAAAAATCCGTTTCACTCGTGCGAACTCAATTATAATCTGCATAATTAATTTATTTAATTATCATGTTATTTTGAATTGATCTCTATTATGCACAGACTAATAAAAAATAGTTATTGATTAAATAAAACTTAAAATAATATATAAAACTCGGAAAAAGAGTTGAATAAAGTCAAGAAGCAGTGTGAAAACGGAACGTTGTAAAAAATGAGTAGTTGGATGCGTTCAGGGTAATTGAGATGCGTTCAAAATAAGGTGATAAGACACAGAGTTAGCATAAAGAAAAATTAATAAATATTCTTTTCCTGGCCTTCTTTTAAAATTGTGATTAGCGTAATGAATGTACAATTAAATTAGCTGAATTTTAATATTTATTTCATTTCTATACATTGTCAGGTGAAAAATGGGCATCCTTCTTTATGTTATTAATTATTAATCTCGCGAAAGCTAGGTACTTGGGCTCAAAGTCTGAATTTTAGTTAAGATCATGTTTTATTTTTAACTAGCTGCTCCCCGCGGTTTCACCCGCATAAGTTTCAATCCCTAGGGCATATCGGGATAAAATGTAGGTATGCTATGTCTTTTCAAATTTCATCTAAATCGGTTCAGCGGTTTAAACGTGAAGAGGAGACAGACACACTTTCGCATTTATAATATTAGGATGGATGGATACCGATAGCTTTATTATTAAAAGAACTTTTAAATTCTAATTCAAAATATTTTATTTCAGTTGAACCTACGTGGACACTCATGGAACATCAGAATCTAGGTACACGATTCCATTTGGTCGTTTCCTGAGGAGAAAATCCGGGAAGAAACTTCACTCTTGTAAATTAATACCGTTTTACAATGTTTCCAAATAACAGTGTTAGTAGGTATGCGACGAAAGCCTGTCAAACTTGGCGCTTAAATGTCGCAGCACCATGCATGAGATAGGAGCCTTTTCGCTTCGAACAGGATTTTCTGTTTTAATAGTTATTTTTGTTTTATATATTTTTATGATTGTGTTTAGTTTGTGATCCTAACTAATATTATAAATGCGAAAGTAAGTTTGTTTGTTTGTTACCTTTTCACGCCTAAAGGTCACAGCTCATTAAAGCCACCCGGAACCCACCCCGCACCGCCTCGTCGCACGGCATCCACTCGTCGACAGGTGGTCCACGGGTGGACGCCGCGTTGTCACCAATAAACGTCGCGCGGTCAACCAGAGGACCTCGCGTCGTGTATAACATTATCGCGTTGGCAATGCGCAGTCAACGCAAGGCAAGCATGCGAGCAGCGAGTTGTCACCGAGTGGACCACCCGCCGTCCGCCCGTGGAGGGCTTACGACCGAGATGATCCGGTGATGCTATGGAGTTGATGTAGTGAGCGCATACCCATACAAGTCCATATAAAGAATACTAGTCGCAGGAGGCGAGACGGTGCGAAGTGGGTGCCGGGTGGCTCTAATGAGCTGTGACCTTAAATCAGTAAACCGATCATCCTGAAATTTAGCACATTATCAGGTACCTTTCATCCCGAAAAACAGCGCTGTTCCCGAGGAAAACAACAATAACGTTATTATGATAATAGATGGCGCCACGTGTTTTCCGAATCAAAACCAGGATACCGTCTGTCGGGTCCGCTAGTAATATTATAAATGCGAAAATGTGTCTGTCTGTTACCTCTTCACGCTTAAACCGCTGAACAGTTTTAGATGGAATGTGGTATAGAGATAGTGTGAGTCCCAGGAAAGGACATAGGATAGTTTTTATCCCGATGTTCCCATAGAATCGATACTTATGCGGGTGAAACCGCGGGGCATAGCTAGTCTACATTATAAATACTTTATCTTTTCTTTTTCTTTCAGAAAACACCCCGCACCTCTTGCTATGGATACACCGGAACTTCCTCCCGTAGGAAGCTCAACTCCAAAACATCATGCATACCAAAAGACCATTTTTTATCTTGCTTCTCTTCATCGAAGCAGTATCCGTGTATGTTGTAACAACCCGATCACGTGTCGTACAATCTCTTATATCTGTTGAACATGGAGCCACGTCGCACCCTGCTCAGCGATCCCGACTGATAACCGTGACGACTTCGATCCACGGCTTGCCTTTAATTTTCCAATATTTATGCGAGACGTGTACGGTGTACCTACAAGATTTTTGGATGTTCGATGTCTGTATTGGATTGACTTTGGGATTTTTTTTGTTTAGTGAACGTGTTATGATTGATGATGATGAATGTGTTAATAACTTGTTGTTGGGTTTGTTTTTAAACCGTGATAAATACTTTGTTTTATTAGTTAAAGTTACTGAGATCAGTTCCAAGTATTTTGTGTTTTTCATCAAGTTTCAACATGGTATTAAGTTCTCAGTACCAAATCAAAACAAATCAACCTACTAATACAAATTTACAATTAACTAAAAACTAACTCATACAAATTTTCAGAAGAAAAACAACTGAAACACACCAAAATGATAGAACAATATGAGGTAACATACTGAGTTGACAAAATACGAGGTATTTCCTAAACTAGACTGTCACTTGTCTATCAATGTCAGAGAACCTTTCCAAAAATACTCACGAGTTTAGTCAATCATCACCGTCCGTCCAAACCGTAGTAGGACGTCCAGGAAAAGTAATGACGGAAATTCGACATGCCTTGTCACATGTCAATCAAGAACTTTGAAAAGCAATTATAATAGGAGAAGCTGGGAGTATGAAAGACATCTGACAATCAGGAAAGTTCAAAACGGATTTGTGTGAAGCGCACCAATAGGCCCACACTAATTGCGTTAACAATAGAACCACACGGGACACTGCAACGCCACTAAGCCAGTTCTTCAATAGTAAACATGAATGCATATCGAACTGAAACGCTTTTGTTTATATGTATTACGGGTGTTTTCTGGAAAAAAGAAAAATTCTCGAGTAAAAATTGAATATTGATTAGCATTGTTTCGGATGATGTTGGCTTTTGCACCTTTCAATGCACTTACAGCATCAGTGTTGTGAATTTCAGAATAATGAGTTACAATAAAAAAATCTTTCCTTTTTACAGAAATTGCCTCATAGGGCCATTAAAGATAAAATATATAGTAAACCGTCAGGACAATATTGAAACATGAACTACGGAAACCCTCTCTGCCATGCAATCAAGGCTCTGTTGAAACCAAATTTTGCCATGGTCGCGAGGTTAACTGCAACACAAATTAGTTTCCAACATGATTTCTGGTCTTTCTATCCATTGTTCTTTCCTAAAAACAAAGTAGCACGGATGTCAGCAACCAAAATTTGTGGACATGCCGATACCCGGTATCTATGCCGTGTCCGGTGTTCGCCCGATTTACGAGCGTGTGCCACCGGCGCGCGGTGTGCGCGATAACACGATACATGCACGCTAAACACTTTGTAATGAACTGTTAAGTGACATTCCTTGTATGTTTCAGTTCTATGTAGTCACTGTATTATTATGTTGCACGCAAATATTCATGTTATTGAAATATTTAGGACCGAAACGCAAAACACGCATGTTTTAGAAGCAATAAAAGTATATGATCGACTGGAGTAAACAAAATCAGAAAAATATGTGACATTCTTCAGGACATATGCTGGGTAGATAGTGTGTTGAAAACATAATACAACTAATTTGATATAATAGAAAAAAAATCATGAAGATACCTCTAAAAAATTTCTTTTTACAATAAAAACCATACTAATATACATACAATTGTCAGATTATTCGACAAGCAACGTACTTAAGCAGTAGTCTTTTAATTTATCAGTCCAAACAATAGATTTTTAGTAAATAGATAAATGCTTCATATTTTTCAATAAATTACATCATCATCATCGCGCTTCTTTCTCTTCTATGCACTCCGACAGTGACCGCGCTTTAGGTCATGTAAGCCTCTTAACTGTTGGAACAGAAGTTTTGGAGGCATCGTCAATGTTTGCTAAGTAATTTATTGGGTTATGATTCTATAGCATTACATTTTAGAGCAGTGGTGCCCCATCGTGGCCGCGCCTTACGAGTCGTAGGTACTTTACTTGTCTAAAGTATTTCATTACCACTGCTCTCAAAACGGTGAAGGAAAACATCGTGAGGAAACCGGCATGTCCTAGAACCAAGAATTCGAAGACATGATATGTGACATCCGCCAACCCGCACTGAACCCGCGTGGTGGATAATGGCCCACTCCCTCTCACATAAAGGAGGCCTGTGTGCCAGCAGTGCAGCAGTGGGAACAGTAGAGACTGATGCTTATGTAGACTTTTAAAAATCGTAGCTATAGACTTGATTCTATTTTAGGCAGTAATTAGTAACATCAGGATTAAGCTTTATCAAAATATTAAATAACTAAGTTTGTGCTTGGTAATTGTGTAACAGATCTGAGCATTCCCGAGTATGTTAATTACGGATCACCCTTTAGTTAGAGTGTTCCTTATTACCAGCTTAAAATACCAACTGTTGGCTGTGAGGCTTCCCAGCCCAATTAGTAACTAGCTAATTAGAAACGTGAGCAGGATACATAGCTTGCTCTTCTGAAGGTGCGAGAACATTATAGTTTGCATAAATAAGTTTCTCAGTATCACACTGTGAAAATGGTTGTAATTCAGGCAGCATCGTTGTCTGGCAAAAAAGAGAAAAAAAAAATAAACGTACAGTTCTCGGGGAATTAACGCCACTTAATAGATCTAAATAAATAAATATTAAATCGATTAATAAATTACTTGTCACGAACGACCGCATTTTTATGAATATTATTTTCCTTGAAACTCTTGAAACAATCTCCTTCCTTATTTTCCCCCATTCTTAAATATTCCGCGCTCAAAAACCTCTTCAGAGGCACCGCTGAAAGGAAAGACGTAACATTTCTACAACCTTCTACTGAATATTAAATTACCGAATCAAAGAACATCACGTCTTAATAATAGAGGATTAGGATAGGAGAAAAAAAAGCCGACAATTATAAAAAATAAAATGAAGCATTTGATTTCGCAAGAAGATGGCTCTGTTTCGGTAAGGAGGCCCTAGAACCAAATAAAATAACTGAAAGTTGTAGATTCGACAGACGTTTGCTCTTTCAGCTTGTTCAGCCACAAATATAAAGCTTTTCTTCTATTTTGTATTAAATTCAGAATTTTATTACTATTGCTACATTAAATAAGGTTCATATCCCTCTTTAATAATTATGGCTTCTTCGGACGACTTGGTCTTAATTAATTTTTGGTTTAGTCTTACAGAATTTGTGGTAAGTATCATATTCACAAACATGAAGTACTCACGTAGCCATACAAATGAAGGTACGAAAATATAAAATTACATGCAAGAGCTTAATTTTGTTCCAGTCTTACCCATAAAAACCATAATATAAGGTTTTATTTGAAAGCAAATAACAAGTAAAATTTCCTTATTAACAATCGTTGAAAAATAAAGATTTATCCTATCGAATCACCACATCTATCACCTATAACGTTAGATGTGGTGATTCGATAGGATAAAGCTTTATTTTTCAAAATCCATCATGAGTGGGAAAGGTCGCTTTGTTATTACAAAGCGACCTTTTCCATTCTTGTTAGGCAGTACATAGTCATAGTGCCACAGAATTAAGCTCTGTCAGAACTGACATAAACTATGTCGCCTGTGTTGAGATATATTAGCTGTATAGTGTCACTCAACTAACTGCCTTATCTGGTTGTTATTTAGTGTGGGAGTTGCCGATTTAAGTTTGGGTGGGAACAGGTTAGGATTGATTCTGTTATATTACCCTGATACGTTCATGTTTGAAATTATCTATACATATAATAAAATTGTAGAAAAGTGGTGTCTGTACAATGGAAATATATTTAAAAAAAGTAGCAGGGGTTGTTATTATATCGATGCCGAACCCGAAAATGTAATTAAATTTTTTTTGTCTGTTTGTCTGTTTGTCTGTATGTCTGTTTGTCTGCTGTGTTTGTGCACGCTAATATCAGAAACGGGTTATTCGATTTAGATGCGGTTTTCACTAATATATTGTAGTAAGCTTCACTTAACATTTAGTGTTTATTTCATGTCAATCGGTTCATAAATAAAAAAGTTATGTCAATTTAAAGAATCACGGCGAACATTTGTTAAGGTATTCTATCAGAGTACGTAAACGCCTCGCGCCTGCGCGTCCGTGGCTATATATACAAGGTGTAACGGAAAGGGGGTATCAACCCTGAAGGAGGTGAATGAAGATGAAAAAAAAAATTTGGACCTCCCATAGTAATAGCACGTCAATGATTTACTATTACTATGGGAGGTCCAAAATTTTTTTCATATTTTGACCTATGTTCTTTGGGGAAATTTGTTCAGTTTCATGAGCACATTCACCTCCTTCAGGGTTGATACCCCCTTTCCGTTACACCTTGTATAAAGCGCGCTGAGAGCCGCGCCGCTGCCATAATTCCGATCCAGCCTGTCCCTTGCTGCCCTCTCCCAGCGACGCCCTAAGCCGAGGTCCGTACCCCACAGGGGGTGCCCTTAGCGTGTAGTCGCTTAGTTTTTAAGTTTATATTGTGTAGTTAAGTTGTGTATTATGCCCTGGCTGGAGGCCTTAATTTATTGAGGCATCCACAGGAAAGCCAGGTTAAGCAGTCGACAACCCCTCAGGTTGAACTGCGAGATGACCATTTCAAAAGAAAACGCGCCGCTGCCATAAGGATTCAGTTATTTGTAGCGAACGTACGTATCCTGGAGAGTATAGGCGAATAGTTGAATTCGATTATTGCGATTCACTTGAATACTGACTGTTTGCATATTTCATTTATTTATATTTTAGGGTTTGTAGGTTAGGTTCTTTTTCTTAATTTTCTTTAAAATTTTGTAAGTATTTGGTATAGGTTAGGCGGTTCTTTCCTTGATTATTGGGTATTTACTTATCTTAATTTTTATTTAGGGTTTTGTAAATAAATATTGTAAGCATTTATTATTGGTTAGGCATTTCTTTCCCTGATTTTCGGTATACTTATCTTAATTTGTATTTAGGGTTTGTATATAAATATTATAAGTATTTGGTATAGGTTAGGCATTTCTTTTCTTGATTTTCTTTATTAAGTATAAGTTCATTAGCTTAGGTTAGTAATTATTTTTTCTAGCAATTCTTTTGTTTTATAAAGTTAGTACGTTTGTCTGTGTAGAAGAATAGCACCACCCCTTACTTCCCGTGGGGGTCCTAAAAGGCGACTAAGGGTCTCACCGGAGAATGGGCAGCAGCGTTCTCTATGCATTTCACCACCATACCATACTGCGATCGCCAACCCGCCTGCCAAGCGTGGCGATTATGGCAAACCCCCCCAAAATTGGGGGAGGCCTATGTCCAGCAGTGGACGTCTATCGGCTGAAATGATGATGATAATGACGTTTGGTTTACACGTCTTAACACTTATTACTTAAACTGTGATAATTTTAGACTGTATAATAATCTGTAAGTATTTATAATTTAATTGTCTACGATAGTACGTGTTTACTAAATAACTGTGTGTTAAGTAGTAAGTACTATTTTATTGTAAGAATGCCTCGAAGAAGATCCAACCTCTCCCAATGTAGCAGAAAAAGGATGAGATTAGTTCGATCACAGGAATCTGAGGAAGGTCGTGAGGCAAAAGGCTCTCTGCACCAGGCTAGGTTTCGTGCTGCAGAAACTTCGACTCAGCGAGAATCTCGACTGAGTTCAAATCGTTCTCGAATGATGACAACTCGAAATAGGGAAAACGGGGAACAACGAAAGGCACGTTTATCTGTCGATCATGAAGCTCACGCGCTATCGCGTGAGTCTGAGACTTTTGCTGTCAGGGAAATCCGCCTGAGCTCCCAGAGAGTACGGACAACAAATGCTCGATTCCAGGAGACACAGGACGAACGGGAAATACGTCTCACTGCCGATCGTGAAGCTCATACACTATCGCGTGAGTCTGAGACTTTCACTGATAGGGAAATTCGTCTGATTTCTCAGAGGGTTCGGACAGCAAATGTTCGGTCTCAGGAAACACAGGAAGAACGAGAAATACGTCTCACTGCCGATCGTGAAGCTCAAGCACTAGAGTCTGAGACTTTCACTGAAATTCGCCTGAGTTCTCAGAGGGTTCGGACAGCAAATGCCCGGTCTGTAGACGGTATATGTAATTCAAAATATGCTGCCCGAAAAGTCACTATTCCACGCGGACGAAGTCGCGGGCACAGCTAGTGTGTACAATAAAGAACAAGAATAAGAATGAACAAGTTTCTGTGTGCTGAATAATCTTAAATATCGTCCAACCATTTTAATGTAGGAGAAGCAATATTTTTCTTGCTGTTTTCAGCAACTTCCTCCAGCATTTATTTTTTATTCATTACAGACCTACATTGAATGACAAAGGCAAAAATTATAGACATACTGCATTCAAAGATAAGTATTATAGGCAAAACGCATAAAAAACCGAGTGGATCATTTGAAAGCTTTCAACTGTCGAACTCGATATCATTTACGAATATTTTATTGAACATATTACGAATATTTACGAATATTTTATACAAAATATTGTAAAACATTTTAAAAGAGTAACTAACGGTGAAGTTTCTCGGCCATTCTTCTCCATACGAAACCACATTTTGGAAGAGGACACTAGAATGAATTGTATATTACTGAAAATTTTCGCGTTCAAAAGTACCTTTCATTTTATTTAAAATAAATGCTTTGAATTTGATAAAAGAACCTTCAAGACAAAAACGTTTCAAGATCTAGCTTAATATTTAACCACAAGGCTCAAATTGAAGCAATATCTGCCAACAAAATGGAACTAAGTACCTACACCAAATAATTGAACACACTTTCGTCCAAATTCGTACAATCCCGGAGTTTTCGTCCGCACGTTAGAGTGCGAAATATCCTGTGAGAAATTCTACAATTTCGCAGTTTCCCAGTGTGAGAGCTAAAACTGTGAAGTTTTGCTCCACTTGCCTAGATTGTTCGCTACTAAGTTCCGAAACTTGCCTGAGTGTTATATAAGAGACTAGATTCAATATCTCGCCTTGTATAAATACTGGCAGATCGTTAATGTGCGCAACTGTTTATTATAAGCAAATATTTAAACTAATTGTTTTGCTGCCGAAGACGAGGTAATCAGTGCAGTGGCTTATCACTTGATAACTGAACTCAAGGTGGGGCGTTTGATCCCAGTCTAGTGCAGTTTGAGAATTTTATATTGGTTAGACCAGAGGGTTACTGTCCTCTAGCAGATTCGTTTCTGACATGCGATAGTTTTGGAAGATACTGTTACGTTACAGCGAGCTAAATTTGCAAGCTTAGTTGTACTTGACTCATACGTAGGTAATGAAGATCGTTCTAATCTCAGTTGTTTAAGGATACCAGGCTTGAACATTCTAGGAAAGTAACTAGTCTAGTTACTTTGAGTATCTCCTCATGATCGACATTCAAGCTTGACCTCATTCAACCCTAACTTATCAAGCTACCCTACATTATACAATATTATGATACATCGCTACAACAGACCGTCAGACCATGACCCTAACACTTGACGCCAGGGTCGTCCCGAGTTAATTGCCCCAAAGTGAATTTAACTGATAAAATCTGCGAGCAACAACCCTGATTTATCGCCAGGTCGAAGATTAACTAGATGCGTTTCGTTTACGATTTACAATATCGATGGAGACGTGTGCCTAACGAGTGGAGTAGAAGCCGGCATGATACATTATTTTTGTAGGTATTTTGTTGGGAGAAAGGAAATATTTATATACAGACAGAATATGATGGTCTCATCATAATATTCTGTTTCTAGATAATTTTTTTTTTTTTCCCAATAAAGACAATAAATTAAGACAAAGAAATTATTTCGTCTAGACGGACGAAATGATTTCTATGTCTTAATTAAATAACGTGTTTTATAAAATAACTACTGATCTAACTGATCTATGTACTAAAAAAACTGCGTAGATCTGCCGATAGTAATACCCTGAGACTTGTCTATATTGCACTGTGCCAGTCGGTTTTATCTTATTGTATACCAGTTTGGGGAGGGGCAACTGCAAACGTGTTTATTAGGCTTGAGCGTGCACAACGGGCGGTCATAAAGGTCATGCTGTCGCGTCCACGCAGGTATCCCACTTTACAACTTTATGCTGAATGTGACCTGTTGACTGTCAGGCAACTTTACGTGCACCATATGATAATCCGAAAACACTCTTCCTGCCCCCTTGTTGAGCCGGCTGGTAGAACAATACATAGGCATAAGATTTTCCCACTAGAACCTCACAGAACATCTTTTGCCAGGCGCCAGTATTATATCAACAGCATAAAAGTGTATAATTATTTAAATAAGGAATTAAAACAATTTTCAAAAATAAAATATGAATGCAAACTCGTATTAAACAAATACTTGTCAAAACTGTCTCACCTTAAAATGTAATACTTTTCATTTCAAATTAAGTATACTGTCTTACACTTACACATAATCCCCCTCACACACGCACACCCACTCACCATGTACGCACACGCACGCACGTGTAGCGTACATACACACACACACCTACCCCCCCCCCCCCCCACACAAACACACTTACTCCACAGTCACACATAATTGTAAATGAGAATAATATGTATAAATATTTTATTTAAAGGTTTATTTTTATTTTTTTTGTTACTCATTTAATTTAATTTTTTAAATATGTAAAGAAATAGCCTTTTCAATTGCCAATAAGTTACAAATATTGGCTTGCGACTTTGCTGCGGAGGGACACTGATCTCTAAGATACAGGGTCACCCCTAGTTTGGAGATCAGGGTTTCAATGTATTGTGCTTAGCACAGCCACTCAGTTATATAATATTGCTTTAGAATGTACTTAGGCTTTTCTTCAATAAACATTTTTTATTTTATTATTATTTTACTAGTAGCGCGTCGCGGTTTCATATTTTCTTTACATATCGAGACCCCCGTGCCTTGGAAAGCACGTTAAGCCGTTGGTCCCTGCTGTCATTCGTGGATCTTTGACAGTCGTTACGGGTAGTCAGAAGCCCGAAAGTCTGACAACCAGTCTTACCAAGGGGTATCGTAATACCCAGTAACTGGGTTGTGGAGGTCAGATAGGCAGTCGCTCCATGTAAAATACTGGTATTCAGCTGCATCCGGTTAGACTGGAAGCCGACCCCAACATAGTTGGGAAAAGGCTAGGCAGATAACTAGCGCGTCGCGGTTTCACCCGCATAAGTGTCGATCCCGTGGGAATATCGGGATAAACACTATTCTATGTCCTTTCGCGGGATTCAAACTATCTCTATACCAAATTTCATCTAAATCGGTTCAGCGGACAGACAGACACACTTTCGTATTTATAATATTAGTATGGATTACTTAAACAATATTTGTAGTGATATTCTAGTAAAAATCTCACCGTGATAATTTAGGTGAAGTGACCTGCCAATAGTATCGATCACAGCATCAGATAGGGACTAACAGTTCACTTCAAGCTCCCTCCACCCAATTTCACGGTGAAAAACAGAATAGATTGGATGTATAGTGTACTAATTCAATAAATTAAAGCCCTCTTTCTCTCTCCTACTTTGCTGTGCCCGACAGGGTCCACAATGATCATAATTACCTTTTTTAAATCTACCATCTAAGATCACATTCATCATGTAGCCTTCAGCGGGATTGTCCGAAAGGGTTACCGCTGGCCCGGAACATAAAGGGCAAAGGAAGGAACACGGGTGGGTTTTAGTCAGTAAGAGTCTGACACTCCCTTCCGCTCCACCCAGAGCGGGAGGAGTCATTTGATGATTTCCCATCCGCAAAAAAAAAAAAAAAAATCATCATGTAGCCTAGCTTTTGCCCAACTATGTTGGGGTCGGCTTCCAGTCAAACCGGATACAGCTGAATACCAGTATTTTACACCGGGCGACTGCCTACCTGACCTCTACAACCCAGTTATTGGGTAATACGATACCCCTTGGTAAGCTGGTTGTCAGACTTTCGGGCTCTCGACGACACGTAACGACTGTCAAAGATACACGAATGACAGCGACTTATACTTTATAAAGATGGTCACCCATCCACAAACCAACCGCAGCAAGCGTAGCTTAGCCTGATCTATCGACCTGTGCGGCTGTTATTATTTAGTCATGGGCCTAAGATCACATTATGTAATGAACATAAATATTGAGTAGGTACTGAGTATAGTTACTGATTCGATCATCATCATCATCATTTTAGCCGAAAGACTTCCACTGTTGGACATGGGCTTCTCCCGAGCATCGCCACTTCGACCGGTTTTGTGCCTCCCGAATCGAACGGATTCCTGACTCGTTCAATTCGTTTTAAAGTAATTCAAGTCATAAAGAACTCTATAGTAATTTTTCTTTCCCATAAATGTGTAACTGTAGCTTCTAAGGACAGTATAGTGCAGATTAGAAGATTCAGTTGACGAAAATAATAACACCAAAGAAAAACCTACTCAATAAATGTCTGTCAACAGCTCTAAAACTACACTTTCAAAGCAAACAAAACTGCAATAAAATCACTTTTAAACCACTCTGATAAATCTGGACACACGAAGAAACTTCTATTAAATCGAAGTAAAAGCGGCTCCATAATAAAACATTACAAATTGGCTTACAGCAGGGCCGGCTAAGTGCTTCCTTAAAATATTTATTTGTACTTCGCTTTTAGCGTCCGACGTCCACTCAGCTCCGGAAATACATTTGAAGTGAAAACGCGAAACAGTTTCTTGGTCGTCGTCACAGCAGAACTATGTACAGTCAACAAAAGAGTTAAGTATGCAGGATCGTCGGATACAGTTGAAGTTTAGTAAGAAAACGATGGATGTTGACGACTGAAAGTTAATTTGATAAATGAGCTGTTTGTTTGCTATTAATAAAATTAAATTTTATTCGAGAACATCCATCGGTTTCTTACTAACCTTCAACTATATCCCACGATCCTGCATGCTTTTCTCTTTTGTTGACTGTATGTACGTACAAATTGAGCGTTTGTACGTAGTTCAAAATCAAAATGTACTGAACAGCAATTGTTTTTAGGGTTCCGTATAAAAACGGAACCCTATTACTAAGACTTCGCTGTCTGTCCGTCTGTCCGTCTGTCCGTCTGTCTGTCTGTCTGTCACCAGGCTGTATCTCAAGAACCGCGATAGCTAGACAGTTGAAATTTTCATAAATTATGTATTTCTGTTGCCGCTATAAGAACAAATACTAAAAACAAAATAAATTAAATATTTAAGGGGGGCTCCCATACAACAAACGCGATATTTTTGCCCTTTTTTGCTCGATATCAAAAATGGCAACAGGTAGGCACTTGAAATATTCACAAAATATTCAGTTGTATTTTAACTTTAATAATAAATAATAAAATAAAATAAATATTTAAGGGGGGCTTCCATACAACAAACATGTTTTTTTCGGCGTTTTTGCCTTGTGGTACGGAACCCTTCGTGTGCGAGTCCGACTCGCACTTGGCCAGTTTTTTTTTAATAACCGGCGAAAATTTATAACGCAGATGGGTTCAGAATCATATACTGAATGTGTGGTAAAAGGTTGGGCGTCATGTCCCTGCCACTCTGTATTATTATGATATAAAAGTCTATAAAGTATTTATAGATTTTAGAATCCTCAGTTTTACTATTATTTTTAGTAACTGACATAATAAAACTTATATTCACATTTTTTTCTCTCTTGTTGGTTCAGCAATGTAAAGAGCCTATGTAAAGAGCTAACAGCCTAGGTGTGCCGGACGTACAAGTACCTACCGTCGAGGCTCTTAATGCAACACTACTTTTCTTGGCTCCACTATAAAGGATCGCTCCTCACAAAACTTTACCGAAACATTGCACATCCATCCAAGCATGATATTTATCAAGTTGGTATAATAATAATTACACTACGACAACACAGAGTCATTGAGGCTAACATCGTTAAAACTTCAACCTTCTAGTTAGATCCTTAGTCTATTTACCTCATGGCTGGTTTCTTGCAAATGTTCTAGTTACTACTGAAGTAGTTAAGTTAGTTTTTTTTTCGATACACCAGTGTTTATTTAAAGTGTTTACATAATTTTAAAAGCTAAGAGTTTTAAAATAATATCTAATATTTAAAGTATATAAAAAGAGGAAATAATCAAAGGGCAAAAAAAATTCGTCCGCATTTCTGTCAACAGGAAACGTGCTCAAAAGCCTGGCAGCATTGCCACGTTGTATGACAATGCTGATTCTTTGGCAAAAATTTAGGCCAGCCCTCTGGTCACGTGAAGAGTCGACTAACCGCTTGGCGATGTCTCGAAATACTAAGTGGGCACTCGGGCCCCATGGCCCTAGCATTGACTTATATATTACTAGGGCCCTAGTGTTTCAACCGCAAACGGCTCAAACATATAAGTTCCAAAGATATTGGAGTATTTGCGTCGTTTGAGGATTTCCGCACCTGCAGCAGCCGCCCCAGCACAGCTCGCTGTGCTTGGAAGATGGGATGGCGCAAGGGTGTTGACACACTTTGCATCCCACACCCTGGCCTACCAACCTTCCAAGGCATTATGGTCATTCCGTCTGGTCTCTTCCCAACGTCGCGTGCCAAGCCATTGCGTTCTAAAACAGCTGGCACCCCGGGCGGCGGTGATAAGAGCACGACGGATGATGTCATTGATGCTGGCATGCCGTGCTATTCGGCCTGCGCTTTAACTGCAGGATAAGTTAATAGACTATATGGTATTATAGGTAATTGCACTTATGTGCAATTGCACATGAGTGCAATTAAACGAACCTGTCGAATTAAAATCTAGTTGTAGGCTTACCTGGGCGACAAACAAATGTCAAAATGTAGGGAAATAGGGGTATTTTGACAGATTCAGAATGAGATCAGACGATGAACGTTCTTAAAATTAAGAAAATTGCCTCGTCATTCCTCGCCTGTTTCAATCTATTACAGAAATAAAATCAATCATTTAGCTTTTATATTCACAGATAACAAGCTAAATTATAAATGATTTTAGTTCTGTAAGTAGGTTTAAAGTATACAAACACTTTCATCATACGTAAATCATATTTTGAAACTAGATGAGGTCGGCGTTTCCTATCTGACTATCTATTTATCTGGCTATCTTTTCAATACTATATGGAAATCTATACATATAATAAAATTGTAGAAAAGTATAGTGTCTGTACAATGGAAATATATAAAAAAAAAGTAGCAGGGGTTGTTATTATATCGATGCCGAACCCGAAATTGTAATTAATTTTTTTTTTGTCTGTTTGTAAGCAGTGTTTGTGCACGCTAATATCAGAAACGGCTTATTCGATTTAGATGCGGTTTTCACTAATATATTGCAGTAAGCTTCACTTAACATTTAGTGTTTATTTCATGTCAATCGGTTCATAAATAAAAAAGTTATGTCAATTTAAAGAATCACGGCGAACATTTGTTAAGGTATTCTATCAGAGTACGTAAACGCCTCGCGCCTGCGCGTCCGTGGCTATATATACAAGGTGTAACGGAAAGGGGGTATCAACCCTGAAGGAGGTGAACGAAGATGAAAAAAAAAATTTGGACCTCCCATAGTTGCACATCAATGATTTACTATTACTATGGGAGGTCCAAAATTTTTTTCATATTTCGACCTATGTTCTTTGGAGAAATTTGTTCAGTTTCATGAGCACATTCACCTCCTTCAGGGTTGATACCCCCTTTCCGTTACACCTTGTATAAAGCGCGCTGAGAGCCGCGCCGCTGCCATAATTCCGATCCAGCCTGTCCCTTGCTGCCCTCTCCCAGCGACGCCCTAAGCCGAGGTCCGTACCCCACAGGGGGTGCCCTTAGCGTGTAGTCGCTTAGTTTTTAAGTTTATATTGTGTAGTCAAGTTGTGTATTATGCCCTGGCTGGAGGCCTTAATTTATTGAGGCATCCACAGGAAAGCCAGGTTAAGCAGTCGACAACCCCTCAGGTTGAACTGCGAGATGACCATTTCAAAAGAAAACGCGCCGCTGCCATAAGGATTCAGTTATTCGTAGCGAACGCACGTATCCTGGAGAGTATAGGCGAATAGTTGAATTCGATTATTGCGATTCACTTGAATACTGACTGTTTGCATATTTCATTTATTTATATTTTAGGATTTGTAGGTTAGGTTCTTTTTCTAAATTTTCTTTAAAATTTTGTAAGTATTTGGTATAGGTTAGGCGGTTCTTTCCTTGATTATTGGGTATTTACTTATCTTAATTTTTATTTAGGGTTTTGTAAATAAATATTGTAAGCATTTATTATTGGTTGGGCATTTCTTTCCCTGATTTTCGGTATACATACTTATCTTAATTTGTATTTAGGGTTTGTATATAAATATTATAAGTATTTGGTATAGGTTAGGCATTTCTTTTCTTGATTTTCTTTATTAAGTATAAGTTCATTAGCTTAGGTTAGTAATTATTTTTTCTAGCAATTCTTTTGTTTTATAAAGTTAGTACGTTTGTCTGTGTAGAAGAATAGCACTACCCCTTACTTCCCGTGGGTGTCGTAAAAGGCGACTAAGGGTCTCACCGGAGAATGGGCAGCAGCGTTTTCTATGCATTCCACCACCATACCATACTGCGATCGCCAACCCGCCTGCCAAGCGTGGCGATTATGGCAAACCCCCCCAAAATTGGGAGAGGCCTATGTCCAGCAGTGGACGTCTATCGGCTGAAATGATGATGATAATGACGTTTGGTTTACACGTCCTAACACTTATTACTTAAACTGTGATAATTTTAGACTGTATAATAATCTGTAAGTATTTATAATTTAATTGTTTACGATAGTACGTGTTTACTAAATAACTGTGTGTTAAGTAGTAAGTACTATTTTATTGTAAGAATGCCTCGAAGAAGATCCAACCTCTCCCAATGTAGCAGAAATGCTAAAAGGATGAGATTAGTTCGATCACAGGAATCTGAGGAAGGTCGTGAGGCAAAACGCTCTCTGCACCAGGCTAGGTTTCGTGCTGCAGAAACTTCGACTCAGCGAGAATCTCGACTGAGTTCAAATCGTTCTCGAATGATGACAACTCGAAATAGGGAAAACGGGGAACCACGAAAGGCACGTTTATCTGTCGATCGCGAAGCTCACGCGCTATCGCGTGAGTCTGAGACTTTTGCTGTCAGGGAAACCCGCCTGAGCTCCCAGAGAGTACGGACAATAAATGCTCGATCCCAGGAGACACAGGACGAACGGGAAATACGTCTCACTGCCGATCGTGAAGCTCATACACTATCGCGTGAGTCTGAGACTTTCACTGATAGGGAAATTCGTCTGAGTTCTCAGAGGGTTCGGACAGCAAATGTTCGGTCTCAGGAAACACAGGAAGAACGAGAAATACGTCTCACTGCCGATCGTGAAGCTCAAGCACTAGAGTCTGAGACTTTCACTGAAATTCGCCTGAGTTCTCAGAGGGTTCGGACAGCAAATGCCCGGTCTGTAGACGGTATATGTAATTCAAAATATGCTGCCCGAAAAGTCACTATTCCACGCGGACGAAGTCGCGGGCACAGCTAGTGATGCATATAAACGTGATCGAAAAGGACCAGAATTAATTGAGGAATAACACACTTGACTTAAAAAATTGTGAGTCAAAAATGCTTTAGTCAAAAAACTTAATTATTATATTAATTGTAATTCAAAATAATCACACTAATATTAAAGGCGAAAGTTTGTGTGTGTGTGTGTTTATATGTTTGTTACTTCTTTACGCTAAAACTGCTGGACCAATTTTGATAAAATTTAGTATGGAGGTAGCCGTGTCCTGGATATAGGCTACTTTTTATCCCGATATTACCCACGGGGTCGAAACTAATGCGGGTGAAACCGCGGGGCGCAGCTAGTATTCTTTATAAAATACCCTTGAGTATGACGAGGATGAGAAAGATATTCGTATAATGATCTGAATCATTAGAGATCCCTCATAGCATACACCTGTAGCAAAAACCACAGATATATGAGCAGGAAAATACGTAGACGTTCCGTTCTTACTTTCCTAATGACCTTGACCTTGGCCGAGTAATTAAGCGCAAAAAAAAGAAATTATAAAAGAGTTTCTAAGAGGAAGTGGCCATTAATTTTATCAACTTTAATTTAGAGAGTTATTATTAATTACTTTACTGCTAACATTCATTTTCGTGTTTCTTTTTTTCAGTTTTTTTGCAAAGTTATGTATTTGGAAAAGGGCTATAAAAGTGTATACTTACAGGATTTGATTAATTGTTTTTTGGTGTCCGTAAACAGTAGTTTGAAATAACGAGCGCTGTTTAATTAATGTAACGTGATTTGAAAAATGAGCCACTCACAAGGTATGGTAACCAATTATGCTTTGTAATTACTGCCTGACTATTATCTCTTCAAGAGACAGTTCCGAAGTAACAAGAACATCTTACAAACAAATCAAAAAATCTTTTTCAAAAGTTATGCGACATTCATTCAAGTCTTTAAGACCGTTTTACAGACAGAGCTACTCGTAACACATGCGAACGAGAATCACCTTAAAGAAAACGGGAAAGTTGACGCAGAAGAGTCCTGATAATCACTGACAATGTGAAGCGACGGTTGCTCCCACTAACATTTTGTTACCGACGTCTGTTTAGAGATGTAGAGCTATTTGATCTGCTGTAGCAGAAGAATGAAAATATTTGTGTTTGCGCAACAAACCGGTCGGTAAATGATTTTAGCTGTTTGCATTTGTAAGTTGGAATGTTAAAACATGTGCTAAGGGGTGGGGTTCGTACTTTTCAAGTTAAACTTCTGTCACTTCAGCACAATCAACAACAGCCTAAAATGAGTCACTAGCATCCAATTACCAATACCAGATCTTTTTTTTTTTTGTAATGGTTTTGTTTTTGACTCTAGTCTAGGTCAGAGGTGACAGAGAAAAAGTCGACGATGGAGTGAGCTTACCCAGAAGAAGCCTGTTCACTCTTACTTTGAAGAGATTCGGGTTATATGCGCTCGGAAACACAGATGCAGGTAAAGAGTTCCACTCTTTTGCTGTGCGCATTATAAAAGACATTTGAAACGCTTAGTGCGAATTGGTGGAATAGCAACTAGGCAGGGATGGTAACTTGCTGTGCGTCTGGATGACCGAAGGAAGAAGGGGGCCGGTGGAATGAGGTCGTGGAGTTTTTGGGCACACTCACCGAAGTACAGTCTGTAGAAGACCGACAAGCAGGCAACCTTGCGGCGATGAGCCAAGCTGTGAAGCTTGGCATCCAGTTCTGCGTCGCCAATGAGCCTCTTAGCTCTGCGTTCCACAGAGTCAAGCGCGGCAAGTTGGTATTTTGCTGAGCCATCCCAAAGGTGGCTGTAATACTGCATCCACCAAAGCGCACTTTGTATAGGGTTAAAAGCTGTCCAGGCGTGAAGTATCGCTTCACCTTATTTAGGATGCCCAGCTCCTTGGCCGCAGTTTGGGCTTTGTACTCGATGGTAGCGCCGAAGTTGAGACTAGACGTCAACTCCATGCCTAGGAGCTCGAGCCGATCTGTTACAGGAACAGATGTACCCCGAAAAGTAGGAGTCTGGTCAAAATGACTCCTTTTGGCGGTAAAAAGACACGCTTGTGTTTTGGTGGCGTTAAAAGAGACCAAATTGTCATCACCCCACTGGGAGACAAGGCTTAAGGTCAAAACTGCCCGCTTTACCATGGCCTCTCTCAAGAAACGAACCTCTTCCCCGCTGGCTTTTGCGCTGGACAAGTATCTCTCTGAAACAGTACTGTCATCTGCGTACCCAACAATACCAGGCTGAAGAAGGTCATTGATGTGCAGCAGGAAAAGAGTTGCAGAGAGAACAGACCCCTGAGAAACTCCGGCATCAATAGCCATAAGGTCAGAGGAGCAGCCGTCAACGACTACTCTGATCGACCGCTCACTAAGGAAGTCTGATATTCAGCTAGAAAAATCAGCGGGGATGCCATAAGCAGGAAGCTTGCTGAGTAGACCGGCGTGCCAGACCCTATCAAAGGCCTTCGAGATATCAAGCGATACAGCAAGTGCTTCGCCGTGTTTCTCGATGGCTTCGCCCCAACAGTGCGTGACATATACAAGAAGATCGCCAGTTGACCGTCCCCGGCGAAAGCCATATTGACGGTCACTGAGGAGATCATTGTCTTCAAGGTAGGTCAGCAACTTACTGTTCAGTACCCTTTCCATAACCTTGCACAGAATGGAGGTAATGGCGATTAGACGGTAATTGGCAGGGTCTGCACGGTCGCCCTTTTTGGGCACTGGTTGTACATTTGCAAGCTTCCAGGATTTTGGCACCGTTCTTTTTTCAAGAGAGAGGCGGAACAAGCGTGTCAACACAGGAGACAGTTCAGGCGCACACTGCCTCAACACTCTCGCTGGAATACCGTCAGGCCCGCTTGCCTTGTTCACGTCTAGACTGCACAATACTCTTCGGACCTCTTTATTGGCTATTATGGTATGGTATGGGCTATTATCTCGCTTAACAAACATAGGTAGTTACAACAGATATAACATTACGTGTAAACAAAATTGACTTACACCCACTAACGTATAAAGAATGTTCAACGGCCAAGTCACACAATATTAACTATAATAATAAAGAAATCGCAGTAAGGAACCTTAGACTTGGCACGACTTTGTCTAGATTTCATTACTTTTTAGAGATAAACAAGCAGCTCCATCGAGACTTGGCTAGCTTTTTACAGAATGTTTTTGTTGGGATTTCACTTCTTTTTGTAGAAACGTATATTGATTTATTTTATTAGATTTTCTTATTTGACACAGTTTTTTTCTTTTTAGGAGTAGTTTTTTTATTATTACAAATCTTTATTTTCTTTTTTTCCGGTTCTGATTCGTGTACAGTAGTAACAGTTTTACGAATTGCCCATTCGCGTTCATTATTTATTCTTTTAGACGGTTTAGACGGTTTAATTTCTGAAAGATCGGCGCGGTATTTACGCCTAAGCCGGTTGTATTCGGTGATCGCTGAAGCTTGAGCTTTTATACTCTTGAAGTCAACATTTATGAGGTGCACCCCATGAAGATTGGTTACACGTGAAAGCGCCACGTAGGCTTGGCCACAAGAGAATATGGAGGCGCCAATGTCTATGAGGGCATTTTTTAGACTTAGACCTTGGCTCTTGTGAATTGTTAGGGCATTCGCCACAACGAAGTCAACATTTATGAGGTGCATCCCATGAAGATTGGTTACTCATGAAAGCGCCACGTAGGCTTTTATTTATTTAATTTTTGTAATGTTCGAGTAGAATAAAGTTAATCGTTCGACTATTTCTTCTTGTAAACTTGTAAGTATAAGTATAAAAGCCAGTCTAGTCTTTTCCAGAGTTTTCCTTTAATTTTATTTATATGCGTATTAAAAGCAGAAGGGGAGGCATTCGCCCAGCAGTGGGACGCTATAGGCTAGATTAAATTAGATGTGTCCCACTACGCTGGATTTTTGCAATAACAGTCGATTTTTTTTATGTACCAATAGTTGAAGGGGGTATTACCATATCTCTAACACAGCTGAGACCAGCTGAGGGTTCTTCATCAGATACTTCAGATCTTCGATTTTTGTCTTCAAATGAAGCGGCCCACCAAGTTGAATATTTTTTGTAAAGGCGGTATGTCGATCTCTATAATAGTTTGGTTGGGCTCTTGTGTTTTCTAAGGGTCCATATTGGCTCA
Organism: Mesoligia furuncula; assembly: GCA_916614155.1. Lineage (NCBI taxonomy): Eukaryota > Metazoa > Arthropoda > Insecta > Lepidoptera > Noctuidae > Mesoligia > Mesoligia furuncula. The sequence continues at coordinate 1,682,772 of OU744792.1, forward strand.
CCTAAAGTTCTTTACCCGAAATTGTTCTTCCTAATGATTTGTAATCCGAATGATCAGTCTTCCTAAAAATTTTCATCCTAACGTTTTCATTCGTACTATTTGTAGTGCTACCGGCGATGTTCATAACACTCATGTTTCCGAAAATTGTAATTAATAATATCATTAATGTAAATATATTTAAACTCCTACTGTTTTTTATCATAACGCTTTTATCCCTAAACATAATTACCATAATATTAGAAGATGATATTTATAGTTTTAATTTGAGGGTATGATTATTATTTGGGGGTATGCTTTACAGTTGGTTTAATACTCAAAGGCTTTACATAACGTACTGAGTTGTGTCTATGGAACCACTGTACTTCCACACCCGGCGCTTTTTGTTAGTAGCTATTTTTTTTGGATAGAATAGACTCTTTTTAGTGTAAATTTGAAAACCGCAAACTTTGCAAAATCATAGTGGCCGAGAAAAGAAATACCAAAGTTTTTTTTTATCTACAAAAATATGTGGTTAGGCGTAGTCGACGGAGCCCCGCTTCACGGGGCCCCTATTTCTGTCTACAGGGTTTAAAGGAACCTAACACGAAGGGGATGACGGGGGCTCGTTCGCTCGCTTTGCTTGCTCACTCGAGCCCCCGTCATCCCCTTCGAACCTAACCTGTCCGAGTCGGGGTACCCCAAGTCCCGAGCTCGCTTCGCTCGCTCTTGCATCCTAAGTTGTCATTACAAATGTGTTACTTTTGTAATTATATTATGTTGGTTACCGCTATAAATAAAATCTAAACAAAAAAAAATCTATAAAAAGAAATTTAAACAAAAAAGATATGACTTTGAATAATAGTGTAAAAGATAGTTATGTTGAGAAAATATAGGAAAACAAATAAAAGTATAATAGATGTTTATTGCTACAGACATTATGAAGTTGAATGCTTCGGAATTATGAACATTAGATACAGAGTAGTTAGGAATTGTGATTGTTAGGATGACAAATTTTAGGAAGAACATTTTCGGATTTCCAATTATCGGAGCTGAAAATTTAGGTGAACTTTGGCGCACCCGTTTTCTAATCAGGGTCACCAGGTACTACAACGGTTGTTGTTCAATTATCCTATTTTTTATAGTTTTCCCTTTATGTGGCCATTAAACCCTAACTCTACCAAATTTAAGCTCTCTGAGTTTATGAGAAGTACTAAAGTGTTTTTCAAATAAACTTGCGATAAATGTCATTCAACCGCCCTGTACCAAAAAGTCCAAATAACTTACGATAGATATCGTTCGTCATACAAAACTGTCGACAACATTGCATCGGTTGAGTTTCATAATACCAAACACGGAGTAAGTCAAAAATAAGTAAATTTTGGGAATTAATTTAGTAGTTTTTTTTTCAATTTCTAGAATACACATTTAAACACGGAAATTATAATATGCTATTGTTTACGGACTTAAAAAAAAAGAAAACATGTCGAACTTTTCTTTTTCGAGATTACTGAGGTTTTTAATTTATATTTCAGTACAAGAATATGTTATATCAGGATTTATTCAATTAAATTAACTTATATTCATGAAAATAAGCAACTAACAAAAAAAAAAACTAAATTTTAACATCCTTACTAGTAAATAAGATATTTTGAGTTATTATGCCTTCTTACTTGGCGTCGAGTTTGCCGTCAGGGGCACATCACCTGTCCGCCATTTTGTAATAATGTCCTTCCGTCATTCCGAATTTGGAATGCGCTTGGGATAGACTAGTCAACTTGTGTACTCTACTTTGAAAGTTTTCTCGCGTTTATTATTATTTTGTTATTGCTGTTGTTTTATTACTTTGATTATTTGTAATGAGTGAAGAAGTGACAATGGATCAACCTAAACCAGCCCAAACAAGATGGCGAAGAAAGCGAATCATTGAACCTCAAGCATTAGATATTTATATAAAAATAATACTATTTATTCGTTTTATTTTAGTATTACAAAAATGAATTATAGATGTGCCCGACTAGCCGGGAAAATCGACAAAACATACCTATTCAATATTTATAGTCTGCCCATATAAAATAAATAAAAACTGGCAAAGTGCGAGTCGGACTCGCACACGAAGGGTTCAGTACCACAAGGCAAAAACGCCGAAAAAAACATGTTTGTTGTATGGGAGCCCCCCTTAAATATTTATTTTATTTTAATTTTATTATTTATTATTAAAGTTAAAATACAACTGAGTATTTTGTGAATATTTCAAGTGCCTACCTGTTGCCATTTTTGATATCGAGCAAAAAAGGGCAAAAAAATCGCGTTTGTTGTATGGGAGCCCCCCTTAAATATTTATTTTATTTTGTTTTTAGTATTTGCTGTTATAGAGGCAGCACAAAATACATCATGTGTGAAAATTTCAACTGTCTAGCTATCGCGGTTCTTGAGATATACAGACGGACAGACGGACAGACAGCGAAGTCTTAGTAATAGGGTCCCGTTTTTATGGAACCCTAAAAACGACTGATCATAATTTTGACCAAAAGGTTTGTAATCCATTCCTTGTTGCATGTACTGTCATGCGACAAGGTCGCCTCTTACCACGATACACTTGTTTTGATCGTGTTACCGACACTGCTCATACATTTTTTTCGTATCGTTTTGAAATATTGGGATACATTAGTAGAAGGAGGTGAACAAACTTTATCGCAAGTTTATTTGAAAAGAACAAATTTTAGATTTTAAGTACGTGATTATAGCTTACTGGATGACGAAAATTTCTGCGTTCTGGTCTTATCCAGAGGTTCTCAAATAGGGGCCTGAAAATGCGGCGAAATGGTTCCAGTAAAAGATTGTACGGCAGTGTTTGCTTCGCGCTCGACTTGCCGGGGGCACTGCCGTGCCCTCCGATGTATGCGTATAGGCTTCACGTTTATAACGTTATAAAACAAGTCCCAAGTGCCAGTTCTGAACAAATAAGCACTAAAAACACATTCAGTTATAACGTAACGATATTCGCTTATGTAGTAAATAATAACTGTTTGCTTCAGCCTATAAAATTTCCGAGTATTTGGTACATTTTGTGGAAATTAAAAGCTTCTGTAGGTACGTGTATGCCCGTTTTTATGCGGAGAATATTTGGGTTGTAAATATTGTTAATCTAGACATGGCTTAGTAATATTTGGTAGACTTGATAAATGTTTGTTTTTACACAAATGGAATTCAGAATATATACTACTAAATACCATCTGACGTAAACTAATTTCCATGTACATAACTGAGGGAAGTATCTAGACTGCCATCATAACAAAATGGGTAAGTTAAGTCATTTTGATTTGTGAAAACGACAGCCATTAATAACGATAACGACCTGTTTTTTACATTTCTATGGTAACGACTAATGAATAGTTGAATAGACCGGCGGTAAGTCAACCCACAAGGAACATTATGGAGCGGTATCTACAACGCCACATGCGAACAACGCGTCATACTGACGTCACGCAAAATCCTGCATCGCGCAAGCAGAGTTTACCGTGCAACTACACAACAACGGCCCGACTTGAATCATCGGGCAGTTGCCCGCCAGACACAACACCCGCCTGGTCGGAGGATCCTCCCTTTTCTATAGAGTATGAATGAACATTACACCCTGTTCCTCATACCTCTATAATTATAATGGTTTTTGGTTCTTAATTCTTTGAAGATTTATCCACGAAAAATTTAATAACTAAGTCATCATTTCAGCCGATGACGTCCACTGCTGGACATAGGCCTCACCCAATTTTGGGGGGGGTTTGCCATAATCGCCACGCTTGGCAGGCGGGTTGGCGATCGCAGTATGGTATGATGGTGGAATGCATAGAGAACGCTGCTGCCCATTCTCCGGTAAGACCCTTAGTCGCCTTTTACGACAACCACGGGAAGTCAGGGGTGGTGCTATTCTGTAAGTCCGGCACCACACAGACAATATTCACAATGAAAGTCTCAGCTCTGGACACATCGATATACCGCAAAATACTCTGACAAAAATCGATACATACCGAGCAATTCCGATGATCACAGATAAACAGAACACATTTGCCACGCAAGCTATCTTCGGTAACGCATGCTCCCGAAAATGAAACGTCGACCTTACACATCAAGTGGTTTTTTCACATCGCTGTTTTTTCTATCAGATTGGAGTGTTCGGAAATTGGAGATATGTTACAGATGGTTCGCACGATATTTACTTGTTGGTACTAGGAAAATATTTGCCTTATTTTTTCCGATATCGAAAGAATTGTGACAATGTTAGCTGTGTGTTTTGTGTCATGTTTAGGTATGTTTCGTGTTTCAATGTGCAATATTTCATCATCATCATGTTACGAGCTTCGGGTTCGTGACAATAAAACTGCCGATTTAATAACCATAAAAATTACACTTTAATCAACAACACTAATTGCAACTCAAACACACTAATTACAAAACACAATTGCACTACTGATCGCTTTAAGTCGCACTTGAATATCGCTTCGGATGTTTTCGCTTCGATCGCTTATCTAACACTGTCTCGCTCGCGGCTCACGCCGGTCTTATATAGTGCCGCAGAGAGTTCTAGAACCTTCCATTGTAGAAACATCTAGAATATTCGAGTACATACAGGCCCCGATCGTCCAGATGTCGATAGTTCGGGAAAGTTCTAGAAACTTCTCGCATCGAAATTTCTAGAAGGATCTTGACTACTAGTTCCGCTACTCGATACTAGATGGCGCTAGTGATAACTACTGTCACCATGTACCAGGCATTAATTGTGGCGCGCAACAATCATCATCATCCTACAGCAGTCCATTGTCGGACATAGGCCTCTCCTAATGCACGCAATCGTATTCGATTTTTAATATTTGAGTGACTCTTTAAAAATGAGTGAGTGTGTGTGAAAAGAGAACACGTCTTTATTCAAAGTATATTATTATGTAAATCATGGTGTTTAATGTGTCAAAAGTGACGTGCGAAACACGACGATTTCCTCGTATGTAGATAGGTGCCCATCCAATTATGTTTTAAGCGTTATGAACACATTTCGTGTTTCGGAGACTCGAAACACATGTCGTAATTTAGAATGGGAAATGGGATTCGAGAGTAAAAAGCTTTAGGCAGACTAACCCTTAATTACTTTTGCTTTGCTTAGGTTCGCGTTGGTCATTTTTGTACGAATTCAAATGAAAAAAACCGCTGAGACTAAATTGGTTGATGCAGAAAATTTTACGGTCGGGATCAAAAGACTAGAAATAGGTAGTGAACCTTTTTGATCTTAAATAATTAAACATTCAACTTAATTTATTACGTATCTACATAATTATATTTTAAATTAATTTTGACGAAGACCGCAATAATTATATGCTTCATAAAAACTCGTTAAACAATAACCTTCACTTTTGAAACCCAAATTCCAATCATGTTCTCTTAATAATTCCAACTTGTTATCTAACCAATAACAGCTTGTGTAAGCATAATATTTCACAACAAACAAACACAACGAAACAGCATTTAATTTCCGAAAAGACAACAGTTCCGAAACATTGCTGTGTATCTCTATCTCAAGAAAAACGCAAACGATAATTACCACTTATCTGCTAAAATATTTCCATGTTAATTTACCGTTACTGCGCGGTATGGCTTCAATTTTCCGCCGATTTATTTGAGAACAAAGCGGCCCCCAGCGACGGAACGTTATCGGTCGTTATTTATCGGTCCTGGGCCGAGCTAAACTCGTTAACACGGTTTACCTGTCCCTCTATAATTCACCCGTTTTTACTTAACGAGCGGTTTGTTAGCCGCGAATTAATGTTTTAACTCAGTGGCTTTTAAACTTGTTTAAATCATCCCCCTCTTTCTTATCTAGCGCGCTATAAAATGTGAGGGTTAGTTTTGGGTGATTGAATTTTAATTATTTTTTGATGTTTTTTCGAATCAATTTTAAATATTTTGGTTATCCTTTGGAAGTCGGAGGGCAATAAATTAAATTGGATAAAGTATATATAGATGATTTCAGTGCAATATGGTAATTATTAATATAATGGATCTTTAACGAAGAAAACCTGTTGAATCAAACCCTAGCAAGATAACAATTTTATTAATTAGGTATTTAGCTTTTTTCGTTTGTATTTTTTTGTCGTTCAACATCCCTCCATTTAATTCGTTAAAATACTTAAAAATATGCGCGGAGTGTTTCCAACATTGAGAGCCGCTGTTAAAAACGGTTGTAATGTAAAAATAAACAAATATACCGTTTAGATGAGGACGGGAATTTAAATGGGTGTAAAGCTTTGTTCAAGTGGAAAATGGACGAAATAAAATAAACAATGGTCCTTTTGGAAAAATTGTATATGAAAAACTTTTACATGTGTTTGTCAGACTATCATAAAAGCAAAAAGTACTTAAGTATTGCTGTGTTTTGACGTCGTAGTTTTAGTATATTTTAAACAAAACAAGATTTACAACGTTTTGGCTTGTCTCCGGATTTAAGGACCAATATTTGTTTAGTTATTTGTTGGTGGTGGCAAAAAAAAATAGAAAATGTGACCCATGCAGTGATAGGTACTTTTTCTAAACCATTGCAAGTGTTAAAAAAACTCCGACTGTGACTAATATAATACAATGATTCAATTCGTTTATCTTGAAACCTTACGGTTATACCTAAGAATAAAATTTCTAGTACCTACTTACCTCGGCAACCGTATTTATTACGTTATCTATCCACGCAAGCTGTTATGAATCCTTTAAATAATTATAATCCTCTAATCGCTCCCATCCACACATATAAAGGGATTAACATCTCAAATGGCAAATTAATATACTCAAAGAAGCATGCATATTTAATTGAATATGTTCTCTATTTCAAAGAAAATCTTCTTGTAAACGGGTCTTAAACTGTCAGATGATTTAAACTGGCTTTAATTAAATACAGTTAAATATGTCGACAATAGAAGCAATTAAACATTTAAGTTGACTGCGACTTGTTATCTTCATTCCCCCGTCAATAATTACAGAATGTGTAGTGAGTGGATTTCCATCGTGTGGAGTCTTAGAGGAGAATGTGGGACAATCCGGACTTTTAATTGGCTTATTCATTACAGTGGCTGCATTTTAGTGATCTTACTTATTAATAATATGAAATGTTAATTCAAGCAAGTAACAAGTATTTATAATTTTAAGAGAGATGTTCTGTCTCCATTTGATTACGCATATTAAACAAGGGAAAGAATTCAAGAGTAGTTGTAACTAATATAAAATAAAACTAATTGCCTAACAACATTTTTAAGAAGCCATATTATAGAACGCCTTCAAATGTCTAAATTAGGATTCACAAACATAAAATCCATGTCACCAACCACCCCGGCCTCCCTTTAAAATACACCTTTCTTACAGGTAATTACGAACACATATGGAAGTAACGTTCAAGCCTTAAAATATTCACGTCCCGTTCCCGTGCGAGAACTTTCGCTCGGAGAATTTTAAATATTTACTGATCGCTCTGCTCTTTGCGCTTTTGCTGAATAATCACATATATACGACGACGACGGAGGAATTTCTTTGAGATTACTTCGATACAGTATGGAGTTTGCTGGTGATTACGATTTGTTATTTAGAGGACGATGGTGATTGGGTTTATGATTTTTTTTATAAGTTATTGGATTCGTTTGGGGACGTACCGGCAACACTATTTTTGTAAAGAAGAGTTTTCGGTTAATTTTATAGTATCGTTACAATATAATTAATTCGTTTTCTAATGAATAGGTAGGTGTATTTTCCTTTACCAACGATGTATTTTTAGAAAGAAGAAACTCACATAAATCTAAGAAAGAATTCGGGTCCTTTCTCATCGTTATCCAAAATCCCAATCATTCTCAGAAAACATGACGTGATTGTAAAAATTACAATAATTTCCAGAATTACCGAATATCGAACAGAAATACCGTTTACAAAATAATCCGCAGGTAATGTGAAATTTTTCTCCGACAATTTTTCGGGTCAGATGGTAAAGTGGGGATTTTTATGTGTGAATACATTTCGCGTGAATCGAGAAGGCGCAAAGGTTGCTACGTTTCCACCGATGTATGGATCTGTGATCACGCGATTGCGTCGCATCGTGTCCAAGCGTACGTGGGAACTGAGCAGCTTGGCACAATCTGTTGACGTAACATATAATACATTCTGCTGGTGCATTTTACGAGGTCGCGTATTCTACACACATCAAAAGTGTCTAGGGATCAACATATATTTTTGCAATAACTTTTCTCCTGATTGATATTAATTAAAATTTTCTTTAAGGATTCATCAAATAAAGTGTTTTCGTCTGTCACAGTAACGATAAACCAAGTCACCTTTGCATTAATAAAGAAATTTGCCATTTTCCTAATAAAGGGATTTTTGACATTTGAACCACTAACACAAAAGTTCGAAAAAAAGACTGAAATAACAGTTTTCTTTAAAATTTTATTGGGTAACTTAAACAATTAATAATCCGTGTTTCTACCGCGAACACTAACAACACAAGAACATCGGTTTGGCATACTCAAAATGAGTTCATCCAAATCTCGCTGTGGAATGGCCGCCCATGTTCGTTGCAACAACAAAAAAAGGTCTTCTTGCGACTGGATACCCTCCATATTCGGCAGAGCTCTTCTCTGTAGCATATCCCATGCATGCTCAATCGGGTTCAAGTCTGGCGACTGAGCAGGCCAGGGCAGGACATTGATGTTAGGTGCGGCGAGAGTCTGTCTTACAACTCTTGCGGTGTGCGGTCGTGCATTATCATGCATTAACTGAAATAAGGGACCGATTTGCACTTGTAGAGGAACGATGACGTCTGATACAATCGTCTCAGCATAAATTTGAGCGTTGAGGTTGCCTCTGATCCAAATCAACTCAGTTCTTCCGCCGATCCAAATACCCGCCCATACCATGATGGTTCCACCACTATAAGGATGGACTTACTGGCAGGATTTTAATCGCTGTTGGCGTCCAGGGGTTCTCCAGTGTCGTATACGTCTTGTATCCGGTCTCATACCAAAACGAGACTCATCAGAAAAGCACACGAAACGCCATTGTTCTTCTGCCCAATTTCTGTGTTCAAGAGCCCATTGATATCGAATCCTACGATTGTGCATTGCTATAGGTGGTACCCGTAGCGGTCTTCGGGAATGAAGGTTCACTTCATGCAAGCGGTTTCTGACTGTTTGGTCGCTAATTAAGTTCCCTGAAGAGTGATGAAGCCTCACGGCTAACATCATGGCGGTTATTGTTGGAGCTCTTCGAGTTAAGATTTGAATGTATCGGTCTTGTCTCCGTGTGGTGCAGCGATACCGTCCTCCATGGCGCTCAGCCACGGTACCAGTGCTTCGGTAACGTGTCCAAAGTCGACTGATAACACTCTGACTTGTATTCAGAGCTAAAGCCACAGTACGTTGCCGGGAACCAGCTTCTATCATTCCCACGGCTCTGAGCATTTCTTCCCTGCTTAAATGACGTCGCCGCTCCATAATAACGTTGGTTTTAATCAGTAGTAGGGAAACAGTAGCACTAATAATGTCTTCAATGCGTTGTATGTTTTTATAGGGAAAATATTGACAGCTGATTTTCATCTTTTACTCGAATTTGATTCACAGTTCCTGATTCAAATTATGAAATGCACCAAAAAGGATCCATATAAATTTATAAAATCATAAATTTATTACAAAGCCACATCTCAATCTCAAGAAATCCGCATAAAAATGCTTGATCCCTAGACACTTTTGATGTGTGTATTTGAGAACGTTTAGTACCAGTACTGACTAAACATCTGGATGTTATCTACGCATGTAAGTATCGATTTGCATATGGCATAGCAAGTTTATTCTTGGAAATGGGTTCGGTTCAGACTAATTGATACGCGAGCCAGTTATAAATTACTTCAATGTGGACCAACCAGAGACAATGGCTGGTATCTAAAGACCAAATTAACAATCGCTTACGTGTATTGACTACGTTACAACAAACACACATCATCGTCTCTTTTCATTAACTCACTACTGAACAGAGACTAGGATGCGCTACATATTTACCCGCAAACGTCTTCTGCTAAACACGATTTTCATTAAGCATCCAATAATTAGTAGCGTGATACTGCGCAAACTGATTTAGAAAAGGAAGATTTTGGTGACTATTCTTAAAAGCCCTTTCATGAAGCTTCATGAAACGAATGCATCAAACAGTAATAAACGTCCACATGGCAAGCCCAGGAGGAGATGGCGGGACGAACTCGACTTTTCTTATACAGATTGGCCACAGACAGCAAAATATAAGGATACAAAAGCCAACAATAATGAAACACGAAAAGATTAGATACTCTTCTTTAGCAAAATTAATATAAGAGTTCATTATAAACTTTTAACTCACAAATATGTCCCCGTACCCTCTTGCAAAAAAAAAAAAACGACGGGTTGCACTCCGGGAGTGCCGGCAGAAGTGAAAACTTGAATATTAACGTTGTGCATTTTTGATATTTTGGAATGGTTAGGGAATAATTTTGCACGAATTGCTTAATTATCAGTATAAAAGTACTATCATTTATGTGGTAGAATACAATATTTATTTATTGTGCTATCGCACACAAGCTTGGAATTCAAATTTGGAACAATGATGACACCAAAATTATGGCCAGTACCTATATTGGCTTTAAAAACTGCATTAAAACTTTTTCATTGACAATCTTTTTTTATGGCCTTTATATTTACCTTTTTTGATATTTTGGAATCTTACGAATTTTCGATCTGGGTCACGTGTCATCTTACGATCAGGGTCAGGTCCTGACGCGAGTTTAACATTTTTTACCCATTACAAAAAAAGTGTAAAACTCCGCTAAAGAAGTTTTCACTTCAAACACTCTAATACATTTCCAGTGACATAACAATACAAACTTTCATTCTCTCACGACTTACCCCCACATCTCCCATCCAATATACCATCAAAAACACACACGTACACTAATTAAAACTCAATTAGTAGCACAAAAACATGGCGCTTTGTATCAGACAACAGTCTGCTTAGCTCACAAAGCCTTGTGATCCCTTTATCATGTAAAACTTGTGAGCGAATTAAAGAGAGAGCCAATTTCCAGCTCCAATATCTTATTAACAGAGATAGTTTGGAGGAAAAGAATGAAGTCAGGAAAATCTTTTTAAAAGTCCAGGAAATTATGCTCGCTTTTCTATTTTTATGAACACTAATGATAGATTGTGAGTCTTATAGCAAAGCTTGGGCTTTTGTAGAACACCGAGTTAGAAATATAATTAAGGTTTTGTGTTTAAAGTGATTTCGGGATTAAAGAAAATCTCAATTCATAAGTGAATTGAAGGCAGGGAATAAAGAAACAGTGTGTTCATGAATTTATTACTTAACATTGTTTTGCCGCATGTTAAATACCAGTTAAACGAATGCAACCTCTTTTCTGCAACAACGTGAAACACGTAACGGCCAAATATAATACAAAAATTCCCTAAAATTTCAAACGTTAACTGGCATCATTCGCATTAAGCGTTTGCATCTCATTGTTTCCTATATTTTCGTACAATTTCAACAGCTGTGCTCGTAAAGATGCAGCGCGCTGCGGTTTGTGGCGTATGAATGGAAATTATTTCGCAAGGCAACCACGGGCGGCCTCTGTGCGCCTAATTTGAAGACAGCCTTAGCATCTGCCGCTCTCTTTAATGTGCTGCATGTGTTGGTATTAGTTAGAAATGTGAGGCTCTGTGGATCCCACTTGACTTCTCTTTGTCTATTTCAGTTTTTTTAATTTTTGGTCCTTGTTTTGTTTGATCCTTTGTGTCAGGATTTTAACTTTTTTTTTTTAGATTATCGATGTGCTGAGTGTGCTGTATGGCAATGCAGTATAGTTGTGTTAATGTAGGGAGAATAAGGCCGCAAACCGGAAGACGTGGCTTTGGAAGGTGGACCACAAGGTGGACCGATGACTTGGTGAAGGCCGCAGGAATCGGCTGGATGCGAGAAGCACAGAACCGGTCGAAGTGGCGGTACCTATTTGGGGGCGGCCTATGTCCAGCAGTAAACTTCTTTCAGCTGAATACAACATACAGCGTTGGGTATTTAAATACAACCTTGATATACGTTTAATAAATAATCTGTTTCATTACTGTCGGTTTCGGCTTATAGAATAGTTCATTACTGAAAAGGTCAACAATTTCGTTCCCAACTCTTCGGAAGTAATAAATAATGAAAATGAATAAATCACCAACACAGAGATAAACAGATAATCAATTACCAGACTCTATAAATAAGATTATTTATTACAATTGAATACTTAACGCAATTTTAATTACGTATCAATCGGAAACAATTACTATCGACGATGAAAAACCGTTACATTTTTAATCACTACGCGCGATTGGTTGATTACATCATTCGGGAGCCAATAGGAAGCGTTCGATGTCCGCCATTTTAATTATGTTTTGTTTGAATTCGGAAGCAAGCATTAATCAAGGTCGGTATTTTATTAATGAGTATACTTTGGTGGGGAAGATTAATTATGTAAATTGGTTGACATATTCGGATGGGCTGTGGTTACGACCGTGTCGACGGATGCCGAAAATGGTTTTGAATTATTAATTCCGTTATTAATTACTAAAGTGGGGTTAATAATTTATTTTTCCTGTTGAGCCGCTCGAAAGTGGTGTTTATTGGTCGGATGAAAAGTTTATTTTGATGATATGATGCCGAGGATTTACTGAGGCTCCTTGGATATTGATGAAGTTTTTGAAGCGTGTAATATTGTTATGGTCCATGGCTACCCGAAGGGTTATAAATTTGAAAGTACTAATACTAAAAAAATCTTACATTCTGTACACTGCACAGCATATTGCTAAATATGTTCATAAAATTCCTGGTATCCATTACTATAGATTATATGTAAGATGTAGAATAGATTATATCATGTATATGAAACTTTACCTAATAGGTTCAGACATATGAACACTAAGTTATACTTGAGTCTTGTTATTATACTTGAGTGATTGTTTTAACGCTAGGTTTCATTTGTTCATATAAAATAATGGAACTAGGTCTGTACGTTAAATATTTTATGTGGGGCCAATTTTCTAACAATAGTGGCTTTGCACTGTAATTGCATATGTAAAGTGGCTCATAGGCAGTTTTTGTGTTGTTGAAAATGCAATATAATAAAGAAATTACGTGACCATAATGAAGGAATTAAGGAAAGGTAAAATAACTTTTTTTCAAATTGAGGCTAGAACCCAAGTTCTTGTTGATGAATATAAACCGCTTAAAAATTAAGAATTTTACTCATTGATTTCTTACAATAAAATGAGTTGTTTTAAAATGAATACAAATAAAGCATGTTTTTTTTTTAAAAAACAATAATACACAGTTTAGAAAAGCGTTCTTAGAATATCAATGGATGGTATAAATTAATACTCCCTAGCAGTAAACATCAAGCTCTTACAAACAACAAATTTTCGCAAGTAAATCCTTTTCAAAGCCCTAGTGTAAAACAATATTAAGTCAAGCAGGCAAAAGTTTAATATTCAGTCTTCAAAGTTACGCCAACTTCGAAGGCATTATAATAAATAATACCTAATCTTACATATTAGACTTCGATAGGTAAGTAGATTGCAACGAGGATTGTGAGAGTCTCACGTTCTACCAGCCTCAAGATCACCCGACCTTCATCATCGGAAAATGGAATCTAGGAACGCTTAGAAGTTAATCGGTAGAACCAAACCCTACCAACCTTAAGATGGATTGTGACAAATTGTTTAGTACCCATTAAGGTCGTCATTACAATTTCAGAAACCCGATAAAGTTATCTGACGAGAGAAGAGGACCAGCCTGTGTAGTAATTTGGACCTAGAAATCCAATTACGAAACTTTACCGAAACAAAAAGTTTGTTATAATATGTATGAATTAAGACATCTCGGCTCGACCTCGCATTTGTTAGTCTGACCTGGCTTGCGACCTCTAATAAAACATATTTTTCATTAAAAAATACTTTGACCATAAATCTATGTAACAAACGCTAATTCGACCCCCCAATCTACCGAGACTAATATTCTAGGATCTGATTTCAATTCAAAAACTGAACTCCCAGATAAAACCATCAGGTTGCACGCTTTGCACAGATGGGTTGTAACTTGTACTATAAACTACTTCAATACTGCGACCGCGAGAGCTTATAAATCTTCGAAGATCTAATCTGAAGACAGACGATATCTGATTACGTCAGAAAACGGCGACGCTTACTGCTGTCTTTATGCAGTTTATTCTAGACTTTAACAGTGATATCTGCCTGAAATTGCCCCACTAGAGCAATAGTCACTCTTTACACTACAGATTTTCACTGCTTGTTAATGATTTTAGTAGAAGCTTTCGACGGTGACATATCCTACGGAGTTTTGCGTAAGTAAGTAAGTTTTGCTAAATTGTTCATTGAAATCACGTACCTACCTAATAGGCTCATCTGCATTTTATTCCCAGTTTTCGCGGAACCCCTCACGATTTTGAGAGAGTCGGTAACATTAATAAACACATATCTAAATATACTGTATAAATATAACTTCCTTCATTAAGGTGAGGGGAGGGTAACGCACAAATGACTTCCAAACCTGTTTGCAATCATCGCAATAACACAGAATTTAATATTTGCCATGTTCTCTGCCTCTGACTTACAAAATTAATTTTCCTTTCAGAATATTAAAGTACAAAACTTATTCGGAATATTCTTCATCCAAAATATTTTCTGAATAGTCGTAGCAGTCTCAATGGTGATATTATTTACGAGCGCTGTAATTCCTTCAAGGTTGGAATAAATCAGACATTTTCCCAGTTCTTATTCGATAAAAACTTTCATACATTTTCCTAGTGTTCCGTGCGGACGTTAGAAATCCGGTACATTTGAATCAATTGGGTTTCTTTCTGGCTCGGAATTTTATATCTTACTTTGTGGTATAAAGAATGAATTGATACGAATTAAGAGTGCAATCGCTTTCTCGATCTATTGCCAGAGCAGTTGTGGGTTCTAGGAAGTAAGAAAATTGTACAAAGGTATTAGTACCATAAAGTAAACTGGTAAGATAAGTCTTTCAGTGACTTCATTTTCCCATATCTTTAACTTAATCCCTAAGTCACCTTTCACGACGCCACAGTAAGTCACAGAATACAGAAACTATTTGTTACAAACCCAATTTATTACCTTCTATTTCTGAAGGAGACTTTTCTTACTACGGAACACTTTTGTCACAATTTTGGCGGAGCCGTCCAGTTTAGTAATTGTGTTATTGGAAGTTCGCCGAATGATCCTGGAATATGAATTGTGGGAACTGGGTAGTACTTGTGTTTTTTTAAAGAAAAATGTCTATACATTATTATTAGGTACCTAAACGACTCAGAAAAAATGGTCCTTCTACTCTGTGGGCCAATTTGGTCCTTTGAGCCGCGGAACTTTGTGTATAGTTTCGAATACTGTGTAGGTATCATTTTACAGATATTAAATTATTTACCGTTTGTATTTTTGCGTATAAAAAAGTTGTATAACCAACGTAATGCTCTGCAGAGAATAGGCGATATTGTCTAACCATTATTTTTATGTGTTCCCAGGCCACAAGCTGTAAAATCTCACTGCTGAAAGGGGCCTCCTCATATATCACTCGTGAAATATGTTGAGGTGCCACAGTGGAAATACCTTCCTTATAGTAGCATCCTTTCTACTTTATTTTTCTATGGTTTTAGAATCCGTAAACCTATACTAAACTATAGTTTCCTGCCGTCCACCATCATAGATAATTATAAGTACAAGAAATATGTTATCATTAAGGTCCTGCCCTTAATTATAACATATTTCTTGTACTACAGTGTTTATTGTGTGGTCATATTTATACAAAACTTCAATACCTTATTAACCCAAATGTATGGGACGGGACAGCTATAATAATAAGTTATTATAATAATTATAATAATAAAGAAAAAGAAACAAAATAAGGAAACAAGGTGCGCGCCTTCAAAAGTTGGGTCATGCCGGTTTTGATGTACTCTTTCGGCATACTCAAATGGACTCAGACCGAACTCGACGCCCTGGATAGGAAAGTTCGTACCCTGCTGACTGCAAATCGAATGCATCACCCACGATCATCGGTAATGAGGCTGTATATCCCGCGAAAGTGTGGAGGTCGAGGCTTTTTAAACGCTAAGACTCTCCACAATCGCGAGATATGCAGCCTCAGGGAATATTTCCTAGAAACCGACGTGGGAATGCATCGGGATCTAGTCACGGTGGATAAGGGCCTCACCCCGCTCTCCTTAGGTAAAGAGAACTGGCGCAAGCCAGTTCTCGCATGGAGGTATGGCAGAGTAAGGAGCTTGACGGACGCTTTTTCCGGGCCCTACATGGACCCGATGTAGATTTACTAGCGTCCGTAGCCCGGCTGCGTTTCGGTGACCTGTTTGGAGAAACCGAAGGTTTTGTCTGTGCAATTATGGACGAAGTTATGATGACGAACAATTACCGGAGATTTATTGTGAAAGACAGCACGGTTGACATCTGTCAGGCATGCCACCGGCCGGGGGAATCAATCAGGCATATTATCTCCGGGTGTTCTCGTCTAGCTAACGGAGAGTATTTGCATAGACACAACCTTGTAGCCAGGATAATCCATCAGCAACTTGCTCTGAAATACAGCCTTGTTGAATCGGAGGTACCGTACTACAGGTATTTGCCCGACCCAGTTCTCGAAAATGGAAATATCACATTGTACTGGGATCGATCCATCATCACTGACAGGACTATTGTTGCCAATAAGCCTGACATAGTGGTGGTGGATCGATCAGAGCGTCGCGCAATTATTGTTGACATAACCGTCCCGCATGATGAGAACCTCGTAAAAGCCGAGAAAGATAAACAAATTAAGTATCTTGACTTGGCTCGCGAGGTTGTCGACATGTGGGATGTGGACTCAGCAATCATTGTGCCGATAATCGTGACAGCCAATGGATTAATAGCCAAGAGCCTCGACCAACACCTGAAGAGGCTCTCGTTGGGCAGCAGGATCAAGGGCTTGATTCAGAAAGCAGTACTTCTGGACACGGCTCGCATTGTCAGGAGGTTCCTCTCTCTAAAGCCCCGGCCGGTAGCTTGGACCCTGATCCCGATACCGGTGGGCAACTCTTTTTTATATTTTTAAATGTTTTTATATTTTTTTATACTAGTATTTAAAAACATAATTTATATGTATTTAGTTGAATAAAGGGAATAATAATAAATTAAATAAATAAATATATATAATAAATTAAATAATAATTATAATAAAATTATTATCATCATAATCATTTCAGCCGAAAGACGCCCACTGCTGGACGTAGGCCTCCCCCAAAAAGGGGGGGTTTGCCATAATCACCACGCTTGGCAGGCGGGTTGGCGATCGCAGTATAGTATGGTGGTGGAATGCATAGAGAACGCTACTGCCCATTCTCTGGTAAGACCCTTAGTCGCCTTTTACGACACCCACGGGAAGTATGAGGTGGTGCTATTCTTTGAGTCCGGCACCACACAAACAATTATTATAATATTAATAATTTTATTCATATAAAAAATACACAAGACCTATGAAGTCCCTGACTCCTGAGCTGTCAAAGACCTGTGTTACAGGGGGCAGTGTCTTCTCCCATTATTTGTGACAAAAGCAAAAGAAAAGATGCAAATTTTTAAAGGATGTGTTTATTTGTGGAGTGTTAGTGTGAAGTGATGATGTAGGAATATGTTTTATGATGATATATGTGTGAATGTGATTAATATTGTGTACATTTAAATTATACATTACATTCCTAAATTGGAGTGAGTTCAGGGTAGCGATTTTTCAATTTGGTCATAGTCTAAACCTAGAAGCCACTGCCTTAGTGATATTCTAGTTTCACGATAAGAAAAGGGTGGAAGAGTTTTTATTTTTATTTTATTATATAAGTATGTAGATATGAAGCATTGTTGTCGCCTAGCAGATATATTCCAGCTGATATATTTTTCGCGAGAACAACGTTGGCCCCATGTATAAAGTTGTTAAAGTTGTTCAGTTTATCAAACATACAACTTTATACATGGGACCAACGTCTGCACCACACACCCTTGAATATACCACTTATACACGCTCTATACATAAACCACATACATAATCAACCTATAATGATCCCAGTGCACAGTATGATAAATGCCTCGAAAAACGGACATCGCTTTTTTATTCTTCTAATCGATAGTATACACTGTTTTGAATGCTAGAGTAGAACTCTCAGAAACCAACTCAGCTTAGAACCAGAGCTATATTTTTTTCAATATTTTATTTTGGTTATCCATAGAAATCAAAAGAATTGTATTATCTTATTATGTATGCAACGTTTTTATGTTTTAATTATAACATGTGATAAAGCCAATTAGCTGCTATTTTTAGAAACAAAACATTTTTTTTTTAGATGTTATTTAAAGCAAGCTACGTAATTTTTTCTGTAATTTTGAAATTATTTTTTTGCGCAGGTTCTATAAGGTAGTAGCATTTTATTTTCACACACATTATTGCTTAGGATTATGATAACCTGCCTGTAAAATATCAGATGCTAAACACGAAGGAATTCGGATTTTTCGAGTTTCGATTTTTTGTTGTTAGGGTTTTCACAAATCAAAAATCTGAAAGCAAAAATATTTTAATTTTTTAATTCTTAAAATGATGTAAATATTACTCATTAAGTATAAACAGTAGGTATAGAGGTACCCATAGGAAATTTGATGGCTTATAAAGTTTTCTTGGCTTAAAATAATATTGTGAAGTTCAAAAATTGCCCTTAGTGGCTGTTTGTAGGTATACTTTGTAAAGTTTATTTTGTTTCACGTGTATTTAATGTATTGTTATATAAAACCGTTTGATTTAAAAATATTTTTTATACATTTACATTTTTTTTTTTTTGATGAAGTGGTAAATGTGGTATAGGGAAGGGGTCCGCCCTCGTCGCGTTATAGTCTCAACAGAAATTATTTATTGTTTTTTTTGTGTTCTGAGAAAGACAACCCTATTATCAGAGAAAAATTTGAAAACCATAGAATCATAATATCTTCGATTTCCTGATAGATTTGCATCTAATTTTTTTTACAGTTAATAGTACAGATCTGAAGAATATTTTAAGATAAATATTAGGTGCTACTGACAAAAGATGTCCGAGGGAAAAAATAAAAAGGAATAAAGATAAAATCAGGCATATTTATTTTTGTATTATAGTGAAATCTTTTCTGTTTCACCTATATAATACCTTGCATATAATGTCAATAAACTTCAAAAACAAATGTTCAAATATTTGCATCACATCGTTAATTTTTGCGTTTTTCTGTAAATCCAAAAAAATCGAATAAAAATTATAACTCCGTTTTAAAGTATATTTAAGATCCGGGAGTTCTACTCTCGCATTCAAAATAGTTCATACTTTCGATTAATAGAATAAAAAAGTGATGTCCGTTTTTTGAGGCATTTATCATACTGTGCAGTGCTGAGACACAGGACCCCTCTCTTCGAGTGGGAGTGGGCTGTATATTAAAGTACAATAAAATTTTCTCCTAAGTGTTATTATTACAAAATAATCACGTTCATTGTTCAAAAAATATTTTCCAATGTTTGAAGGAGGCACTTGGGTTGTAATCTCGCGAAGACTAAGTTTGGAGAGTGCTGGTGGTCGAAATATTGAAGCTACGAAGCAACGGAGGCAAAATAAGCTGAAAACTTGGCTTTATTCCAATTAATTTTTGTTATAACAATAGTTCCTATCTGGCTTTGGAAGCACTACAAAATTTCAGATATTGTTTTAAGTGGTTTTAAAAGATAATTTATTGGATAAGTTATTTATTGGGCGATTTTGTTTTACAGGTTCTTGAAAATAAGAGAAAATCGAGGATGGTTAATGAAAATAGACTATGGAAACAAATAATGCTATGTTTAGATATGTCAAGTCAGGATCACTCGACATAATTAAGTATGCATCTTGTCACGTAAATATCATATTAGTCGTTAGCTTCTGCCCGGGATTTCGACGATGTGGAAGGCAACTAGACCATAAAACATATCCTACAGCACTTGGTAATAATGTAGTTTTCTATCAGTGGAGGAATTTTTGTAATTGGATAAGATCTTTCAGAGATGACCTCGTATAAACAAACAAACAATTTTACCTCTTTAAACTAAATATTAGTTTAGATTACTAGGCGACCTAAACATATTTATTACATTTATACTGCTGCTTGGCGGAGGTCTATGTCCAGCAGTGGACGTCTTTCGGCTGAAATGATGATGACATTTATACTTCTCATCTTCTTTTCTTATTATTGCATGATTCACACAAAACAATGTCTAGGCCGATTATTTCCAATAGTTTGTCACTACTAATGCACAATCGTAATCCTTAACCCCTTCAGCGTCGCGACTTCAAACACTTAAACAAACCTAATGTTGATACCTTGGATTTCATTCAACCCTTACTAGAAAAGATTAGCAACGTCCTTCAAAATCAAACCTTAAAGTGTTTGGTTTAGAGTCGAGATTTTAAAAGCAATTTTATGAGAATTTGCAATAGCATTTACTTTTCAATTATTTGATGTTTTTCTAGTTAAACGAGAGGTTAGTGAGGTACAAATGGATAGTTAATCGCGACAGTTAGTAGTTTGTTTATCTTGTTAAATGATAAATGATAAATGATTTTATTTTTGTAAGTAGGTTTGTACAAACACTTTTACACGTCAATCATGTTTTTTTTAAACTAGATGAGGTCGGCGTTTCCTATCTGACTACTCTGAGAAGAAAGGCCGAAACAAACTCAGAGGTCACAGTCTCTTTTAAAGTCCAGACATAATCTTGGTCAGGTTATATGAAGACCATGTAGATCGATGTCTGAGATGGTCTTTTGAGGAAAGAACCACACAGATTGAGAGGACCTGTCCAGTCAGTGCACGCATTTGTCAGAAATCGTGCAGCTCAACTCAAGACTTAAGGAGCTCAACGATTCGACGAACAATACCAAAGAAAGGACATTTGGGTAGGCCACATAAATTACTCAAACTGCCAGACCATGAGAGAAAAAAAAAAAAAAAACAAGTAATAGAACAGAGAGAAAAATAAAACATAAAAAATTAATAAAATGACCCACATCGTCTTCACATTCACAAATCACAATGTAAAAAAAAAAAAAATATATATATAATACTTTACAAAGTAAGTAAATGTCATTGTTTATAAAAAAAAATCATTAATGTCAATGTGTATATAAAAAAAAAAAAAGTCATTCAAAATGCAGAAATTTGAAGCAGCTCAATCCCAAGCCTTTTTGTCCTCAATATAATCTTTAACGGTATAAAAGGCTTTCTGGCACAACTTACGTTTAATTAATGATTTGAATTTATTGAGGCTTAGATCTTGAACGTGGCTTGGTAGCTTATTATAAAAGCGTATACATTGGCATCTGAACGAGCCACCTATTTTTTTGAGCCTTGTTGTAGGTACAACAAATTTGTGTTTATTTCTAGTATTTATATTATGGATATCACTGTATTTTTTAAACAATTTTATGTTTTTATGGGCATATAAAAGATTTTCATAAATATACTGAGAAGGCACAGTCATTACATTAATCTCTTTAAATTTGTCTCTGAGAGAGTGTCTCGGACTTAATTTATAAATTGATCGAACAGCTCGCTTCTGTAAAACAAAGATAGTCTGAATATCGGCGGCATTTCCCCACAATAGAATACCGTACGACATTACACTATGAAAATAGCTAAAGTACACTAAACGGGCAGTCTCTATATCAGTTAAATTACGAATTTTTCTAACAGCATATGCTGCGGAACTTAGCTTTTTTGACAATTTATCTATATGTGGACCCCACTGAAGCTTAGCATCCAAAGTTATGCCCAAGAATACTGTGTTGTCTTCAGGATTCAATTCCTCGCCCTTTATCAACACATTAGTTTTCACCTGCCTAACGTGGGGTAGCGTAAACTTAATGCATTTGGTTTTTTTCTCGTTTAAAAGCAAATTATTAACATTGAACCAGTGGACTACTTTCGAGATCGCGCTATTTACATCGTCAGTAACCAACTGCTGACGTTTAAGTTTAAACAAAAGAGAAGTGTCATCTGCGAACAACACTATATCATGATTATCCTTTATGAGGTACGGCAAGTCATTAATATAAATAAGAAACAAGAAAGGACCAAGAATTGAGCCCTGTGGGACTCCCATTGTTACTATAGATCCGGGTGATCTTTTTCCATTAACGTCAACGCTCTGAATCCTTTTACTCAAGTATGAAGTAAGAAGATCCAGAGCAGTGTTTCGGATCCCGTAGTGGCGGAGTTTCCTGATTAACGTTTCGTGAAGAACGCAATCGAATGCCTTGGACAAATCACAAAAGATGCCCAAGGCATCGCATTTATCTTCCTATGCATTATAAATATGTCCTAAAAGTTCAACACCGGCATCAGTAGTTGAACGACCCCTTGTAAAACCGAACTGTTTGCTATGTAATAATTTATGTTTATTAAAAAATCTTTGCATTTGGTCTAAAATTAATTTCTCAAAATTTTTACTAAAGGTAGGTAGTACAGAAATAGGTCTATAATTTGTGGGGTCTGATGTACTACCTGATTTAAACAAAGGTATTATTTTACTATTTTTCATAAGGTCAGGAAACTCCCCATTATCAATACAACTATTAAAGATAAGAGCTAGAGTAGGTGCCACAATGTCAATAATAGACTTAGCTACTTCTACAGAATTACCCCACAGATCTGCAGTCTTTTTTACATTTAAAGTGTGAAAGGTTTTAATTATATCTCTACAGGTAATATATTCAAAATTAAATTCCGAATCGCAACCATTAACATTGTCCTTAAGCAAAGACTCAGCAACAGAAGGTGATGAGTTTAGTGATTTAGTAGTTGAAACGGGAATATCTGAAAAGAAATTTTCAAATGCCTCGGCGACTTGTGAGTCTGATTTTATTATGTTGTCATTAATAGACAGGCTGTAGTCAGTATTTCGGTTACTAGATCTTCCCGTTTCACTATTAATAATATTCCAAGTCGTTTTAATTACATTACTGCTGTTTTTAATCTTTGAACCCAAATAGCGTGACTTGGCCATATAACAAACTTTTTTAAATAATTTTGAATAATTTCTAACATACAAAATAAATTCATCAGTGTTAATATAAGTCCTTTCATTGTACAATTCATAAAGCCGTGTTCTACTTTTATGAATACCAATGGTAGCCCAATCACTGAACGATGCATTGCTATTAACTGAGATAGTCTTGGGAATAAAGGTGGAATCAAATTGTTTACAGTATACATTAAAAAAATTATCATAAAGTTGATTAGGATCAGCATGATTAGATAAAACTGGTAGTTTATTAATGAGTTTACCTTTAAAAGCCTCCAAGCGACTTGCAGTTTTGGGGTTAACAGTGATATCCTTTTTAGCCACTTTTTTGTTTAGGTTTTGAATAGTTATCCTTAGCCCGCAATGATCAGAATCTAGTAAAGTTATAATTTCTTTGTGGCTTGGTATAATGTCTGTATAAATATTATCTAGGCATGTGGCACTAGTAGGGGTTATTCTTGTTGGCTCCAAAAATAGGTTTAGAAGATTGTAGGACTGAAACAGACTTAAAATTTTACTACAAGAACCTGAGTTTTCTAATAAATTGACATTAAAATCACCACAAATGATAACGGACTTGTTTCAGTTACAAATCCTGTGTAACACTTCATCCATTACTTTTTCAAAGCAGTCATACAATCCTGAAGGGGGTCTATACACGCTTAATACAATAGAGTGCTCCAATTCTATACAGGCAA
Organism: Mesoligia furuncula; assembly: GCA_916614155.1. NCBI lineage: Eukaryota > Metazoa > Arthropoda > Insecta > Lepidoptera > Noctuidae > Mesoligia > Mesoligia furuncula. The sequence continues at coordinate 1,706,660 of OU744792.1, forward strand.
TTTCAACTGTACGCTCAACAGATAGGCTCACAATATCTTTACGATCTTTAAATTTGAGCTGGTTACTTACTAAAATTAATGAGCCACCGTGTATAGCATTTATTCTGCTAAACGAACTACCAACCTGGTGATTATTAAAATTGAACAATAACTGGTGGCTTTTCAGCCAATGTTCTGTTATACAAAGAATGTCAATACTATTAAAATTCATAAATAATTCTACTTCTAAATCTTTGTTCATAAATCCTTGAATATTTTGATGCACTAGGTTGATACTATTTACTGAGTTTAACTTTTTTTTTGAGTTATTTTTACTATTATAGCTAGAGGTTGCCTCTATTGTCTTATTGTTGTTACAGGGGTTCCTTCTATTTGGCAGAATCTTGATACTCCGATTTTTATTTGGCATAACTCACATGGCATAATCTTATTTAATCGAATATTTTTAAGGCATAAAAATTCTTTAGCATAACTTTTGTTTAGCAGAATATTTACGTGTCCGAATTTACAATGGCATACTTTTATCTTGGCAGAATTTTGTTTCGCATAATTACCTTTGCCATAATTGGACGTACTTATGCAAAAGGGAACCAACCCACACATTAACAGTTTCGAGATAAATCGATTTTTGACAAAATGTTGTAAAGAAAGTAAACTGTTCATAATTATAATAGGTTTTTTTTGCAGTATTGTGTAAGATACTACATTTTATGAATCTATGTAAAAAAAAAGAGTTTGTTATGTAAAAAGTGTCTTTTTTTTAATAAATTCTCTCTGGTTCCTTGTAGCAAAAACCCTAAAATGTGGGTTGGTTCCTTGTTACAATATATAAACATATGAATATTATTGGTGAAAATAACAAAAACTCAGCTTTTTTAAGGAAATTTTATTGAAAAATTACTTGGATACCTTAATACTTACATAATCGGCTGAACTCGCTCCAGATGGAGCGAGTTGTGGAACCAGATTGGTCAAAATTTGTAGCTTGTTAAAGCTACTAATTTTATTATTTTCGCTCATCTGGTTCATCTACCTCAAAATCAGGTTGCCCTGAAAAACCTTCCAGATCATCCTCAATTCTATCGTCTCCTACAAGATTAATATAAAAGCCAAGGGAATCTTTAGGAATGAGGTGCAGAAGGCTCTTCAGGCCTTTTACCTTAGCCTCAGGAACAGGCTTCCCGTTTGGCCAAAGAGGTTCCATTACCTCCCTCGTAAGAACAAAAGTTGGCCTACCGCGTAATTTTTTTTAATGTTAACCTTTTTTATAATCCTCGGTCAAATTAGACCTCATAAAAATTGTGAACATTTCCTCCTTTTTGAGCATTATTTCCTTAGTGTTAAGCCAAGACACTTTAAGACCATCTATAGTTTTCTTCCTATTTGTTATGTTTTTTTCCAGCTTCAATGAAGACAAGAATAGGGAGCAGTGGCGGCCCAGTGGTAACAGCCGCGACTTACGAGTTGTAGGTCGTAGGTTCGAACCCAGACCACAGAATAAATAGTACAAGTCCCAAAAAGGCGCTTTACTTCGTGTAAATTATTCCATCACCACTGCTTTCAAAACGGTGAAGGAAAACATCGTGAGGATACCGGCATGTCCCAGAACCAAAAATTCGAAGACATGTGACATCCACAAGCCGCACTGGGCCCGCGTGGTGGATTACAGCCCACTCCCTCTCACTGAGAGGAGGCCTGTGTCCCAGCAGTGGGAACGTTATAGGCTGATTACGTTACCTTTGGGTATACAATTTAGGTATTCACACCGGGAGCAATGATGAAGCTCATTGCAATGTGTGGGTAGAAGGTGAAGCAGGACGCGGTGCTCAAGAGGTAGGCTCTTGTAAGCATGTTTTAGAGAGGCTGGTCATAAAGTGTCTTGGCATGACACAAGGGAAATAATGCTCAAAAAGAAGGAAATTTTCACAATTTTTATGAAGTCTAATTTGACCGACGATTATAAAACGGTTAACATTAAAAAAAATTACGCGGTAGGCCAACTTTTGTTCTTACGAGAGAGGTAATGGAACCTCTTTGACCAAACGGGAAGCCTGTTCCTAAGGCTATGTAAAGGACCCGAAGAGCCTTCTGCACCTCATTCCTAAAGACTCCCATGGCTTTTATATTAATCTTGTGGGAGACTTGATGATGATCTGGAAGGTTTTTCAGGGCAACCTGATTTCGAGGTAGATGAACGAGATGAGTGAAAATAATAATAAAATTAGTACTTAGCGTTCTCAAGCTAAAAATTTTGACCCATCTGGTTTCTCATGTATGCCCAAAAGGCGGGACATAGCTGATCAACATCACTGTAATTCTTAACACCTGTATCTATTTCTGTACCTATGATCCACAATAAACATGATTGATTGATTCTAAACTCGCTCCATTTGGAGCCAGTTGAGCCGATTAAAATCACTTAGATACCTAAATATAAGTATTTAGGTATCTAAGTGATTTTCAATCAAATTCCCTTAAAAAACCCGAGTTTTTGTTATTTTTACCCATAATCAGCCTATAATGTTCCCACTGCTGGGACACAGGCCTCCTCTCGGTGAGAGGGAGTGGGCCGTAATCCACCACGCGGGCCCAGTGCGGATTGGCAGATGTCACATGTCTTCGAATTTTTGGTTCTAGGACATGCCGGTTTCCTCACGATGTTTTCCTTCACCGTTTTGAGAGCAGTGGTGATGAAATAATTTACACAAAGTAAAGCGCCTGTCTGGGTTCGAACCTACGACCTACAACTCGTAAGTCGCGGCCGGCCGTTACCACTTGGCCACCACTGTTCTCCTATTTTTACCAATGGTATTCAAATGTTTATACATTTTAACAAAGAACCAACCCAAATATAAGATTTTTTGCAACAAGGAACAAGAGATAATTTATTTAAAAAAAAGTATTTTTACATAAAAAACTTTTTTTTCACATAGATTCATAAAATGCAGTGTCTTACACTATATTGCAAAGTAATCCTATTATGATATTATCAACAGTTTACTTTCTTTACAACATTCTGTTAAAAATCGTTTTCTCTCGAAACTGTCATTGTGAGGATTGATTCCCTTCCCAAGGAGCCATGTGATATGAATCTCATAGACTAACGGCAATTTTATTATGCAAATTGGAACCAAACCGCATGATCTCTTTTGTAAATTAAAATAAATATGCTTTATGTGGAACCATGTGACATGGTTCTTTGTCAAAGCTTAGGCTAACGGCAATTTTATTATGCAAACTGGAACCAAACAGCATGATCTCTTTTGTTAAATCATATAAATATGTTTTATGCGGAACCATGTGACATGGTTCTTTGTCAAACAATATAACCACAAAGACTTGCAGTTTTTAACATTACCATACAGCATGGGTCTTTTTATTTTATTCGGAAACTGCTAATATATGAGTTGGTATCCTTGTCGACATAATGTTTTGATATGAAAGAGTAATCAGACAACTATGATATTTACAGGGCCGTTAGAAGGTGCAATTTAAAAGGTTTCTGTATACTTAACTCAATTTTGACCTACTTGTGGATTGGTTCCCTTTTGCATAAATACGTCCAATTAATATTATGCATAATTTTGTTTAGCATAACATTTATTTAGAGATACGATTATTTGGTATGGGTGCATATTTGAACATCAAAAATTAAAATAGATGTATCTTCTTGTAAAAATTAGTGTTCAAAACATCAAAAACTTATAATATATACGTGTCATAAAAAGTCAATACGTTGTGCTGCAAAATTTTGTGACAGAAACGAATCGCTGCGAAACCGACTTTACGCAGTCTTGTCTGCCCTACCCCTAGAGTGTAATTTAAACCCGCGTAGGCGCGGAGGGGTAGGGCGGCCCGCGAGCTGAGGAGCAGGTGGTTTGAAGGCCCGCCACCGCGGCTGAGGCCGAAGCTGCGGTGGTGAGCGTTAAAACCATCTGTGACGATAAGCTCGCGTGGCGCCGCCCAAACCCCGCAGCGCCGGAGCCGTGACAGAAACAATGCTTGCTGCATGTTGCATGCCTGCTTGCATGCTGCATGCCTGCTGCATGTTGCATGCTGCATGCATGCTGCATGTTGCATGCCTGCTTGCATGCTACATGCATGCTGCATGCATGCTGCATGTTGCATGCCTGCTTGCATGTTGTATGCCTGTTTGCATGCTACATGCATCCAAGCCGACAATATTTTTGTAATTAGCATTTAGGTTAGGGTAGGTTTTTAATGACTATCGATATAAAATGTATGCCAAAAGACGATTCTGACTGTGAATTTTCTGCGATATGATGGTTCTGCTTTTTAATTATTATGGATATAAACATTATGCCTAAAGATGATTCTGACTAACAAAATTATGAGTTTTGAATGTATGACAACTGAGTGTATGCGAAATGATTTTCTGCGAAATGAAGTTTATGCTATCCGTTGTTATGCAAAACAATATTATGACGTAAAAAGTTCTGCTATAAAAGGTAGACCCGTTGTTACAGTTGTTTTGATTGGTTTATGATAATATTTTTTTTTTCATTTTTTTTTTGTAGTTTTTACGGAATCAGAATGTATATCATGTAATTTTCTAAGCATAATTGGTGACTAAACGAACTTACTTGTAAGTGGAGTTCTATCATAATTAAACGTGGAGTTCTATCATAATTAAACTGACAGCGTGAATAAGGCATCGGCTTAAAAAAAACAAGGAGCTTAAACTAAAGTGCATAAGAGGCGGCATTATATGTGGTACCTACTACAAGAAGTGTACAATGCTAATCTCTTCGGACGAGGCAAAAGATGGTAAAATTTTATTGAGAAAAAATCATAGTTCTCCACTCATTTACGAATTCTAGTTGTAATGGACGCCGAGCCTGCGGACCTAAAAAGTGTCAAAGTGACAAAAGACTGATAGGACAGTGAGTGATTATGTATATAATTAGTGTTTTCTAAGTGGACCTAATTAGATTCTAGCAAGAAACTTATAAAATAAGCCTTTTTTGTGATGTGATAACGTGTGACGTAGAGATAAGTGTTACGTAGAGATAAGGACTTACGTTTTCTGATAGTGACTTTTCATGTTTTTTATATTTTTATGTGATAGATTAGTGAATTCCAAGTAGAATGATATAAGGTTTCATATGTGAAATATGGATATTTCTATGTAAAAAGCATGTTTAAAGTGTAAAGGCTCTCGTTAAGGTAAAGTTTCGCGATACTAAAGGTTAGTGCATGTAATTTCGAGATTATTCCGTGCTTGATTCTGATTGGTTGAAACATTCCGGAATGTTCCTTAATGGCCAAAATGCTCCGCCCACTGACCGTTCGACCAATCAGCGATCAGCTGCGTAATGTATAAATTGAGAGCGGTTTTGTTCCGCGACACAGTCGTCTTCCGAACATTGTAACAAGAAGAATACCTGAGAAAAAAGAAGCCTCGTTTTATTTCAAGTTCAAGAAGAACACCACCCACAAATACAGTCCACCACAGCCTGGTCCTTCGAACGCGGATTTAGAACGGAAGAATCTGCGACGACGTACCTACGGAAACGACGTGTGAACAACGAGTCTACGAAACGAAGATAGAACCAACAGCTCAAGATCACGCCAAGTGAGTGAAGAAAAATCGGGATCTGCTTGTCTCGCTTAGAAGAGGGCTCCGTTGAAGTGGAGACGAAGAATTCACCGGTTCCTAACGTGTTAAAGGGGCCCCGTTGAGGTGATATTCGTCTACCTCTGGTCCTAGAAGAAGAGGGACATTTGATCAGGGGTGGATCCAGATTATTCAGGGGCGGATCTAGAAGAGGATCGTTGACTCGTCAGGGCGGATCAAGTGAACCGCTACTAGTGAACATTTGGGAACGATTCCACATACATTCCACATTGAAGATGGTGATCACCCGAAGCCAGGGGGACGCAGTGGAAGTGGAGGAACAGCGACGCGCCCAGCTACAGGAAGCAGCGCGTATCGAGAAGGAGCGACTACGAAGGCTGTCAATGGAACCGCCGGCGTCACCTTTTTCAAAGGGGGCAGACACCAGCACGGCAGGACCTTCTGGAGTCGCCACAAGAACGGAAAATCAACAGAGACCAAGGTCGCCAGCAAGATCAATAAGGTCGATACGTTCGAACACCAGTGCCACGACGCGACTACGAGTGGCAGAACTGGAGGCAGCAGAAAAGTTGGCCGCCATACGAAGAAAGGAACTAGAGCTGGAAGCAGACTTGATCAAGAAGAGGTTAGCAGTGGAAGTGTCGGTCATCAACGACGAGGAGAGCGTGCATGAAGAGCAGCTAGCAGGAGCCCTCCCGCGGGAAGAACCTCTACGTAAAGTGGACGACTGGCTGATGAAGAACCCGGTCACTCCACGGGGGGAGGAGGGTCCCAGAAGAGAGGAAGCGAAGCAGCTCCGGTTCGACACAGCACGTGGAAGATCACCGACACCTACCAGGACCAGGAACAGCATCGAACACCTGGCAGCTACTCTGGAGAAGATGGCAAGACCAAGACTGCGACATACGGACCTTCCAAGTTTCGCCGGCGCGACCAACGAATGGCTGCCATTCAAAGCATCATACAGGGACTCGACACAGATGTACCAGATCTCGGCAGCAGAAAACATCCAGAGGCTGAGGAGCTGCCTGAAGGGAGAAGCTAGGGACGCAGTGGCTGCCCTACTCCATACGGCCACGGACCCGAATGTTATAATGAAAACATTGGAGCAGTGTTTCGGAAGGCCGGAAATCATCATCGACAAGGCAATGGAAGACCTGAAGAAACTTCCGAGACTAGGGGCCTCAGCGACAGAGTTGAATAGCTTCGCCATCAAGCTACAAAACATCATCTGCGTCCTCAAGACAATCGACCAGAGAGGGTACCTGTACAACCCGATGCTGAGCAGAGAGGTGTTAGAGAAGATGAGCCCGCACCTGAAGGCGAGATGGTGTGACTACGCGTATGACCACGAAGGCACGGCAGACCCAGAGATCGTCGTCATGTCTCAGTTTTTGATGCGAGAAGCGGACAGGGCGTTACGATATACATACGCCCCTGCATCATGCGCCTCTAGTGTGAAGAAAGAGGCGAGACCTGCTGTGACACTCAAGAAGAAAGCAACTGTGTACGCTACGGTAGAAGACACCGAAGAGAAAAAGGACTTGTGCCCGAAGTGTGACCAAGATCATTTGCTGACAGCGTGTCCCAAGTATAAGGCGCTTTCGGTTGACCAAAGATGGCGTCTGATTCGCGAAAAGGGAATCTGCTTCAAGTGCGCCCAGAGAAGACATCGACGCACAGTGTGCAAGGCGAAGCCGTGCGGCGTAAACGACTGCCGCCGCCCACATCACTCTTCCCTGCACAATGAAGAGAAGACAGAAGCCAGAAAACCCGAAGACGCGAAGACCGACGAGTCACCAAAGCAAGAAGCAGTACTATCGGTAGCAACGAGATACGCTCCCGGACCCAAGACAGTGCTGCTGAAGATGTGCCCTATCATCATGTCGGGACCACGGGGGGAGGCGAAGACCTACGCGCTACTGGATGAGGGAGCGACGATTACTCTCATCGATAAGGAGCTAGCGGCCAGCATAGGGGCAGAAGGACCGTCACAACCGCTTCACCTGAACGGAGTGAACATGTCACAGAGGGAAATGGAAAGTCAGCTCGTATCCATTGAGGTTAAGGGGATTAAAGAAACGGATGGACACCAGATCAAAGCAAGAACGATGAAGGATCTGAAGCTGCACCAGCAGGCCATTCCGGAAGCCTTACTGGACTACGAGCACCTAAGGGACTTAGACCGAGACGAGGTGTGCTATGGAACGGCGCGCCCTGGACTTCTGGTAGGAACCGATCATTGGGAGTGTATCGTTTCGAGAGAGTTGCGAGTCGGCAGCCCGAACCAGCCAGCTGCTTCAAGGACTCAACTCGGATGGGTGGTGCACGGGACCGCGCCACGCGGCACCATCTATCAAGAGGGAAACGTGCTGCACTTATACGAGCCTGCCAGACCTACCAGTGTGGGCGACCGGGAGCTCCACCACTTGGTGGACACCCACTTCAAGATCGAGTCTCTTGGCCTACAGAAGAAGCCGAGAGTCAGCGAGGCAGACAAGCGAGCCATCTCCATCGTCGAGCGAACGACAAAGAAGATTGACGGAGGCTACGAGGTGGGATTGCCGTGGCGTCGGGACGATATCGCCATGCCCTCGAGCTACAATCAAGCGTTTCGCCGGTTGAAGAAGATCGAAGAGAAGATGGACTCGGACCCTGCCTTCGAGAAAAACTACTCCAGCCAGATCGAGAATTTGTTGGAGAAGGGGTATGCAGCTCCGTGCGACGGTTCTGAGGACGCAAGTGCCATCAGCTGGTACCTGCCACACTTCGCGGTACAGAACCCCAACAAACCGGGGAAATACCGTCTGGTGTTCGACGCGGCTGCTAGAAGCAACGGAGTGTGCCTCAACGACGAGTTGCTGGAGGGACCAGATCTGCTGTTGTCATTGCAAGGGATCGTCTTCCGGTTCAGAGAGAAGGCCGTCGCGATCACAGCAGATATCCAAGAGATGTTCCTGCGGGTGAAGATAAGACCTCAAGATCAACCGGCTCAGCAATTCTTGTGGAGAGGAAAGGAGCGAGAAAAGCCTCCACAGAAATACAAGATGACCAGTATGATCTTCGGCGCCGCTAGCTCCCCGTATATGGCCCACCACATTCGCAATCATAACGCGGAGGTGTACGGGCAGGAGTTCCCGCGCGCACTGGAGGCAATCAGGAACAGTCATTACATGGATGATTGGGTGGCGAGCTACGAAGATGTAGAGGAGGCACGCAAGGCGGTTGAAGAGACGCGAACCGTACACGCACACGCCGGGTTCACCCTACGAGGATGGAGTGCAAGCGACAAGGCGGTGCTGAGCGACGTGCCCACGGAGCTATACGCCACTACCCCTACGCAACTGGGGGGAGAACAGCCAGAAAGCAAGATCCTGGGGCTGTTCTGGAACGCCGAAAAGGATGAGCTCGGGTTCAACACGTCGATGAACCGGGTCCCGGAAGAAGTGAGATCAAGAATACGTGCGCCGACCAAGCGGGAAGCACTCAGCGCCGTGATGTCGATTTACGATCCGCTGGGACTACTGAGCCACTACACGATCCGTTCCAAGATTATTCTGCAGAACTTGTGGCGCCTACAGATAGCCTGGGACGACCAGATTCCGGAAGAGGAGAACGAGCTCTTCGCGTCCTGGCTTGCGCGCCTCCCGGAGATAGCCATGCTGAGACTGCCGCGCTGCTACATCCAGGGAAAGTACGAACGCATCGATCTCCACGTATTGTGTGACGCCAGTGAACAGGCCTATGCGACCACGGCCTACTGGCGCATCAAGAGGAGCGACGGGAGCATCACAGTCGTACTAGTGGCAGCAAAGGCGAAGGTGGCGCCGAGGAAGACACAAACCATACCTCGGTTGGAGCTCCAAGCGGCGGTCATCGGGGCAAGACTCGCCGATACGATCAAGAGAGAACATCGGGTGGAAATCGGCCAGACAACATACTGGACCGACTCCTCAACGGTCGTGCACTGGATACGACACGACATGCGACGCTACACACCGTTTGTAGCACATCGACTTGGGGAAATCGCCGAGCTAACGCAGAGAGAAGAATGGCGGTGGCTACCTACTGATCTGAACGTGGCTGACGATGCCACACGTCTGAATGACGCGCCGATCAGCTCAACGGATCGGTGGTTCCAGGGGCCGAGTTTCCTGTACTTACCAGAAGACCAGTGGCCTGGGACGTCGACAGGTGAAGAGACCGAGGAAGAAGTCCTGCACGTGAGCGAGTCATCGGGGCGAGAAAGCTGGCTACCAGAACCAGAACGCTTCTCTAAGTTCGAGACCCTGGTGAGAAGTGCAGCAAGAGTGTTGGCCTTCATCGACATCTGCCGACGACGAGCGACACAGCTGGAACACCGACACGTCGAACGCGCTGAAACTGAACTGATCCGACGGGCGCAAGAAGATAGTTTCCACGATGAGATCGCGCGGATGCAGTCTGCTCGCCCCCTCCCAAGAGCGAGCCGACTGTACCGGCTGGATCCGGTAATGGAAGATGGACTCCTACGAGTGAGAGGCCGGATCGGGGCCTCCTCCGCGCCGATGGAGACGAAGCGGCCAGTCATCCTGGACGGCCGTCACCGCATCACAAAACTCCTTGTCATGCGGGAGCACTGTGCAGCGGGCCACGCCAACCGAGAACGCGTGACCAACGACCTGCGCCAGCGGTACTGGATCATCCATCTGCGACCTACGGTACGCGCCGTGGAGAAGGACTGCACCCTCTGCCGGAGGCGGCGAGCAATGCCGCAAACGCCGGCCACAGGAGACCTGCCACACGCTCGCCTTGACCCTTTCCACCGCCCGTTTTCCAACTGCGGGGTGGATTACTTTGGACCGATGATGGTCAAGGTGGGGCGCCGCCGTGAGAAGAGGTGGGGTGCGTTATTTACGTGCCTCACATCCCGCGCCGTGCACATCGAGCTCGTCGCGTCGCTCTCAACGGATTCGGCAATCATGGCACTCAGAAGAATGGCGGCACGCAGAGGGTGGCCACGGGTTATGTACTCAGACAACGGGACGAACTTCCGCGGGGCAGATCAAGAGCTTCGTGCTGCCTATGAAGAGTGGCTCCCCGCACTGAGAGACGAAGGGCTACTTCATCGGATGGAGTGGCGGTTCATACCACCCGGCGCGCCCAATCAAGGTGGCGCATGGGAGAGGATGGTGCGCTCCGTGAAGGCGGCTCTCAGCGCGACCCTGAGGGAGAAGGCGCCAGCCGAAGAAGTCTTGCGAACGCTCCTGACCGAGGCGGAGTTCTCCATCAACGCACGCCCACTGACCCACGTGAGCGTGAACCCAGCGGATCCTGAGGCCCTCACACCCAACCATTTCCTGTTGGGGTCCTCCATCGGCCTACCATCGACGGGGCCTTGCAACGAAGCTGATCGACGGATGTGGCGAGCAAGCATGGCGCTCGCAGACCACTTTTGGAGGCGCTGGCTCCGAGAGTACCTCCCTACCCTGGTACCCCGAGGCGAGCCACAGAACGACGTGCGTCCTCTACAAGTTGGTGACGTGGTCCTCGTGGTCGACAGCGCATTGCCCAGGAACACTTGGCCGATGGGACAAGTCGAACGCACGCATCCAGGACCGGACGGCGGCGTCAGGATAGTCGAGGTGAGGACCAGGACCGGCGTCTTCCGGCGGCCAGTTAGCAAGCTCGTCGTCGTAATGAGGAAGGAAGCTACGCAAGCTGCGCTGGGGGGAGAGATGTAATGGACGCCGAGCCTGCGGACCTAAAAAGTGTCAAAGTGACAAAAGACTGATAGGACAGTGAGTGATTATGTATATAATTAGTGTTTTCTAAGTGGACCTAATTAGATTCTAGCAAGAAACTTATAAAATAAGCCTTTTTTGTAATGTGATAACGTGTGATTAGATTACGTAGAGATAAGGACTTACGTTTTCTGATAGTGACTTTTCATGTTTTTTATATTTTTATGTGATAGATTAGTGAATTCCAAGTAGAATGATATAAGGTTTCTGTTACGGACGCCGAGCTCGTCGTAGAATTACGCATAGGAAATAGTAATAGAATTAAAAACTAGCATGTATTGTTTAGGATAAGCATATGAATAAGTGTAGGCTAAGGAAAATGATTGTGATTGGTTGCGGAGTCTTGCCTCCGACAGGTCGCGACAAGTCGAAACCTGTCTGAGACCGGACACGAACCAAAACGACCGGATTGGTGGGTCGCCTAGTTAACACAGTAGTGTACCCACTACTTGCGCCCACGTGCTGGGGTATAATAAGGGGCGCTCAATCCGGTACTTTGTAGTCAGTACGAGTAGTTCGCAGTAGTTCGACGATAGTACAGCTGATCTCTCAAGAAAATAAATAAGAAGCAAAAATTGGAGTTTTATTAGAAGAACCTGAAGAAACCATACAGTCCACACCCCGATACAGTCCGACCACTACAGTCTGGTCCTTCGCAGCCGAATCAAGAAAGGAGAATCTGCGACTTGGAAGAAGGAATTGTTCGTGAGTGAACCAGTACCAGTACTTACCTGCATATCGCTGCTGTATTATCTCTGCTGTGTCACTGTGCGCCGTCAACCGAACGCGATGGTGGTCACCCGTAGTCAAAGTGACTTAGCAGAGATGGAAGAACAACGGCGAGCCCTAGAACAAAGGGACGTACTAACATCGGTACGTCGCAAGGAAGCGGAACGAATAGAACGAGAGCGACTACGACGACTATCGCTTGAACCACCGGCGTCACCTCAAGTCGAAAGTATGGCAGGACCTACTACCGCCGCAGACCTCGCTACAGCGGGACCATCGTCAGAACAGCGCCGTATAAGGTCGCCGCCGCGATCAGTGAGATCGAACACCAGCGTGACTACGCGGCTACGATTGGCCGAACTTGAGGCGGCCGAGAAACTAGCAGCCATACGACGAAAGGAGCTGGAAATTGAAGCAGATCTAGTGAAGAAGAGATTGGCTGCCGAAGTCTCCGTGATCCAGGAAGACCAAGAAAGCGTCCATGAAGATCTACTTCAAGAGGAACACCAGCACCAGAAGGTGGACCAATGGCTGCGCACCCACCCCATCAGTACACGGGGGGAGGGGGACGCAAACGCAGAAGCCAAAGAAAATCTGAAGCAGCAACGATTTGATGTGCCACGAGGAAGGTCGCCGACGCCAACGAGAGCCAGAAACAGCATTGACCAATTAGCTGCGACCCTGGAGAAGATGGCCAGACCACGACTTCGGCACACAGATCTACCGACTTTCTCTGGTGCGGTTAGTGAGTGGTTACCGTTCAAGGCATCCTACTACGACACGACCAATATGTACAACGTGTCACCGGCAGAGAACCTCCAGCGACTTAGAAGTTGCCTCAAAGGTGAAGCACGAGAAACAGTAGCGGCTCTTCTGCACGCGGCCACAGAACCGGACGCTGTCATGAAGACGTTGGAGCAGTGCTTTGGCCGACCAGAGGTGATCATAGACAAAGCGCTGGACGACCTGAAGAAGATGCCTAAACCTAGTGCCTCAGCCAGTGACCTAAACAGTTTCGCGATCAAGATTCAAAATACGATATGTGTGTTAAAGACAATCGACCGCAAGGGGTACCTCTATAATCCCTTGCTAACCCGGGAAGTGCTTGAAAAATTAAGTCCCCATCTCCGATCCCGATGGTGTGACTTTGCCTGTGACAACGAAGGAACAGCAGAGCCAGAAATAGTGATGCTATCTCGCTTCTTAATGCGTGAAGCGGATAGGGCGTTGCGATACACATACGCCCCAACAACGAGCGCCGCGACCGCACCACACAAGAAGGAGACCAGGCCTGCCATAACACTGAAGAAGAAGTCCAACACAGTGTACGCCACGGTGGAAGGGACCGAGGAAGATCAGTGCCCCAGTTGCAAGCAAAGCCACATACTAACCCAGTGCCCGAAATATAAGGCAATGTCAGTGAACCAGCGGTGGGAACTAGTGAAGGAGCAGAAGATATGCTTCAAGTGCGCCCAGAAGAAACACAGGCGCATCATGTGCAAGGCAAAACCGTGCGGTGTGAACCAGTGCCGCCGGCCTCACCACGCCACGCTGCATCAAGAAAGAAAAGAGTCGCCCGAATTAGAGTCAGCGACTGAACAAAAGTCTGAAGAACCAACAAAGGAGGAGGCAGTCATGTCGGTGGCTACCCGAACAGCCGCCGGCCCGAAGACTGTCCTTCTCAAAATGTGCCCCGTGATCATCACAGGTCCACGGGGGGAGGTAAAGACTCACGCACTCTTCGACGAAGGAGCCACCATTACCCTCATTGATGAAGACCTGGCTACAAGCATCGGGGCCGAAGGGATGTCACAACCACTGCACATCCATGGGGTAAATATGTCGTCGCGAGAGCAAGACAGCAAGATCGTCACTGTGCAAGTGAGAGGAATCAGCAATGATAGCGCATCACACAAGCTTCGGGCAAGAACCATGAAGATCCTGAGGCTTCACCAGCAGTCAATTCCGGACTCTCTGCTTGAGTATGGACACCTGCGAGACCTCCCAGCAAACGAGGTGTGTTATGAACCAACACGCCCCGGTCTCCTAGTGGGGACAGACCATTGGGAATGCATCGTGTCAAGAGAACTCCGAGTCGGCGGCCCCAACCAGCCAGCTGCCTCCCTAACGCAGCTCGGCTGGGTACTGCACGGGACCGCACCACGAAACGTCATCATAAATGAAGACAACGTGTTGCATCTCTATGAGAACGAAGAGCAGCAACACAACCATAAGCGCCTTCACGACTTAGTGGAAACTCACTTCAAAATCGAAGCGCTGGGAATTGCGCGAGAACCACGCGTAAGTGACGCTGACCAACGAGCGACAGCCATCGTCGAAAGAACCATAAAGAAGATCGACGGTGGCTACGAAGTCGGACTGCCATGGCGACACGACAACGTCACCATGCCGCCAAGTTACGGTGCAGCGCTCCGCCGATTAAGAAAGATCGAACAGAGAATGGACGCGTCGCCTGACTTCGCCGAACAGTACAGTGCCCAGATCAACAACCTTCTGGAAAAGGGATATGCAGCGCCGTGCGATGGCACAGAACAGTCAAGTGCCGTCTGCTGGTACCTGCCCCACTTCGCCGTGCAAAATCCGAACAAGCCCGGCAAGCAGAGACTAGTGTTCGACGCAGCGGCAAGAAGTCACGGCGTGTGCCTGAATGACAGATTACTAGAAGGCCCGGACCTGCTGCTATCGTTACCGGGAATCATATTCCGCTTCCGGGAAAAGGCGATAGCAGTCACTGCAGACATCCAGGAAATGTTCTTACGCATCAAAATAAGAACTGAGGATCAACCGGCACAGCAGTTTCTGTGGAGAGGCACCAACAGAACAGAGCCCCCGCGCCACTACAAAATGACGAGCATGATCTTCGGCGCAGCCAGCTCTCCATACATGGCCCACTATGTCCGTAATCACAATGCGGACATACACGGACAAGAGTACCCACGCGCGCTAGAGGCTATAAAGAACAGCCACTACATGGATGACCTGGTAGCGAGTTACAATGACCAGGAAGAGGCCCTGAAGGCAATACAGGAAGTGAGACAGGTGCACGCGGTCGCCGGGTTTACTCTGCGTGGATGGAGCACGAACGACGAAACAGTGCTACGCGACGTACCCCGGGAGCTACATGCCACCACACCCACACAACTGGGGGGAGAGAAGCCCGCGAGCAAAATACTCGGGCTGTACTGGAGCGCCGAACGGGACGAACTCGGGTTCAATACCTCAATGAACCGAGTCCCCGCTCCGGTACGAGAACGGAAGCGCGCGCCCACAAAGAGAGAAGCACTCAGCTCGGTTATGTCCATCTACGACCCTCTAGGACTGCTGAGCCACTTCACAATACGAGCAAAGATCATCCTGCAAAGTTTGTGGCGCCTCCAAATAACGTGGGACGAACCGATACCGGAAGAGGAGAACGAACTCTTCACCACCTGGCTCGCTCAACTCACCGACATCGCCCAGCTTCGAATACCTAGAAGCTACACGTCGAAGAAGTACAAGGACATAGAACTACATGTCCTATGCGACGCGAGTGAACAGGCCTACGCAGCCGTGGCCTACTGGAGAGTAGTGAACTGCGACGATACTGTGAGCATCGTGTTGAACGCCGCCAAAGCTAAGGTGGCACCACGACAGGCGCAAACTATTCCCAGGCTGGAACTACAAGCCGCGGTCATAGGGGCTAGACTCGCTGACACCTTCCGAAAGGAACATCGCATGGAGGTCAGCAGAACGGTATACTGGACAGACTCTTCCACCGTCGTGCACTGGATAAAAAACGACATGCGACGATACACGCCATTCGTCGCGCACCGACTGGGAGAGATCGCCGAGCTCACCTCAAAGGAAGAATGGCGCTGGCTGCCAAGTGACCAAAACGTAGCCGACGACGCCACCCGACTTACCAACGCGCCGATCCACATAACCGATCGGTGGTTCCAGGGGCCTAGCTTCTTACGACTACCGGAGGAGCAATGGCCCAGAATAACGTCACCCACGGAAGTCGATGAACAGGGAGTTTTGCACGTCATCGAGGAACCACGAGACAGCTGGCTACCCGACCCTGCCCGCTTCTCCAAGTATGAAACGCTGGTAAGAGCGGCGGCGAGAGCCCTCTCTCTCACAAGAACGAGCAAGCTATACAAGCCCGACCCAGTATTAGAAGACGGCCTCCTGCGGGTACGAGGCCGCATTGAGGCATCAGCGGCGCCACGGGAGGCAGAGAGGCCGATTGTACTGGACGGTCGCCACCGAGTTGCGAAGCTTCTGGTGCTGCGAGTATGCGCTGCAGATCACGCCAACCGTGAGCGCGTGACCAATGACCAGAAGAACAACGCGAGACCGCTGCAAATTGGCGACGTGGTCTTGGTGGTTGATAGCACCCTGCTCCGAAACACCTGGCCGATGGGGGTCGTCGAGCGCACGCACCCTGGAACTGACGGCAGCATTCGTGTGGTCGACATACGGACCAGAACCGGAATCTTCCGACGACCTGTGAGCAAGCTCGTCGTCCTTGAAAAGAAGGAAGAGGCTTCGCGAGCTACGCCGGGGGGAGAAATGTTACGGACGCCGAGCTCGTCGTAGAATTACGCATAGGAAATAGTAATAGAATTAAAAACTAGCATGTATTGTTTAGGATAAGCATATGAATAAGTGTAGGCTAAGGAAAATGATTGTGATTGGTTGCGGAGTCTTGCCTCCGACAGGTCGCGACAAGTCGAAACCTGTCTGAGACCGGACACGAACCAAAACGACCGGATTGGTGGGTCGCCTAGTTAACACAGTAGTGTACCCACTACTTGCGCCCACGTGCTGGGGTATAATAAGGGGCGCTCAATCCGGTACTTTGTAGTCAGTACGAGTAGTTCGCAGTAGTTCGACGATAGTACAGCTGATCTCTCAAGAAAATAAATAAGAAGCAAAAATTGGAGTTTTATTAGAAGAACCTGAAGAAACCATACAGTCCACACCCCGATACAGTCCGACCGCTACAGTTTCATATGTGAAATATGGATATTTCTATGTAAAAAGCATGTTTAAAGTGTAAAGGCTCTCGTTAAGGTAAAGTTTCGCGATACTAAAGGTTAGTGCATGTAATTTCGAGATTATTCCGTGCTTGATTCTGATTGGTTGAAACATTCCGGAATGTTCCTTAATGGCCAAAATGCTCCGCCCACTGACCGTTCGACCAATCAGCGATCAGCTGCGTAATGTATAAATTGAGAGCGGTTTTGTTCCGCGACACAGTCGTCTTCCGAACATTGTAACAAGAAGAATACCTGAGAAAAAAGAAGCCTCGTTTTATTTCAAGTTCAAGAAGAACACCACCCACAAATACAGTCCACCACACTAGTTGTATTTTAATTTAAATTGTAAGTGACTGCAGTACAGTCACTTACAATGAGTGGTTTTTCTTTTGATTATTAAAAAAAAACATAGTTTCCAAGAACCCTGAGGATGGCGTTGAACTGACTACATTACTATAATTGCAAAGCCAAAACGCTTGGAAAAAAAAAACATTGCGTCACGTCACATATGCTCGTTGAGTGACACTTTTGTTTGCTTTCGTTTTAGGATCTCAAAATTACATCCAAGTGAAATAATAAAAAAAATATGTGACGTTCCGTTCCTTGCAGTAACTTACCAAGTTCAGCGCCATCTATCCAGCGACTAGGGAAAAGTAAAAAAAAAAGAAAAAGAAAATCCCTCATTTATTGTGATTATTTTCAGACCTAAATAAATCAATCAAAAATGCATTCAAAGACAGTAAATAACGAAAACCTATTAATTTATAAATAATCAATCAATTAACACTTCAGTTTTCTAAAACTTAATTATTGCGCAAGACATTTAATTAAAATCGGAACAGAACTAAAGTTTAAACAATATTAACTCTTAGGTTATAAGAAATGCTAAAGAGAAGATTATCAAATCACAATCAATTTACATGATGTGAAAAAGAAGCTGTGTTAACCTTTTGTTGCTGACCGTACACCTCGAACGAAGGTTTAGGCAAAGGCGTACCAGTACACACACATTCCACCAGTTGTGTTTAAAGACGTAATAAGGGCGAGCTTACTGCCATCACTCGGGCACAAATCCAGAAAAACCCAATTCTAAAGCTGCTAAAAACCCAATTACACATTGCCCGACCCGGGAATAAGCACCTAATGCTAGATAGCAGTAGCGTATGGCCCATGAAAGACTATCAACAAGTTCACTTCACAATATCATATTCCTAGTTACACATTACCTTATGGTCCGGCTGCATGAGCTGGACGGAGCCGGACGCAAATCGTTTACGATTCAGTTCAGTCGGTGTCGTTCATACGAGCCCCGGCTACTGAGAGCCAATCGTACACACGGAGAATGATTTGATGTAGAGAAAATAGTAATAGAGAAGAGAATGGGTTAGTGTTTAAACAAACTGTTTCAACATGTGTGTTTTGTTTTTATTGAAGGGATTATTAGACGTGACTCCAAGAGTAGCCTTTGGTCCCAACTGTCATTCGTGGATCTTTGATAGTCGTTCCGGTTGTCTGACAACCAGTCTTATCAAGGGCTGTCGTATTACTCAGAAACTGGGTTGCAGAAGTCAGATAGGCAGTCGCTCCATGTAAAATGCTAATATTCAGCTGGATCCTGTTAGACAGGAAGCCGACCTCAATATAGTTGGAAAAAAGGCTAGGCAGATTGGTTAGACGAGACTCCAGGAGTAGTGAACGACGACGTAGTTAACGTCTTGCACACCCTGGACCCAGTACCAATCTTGCAGACAGGAATATAATGAACATGAACACGATATCTTCAATACATAAACACTTATCACACACACCCTCATTTCACCAGTTATGTTATAAATCCCATGAGGGTGATTGGGATTCCAAGTTGCCACTGACCATTTTCTAATGGAAAACCCAAAAACTTTTTGGTTGATCTTGGAATAGAACCCAGAACCCAGCTGTCAGTCATACTCGTTACCACTAGACTTTCTTTTACTACTACTTTCTTTACTAGACTTTTCTTTGCTACCTAAACATGCTTATAGTTACAAAAAAGCGGCCAAGTGCGAGTCCGACTCGCACTTGGACTACGACAAGGCATAAAACACTGAAAAAAACACATTCTTCTTGCATGGAGACCCCCTTTGATATTTAACTTTATTACTTACATTTTTATTATATGTTGCTTTACATACATTTTCAGAGGATGTATATATTGTGGCTGCAATAGAATTATACAGCCTGTGATTTAAACTGTCTATCTTTTAAGATTTATGAGATACAGCCCACTGACCGTCAGATCGACGGACGGAAAACGGAGGCTTAGCAATAGGGGCCCGTTCCATACGCAAAATACGCGCATTGACGTAGAGTTGCGGACACCAGCCCATAGTACCTAGGGGCCCGTGGGCATAGCGTACGGATCCCTTAAAAGTACTAAAATAACATAGAAAAAGATGAACTAAACCCTATGAATCGAACAAAAATGTAACGCTACCTTTTTACCTCGGCACTCAATAACTAAAAATATCCTATAACTTTCTAGTTGCAAGTAACATACCTACCTTAAATACCTCTGTACGATCCAATATGGCGGTTTTATTGGTCGTTCTGTCCCGATAGAAATCTATAAATGTGTTTTATTGTCTTGCGAGCTGACACGGTGTATTGCACAGGTATTCGTTGTAATATTCTTGTTTAAAACACCTTTGAACGCGTGTTTAATATTGTTTCAGTTTGTTTGTACGGGAAACTTTTTTTTATTTAATGCTTATTATATTTGAGTAGGAATTTAACTAACAATTTTATGGATGTATTTGGAAATCAGATATAGATTAATATAATAACTAGCAGCGCCCCGCGGTTTCACCCGCATAAGTGTCGATTCCGTGGGAATATCGGGATAGAAACTATCCTATGTCCTTCCCCGCGATGCAATCTATCTCTTTGCCAAATTTTATCAAAATCCGTTCAGTGGTTTAGGCTTGAAAAGGTAACATACAGACAGACAGACAAAGAGTTACTTTCGAATTTATAATATTATGTAGTATAGATAAGCATGAGTAAGCAGTATATAAGAAACGTAGCAGATGGCGTTCTGTAGGTTCTGCTTACCCCTATGGGAATATGACATGAGTTTGAATGTATTTAATACCTAAGCATGTCGAACGTAAAACGATAAATTGTACCTATAGCTAAACAATAGTAATTCTGTACTATAGCATAGGTGGTAAGGCCTGAAAGGTCCAATGAAAAAATAGCCAAACTTTTTCTGAAGACTTCATTAGTATTTTTTGATAAGTTTCTAATTGAGTGCTTCTCTTTATGGCCGTGGGTCAGGAAAGCACTAGAATGAACGAGATAATACTTAGGCTATCGCTAAAACGGGTCCAGTTGAAAACCAGCGTCAGGCACTAGTTGTCTTAAGACGGGTCCAGTTGAAAACCAGCGTCAGGCACTAGTTGCCTTAAAACGGGTCTAGTTGAAAACCAGCGTTAGGCACTAGTTGTCTTAAAACGGGTCCAGCTAAAAAACCAGCGTCTGGCACTAGTTGTCTTAAAACGGGTCCAGTTGAAAACCAGCGTCAGGCACTAGTTGTTTTAAAACGGGGCAGCTGAAAACCAGCGTCTGGCACTAGTTGTCTTAAAACGGGTCCAGTTGAAAACCAGCGTCAGGCACTAGTTGTCTTAAAACGGGTCCAGCTGAAAACCAGCGTCTGGTACTAGTTGTCTTAAAACGGGTCCAGTTGAAAACCAGCGTCGGGCACTAGTTGTCTTAAAACGGGTTCAGCTGAAAACCAGCGTCTGGCACTAGTTGTCTTAAAACGGGTCCAGTTGAAAACCAGCGTCAGGTAGTTGTCTTAAAACAGGTCCAGTTGAAAACCAGCGTCGGCACTAGTTGTCTTA
The DNA here is from genome assembly GCA_916614155.1 of Mesoligia furuncula. Classification (NCBI taxonomy): domain Eukaryota; kingdom Metazoa; phylum Arthropoda; class Insecta; order Lepidoptera; family Noctuidae; genus Mesoligia; species Mesoligia furuncula. The sequence goes on from OU744792.1 coordinate 1,727,697, forward strand.
AAACGGGTCCAGATGAAAATCAGCGTCTGGCACTAGTCGTCTGACATCCGTAAGGCACTCTTTGCTGCTAATTTCTTACATCAGACTTTTCACTTTTTTATTTGATTTTCGTTTATTTTTATCATCATCATCATTTCAGCCGAAAGACGTCCACTGCTGGATAACAAAATTCTACTCCAATCCATTCTTAATCACAAACAAACACAAATAATCACTTACTCAATTCATATTTTATTTCCAACTATAATTTCATGTCCATATGTCCGCAAACTGTCAACTTATGTCAATAGGACGGGTGTAACCAATCGATAGGTAGGGCGGAGACACAGAATAGGTAGGTACAGAAGGCCCGCTCTGAGTAAAAGTCGTGTGAAAATCTTTTGACAAAGTATGGTCGCCAAAAGTGATAAGGTCATCGAATACAGCGGTCGTCGTTTCAGCCGATAGACGTCCACTGCTGGACATAGGCCTCCCCCAATTTTGGGAGGGTTTGCCATAATCGCCACGCTTGGCAGGCGGGTTGGCGATCGCAGTATAGTATGATGGTGGAATACATAGAGAACGCTGCTGCCCATTCTCCGGTATGACCCTTAGTCGCCTTTTACGACACCCACGGGAAGTAAGGGGTGGTGGTATTCTTTAAGTCCGGCACCACACAGACAAGTCCGGCACCACACAGACAATACAGCGGTATTATTCTATAAAATCTCACCGTGAAAACTTAGGTGAAGTGAGCATGGAGTGAACTGTCAATAGTGTCAATTCCTAGCAAAAACAAACTCACTTCACCTACGTTTTCACGGTGAGATTTTTACAGAATCGGCCGGCTCTTGATGTTTAATAGGAAACCGATGGATGCTTTCGAAAAACTCAGAAAGAAGGCTAACCGAAAACGAAGTAGGTAATAGCGCGGCTAGGCGTCGGCCATCGGGTGAAATTTCAGAAGCTTACTAATATTTGACAAATACTTGACATTTTAAATTTAATTAACTATGATTTATGTACCAATTTTATTAGCTTTATTTATTTAATCAAATAATGTAATCAATAATTTTGCTAGCTAGGTTCAGCTAATAGTTTTAAGAACTTAAAAAAAACCGGCCAAGTGCGTGTCGGGCCACGCACAGTGTAGGGTTCCGTAGTAGCCCGTTTTGTTATATTTTGTTTTTCATTGCATGTCTTTACCCGTTGTAAACAAGCAACTACTTCATCTTAGTCACTTTAAAGGATTAATGCTTTGTATTTGGTACAAAATTATCCAACACCCAAGTTCAACGACTATTACTGCTAAACTAATAAAGTTATCTTAACCGCTATATCTTTCCTTTAAAGTTCATGAAATGCACTATCATCGTGAATATTTCCAGATTTTTCAAGCTAGCAGTTCAGCAGGAACAAAAATTTGCACTTTAAAGTTTAATATTTCGTAAATGGAGCATTAAATCGAAAAATAATTTTAGCAACCCCCAAGTCATTTTAGGAGACCTATTCAACGATACCCCACACGATAGGGTAGTCGACGAAAAAAATATTCATCTCCACTTAACATGTAGGGGAGCTACTCTAAAAAAACTATAAGGGTTCCTTGTAGGAACTACGGAACCCTAAAAACTATCTGTAAGGTACTACAATTTTCGCAAAGAAATTTCGTTTCATTTGTTTTGAGTCGGCTTTCTGTAACTATTTATTCTGTGTCGATAGGTTGGGCGAACTGACGTCCAACCGGTCATTATAACCCATCCCTCTATTGCTGGCAAAAGGGGATTATTTTTAGATGGAAGGAATGTTGGAATAAATATTTTTGTTTCCTTTGAGGTAAACGTAGGTATTTATTGAGTGCTTGGGGTAAATATTTGCAATGTCATGTGAGGTATTTTGAAGCGGTCAAGCAGGGAATTTTTGATGGTTTGGATCAGTGACCTGGCCTCTTCCAGATATTCTACTGAAATTAAAGGTTAAAGGGAAAAATCGATTGAAACGATTCAGATCTCCAGAGAGCAAGAACCAAAGGCTTAACGTGCTTTCCAAGCCACGGAGGAGTATGTAATGTATGGATATCATTTGGTATGTACTAGTTATTCACAGCATCTCCTAATAGAGCTCGCACCTACTCATCGCAGTTAAATGTAGATCATTATGTCTACTTGAATGTACGCCACCTGCGATCCTTTATATTGATTCCACCAAAAACCAATGTACCACCCAATTACTGTTTCTATCCACGTACGAAAAGTAACAAAATTGTATAATTTACTGAAAATATCTGGAATATAACATGCTCCCCACATCTTTATAACTTCCTTGGCTTAAAGTGCCGCCTCACAAGACCTCACGCACATAGAATCACTCGTAAAAGCCGAAAAGCCGCGACAGTTCAACGTTCTTGCGAACCGAACGAAAGACGCAAAGTAGTTAAATACAGAAGCTTTAGATACTTTGTGTAACCTAGTCTGTCGGCATTCATAACGCCCATAAAAGTAGGTACAAGTCTTCTGTTAAGGGTCTTACAGGACCTAAACACAAAAAACGCAAGTTTTAGAAACAATAAAAGTATATGATCGTCTACAGTAAACAAAATCAGAAAATTATATGATATTCTTCAGGATATATGCTACATAGATAGTGTGTTGAAATCATAGTAGTATGTTTGATACGATAACTAATTTGATCATCATTTCAGCCGAAAGACGTCCACTGCTGGACATAGGCCTCCCCCATTAGGGGGGGCGGGGTTGCCATAATCGCCACGCTTGGCAGGCGGGTTGGCGATCGCAGTATGGTATGGTGGTGGAATGCATAGAGAACGCTGCTGCCCATTCTCCTAAGTCGCCTTTTACGACACCCATGGGAAGTGTTGTCAAACTTTCTTTTTACAATAAAAACCATACTAATATACATACAATCATTTAGATTTTTTGTCAGATTGATTCTACAAGTAACAATACTAAAATACTAGTGTTTTAATTTTTTAATAATAATAATAATATATTTATTTGCAAAAAACACGGTATTCAAAGTTGTAGAAGTAAATAATTATAAGGTCCAGCATGTTTTGCTTAGAATTAAAGCATGCAAACTTGTAAGTGCTTAGCCTAACGTTATAAATTATACAAAACAAAAAGAAAAACTAGAGTCTATATTCCAAAAATTGCTTAATACTATAGAAATTATTTTTAGTCATAAATTTATATAACTTAACCTTAAACAGCCTGCAATTTAACGTTTTTAACGGTATTGGTAATTTGTTAAATATACATACACACATAGCTGGACAGCTCTTATTGTATTTTGCTGTCCTAGGAATCACTTCTGGTACTAGTCTGTGCTGGTGCTGATCACGCCGACTACGTGAGCTTAATTCCTCTATAGTTTTAAACAGCTCTATATGTTTTCGTACGAACATAGACACTTCATACAGATATAATGAAGGTAATGGTAGCAGACCAAGCTTTTTAAAAATAGGTTGGCAAGTTTCATCCGATGGAATCCCGTAAATAGCTCGTATACACTTTTTTGGGCAACAAACGCTCTATTTTGGTCGGTACTATTTCCCCAAAAAATAAGTCCGTACCGTAAAGTGGACTCAACGTATGCCTGGTAAGACATCACAGCCGTTTTTATACTTGTGACCTTCTTGATTTGTCTAAGGGCGTACGCGAATTTATTTATTTTATTGCACACATGGTCGACCTGAGCTTTCCAATCTAGATGTTCGTCTACAACTACTCCTAAGAACTTAGTTTGTGTCACTTGGGTAAGTTTGGGAATGTTCATTTTAAAATTAAATTTATCATTGTGAGATTGATTGAATTGAATATATACAGATTTATTAAGATTAATAGATAAATTATTATTATTTAAATAGTTGATTAAATTGTCAATTGTATTATTTATGTCCGTTTCATGATCAGTAATGGTTTTAAATTTTTTGTCACTAGTAACAATAATAGAAATATCATCAGCAAAAAGGAAACATTTATGAATGGTTATGTCAACTATGTCATTTATGTAAATAATAAATAGGATAGGGCCCAATATACTACCTTGGGGTACGCCACATTTTACTTTTTTATATTCAGATGCGCAAAGTGTCATGACCCTCTTTTCATTAAGTTTGGAGATAACTACACTCTGTTGTCTATCTGTTAAGTACGATGAAAGCCACTGCAGTGGCAATCCTCTGATTCCGACAGACTCTAGCTTTTTCAATAACCTTTCATGTGAAACTAGGTCAAACGCCTTTGACAAATCAAAAAATAAGCCCGTTGTTAGGTGATTGTTATTGATACTCGCCAGTACTGTTTTTAATAGCGAAAAAATGGCTAAGGTAGTTGATTTTCGTTTTTGAAAACCAAATTGTTGCTTGTTTATAATACTGTATTTTTCACAGTAACTAATTAATCTTTGGTACATGCATTTTTCATATATTTTTGAAAGGATGGGTATTAATGTTATAGGACGATAATTGTCCATATTAGATTTTTCCCCCTTTTTAAAAATCGGCTTCACAAGGGATATTTTTAAGGCATTAGGGAACACACCCTGTGAAAAGGATAGGTTGATAAGATCTGTCAATACTCCACTTATTTCATTAACACATGTCTTAATTATTTTGGTGCTAAGTTCATCGTAACCCTCAGAAGTAGTGTTGTTTAGCGATAATATCTGTTGTCTTACCTCACTTTCGGTCATTGGCGTGAGGTACATTGAATTAGCAATAAGGTTTTTATTAGGGTATTTGGTGTTACAGTTTTGCGTTGGGATAGTATTTGTATAGATATTATTAAAGGCGGAAGCTATTTCTTCCGGTTTTGTTAGTACGGTGTTGTCAATTTTAATTTGTTCAATGTTATCTTTGGGGTTTATATTCTGTATTTCATTTTTTATAACTGCCCATGTGGCTTTACATTTATTGTCATTCTTGTCAATATACTTAATATTAGCATTACGTCTAGCATTGTAGATACATTTTTGTAGCAGATTCGAGTATGTGGTATATTTGGTTTTGTTAGCTTGATTTTTATTTTTATAATATTGGTATCGTAGACAACGCTTGGTTTTAGAACTTTGTTTTAGACCTTTACTTAGTCTTTACTTTTTTTAGTTCAAACAATAGATTTTTTGTAATTATATAATCGCTTCATATTTTGCAATAAATTACCAGCGTTGTGTCGTCGCGCTTATCTTTCTTTTCTATGCAGTCCGACAGTGACCGCGCTTTAGTTCATGTAAGCCCCTTAAGTGAAGAAATAATATAGCTACTATAACGGATTCGGAACGGATTGATAGATCGCAATGTATTAGCAAACTGGACAATACTGTTACCCTTATTTTAGACTCTCTATTTTTATCAATATCTTATTATAGACGGGATGCATTAAAATAGCCTTCACAACAGACGATAATGTAACCCTTCTTATGTTGGAACGTGGATCCACGCCAGACAAAATGACTTTTTAATTGTTTCTGTAATTACGTAATTCAACCGGTTAATAATCGTCCGGTACACCCTGAACTATTCTCTATCTTTTGTGTTAATACTTGAGAAGACTTTGACTACCTACACTTATTTTTTTTTTGTGTTATAGGTATCTGAATGATATAGCCAGGAGTGGGCTTTCTGAATTATTCCCTGAGTGGTCTGCAGTTACATAGATAGTCACGTTTGCCGAGACTTTGCTTTGCGAATATTCACAGCACATCTCATAAATAAGGTATCACGTTCAATGAATATTATGGATGAGCAGAGTTCAAGCTATGTGCGATATTGTTATTTTATGCAAGTTGGTATCGTCTAGCACTGCTCAAAAAAAATTTGAAAAAGAATTGAATTTTTCTCCGGGCAAATATTTTTTTTTTCTTAAAGTACCTTTTATTTCCAACATATCCGTCAGACGCAAGACGTCTAATTGCTTGATTAACATAAGGCAAACAGCTAATTCCGTTTCGTTTCAGTGCAAGAAGAAAAACTTGTCATTTTAATTTCACAAACTATTTCCATGTAATTCTAGGAAATACAAATTTATATTTCTATTTCCAGGTAAGTAAAGCAACGCGAAATCAAAGAAAAATATGGTTGGTAGCAAGCGATGTATTTATTACTGAAGCATCGCATAATATACATTGAATTATTCATACGCTTGTCGCAGGCCCGCCGAGAATCGTCTCGTGCTTGAAGAGTAATGGAAGACCGACATGTGAAAATATCGTACGTTATGTCGTGATTCAGTTATTCATAAGACTACCAGCAAAACCGATTTGTTTATCCTTGGATTTTTAAGAGGGTTAAATGTCGTTTGGCTTAGCTTTCAGTATCTTGAGAGAACAGATAACATAGTTTTTAGGGTTCCGTAGTCATCTAGGAACCCTTATAGTTTCGCCATGTCTGTGACCGTTAGCATTAGAAAGCTGAAATTTGGTACCAATATATATATCAATCACGCCGACAAAGTGGTAAAATAAAATTTTGGAAAATATTTTTTTTTAGGGTAGCTCCCCTACATGTGAAGTGGGGATGAATATTATTTTCGTCGTCTACCCCATCGTGTGGGGTATCGTTGAATAGGTCTTCTAAAATGACTAGGGGTTTGCTCAAAATATTTTTCGATTTAATGCTCCAATTACGAAATATTAAACTTTAAAGTGCAAATTTTTGTTCCAGTAGAGCGTCCTCCCCCCTCTAAAACCTAATGCTGGCTTGTAAAATCTGGAAAAATTCACGATGATAGTGCATTTCATGAACTTTCAAGGAAAATTATAGCGATTAAGATCACTTTATTAGTTTAGCAGTAATAGTCGTTGAACTTGGGTGTTGGATAATTTTGTACCAAATACAAAATCCTTAGCATTAATCCTTTAAAGTGACTAAGATGAAGTAGTTGCTTGTTTATAACGGGTAAAGACTTGCACTGAAAAGCAAAATATGTAATTTTTTACCTATCTATACATATAATAAATCTGTAGAAGGGTCAATTCTGTACATTGAAAATATTGAAAAAATAAATAGCGGGGGGTGTTGCTGGATCGATACCAAACCCAAATATGTGATTTAAAAAATTTTTGTCTGTCTGTCTGTCTGTCTGTCTGTCTGTATATGCAGGCATCACGTGAAAACTAACGGTTCGATTTCGATGAAACTTGGTATAATTATACCTTATTATCCTGGGCATAAAATAGGATACTTTTTATCCTGGAAAAATACGTAGAAAAAAAAATCTTATTTTTCGGTTTTATTCATAGACGTTGTTCTGTAGAACCGCGAACACACGTTGCATTACCCGTAGTGGATAATTTTCCATTTCAATTTAAGAGAATACAGTTTCCTGTAGCTTTGTGTTACGCCATGACAATAAATAAGGCTCAAGGTCAGACCCTAGGAGTTGCTGGCGTAGATCTTACCGCGAGTTGTTTTTCACACGGGCAACTTTACGTAGCTCTTTCCCATGTGAGCAGTCCAAGAAATCTTCATGTTCATATTCCGGACGAGCTCACTAACAATGTTGTGTATGCTGAAGCTCTCAATTAACTTTCTGTCGCATTGTCACGATCACTTTTTTATTATTGCAAACTTTTCGTCATTGTCAGAAATTTACTGCTACATGCTACTTATCAAGGTCGGAATTACTATGAAAAAAATACTTACTACAGAACGCGAGCTCAACAGCAGTAGCTCAATAGAGGGATCTCCTTAATTATTATAGGCTTAGCCGTATTTGGGTCCAATAGATATTTATAAGATGTCATTGTCAGAGTTACTCAAAATGGAGAAATAAACCATCCACGCGAAGACCGACATCCGCGCGGACGGAGTCGCGGGCGGAAGCTAGTTCAGAATAAAGAGAGACAGAATCGTACTACATTGTGATAACGGGCTACTACGGAACCCTACACTGTGCGTGGCCCGACACGCACTTGGCCAGTTTTTTTACGTCAATGATTTTACTCATCTACTCGCTTTCATTTCAAACATGGAATTGGGTACTTATTTTAGAAAGCCAATTTCCAGAATTTAAAACTTTCACAATCAAGTCACAATCTCAACTCAGGGACAATGAATGTCAAAAATGTAGGGAAATTAGAGGTATTTTTGTCAGATTGAGACTAAGATCGGACTGTAAACATTATTAAACATACGAGAAATGTCCCTCTGAACGTTGTGAGCTAAGCTACATAAATCCTAGAAAATAGAGAAAAATAAAGCCCCTCTTTATTGCAGCTACGTTCTTGTGATACCTGTCTAAGATTACAGTAATAAAATATTCAGAAGAACAACTAGAACTCTTCGTAAACATCGAGTTATTTCCTTTGCCCGACGTTGCGTGCGCAAGCTTCTCCAAATCAAATTGAGAACAGACAAGATAGTGCTTTTAGACATTTAAAGGATAATTCGACGAAGGAACTGGCCGTAAATAGTTTTTTTTTTTAACCTCCATTAGAACAAACTTGTTCATATGTGAAAGGCTGGTGGCAGTTTATCTATTTATACTGGAAATTGGATTGGTTATTAAAAACAAAAGAACAAGACACAAATACAAGAACAAGACACAAGAATGAGGGATTTTCTTTTTCTTTTTTTTTAACGCTTCCCTAGTCGCTGGATAGATGGCGCTGAACTTGGTAAGTTACTGCAAGGAACGGAAGGCACATAATTTTTTTATTAATTCACTTGGATGTAATTTTGAGATCGTAAAACAAAAGCAAACGAAACTGTCACTCAACGAGCGTATATGACGTGACGCAATGTTTTTTTTTCCAAGCGTTTTGACTTTGGCATCTAGTAACGTAGTCGGTTCAACGCCATCTTCAGGGTTCTTGGAAACTATGTTTTTTTTTTAATACTGAAAAGAAAAACCTCTCATTGGATTGGTTGGTTTATTAGTTTTGGTGGGGTAGATTTGTTGGATTTGGCGGACATTTGTTTATAATTCATTTTTGTAAGAGTAATAGGTACGAGAAGATTTATGTGTCCGTGGGTCGAATGAATCCTGGTGAAGGATGACTTCTCTAATTTCTAGTAAAAGTCCTCTAGACCGAATTCCGGCCATGGCGACCAATCTCAGCGTATACCGACCTTCGGCGCGGGAGATATTGCACAAGTATGTGCGCAGACACAGGTGCTCTCTCTTTTCCCTAACTCTCATAGTCTAATGGACGGCAATCCGACACGACCGGAGAGAGATCAGGCGCAGGCTTAAAGTAATAAATAATAATAAGTTTTATTCATCAAAAAGTAACAATATATATGTATGTCACGAATTCGGTGAGCCACAAACTAAGCATCGCTTGTATCTTGTGGCTCTGAAGTGCAATTTTACAATGTTAAGGATTACATGACAGTTTGAGGATGTTAGATAGTTACAAAAACCGGCCAAGTGCGTGTCGGGCCACGCACAGTGTAGGGTTCCGTAGTAGCCCGTTATCACAATGTTCTATGTTATGGGTTTGGTTTCCGCACTTAGTCCTTCAGTGGACCATTGTGCGTGGGCCATGGCAGCCGTCGGTGGTTATTCCAACCAGCCCACCTCCCTCCAGAAGCTGATCAAATCTCCTGGTCTGTTAAGAACTTCTGTGTACGATCTGGGTGTCCCGAGGGTTTCTGATCTTATCTGGGTGTCGCCTGTGCACTCAAAGAGCACATGCGCAATGGTTTCATCAGCCTCCATGCAAGCCCTGCACAGGGGATTGTCTGTTATGCCTAATGTGTAAAAGTGTTTATTTAGTGAGCAGTGTCCCGTGATGGTCCCCGTCACCAGGCGCAGGCCTTTCCTGTCCAGTCGTAGTAAGCGCCTGGTCAACCTGCCATCCAATAACGGCATGGCTTCTTTAGACTGCCTGCAGCCTGGTGACGACGTCCACCAGCTTTCTGCTTGTGTGTGGGTGTGCTCCTGTAGCCACCTGCGTAGTTGGTTGAAGGGGATGGGCACCATAGGTTCCGGTCCACAGACTGAAATACTGGAAGCCCTTCTAGCCAGCTCGTCAGCTGCATCGTTGCCTAGCGATCCACTGTGTCCTTTTATTAACCGACTTCAAAAAAAGAAGGAGGTTTCTCAATTCGACCGTATATATATATTTTTTTTTTTTTTTTTTATGTGTGTTCGCGGATAACTTCGTCGTTTATGAACCGATTTTGATTATTCTTTTTTTGTTGGAAAGGATATATGCCAAGGGTGGTCCCATGATAAGGAAACCAGGATCTGATGATGGCATCCCAGTGAAATCGAGGGGAACTTTCGAAAATCGTAGGAGCGACTAGTGCGTTTGTTAATTTTTTCATTAAGTATTTTAAAGCACTACAATTTGATGAAGGCCTGGAGTCGATCTGATGATGGAGCCGAAAGACTGTCGAGGGGACTCCTCAACGATTTACAGCAGTTACCTTGTGTTTGGGCTTGATTAATTTGTATTAATGTGAACTTTACACCTAGGTGGGTTGCGACTATCATTAGGGGTCTGATGATGAAGACGAAGGACAGTTAAGGGAATTCCTCAACAGTTTACAGTAGCTACGAGTACCTTGTGTATGTTCACCGATTACTCGAAGACGGCTGGACCGATTCCAAAAGTTCTTTTTTTATTTGAAAGGGTATACTCTCGAGGTGGTCCCATTATCATCAAGTTGGAATCTGATGAGAGGATTCCATGGAAATCGAGGGAAACCCTCAAATTTTATAGGCAAAGCTACAGCTATTTGGATATTTTTTAAAGTAACTTGATCATTTGCTCTCGGAAATCATCACTTGATAAAGTGGAGCTGATGATGAAGATCACAGATGGCCATCGGAACTACTCACTGACAAATATTTCACTGGTTGCGATTCGATTACTTTAATATGGTTGCTAAGCAATTTATGCTCGTCACAATGCGTATTGCGAGTGATTGTTGAGGATCTCCTGGTTCTTACCGGGAGAACTCCTCAACAATTAACGTCCCAGCATCGGGAAAAGCAAAATTTTGTAAAAAGTGATGAACAGTTGGCATTAGGCTATTGTAACTTAGATATATTACAAACTGACCCACTAAAAAGTGAAAAATAAAAACATTTTTACAAAAAAAAAACAACCGACTTCCAAAAAAAACACTACAAATTGAAAAATAACTTTAATTTCGGAAGTCGGTGTCAATAAACGAAAACGCGGAACCGAAGACACCGACTTCCGAAATTAAAGTTATTTTTCAATTTGTAGTGTTTTTTTTGGAAGTCGGTTGTTTTTTTTTTGTCCATTGTAGTGTCACTGTATTGCGATTTGGTACAGTTACCCGCTCGATCGCATTGTGACATTCTAGTATTAGGTTCGATGTAATGCATTTTTTGTCTAAGGGTTGGAGGACTGATGCGCTATCGGAGAGTATGCGAACATGGGTGTCCGTGACTCTCCTGGCTGCTATGGCATAAGCCGCTTGCATTATGCCCACACACTCTGCTTGATAGACCGTGTTGAGCATTCCCAGCAGTTTGGATATTTTTATGTTGAGGTCGTGTGAGAAGACTCCGACTCCAGTTCCACAGTCGGTCTTTGAGCCATCAGTGTAAATTCTCAGTTCTTTCGGGCCTGAGTGGTCGCACCGCTTCTCTTCAAGCACTATGTTGTAATGCTTTTGGAAGCAGTATTGTTTCGGGGCTTTATCGCAGGTTGATGCCATCATTGTCTGCCGTTTGATCGCATCTTCTTTTAAACGTGTGTGTTTGACCCTAGAGTCTTTGCTCAGGGTCTCTGAGTTAAGGAGCCTAAAGGCAGCCAAGGTCGCCTCCTCCCTCACTATGAGGTGAAGAGGTGGCAGTCCAAGCATAGCCTGTAGGGCAGCAGTGGGTGTAGTTCTCATGCAGCCAGTGATCGCCACACACGCGAACCGCTGCAGCTTTTCAAGGTCTTTTTGGGCTGTGTTCTGGGGCACCAGACTAGTGAGCCGTATTTAATGATTAATCGGATGACTGTGGTGTATAGCCAGTGAGAGACCCTGGGGCTAATCCCCCAATTCTTGCCAAGCATTCGCTTGCATTGCCTCAGGGATATGCTGGCTTTCGTGGTAATATAGCTTGTGTGTTTTGCAAGTAGTAGTAGTAGTAGTAGTAGTAGTAGTAGTAGTAGTAGTAGTACAGGCGTGCACACAAGAACTTGCACATGGTGTTCATTGATCTGGAGAAAGCGTATGACAGGGTACCTCGGAATGTGCTGTGGTGGGCCTTGAAAGAGAAAGGTTTGCCCGGGAAGTATGTAGAGTTAATTCGTGCTATGTACAGTCAATCTACGTGCGGTCGGCTGCCGGCATTACCGACGAGTTCAGTGTGGCTGTAGACTTACACCAGGGATCGGCTTTAAGTCCTTACCTCTTCCTGTTGATTATGGACGCTCTTACGTCGGAAATCCAGGAGGAGGCACCCTGGTGCATGTTGTTTGCCGATGACATTGTCCTTGTCGGTGAAGATGGACTTGAGATCCAGAGCAGATTGGAGAAATGGCAACAGAAGCTGGAGAATGTTGGCTTGAAAATCAGCAGAACCAAAACCGAATATATGTTCTGCGATTTCGGCGGTCTCTCCAGTTCTGGAGCTATAGCACTTGATGGTGCACTTCTCCCAGTCTGTTCCGACTTTCGGTATCTCGGTTCACTCGTGCAAAGCGATGGCGAAGTAGATCGGACGGTTAAGCACAGAATTAACACTGGATGGATGAAATGGCGGCAGGTCACGGGAACAATTTGCGACTCCCGCATTCCCCTTAAACTTAAAGGGAAGATATATAAAACCATTATTAGACCTGCTGTCTTGTATGGATCAGAATGTTGGGCCACAAAAGGGATGAATGAAAGGCAATTGCATGCAGCAGAGATGAGAATGCTAAGAGGGATGTGTGGTGTTACACGAATGGATAGAATAAGAAATGAGTACATAAGAGGAAGTTTGAAAGTGGCACCGGTAACTGAAAAGTTGCGTGGGAATCGGTTGTCATGGTATGGGCATGTGTTACGTAGAAATGAGGAAAATGTCGTGAGGAGAGTTTTGAGTATGGACGTCGATGGCTATAAGAGTAGGGGAAGACCAAAGAAACGATGGATGGAATGTGTGAATGATGATATGGTTAGAAAGGGGGTGACTACCGAGATGACGACTAATAGAGAAGTATGGAAGAAAAAGACATGTTGCGCCGACCCCAAATAAATTGGGATAAGGGCAGGAGAATGATGATGATAGCTTGTGTGTTTTGCCCAGTTCAGCTGTTTGTCCAAAAAGATGCCCAGGTGTTTGGTTTCAGTTGATAGGCTTAGGGTTGTACCAAAGAAACGTGGTAGTTGTAGTGTCGTCAGTTTTCTCTTTTTTGTGAAGAGAACCAGTTCAGTTTTTGTGGGGTTCGCTGATAGTTGGTGTTTACCACACCAGTTTTCTACTATTTTCAGGGCCTGGCGCATTAGATTGCACAGGGTGTTTTCGTGGGTGCCATTTATTATTATGGTTATATCGTCGGCGTAGCCTACGGTATAGTAACCTTTGTCGTTGAGTTCTTTTATTAGACTGTCCACGACCAGGTTCCATAAAAGCGGCGACAGGACGCCCCCTTGCGGGCAGCCCTTCCCCACTATGGCTCTTGTGGTGTCGTTTACGGTCACTTGTACTGCCCTTCGTTTGAGCATGTTGGTGATCCAGCCGCTCAGAGACGGGTCTATATTGTATCTGTCTAGGGCCGTGCTGATGCTGTTGAAAGTGGTTTTGTCAATGGCGCCCTCGATGTCAATGAAGGCTGCCAGTGCTGAGCATTTGTGGTCCACTGCGCATTCAATTTTGGATACCACGCTGTGTAGCGCAGATTTCGTTGATCTGCCTGTTGAGTACGCATGCTGTTGTTTGTGGAGTGGCTTTGCCCGAAGAGGTCCATCTCGGATGTGTCGATCACAGAGCCTCTCTAGGGTCTTTAGTAGAAGGGATGTGAGGCTGTACGCCTTGGGTTGTGTGTAGTCGGCCTTGCTCGGTTTTGGTATAAAGATGACTTTCACTTCGCGCCAGGCTAGGGGTATGTATCTAAGTGCTATGCAGGCCCGATAGATTTCTACCAGGCGTGGTGCGATATGGTCAACTCCCCATTGTAGTAGGGCTAGGAAAATGCCATCTAGTCCTGCGGATTTAAATGGCTGGAAGGTGTTAATGGCCCACTTTACTCGGTCTTCTGTTACTAGGTTGTGGGCACTGGACCAGTCTTGTTCCGTTGTCTGTCTGTCTATCCGAGGTTTTGCTAAGAGACCGTTAGTACTAGAAAACTGTAATTTTGTAGGAGTGCGTATATCAATTACGCCGACAAATTAGTAAAATAAAATATGGGAATATTTTTTTTTAGTGTGGCTCCCCTACATGTGAAGTGGGGATGAATATTTTTTTCGTCGTCTACCCCATCGTGTGGGGTATCGTTGAAAAGGTATTCTAAAATGACTTCGGGTTTGCTGCTATAATTTTTCGATTTAATGCTCCATTTACGAAATATTAAAGTTTAAAGTGTAAATTTTTGTTCCAGTAGGGTGCAACTCTAAATCCTAAACTGCTGGCTTGAAAAATCTGGAAAAATTCACGATGATAGTGAATTTCATGAACTTTAAAGAAAAACTATAGCGGTTAAGATAACTTTATTAGTTTAGCGGTAATATTCGTTGAACTTGGGTGTTGGATAATTTTGTACCAAATACAAAATCCTTAGCATTAATCCTTTAAAGTGACTAAGATGAAGTAGTTGCTTGTTTATAAAGGGTAAAGACTTGCATTGAAAAACTAAATATGAAAAATTTTATTTTTATTTTTTTATATTCAGAATAAAGAACAACAGAAGCGTGATAGCGGGCTACTACGGAACCCTACACTGTGCGTGGCCGAACACGCACTTGGCTGGTTTTAGTGTTTAGTTTAATTTCCATGAAAGGGTCAGTCAACACACAAAGACGCATACTACTTTTTATAAACAAATGTGTGCAATAAGTATGTATGTTTAAAAGACACAGTAAGGCACGAAAGACCGAAAGACCCGTTCCTCGGACCTCAAAACCATTTCTGTAAAAACACGTGAATTCACAAAAAATATTCATCGGAATATCCTATAGAGTTTTACGCTTTTATTCAAAGAACACGTTTCCCAGAAAAGTTCACTTAAATATGGTTCAGTAAGTAATATGGTGCTACGCAGAATATGCTGACGGGTCCCGGTGTTCAGAGGAAATGTCTGAAATTGATGTGGTTTCGGAGTAGCTCATTCTTATTCATAGCTTTTAACGAACTACCCTCGCATTCACGCCACGCCGTATAAAACTAAATTTAATTAACTTGCCGAGTCTCTTGCACTTTACGCAGCCATCTCCTGTTGTTTTACTTTCTGAGTTTTAATGGTACCAGTAGAACTAATAGTAAACTGTCTGAAAATAAATATTGGCTGATGTTTAAGATGGCCGTATAAAATAAAAACAATTCCTAAAGAATAGTTTTTATTTTATAAACTTTAAAAACTTTAACTTTTTTTTTTTAGGGTAGCTACACGTGAAGTGGGGATGAATATTTTTTTCGTCGTCTGCCCCATCGTGTGGGGTATTGTTGAATAGGTCTTCTAAAATGAACGAAATATTAAACTTTATTGTTTTAACTTTATTAACTTTATTGTTTTTGTTTTTTTTTTAAAACACTTCCTAAAGAATGTTTTTATTTTATGATACAGATTTGCCGCCGAAAAGTTTTATTTTTTGCAATTTTATGATCCTTCAAAATTTTATTTCGCGTTTGAGTACGTTTTCGTCTACTTTGTAACTTTATACAAGAAACTACCTAAATTGTTTAAACCTTTAGTAAACGCGCTTGGATACCAAACTGAATTTTATTATTATATTAATAAAGTTAGGTAATTATACTTATTTATCAAACTTACCGCCTCAGTATGTACAGGGTGCACAGCAAACAACAGCGCTGCGAGTGCGGCGAACGGTCGCTGCAACCGTGCTACTACTGCACCGGTTCGTGCAACCAGCGCGCAACACGCAGCGTGCAACGCAACGTTGCAGACGTGCCACCACCACGGCGAGAAGCCGCAGAGTTTGTAGTTAAGTCTGTAACAAGGAATGATAAAAGTTATTACTATGCAGAGTTAACTTAACATCAAGCAGCAGAGGTGAACAGTATACCCATATTTCGCCAATTGCCATCAACTGGGCACAATTATGCAGAGTCTGAACTGGGGAAATTCCTGATACACCCGAACTAGGATTCAAACCTCCGACACCCGTTAAGCATTCTTGCTAGCTAGGGCAACGTAGTGTAACGTACACACAACTCAAATGTTATGCCTATATGAGACATGTCGTGTGTTAGATTCAGGTTAAAATCAGAAAAATCCAATAAAACTGCTAAAAGCTCACACAAACTGCGAACATGGATGTCACTATAACCCATTTTATTGAGTACTCTGATAGTTACAAACTATTCATAAAATGTTTTGATAAAAACGACAAAAAAAGGAATTTTTAAAATAGAGTGTTTGAAACGTTAAAACCAAATCAATAGTTGATAACTGAGCTGTATAAACCTGCTGGATGATGTCAATACCGAATACATCAATTTGCTTAAAGTGGGAATCGTGCTTAAGGCCGCTATCCCACTGGTGTTTTACGAGCGTCGGCGTCTCTAGAACGTCTGCGCAGCGTCAACGTTGTGCAGACGCGACCTTGACGTCGCGTCGTCGCGTGACAAGCATTAACGTCCGCTGAACGCGACGTCGACGTCGCGTCTGCGCAACGTTAACGTCGCGCTTGTTGGCAACAGGTACAATCACGCCGTCCTGCTCTGTCCGTGTGGATACGGGCGGGAGCTACGGCCGGCGGCCATTTACACGCAGACGCGCCGACGTTGAGACGCCGAAGCTCGTAAAACGCCAGTGGGATAGCGGCCTTAAATCCAACATTGAACAAAGTGAAAGTCAAAGACAAATAATTTAAGTATTTCAGTTTAGCACATAAAAGGCACTTTTGAACTTCAACATTAACAGTGTTAGTACAGTCGCCCTTACAGCCAAGGCAGTTATTATACTTCAGTAGGTAAGTCAGACAATTCGTCAAACTGTTCTTTATACAAACAGACACAGTTTCAAACTGCCGACTGCCAAGTACCTAAAACAAATTCAAAACTACTATAAGACAAATACGTACATAATAAAGCCGGGGCACACTGGCTGTGCACAGAGTAATGTCACGACTATGACGGAGGGCTCATGCACAATGGGGCTAATTGTTTCCTAGTGTCCTGCCTTCAGGCTAAGTCGTCTTAGACTTCTCTACACTGAAACTAGACGAAGTAGTTTCACCAAAAACTTTAGATGAGAATGTTGGTTTTGTTTACATGATCTTAATAACTTACAGGTTCAAATGAATAACTAAAGTTTTTGAATTCTTTTCCAAGACTTTTCCACGTCTTTTTCGTCTATTAAATATTTTTCGCAGTAAAAACGTCCTTATTTCTGTAATTAATTTACAGAAAGAAAGTTTAAGATATTAAAACTTGAAAATAGTAGTTAAGTAGACATTTTTATTTTATTGCTTGCTTTTTAAAATGCGAAATAAATGAGCATTTTATTAACCGTTAATAATTAAGAAGTCACGGGTAAAGTTGACATAGATAATACTTTGCTGTCTCATGTTTCCTAAGCTTTAGACATGGGCTGTTGCAAACCACAGAATAATTTGCAAATACATGCTGTGAGATACTTGGCATGTAATATACACAAGTCACAACTGGCAATATACGTAAAGTTATGGACACAAGCACGACAGTAAAGCAAGCACACAAAAGCTAATTGTTTCCTCATGTTGTGCCCGCCGGCGATGTATCGTCCTTACTATAATAGTTGACCATGTTCACAGATTCGGGGTTTCATCCCGTGCTTGAATTACACAGACTGAAACGTGCTTTGAGGCTATACTACACTGTAAATAAGAAATATTTTGTATCCAGCCATTAATTTACCTACATTAGCATCTTATTTTTGAAGTGAAAACTTCTTTAGCGGCGTTGTACCTACACTTTTTTTGTAATGGGTAAAAAATGTTAAACTCGCGTCAGGACACGTGACCCTGATCGTAAGATTCGTAAGATGACACGTGCTATAAGTAGATGGGCAATCCACCGGGTTTAAACCCGGTGCTTTTG
Source organism: Mesoligia furuncula (assembly GCA_916614155.1). Taxonomy (NCBI): domain Eukaryota; kingdom Metazoa; phylum Arthropoda; class Insecta; order Lepidoptera; family Noctuidae; genus Mesoligia; species Mesoligia furuncula. The sequence goes on from OU744792.1 coordinate 1,745,855, forward strand.
ATAAACACCCGATAAACACCCGTAAACACTCATAAACATCCACAAAATTGGGTGTTTATCAAAGCACCGGGTTTAAACCCGGGTGGATTGCCCATCTATAGACGTGACCCTGATCGTAAGATGACACGTGACCCTGATCAAAAATTCGTAAGATTCCAAAATATAAAAAATTGAAAACAAGTATACAGGATCAAATTACAGACAGACAGACAGACAGTTACAGTTACGGTTACAGTTACAGTAAACAACGTTAATATTCAAGTTTTCACTTCTGCCGGCACTCCCGGAGTGCAACCCGTCGTTTTTTTTTTCTATTAATTAGTACCTGAGTGACATAATATTATAAAGGCGAAAGTTTGTGAGTGTGTGTGTGTTTAGATGTTTGTTACTTCTTCACGCTCAAACGGCTGGACCATTTTTCATAACATTTTGTATGGAATTAGCTGACACCCTGGATTAACATATTGGCTACTTTTTATCCCGATATTCTCACGGGATCGACATTTACGCGGGTAAAGCCGCGTGGCGCAGCGAGTAATTTATAAATGTTCAATGAAGCAAATGGATTATGTAAGGAGCGTAGCAGGTGGGTGAATATTTCAGAGAGCCAAAATTTATGTCTCGCTACAATACTCATCAATACTAAAAAATTTCAAAGTCAAACATTTTTATTCCATTACTTAAATAAATGATAAAGATGCTATCGGAGCCATTTTGAGCTTTAAATCACACAAAATAAAGATATTCAAATATTACTTTAAAAATCGGCAATATTTGGCGTGTCGCCTGGGTATAGTTTCCAACATTTCGTGACATAAAAAATTCAGTGTATTGAATTTGATACATTGTGTGAATAAATATTAAACTTAGATAAATAAAGAACGTTTTTCATTACAATAATGTTAGAAAACTTTATTAAAAGTTACTCTAAAATGTAATCAAACAATGTTCACAAAATAAGCGTCATTATCGGCAACAATGTTGTTTGTAATTTTTTTACTTATAACGATACGCGACCGAAGAGTCGAATGATGTTTAAGCGACGCTTCACCCCGCGCCCTAGCCGGCGGATACGCTTTTTAGTGTAAGGACGTCGCGCGATTTGCGCAGTAAGTATTTCATTTTGATTCTCCAAAATTTGTCATTACAATCGTCATTCTTATTTTTGACTGTATCTCAATTATTTCTTCACAATGAAGTGTTTTTATGTAACAAAGTTGAAGTATGCGTGAAACTAATACTGCATGTGGCACTCTCTCCGACGAATATACCTAATTATTTTGTAAAATGGTGAACTTTCTAGAATTCGTCATAATTGGCAACATCATTTTCAGCAACGTCGCATGAGACGACAAAGACACGTGTTGCTAACAATGATATTGTCTTGAGTGAGCAATGACGGTTGTTACCGATAATGATTTTAGTATTCGACCTAATAGTTAGATATATCGTGTTTTTGTTGGTTTCCGTTAATTGCGGTATAAAGCTTGGTAAAATAACATATTTTTTGGCAAATTCGGAAAAATACACTTTTTCTTTTATTTTTTAACAAATTTATATTGAATATAATATGGTTAATTGCGTTATTTTATTTATTTTATCTGTCTGCATGGTGCTATTGTTCGTTTCGAGGTTTTTGTTAAATTTTTTTTCGTCGAAGAGGTCAAATTATCTACACCCGTTCTAATTATCTGTATATAGTCTGTGTGGTGTCGGACTAGTCTGTGTGGTGTCGGACTTAAAGAATAGCACCACCCCATACTTCCCGTGGGTGTCGTAAAAGGCGACTAAGGGTCGTACCGAAGAATGGGCAGCAGCGTTCTCTATGCATTCCACCAGCATACTATACTGCGATCTTCAACCCGCCTGCCAAGCGTAGCGATTATGGCAAACCCCCCCCCAAGAATGACAAGCACAAAAAACACTAGGCCCCTAGTACCCGGCGGCCCGCCTACCCTTGGTTACGGTAGCGGCCAAGGCCACGTTGAGGCAAGGGGTCCTAAGAATCCCCGGAAGAGATCCGGCTACCACAATCACCGAAAACTGGACGTGGCAACATACAACACGCGTACACTCCGGACCGACGAGAAGATCACCGAACTCGAGGAAGAATTGAGCAAGATACGATGGAGTATAGTGGGGTTATCTGAAGTCCGAAGAGAGGAAGAGGACTCGATAATCCTCAAATCCGGAAACTTGCTCTATTTCCGGGAGGGCAACCAGCAGTCCCAAGGTGGTGTCGGGTTTATCGTCCATAAGTCCCTTGTTAGCAACGTGGTGAAGATCGAGAGTGTGTCGACCAGGGTGGCGTACCTTATACTCAGAATATCCGAAAGGTATTCGCTGAAGGTCGTACAGGTTTACGCCCCGACCTCGTCACGCCCCGACGATGAGGTAGAGACGAGGATATTTCCAGAGCCATGCATGGCTCTAAAACTCACTTTACCGTTGTCATGGGGGACTTTAACGCAAAACTGGGTAAACGTAACGATGATGAGCTGCGAGTGGGGCAATTTGGAGTTGGACGCCGGAACCATAGGGGCTACCTACTGGCCAGTTTTATGGAGAAGGAAGGCCTCTTTATGATGAATTCCTTCTTCAGAAAACGTGAGCATAGAAAGTGGACCTGGCAGAGCCCGGATGGTGCAACTAAAAATGAGATTGACTTCATTATGTCGACGAAGAAGCAAGTATTCAATGATGTCTCTGTGATCAACGCGGTGAAAACCGGAAGTGATCATCGTATGGTAAGAGGCACATTGAACTTAAATATCAAGCTGGAAAGATCTCGACTGATGAAGTCTACGCTCCGTCCAGAACCGACCCAGATCCAAAACCCCAAGAGCTTTCAGCTCGAACTCTAGAATCGTTTCGAATGTCTAGGGAGCTCCGTGGACGATTATAACGATGGGTTCGTGGAAACTGTCCATACGGTCGGGTCTAAGATCTTCAAGACCCGCCGTACGAATTCAAAAAAGAAGCTCTCTGATCCTACTTTGCGGCTCATGAAGGAGAGGTGCGATATGATCCTGCAGTCTACGGATGATGCGCTAAATTACCGGCAACTCAATAGACGGATCTCTAAGGCCTTGAAAAGCGATCTTCGCCGCTTTAATACAAATCGTATTAAGGACGCGATAGAGCGAAATAAAGGCTCCAGGGTCTTTGCTAGAGATCTGTCTATTGGGCAGAGCCAGCTTACGAGACTGAAGACCGATGATGGCAGGATCGTATCCGACAAACCTGAGCTGTTGAGAGAGATCGAGAGGTTCTATGGACAGTCATGCACGTCAACAAATAACCCCGCTATGAATCTGGCAAACGACCCAAGAGCTAGATTGACCCGGCACTATACCGAAGACATCCCGGACGTCAGCCTGTACGAGATTAGGATGGCTCTGAAGCAGCTCAAAAACAACAAGGCACCAGGTGATGACGGAATTACGGCCGAGTTGCTGAAGGTCGGCGGAAAACCCGTTCTTAAGGCCCTTCAGAAGCTGTTTGGTTCCGTCATACTCGAGAGCAAAACACCACAGGCATGGAACAGAGGTGTGGTGATACTTTTCTTTAAGAAGGGCGATAATGCCCTTCTTAAGAATTATAGGCCCAGCCCACTCCTGAGCCATGTCTACAAGCAGTTTTCGAGAGTCATCACGAACCATCTCGCGCGCAGGTTTGACGACTTCCAGCCTCCCGAGCAAGCCGGATTCCGTAAAGGCTTTAGCACCGTAGACCACATACATACGCTGCGACAGGTTATACAGAAGACCGAAGAATATAACCTGCCTCTCTGCTTAGCGTTTGTGGACTACGAGAAAGGCTTTGATTCGATCGAGACATGGGCTGTGCTGCAGTCTCTTCAACGGTGCCAGATCGACTATCGGTACATCGAAGTTCAGCACTTCGATGTACCGATAGTCGATCTGGCACCGTGTCTGTACGAAAACGCCACTATGTCAATCAGACTCCAGGATCAGGCCTCGAAACCTATCCTTCTGCAGCGAGGTGTGAGACAGGGAGACGTTATCTCTCCGAAACTGTTCACCGCTGCACTGGAGGATGTCTTCAAGGTTCTGGACTGGAAAGGGGCTGGCATCAACATCAATGGCGAGTACATAACTCACCTTCGGTTTGCCGACGACATCGTAGTCATGGCTGAGACTATGGAGGACCTAAGTACAATGCTCGATGACCTCAGTAGAGCCTCCGAAAGAGTGGGTCTTAAAATGAACATGGACGAAACGAAGGTCATGTCAAATGCCCATGTAACACCCACTCTCATAAAAATCGGAGACGCTACACTCGAAGTCGTGGACGAGTACGTTTACCTAGGACAAACTGTCCAGTTAGGTAGGTCTAACTTTGAGAAAGAGGTCAATCGACGAATCCGACTCGGCTGGGCAGCGTTCGGGAAGCTACGCAATATCTTCTCGTCCCACATACCGCAGTGTCTCAAGACGAAAGTCTTTGACCAGTGTGTGTTGCCAGTGATGACTTATGGAACTGAAACGTGGTCGCTCACAATGGGCCTTATAAGAAGGCTGAAAGTCACCCAAAGGGCAATGGAGAGGGCTATGCTTGGAGTTTCCCTGTGTGATCGAATCAGGAATGAGGAGATCCGCAGGAGAACCAAGGTAACCGACATAGCCCGAAGAATTGCCAAACTTAAGTGGCAGTGGGCAGGGCACATTGCTCGCAGAACAGATGGCCGATGGGGCCGAAATGTTCTGGAGTGGCGACCGCGTACCGGAAGACGTAGCGTTGGAAGGCCTCCCACAAGGTGGAGCGATGACCTTGTGAAGGCCGCAGGAACCCGTTGGATGCGGGAAGCACAGGACCGGTCGAAGTGGAGGTGCTTGGGGGAGGCCTATGTCCAGCAGTGGACGTCTTTCGGCTGAAATGATGATGATGTTCTAATTATCTTGACAATAGAATCGTGTGTAGATCGATTTGAGCTCTTCGACTGTCTGACTGTATCTACATTGCTGAGCAATAGAAATTGGCAAAAATTTCAACAAATGCGTAACGTTTTAACATATACCTCAAAACGAGGTATATGTTAAATTAAAGGCTTTTGTTAATCATCGTCTTCTTATAAAACTGTTATTAGAATATCGTTTTTATGATTCAATTGTTTTGTGGTTATCGTTGTTAATTATGGAGCTTATTATATAAAATAATTTTAGTTACCTTTTGCTTTAGAAGATTTAAATGTTTTGTCAAAAAATATTATTGTTAAGATTCTAATAAGGGTTTATCAGAGGATAAAAGTCTGATTAGTTTAGAGACCGTTGAAGGCTTTTATAACTGTTAGGAGAGTAAATAGCATTTTTAAGATACAATCAGGGTTTAGTTTAGTGGCTTAAAAACGTATTTAAGTATAATTTATGGTCTCTCTAAGTCTGTTATTTTTTTTAATGTTTATGTATAGCGTAAGTCGAGCGTTTTTTATTTCATTAAACTCTGTTATCGTCAAAATATCCAACCAGGAGACCAAAGAATCAAAACATTAATTAGGAGGATTTAAATTTATTTTTATATTATTTTTTTTTATTATAATATTGCATTTTATTTTCCTTGTCCATATCATAATATCAGAACAAAATAATACCCAAAATAGTATTTAAGTCACATGTAAATTCATCTCCATATTTATAATACTTATTCAACTCATTGTCGGCAACTATGCGTCATTATTTTTTACAATATCCAAAATTAATGGACAGTTTGGGGTGCCTTCATTACAACATACTATATATTTGATATATCTATACATCTGGACTTAAATAGAAGCTCTGCCGCGAGGTTTAGAAAATCTTAATTATTTGTATCAAGAATATTGTTTTGAGGAGATCCGCCCAGGTGACGTTCTGTAGGTTCTGCCTACCCCGATGGGAAGAATGCGGGAGTTTATGTATCTAAAGTCTATTCAAACTAATGTTTCAAATGGATGTTATTTCAAGTTAAGCAAATATCAACTTTATTTTAATGGTAATTAAGTTAATTTCAATGTGTCTAGCACTATTGAAAAAGTTATAAAAATGAACTTTATTGTGTAGGAATTAAAGTTATTTTTCCATAAACTCATATTTGTTTAGATTTTTGGCAAACAAATCGCGAATACAGATTATGTAACTGTTTTTTTCTTGAATTTTATCTTACATTTGATTTGACAAAAGGAATAAAGAGAGATGTACTTTTAGGTAGACAGACAGTTTTTAAAATTTTTATAATAACATCAATAATTAAACGTTTCTAAGCAGACAACGTTTGAAACATTGATAAATGTTTAAACGTTCGTTATGTGCCTTTTATGTGCCTGTTTGAAATAAATTATTTGACTTTGACTTTATAAGTAATATGACAATATTTACATAATTGCTAATATTTAAAATAATAATAATATTATATACGGTCACCTGCAAAAGTACATGGATGCCCTAATGGCTATTTTCCTGTGAACGTTTGAGTTCAAGTTTTCTAAAATAAACTAGATGGCGTTGGTTTCTTCACAACTGTGACTAATTTACGAAACGTAAGCAAGCAGTTGGGAAGAAACGTATTGAGAAAGGAGTTACACAGCTAATAATATATTTATTACACAGCTAATACTATTACATTACATTTGCTAGCATATGAAAAAATAATGAAACAATAAAAGAAACCAATAGGAATAATTAAGTATGCGCAGTGGCGCCCTCATCGTTTGTTTGGTTATTTCTTACTTACTATTAATAAATTGATATTCAATTTTAACATAGTAGGTTAATAGTTAGGAACAATTTTTTTTTTAAAGTAAATATTAATTATAAATTGAATGTTTGAAGAGACAAAAAGAAACTACAAAAATATTTTGTCATAATAAGCAAAGCAACGCCATCTAGTAACAGTATAATGAAATTTTGTTAGTCGGTAACTGGTTTTGCGCTAGATGGCGTCATTTCTCGCTTCTCACAATAAAATTATATTTCTGAAATAACCATGCACATTTGCAGCCCTACTGTACAATAATACTAACTTTGACTTCATAGATTGTCTGCAAATCCTACTAATCTTCTTACTATAATAATACTATAAACGCGAAAGTTTGTGTGGATGGATGGATATTTGTTACTCTTCCACGCAAAAACTACTAAACGGATTTTGATGCAACTTTATAGTAATATAGCTTATACATCAGAATAACACATAACATACTTTTTATCCCCATATGCCCACATGATATATATATAAACATCACTTTATATCCCATATGATCGACACTTTTGCGGGTGATACCGCGGGACGCTGCTAGTTGTAAATAAAGCCTAGATAGTTGTTTTTCACGCGAATCGCTACTAACACTATTGTAAGAAAAACAGAAATCTCTAACAATTTTATAATAAAAAGTGGCGTTCTGTGGATTCTGCCTACCCCCATGTGAAAGAGGCGTGAGTTTATGAATGTATTTGTAACACAAAGGGCAATATAATTAAACAGACTAGTTAATTGTATAACTAGTTTTAATAACCCTCCAGCGATTTTCTGATTTGCGTCCAAACTAGAACTGCAAGCGAAGCATCCCTGTTTTCGCATTAATTTTAGGTTTTGTTACAAAATGTAGCTCTTCAGTATAGGAGGTGAACGTTCTGTGAACCAGATTGCCTTGCTGGACCTGTTTTATAATGATTTACAATAACATAGCATCACGCCTGTATTATTATACGCCTGTATTATGTCTGTGTGGTGCCGAACTTAAAGAATAGCACCACCCCATACTTCCCGTGGGTGTCGTAAAAGGCGACTAAGGGAGACCGGAGAATGGGCAGCAGCGTTCTCTATGCATTACACCATCATACCATACTGCGATCGCCAACCCGTCTGCCAAGCGTGGCGATTATGGCAAACCCCCCCCCCCCCAAAATTGGGAGAGACCTCTGTCCAGCAGTGGACGTCTTTCGGCTGAAATGATGATGATGATGACGCCTGTATTACCCCGAATGGTTGGGCAGGTGTATACCTATAGTACACCCATATTTCGACAGTTATGTTTAAGTCCCTTGTAATAGGGGGGCGAATCTATTGCCATTAACAGGGTAAAAATTTAACTCCGGGCTATTACTGAGAAATTTCTGACAGAAAAACCCAGTAACACTTTGCCAGATCCTGGAATCTAACTCAGGACCTAATGCTCAGCTGTAGCGCTTCGGACTACTAGATCAGGTGGTGATTTTATTTGAAATTAAATAATCCGAGTGGTGTCAGAAAGAGATAGAGAAAACCATCATGAAAACAAAAACAAACAAACCAATTCGTTTGCTAAACAATAAAGGTTCTTTCCGGTTTGATGGTTTGCTTTAAAACCAAGTTAAAGTTAATAATGTTTTGTTTGGACACGATATTGAAAGATTCGATAATTCCTCGACTGGAACAGAACAAAAGTCAAGTAAAAGAAATATTTATAAACGAAAACATACTTAGTCGATTCATCGTCCTAACAAAACGTAACGCGTTTAGTCATGTGAATAGATATTCTCAGAAAGCATTTGAGGCTACACGGAGAACGTTAAAGAAAGCTTCTATATAGCCCATATACAGCTCTTGTACAGCCGTGTAGTCTTGTAGGGCTCATGTGGAGATAGTGTCGTAAAGCGAGATGGTTTGACAAGCAATTTGAGGAACTGCCGGATTTTGTAAGTGCGAGTTTTTGGGTGAGAGATTTTACGTGTTTGTGCAATGAAAAAGAAGATCATGAGATTTTTGTAGGTACTTAAACAAAAACATTTTGGCGCGAGTGAGTTTTGTTATGTAGGTCAACACTTATGTTATTGTTTATTGTCATTTTTAACTTCTTTCTTTATCCGCTCCCTTGCTCACAGGGATTTAACTGTAGTACTAATGTAATTTGTTTTTATACAGTTATTCCAATGTTAATAATTAGGTATAAGCTATGATTTAAGGTACAATTCAACAGCATGTCAATTTTTACAATTTGACAGTGACAGTGCAGTAGCAGTAAAGGCACTTGGGCGGTTATTATCACCAATCACTACCTAATCCGATATATGGTATGATATCCATGTGCTAGCTACTGTATCCGGCTCGAAGGACCAAAACTATTCGGAAACTTTTCAAAAATACTAGGTACACTTTATCAAAATTGCCTTGACGATGAACATTTAGGTGGAATTTGCCAAATGTCCATTAATTTAAAAAAAAACTCAGCCTACTATAAAAGCACCCAAAACAAACATTACAGCACACAGTAATTGCCAGCCTTTTGTACTAAGCTACATACTTAGCGACATAATAGACGAGGCATTAGCAACCTGTCAGTAACTGCATACAATTGGTTATTGCGGTGGCACTAATGGATTATTGTTCTCTCTCTAGTTACCTACAGGCGCTACAGTAAACCGCTAAGCCGGGCTTACAACAAACTGGATAATAATAAATAAATCGTTTATATAAATACGGAACCCTAAAAAGGGGATGCATTTACAATGATTACCCTAACAATTAAAATAGTTAGTGAGATGATTTTGAAATCTATAATATAATACAAACTATTTACACTAGAATACTAAATTAAATGACTAACTTACTATACAAATAAATACAAAAACAAAGGACACTAAGACGTCCAAGTACTCGTCCGAATATAATACTATAATATTATAAAGAGGTAAAATTTGTTCCTTTGTAAGTTTGTATGTAGGGGGTAATCTCTAAAACTAAAAGACGGATTTGTAATTTTTTTTGCATTTGAGTGCTCAATTCTTGAGGATAGGCTATTCAACATCACCATAGGACCCTTAGGATACTAGCAAAAGAAAAAAAGTCAGAAAGAACGCTAAGCGATAACAAAGTGATAGCGCGGACAAGTGATACGATGCGACGGGATGGGTCGGGGGACAATAAATTTTACGCGGATGAAGCCGCGAGCAGAAACTAGTCGTGAAATAAATTGCAGAAGAAATTCATTTAATTGAATTACATTTTACAATTTTGGTGTACAATAAAGTACCTAAATTATATCTATCAATCTATTTATAAACTAATCTTGTTTTAATATCTGACCATGTCAAATTTATTCATAATTTTATCGTATGTAATTGTCAGGATTTTTTTTTAAATCGATATGAAATTCTTTAAAAAGTTAAAAAGAAGACATTCTCCACCACGTTCTAGCTGCGGAAAGTTCAATCCAATCGCGCAAAGTTTAATTCGAATTGCTTTTAGAAGATTTCTCCATTGGAACCAGGATTAGGTCTAGCCAATAAAACTAAGTCTATCGTTCGAGATCTCTAATTTAATCACAATTGCTGCCGGTTTCGAACGGTCCAAAAAATTACATATTTCAGCCTGCATGCTTCAAAGGTGTTACTGGACACAATATGCAGTAGTAAATGCATACCGTTTTAGAAGAAACAACATCAACACTCATGACTACCTAAGTCATGAGGACGGGTTTTTTCCAGTGGTTAGATTGATGGTCAGACTAGTCTTTCCAACGGGAATTTTTTTTTCCCATTGGTCAGATCAGCTCGTAATTAAGTAAAGTACTGTTCCATACGAAGAGGTTATAAAACTATTATATAGGTTTTATTTGTGACATTATGGAGTTTGTTGCCACAGAAGTAAAACGTTAAGACTAAAACATGCTTTCACTGCTGGCCAAGTGCAACACGTTATCTCATAGCTACAAATATACTGTTCGCGAAGCCCTAAGATTTTCCCCTACCAAAAATGTTTCAACGCGCCCAAAGTTTTCCCTTCAAAGTTCGACATCACCACCAAGTTAAGGCATAAATATTCAATATGATCACCATTTTTCCTTTACATTTCTCAAAAATACAAATATTCTTACAGTGGTTATACACCGTTAGGTCCAATGCCGCTGTTTGGCCGCCACACTATCACGGCTTACCGTAATATATGGCGCGAGCAAGCCAGGCCAGGCGATGTAATAAGATGCCACTGCAGCTCGTGGGGGACAGTTTTACTATTATTTGGATGCCTATTTGACTTTGTGTTGCTCAGTATGTTTTGAGCTGAAGAAAATATTGCTTAACAATATTGCTTAGTTGAACATCGTTCTAAGTTATATCATCATCATCATTTCAGCCGAAAGACGTCCACTGCTGGACATAGGCCTCCCCCAATTTTGGGGGGGGGGGGGGGGTTTGCCATAATCGCCACGCTTGGCAGGCGGGTTGGCGACCGCAGTATGGTCTGTGTGGTGCCGGACTTTAAGAATAGCACCACCCCATACTTCCCGTGGATGTCGTAAAAGGCGACTAAGGGAGACCGGAGAATGGGCAGCAGCGTTCTCTATGCATTACACAATCAAACCATACTGCGATCGCCAACCAGCCTAAGTTATATGCGATGTCGAGAATGGTTTAGTTAACTGTTTATAGGTAAATGTATAATAATAATAATGATCAGATTTGAAAGAGAAAGAAATTAAATATCTCGACTTAGCACGCGAGTTTGTTGGCATGTGGAATGTGAGCTCGGCTGTCATTGTCCTGATTGTAGAAAAAACAATAGGAAATCAAACCATTAAACAAAATTGTTTTCAGCAACGAATAATAATTATTATTATTATGAATTTTCAGTATCTAGTTAATATTCTGAACATATAAAACAAATAATATCCTCTTTTACAGGCTTCAGACAAAAGGAATCCATATCGGGAACAATACGGCTCCTTCAGAATAAAGCCCCGATAAATAATGCACCCGAACTATTCCTCTTGAGGATATAAAACAAAATCCGAAAAACACCTTTTGTAACTATCCCAAGAACATTATACGCAAAATTCTATTAAACTTATTATGCCAAAGATGTTTTTCCTTAAGATATCAAAAGATTATTTCATGACGGCTTGGGAGCATCTTTCGTGTATATTTTCAGCGTTTAACTCGGCGTGTGTTCTACAAACGCGTACAGGAATGACAACGCTTTGTAGTCAATGCCGGAGGCATCCTATGCAGTGTCTCTAACATGTAAAGAAACACATTTTTGGCGTGTTCTTGTTCAAGCAGTGTTTTGAGTTCTTGTGATCCTTTTCAGTAAGCGGTTTCTACACTTGTAGTGTTTTGTGGTTCTCAGAAGTCTGTTCCTCCTCATGCTACGTCACTTAGTGTTTATTTCAACGACTGCACAATAAATTGAAGAGTTAATTAATACGATCCATCCATTATGATAACAATATGTGCAAAGCATGAAGCTTCAATATTAATTACATACCTATTTATTGGGTGACAAATCTAGTTCAGTCTAAATCGGTAGGATTGACTGGGATATAATCCTATCTTAAAATGGATATCCTGGATAAACCTATACTTTGTTTTACATATAGGTGACAAATTTTGGCTTACATAATGTGATAACTATAATGAACAAGAATCAATAGTAACAGTTCTAAAGCTCGATTATACACCACGCTATAGCCCGACCGCTTAATTGAGACGTTGCCTGAGGTAGCTGCGCGGTGCGGGAGGGGTGATAGTTGTCACAAGTTGACGAATCACTGAGCTCTCGCATTACGTCACCACACCCCTCCCGCGCTGCTACCTGCTACCTCAGCCAACGCCTCAATTAAGCGGTCGGCCTATACACAAATTAATCGTGATTTCCGGAAGTTTCCATAAATTAGTTACGACAAAATGTCTCGGAAAATGTACGAGTTGGTACAAATCCTTGTTGCTTGTGTATCCCGCTGCGCCGGCAGCGTTTCGTGCACTTTGACGTCACATGTCTGAAGAAACCGTTTGGAGTAAAAAGCTATGTTTTGGCGACTAGTGAAGTGAAATAATTCTTGTGATCATTTTGATATTAAAGGAAGAAATTCTGCTGGAATTGTGGCTGTATGTTACGTTGCAGAGAATGTTCCTTTGTTTGGACATCTATAGAAACTTGTTCAAGTGAAAACTAATTCTTTTAAGGAAATTATTCGAATTGACATTCGTGTGTATTGAACTGTAAATATAAAGATTTGGGTTGGCGTTATTTTATTGAGATGTTTGAATTGAATTTGATATTATATAGCGTTGTAACAAAAGTGCAAGATATTTTTTCACACTTATTAAAACCCACATTAGCCAACATAATATCTGTTGTTATAGCTACATAGTAAAACAATACTGTGCATGTTTGTATAGCTGCTGAAATCCCTGAATAGCAAACACAGTTGGCAGCAGTACCTACCTACAGAAAATTAAGGTAAATACCAATTTGATATTGTTTGCTCTTCGTAGCTAAAGCTTGTTTGTTGTATTGTAAACTATAATTAGTAATTTCAGGTCGCTACACATTAATTCAATGAAATTCAATTAAATTAGTGATGATTGTGAACAATTTGTTTCAATAAAACAATGATGTCGAGTAAATTGTTAAAGGCACTAAAACATATCAATTTCTAGATACTCATTACGGTTTTATTGTATGTGGAAGCTGTTTTACTCATTTGGAGCAAAAGCATTACGTCTGTCACTAGGCTAATTTTATGTTCCAAAGACGAGTTTATTTCTGTATGAAAAAAAAATCGATCCTGATGAACCTAAATCGTAGTGAATTAAATAAAAATTGGTATGCAGAGGGGTAAATCTCCCGAGGATGCTGATGCGGCTGCCTCGCTATTGTAGTGCGTCCGGAATGTTTGCGTAGGCGCAAACGGACGGCTTTCATGCGGTTATACGGAAGAAAGTAGCCTCCTTGTTGCAGCGCGTACGAAGCAGTAGCAACAGTATCCTGCAGATGGTTGTATCTCGTGTGGATTGCCCTATCCAGAACAAATGGATGCATATTGTGATGGATGTTGACTAACATAGTGTATAAGATTTTACTAACACAATAGGTGTAATTGTAATAATTTATTTCTCTGCGTTTTATTTATTTCTTCGTATTTATAATTTGTAATTGTATTGTATTGTATGGATTAATTTTATCTGAAATAAATTGATTAATAACATAATAAAAAAAAAGCCTGTGAAGCCATGAAGACGTGAAGGTTGACAACAATAACGATGATCATACTCGTTATATCATAAACCAGCTTCTGCCATCTAAGATGAAAGGGAATAAACGAGTACCTTAATATAATACAGATCACGATTACAAGCTTAATAAAATGCGCCATGTTTAGGAAACCGACACACGTCAGACGGAAATGCCAACATCTGACAGGCATGCGGTGGGAGCCGACATCACCTTAGACTTGTTACATAGAATTGTTATTTTATCGTTTTGAGATGACAGATGGAATTAATCTGAGTATGCGAAATACATACAAAAATACATAATACATCGGATGAGTTGCTTTCTGAAGTAGATAATTGTTATAAGGTTGACAATAATGTTTTGTGAATTCAAGGGAAATGATTAAATATTAGATAGAGAAGGCTTGACAGATTCAATTTTGTGAAAAAATTATTCACAAAATTGAGTCTATCAAGCCCTCTCTATCTTTTCGTCCACCCACATCCGCCCAATGCTGAGTGTACTCAGCTGCGTCTTTTCTCTGGGTCTCATTAATCGCACGCCATTTTTCCAGTCTTGGGCCTCCCTCTACTGCACTCTTATTATTACCGTAATCTCCTTTTGAGTTGTATTTAATTAAGATTGGAGGCAAATCACACCTATACACTGCATACGCAAATCTACAAACTACACTCTACTCTCATAAAATTCTCACTCTAGTTTCAACATTTCCATCTTCTAATAAAACTTTCCTGCAAAGTTTACCCCGTGTTTCTATTCGCCCACGCAGAATATTCTAACTTTTCTTTACGGGCAATTAATACGGACAATCTTGCATCCATTCATTATGCAATTTCCTAGAATCCTTGGTACGGCAGCCCACTATCTCCACATTAAGCTGAGCAGGATTTATCTGGAGAACGGCGAGACCATTCTTTACTATTACCAACTAGAAAGGCTGGGTTTTACGTGTGCTGCGAGTTATTGACTTTTGCGGTGTGAGGTAAGCCGGAATTCTACGAAAATATTTAATAAAACCAGGTGCTAGCTAGCAACTAAAAAAGGTGAAAGACTGCAAATACCTATATATACGTACAAAACATACCTACAGGATGACAATCAGTGTGATTATCAAGCAAGTTTTTAGTGTTGTGCATGATTGGCTGAAAAAAAATATTCTCACTAAATTCCGAAAAAAATTCATCACCTTTACCATCACTGAAAAATAATCAGCAGCCATCCGTTCAATCATTCGCAATATTTGCTCACACCTGTACTTTTCTCCTAAACGGTGATTGCTCCTGTTCTAAACTGCAGAAAGTCGACATTATTAAGTGTCTGGGTTTTACCCTGGATTCTAGACTTACCTTTATCGCTCATATTAGTTGTCTCACTAGTAAAATTCGTAAATTCATCTTTGTATTTAGGAGTCTTCGGTCGGTTCTGAACTCCAAGCAACTAATATCTGTCTATTGTGCGTTGTGTCAGTCGCAATTGACGATTTGCATTACTCTTTAGGGTGGTACATTTTAAACAACCTTTTTACCTCTCGAAAGGGCTCAAAGGGCGGCTCTAAAGGATGGCATATTTCTATGGGTGGCACTGTCACTTCCCTTCCGTCATCCTACAAATAAGTAATAATAAGATGTTTATAACTCATCATATGTCCTCTCAATTCGTTCTACAAGTTGCTTTAAAACAACGATAGGTTATCCCTGTTTTTGTTAGAAGAACATTGATGTGTGCAAAAGAAGAAGGAGCGTATGCCAATCTAGGCCAGTTAAAACTAAATTTGCTCGAAATTTCTTGCCAGAGCAAGAAATGCAACAAACTAAATAACCTACTTTCAACATTAAGCAAAACAACGTTTAAAAGAACTTTGACTGAATGGCTTCTATCCTTAGATAATGTAATTTATGGTAAGAAAAATAAAATCTGTTGTATTCTATTCTGATTAACAAGTAAGTTATTTTTAAAGAGCATTGATTAGAAAATTAAAAAGTAAGGGCCAAATAATGTTGCAAGTTGCATCACGTTCAATAGTGAACAGAAAATCATTGTGTAGACCACAAAGAAACAGATAGTGCAAAGGTAGACTCAGTTATCTCAGCTACTACCTACCTACTACAGTAAAATAATGCCGGAACACTCTTGAACATCAGAAAAAGTTAAGATGAAAAACTCAAAGCTTACTAAAGCCGCTGGCACCACAGTCAGTCGTGTCAGCCTCGTACCGAACATAAAAAACTTAAAAGAACTACTACATTTTCCAGACCATAAACCATTCGCAAAACTACCTCAAAAAATCCGGAACTTAGCAACATTACGGACCGAGTCACGTACTGAAACTCATTTGACTTCATTGTTATTGGATAAGTAAGCACTCGGCAATAAGGCGCCCTAAGCCAGATATAAGGGCCGCGGTTAATTTTCAAGTAAATTACTAAACGACTTTAATACGCGGAGTAATACAGTTAAATGTGGAGTTTCGTCTAAATTGGCAGTCAAATCTTGCCGCTCCGCACATACAAATGAACTAGGTACGCTCTTATTGCCTCGATATTGCATTTAGAGAAGGGATTTCGTCTTTAAATGCAAATGTAATGTAAATAGCGGAGATGGGTTGGGCCGGAAAAAGAGGCTGCAATAGGCAATCTGTAATAAACACGAAGATTTTAGTAGAGGATTCTATCATGTTACAATACCGACTTCAGCGTATCAGCGTAATAAGTTAGTCTCGCCAATTCATTCCCCAAGTACTTTAATAACCACAGCACTGGAAGTCTTCCAATATTTGGAAACAATGGAAACAATGTCGGCAGTTGTTAGTGAGTCATACATGGTCTACATAGACGATGTGATATTGATGGGTTGCTTCATGCAAAACATAAAAATCGACCGCGGACAAAACGCTTACATAATGCAGTAGACAATGGTAAAGACTACTGTTACTACTTACAGGTAAACTGCAATTTACATTCCCTTTTATTCTATGAAATTACAGGGGCTTTGATTTTAAGTGGAAGAATGAAAATAGAAAAGTTGTTTGTGTATGAATTTAAGTTACCTACTGGAAAATCTAAATACTGTCATGTATTTAAACTTAGAAGCAGTAACAATGAAATATCAGAAAGTTCTAATCTACCGGCTAGTCTCGCGGGTGGAGTGAGCAAGAATCTAAGTTACGACGAATCTTTGTTGTTACTTTAGAACTTCTTCATTATATCATAGCGTATACCCGTGGGAAACCAGGGCAATCTAATTTGGAAGTAGGTGAACGTTTCTGCCCTGCTCCCGGATATAATCCCTTAGTCACCTTTTACTACTCCAATGGGAGGTGGTGGGTTGGCCTGTTGAAGGTCTGTAGGTAGAAATAAATACTTATCAGTGTCACTTCTATTATAAAAGTTGATATACTTTTGGCCAAGCTTTGCCAAAACTAAATTAATAATGCTGGATATTTTAAACGTACTGATAAAGTTTCTCCCAAAAATAAGCATAAAAGACATAAGAACACCGTTCCCCTTCAAAAAAATACAAAAATATATTTTTCCTGTATACAATATTAACGCACACCTATCACGTAACAGGCAGGAACCTCCATAATCTGATTCCCAACATCTCGCGACATGTCATGATTGGCACAAAGACAGAGGAGTACGTTACGCAGTGTATACTCAGTTGGCGCGCGAACGTTACAAATTTTCATACCAAAGGAAACTCAGACGTAAAATGTATTTTTAGTGGAAACACGAACGAGAATTCTGGCAATAAAATTTTATTCGCCAGCGCTCCGGGTGTAGGCATATTCTGAACGCTGTACGTGGAGTGACGACGTTAATCTAAAGTAGGCCCTAAAATTGGAATGTAAATGAATTTAGGTATTTAGCTAAGAAAAACGAGAGATTCGTTTTTGTCTGAATAGATAGGGTTATGGACATTGTTCTAGAATTGGAACGTTTATTTTGATCTTATCTACGATTGTGTTTGGATTCTAAATGGATGTTTTGAGCTAATTGATTGTTTCAGTTTACTTGCCAACGTTTTGTTATAAAAAGCTATTGTTTCAAAAATGTATTTCATTGTTAAAGACAACGCCAGCATTGTACAAGTTAAGTTCTTTGTAGTAAACGTTTTCATTTCAGGAAATGTTTTCATTGTAAATTAACAGGCCATGGAATTTCCTTTTACTGTCCCAACTATTGTGAATTCAATTCTTTCAAAGAAGACTATAGGAGTTTCTTCTCATAATCTAGGTACTTTCACCTCTGTCTGAAATAAACTTAAAGGTTTCTCGACTTATTAGACTACATCGTTTAATTACATGAGTTTCTTATAACTGTATATTACCTTAAACCACAAATAACTCACCATTTAGATTTTCAACCCCAACCCCAGGTTGTGGAATACGTCCCCAGAGATTAACATACAACAACAGTGTCGCAGCCTGGATATTCGTGACACGATCTGATTTTGTTCCCGGTATCGCTGTTTTGAAATACATTTATGGAACCTTACCGGGAATGGCAGTACAGAAATGGCAGGTGACTGGATAACGTGAAACAAAATGAAAACCTTTATAAAATATACATAAAAAAGTTACCTATATCATTTACCATAATGTTTCACGGCAATGTCGGGATTGTGTGTTATAGGACGATAATGATGATGAAAACAATATTGAAAACTCCGCTATCGTAACATGTAACATTTATACATGGAGCAAAATATGCACAGGTATATTTTGCTCCACAAACTCAAATTTACAGAAGTTTGCAGTTGTAAGTTTTTCATTTCTAGTTAGTAGAATGATTATAAACCACAGCTATGAGAAATCAGATACATGAGGGATATTATGAATGATAGAAAATCTAAGCTTATTTGTACATAAACATATGCCTTCTTCCCATAGGGAAACTACAAAACGTCACTTGCTACGATACTTACATACTCCTTTTGCTTCGTTTACGTTCATGTTATACATGCACGCCGGTTGCGAGTGCTACGCGCCTGACCTCTATTCAGAGCATCATCACTATGGTAATGTCACTATAATGTCCTTCTTGGACGTCCCCTCCTGGTGCAAACCTTTGGTTAGTAAACTCATTTAAAAACTAATTTTCTTTTTAATATTATTACGGAGCAATTACCAACTAATAACAATGACTAATTAATTAAACACATCAAGGGAAATTGTATAATTTTCACGTCGGCTTAAACATAGTACTGAAACCCAAAACGGAAAACAAGTTTCCAACTCCGTCGAACCGTTTTCTAGGCCACTGGAGGCTATTTTCTAATAGTCTGAAGTTAATTTAGATGTGCTGCATTTCAGCCACATTTAGAATACACCTCGATTGAACTTTGACCCACCGGAATAGTATAATTAGCCTATAATGTTCTACTGCTGGGACAAAGGCCTCCTCTGCTCGAGAGGGAGCTCGTGGGCCCAGTGCGGTTTGGTAGATATCACATATTTTCGATCTTTTGGTTCTACGACATGCCGGTTTCCTCACGATGTTTTCCTTTACCGTTTTGAGAGGAGTGGTGATGAAGTCATTTACATAAAGTAAAGCGCCTGGCAGGGTTCGAACCGACGACCTTCAAGGCCGTTACTACTGGGCACCCACTGCTCCTTCCACCTAAATATTATTGTTAAAATGACTGGTGTACACTTCCTGTGACCCAAGGCCTAGCATTTTCCTTGGCCAGAGGCTAAGTATTGCCAATGCCATTGCAATTTTTGACATTCTTAGGCCCATTCAACAATAGATTAAATAGAAAACGAAGTATCTATAAACTCAATTACTATAGCTGTAAAAAAAATTATACTTAAATATTTACTAACCATCGACTATGCACAGACAGAAGACCTGCTTATACCCAAGTAACATTTAATTCGGGCCTAGGTTGTCAAAAATGCCTTTAGGTTTTATAAGGGTCGTAAAAAGGTTAATGATTTGCTTTCTGGTCATATTAAGTACTTGAGAATGATTAATAAGTCCTAAAACTAATTGTTTATTATTACAACCTTGGAGCCGATGACAAGAGTTTAAATTATTGTTATTTTGACTTGGATTTCAAGAGCCTTCAGTCCTAGGATCTTATAGTTGTTGTAGACTCCTGATTAAGTTCTGGAAAGGCTAGCATTATTCTAAAGTGAGATCTAAAGGTTTAATTTTTAACTTTGATATAACCATAAAGTTATGGAATGTTGAAATCGCTTATTAGTAATTTCTAAAACCTACTTTAAACTTTTAGGCTGTATTAGAGTTGTCTAGGTAAACAAATTAGGACTGTGTGGTGAAAACCCAAACCAATAAGCTATTTTTATGAGCTGAAGGCATGCCTAAAGTCCTACATGAATATTTTAAAGCTTTAGATGCATCCTCTAAAAATGTTAGTGGTGTCCGCGACTTCAAAGCATTACGCTGTCTAGCAAAATGAACCGACACAGAGTGTTATCAAAAAAACAGAGTGGAAGTTTCAGCACTCTTGTCGAACCGTCGAACGCACGTCCTCCTACAACCAAAACTTAAAAGCAAACAATTGTGCGTAGAGGTTTTTTTCGCGACTCGCAACTCTTGAAGGACTCCTGGATATAAACTTAAAGCTGCGAAAACAGCTTTGTCGTTTTAAGTAGCTCCGCGAGATTACCTTTAGCTCTTATTTTCGTAAACAATAAGAGCTTTTAGCTGTTACAGTTCTGAAAAGGTTAATTGTAATGCTTTCTAGTAATTTCCTAACGCCAGCCATTTTGTTCACTCAAATAAAAAAAAAATCTAAACAAAAAGCAATATTTTAAGTCAATAAGGCAAAATTAAGTAACGTGTGCTATGTGATTTAAAATATATGTTTTTTATATGAATAGAAGTTTTATTTCTAATGCAACTTACTACCAACCACCTAATTTTTTAATTTTTATTTCATTAAAATATCTTCTAAATTTTTTACTTTCGGAAGGCCCGTCTCGTATACAGCAATATTATCCTAAAGTGTCACGATAAAGTGCCAGTCGCAATATTTTTTTGATTTTCCCTGACTTCAGCAAGCTATTTATTACTTTTTATGATTATGACACTTACTTACATCTAGCCATTTTGAAACTTGGTATAATGACAGGTAATGGCGCCATTATAAATAAGTATTTAAATCCACGATTAATGTTTTTGTGTAGAAAAAATCTTACACAGAAACATTTTGAAACCTGAGAGTCCTGGAAAGGCATTTATTCATGTCCATCAAAAAGATTTTAAGTTGTCATTGAGTTACATCCATGACTAATTTAGAACTTAAAAGCTGCCTTACAAGGTTATATTAACGTTGAATTAAGGTTGTGAAGGTTATATTTGGGTTCTGTGTAAGTAGTTCGAAAGGTTCTGGATTTGAGCTTTAGGTTTTGCTGTAGCTCCCAGAAAGGTTCTAAAACGTGGGCCCTTTTTGCACTCAGGAGGTTATTATAAGGTTAATATAACGTTATTAAGTCTATTAAGACTTACGAGCAGATGTCCATACAAAGGTTCTAGAACCTTTTCAAAACCTTTCTAAAACCTAAAATGTTACTTGGGTAGTCTGTAAATAGAACTCCTAAGATGCTATTTTACTTTTATTTACCTAAGTTTTAATTTAGTTTTTACGTTATCATCATTCATCATCATCATTTCAGCCGAAAGACGTAGACGTTTTACGTTATACTCATGGTTAATTTTTACATTATTTAAGTATTTATGGGAGTAGTGTATTTATGAGAGTAGTGGTGGCCAAGTGGTAACGGCCGCGACTTACGAGTTGTAGGTTCGAACCCAGACAGGCGCTTTACTTTGTGTAAATTATTTTATCACCACTGCTCTCAAAACGGTGAAGGAAAACGTCGTGAGGAAACCGGCGTGTCCTAGAACCAAAAATTCGAAGACATGTGACATCTGCCAATCCGCACTGGGCCCGCGTGGTGGATTACGGCCCACTCCCTCTCACCGAGAGGAGGCCTGTGTCCCAGCAGTGAGAACATTATAGGCGGATTATGGTTATGGTAAGTATTTACGCACTTTCTAGCCTGAAGCACAGGTTCAACCTAGTTCAGGCAAATTAGCAACAGTGCGCTATTTTAATTGTCTATTCACTGTAAATGTATCCCCTTTTTATAAATAAACGATTATTATTATTATTAATTGGCAATGCCGCCAGTCTTTTTAACCGACTTCAAAAAAAGGAGGAGGTTTCTCAATTCGACCGTATATATATATATATATATTTTTTTTATGTGTGTTCGCGGATAACTTCGTCGTTTATGAACCGATTTTGATTATTCTTTTTTTGTTGGAAAGGACATATGCCAAGGGTGGTCCCATGATAAGGAAACCAGGATCTGATGATGGCATCCCAGTGAAATCGAGGGGAACATTCGAAAATCGTAGGAGCGACCAGTGCGTTTGTTATTTTTTTCATTAAGTATTTTTTCATTAAGTATTTTAAAGCACTACAATTAATAATGAAGGTCTGGAGTCGATCTGATGATGGAGCCGAAAGACAGTCGAGGGGACTCCTCTACGATTTACAGCAGTTACCTTGTGTTTGGGCTTGATTAATTTGTATTGATGTGAACTTTACACCTAGATAGGTTGTGACTGTCATTAAGGGTCTGATGATGAAGACGAAGGACAGTTAAGGGAACTACCTCAACAGTTTACAGTAGCTACCTTGTGTATGTTCACCGATTACTCGAAGACGGCTGGACCGATTTCAATCGTTCTTTTTTAATTTGAAAGGGTATACTCTCGAGGTAGTCTCATTATCATCAAGTTGGAATCTCATGAGAGGATCCCATGGAAATCGAGGGAAACCCTCAAATTTTATAGGCAAACGTATAGCGATTGGGGTATTTTTTAAAGTAACTTGAGCATTTGCTCTTGGAAATCATCATTTGGTAAAGTGGAGCTGATAATGAAGACCACAGATGGCCATCGGAACAACTCAATGACAAATATTTCACGGGTTGGGATTCGATTACTTTAATATGGTTGCTAAGCAATTTATCGTCGTCGTATGATGAGTGATTGTTGAGGAGTTCTCCTGGTTCTTACCGGGAGAACTCCTCAACAATTAACGTCCCAGAATCGGGAAAAGCAATATTTTGTAAAAGGTGATGAACAGTTGGCATTAGGCTATTGTAACTTAGATAAATTACAAAGTGACCCACTAAAAAGTGAAAAATAAAAACATTTTTACAAAAAAAAAAACAACCGACTTCCAAAAACAACACTACAAATTGAAAAATAACTTTAATTTCGGAAGTCGGTGTCAATAAACGAAAATGAGGAACCAAAGACAGCGACTTCCGAAATTAAAGTTATTTTTCAATTTGTAGTGGTTTTTTTGGAAGTCGGTTGTTTTTTTTTTGTAAAAATGTTTTGGGTACGTACAGTACGCCTCAAAAGTGCTTAGGCGCGCTATGGTTGAAATTTCTGTGAACATGCTTCGCGCCGTCCCCGCGCCCGCGCCGCAGGCCCGTATTTACATCTGTGTGTGTACACTTGCTAACGTCAAACGAAACAAAACATATCGTCATCGCTTTTTCACACGCGCGGCGTAATTACGTATGACCTTGGTTGGTTCATACCACTGCTAACATTCACAACTTCATAACAAGTGCTGCTAGCGGATAACGTAGCGTATAGGATTAGTAAACACGTAGGCCTGGGTTCGAATCTCGAGATGGAACTTTGAATTATCTTTTCAACAATAATCTTATCTTTTTTTTATTATTCGATAAATTAATACACGAGAATAATAATGTAATATTTGTTTTATTTGTATTATTATATTGTTATTGAAATATGCAGGGTAAAAATAAAAAAAAATTAAGTGATTTCAAAAATTTTATTCGTTATAGGTAATTTGATAAATAAACTTTTAAAACAGTTTATTTTCTCATAAAGAACAATTTATTGAAGTAAAGCAGGTAATCGGTGAGCTACGACCATTAGACTTAAAATATTGTAACTATCTTAGTAATAAAATAATATTGTGCTTTAATTGCGGATATAGCTTAAGTATTCATTTTCAAAATTCATTTTGAAAACCACCTCCTTTATAAACCTCAAAATAATCCTTATTACGGATATGACACAATAATATTTTATTTAATATTACTAAAATCAATTTGTAATTTATAACTTAATACGTTGTATAACCCCCATTATTATCCATGCTATCAAGTAAACGCTGGCGTATGGATCCTGTAATGTCTTCATATTTCCTTGCAATGCAACTTCATCTGGTAGGTCACTGGTTGGTTAAAACCACTTGTTTCTTATTCACTGACTGTACTCTTCCTTATATCTTTTAACCCTCCGACTCACAGTAGGTAATTTCTCTAAAACAAAAAAGGAATATTGTAAGGCTACTAGCAAAATTATAAAATATTAAGTAGATACCTACTTATTACTTTTTTAAACAAAATTATTTTGAAAATAGTTCAAATGTTACAAAATAATTATATTATAATTTATACATAATGCTATATTCATCATTCCAAAAGTAAATAAATAAACTCTTGGAAATATTATTTTTTTCTTGTATTTAGACCCTATGGTATAGAGGTAGAAGGAACAGGATGTAAAGTTCACTCAACCTCCATAGAAAAGGGAGGATCCTCCGACCAGACGGGTGTTGTGTCTGGCGGGCAACTGCCCGATGATTCATGTCGGGCCGTTGTATCTATGCTAGTTGCGCGGTAAACTCTGCTTGCGCGATGCAGGCTTTGCGTGACGTCAGTATGACGCGTTGTTCGCATGTGGCGTTGTAGATACCGCTACAATGGTAAATACAAAACGTTTAATAAAATAACTACAAGGATCAGCAGTTAAACTTTAATTAGCTAAATGTTAGATAAAATAATTAAATCATAATACTCACAGTCAGTCTGGTTTCATCAATTATTTGTGATATAATAATATATTAAAACCACTTTTACGCTGCGCGATAATATCCGCTTTCATCTCAAAGCTTACATTTCAAAATGAACTATTACACAGCTATTATAATAGATTAAACACACGTCACTAACCCACAATATCAAAAACCAATCAAGAACGAACAACATTCTATTAGGCGCGGTGAATGAGCCGTAAGTTACCTGCATCTGTCTACCATACCTAATTTATTTATTTAGATTTCTGTGGGTATACTCAAAAGTTTTACGAATTATGTGAACAAGACGAACATGACACGGAACTATATTCAAAAGCGTGATTATTCGAGTAATATGCGGGTGTGTGTGTCAAATTACTCATTAAAAGAAGGTCGTAAGTCAAACTAAACGTTAAGCAATTAGTTTTGAAGTTGCGTATGGACTTTTGGCGTGGATAGTACATTACCAGTCGTCAGCAATGCTGAGGAATTTTTCGATGTCATATTTTAGTTTGTCAATATGTCAATAGTTTTAGTTAAGTTAGGAATTAGGATATTATATTTTTATTTTAATAGTTTGTTAATTGATTTTAGTATTAGAAGTTTAAAATCCAGTGTATATATTTGTATCCTCCTACGATGGCTATATTGTATGTCTAATGTCTTGGATCAGCAGTAGGACGCGTTTAGGCCTCCAAAAATATTGTCTGACAAAAATAGAGTAGAGTATTTTATTTATAGGTATAACGTCGTCTCGTTCATTAGTAATTTCTTTTGTAATATTTACCTTTTGGAAAAGTGTTACTATGGACAAAATGATGCCTAAGTTTCCCATATAATTACATCAGGAAATCCATGCATCATACAGAAAATCAACTAAATAAGTGCTCATTTAATTCCTTCCCAATTCCCTAATCCATGGTATCAATGAAATACCCCATAAAGCTGAACAGCGGCATAATTTCCTCACACATCACACAAATGACGGCTCAACTTTATAGCATCATACATATGCATAATAAGGTAACCGTTAAACCTCTTCGTAACGCGGCAACGGGACCACAAACTATCCACCGAAGGGATTTCGGCGAAATCTTTTACAAACCCCATAATATTCCGTGGGGACTATTAAAGAGGCCGTATGGCGGTGCATGGATAAACAATGTTTGGAATTGTTTTCGTCGGACCCTCGAATAGTTGGGGCTGTTGGGGCTGCTGAGGGTTGTTGAGGGTCGGGATAACAAGTGTGTCTTGTCCGGGCTTTAAGGAACTTTGAGAGATGAGTTCTTGCTTGAATTTGTGTTGTATTTCTAGAGTATGTTTGATAAGAACGAGTAAGCGTTGTGTCAGCCTGCGGTTACAAGCGTGTTGTTGTAGTCCCTTCTTGTATTGTTTACATATATGTAGTCTTGGTGGATTTACAAACATTTTGATCAAATTTTCGGATTGTTAATGAAATTAGCATATTACTTGAAAACATATATTTTCTACTAAAAACGCATTATTGACACAAAATAAGTTGGTACTGCATCTGTATTTTACTATTCGTCGTCGTCGTCGTCGTTTCAGCCGATAGACGTCCACTACTGGACATAGGCCTCCCCCAATTTGGGGGGGGGGGTGGGTTTGCCATAATCGCCACGCTTGGCAGGCGGGTTGGCGATCGCAGTATGGTATGATGGTGGAATAAATCGAGAACGCTGGTGCCCATTCTCCGGTACGACCCTTAGTCGCCTTTTATGACACCCACGGGAAGTAAGGGGTGGTGCAATTCTACTATTATGTTGCTAAAAATAAATATTAATTCATTGAGATCAAAGATTTCCTGTTTGCTCATTAACATCACACCACTATAAATCGATATTATTATGCGAAAAGGCTTCCGTGTAATACCATCTATCTATTATATGAGATTCCTTCGTCATTAGTACCTACCACAATAATAATAGCTTTCCTTCGGAGGAAAACCATTAATTCGGTTTCCTGAATAATTATGTTCGATTTTAGTTACACGTCGAATAACATTAATAAATTAATTCATACCCAGTTTACCTAAGCAAGTAACATCAACTTTCCGAAACTAGCAATGTTAACGAGAAATAAGTACTTAAGTAATGAAGAGTGAATTTAGTAAACTGTAGGTATACAACAAAATAGGTGTAAAGGCGGACTTAATGTGGTAAATTTTATAACCACCCCTATATTTTTTAAACGAACTTGTTTAATTATTGAATTATTTAATACTTCAAGCACATAAATGTACGAGTCGGATTTAAGGCCATAGGCATTTTCTACCAGTCAACCTTTAGGTGATGCAGAGACAAACAGTGGTAGGTGCAATCAAAAACATTGAGGAATAAAATAAAAAATAATATGAAGAATGGAAGGATTTTTTTACATTACATACATTATCTAAATACTAACTAGATACTTGTTATTTAAATCAACACAGTCTTACTTGTATGTATTCCTTCAGGACATTATTTCAATCGCGTTTAGCAATTTTATTAGTTTTCAGTCTCAATACATTATGTAATTAACTGACTACCGAGAAGAAATCTTCTAGGAAGTCGATTACCAGTAATTAAATGACTAAATAACTAAAGTACATTTACTGTAGGTACTAAATTAAAAGACTAACTATACAACATTATTTTTAGTATATGCGAAGCCCGAAACACGTGTCTAGTATTTTTATGTAAAGAATCTATGTACAAAATTTCAAAACTGTATCATGAAAAATCCCAAAGTTATAAGCTTGTTAAGTTACCTGCTTGTCCGTACAAAAACATGCTCACCCGCGCCGTACGCGCCGCGCCGTCTTGCGCTCATTGATAACAGTACCTACGTACCTAGCCGTTCGGCGCGGAGATTGGATAACTTACTTAGGTTCGCTTGGTGTCCAACTTTTAACCTTTTTTAAATATTTTTGGGTCAAAATATAACATGGGGTAAAAATTATTTCGTTACTTATTCTGAACAAACTATATTCAGGTTTCGCATATACTAACAATAACGTTGTATAAATAAATACAAATCCAAAAGGATATTTAGGCATCGTCGTCCGCATCGCTGTCATTCGGAATCGTGCCCAGAAGACTGGCAGCATTGCCATGTTGAATGGCAATGCTTACTTTTTGGCCAAAGAACGACCTAGCCCTCTGATTACCTGAAGTGTCGATCAGCCGGCGAGTTTCCTTAAAAAGGAGACGCGCACTCGGGCCCCATGACTCGAGCGTTTCGACACCAAACGGCTCAAAGCTGTAGTTATCCATAAGGCTACAGTATTTTCGCCGCTTGAGGGTCTCAGCAGCCGCAGCAGCGGCGCCAGCACAGCCCGCCGCGCTAGGAACATGAGATGGCGCAAAGGAATCGACACACGTTGCGTCCCACACCAGAGGCCTACCCACCTTCCAAGGCAACACGTCATGCCGTCTGATCTCTTCCCATCGTCACGTACCCAGCCGTTTGGTTCTAATAGGTACTGCTGGTGACAAGGGCTCGACGAATAATATCGTTGATGCTGGCGTGCCGTGCTATGCGACCTGTGCTCCTGCAGCAGGACAGGCCATGGCCTGTCAGTCATGGCCAGTCTCGGGCACCATGGTACCCAAGACTGTCGACATCTTCACCGCAGTGACACCGATGCGGAATATACTAAATATGTATATAAATAAATACAAAAAAAAATCCTTTTGTTTTTTGCACTCACTTAAGCGTCGTACTCATCTGTACCGCTGTCATCCACAAACATGCCCAGACTAACAACATAGCCACGTTGAATGGCAATGCCAATTCTTTACCGGTAAAATAATCTTTAAGATTGAATTACATGAATCTATGAACTTCACACTGATATTATAAAGCGGAAAGTTTGTGAGTTTGTGAGTGTGTGTGTGTTTATATGTTTGTTACTTCTTCACGCTCAAACGGCTGGACCAATTTTGATAAAATTTTGTATAGAGGTAGCTGATATCCTGGATAAATACATAGGCTACTTTTTGTCCCGATATTTCCACGGGATCGACATTTACGCAGGTGAAACCCCGGTGCGCAGCTAGTAGACTATAATTTTTTTATAGTCAATGAATAACACAATTTTATAGAAAACCTTTGCATTATCTATGCTCCCAACTCTATTTAACTCTGTGTCCCGCAGTCTTCCAAATAAAAGGATACAGGCAAAGCAACTTATTAAAATGTTCGTTGAAAAGGCTCAATGGGAAGTAATATTGTGTTTCGTAATTTCACGAATCAACATTTCTAATGTAGGGACGGAGCGGCATTGTCTGGGTATATTGAGGAAAATATCTTCAGAAACCTTTATTTTTTGTTCCCAAAGAATATCATAATAATAGTCATAGTTATGGAGGATCGATAGTAAGGGATGGGGTTCGTGCGTTATTTTTACGTAAAACTGTTTAATATTTAGTCATGACGATATTACACTAAGCCTGTCAGTACCTACTTACACCGGTACCTACTGTGTCTTGTGTACGTGTCTGAATCAAGTCTCTTGATATTTTTTGTTTGTGTTTTATGTAACGATACATTGTGAATAAAGCCCTAAATCGCTTTCCGTCAATCAGATACACAGCCATAAATAGCTACCTCCGCGAGTCCGTTAAAAGTTATTAGCATGAAATACGAGACAAGTAGGTATTAAATAACGTAAATCCATTCTAGGAATGATTAAGGATGTTTAACAGACTGATTGTATAATTCACTCTTCTTAGCTCACAGTACCTACCTACATAATGATAAGCATGACATTAACTTCTACAACCAACAAAAACAACAAACTCAAATATTTATCGCTACTTACTTGATCCTTGGAAACCAAGCCTCATAATACACAACAAAACTCCATCTTGCTTTAATTTCATCCAAAATCCGTATTCACTTAAATTATAATACCCTCTACACCACCACTCTGGGAGCAGTACATTATTACCATAAAACAAACTAGCCGACATTCCGCCGACTTAAAGGATTACCGTCGCAAATCCACGGAACTAGAGAAAATAATGCGTAAATTAATAAATAAACAAGTTTACTCTTGTCGGGGGTTCCTGCCCGAATAATTGCTGGGAAATAATCTTTCCGCTGGTTATTGGGCTAAATGAGCATTCGTAGGAACCGCCATTAACTTTCATGAGAGCACCGGTACCAAGATGTCTGTTGATTAAATTAGACCCTCACATTAATGCGCATATGGCCCCACTATTTGTTACCTAGTTGTAGTTGCTAAATTAAATTCGTTGGATAATAATTTGTGTTGTAAATCTAAAAGTTTTGACGTTTGTTGGGTAGTAATGAGAGGGTGTGTGTTAATTTAAAACTCGGAGTATAATAATTGTGATGACAATTGTTATGTTAAATGGAATAACAATATAGTTGTCTTTGTATTTATTAACTTTTAGTTCAATTTCTAACAGCCTCTAATAAATTATTTTCTTACTAAAGGAAAATATAAGAGAAGCGGGCCAATATTATGAAGTAAGAATTCCAGTAACAAGTACCTAAGTAAACAGGTATTTTTCGTTGAACACGAGCTTTTTTTTGCCCGTACATGCTGGTATTATATTGAAAAAGAAAATACACCGTTATAAGTAGAAAATGTTAATCCCTTTCCTAAGGCTTTACCTACGCCTGCTCTCTATCGGGTACATCTCTATTGAATACAAAAAATGTACAGAAATGGAGAGATATTAAATATTTTCTTTACTGCTCGAAGTAATCTACCTACACGGAAGAACGTTTCTTTATAAAGAAATAAGAATCCTTTTACTAGTCTGAAACATTGATAACAGTAGAGGAAAAAAAATGTCTCTAAATTAAATGAAACCAAGGTACAATGTCTGAGAAGCAGAGCAGCTAAAGCAAATAGAGTAAAAGATAGAATCTTTATGAAAGTTCATCAGGACATTCTGCAATTACCCACCTCGCCTTTCAGTCTACAGGAAGGCAATGGGCGACGAACTCATCTAACTTTGAACTGCTCTCACAATCCTCTTTGGAAGAACTTATATTCATTTCTCAGATACAAAAATAGTTTCGGCAAAATTGAATTCAAGTGCTGCGGTGCTATTCTGTAAAAAATTCACTGTGAAAACTTAGGTGAAGTGAGCGTGGAGTGAGCTGTCAATAGTGTCAATTCCTAGCAAAAACAAATTCACTTCACCTATGTTTTCACGGTGCGATTTTTACAGAATCGACCGGCTGTTCATAAATTGTTGAATGGATTCAGATCTTTGAGAGTTGAAATCATTTTCCAGTTGATCAGTGAGGAAATTGCGTGACACACTATTAGTAGCAATGGGTTTCATTTCGACAGTTCAAAAACATTCATTGCGGTTTTTACGTTGTTGAGCATGCAGACACATTTTTCGAACATATGAAGCAATAGTTTAGATTTGTTAGTTACGCAATTAGAGTGCATAGTCATCCGATAAATCTGGCTAATAATCTAATCACATTCGTTAAACTTTCTAGCGTTATTAATGTATTGCTTGATATTGAAAAAAATAAAAATAAATTCGACCCAGATTAAGGCACACAATATAAGAACCAAAGAAAAAGAGAAAAAAACTTAATCACTGTATAACATTTTTGGCAAGGAGTAAAATTGAAGTAATCTGTAGCTCTACCATGAGTTTGCACAGCCAAAACTCGCTAGCGTAAATTATATGTATGAAATATTGTACAGCGCCCCTAGCGGTCACCGGAAGAATTAAAATTCGTACCATGAGCACTATAATGATAAATGATAAATGATAAATGATTTTATTTTTGTAAGTAGGTTTGTACAAACACTTTTACACGTCAATCATGTTCTTTTTTAAACTAGATGAGGTCGGCGTTTCCTATCTGACTACTCTGAGAAGAAAGGCCGAAACAAACTCAGAGGTCACAGTCTCTTTTAAATTCCAGACATAATCTTGGTCAGGTTATATGAAGACCATGTAGATCGATGTCTGAGATGGTCTTTTGAGGAAAGAACCACACAGATTGAGAGGACCTGTCCAGTCAGTGCACGCATTTGTCAGAAATCGTGCAGCTCAACTCAAGACTTAAGAAGCTCAACGATTCGACGAACAATACCAAAGAAAGGACATTTGGGTAGGCCACATAAGTTACTCAAACTGCCAGACCATGAGAGAAAAAAAAAAAAAACAAGTAATAGAACAGAGAGAAAAATAAAACATAAAAAATTAATAAAATGACCCACATCGTCTTCACATTCACAAATCACAATGTAAAAAAAAAATTTATATATATAATACTTTACAAAGTAAGTAAATGTCATTGTTTATAAAAAAAAATCATTAATGTCAATGTGTATATAAAAAAAAAAAAAGTCATTCAAAATGCAGAAATTTGAAGCAGCTCAATCCCAAGCCTTTTTGTCCTCAATATAATCTTTAACGGTATAAAAGGCTTTCTGGCACAACTTACGTTTAATGAATGATTTGAATTTATTGAGGCTTAGATCTTGAACGTGGCTTGGTAGCTTATTATAAAAGCGTATACATTGGCATCTGAACGAGCCACCTATTTTTTTGAGCCTTGTTGTAGGTACAACAAATTTGTGTTTATTTCTAGTATTTATATTATGGATATCACTGTATTTTTTAAACAATTTTATGTTTTTATGGGCATATAAAATATTTTCATAAATATACTGAGAAGGCACAGTCATTACATTAATCTCTTTAAATTTGTCTCTGAGAGAGTGTCTCGGACTTAATTTATAAATTGATCGAACAGCTCGCTTCTGTAAAACAAAGATAGTCTGAATATCGGCGGCATTTCCCCACAATAGAATACCGTACGACATTACACTATGAAAATAGCTAAAGTACACTAAACGGGCAGTCTCTATATCAGTTAAATTACGAATTTTTCTAACAGCATATGCTGCGGAACTTAGCTTTTTTGACAATTTATCTATATGTGGACCCCACTGAAGCTTAGCATCCAAAGTTATGCCCAAGAATACTGTGTTGTCTTCAGGATTCAATTCCTCGCCCTTTATCAACACATTAGTTTTCACCTGCCTAACGTGGGGTAGCGTAAACTTAATGCATTTGGTTTTTTTCTCGTTTAAAAGCAAATTATTAACATTGAACCAGTGGACTACTTTCGAGATCGCGCTATTTACATCGTCAGTAACCAACTGCTGACGTTTAAGTTTAAACAAAAGAGAAGTGTCATCTGCAAACAACACTATATCATGATTATCCTTTATGAGGTACGGCAAGTCATTAATATAAATAAGAAACAAGAAAGGACCAAGAATTGAGCCCTGTGGGACTCCCATTGTTACTATAGATCCGGGTGATCTTTTTCCATTAACGTCAACGCTCTGAATCCTTTTACTCAAGTATGAAGTAAGAAGATCCAGAGCAGTGTTTCGGATCCCGTAGTGGCGGAGTTTCCTGATTAACGTTTCGTGAAGAACGCAATCGAATGCCTTGGACAAATCACAAAAGATGCCCAAGGCATCGCATTTATCTTCCCATGCATTATAAATATGTCCTAAAAGTTCAACACCGGCATCAGTAGTTGAACGACCCCTTGTAAAACCGAACTGTTTGCTATGTAATAATTTATGTTTATTAAAAAATCTTTGCATTTGGTCTAAAATTAATTTCTCAAAAATTTTACTAAAGGTAGGTAGTACAGAAATAGGTCTATAATTTGTGGGGTCTGATGTACTACCTGATTTAAACAAAGCTATTATTTTACTATTTTTCATAAGGTCAGGAAACTCCCCATTGTCAATACAACTATTAAAGATAAGAGCTAGAGTAGGTGCCACAATGTCAATAATAGACTTAGCTACTTCTACAGAATTACCCCACAGATCTGCAGTCTTTTTTACATTTAAAGTGTGAAAGGTTTTAATTATATCTCTACAGGTAATATATTCAAAATTAAATTCCGAATCGCAACCATTAACATTGTCCTTAAGCAAAGACTCAGCAACAGAAGGTGATGAGTTTAGTGATTTAGTAGTTGAAACGGGAATATCTGAAAAGAAATTTTCAAATGCCTCGGCGACTTGTGAGTCTGATTTTATTATGTTGTCATTAATAGACAGGCTGTAGTCAGTATTTCGGTTACTAGATCTTCCCGTTTCACTATTAATAATATTCCAAGTCGTTTTAATTACATTACTGCTGTTTTTAATCTTTGAACCCAAATAGCGTGACTTGGCCATATAACAAACTTTTTTAAATAATTTTGAATAATTTCTAACATACAAATTAAATTCATCAGTGTTAATATAAGTCCTTTCATTGTACAATTCATAAAGCCGTGTTCTACTTTTATGAATACCAATGGTAGCCCAATCACTGAACGATGCATTGCTATTAACTGAGATAGTCTTGGGAATAAAGGTGGAATCAAATTGTTTACAGTATACATTAAAAAAATTATCATAAAGTTGATTAGGATCAGCATGATTAGATAAAACTGGTAGTTTATTAATGAGTTTACCTTTAAAAGCCTCCAAGCGACTTGCAGTTTTGGGGTTAACAGTGATATCCTTTTTAGCCACTTTTTTGTTTAGGTTTTGAATAGTTATCCTTTGCCCGCAATGATCAGAATCTAGTAAAGTTATAATTTCTTTGTGGCTTGGTATAATGTCTGTATAAATATTATCTAGGCATGTGGCACTAGTAGGGGTTATTCTTGTTGGCTCCAAAAATAGGTTTAGAAGATTGTAGGACTGAAACAGACTTAAAATTTTACTACAAGAACCTGAGTTTTCTAATAAATTGACATTAAAATCACCACAAATGATAACGGACTTGTTTGAGTTACAAATCCTGTGTAACACTTCATCCATTACTTTTTCAAAGCAGTCATACAATCCTGAAGGGGGTCTATACACGCTTAATACAATAGAGTGCTCCAATTCTATACAGGCAATTTCAACTGTACGCTCAACAGATAGGCTCACAATATCTTTACGATCTTTAAATTTGAGCTGGTTACTTACTAAAATTAATGAGCCACCGTGTATAGCATTTATTCTGCTAAACGAACTACCAACCTGGTGATTATTAAAATTGAACAAGAACTGGTGGCTTTTCAGCCAATGTTCTGTTATACAAAGAATGTCAATACTATTAAAATTCATAAATAATTCTACTTCTAAATCTTTGTTCATAAATCCTTGAATATTTTGATGCACTAGGTTGATACTATTTACTGAGTTTAACTTTTTTTTTGAGTTATTTTTACTATTATAGCTAGAGGTTGCCTCTATTGTCTTAATTTCTAATTTAAATTATTAACAATGTCATTAATAGTGACCAAATTATTGGCAGAAGTATTTATAATATTGTTGCATTGCTCAAAAGAAGCAAGTTGTTTAGCCAAATTTTTGGCTGTAATAGAAAAAAAATAAGATAGCGACACAGCTATCTGTCTTTTATAATAGTCAGAAAGATAGTACATAACATTGTTATATCTATCTTTTGTCAAATAAAAATTATTACTAACATAATTGTTAATATCAACTAAATGGAACATGTCATTATTAAATGTCAAGTTATGTAATGTCATATTCAATTCAAATCTTAAGCTATTTTCTTCCTGTGGCAAACTGTTACTATAAGGAAATGTAAACAACACAACTTTTCTTAAACTAAGGTTGCATAAAGTTCTATGATACTGGAGCAGTTCTCCTTTGTTTAGATTTCCCCTATTACCCATAAAAATTAATAAAGTTGTATCCTGGGTAAAGTTACATTTAATAATTTCTTTCATAATATGAAACAAAGAACAACCAGGCATACAGTAATTTACTATTGAGTGTCCTGGATATTCATCTGTCAATAAGTGACCTAAGTCCTTACCAATCTCATCACAAAATAATACAATATCATTATTTAAATTATTTAAAGTTTGTTTACAATGTTTATACGAACTATTAATAGAAGGAATTACCAAATCAACACAGGGCTGCAGTAAGGTGGTATTGCAAGTTGACAATGAATGGTCCGGTGTAAGCACATTAGATGGTGTCTGACAATGCTCACAGTTGTTTTTTTGTGAGTTTACTAGCTCATTCATTGCTAACACATATTCCCTCATTAGGTCTTCAGAGGTATATAGATTTCGATAGGTAAGAAACCTAACGTAATCTATTCGATAGTCACTAACGTTTTTCAGCTGTCGCCATACAAAACAGCACCATCTATATATATAAAATTCAAAGTCCTGACTGACTGATTGACTGACTGATATATCAACGCACAGTCCAAACCGCTGGACCTAGAGACTTGAAACTTAGAAGGTGTGTTCTTTGTGAAGAGTAAGTATCCACTAAGAAAGGATTTTTGGGAATTCAACCCTTAAAGGGTTAAAATAGGGGATGGAAGTTTATATGAAAGTCCGACAGTTTTAAAGTTAGGATCTTCTAATTTTGTATTTAGGCTGACAATTGAAAATTAATTTATACGTGTCTCAGCGTTTTTGATAATTCCACCCCCGAAGGGTTAAAAAGGGGGATGAAGTTGTGTATAGAAAGTCATTAATTTTCGACGTAAAAATCACTAAATTTATTATCTAGGCTTATGATTGGAAGCTAACACAACGGTGTTGTTAGAATTCCATCCATTAAGGGGGTGAAAAGGGGGATGAAATTTTGTCCTGACTGACTGATATATCAACGCACAGCCTAAAACGCTGGTCGGTACCGCTGGGTAGAGAAATTAATTTTGGAGGGTGTGTTCTTTGTGAAGAGTAGATATCCAATAAGAAGGGGTTTTTGGAAATTTAACCTTTAAGGGGTGAAAAGAGGGGATTTTGTTTGTATGAAAAATCTTATTCCTTGAGTTACTAACTATGAAACTTGGCACGAATACTTATCTAAATAAATTATTAAGTTTGGCTTTTTTTTCTAAACTACCCTCTGAAGGGGGATTGGGAGGTGTCAAAGTTTGTATGGAAGAATTTTAACGCGTGGTCCGATTAACTCGAAACTCAGTATTTATACTTAAGACCGAAAATAAAAAATAACGTGTATCATCGTTTTATAAAATTTTACCCCTAACGGGGTGAAAATTTAATTTTATAGGGGAAGACTTTACTGCGTGGCTTGATTAACTCGAAAATTGGTATAAACAATCTTTGAGTCGAGTTATGAACACATCCCAAACAATTTTACGGAATTCCACCCCTGTGGGGGTGAAAAGCGGGGATACAGTTTATAAGAAAAATCTTATTGATTTGGTTAATAAACTTGGCAAGAATACTTGCCTAAGCAAGTAATAAAGTTTATCATTATTCGTTTATCAAAACACCCCAACACCCCTTGTGTTGGGGTGTTAAAGTTTGTGTGGAAGAATTTTAACGCAAGGTCCGATTTACTCGAAACTCAGTATTAATATTATTGACAGAAAATATTCAATAATAACAGCCGCACAGATCGATCGATCAGGTTACGCAGGCCACGCTTGCCGCGGTTGGTCTGTGGATAGGTGTCCATCTTTACATACCGTGAGCTCTCCGTGCCTCGGAAAGCACCCTAAGCCGTTGGTCCCGGCTGTCATTCGTGGATCTTTGACAGTCGATAGGGGTGGTCAGAAGCCCAAAAGTTTGACAACCAGTCTTATCAAGGGGTATCGTATTTGGGTCGTGGAGGTCAGGTAGGCAGTCGCTCCATGTAAAATACTGGTACTCAGCTGCATCCCGTTGGACTGGAAGCCGACCCCAACATAGTTGGGAAAAGGGTAGGCAGATGAAGAATCAATATTATTGACCCCTGACGGGACAAAAAGTGGTAATTCGATTATTATTGACCCCTGACGGGACAAAAAGTGGTAATTCGATTTATAAGGGGATTTTAATGAGTGCCTTGATAAACTAAAAAAAATGGTACATATGAATTTGGACTTGAAACTTGGCATATAAAGTTCGAATTTTTAGCTGGGATACAGTTTATTTGAAAAATCTGATCCCTTTGAGCTATAAACTAAAAAATTGGCCCGAATACTTATTTATATCTAAATCAATGATAAAAATCATAAACATACATTTTCGAAATTATAAGAGGAAAGTACGAATTTCACGCGGACGAAGTCGCGGGCAGAAGCTAGTGAGTTAATAAGTTGACAGGCGCTATCGAAAAATACGCTTACGATAGTAGTTACGTAAGTCACTGGAATTTTGACACGTGAAACATATGTTTGCATTGAAATTATATACGTTTGTGAGTATTTTGAGCCAAAAAAATGTCTGGAAGAGCTTATTTAGCATAGAATATGTTGGCGGCCACTGACTTTGAAGACCAACGACATAAACAACGTGAATTTCAAGCCAAAATTACAGGAAAATGAAATTCTAGCTTACCAATGAGCGGGGCATTACGCAGCTACCTAGGAGGCTTTCTGTGATGAAAATTAACTTAAATAAAAGACATTTTACTCAAACAACCTTTTCATTTATTTTATTATTAGGTATATGGGAAACATACAGCATATTTATCAAAATAAGGAACACAAAAATTGACATAAAAACACGTACTTATTATCTATTAAATACACAACTTTTTCTTTGAACATTGGACACTAGGATTTCCCCTGTATCGTGGGTGCATTTACAAACACAAATCTCACATGCACAAATACCCAGACCCGGAACAATTAGGTATCTTTCTTTGGAAGATTCGATCACACAACTTTTTGCTCCATGCGACAAATAAACCGGCGATTCTTAGCGCAGAAGCGACAGGATTGGTGCAGTTTCTAAAAATTGTGCCACACTGGTCCTCATTGTATTATTGTCATTTTGTAAACTTATTTCATTGAATTTAATGAAAAAATGCCGTGAACACAATGTCAACAAATACAAAATTACAAATGGAAAACGACACTCGATGACACAACAGTGACATATAAGGAATAAAAATTCAACAACCACTAAATACCTTAACAAGATCACTAACCGCCAACCATTCTATTTAGTCGGATTATTGCCTATCATAACATTTTAAGCATAGGCGATAGCACTACATTTTGAGCATATATTATGCCGTTCTCTCTCCTTATTACTGAGAAAGAAAGAAACAATACTTAAGGAAGTGACGTTACATATGACACGATCTATCGAGCTCACCTTAGCGCCTGCGTAAGATACCGTAAAACTCATGGTGCAAGCAATATCGAAATCTATTCGATCCACGTTAATACGCTAGCGAGTTTGACGCTAGCGAGTAAGTTTTCGATAACAACTCATGGTAGAGGTACTGTACCGTTCTTAAGCATATCTTTTGAACATGCAAACCTAAAGGAATCATGAGAACCATCAGCTGTTTATCTTAAAAGCAAAACATTGTTAGCAAATGCCGTAGCTTATCATTTAAACCAGTGGCTTTCTTAGCCTCATAAATCAAATTGTTTTAAAACCCTGTTTTAAAATTCAAATATCTGTTTTGGGAGCCACGGTACAATTTAAACTTTGAAATAACTTTACTATTGCGACGAGCAAAACTTTCAAAAGACAATCAAGACTTAAATGGAACTATCTAGGTTCTATCTCCAATTGTATGAGTACATTTTATGTAATCTTTACTTTTGGAATACGTTTGTATATTTGGATAATATGAATGCAGTTTAAGCAGTCAATCTACCAATTTTTTTTTTTAAAGATTATACAGGGTTGCGGTTAAATAAAACAGCGGTTATTGTAAGTTGTTATCAGTTTGATAAAATATCAACTTTACTAAAAATAGAAAACTCAATTGTTCAAAAAAAAAAATTTAAATAACGTGTAAGTTGGCACGAAATTAATCATCCTTGATGATAAGCCTCTAGACACGCGCGGGGACCATGGTGTATCAACAATTCAACACAAACTTTATGGTATTGTTACCAAATAATCACAAATTAAGTTAATGAACGTAAAATAAGGTCCCACGGCTTGAATGCTAATTGTTATTAATTATTTTAATTGTGTATGTTTAAAGTACCACGTATTCTACATACGTGGTTTCAATTAATGGGATGACCTAATCGCCACACACTTCCTTTGAATAACAGCGTTATTATAGTATCACAACATGAGTTTGTTTGTGGAGAAAAAGAGGGAAGTTATATTTACATGGAATAAATATGTAGCTGATGCAAATAGTATCAGACCCCTAGTTAAACCATAGTACGTTATGAATATATTTACAAGAACATAATAATTTTCCAAAAGACACAGTTCTTTACACATTTCCTTCACATTAGCGTAATTTTTCCATCAAATTGTGGATTTCAAGATCTTGGTAATCTTTAGATTGTGCTTAGACATATACGTGTGGTGAGTCAAAGGCAAGGCTTCTACTGCCAATACGGATTTGTGTCTCGCCCTATAGGTACATATAATGTGATTGCGAACTTCCCGGTTTTCGAGAGCTAGAGAAAATAATATTGATATAAGTATGGGTGCTGAAGTGTGAAATTGGATTTCAAATCTTTTCAAGAACTTTTATGGATGAAAGAACCTAGAAACTGGAAAGGCAGGTTTTGTATTAGTTTAACGTAATTTTTACAGAGTGTATAGAACTCTAAATCAACTAGACTAGACTTTCTAGAAGGTCTATCATGCGGCCATCTCACTTATTTATGTATCAGTTTTTTTTTTTTGCAATGTTACTCAATATTGTTTTTATGTGATACAAATTTATTTTTATTTATTTATTTAATTATGCATACACACGTCACGTTGCAGTATAAAACTGATTTACATCTGTCACCTCACACATCAGGTCCAGTTGGAAACCAGCGTCAGGCACTAGTTGTCTGGCATTTTTGCTGAACTGGGCCTTTTGGCGCAGCCGTGAGGCACACATTCCTGCTAATTTCTTACATCGGACTTTGTACTTTTGATTTTTATGTTTTTTATTTTTGTTTTTATCTGATGTACGACTAATAACTGTCCGGTGTATTGTGTTTCTTTTAATCTGTGCTAAATAAATGTATTTTCTTTCTTTCTTTAAATATAATACAGAAACTACTTTTAGTACTTTCACAATTCCCAGAAAGATGGCCTCTGTGAGACACTGACGTCATCGGGATTTACATACATAAACACACGCCTTCTTCCCACCGGGGTAGGCAGAACGCCACCTGCTCCTTTCATACTCATATCCTTACATAATCCTTTTACTTCGTTTACATACTACTACATACTATCTACGTAACTGACCTTTTTATAGAACATCATCAATAAGGTCACTATATATATGTCCTCCGAGGCAGTCTCTTGTAGGTAACCTGTTGTCAGTAATAGGGATTTAAGAGAAACATTTTATGATGGGTTGTTGCATGACAATTAATTCAATAGTACCTATTAGATATAACTTGCAGTGATGCTTGCTACAAGGTCGAATAAAGTTTACGGTGAAGAAAATATATAATTCGTGATGCAAATAAAACTTAAAAGGAACTTTGAAAATCTATTTTACAGTAGATAATTCTCCAAGAAATAGATAAAAATGGCCTTTCAAAGTGTTTTTATTATAGGACATTATTTTTATGCGAAACTAAGTAAGCAAGAGAGAGGCAGCTGTCCTGTAGGCGACACCTGCCGGCACCAGTTGAATATCAAACGAGCCATGTCCAGGCACTCGCCGGCCGTCCGGTCCGTAAAAACGGACGCAAATGAACACAACACGCGTGACGAGCAATCTGCGAAGTTGAACTACTTTATCGTTATTATTTTATATGAATCGAGAATTGTATAAGTATATAATAAAATTCTGTTCTAAAACTAGAGTATGAGACTTAAGATGGTTGTAAAGAAAATCATGAAGCATCATTGCAATTATAAGTACGTCATCACAGGATTACCTACTACCATAATCACGAAACATAAAATCAGTATCTTTCTTTGTAGGAAAATATGCCACGAGGAACCATCTTGAGCCCGGTACTCATGCTATCCCTTTACTAGAAATCTTACAATCCTGTTAAAATATCCGCCTGTCCACCAGTGGCCTGTATATGACACCTGTGCTGTGCAGGCTACAGTGAATAGTAAACGAACCGAGACCGAACCACCGCGCGCCGTTCGCTCGGACGGTCATACTGGCAAACGATAAAGTAAAAATGTATTTCATATAGTTGATGATGTAGAATAAAATGGTGTCAAATATGAAGAAAAAGATCTAAAAGACTTCATTACCTTAACAGTAACAGCTGAGACAACGAAAGCAAAAAGAGGTTCCAACATTTCAAACATAAGAGTGTCAGACTGCTACATGCTCAAGCGCACAAGCGCGTTATAGCTAGGTATTCAAATACTTAGGAGTTTCTTACCCGTTCTTCTCCATAAAGATCTACGTTTTCGAAGCTTCAACTTTTTGACTAACTGACCGACTCTTTAACAATTCAAAAGTGCCTGTAAATGATTTAATTGAAATAAATGCTTTGATTTTGATAGCTCAATGAGATTGATATTTTCTTCGAAACAAAAACGAATAATAAAGGATTCTCAATGTGGGGAAATTCTTCCAACCACTCGCATAAAAGAATTTCCCCATTTATCACAAACCTGACCTTACGTACACATCACATTGTGCCTGTTACAGTCCTTTAAGAGAACAATAACATTTTGAATTATTCATACTCACAGTACCTATTCACTTTCTTGTTTTGTTTTGCGAACAAACAGTAATATACTAGCTTTGGCCCGCAGCTTCGCGTGGAAAATTATCCCAGAGGAACGTACCTACTACCGGGATAAAAAATGTATTCTATGTCCTTACCCGGGTCATGGTCTATCCGTGTGCCCTTATCCAAATCCGTTTAGCCGTTAAGGCGTGAAAAGGGAAGTTAGTATGGAATAGACACTAGTTGTTCGTCTGCGTCTGCGTGTATTTTGTATTTCATCTTTTTTTTATACAAACATCCGGGATTAAGAAAGAAGCCTTCTCCTCCTAGGCTACCTATTTGTCAAATTTCATAACGATCGGGTTCATTGGCTTAAGCGAAAAAGGTAACAGACAGACACACAGACAGACAATACAGAGAATTCCTTTCGTATTTATAATATTATTAAAAAATACTTTACTTCAGACCTTGAACCATTTATGATGTTAGTAATACACACTTATAGACTATGTTAGTAAGTAGCAAATGTAGGTACCTAATACAATTTTTTTTTTAATTCATGTATCTGTTGCACTTACCTGACGCACTGGGTACATGCACATCTACAGACACCAGCACATCAAGCTACCCGAAACTGTCAAATTTTACCAATCACCATTGAACCTTATGCTTTAGCGATAAAGTTGAAAATCTATTAGAGAAATTTGACAGATAATAATATACGCCATAATGGCGCAACATGGCTTCACCCTGATGACCTTCAGAATGCCGTTGACGCTCCCACGCACTCTGTGCATC
This sequence comes from Mesoligia furuncula, assembly GCA_916614155.1. Taxonomy (NCBI): domain Eukaryota; kingdom Metazoa; phylum Arthropoda; class Insecta; order Lepidoptera; family Noctuidae; genus Mesoligia; species Mesoligia furuncula. The sequence goes on from OU744792.1 coordinate 1,789,147, forward strand.
ATGGATGCCTTCCTTTTTTGCAGGATGGTATTGAACCCATCAGTATGTGCTTCGGCAAACATTCCTGAGGCACTGCAGTAACGTGAAATCCCTAAAAATATTTTGAAGGCATTATTATATTGAACTTTGAGGGCGTTGTATGCCCTTTGCGTATATCGAACCCACAGAGAATATATATTTATAATATTTATATATTATGATCTCACACAGTCTGTGTGAGATCATACTTCAAGGTACGGAATAGGAAAGCCTTCGGGGTAAGCGGTACCCCGGCTCAGTGCTAGGGTAAATTTTTGTGAACGGTTCGGGTTAAAGGAGACCTTTTTCAACTTGAATTCGATTGAGGGCTTTGTTTGATTTTTTTTCAGTTTTGATCTGGTTAGCAAAAGAAACTTCAATGTATAATTTCTGCGAGCCTTTTAAGTGACAAGTTTTCATTTTCATTTTGATATTGGTTATATTTTTAAATAATTTTATAAAAAAAACATTTAAAATTTTTAAAATATTAGCCCATCAGGAACAGGGTCCAAGCTACCGGTGGTCAGGGCTCTGGAGAGAAGGACCTCCTCTCTATGCGTGTTGTGTTCAGGAGTATCACTTTCTGGATCAGCCCTTGAACCAGGACTGTCATACCGCGTAATGTGAGCCTTCTGGAGTGTTGGTCGAGGCTCTCCGGTATTAGGCCATTAACCGTAACGATCATCACATGTCGACAACCTTGTGAGTTAAGTAAAAATACTTGCTTTTTTTTATTATACATTTCATACATCAAATTCGATTTTGCGATTAAGCACAGCTCCATTTTCTTCCAGTTCTATCTAGATTTCTGGTGTACGACTCTAAAATCTAAAACAAGGACGTGTTTCTAAGCCGATTCGATTTTATTTCGACAATTGGTTGCATCAAGACAACTTTTTTCTGTAATGGTGTTTTAATGGTAACTGCCACTTTACTATATAAGCTCACGGTCCTTTAAGCTGACAGCTTGTTTTCTTTACAATTTGGTAGCCCGAACTGCGGTAAATCTTATGATTTACCGGTAAATCCTAAGATTTACCGCAGTTCGGGCTTTTAGAGTAACATTTATACTAGGTATAACATTTACAGGAACATGACCGTTTTATAAGAAAGCCCACAAACGTCAGCGTTATTGGTCATATGTAAGTAGAAGACATGATTTGTATAAACGTAATCTAGCTGAAATATGTAACGTAGTTTTACAGAAAGAGAATTCCAAAATCTAAATAAAAGTGTTGAGAGAGCTTTCATGAATGCAAAAACGGGCTACGTGCTTTTTCCAAGTATTTTGGTATAATGGGTCTTGACGTAAAATCTGCTACGTACGAGTATAATGCGAATTTCTGAATAATTCTTCACTGAATATGGGTCGGGGAGCTAGAACCAAGGATTTACAAATTACACGGTATGACACGCTGCTTTCAACGTTCACGTGAAGATACTTTATTTTATTAAAACAGAGAAGACACAAATAGTGAGATTATAATAGCTTCGCTTCTGCTGAACATGATTTTTCAAAATAACTTTGCAAGAAATAGTAGGAAACATGGTATAAATAAAGTTGGCTTGGTTTTTTCAGTATCAGGACCAAATTAATGGATATTGCTTAGATGATAACTCGAAAAAGGTCTAAAGATATAATATTATGGTAGGAGAACTACCCAATGTAACGTAATGATGAAAGAATGTCACAATAACATACCTGAAGGCAAATTCCCAGAATTTAAAACGTTAGAGGTATTTTTGATAGATTGAGACTGAAATCAAAATGTTAACCATAGATATCTGTTAAAGTTTTAAAAATTTCGAGAATTGCCCCTCTGATGTAACAAAATCATCGTAAAGGAACGATGCGATCTCCTCTATGCAGAAGGCATACAAAATTCTGCTATCATAATAGCAGGAAAGTGAGGACAAAATAAAGCACTCAAGATAAAAGCCATATACGGCACATAACACATAACACATAACTCAAGTAATTTTTCAACTAACTCTCCATAATCAGGATGGAGCATCGTTCCCGTTCCTAAATAATGATTCGGTCCAGTCGGCCATTAATCCTTTCTGTTGAAATTTTCATGCTCTATTTGAAGGGTTGGAATGGCCTGGACCCTTTATTATAACAAGTGGTTTTTAAGACCTCTTACGTATGGGTATTTTGGCATACTGTTTGTGTGGAGTCATTTTTCTTTATCAAAGAAGGTTGGCTATCGTGATGTTTTTATCCCGTACTCTTACCAGACCTGCTCTTGTAATTTTCCCTTTCAGATTAGACATTCAGATAAGGTGTTTTTTTTACTTTTTAACTTAATTTTTTGCAAACTCAGGAATTCAAAGACCTCTGTCCTCAAAGTAAGAGCAGCTTGAGCGATAAACACATACTTTAACGTGTAATCCGGAGCCAATCACGCGGCACTCGCCAAAAGTCACGTTCCCGTTAAAGTGGCTCAAAATAAGCACGCTTCACGGTATTGATTGGAGTGGAATCGACATAGCCGTGTTAACTTTACCTATAGTAAATGTCGATTTTCAGAAGATTTGGCAGTAAAAGAGTACTTACATTTTGCGACGTACAGTCATATTATTCCGATTTTCAGAGAAGTCAGCGAGTAATAGAGAACTAGGGTGCGAGCGAGAGAATCGCGGCGATATTATCGTCGTGCCACGTATTTATAAACAGTCTCTTCGAACGTGTCTCCACACGGCGATATCATCGCCGCGAAAATTTGATGGCACGGCGAGACTATCGCCGCGATTCTCGCGCTCGTGGAGGCGGCCCCTTAGTTTAGTCTTTTGGTGAGCGTGAGGTCCTAGGTTCGATTCCCGGGTCTGGCAAAGTGTTATTGAGTTTTTCTATTAGGAATTTCTTAGTAACAGCCCGGAGTTTGGAAGCTGGCGATGTGTTACCCCCGTGCCTTAGAAAGCACGTTAAGCCGTTGGTCCTGCGCCTGATCTCTCTCCGGTCGTGTCGGATTGCCGTCCATCGAACTATGAGAGTGAGGGAAGAGGGAGTACACCTGTGTCTGCGCGCACACTTATGCACTATAATATCTCCACGAAGGCTATAGTCTCCGTTGAGATTGGCCGCCGTGGCCGAAATACGGTCTGGAGGGCTTTATTTATTTATTTATTAGTGTCATGCAGATATAAAACTTCTTAACTACATTGTAACACACAAAAATTCAGTTATTGTGAGCTGATTGGAAAGTTGTATGTTCCTATCTCCAAATTTTATTCGTACCAATATATAAAATTCAAAGTCCTGACTGAGTGATATATCAACGCACAGCCTAAACCGCTGGTCCTAGAGACATGAAATTTGGAGGGTGTGTTCTTTGTGAATAGTAGGTACTCAATAAGAAAGGGTTTTTTGAAACTCTGCACCCCTAAGAGGATGAATGCGGGGAGGGTGAAATTTCACGCAAACGAAGTCGCGGGCAGAACCTTGTATAAGGTCGGGCGGGGCTATTTCGACCATAAAAACCCAAACGTCAGCTTCGAAAGTCCGCACACCAGTCTTTGAACACGTTATGGTAGATTTAATGCATTTATGTTATAAAAACTTTAATTGAGATCTTTCTTACGTAGGTCTTAAACAGAAAACTCATCTTTTATGTTCAAAGGAACGATATTTTTGAAATTGGGAAGAAATAGTTACTATTACCCCACAGTGGGGCTAATTCAACTATGGCACATATTTATCGTACTAAAGCCGTTAACGTTTTGAAATTGATAGCCAGAGCATATTTATGGCATAATTCATACCAATCTATGGCTTATTGTCTCCTAACATGGTTCAGTATTAAAATACTATATAAACACCTTGGAGGGGCAATTTCGACTTTTTACATATGTAGTAGTGCAGGGACAACATCGTCGATAAATCAGATCAACAACAACCATGAATAAACATTTATTTATGAAAAAAACGAGTTACATGTATTCTTGAAAACTCGTCATTTTTTTATTGCGAACATCTTCTACAGCCATAAGTAGTTCGTCTAGCTAGTGAGTACTGTTTAACTTTTTTTGTCTTATAATTTCGCTCCATCTAACACGATAAAAAACAATGCACAGGATGCCCAACCCAACCAAAGCCCAAAAGTAGTGAATCAGCCAAGCAAGCAAAGTAGGAAATTCTTCAAACTGCATGACATTCACATTTCACGACTATGGTAAAAGGTTTGGTCACCATTTAGAGATTTAATTTACGAACAGTGATTCACTGTACATTTTATCGCAGCATGTGCCATTGTTTTTGTTATGCATAGAGTATCGATATAATGGAACATCATCACCTCACTAGTGTTTCGCAACAAAAATTAAGCGGGGTAATTATGACTTTAGGTTAGTCGAAATAACCCTACTTCTTCTTTTCGTAGGGCTATTTAAAGCAACAAAAAATCACATCAAAAACGTATCATTCCAAAGAGCAAATAAGCGAAAAATATTTTACGGTTTATATTTTCACTAGTCACTGTTTCATTTTGCAAAAACAAGCATTTTAAACACAACTTTTGACGAAAAATTTGTGCCCAAAATCACGTCTGACAAAAAAAGGCGTGTAGGTCAAATAGTTCGCGCGTTAGCAGCCTTCTATGGAATTTTGTAGAAATAATCTGTTCACCTACCTGGATAGAGATCGACCTGTATAGATACAAATACAGTAGAATAACAGTTATTGTCATTAGTTGAAATAGTCCCATAGTCGAAATAGCCCCGCCCGACCTTACATATGTACACATAAACATTGAAACTCTTGGCTAAATGGTATTCTATTCCTATCCATAATCAATACCATTTAGGAATATTCGCTATCTTCTATATCTCTACATAGTACCTATAAAACAAAGTCGCTTTCAGTGTGTGTCTGTGTGACCGCGTAGATCTTTTAAACTATACAATGGATTTTGATGTAGTTTTCACTATCGCCTTAATGATTAATTCCGGAAGGTTTATGTGTATCATACTTTCTTATTTAACTTTGATATAGCACAGGAATCTTGATGTTACGATTATAACCGTCCAAAGCAGGGGCTGGTCACTAGAGTGTTACATTACACATTACACTTTACAGAAACAGTTTTCAGTTGTTTCATCTAAAACAATGGCGTTAAAACTGAAAACAGAATACAAAACTAGCCTGCACACTACACAGGTAAGTACAATAATACGAGGAGGCTAGGAATTAGTTCAGTATTCGCGGCGCTCGCTACATTATACAACAGTTTGGACTTGGAGACGGTTAGGGAGGCTATTGCTGACGTCAGCGTACAGATTTAGTTTTACTGTGGAACACAAGATACCAAATGTACGTACGTAACGTACATGTGACGTGGGAAGGAAGACATGAATGAATGAATGAATTGCACCGGTCCCAGCGTGGTTAAACCAGACTCGATTAATTGAATGAACCCCAAGATTCGCACTAGCTCCTGTAGCCTCATGTTCATAGTGCTACAGCGACCATTGCATATCAAGGAATAGACCGAGGGGCGCGGGAATGGTAGGGAAGACGTGCCCGTAGGATAGGTAAGGATTTAAGAGCCTACCGGATATGCATCCTAGATTAAGCATTGGACTAGTGGAGAGATGGGTAATTATTACCTATGGACGGGCATCTTTTATCGACCTTGCCGCCAGGTTGGTTCAGGTCAAGCTTCATCGGTGCGTCTTTTGGCGGGCTTCTACTGCTTTCTCGGTTCTCATGTGACGTGGGAAGGAAGACAGAAGAATAATTAATAGACCTTCATTTCGTTAATTTTGAGGATCATGTAAGTAATAAAGGGCGAGATTGACATCAACCGGACACAATTGCAGACTGGACTGCTACTAAAGCATATAGGTAAAGCTTATTAACAAAGAAAAGAAAGAAAAAAATATTATTCTTCACAAATAAGACGCTGTCAACTTTTACAAATAATAATTTATTAAAACTTTATGCACAAGTAAAAAAAACTGTACAAAGGCGGACTTAAGGCAAATTATAATAGTTAAACGTTGAAAATCGGAACTAAATATTTCAAAATTCACGATTAGGTAAGCTAGGTACTACGAAACATTAAAGGAAACAAATTCCGATGTCACACTTTACCGCATAACTGGATACTCCCGCCTTTTCATCCAGAAATACAATTCCTAACGTTTCTCAGCACGCGCCGGGAGCGTCCCCATTCGCAGTCGGACCCACACCTCGCTAACATATTCAGGTAAACCAGACAAATGTGGAGAAACAAGGGATGTTCTAGTTATTCGTAGCGCGCCGTTCCACTTAAATTATGCAACGTTTTAGACTCGCAGCCGTGTGTGTTTCTCAGACATTTATTTACATCCTAAAGTCAACTTTACGTTTAACTCCTGAGAGCGGGGAGCTGCCCTTCAGGACAAGTTAACTGCTGTGATTTGAGGGATTAATTATTCGTTAGCTACTGCATGCATGTGGTTAGTGCATGTTACCTTGTAGGTATTGCAAACATCTGGTTTATTTTAAGGTTGATTACAATTTGCTGTGTGTGCCTATCAGGAATCTGTATCTGTTATTTGAATGAATTACCAAACAAAACAAAAGCATTAAAAACTGAGGTTTATCTGAGTTTTCAATGCTTTTTTTTATTTGTTAAAAACTCAGATAAACATTTTAAGCCTGTAACATTTGTATTTTTAGTTTTTTTTGTAAACCTACCGTTATTGTGATTGCTTCATGCTACCAGTACCTACCTACCTACCAAATTGTGTAGAAAGTTATTTGAAAGCCAAAATGATTAAACCATGTACCCGTCAACTTCGCCCGCAAATATTCTACCCAACAATGACAGAGCCGAATAAAACCATACCCTTATAGACATGCACATATTAATTAAAAAACACACTCACAAACCGCCACGTCACATGATTGACGCGGCTGCGCCGCAAAACTCCGTGCAAAGGGGTTTGATTAATTCATTTAATTAAAACCTTATGGGATCGAGGTAACGTTTCACGTGGGCTTCGATGTATTCAGAAAAATGGTCTCCTGCAATATTCTGGTGTGGTTTGCGATAATTAATGAGGCGCAGGTGATTTTATATGTATGTTTTGTGATTAATTAATTTAGTTAGGTTACTATTTAACTCTCTAGAGGATAATGAATTTGGGTTGGTTTTAGGTTTTCCAAGTAGGCAGCAGAAAGCAGAGCAGAAAAACCGGGCAAGAGCGAGTCGGACTCGCGCCCCGAGGGTTCCGTAACATCCGGGTTTATGCATAAGGTTTATGTTTATGAAATTAAATGTTTTTTTTATTTTTGAGTTGATTGAATGAATGGTAAATTGTGGTTTACGATTTATGACGTATTAATAAAAACTACTTACTAGATCTCGTTCAAACCAATTTTCGGTGGTAGTTTACATGGTAATCATACATTTTTTTTAGATTTATCATTCTCTTATTTTAGAAGTTACAGGGGGGGGACACACATTTCACCACTTTGGAAGTGTCTCTCGCGCCAACTATTCAGTTTAGAAAAAAATGATATTAGAAACCTCAATATCATTTTTGAAGTTACCCATAGTTACCCCACACGTATGGGTTTCATGAAAAAAAAATTTGGTTCACAAAATACATCTACTTACCAAGTTTCAACAGTATAGTTCTTATAGTTTCGGAGAAAAGTGGCTGTGACATACGGACGGACAGACAGACAGACAGACGGACAGACAGACATGACGAATCTATAAGGGTTCCGTTTTTGCCATTTGGCTACGGAGCCCTAAAAATACACTAAGTTCTGCGAAGTCCACAATTTTATGAAGCGCTGAAGACAGTGCTGACGCTGGCAAACACAGGCCTTTTCCCAGAAGGAAGAAAAATTGGGCTAGTTAAAGAATAACCAGGGCAAAGAACAGGCCATTTTCCGAAGAAAAAAGTGAAAGAGATACTTCACCCGACTCTTTTTACCCCAACCTACAGTACCTATCACCCCTTACACAGTACACAGCGCGAGTATAGCAACTTATAATTCAAAATGCAGGAAGCAAAGGTTACCGAACAAACCTTAATTCATAAAGTAAACAGAACTTTGTGTTGACCTTGGAACATCGATCAGAATAAACAAGTACAAGGTTGAAAATTTGCGAGTTCAGGACTTATTCCGGGAAAGCCGATCCATTTTGCGCAAAAGTTTACTGCAGTGTAAGACTTATTCTGCTGTTTTGGTTAATCTATCTTATATACCTATATAAAATTCAGTCCTGGCTGAATGATATATCAACGCACAGCCTAAACCGCTGGTTCTAGAGACATGAAAGGACAATGGCCAAAAGTCGTACCAAAAATTCTCATGCATCCAGATCAAAATATGATAGTAATTATTTTCATATTTTTTTACGACGCTACGCTTCGGGGATTTGATTTTTGAACAGGGAATTTAATTTAAAGTAAAAAAGTGTTGATATTATTTTATTCCCTTTACATGACGTTCCGTTTCATAACTTTCAATGGAAATAGTTTTTTTTGGGCCCACTGTATTTAACGTCTTTTCGTCGTATTATACTCAAAAAAACGTAACCAATTTATCATTTAAAATGGTTGATTTTTTCAACAAAGTCTAACCGGGATCACGAAATCGTAATAAAAAGAAAATATTTTGATAATGCACTCAATTGATTCAATTCCAGTTACGGTCGTCAATGTCATAAATACATGGATTTAAACGTTTTTTTTAGATTTCAAGAAAAAAAAAACAAAGTCATAATTACAGTTCGAGGTGGTAACCGTATCTGTTTCATAAATAAAAAAAAATTAGGTACTATTGACGCTGTAGCAGGTCCAATAATGGCCGTTCGTGTATGAAATGCCAAACAAAATAAAGTATCTAGTTTTTAGGTTATTTCGATTTTTTTGAAAATCTCCGAAACCCGGGTTTTGTTTACAAAAAGAACTTTTGTAGGAGTTATTATGATAAGTGTAGTCTATAAAAAACTAAGTTTGACTTTGATTCAGCATTCGGGATTCCATACATCCATGAGCATTACTCTTTGGAGGGTGAATGAATTTGGGTGTTCCTTTTGAAGAGTAGGTATCCACTAAGAAAGGGTTTTTCGAAATTCCACCCCTAAGAGAGTGAATGGTCCCTGAAATTTCACGCGGACGAAGTCGCGGGCAAAAGCTAGTTACAGATATTTGAGAAGGAAGAACGTTTTAAAGTATGACTTTAGTGGTCTTCCGTAACTAGGGTTTCGGTCCCGGGATGTTTTGTTCTCGAAATCCCGGGTTTTTATGTAAATTTGGCTGTCTCGGCTCCCGAGCCTTTCGATTTGAGACCCCAGACACTGGCCACCACAGCTTACAGTTCCAAAATAAGGATATTCTTACTTCGAATTTGACTAAAACTGCACTTTTTGCTTTTTCGGAAGAACTGTTACTATTGCAGACTAATTAAAAATGTCCCTCGTAGACAATCGTTGCATTTGGAAATAATGGACGCCGAACCTAGTACCAATATCTCTACAGTACACAACGAACCTGACGAGTCGTTTCAAAGGAAAATAGAACAATCAGTCAAAAAAATCGAAGAAATATAGGTACCCGAAATTCTGAGAAAAAATTGAGAGCAACATTAAAAAAGGAGTTCCAGTTGTTTGATGCAACCGCAAAACGTACTGAAAGTTTGGAACTACTTTACAAAGCTTCAAACACAATAGAACCGACACTTGTGAAAACGAGAGAGTGTTCACCTTGTCCGGTGGCATTATTTATTTATTTATTTATTTTAAAACACATACACTATCATTACAGGCTTACCTAATACAATAGTGCACGCACATTTTAATAACAACAAGGTATAAAATAGACTAAAAAAGATACAAAATACAACAACAGATCAGATACAAAATCAGAAAAATATATGATATTCTTCAAGATAGATAGACAGTGTGTTGAAAACATATACCTACAACCAATCTGATACGATAGAAAAAATAATAATAATAATACAAAGACCACGCTTTAGGTAATGTAGCTGCCTTAACCAAGAGTAATCTTACAAAATGCGGCCCGTGTGAATTCACTCAGAGTACAGTTGAAGCAGTCAATCTGTTGCGATACCGCATTAAGTGTACGCAGCGCGCGCGTCAGCGGCGCGTGCTGCAGCAGGTTGGTGCGAGCGGGCGGCACCCACAGCAGCGGCGGCCGCCTCCGCCGCCCCACGTGCCCATCAGGTACACACAAACCAACTGTGTGTAGAACGCCTTATTACAGAAATCACAAACAAATTGTTTTTCTATTGATACATCTGGTCCAAAATTAACTCGATTCTAACTTTTTTTGAGAAGTCTCGAGTCCCGGGACGTCCCAAGACATTGAGACTGTCGAGACTTCCCAAACCCTATTTGTGACCTTACTTTTAGAAAAAGTTAACCTTTGTACGTATTTTTCTGTTACTTTCTTCTTGTGTTTTTAAGTGTGTACAATTACATAAATAATTAAATAAGTTAACTTAAAATATATTAAATAAGACTAGGATGAAACTCAGGATTTATTTATTACACGTACAATCATGACACTTTATTAGATGACATGAATACTTTGAATAACTCCCAAGCACTTTTGTTTAATTCCAAAGTCATAATAACACAAAAGTTTTCACGGCTTACTTAGAAGATACTTAGGGGCTCATGGAAAACCAAGGGGGAAGCTGATGCACTACCAACCTGTTCCACCAAGGCATGTACCTGTATTATACCGCACCTCGCAACTCGACCACAGCACAGCAATCATCAGGGAATAGAATAGAATAGGTCTTTATTTGCTTAGAATGTAGGTACAGTAAGTAGGTAAGATAATAGTGACCTTCTATGTTTTTTTTGAAACTTTTATTTATTACCCGAGTATTTGACAGTGAAGACAGGGTTATGTTTTTCAAATGTATCTGTATATATTAGGATGTGGTTTTATTTATACGCATTAAGTATAAGCATACGGCTAGATGGATTTTAATAGGACGAGGTGTAAATCGATTAATCTAGTTCATGCAATAGTTAAAGGCCAGGGGTTGTTTCAAAAAATCTAAATGGCAAATTTTAGACAACAATAAGTAATCTTTTAACACCTTAAATCTCTGTACGAGTTGCCCTAATAAAGGCAAATAAAAACTCGATTCTCCCACCATCGATCACCCGTATGTCGTACATCTGCCACTATCATCCTTGTCAAAATCACGACCGCGCACAGGGAGGCAGGGTAGAAAGGACCTCGTAACAACGCATCGATAGGCGATGAAGCGGACTGTAATATCGCAGATAAAGATTATTGTTTAACGCGGCTCACAATAGCGCAAGTTATGGATACTCACAATGGATTACAGCTTTATTGGAGGCTCGAAGCCCCAGTGCGGGTGTGTGGGGATATTTTAGGACGTTATCAGTAAGGTTTAGTGGCCTACTAAATTAAGCTTCTATCTTGAACAGTTGTAAAGGGATATTTATGGAATTATTAGGAATAATATTATCGTATATGTTCATCTTTGTGGCATTTCTCATCAGCATTGCAGTATTTTTTGGAAGATGAAGATTTTATTATAATAAAAAAATAAAACTAATTTATTTCAGACAAAAAAAAAGTCCATAGGCAAGGCAAGGTTGTTAGTAACAAGAATTTAGCTTATAACTAATGTTATTAATTTTAAAAAAAGAAAAAAAGAAGAAACTAGACACACCGCCTACCCCTGCACATAGTAGTAGTAGTATGCTCATCGATCTCGCAACACATGGAGTTCAGTGAACCTACTGAGCAGAATAGTATCGATTCTCTCGCCAATCGCCAAAAAATATAGGTTCTTATTCCCGGTTTTCGAATTGAGAATTAGCAGTTGGGAACATGTCAAATTTACTTGAGGTGATTTCTTCAATGTAAGCCGCGAAATTCAAAATTTCTTTGCAATAAATGTAAGGAATTTTGAATTTCGCAGCCTACATTGAAGGAATCACCTTAAGTTATGTTAGAGGAGAGCTCGACAAGTTCTCAAGTTCAAATTCTCAATTTAGAAACCGGCCCTTATTCTCAATATTAATGATAAAATACAGGATGGCTCCCGAAATCGACACGCAAACTACAACCATGAATTTAGCACATAATTAGAGCTATTTTACTAATAGCCGACGAAAAATGTTTGCGCAGGTGATTTAGAAAGAAAGAAAGAAAGAAAAAGTATTTATTGCGACTCGTACAGGAAGATCACAAACTAAACTAAACACATTAAAATAAAAAATAAAAACCAAGTTATATTAAAAATAAAAAATAAAATGAAAATGAAACATGAAGTGCTATACGAGGCCAAAAGGCTCCTATCTCAGCATGATGCTGCGACATTTAAAAAAATAAATGTCTCAGCGCTGGTATTCTGATAGGGCCCGCTGTGATGTCACGGGCAATTACAGACATAAATAAATAACTACTTAAGTAAAATATTAGCAAATAATAAAATAAAATTAATTAATTTTATAATCTGCGCCAGACGTAACCTTATTATTATTCTCTTATTATTTCAAAATCGTGTACTTGAATCAAAGATAACAAGTTGCTCATCGATGTCCCTGAGACCCTGTAGTCTATGATTGGGATCAAACGTCATATTATTACTACATCGCGTAAAATTCTACACAGTTTGTTACAATAACATAAGTCTCCATGAACTTCACTTGAAGCTTGCAATAAACGCTATTTCGGAAATGAACCGCTCATATTCCAGTAACATAAATCAAAAGCTGTTTTAAACGAATGTTGTTCAAAACAGCCATGTTGTACAACCATGCGCAAGCGGTGCACATCCCTGGTGCGCAGGGTGCGGGTCAGCCCGAACAGTATCCTGAGCGCCTTCGCCCAGCGATTCGACTGCCAGTACATGTATCACTGTGACATGGTACATGTACGGGCTAATGTGGTAATATTGTTTTAATTGTTTTGACTTGTATTTGTATAATTGTATGGTATTGTATTTTTGTATTTAAATTGTATTTTATTGTATTTAATTTAATTTAATTATCATTGTATTAGTTTGTTTTATAATTGGCCCGTGTTGGCCTTTGATTCAAATAAATAATAATAATAATAATGTATGAAGGGCTGTACAAATACTCCGTGATTTCCGATTCCGAATAATTTTTTATTATTGATAGCCTTGAATAATGAGTTATTTCTGTTTGTTTTTAAAACTGGTTTTAGTAACTAGTTGTGCTTTAGCTGTATTTTGTAATTTTGTCAATCTTTTATACTATTATATTTATCACTACAAATCTTTCATTATAAGTTATTTATTTTTATTATTGTTGAAGCGTAAACAGGTAGTTTAACGCTAAATCACCCTTTTCAATGACTACAGAAAAGACTTTAATCAAATCCATTAAAATACTTTTTAATCTACAATACAAATTCTTCTCTTTAATTATATGTCACACCATATCTCCGACATTCTTTCTACCGTGAACATTCCCCATCTTTGCTGCAACGCCAAACAATTCTAATAATGACGTGCCAGTACAATGACATGTGTCAACACGTGTCATTTGTCACATGTTCGAGAGACGGCGCGCGGGGTTTGAGCGAGTGAGTCCTGAACAATAACAAAATGAAAGACAGAAAAACCAGTTCTTGGGTCAAAAAATAAAAACAAACTATTAATGATGGTGCTGACATAGAAAATCTAGTGGACAGGCTTAATGATATAATAGATGAAGCTAAAGATAAGAAAGAAATACACTGGGATAGAGAACAGAGGACATATAAAGATGTCATTGTGTAGATAGCATTAAGCAAAAGATAATGTAGGTAGACATCATCTTAAATTAGACACCTGCAGGACCACTGCAGGTCGAGGAATAAACACAGAAATGGTAGTTCAGAAAACAAGCATGAGTTTTTGTATCAGAAACGACCTATGACTGCCTATGACTATAACTCTAGATAGACCAAATTCAAATTAGTTTTAATTCATATTTATGCATTAATAACTCAAACATTGTCTGTGTGGTGCCGGACTTAAAGAATTGCACCACCCCTTACTTCCCGTGGGTGTCGTAAAAGGCGACTAAGGGTCTTACCGGAGAATGGGCAGCAGCGTTCTCTATTTATTCCACCATCATACCATACTGCGATCGCCAACCCGCCTGCCAAGCGTGGCGATAATGGCAAACCCCCCCAAAATTGGGGGAGGCCTATGTCCAGCAGTGGACGTCTATCGGCTGAAACGACGACGACGAACTCAAACACTAAATACCATTTAATGTACATAATGTGAAGTAAACCTTCTGATTCCATCAATATAGCTTTGATAGCTGAGTGAGCTGCGGTACAATAGAACGAGTCTTCGGCTGGTCGCGTGATAGATGAGCGTTGTCAGCATTGTGTTCCACTTTATTTCCCGATTAAACTACATTTACTACTTCTTTAGCGTTCCATCCAACGTCTTTAGCATTCCAAATGATGATGGCTTTATTTGCGTGAGCGATGGCATTTATTATAACGTGTTAATCGATATAACAGTTTCAAGTTTTTATAAGGAACTCGGTATGGTTAGCAAGAAATATTAATAATAATATTAATAATATTATTATTGTAATTGAAATATTATAGAAGTATTTAAAAGGTGAAAGTAAATAATATCTGCTGATAGATTGGTTGGCACATCGGTGTTAAAACAATTTTGTTTTGTGTTACTCTCAAGTATTTTGGTGAAATTTAGTCAATCAAGTGAGTTTGTCTATGGTTTAGTATTTAGTGGAAATAACTAGGAGGGAGGGGCTCATGGCTAAGTAATAACAACCACACGGGCCGATCGATTAGGTTAAGCTACGCTTGCTGCGGTGGGTTCGTGGATGGGTAACTAAAATTAATCTAATCTTTACATACTGAGGCCCCTCCGTGCTCCGGAAAGCACGTTAAACTGTTTGAATCTTTGACAATGGTTACGGGTCGTCAGAAGCCCGAAAGTCAGACAGGTCAGATAGGCGACTGCCTGCCAGTATTTTACGTAGAGCGACTGCTCTACGTAAAATACTGGTATTCAGCAGCATCCGGTTAGACTAGAAGCCGACCCCAAAAATAGTTAGAAAAAGGGTAGGCAGATGATGAACTACCAAAATCAACAACATAGTGAGCTCTGTAAAGCTCAAGATATACGTAGTTAAGTATGTGTTAATTACTCGCTGCTGCTGTTCTATGGGCAATCGAACATTCGTGAATGCGATGAAAACTAATGTGGGACGTGCATTTAGATCAACACAGGGTAAAGCATCATTATGATCATCTCGTTTCTTAGTATTCTGCTGTTTTAATTATATTACTACATATTGTTACAGCATTTCTCATCACACATTGTTATGTCAAATCATTTACTTCAAACAGAATTGATCGTTGGCAGGCGCTTAGGGCTTCCAAAAGGTAGTTTCGTATGGAGAAGCATGGCGAGAAACTCCATCCATATAGTCACTCTTTTAAAATATTTAGAATACATTAACTATAATAATATGTGAAGACAATCTAAGTAGATTAAAATTACTTTAGTTACTAATATAGGTACAAAGTATAAAAAATTAAGCAATGGCAGATAAATTAATTATGTTGATACATGGTGCTCACAATATTTACAAATATTGCCACCGTAGGCGATTTTTCATAACATTTTAGCTAATAATAAACCACCGCTTTTCATAAACGATATTTTTTTTAGATTTCCAAGAATTAATCCAGTATTAAATGACCTTTTGTTTCTCAGAAAACTTTAGAACTTTAGAAAAAAAGTAAATACCACGTTTCCGATATTCGACGAAAGAGGGTCAAACTACCATTTTTTTTAATTGCTTTGCCTCCGCAGCTTCTAATAAATTGGGAATTTTCAAAAGCATGTATTTAATTGAACAAATATAAAGTAAAATATAACGATTGCACCTTTTGTATACCTCAAATGATTCCTAATTTGGGGTCCTAAAAATACTAAATAGCCAAATAATTGCGACCAATTTGGATGTAGTTAACACGGTTGGTTACAGTTCTCGCCTAACCGAACCAGCCGGAACCTGGTCGCGGTGACCTGGCTTAGTAACTGCGACCAACTACAATAAAAAGGCCAGAAAGTTAAAAAGAGGCTCAATTATTTTAAAAAAGTGTGTATCACTTGAAGATCAATAAGTTTTTAGAGGCTCTGTTAAATATTTCCAGTGCGTAGTGCGTAGGACAGCAGAATATTGGATTCCCGTAATTACATCACTTTTTAAACGACATTGTGATAAACAATTCTTTATAACAATAAACAATTCGCCCCGGAAGGCATATTTACAAACAAAAAACAAGGAAACAATAGCTGAAAAATGTTTCGTCGTGAAGAATACCAACCGATCATATTTTATACGATATAATTGTGGAGAAGCCTTTCTCTTCTACTTTGTTTATTTGTTTGGCCGCCATTTGTTTTCAGAAAAGTATTATATTTGTTGTTATTATATATGTCTTTAGAGCTTGGATACACGTTTGAGTAGCTTTGAAGCACATGCGCTTGTATTTCTATTTCTGGGAATCTATTTGTTTGAACATAGAGTACGTGTTCCACTAGGAATACCGAACCTTCATAATAAATGCAATCACAGTTCTTGCTAACACAGCCAATGTTAGCAAGAACTGTGATCGGATTTATTGGATTTAATATTTCCTAGATTTCTAATAATATAATAGCCACAATAACAACAAACTGAAATTACAAGGTACAGAATCAATGCCTCTTTAGTTGCAAGGATGATAGTAGAGGAAACCAAAACTATGACCAAAATTATCTGCACTATCTGAGAAGTATCTGTAAGTGTATGTCTCTGTATTGAATTATTCCTACCAAACGAATAAAGATAGGTACCGTCACTTTACAGGCCTAGCCAGAACGCGTGTCGCGACGTTAATTCGAACGATTTTCATATGGGTGATACACTAAAAGTGTTTGTAGCAAAAATGTAATCTAAAATGATTTTTCGTTCGTATTTACGCTACCTTTACGTCACTCGTTCCCATTAGGGCCTCAAAAAACTCAAAACTCACAGCATTTATTTCAAATAACCCAATTACAGGAACTTTTGAATTGTCAAGGGGTCGGTCAGTCAGGAAGATAACGATATAAGTTGCCCATTCCAAAGCGTAATAGGTACATATGAAGATGAACGGGCAAGAAAATATACGGACCCTCTCTTAAATCAAAATAATATGGTTACAAAAAGTCAGTTTTCTACCTCAGTGTTTTATCTCCAATCAACTCTTATACCTAAATAATGTACATCTAATCCACCTCTCCTTTCACCTATAACCAAACAAATTACAATATTAAAAATCTTGTGCCGTACAGCCCCCATGTTTGCACAGCGAACCTCGGATCGAGCTGCCAACTTAAATTATTCACCAGCGGATATTGCAGTGCAGTAATAAGGCCGTATCACGCGAACGGTTTCCTTATTTCATTTCCCGGCTAATAGTCTGCAATACATTTTGTATCGTAATTATGAGGATTTCGCTATGTGATGCTTTGTTTTGTCAATGGGGATGTTTGTCGTGCTGAAATGTAGGGATTGAGAATATGTTCTGCATTTCTTAGCATAAAAGTCATAAAAGTCATAATGTAACTTGGAATGGAGAAGTGATATAGCGATAAATGTGATAGTGTAAGCTGTTTTATTTTTACACACATTACATTTTCTTTTTCAGATTTTTTGGATTTGAAGTTAGACCTACTTGCTTTGAGAATGTCATGAGAAGGTATTTATTGAAAACAACCATATTAGATTTAGTTTCATGGCAAATTGCGGAATTGATAAATGCGGTTGAAAGCCACGTCAACAGTGTTGAAGTGGAATAGCAAATTTCTTGTTTGAAATCGGTGTGGAAAGTGAGGCAAAATGTGAATGCATTTGGCAACTACTGATTTTAGCTTTACCTATGTCGACTCTAATTTCCATGAATTTTAAAGTAGCTACTGAATTCATTCGCTGACGGCCTGTATAACATTCAATATAATGACAATTACTTACCAGAGCTTCAAACAAAAAGACAATAGACACAACACAAACACTTTAGACCCCTTCAATCCCAGTTTAAAGCCCGAAAAATGGACCTCCCTAAACATAATTAGCGAAACGCAATTAAAAATGTAAGAACTGAAGCGCTCCTAATCTGTGTTTTATTTAATTTTCTGATTACAAAGGCAGTACTTTTCTGAAAATAACGCAAACATTATGTTTTTTTTTTGTACTCAGATAATCTGATAATGTCGGCAAACCTCCGGAGAGGTCTCTTTGTCTCTTACTTTGAAAAGTTCAACTATAAGGCAGAACGCGAAGCCGAGGAACGCAAAAAAAACCTAACGGAATTATGCCATTATATCTAATTTATTTACTTCTAAAATGGGCAGTGATTTTCTGTAATCTTCTCCAAGTTCAGTTTAATTTTGGAGAATGTTTTTCATTTTCGTGCTCACAGGCATTAAGCTGACAATACAGCATAATCGCAGTATTCACACACGCGATGAATTTTTCCAGAGATACAGCGCAGCGCAGCGCTCACTAAAGCGAGGCTGCATCGCGGCACGAAATGAATTGACAAAAGAGTTAAAAGTTTAAAACTCGTGAGCTACTGAGTCGATTTGGAATTCCGTCTCTTTCGTCTGTTTTGATTTATTACAAAGTAAAATATTAAACTGTCCGTGAGAGAATATTATAGTGCAAAGTGATGATCAAAATGTGTGTCGTAGTGTGACTTTTCAGTAAATATCTAAAGCGATTTATACGCCATCTTGGGCCATTGTCCTCAAACAGCCCATTACCGTCAACTATCAAAAGAATGACGTCAATTAACCATACAGCTGGCAAAATGACAAAGTTGAGCTTCCCTCTCAAATAGTTGAGCACGTCTCTTCTATCATTAACAAGTTTGATAGCAGCCATCAATCTGGACCCGCCACCGCCGCGGTCGCGCGCGCAATATAACTTAATTACTTTCATCTGTTTCAGTGCGGAATTTCACTATTAGGTGCCTGGAGTTATTTTTGGGAAGTCCTAGATGCTGAACCTTAAACAAAAGTAGAAGTTCCAACTAAATTAGCATGTAATTTGTAATTTTTTTTAACACATAAGCCTGAGCTTCAAGAGATTCTAAACGGGACTAGCCTTGTAAACTCAATCACTCGACAACGTATGAAAACTTAGCACGTTTAACTGATTTGTCAAAAAAAAACTAAATAGATCAAAAGATTATCCCTGTCATAAAATTTAAAAAAATTGCATTTTGTGGATTGTTATTTATTTAGATACTTTAAACTTTTGGATAATAATTGTAGCTTTATGTTCTTTTTTTGTGCTTCTAAAAGGAAACCAACAAAGCTCTACTCAATCTTGATTTCCGTCATTGTGTTAAGCTTAAGATACATCATATTTTAAAATAGAAAGCAACATTGGCGTCCATTATGTCACTTTACGCCAAGACTCGAGGCGCTAATGAGTATCCATTATGCCTTCTTTCATCCATGAAAACGAACATGACATGACTTTCACGTTTAATTTGGGAAAATTTTATGAAATTACACGAGAATGTCACATCAGTTCCGTACTGATTTGCAAGTGACAGTAAATAGAATTCATCAACTGGCTTTTATCTTCCTCGTTTCAATTTAACGTCGAAGTACGGAAATTAAGTTTTTTTGAATGCTCCAGAATGGTGGGAGAATGATGAATAAAGACGAAAATATATTTTTAAATGCTGGATATTTTAGAACGTGGATTTTGGTTTGAGTAAAATTTATTCTTGACAATTTTGTGAACGAGACATAAACGAAATATATAAAAGAATAATAAAAAAAATACATTAAAAAAATATTCGAACGAATAACTCCATCATATCAATTTAAAGAAAATAAAGAAAGAAATACATTTATTTAGTACAGACTAAAAGACACACAATACACCAGATACAAGCATCATAATTATAAAAACAAAAATCAAATAAAAAGTGTAAAGTCCGATGTAAGAAATTAGCAGGAAAGTGTGCCTCACGGCTGCGCCAAAAAGGACACATACACACACATTTGTCACTTCCCCATAGCATAAATCATACATAAACAAACCATCATAATTCATCTAAAGAATAACATCAACCAAATCCCATAGTGATACCCTTGAACAAGAAACCTTAATAAATACTCATTCAATTCACGAAATTATATTTTTCTCTCAGAAATCCTGAGTGGGGTCGTCATCAATCATTCCGGTCCCCTTTTAATTTACACCGAAGCATTTTTCAGCTACTCATCTCTGTGTCGTTTATCACATTTGCCGGCCTCTGTTTCCGCCAGCTATTGTCTTTAGATTCAGCACTGTGACCTGGTTTTGTGCCGTGTTCTGTACGTGTCCCAAGTTTGCGAGAAACAGAACAAGTTTTTAGTTTTATGGAGGATTTCAGGCTGAATTGGGTGCTTGGAGCTCGAATGGTTGCGGGTTTTGTGTATTTAGATTTGTGATTGGCTTAAGTTTTGAATTTAATAAAATGCAAATTTTAATATTCAAATCTATATACAGGGTTACCATACTACACAAGCACAGTGAAACATACACGCATAGTCTGTATGAGAGGTGTAATTGAAGAAAAGCACTGCAAATCTCCACAAGTTTAGCCAGCATTTTCACCGAGCTAATTCATTTGTGGCTGTTCTGATTTGTAAAATTAAACATAATAATTTCAAAGCATCCCCATTTTATAAACAATACGAATTATTAACCAGCTCACTTACAAAACCGACACCTCAATTACTTCATCAAAATGAATACCAAACATCCCAAATTCAGGCACCTCCCATCCAAGAGCAAAGTCGTTATATTCGTCATTACATAACACAACCGTCGTAAATTCCTTTGTGTCTAATGTGAGCCCACCGCAAAACTTCTTTGAGCCAGTAATGGCGGGAAAGGTGAGAGCGTCTTGTATACATAACGTTAATGCGCAATTTAGAAGCGGATCCCTGCAAGGGGCGTCTGGGATATCATGCGGTACAGGACCAAGTATGCTCCCTTGGGTACACCTTGTTGACAATTGTAGGTATACTTAAGGCTTGATTGAGTTTTGATGGAGTAATTGCTAAGCTCGTTGCGAATAGCCCATTAGATGGTCTAATGCGAGAAGATAACGCCCTAAAGAGGCTGTTACGTTTTATTTTATTGCCTGATAGACTTTAAAATTATATTAATGTTGTCAATGGACGATAGGGAATTACGGACTGATGCTTTCTACTAATGTCTCTCAATAAGCTGATAATATTTTTTTGTGTAATACCAACGCAGGCGAGTAAAAGATAATATTATAACCCTCTTATCTTGATGAGTACTAACCCTTGAAAATTGAGAGATAAACGAATCGATTTTGCTCCATTAAAGGCACAATGCGGAAACCTTCACAATAATAAGTGTAACACAACAAATCTACATATCACACGTTCCATTACCCTCTCATCCCGTAGCAACTTTGATGTATCTAACAAGTCGCTATGTACAACAATCAACCTAAGGTCCAAGAAACAAAGTTCAAAATTGAATGTGACAAGGTTTTGATGTGTTAAATTGTTTTCGTGTTACAATATGCCTTTTTCGTATGATAGCGAAAAGGCCTGTACGAACACACTGTGGGAAAAGAGTTCATATTGATATTCGATACAGCTCAAGTGATTCTTCTACTTTATGGGTTTGGTATTGACTGATCTATCTATATGGGATAAGTGGAAATCCAGGTCGTATCAATGCTATTCATATCACACGTTACGTCCGTCAAGGATCAACTATATTATTTGAGGAGACAATCGTTCATGACTTGATCCGGTTCGCAAATCCTAGTCAAGCAAAGGCTTGAATAAAGAAAAAGGTTAAAGGTTTCCCATACAAATAAATATATCTATCAAGAGAGGAGATTTGTATTGTTAACATAATATTCAGCCGTATTTGCAGCCGTATTTTTTTGGTTTTTTGGTCCCTTCTTGAAAGGATGTGTTTCAATAACGTAAATTGCGTCTTTAATATTGTCATATTGTATACCCATTCCTCCATAGACCGTACGATCAATACCTCTAATTACTACGGTTAGTAGGCACGTTCATCGAAGATCGATGACACTTAGATATTCTGTTGCGACCGGATTTAAGCCTTCAGTTACATAGTTTATGTTTCTGAAGGCTTTATTTGTAACCGTGTATGACCATGTATAGGTAATTATAAGTACTTTTTAATGTTGGTGCTTCGGTATTTATTATTTTATAAACCAATGTTTATCAAGGAATATAGTAATATTTACCATCAGTCATTATGCTGGTTTTTTTTTTTTGCTAAACATTGTTGCAGATGTTTGTTGTCTTTTTATAACATTATTTTTTTCATATGTGCCCTCTATTAGTTTGACTTCTTGGAAAATTTAGATTTCATAGGGGTTTCTGAACATATTAGTAACAGTTCTCTTTTCTAGAAATAGCCACCATAATCATGATGCTATCTAACCTCTCTTTAGACTTTTATAAAAGTTTGCTACAACCAAAATTGTTTCCAAAACAAAAACCAGTATTTGAAGCGATTCAAATTCGCGTGTCTATCCTTCATTACCTTGCCACTCTTGCCAGTCTAAATGGTATTCGCATCGCAAGCCTCTCCGTAACGTTGGAGGTATGACGGCGCTTTTAAGGCGAGACGTGATTTATTTACAGGATTCCACTGTTACACAACATTGTATTTGGACTTTTGCGTCTTTAACGGTAGTCAGTTCGAGTTGTAAGAAGAATCGACTGTAATTTGACGGGAGTTTGTGTTGTATTGATTTATTTATAGAATTTTCGGAAAGGATTTTAATAAAGCGCACTATCTTCTTCTCTTCTCAAAAATATTTTTCATTCCTGACCCAGAAATACCCCAACCAACACACTCGGCTGACAGATATACACCTAAGAGGATCCATCGTAAGAAAACTTTGGCTTGTTTAATAATCTTTCCTAATGAATGCGTCCTTAATTTGATCGCAAAGCCCGCAACCCCAGTCAAGCAACATTACGCCGATAAGCCAGGCTGTAAAGCCTACTATTCCACCACCCACATGATGATTTCGAACGTACTATATGTATGTGATCTCCTAAAACTCGCCTAAAGATTGTCTACACCCAAACTATCTCCGACCCTTATGTACAGTTACATAAAATAGCCGTTCCCAATACCATTATTTAGCGAGCATTCGAACCGTTTCCCATCTAAGAGAAAAGAAGTAAGCACATAGGCGAAACGTAGATACATTGGGTGCCGACTCAATAAGATAAATTACTTTGTTATCTAGTTATTTACGGATCTTATTTTCTAGTTTAGCTCTTGGCTTTGGACATCTAGAAATGCTTCTAGTGATTGTTTTTAAGAATGTTTGTATATAATAAATAGGTTTTAATAAATTGAAGTATATATTATTGACTTTTTCACTGTAACAAAATAATTGTAGTATCAACTATGTATTACAATTATTTTGTTACACTGAAAAAGTCAAAGCATTTATTTCAAATAGGCACATAAAACGCACTTTGAACATCAGAATTCACAATAAAATAGAATTGATTCTAGTCGCCCTTTCCAAAATGTAGTTTCCTATGGAGAAGAAAGGGCCAGAAAATCCACCACTCTTTTAAAATGTTTTACAATATTTTATATATTTTTTTATTTTTTATTATTATAGGAGCATTTTCTTCACATATTATTATTGTGTGAAGAAAATACACCTAAAATAAAATTACTATACGACAATAGGTAAAGATAATTAAAAATGGAGCAATGACAAGAAATTAATTATGTGATAGAAATATGGTGCTCACATATTTACAAACATTGTAAAAGTGGGCGACTTTCCACACTAGTAATCACAGAATGTAAATCTACGTCATAAAAATAATAAATTAAATTTGTTTCACATGTCGGGCACTCGTCTAAATTGTGACAGGTCGGGTTAAAAATCACTCCATATCAACCACGAGACACAAGACCAATAGACTAATACTCAATTCCACATAAGATTCAACGGAGACAGAATAAAGAAGCACACTTAATAGTTCAGGCCATCTTTGAACTAAAATCCCTATGCCTCATAGAAAGATATCAAAGAAAAAATAATATTTTGACCCAAACACATCTTTTTAGTGGAATATATGACAACAAAATGCCGTCCTTATCATGAGGGTCGCTTTGCCTTTGTATACACAGTGATCGTTCAGTCTGTGGAAAAATGTGGGAAGCATGGAAATTCTTCTGATATAGATATTTTGGTCTCTGCTACTATACTGTTCGGTTTTTGCGTTTTTTTTGGGCATTCTTCATCATAAAGTAGTTTTTAAATAAAGTGATTTTCATTTTTTGGCTAGGATAAATAAGTCGAGACGACTTTTGACAGCAAAGTAATCACAATAAGGGAAACTAGAATTAATAACAAATGTTTCTGTAAGAGTTAAACTGGTTTTCCTCTTTTACCAAAATATCAAGACAATTAATTTTAATAAAACACATTTTATTATAATTTCTCCAACAGTAAACAGTGACTAACTAGAAACAATAATTAATATCCGAAGGCAAAAACTGGGGCTTCACGAGCATTCGCCAAATGATGCCATGATAGATGACCGACACGTCATAACAGTGGGGACTGGGAACGAAACGCCATTTTTGTTGAGGCTGATTTGATGTAAATTAATGGCATTTTTTACAGAAGGCTCCGAAACTAAAAATACAACTTATTATCTGATTAAATATGTACACATTAAAAAAAAAGTATGTAACTTATTTTCTTATAAATGCACCAAACCCATTTAAAAAAATAAAACCTACTTCTACGAAACAAAATCACGACTACCACCAAATACTATCAAGAAGTAAGAACATAATTATCCTAACGCTACGAAACGGCTGCTACGAAATGCCACGTGTCTACGAGTGCTACGACAGTAGCTAAGCGGCTACGTGCTACGAGAGTAACCAACCCTTTCGCCTCTACGCTCGTAAATCTTTCCTTACTTACGTATACGCCGCACCTGACCTTTTTTGAGCACATTACCATTGACCATATTTTGTATGCCTTACTAGAGACAATTTTTCTTATAGTGCCATCTCGGTTTTTAGGGTTCCGTAGTTCCTACAAGGAACCCTTATAGTTTCGTTATGTCCGTCCGTCTGTCTGTCTGTCTGTCTGTCTGTCTGAGGTTTTGCTAAGATACCGTTATTTTGTAGGAAAGTGTATATCAATTACACAGACAAAGTGGTCAAATAAAATTTTGGAAAATATTTTTTTTAGGGTAGCTCCTTTTTTACATTCAGAATAAAAAGAAAAAGAACTACAGAATCGTACTATATTGTGATAACGGGCTACTACGGAACCCTACACTGTGCGTGGTCCGCCATGCACTTGGCCGGTTTTTTGCCTCAAAGAGTTGTTTTGTTAGACCATCTAATAAAAGCCACAAAAATCAAAAGAACTTAGGATTAATTCTATTAAACTTTTATAACTAGTCAAATAGTTTACGGGATCATATTTATACTAGGTACTAACCTAGTATAAATATGATACCGTAAACTAATTATGAATTCTGTGTCAGTTTTTCCATACAACAATTGTCAGATGTCATTTATTCACCTGTAAGTCGAATTTGCACTTAGGCATCTAAGACTACTTCACTCGTTTAGGAATCTAATTTCAACGACTGTGATTAAAAATCAAAATAAAATCACTTTATTTAAAATGTATCGCAATATACGAGACATTTAAAGCCAGATATTTCACAAAGTCAGCCGTCCGATCCTTTATTACGCACTAAAGCGCTTAATCCTGCAATCAATATTGAATTTCGAGTATCGGTTGGTGACAAATTAGGCGTGAAATGGCTAAATAGAGTGAGCTACCTAACTATCATGTAGGTCTAGTTAGCGGAATGGTAAATGAGTAGTACTTAAGTCATAAAACCTGATGTAATGTAGGTCTTTCTTATTTCTTGTCGCCATGAGAATGGGTGATATCGAAGCAAAATATAAGGCCTCTGCCTCGAATCTTGCGGGCAGCGGGGCGGCGGCGGCGCGGCGGCGCGAATGCGGCGCGGGCAACGCAGACCCGTTCTCGAAACCAGCGGGCAGATCGCGCGGCACTATAGTGGCGTAGTGTTGTGTTCGTGGTTGTATCGTCGAGATATTTTTTTTAATTCGCGAACGCAATGTCTGAACAACGGCGACAACATCTTTTTGATTTAAATTCATCCCTAACGCTCGATTTATTGTGGGCAAAGGAAGAAGTGAATCCCTAATCCAGACGCGCGGGTGGTCACCGCTTGAATGGAGTGCACTGCTCGTTGCCCGCTCCCGCGCCACTGCCGTGTTGCTGTTTTCGAGGGCCGGTCCATTTGATTTTACGCATTAGATCCTGCCGCTCCCGCGCTGCCTCTGCCAACGCCCCGCTGCCCGCAAGATTCGAGGAAAAAGCCTTAGACAATCGGTAATGTGGTAGCGGTAGAGCTACCCAGAAGGCGTTGGACGTAGGCACAGCCGAACAAGCTATTTGGCAGCCCATTTGGTACTACTTACTACTTTTGACACCATTTTGTGAGTATGCTGAGACGTCAATTCTTTTGCATCATTCTTTCAAGTATGTCATCAGCTTAAAAACTTATAACGCACACGATAAATTGAATATTGGCAGTGTAGTAGAACGATTCATATTTTTGCCAGTTTACCAAATAGCTTGTTCCACAGTACAGTCAACAAAAGAGATAAGTATGCAGGATCGTCGGATATAGTTGATGTATAGTAAAAAAACCGATGGATGTTGTCGACTGAAATTTAATTTCATAAATGAGCTTTTGTTTTCTATGAATAAAATTAAATTTTATTCGAGAACATCCATCGGTTTCTTAGTAAACTTCAACTGTATCCGACGATCCTACTTATTTATCTCTTTTGTTGACAAAAAAAAAATGAACATTTATGTATCGCCACTCATGGTGGATATTTTAGAAAATCTACTGTTAGTAATAGATAGACAATATTTATTAGTACGAGGTCATTATTCACGCAATAAAAACAACTTGCGCAAAAAGAAAGCAGTAATTAGTCTAGACCATTCCTGGAAGAGGCTCTCGTTAGGTAGTTGCGTCCAGCACTTGATCTCAAAAAAAAGGTGCTCTTAGACAACTTAGGTGCTCTTTTTACCCGACTGCGGCGAAGCCCAAAAGGAGGGTTATGTGTTTGACCTGTATGTATGTATCATTCCATACTTAAATGGGTCCCGCCTGCTTCCAACTTTAAAATGGGCTTGTTTTTATTTAATTTAAAATGGGCTTGTTTTTAGCATTTCTTTAAAAAAAAAAAAGAAAAGCTAAAAACAAGCCCATTTTCACCAAAAAACAAAACAAAAAACTCAATTGCTGTAAAAAAACTTAAGTTAAAACTTAAGGTTTTTACCGAAATTGAGTTTCTTTGTTTTTTTTTTTTTTTGTTGGAAGATTTCTTTAGTGCAGTGACTGTAGGTTGGTCTCTCAGTGGTAGTTTATTTATTTGGTAAACCAACAGCATTACATACAAGGAATTAATAGAAAACAATAATTAAATAAAAGTGCTGGTATATATATATAATAAAAAACCCGGCAAGAGCGAGTCGGACTCGCGCACCGAGGGTTCCGTAACATCCGGGTTTATGCAAAAGGTTTATGTTTATGAAATTAAATGTTTTTTTTTTATATTTAAGTTGATTGAATGAAAGGTATATTGCGGTTTACGATTAAGACTTATTAAAAAAAAAACTACTTACTAGATCTCGTTCAAACCAATTTTCGGTGGAAGTTTATATGGTAAGTTTTTATTGGTACAGTGGGCTGCATCAATTGGGTACCCCAGTTGTATGAAAATATTAATACAACTGGGGTACCCAATTGATGAAGCCTACCGTACATCATATATTTTTTTTTTGTTTTATCATTCTCTTATTTTAGAAGTTACACGGGGGGGACACACATTTTACCACTTTGGAAGTGACTCTCGCGCAAACTATTCTGCTTAGAAAAAAATGATATAACAAACCTCAATATCATTTTTAAAGACCTATCCATAGATACCCCACACGTATGGGTTTGATGAAAAAAAATTTTTGAGTTTCAGTTGTAAGTACTATCCACGCCAAAAGTCCTTACGCAACTTCAAAACTAATTGCTTAACGTTTAGTTTGACTTACGACCTTCTTTTAATGAGTAATTTGACACACACACCCGCATATTACTCGAATAATCACGCTTTTGAATATAGTTCCGTGTCATGTTCGTCTTGTTCACATAATTCGTAAAACTTTTGAGTATACCCACAGAAATCTAAATAAATAAATTAGGTATGCTAGACAGATGCAGGTAACTTACGGCTCATTCACCGCGCCTAATAGAATGTTGTTCGTTCTTGATTGGTTTTTGATATTGTGGGTTAGTGACGTGTGTTTAATCTATTATAATAGCTGTGTAATAGTTCATTTTGAAATGTAAGCTTTGAGATGAAAGCGGATATTATCGCGCAGCGTAAAAGTGGTTTTAATATATTATTATATCACAAATAATTGATGAAACCGGACCGACTGTGAGTAGGTATTATGATTTAATTATTTTATCTAACATTTAACTAATTAAAGTTTAACTGCTGATCCTTGTAGTTATTTTATTAAACGTTTTGTATTTACCATAGGGTCTAAATAGAAGAAAAAAATAATATTTCCAAGAGTTTATTTATTTACTTTTGGAATGATGAATATAGCATTATGTATAAATTATAATATAATTATTTTGTAACATTTGAACTATTTTCAAAATAATTTTGTTTAAAAAAGTAATAAGTAGGTATCTACTTAATATTTTATAATTTTGCTAGTAGCCTTACAATATTCCTTTTTTGTTTTAGAGAAATTACCTACTGTGAGTCGGAGGGTCAAAAGATATAAGGAAGAGTACAGTCAGTGAATAAGAAACAAGTGGTTTTAACCAACCAGTGACCTACCAGATGAAGTTGCATTGCAAGGAAATATGAAGATATATGTTTAAACATTACAGGATCCATACGCCAGCGTTTACTTGATAGCATGGATAATAATGGGGGTTATACAACGTATTAAGTTATAAATTACAAATTGATTTTAGTAATATTAAATAAAATATTATTGTGTCATATCCGTAATAAGGATTATTTTGAGGTTTATAGTTTCAATCTTCTTTTCAAAATGAATTTTGAAAATGAATACTTAAGCTATATCCGCAATTAAAGCACAATATTATTTTATTACTAAGATAGTTAAAATATTTTAAGTCTAATGGTCGTAGCTCACCGATTACCTGCTTTACTTCAATAAATTGTTCTTTATGAGAAAAAACTGTTTTAAAAGTTTATTTATCAAATTATAACGAATAAAATTTTTGAAATCACTTAATTTTTTTTTTTTTTTTTACCCCGCATATTTCAATAACAATATAATAATACAAAAAAAACAAAAAAAACAAATATTACATTATTATTCTCGTGTATTAATTTATCAAATAATAAAAAGGATAAGATTATTGTTGAAAAGATAATTCAAAGTTCCATCTCGAGATTCGAACCCAGGCCTACGTGTTTACTAATCCTATACGCTACGTTATCCGCTAGCAGCACTTGTTATGAAGTTGTGAATTTTAGCACTGGTATGAACCAACCAAGGTCATACGTAATTACGCCGCGCGTGTGAAAAAGCGATGACGATATGTTTTGTTTCGTTTGACGTTAGCAAGTGTACACACACAGATGTAAATACGGGCCTGCGGCGCGGGCGCGGGGACGGCGCGAAGCATGTTCACAGAAATTTCAACCATAGCGCGCCTAAGCACTTTTGAGGCGTACTGTACCTATGGGGAACCCCAAAATTTATTGTTTTTTTTTCTATTTTTGTGTGAAAATCTTAATGCGGTTCACAGAATACATCTACTTACCTAGTTTCAACAGTATAGTTCTTATAGTTTCGGAAAAAAGTGGCTGTGACATACGGACGGACAGACAGAAGGACGGACGGACAGACAGACAGACAGACATGACGAATCTATAAGGGTTCCTTTTTTTACTATTTTGCAACGGAACCCTAAAAAGGCTATTAAAGGTATACGCAGCATTTACAACAATGACAACGACGTGATTATCTAAGAAACTTATAAAAATAAGTTAAGATAGCTAAAGTGGTGCTACTATATTTATACCTAGCTTTCACCGTTCTATTGGGTAGTATTCATTTAAATAATGCGCATTATAGTGAGTGAGACATAAAAACGAAGTTCCAAAATCACTAGCGTACAACAAACCGTGGCCTAACATGCAACCCACTAACCGCGGCGGTTGTCACGGCCGGGTAACCGGCGGGTTAACTGGCGGGTGGGTTAACTGACTATAATTCGCGCAAGTTACCGACGCGAGCCTTGATGACACCGCAACGATTTTGTTCGCACAAATAAACGGATAAATTCTCGAATAACTCTTGTAGGGGGAAAAACTTAAATGGGGATTGAAATTCAGTCGAAAGAGGCTTCAGTTTAATGACGCTTTGAATTTTCATTTTTTTCGGATGATTCTCCGTCATTATGAGCCTTTTGTTGAAAGTAATAACTGTCAATAAAAATCTTTGATGGCAATTAAGTTACAATCATGCTTTTGAATTGGAATTTCAAGCTTAACAAATAATTTCGTAACGGATATTTAAAGTTACTGAATAAAAAATTTTGACTCAGTATTTCGTATTTCAATAACAAACGTGAAGAAAAAACTCAAAAAAAACTGGCCAAGTGCGAGTCGGACTCGCACACGAAGGGTTCCGTACCTCAAGGCAAAAACGCCGAAAAAAACATGTTTGTTGTATGGGAGCCCCCCTTAAAAATTTATTTTATTTTAATTTTATTATTTATTATTAAAGTTAAAATACAACAGAGTATTTTGTGAATATTTTAAGTGCCTACCTGTTGCCATTTTTGATATCGAGCAAAAAACGGCAAAAAAATCGAGTTTGTTGTATGGGAGCCTCCCTTAAATATTTATTTTATTTTGTTTTTAGTATTTGTTGTTATAGCGGCAACAGAAATACATACTTTGTGAAAATTTCAACAGTATGGCTATCGCAGTTCTTGAGATACAGCCTGGTGACAGACAGACGGACAGACGGACAGACAGCGAAGTCTTAGTAATAGGGTTCCGTTTTTATTAGGGTTCCGTTGCCAAATGGCAAAAAATAAATAATAATACTTCCAAAGTGGTAAAATGTGTGTCCCCCCCCCCCCCCTGTAACTTCTAAAATAAGAGAATGATAAAACTAAAAAAAATATATGATGTACAATACCATGTAAACTTTCACCGAAAATTGGTTTGAACGAGATCTAGTAAGTAGTTTTTTTTTAATACGTCATAAATCGTAAACCGCAATTTACCTTTTATTCAACCAACTCAAATATAAAAAAATATAAAAAAACATTTAATTTCATAAACATAAACCTTATGCATAAACCCGGATGTTACGGAACCCTCGGTGAGCGAGTCCGACTCGCTCTTGCCCGGTTTTTACCCTTTGGGTACGGAAGCCTAAAAAGGAAACACTGGTGGCGATCGGTCACAACAAATCGGTAATGTCAAAATATTGATCAACAAACAAAACACATGTAGGTATGAATCTTGTAACCCTAAAAAGAAAAAGAATAAAAGCTAAAACTCACCGAAAGGACAGCGTCGTCAGCGGCCGATACGACTTGTGGCTATTATGGTCCGACATCGGCGTGCCCCAGAAATCGTTCCTGAACACTTGTAGCACATAGCTACCACCATTCACGTCACTATTGGACACGATCGCGGGGATGTCGTCATGCACGAACTCGCCATTCAAGCTATTCCCATACGTCAGAGCACCCACTGACGCTACGAGCGTGTACACCGCCCACTCACTCTCGCATAATGTCCGCCATGACTTCGAGTTTGACACTTCTTCGCGAACCGGCGGTAATGGGCGACGACGCATTTTCACACACTGTGTTTCACTATTTCGTTCGGTTTATTTTTTTACTTTTAGTTTACATTCCGAGAGCCCTTTTATATTTGAATGTTTGATGTCACACATTTTTTTGAAAGCTGTCGAGTTGAATATTGGTTATATTTGAACCGAAATTCTGGTTGATTTTTTATTTGAATTGGATATATAGTTCTAACAAAGTAGCTTCGTACGAATCTGAATAGCAAACAGATACGTAACACTTAAAAACTCTTTGGAATACATTAACCCACTTTACTAACAAAACCGTAATAAAACTCAAACAAACAAAGTCTCAACCGACAGAAAACCTCATCGATTCAATATATCGCTGGAAACTTCATGCATACTCAATTGGCAAACAATCTCAGTTGGATGCACAAAAGGTTGTTACGGAACGTTGTCGTTTCGAGCAAAAGTGTGCCCTGTCTGTTTGTAGGTTCAGTTATCCGTAGCCCGTGTGATGGATCACCAACGCCGCATAAATCAACATCGTGGGTCAGCTACGACCGCTGATGTCATATTCATGAGTGCTCCGGATAGCTGGGTAAACGATAGTCCGCGCAAGAAGGATGAGCGACCGTCCCTTTTCCTTTTCTATTTCGTTTTTTAATTCTTGGCTCACTTTGAGATGAATGCGTTCGTTTCTTATTTTAAATGCTCGTGATTTATGTGGCAGCGGCTGCAGTGTAACCTGGAACAAAGGATGGATGTTATTTTTATTGCTGAGATTGCTCTTAGCAGTAATGAGTATAATAAAGGGAATGTGTTATTTCATGGAACTCCTAGGAATAGTTTCATAACATTGTTGTTGAACGCTGTTCTTATTGTGTTAGTGAAATGTTCAGGTAACATTTTTATTTATTAATGATGCGACATTCGTTTAGTATTGTTTCATTATTCAAAAGAACGAAAGAAAATTGTTAACACAAAAATACGTAAGTACCTACAGCTGAATTACTTTTGATTTAACGACCCCTTAACTAACTCAACGTGAAGAAAAAGACTTCTCCTTCCATACGCACCACCTCTTAACCTCAACTCCGACACGCCTAAGCTGGGTCCACATCGCTCAAAATTCTATTAACAACCCCAAAATCCGCATGGGCCCGAATATTCACCCAAACTTACAACGACTTAGTTTAAGAAAACAAACGGAACTAACGCGTCATAACTTGACTAAGAATGTTCGCGTATGTACCGTCTCTAATCTGAATTGCTAATGCCTTCCTTAATTCAGTTGTGGGGCGAATTAAAAGCTCTATGAGTTAATCACATTATCTGTCTGTTTGTGTTTCCTCTTTATCTGGTCGGTGATTATTTTGGATAAGTTTTTGTAAGAAGTCTGTTTCCCTATCACGGACTTGTGCTATTGTTGCCTGTGTTAATACGAACATACGACAAAGCTTCTTTCTTAAATTAAATAATATGGCTCAAACAGGGCGTATACGTAATAGGCTAGTATTTAGACGATCGATTAGAATTCAAACTAAGGGTGTCAAAAATACTGATTATGGCGTACTGAAATACTAAGTGGGCTAAAGACTGAGGGCGAACACAAATATTGAAAACGGCGACTTAAAAATACGAATATGAACTATGGGTTATTCAGAACGATCAGTAGAATAATTCTTAAGCGAACAAATTTAAAACACTACAAACTAAAGTTAGTCATTTTATTAGTAACTCACTTATTATAAATTTAGTATTAACCTTACACATTTTATAAACTGTGGCGCTTGTTAAATTATGTTCGCGGTGCTTCTATTTCTGTGTAAAGGGTTTAAAGTATCCAGGTTAGGTTAGCTTTAGTGTTAAAGTATCTCATTATCAGTCATCTATTATTTTTTCGCCCGGTTAATAATTCCCCCCTTAATTATATGCTACTAGGTAAATTAGGTACAAGAGCATGGATCAATATTAGAAAATGAAATAACAATTTTGCCATTATATATACATATAATAAAGCACAAGTTTAAAAGTTCAACCCACAACCCACCCAAGTAAGCACTGTTAACTAAACCAATACAAAATCATGAAACACCATCAACAGTTCCGTCCACTCTTACTAACAACAACTAAGCACAAATATGCCAAACATTTGCACAAACAAGTGTCGACAAACGGCGGTCATGGGTCATTAATCACGGTACAATTAGGGGCTTACCCCGTCGAACACGTTGGACAAATATTGGATTATGTATGATTGATTGGCCCCAAGTTTTGTGGCCACCCAACTAATAGAAGAACCAATCGATAGGAATTGGAGTTTGGGCGGATTGTCATAGATTAATGACGTGACATGTGGGTCGTAGGGGATTGGGCGAAGGTCTTATTGCTGTTGACTTTGTTAGGTAGATTCTGGAAAATATAATAAATATAATCTATCCATTTCCCGATCATTTAAACATAACAAAAAAACTGGCCAAGTGCGAGTCGGACTCGCACACGAAGGGTTCCGTATCACAAGGCAAAAACGCCGAAATAAAGCATGTTTGTTGTATGGGAGCCCCCCTTAAATATTTATTTTATTTTTTCTTATTAAAGTTAAAATACAACTGAGTATTTTGTGAATATTTCAAGTGCCTACCTGTTGCCATTTTTGATATCGAGCAAAAAAGGGCAAAAAAATCACGTTTGTTGTATGGGAGCCCCCCTTAAATATTTATTTTATTTTGTTTTTAGTATTTGTTGTTATAGCGGCAACAGAAATACATCATCTGTGAAAATTTCAACTGTCTAGCTATCGCAGTTCTTGAGATACAGCCTGGTGACAGACAGCGAAGTCTTAGTAATAGGGTCCCGTTTTTACCCTTTGGGTACGGAACCCTAAAAAGTACAAAAATATTGAAAAGAAAAAGAAAGAAAGAAAAAGTATTTAAGAAAAAGAAAGAGAAAAATACATTTATCAAAATGTAGCCCATCGTAAATTATCTAAGAACCAAAATACTTTTAACTTCACATTATGTTGAACATCAGGCACTAAATAGCCTCGTCCCATATTTCATGTGCGCAAAACCTCGACTTACTGAACCAAAAAACTTAAAGAATATTAATAGCTGATAGCGAAATTTTTACCCCGTCCAAGCTAACAAAAACCCTCGCACATATTTCGCTCAAAAAGTTAGTTAATTTATTATTCCGGGAAAGTTTGCCTTGTATCTGTTCTGTATTACACTCGCAAATTGTTTTTAAAGTATCGCATATCAAGATAACGTTCAAGGTTTTGATATTTTCTTTTGGGGGAAAAAAGTTTTGTCCCCAAAGATTTTGGGTTGAAACATACCGACGACCTAACAGATGTACATCAGCGGGGTCACTTCGTAACACACTAACAATTGCAACGCAGTTTGACAATTCGATAACATTCATTTTCATTTGGTTCTCGAACAGACGAATTTTTCCAACAAATGAAGCAATTGATTTAGAAATTCTTTCAAAATCTTGTATGCAATTGGGGTGCTGGTTAGATGTCCACTGCTGAATTTGAGTCATTTCGTTTATAATCGACCTTATAATTGCTTTACCACCTTTGACAACAATTCCCAAAGAACCAAAGGTTTACTAAGGTTAAAACTATCTAACTGTCACCATAGCCAATATAACAAGGGGCTAGTGATTCTCAAATGACCCTCTCTCCTCCATAGAAAATTGTAGAGCTAATTGATCTTAAGTATAATCATTTTTCCAAATGAGCGAAAATTGTTAGCCTATTGAAATCAGTAACAAAGCATTAAAAAAGATTCTTTTACATCTTACGCAAACAATTTATTCCGTAAGCGATCCCATTGCGTAAACAATGAATTTTCATCTTAAGTACCTCAAGCAAAGTAAAATTGTTTGAACCTTTCATTTGATGGACGTAAATTAAACCACGACACAATAAAGAATTAAGATCCAATGAGAATTCGCCAATAAATACTTACGGAAAGTAAATTACCATTGATATCTCGATATGAAATCTTTGAAGAAAACGAATTGTTCAAAAATGAAAGAGAAACTAAGCAAGATGCTACTGCTTCAGCATCTGCCTACCCTTTTACCAACTATGTTGGAGTTGGCTTCCAGTCTACCCGAATGTAGCTAAATACCTACCAGTATTTTACATGAAGCCACTGCTTATCTAATCTCCACGAGCCAGTTACTGGCTAACAAGGTACCGCTAAACAAGATGATACTGCTTAAAAAATAAAAAAACCCGGGCAAGAGCGAGTTGGTCTCGCACACTGAGGGTTCCGTAACATCCGGGTTTATGCATAAAGTTTATGTTTATGAAATTAAATGTTTTTTTTTTTTTATATTTGAGTTGATTGAATGAAAGGTAAATTGCGGTTTACGATATATGACGTATTAAAAAAAACTCCTTATTAGATCTCGTTCAAACCAATTTTCGTTGGAAGTTTATATGGTAATGTACATCATATATTTTTTTTTAGTTTTATCATTCTCTTATTTTAGAAGTTACAGGGGTGAAGTCTGTCCCCACACACACATTTTACCACTTTGGAAGTGTATCTCGCACAAACTATTCAGTTTAGAAAAAAATGATATTAGAAACCTCAATATAATTTTTGAAGACGTATGGGTTTGAAGAAAAAATTTTTTTTAGTTTCACTTCAAGTATGGGGATCCCCAAATTTATTGGTTTTTTTTTTCTCTATTTTTGTGTGAAAATCTTAATGCGGTTCACAGAATCCATCTACTTACCAAGTTTCCATAAGGGTTCCGTTTTTTGCCATTTGGCCACGGAACCCTAATAAAATAACAGAGAAATCAGAAAACGAAACTCGATAAAGTCTCAAACATACCTACCTCATTGTACCGTCAATTCTGTCAATCTAACCTTGAGCAACTCAAGCATACCTAGAAACATTTAATACCTGTACCTACTAAATTATACTCATCATCATACATATTTAATGCTCCATCTGATGGATACCACTCAGCGGTGTAAGTGAAACACTTGTAGGATGTCACTCCTAATGGACTAAGTGTACAAACTAATACCCTTCATGTGACCTTGAACGGTTACAATAATTTGGTGTTTATCCTCTTACCATAGGTACGTCGTTGTTCATTTATCTGTTAATGCTACCTTCTTATACTTTTATATGCATAAAAATATGGCACTAATGAGAGATTTACTCTTGGGAATCATATCCCTACAAAATCCGGCATTGGTTAGTTTAATTATAGATGTAATAGCTTTCCCAGTTATAGAGACAAACCTGTACCCAGCTGCAACAAGTTTTGGACCTCCTCAATATAATATTAAAATAGAAAATACGATTAGGTATACCCACATACACCCACTTCTTACGTAAGAATAAAGTATAGAAATGTTACTACTATCTTAAATATCAGCCCAATAATTATTCTCAACTTCCATTCAAAAATTTAAACAAAACTCATACCAAAATCACTTCATTTCTATCGAGTTGTTCGACCGATTACCGGCTGTAGTACTGTAGTAAACCGCAAGAGGCGAGTTAATCTTCCGGCGGGTGGTTCGTAATTCGATTAAAGTTGCCAACTCTTGGCCGACTCTTAATTATGTTTTCGGTGTATTCTCTCGCGGGGCTACGTCACGCGAACCTTTGTTGCCTATCGAATTTGTTTGAGTAATGTCGCTTGTCTTAATAGATTTGTTCAAGCAGGACGCTGTTTATTTTGTTTTATGGTTTTAAGAGGTTTGATCTACGTTTTTGCGGTTGAATTTAGGAGATTTTCTTTCGATGTAGGTATAATATTTACGGTTAACGGTTCGTGAAGATTTCCTTGGAAAAAACAGATCATGTAATATTTGGGGATGTTGATGGTTCGACAGTTTTCTTTTTGTATTTTAATGCCTCATTGAAAAAGTTGTTTGAAAAATTAAATAGTAATTTTAAAAAAATAAGATGTTACCGCTATTAATTTCTTATAGCAAGAAGGGAAACGCTTTACATTCTGCCACAGTAGTGCTTGAACAATAGGTTTCTGAAAATAAACTAAAATAAAAAACCACAGAGAGCGAGTATCCCTATAACCTACTTATAATGAGTCCATTCATGAACTCTAAGGTCTTCGCTGAAGATCCCGAAACTCAGAAAGCCTTATCCCTTTATTTATTCACAATGCAGGCCATTGTCGACGGCGAGCCTGTTACAGCCACTGTTACTATTAACTAAAGGAGTCTTAGCTTCGTAATCTCGAATGGAATTTGCGAGACTACATTAGCATTTCAAATCAACCTCTCGCCGTCTTTCAGGAGCCTATCTTTTCAACCTTACGGATTGTGTTACTGCAGAATTTACTTAACTATCCAACTTGTGTATTCCTCGAAGCTAGCCACCTAAGCGGCGGTTCGTGTACGCTTTTTAGAATGTGGATTATAAAAGTTAATGAAGCGTCTAGAGGTTGCTAAATTCCGCATACTTAGTGTCTGTTTATCTAACCGTGTTTACGATTTGAGAGACTTTAAAGTATTGTAGAATAAATATCTCTCGCCAGTATTACCTAAAAGTCTTAAGAGCAATACAAGCTGGGGATAAAGATTATTCCAAAGCCTCAACGGTCCAATGATTAGGGATCTCCTCGAGAGCGCTCGTTCCGAAGGCGAAAATTGTAAAAACATTGTTTCAGGCGTTTCTAATCTACTTTCTCGCAAGTTATTTTCTTATGAAAGTAAAATATATTAACATAATTTGACCTTACTTAGACATAACTATGAAAGGCATTATGAGGTTCTTGTCATCATGGAAACAAAAGGAGGAGCTACGCCGACCTACGTGAAGAGCAAAGGGTAAATGGACGTCATCTAATTACCTCATGTCTTCATTACTCTAACGCCTTATCTGCCTTCAATCCGAACGATCTGTCGTCAGCTATAAATGGCTCTGATAACACGGGCTCCTTTCAAATCCAGCTCCTATTCATCACTCTGTTCTCTCGTGATATAAATAATTTAAAACAAAGACTGGCGACACTGATCGTTGTTTACGGCAAAGATCCTGATCTTAATGCGAATAAATTACTTGTTACAAGAATTTGTTTGAACCCCCTTCTCTTGCCCCTGTAACGGTATCTGGAACGCTGATCAATCAAGTGTTCAACTTAATAAGTTTATTAACGACGACAATTTGGACGGGATTCTCTTCGTTAATTTAATATCAGATTAATTTCTTTTGAATGAAAAATGTGAGTGAGCCCGTAGATGGAATACTATTTATAGATTTTTGATAAAAAATTTACGGTTATTTGTTGTGTTCGAGTATGTTCGTATTGTGTTTTTAATAAATAATTTCGTGAAATTTGCCCCAATTAATTCTGTATCGCTGGCTCTCACATAGTGAAATAAATATGACAGGTTCAAATTGATATTCCAGCCTGTCTGCGAAGGGTTGGAAAGTTCTTCGTATATTTTGTTCCTAGAGAGACAAGTATAATCAGAAAGCGGTGTCAACGTCAAAATTTCCTGACAGAGAGATACAGGACAGGTTTTTTGCGTAACGCCAAAACCACTCTGTATATTCTTACAATTGATTCGAAAGAATCATATTACTCGTATATCCAACGAGATACTTGAATTCCTAGGTAAATAGGGCTAGATTAAAGTCTTTTTCAGGAAAAATGTAATACGAATAATAAGCTTTTTCTTAAAAACATGATCACTTAATGTTATATTATCATAAAATATTACTGAAGAATATCTAAGATTATAAACATAATTATAATTCTTTCCAAAATCATGTTCCCACGTGCCACCAACGTTCAGTAACTGGCTGTCAACAACACAATAACAATATTCCAAGTTATAAAGTTCAAAATCTTAGACACGCTCTTTTAGAATCATCTTCATTTTGAAAGCAATCATATCACTCAGTTTATATGGTTCTATTTCCTTTGTCGTTGAGTGGGTATCGAAGGGTGTGAGCAAACATCTCAGCAAGCGTGATTGATTATGGGCCAAATTGCTTTTGACACTTGTATTTTCCGAACTATTATATGTGGTATTATTGTGTTTGTTAGTTTTGTCAGCATTAGTAATGTGGTCATAGTTTTGTTCGCATAATGGAAGGGTAATGTGGTTGGAGGACAAGGATCTGATTGCTTGGAAGGAATTCGGCTTTAATAATGTAAAGTTTCTAATGGTGGAGAATAATGCCGAACTTCCTAATACTTAATGGATTTATGCTAAATAAACTTAAGCTTTTTCATATTTTATATCATTGGTTAGTCAAGTTACACAATATTTTAGAAGTACAGTTGATCTATTCTGTAAAAATGTCACCTCAAAAGCTCACTTCAACTAAGTTTTCACGACGATATTGACAGCTCAAATCGTGCTAACTTCACCTATCCGTCATCACGTTCACCGTCTTCACGGTTCTGGCAGAAATATAAATAACTACAGTAATATAACAATAAAAAAATATCAACTAATGATAATCTTGGGAACAATAAACAATAGTTGCACAGGAAGTCAGCAACACATAAATCATAAAGGATTTTCCTCGTTCTTTAAATGTTTCCGTCCAAATAAATGTGCCGTTATCATTCGAAGGCATACATTCTACTTAAAGGAGGTCAAAGGAAATCGTGTTTATTTGATCAATATTGGGACTGAAACTTTTACAAGTAACCTTTTGTTCCAACTTTTAAATAACTATTTATTTTTACGTTGTATGCAAAAAGTATAACATTGGTTAAACAAAAATGATCTTGGGGCTCAGTTTGAAACCTTGAGAGACCCCAGTGAAAAACTCTGTGAGAGAGTTTTTGATAACGATGAGTAGGACTGACAATACCTACAAGGTACTTTCAGGTTTTCATTACTTCAATAATACACCTTGTACCATCCACCTATAAAATGAAGTTTAAAAAAAAATATATATATATATATATATTTCATATCCCTGTAAATCACTTTGATAATGTTGAAAATTAACGTTAACAATTCAACAGTCTTCTTTTATCCAACTGAACCGATTAAAATTGTAAATGACCTTCTTAGCAGCTTTTGTTTGAATAAACAATACGATGTAGCTGTTATTTCGGACGTTATTTTTCTTTAATTGTGGCGTTAGATCAAAAGCTTTATATGTAAATTAAGATAGTAGTGGCATTTAGTTATTATTATTTTCAAGATTATTTGAAGAAACAATATTTCGTTTAGAGCTTGGATCTATACGAGTAGGGGAAGGCCAAAAGAACGATGGATGGACTGTGTGAAATATGATAATATGGCTAGAAAGGGAATGACTACCGAGATGACGACTAATACAGAAGTATGGAAGACATGAAGAAAGATGGAGACATATTGCGCCGACCATAGATAAATTAGGATAAGGGTACGAGAATCATGATGAGCTTGGATCATAAAACAATTTTTTCAAAACTTCACGTCAGTCATCAATTTTGTTTTTAAACGAGATCAATTTATAGTCTAATGACACTATCTTAGCTCCCTAGCATACTCAAATTTTTGTCAAGTAGGTACATTGTCTTGAATATCGTCTATCATCTAAAGCCACGAAACTAGTATGCATATCATCCGGAAAATAGAAGCAGCCTATCTTTTCCCGTTGACTGCACAAATCATAAATAAACATGACGTTTGAAGGCAAGCTATTCTCCTGATCTGAGATCGCGATAGCCGAACTTACAAACAAAACAATAGGAGTCGCTATCCGGGTACCCGGTGTATTGACGTTCGGTGGTCGCATAAAATGCAGCGTTCGTGGCTCGCTTAGTTTTGCAATTCAAACTTCGTCTCATATCGGTTTACGGACGAATGGTTTGGCTACTGGGCTGAGAGATATAAG
The DNA here is from genome assembly GCA_916614155.1 of Mesoligia furuncula. Lineage (NCBI taxonomy): Eukaryota > Metazoa > Arthropoda > Insecta > Lepidoptera > Noctuidae > Mesoligia > Mesoligia furuncula. Next base: position 1,831,056 of record OU744792.1, read on the forward strand.
CGGAGCAGGCAGCGGTTTGTGCTGTTTTATAGAAGGAATTAGTTGTTAAAGTTATAAAATTAAAAAAAAAAAATGTGTTTTTAACTCAGTTCTCTGCTCAATATATTTGCATAGTAGATATGCTTGTTGTTAAATTAAAGTAAATATGTATGGGAAAAGTCATTATAAAACAATATTTTCTGTCTTTTCACAATTTATCCATTTATTTATTTAAGTTTATTAAATAAAAATTAAATATATTCAGAAGGACTTATTTGCCATTTTTGCGAGATTGAGTAACAAACATCCAAATATCTAAACATAGGAACAAAATTTCACATTTTATAAGTGGGATAGTTTAGTGTTAGCTTGTATATTTTATTTAAGACTAGGTGACCCGGCAAACGCTGTTTTGCCATATAAATTATTTCTAGCTGCCCGGCGTTACTTCGTTTGCGTGGTGTCCTACCCCTTACCCTACCCTACCCCTACCCTACTCCTACACTACTCCTACCCTACTCCCACTCTACTCCTACACTACTGCTACCCTACTCCTACCGTACTTCAAACCTACTCCTACTCTACTACCCTACTCCTACACTACTCCTACCCTACTTCTACCCTACTCCCACAGATATATTAAAATTTTCTCTGCGTAAGAACCATCCGTACGAGGATGGTTCTTACGCAGAGAAAATTTTCGAGGAATATTCTAAAAAAAGAATTACCGAAATCGGTTCAGCTGTTCTCGAGATTTGCGCTTAGCAACGCATTCAGCGATTCATTTTTATATTATAGATAGATGATCAGCGAACAAAAAAATCGTGTACCTAAAAAGATTATTTATGAAAACCTTTGTATGAACTTTTGTAAACCAAACCAAGCAAAAAAAAAAATATCAAAACCGCTTCCGCTCATACACGGCACTACCTAACGTATGACTTTCTGATACAGTGGGCACGGAACGTGAATATTTGTGTAACCGCGGTGTAAAACATGACCGCTGACCGACTACTGTTGTTTGAGTTATTTTTCATAGCTCAACCAGCTCACCCGACTGTGGTAGATAATACACGTTGGAATCGCTTTCAAAGCGAACATCAATTTATTGTTTGTTGGGACAAGTTAGCTTGGGAATGTTGTATGGGTTACTATATACACAATGGCTTTCAAACATTTTTTTTTCTATTATGTGCCTATGCACCAATAAATTTTGAGTTGAGCGACACGATTACTGACGAATGCTTGCACTACTGGACTTAAGTCTGGACTTTAAAAGAGACTGACTTTTGAGTTTGTTTCGGCATTTCTTCTCAGAGTACCTACCTAGTCAGATCACCTGTGCATGTGCACACACTTGTGCACTATAATATTTCCCGCACTGAAAGCTAGTCTCCGTTAAGATTGGCCCCCATGGCCGAAGTACGATCTGGAGGACTTCAAACTTAGTCAAATAAGAAACACCGACCTCATCTAGTTTTAAAACATCATTTATTTTTCACGCCTAACTGCTTCGTTGGTCTCGTGGTTGCGCGACTGCTGAGCGTAGGGTCCTGGGTTCGATTCCCGGGTCGGATAAAGTGTTATTGAGTTTTCCATTAGAAATTTCTTAGTAACAGTTTGGAAGTTTGGAGTTTGGAAGTTGGTGGTCTGATACCCACGTGCCTCGAAAAGCACGTGCGGAACCCTTATAGATTCGTCATGTCTGTCTGTCTGTCTGTCTGTCTATCTGTCCGTCTATCTGTCCGTCTGTCTGTCTGTCCGTCCGTATGTCACAGCCACTTTTCTCCGAAACTATAAGAACTATACTGTTGAAACTTGGTAAGTAGATGTATTCTGTGAACCGCATTAAGTTTTTCACACAAAAATAGAAAAAAAACAATAAATTTTGGGGTTCCCCATACTTAGAACTGAAACTAAAAAATTTTTTTTTCGTCAAACCCATACGTGTGAGGTATCTATGGATAGGTCTTCAAAAATGATATTGAGGTTCCCTACATCATTTTTTTCTAAACTGAATAGTTTGCGCGAGAGACACTTCCAAAGTGGTAAAATGTGTGTCCCCCCTCCTGTAACTTCTAAAAGAAGAGAATGATAAAACAAAAAAAAATGTATGATGTACAATACCATGTAAACTTCCACCGAAAATTGGTTTGAACGAGATCTAGTTAGTAGTTTTTTTTTAATACGTCATAAATCGTAAACCGCATTTTACCTTTTATTCAACCAACTCAAATATAAAAAAACATTTAATTTCATAAACATAAACCTTATGCATAAACCCGGATGTTACTGAACCCTCGGTGAGCGAGTCCGACTCGCTCTTGCCCGGTTTTTATAAAGATATTATTAATTCCGCGGGAGTCACCCTTAGGTAATGCAAAAGAACATAGAGAACAAGAACCGGGCCTTAAACAACTGCCAGAAAATCAAGAAAAAATACTAACCTTTAGTGATTGCAAGAAGAAACTCCTGATCTTTCTCAAAGTGAAGTCTAAAAGCGAACACTTGCAAAAGGACGAGGCTAAAGTAAACACTACATATTCGTCAAAGCGGCGCCCGCGGCTGACCTAATTTTCTACGTGACGTTACTTCGTTACCGACAGAACGGAGCATTGGCGTCTGGGGACCAGCGTGATTGTGATATACATACAGACATACTACGTAGACGTGTAACGTACGTGTTTTATTGGAACTGGAGAAAGAATAACTTATTGCAGATGGTGGTGATCGTCAGTTGTCTTTGTTGAGCACAGTTATTATGTTATAGGTAGGTTTAACGCTGTCATATTTTTATGATCCGGTTGAAGTTACATGGAAAAATTATGACTTAATTTAGTTATAGGAAAACAAAAAACATGTACTTCAAAATATAAATACATAGTTTATAAGCTATAGGTAATAGTCTGAAAATAATAACAATATGAAAGGAGGAGGGGAAGGAGAATCTTAACGCATTAAAAACGGTGATTAAAAATATTTAAACTTCAAATTCATTCAATCTCATTTTCAAACAAAAAATATATGATTGAAATAAAAAAAACGCAATAGACATAACGTGTGTGGTAACGAGTGAATAAAGTTCATGTCATAATTATGATATGACGCCCCAAAAATGGAACTACGTAGCATTAGAACCTAATTTTCTAGTTTTCAAGTACAACTCATGCTCAGCACATAATTGCGTTGCCACTCCAATCTGCGGGTACTTACACAGAATTAATCTGTTGTTCGTGCAAGCGACGAGCTCGTATGAAATGTTTAGCTTCAGACTAATTTTTGAATGTAAGTGGCATAATATCCAATGTCAACAGTAATTTCTAGAAAATCCTTAACACTAATAGGATTTTAGATGTTAGGATATTTGCGATTTTCTAAAGTATACAGTGTCAAATTTAATTATCTAGCGAAAGTCCACAATAGATTTTCTATTGTGTCTGTAGTCTAGCAGTCAACGTGTTAAATGTTTACTAACCATCGACTATGGACAGACAGAAGACCTACTTATTGTCTGCAAATAGAACTGCTAACATGCTATTTTACTTTTATTTACCTAAGTTTTAGTTTAGTTTTTTCGTTATACTCATTGTTAATTTATTATGTTCAGGAAAATTAGCAACTGTGCGCTATTTTCATTGTTATGGTATTCATTGTAAATTTATCCCCTTTTTATAAATACACGAGTTTATTTTTACGATTTTATTAACTTGGACGCTTCCATTCATGTTTGACCCAGTCCCGGTTTTTCGCACAAAACCCGGCTAACCTTTTGAACGATAAATGTTTTTTATTTGTTCCGCAAACAACCGGCTTCATTCATCTACCTTACTCGCCATTTTATGATGGGCTGTCTGAATACGTTTTAGGGCAAACTTTCTAGACTTAATTATTTTAACAACCAATGTATCGCTAAACAGCATCATTATTAAATATTGATTTAAGCTGATGAAGAAATTGTCCAAGCCACTCAAGGACCGTGGAACGAAAAACCACGATAAAATTTTAAATCTAAATGTATCTACGACGTACCTACATAATATAAATTAAAATCTATTTTCATGTCTGTCGCGTTGTTCCTCTAAAGTACACAACGGATTTTGATGCGGTCTGCACCACCACTTAGAGAATATAATGGAAAGTAAAATGTATAATACGTTGTTAATGTATAATACGTTATTAATGTGTAAATTAAACATAACATCTCGCCCGTGTTCGCCGCTGGGTAAGGTAGAGGTGTATCTATAGTGCACCGACATTTCGTCAGTTATGTTCAAGTCTCATGTAAAAGGGGGCGAGCATATTGCCATCAATCGGGCACACATTTGGATTCCGGGCTACTCATCATCATCATTTCAGCCGAAAGACGTCCACTGCAGGACATAGGCCTCCCCCAAAAGGGGGGGGGGGGTTTGCCATAATCGCCACGCTTGGCAGGCGGGTTGGCGACCGCAGTATGGTATGGTGGTGGAATGCATAGAGAACGCTGCTGCCCATTCTCCGGTACGCCCCTTAGTCGCCCTTTATGACACCCACGGGAAGTATGGGGTGGTGCTATTCTTTAAGTCCAGCACCACACAGAAGCTCCGGGCTACTACTGAGATATTATAGATGGAAAAATCCAAGAACACTTTGCCCGACCTGAGAATTGAACCCAGAACCTCATGTTCAGCAGTAGCGCTTGCGACTGATCACGAAAACTCGATGTTTTGTCAGTCGTAAAAACCGTGCGAAGGAGAGGCGGGTCGCTGCTAGGTATAAGAAACAAAATCCATGTCTTAAGTAAAAGAAAACTGAAACCACTCCTACTAAACACGCAAAGACAACCAACAGATTATATTATCATTCAGTCTGTAATAAGACAAATTAGTTTTGTAGAGACGGATCGCGGTGGCGCCGTCCTGTGGGATAACGCAATAAGAGCCGTTACTCTGATGCTAATTGATCGAGCTCTCTGCGACTCTACAGCTCTATCGATCGCTACATGTATGTAGAGCTAATGGAGAGAATACTGAGAGTCTGACACTTTGTAGACAATTAACAAGATTATCTAAACTAATTCGGTAATTATTTCAACACCATTTTGTTTTAATACCATAACTCATACCTATTGTGGTATAGTAATTTTATTTTAGGTGCATCGTCTTCACATATTATTATATAATTAATGTATGCAAAATATTGTAAATCATTTTAAAAGAGTAACGGTGGAGTTCTTGTCCATTCTTCTCCATACGAAAAATACCGTTTGGAATGGGCGACTAGAATCCATTCTATTTTATCGTAATTTTTGACGTTCAAAAGTGCCTTTTATGTGCCTATTTGACATAGGTGTTTTGACTTTGACTTTGACATATTTGTTTTCAAAAGTCCGCAGACCTGAGGGGCAATTCTCGTAATTTTAAGATCGTTCACAGTCTGATCTCAGTCTCAATTCGTCAAGATTATCTCTAATTTCCCTACATTTTGACAAATTTTTGACATTCGTTTGTCGCCGAGATGAGACCGATTAGGTTTTGAACATTTTAAATTACGAGGATTGCCCTTCTGGTCTTTGACTATAATCCAGAAGTCCAAACTCCAGGTCTGCTAACGAGCAATGAAACGCAGTATACTAGAACGAGCTAGATATATAGGTTCCGTCAAAACTGGAAGGAGGACCGCGCGGGCTCGGGAAAGATGGAAGTAGTGGCGGGATGCCTTAGCCCGGGTGAGACACAGAGTAGCCTAGAAAAAAAAATCTGCTACTGAACATGGCCTCCATAGCGATCACTTTTACTTGGCTAATGATTGGTGAAACTGGCAATTTGCAAAATGAGCAACAAGGCACAAAATATCTTATTCCTAGAGATTTAAATAGGTACCTTTCTCTCATTCTTCTTTTGCCTATGACTCTAATAACAATTCGCTTTCAAGTTTAATCAACGAAATGGAACGCAGATCAGAGTAAATCTCCCTTTACTCAGTCTCTGGTCGCCATGGCAAGAAATCTGCCTTTATAATTCTCATTATTAGAAGAATATCCGACCGAAGCTGGCTGTTAAAATTAATATTATTGAAAGACGAACGACACTCAGAATATAAATCTGTATTCATTCATGTCTTTTATGTGGAAATTCACATAAAATATTATCAAATGAATTTGATTAAATGAACTCGGCTATGAACTAGGAAAGTATTGGGGATAAATAATCTAAGTAGTTAGGCTGTTTAAAAATAAGCTCTCATAATATGAGCACAGCTTACAGAGTATTTTAGACTACCTCGTGTTTAGTACTTAACATTTTGCGAAAGACACAAGAAATGATGCGGCAATCTAAGAATATTTCTCAAATTTTTGTGAGATATTAATGTAAATGAAATTAACATGACAAAAATATGCTATTTGCGATAAGAAATGTCAGAAAAACTGATAAAACACGAATAAACCAGAAACAACAACCCGTCACACGCACGTGACAGCGACAAAGCAAACCCACAAAAGAACAATCCGTCGTCTTCATTTAACTTCGCGACTTCATCGTCCACATCATAAGCACAAAGAATCACTTAATTTCCCGTTCCGTGAACTGGCGTTATCGCTGATTTTCCGCCAAACCCAACCCCGGGCTTCGGTCCCGGACATCGGGATTGGGGGGATTCGGGAATCACTCTCGCGGGATTCACACCCCGTTTGAGACGGGAAGTATCGGCTAATACTCAGCGGTGGGCGGTCGTTAGTAGACTATAATGAAATTTAACTCTTCGCCAATCTGTGGATTTGAGCATCTTAGCTCCAGATACAAAGATGGCGATTTGGAATATATTGTGATGGTATCGCTTACGATTCTACTTAACGATGTAAATGGCGCTTCGAGCGAAGACGCGATGAGTTTTATGTTTCTTGCAGCTTTATTCTTGCCTTAAAACGCCAATGGTGTAGAAATAGTAGCCATTTTTTGTTAGCGAGAATGTTTTTGTTAGCGTTCAATTTCAATGAATAGAATCAGATATTTCACGAAACAACCACAAAACATCCAAACACAAACGCATAATTGAAGCCGTATCAGAATGAAATACGATCACTAAATGATAAACATATCCAAATTAATTGTCAAATTCCCATCTTTATAAATAGTTTAGAAAAGAACGAATCTGTCAAGTTATGAATACAACTAAAACTACAAACGCAAGCGATCAAGCAGACAGGACCATCATTTAGGAAACTGTGGCCCATTTAACTAGATTACAGCACCAAGACCCTGTTCCACCGACCGAAGGATCCAGAAACTTGGACAATTAAATCCATCTATTTATAATCGACATGCCCCAGAGAACCTTTGCCGGGATTATCAATAAAGGAACATTTAACCATCGTGGAAGTTACAACTTGTCCAATTTTGGTCACTTTATTGGAGCACCGCGTGTTACGTATACTTTGCGGTCTTATTCCGTGTAGCGGTGGATATTTTCTGTGGTGATTCGTCGTCGTGAAAATGGGAATAAAACAAAAAAGTAATTTTTTTTTCTATTCTTTTTGTTTTGTTTTGATAAGTGTATCCATCCGACCTAATTATTGATAGGATTTCCACTTCATAATATATTCTATGACTAGCAAAATAAACATTCTATCTGGACCCAAAACTGTGCTACTTCTAACATATTCTCAATATTCCATATAATTTTTTCAATCTATATTATTTTAGGAAACCTCACCCCTGATCCTTATAATTCAGTAAACCACCTTACAATACCATAGCATCCCTGCATGAAGCCCAGAATACCCCTTCATGTCCAAAACCTCGTTACAGGCGCCCTTTATTGGCCACATTTGGTCGCAATTTGACAAATTGATTCACTCGTGTTCTCCACTCGTACAATTATGGGATCGGATCGGGCCCTCCGATAGACAGGGTCGATATTGCTGTTAAGCCACGCTGTGTAATTGATGCTGTTATTGAGTTAAGTATAGGTACTTTATTATCGGTCAAAGCCGTATAATTATGAATATTTTACTAGCCCTAGTCTGCTATTTTTATAAATTCGTCATTCCAACACGATCCCACCACCATCCTATTGTCATTTTGCTAAAAGTTCGTAATCTGCTAAATTCATAATGGTTGATCATTGGTCGGTAATGGCACAGAAATTATACGATACTCGTAACGAATTAAAAGCAATGACTGTACAATGACGTTCTAATGGTAGGTCACTGATCAAAGGAACTGTCAAAATTTTTGCAGATTACCGCGTAAGTCAGTAATTCATTTTTCATTATGTACGGGATTACCATTCTATGCCATTTCTTTCTATGGAGTGTCAGTGGTTGACCATTGGAAAGTCATAATGACGCCATTACATTGGTAGATTACAAAACTTGTCAAAATCAACAATTATGAAATCAATGATAGACCATTCTGACACTATTGTAATAGCAGACTTGAGGCCCTGTTCTAAAGGTTTTGGAGTGGCGACCGCGTACCGGAAGACGTAGCGTTGGAAGGCCTTCCACAAGGTGGACCGACGACTTTGTGAAGGCCGCAGGAGCCCGTTGGATGCGGGAAGCACAGGACCGGTCGAAGTGGAGGTGCTTGGGGGAGGCCTATGTCCAGCAGTGAACGTCTTTCGGCTGAAATGATGATGATGACTTTACTGTTACTAAATTACACAACAATAATGTCAATTTACAACAATAGTATGTAGTAAATGTGTAGCATAATCGGCCTATAATGTTCCGATAGCTAGGACACAGATTTTCTTTCGGTTAGAGGGAGTGGCCTGTAATCCACCACGCGGGCCCAATGCGGGTTGGCAAGATTAAAAGTGTACTTATACATAATTGTACGGTAAGGGAAAAGACTGACTATCAAATTAAACTGTCCGTTTATTCAAACCACTACTGGCATTCTTAATCAGTCGCATGAAATCGCTTTAACACGGCAAAGCGTAGTATGGCCATCTGCTAAACATTAAACCCTGGGTGTATTAGAAATTGTGGGACTTTGATTCTATTACGTACGACCTTGGTAGAAAAAAAACATACGACGGATTCTATAATTGAACGAAACTTAAATCATTCGCAAAAAACACTCATCATCATCATCATCATCATCATTTCAGCCGAAAGCAGTGGACGCACTGCTGGACATAGGCCTCCCCCAAAAGTGGGGGTTTGCCATAATCGCCACGCTTGGCAGGCGGGTTGGCGATCGCAGTATGGTATGGTGGTGGAATGCATAGAGAACGCTGCTGCCCATTCTCCGGTATGCCCCTTAGTCGCCTTTTACGACACTCACGGGAAGTATGGGGATACAAAAAACACTATTGAAATTTAAATATAAAACATGGACTATAAACAACATAGTAATAACACACACAAGAAGGCTGAAGCAGTGTCAAAAATATCATCAAGTTATGAAGGGGCAGATCATAATGAAGTTGCCTGCAGCGTTGCCCCCCCCCCGAGGACCCTGTCGACTGTTCCGCAAAAATTAGTATTATTGACCCTTGACCCTATTGTAGAACATTCTCGAGCCCACTCGACATATTGTGGGGTCGTATGAAAATCTGTTGTATGAAGAGTCTTCACAAAGTTTTGATGTCCACTCTGGTATTACGTTTCGTTTCTACATTTTTTTCTGCTGCTTTTGTAACTTTGGTTAAGTTTGAGAAGGGAATGAAACATATCAACACTTTTGTAAGTATTGAAGTTTTTTAACTATCTACTGAAAATGGTAATAAAATAATAACTACATAGTTACGCTAAAATGAGCAAAATACTAACGTAGATTTTGAAAACCAAAGTTTTATATTCTCAGTAATTATTATCTTTCGTTTTATAGATAAAGAAAACTAATGCGAGTAATGTCTCTAATTTAATAAAACTGTAATAATATCATAGTTCCAGCTAAAAGAAATATTGTTTTAAAACTTGTAATAATTTTGGATTTGAAATAATATCTGATGTTTGAGATTTGTAAGCAGATACTCATTTGTAAATAAAATTAAGTTAATCTAGTAACATATATCTGAAAATGAAATGGATTTATTACAAAAGAAAATAAAGTAGATTTTCTTATCGATCACAAAGATACTCGAGTTTACTTTATTGAATTACTTACGTTACTTTTTCAATATTATTTTTGCACTTTATCAAAATGTTAAAAGGAGATAACTTATTTTTGTAAAACATACCTACTTAATAAGATTGAGATTTTTCTAATGGAGACAGACGGCCTAATGAGTTCAACTAAAAGAAGTTGCCTCTCATTCAAACCATCAACTAACGTACTGAATTTAAATCGTATTATTACAAAAAGTTTTTCTACAACAAAATCGAACACCATCAGATCTCACCCCAATCCACTACATCGTAAAAGAGAAACGCTAGCTACATTTCAATACATTTTTGTGTATGAAATTTTATAATGTCATCAAAAAGCAGTGTGCGTAGCTCAGTATACCGCTCCGAGAGTGCTGACAATAAAATTGTAGTACCAGCTTAGGGGGCTCCACATATGACGGTGTCAGACCGACTTTATGACGTGTAATCGTATAGCAAGTGTCTGCCTGTTAGAAGTGTGGAGTTACTTTACATTTTTATAGAGTGCCTGTTTATTTCTGTGGGGTTAAGGGACCGTTCACGGTCTCAAACGTGGCGACTTACGACTGACTTGCGTCAAGCGACACGCGTTTGTTTTCGCCGCAGTTGTTGTTGCAAGACGCGCGTCGCTTGAGTGCGTAGCTCGTGGCCGGGAGGTAAGCGTTTACTACCAATCAAGTTTTGGTTGATATTTAAGTTGGTGCAGATTAGTTAGGAAAAAACTACATTCCCGGCTAGAAATACAGCATGTCAGAAAAAATTATTATGGTTACGTCCAATTAGTGCCCGTAAGATTATAGAAAGGCTAATTATTTTCCAGGCAACTAATAACTTAAAGGGCGACTAACTATTTGCTACTAAAAAAATATCTTGGCAGCGATTAAATATTTTAGCAATAATTATATTAGGTGAGCATCAAAATGCAAGGAACTAAATAATGGCTGCTACTTTAAGGTAGCGAACATATTAAACAGGGCCAATTGAAATCATAGGCGAGGTAGGTACGCATACTTACAGTTGTATCGGTATTGTGACCAAAATGTGAGGCAGTGGAAACACAGCTCTAACCACACTGCGCTATTATGTCGAGATCCTAACTGAGAGCCTCGTGGAATATATGACACTGTTGCACCATTAGTATTATTATAATAAATCACTTGTGGAATAACAGTTAATACAGTACATTTTGTGAATGCAATAAACAATGGAGCTGACTGTCAACAATGTCAATCAATATAATGCAGGTAGAGTTACTAGCCGCATTGCCTTTATTGTTTTCTACACCAGAATTTTCTACTATCTACACTTAAAATATCCGTCAAAAAAAAAACATGATCACAAACATTTATTCTACCGCATTTTGTTTTGAAAAACCCACAGAATACCGAGTGTTCCTAGATTCTCAAAGAAAAATTCCAACTGAAACGCTTTCTAAAACCCGTACAGTCCACATCAAGAGGTATTACGGCGTTTTGGTCGAAAGTTTAACCCGAAAATGCCCATGCCTGCACTAAAATCCTGTCACATTTACCGGTCGCAAATTCCGCTAAAATAACCCGGTACGAAATACCGTCCGACTAGGGCTGTTGCGGTCGGTATTTGACTTATTTCGACCATTTTGGGAAAGAGAAGAGACTAAGGATTGCGATCTTACTAATTAGAATGTTTGTGTTGTTTCTTTCGCGTTGGTGGTTGGTCAAGTGAGTTTCGTGAATTCAATATTTAGGGACGCTGTGTTTTTTTTCCGTCATTAGATTTGGTGTAGCATGGCGTCACACACGTCAAATATCAATAGGGTTGGAATATATTGTATTCCACACACGTTTTGCAAAGCAATTACTTATACTTTTTTAATAGTAGACTCTTGAATCTCGTATTCTGTTTAAATATTGTGATTAAGTAACGCAAATAAAAAGTATTAAATCAATGTGCTTTCACTTAGACATGATTGAAAATATCAAGTAGATTACCTACCACATTTTTATTTCAATACAAATATAGTTAGGTATTCATTATTATTTCACTAACATACCAACCGACTTTTTTTCTAGCAAAAAACCCACCCTAATGAGAGTACTAAAAATGTTTTCTATTTTTACTAGCAGTACGTGGGCTGCGTTACTAATTTTCTCATTAGCCGACGGTACAAGAGCTTCAGGTAAGTAATGTGAGCACTAATGACACGTTCATAATAACTCTAACTTGTAAGTATGAATTACAAACTGGGTAAAGTCAGGGAAATTAATTGTTTATTAAATTGACTACTAACTGAAATTGTCCGTATTATACGAGTATAAATCATAACTGCCGGTCGATTCTGTAAAAATCTCACCGTGAACTGAGTTTGTTTTTGCTAGGAATTGACACTATTGACAGCTCACTCCACGCTCACTTCACCTAAGTTTTCACGGTGACATTTTTACAGAATAGCACCGCTGTTCTTCTTTGACAGTCGTATGAATTAATGATACAGCCATTTCTTACAACACCGTAATTTGACGTAGGGCTGATTTTACCAGTCAGATAACTTATAAAAGTTATCTGACTGGTAAAATCAGCCCTGTCAGATGTCAATTTTATTCCAAGTATAAACTTGGAATAAAATTGACATCTGACAGTTCTAGTATAGAAAAACTGTCAAAATATTCAAAATTTATTCTCAGGATAAGACTTATTCTAAATATAAAAGTTTGGTAAAATTCGCCCGTAGTAGTGTATCAAAAAAAATTATTTCCCTAATTGTACCTACGGGTCAAAGGTCATAACATAACGCCTGTATACTCCATAGGAGTAGACAGAAGTAGAGTAGAAAATTGAAAACTACCTTAACCTTAATCTAAACTATCAAATGCTTAACAAATGTGTTTTCTTTCTTTCTAAATACTCCAATATTACCGATAAATTACCAAAACGAAAACGTATCAACTTTACCAAAACGTATCAACTTTATCAGTAATAGAGTTTTCCACGTTTTGATTGTATTTCGACACTACGCGCATGCCAAAGAGATTGTTTGCAAGCCCTACAAACAAGCTTCACAATACCGAAAAACCGCTTGCACATCAGTTTGAGCCTTCCATATTCATTCCAAAAATATTTGCAAGTTGGTAAAATGCACTAGAACAATACAAAATACGCCGAGCATATCAAAAACGCGAGGCATCCCACCGGTAACCCTGGCACGCAATTTAACCCGTTCGCTGACCATTGAAATGCGGGTATTACCGCGCATAACGACATCCTCTGAAATGTAGCACTAATAATGTTAAGCGGTTGTTGTCAATTGTTGTTGTTCGGTGGCCTGGGATGACTTCATTTTAGGATGTTGATGATGGAGTTTTGAATTTACTGAGGACGAGAGAAAATATTATGTAAACATTTTTGTTTAAATTCCGCAATAACTATATGACTTGCACAGTGATGGTTGCATCGGACTGTAGGTTTGGGTTGCATTTTGCATCTTAACACCCGTATCTTCTGCATGTGCTTGTGTATATTTTTGCGGGCGGGAGAGCAGTGCTGTGTTTTGCATATCTAGTTATTGTGGATTCAAAACATAACATATTACTGCCTTGGTTTTCTGCAAAGTAAGGCCTGATTCAAATCAAGTCCAACGTTTATTTGCTAGAAATAGGTATATTGTTTTTCTAAACGTGAGATTATAACCTAAGTGTCACTATATTCTGCCTACAAGCAATCGTGCAATTATTTTTGAAGTGAAAACTTCTTTAGTGGCGTTCTACACTTTTTTTGTAATGAGTAAAAAATGTTAAACTCGCGTCAGGACACGTGACCCTGATCGAAAATTCGTAAGATTCCAAAATATCAAAAATTGAAAACAAGTATACAGGATCAAATTAAATTAGCTAGCGAAACTTAGCCACAAGTATACAGGATCAAATTAAATTAGCTAGCGAAACTTAGCCACAAGTATACAGGATCAAATTAAATTAGCCAGCGAAACATACAGGATACAATGGCAAAGTATTAATATGTGTTTTGTTTTCACTTCTATCGGCACTCCCGGAGTGCCACTGTTTTTTTTTTAAGTTTACCTACATTATTACTTATTGTTTAGTTATTATACGGTCTGCATTTATTTACCTTTTTATTATTTATATTGTTGATATTCTTAAATTCTAATTTCTGTTTCATAAATTCCTTCTCGAATTTCCTTCCCTAACTTGAAGGATAAAAGTACAAAATGTTTACGATCCCTGCGTGACCGATGTGGTCTGTCATATCTGTCATTCCTGGAAGTCAATCAGTTTGAATAGGTACGCCGGTTACAGTCCGTTCACAGGTATTTTACCTCTGATTTCGAATTACTGTCAATATCACAGTGATCTTTATTCCAGTTACAATAAGGTTGGTGTTGGGTTGCTGCTGTCAGAGGTAAAACAACTTTGAGCGGACTGTAGCTGTATACCTTACTATTACAAAACAGTGTTTATCTGTTGTCGAAGTTAAAACTGTTGTAAAACTATTAAATACTACATTTATTGATGGAGTTTTATATCAGACTAACATTAGCGAAACTCAAATTTTCAGACTTAACGTAGGTATTCACGTTCACTCCATATTTTTCTTTCTTATAAGCTTTTCTTTACCCAAACTATGATACAAAAAGTTAGCATTATAAAGTACCTTGCACTGTACCTACAGTACGCAACAAGACTGGTAACTTCAAGTGGAGTCAGAGACGGATTGACTCCTTAAATCACACTGATGTTTAGAACATTACACGCTAAATTATTTGCATCAAGGGAGTCGTGTGGTTTCTGGTTAATACAAAGGAGATACCTACTGTTACAGGTATTTTTTTACATTTTGCTATACTAATACTATTATGATAGTTAGTAACACGTACAACGAAAAACATAAAGGAAAATGCCGTCAAATATAAAGAAAAAAATTTTTAAAAAAATATATAAATAATTTAATTTTTTTTTTTTTTTTCCGTTAAATATTTTTCTTGGTTTGGTTGTAACAAACCGAAAAAGACCGTTGTCACAACGAAACCTAGTGTATTTGGAGGAGAATTTAAGGCCCTTCCTATATTGCTAACTATTGTTTATATGGATTTACCTACTTAATATTTTGAGGTTACGTTCGAAAAAATGACGAATGAACGATGACGATGAATGATGGAGGCATCGTTAAGGATTATCACACAAAAATTACGTTATGGAAATGCACATGAACGTTTTCGTTAATAAGGATTTTAATTACTATATTTCAATAAAGTTCCGATGAAACCAATATTGAAAGTAACGTCAAACGTGACGGCGCAACAGAACAAAAATGCAATATGTCGCAATAAAAATGGTTTCTTTTTTTTTTTTAATCGGTCCTTTTTTCTTTAAATGCTTGAAATGTATTCCAAAATAATAATTTAAATTAATACGACGCAACGCGTGACCTAAACATTTTTTGACACACACAAAAATAAACCTAATATTATAAGTAAATAGTAAATCGGTGTTGATAGGTAGGTACCTACTTACAAATTATCTTCTTCTTGGCAGGTACCTACCTATATTTTTACATAGTAGCAACATTCAGTAATGAAGTGCAATGGCAGTGACATAAGAGGAAATACGTACAAAAGTAAATAAAAATACTTTTATATTGTGTCCGAAATCCGGGAATCTTTTTCATAACAAAAACATAAATCTATTTTAAAAAATAGGAGTAATTTTATGAACTAAATTAGGTTGTGACACGCTCCTTCGCAAGTTGGCCCCACGGCATTGTCCTTTATGCCTATTCTGTCATCTTTTGTTACAATAAAAATAAATATCTATGGTTAGGTGACAGTTAATGAGAGACCCTGTGTATTTACAACCTTTTTTTTATCGTGTGGAAATCCTCATGGATGTCCACCACCCTGGGGCGGGTGGAGGGGTCCGTCAGACTCTTACTGACTAAAACCACACGGTGTCCTGCTGCTACCTTTAGCCGGGTGCTGGAGTGCTTGCGCATTTCGACTGTTATGTCATTTTAGTGATAACTGTTCGTCAGAAATAATCTGTAAGAAAGAATCAGTGTTGTGCCTTTACTAACACCGATACACTGACTGATAGTATATGACTGTTATGCTACTATTATAATTATGCACGAACGCAGGCGTTCATTAATTCATTAAAAACGAAAAACTTATAAACTTATAAAATAATAGAAAATTTCTACAGAAAGGTGCAGGTGACAACCGCAGGATGAGCTGCTTCCCACACACGTGGCTGGCTCCCGCGTCAACGGTCCTGATTCGCTGTATATTTTGGCTGCTCAGACCAAAACTACATACAAAGTTTTATAAAAATGTGGCTGTTATTTAATTATATTGTAATATCTTACGACTTCAACGCGAACGAAGTTGCGGGTAGAAGCTAGTATGTAACAATATCATTCTTGAATCTGTCCAGAGTCAATATAATTTCAAGGGCTTATTCAAGTTAACTAAGACATCATTACTGTGCTATTTATTACCCGACTGCGCGGTACAAAAGATAGGGTTATGTTTTATATAATAAACCTGGTGTCAATTTACATGATCGTTCTATGTTCTCATCATACCTCTTTCCAAAAGCGTAGGTGGGTTCGGGAAATCCTGCAGACTAAGGGTGCCAAGATGCTCACGATCGCGGTCGCTATCTCGATATCTCGATGTCGATAGTCGCTATTTCTACATGGATGGAGGAGCGAACATCTCGGTTTAATCACACCAGACCGTTCAGTTTCCCCTGTATGGTACATACCTACTCCAGCAGAACAAGTTGAACCGATTTGACCAATCACTAGCCAGATCACGTCGGTGCTTGCTGTCGACCGCGATGTAAACACAAAATATTTTGTTTTCACATAGGCATCGAGGTAAACCCCCAAGCAGCCCGCGATGTATCGCAGTAAGGTAGATATCCTTCAGCATATGCGTTTCTATTAGCATATATTTGTTTTACATGGAGGTGACATCGAAGTAGCGAGCTAAACCGAAATCACGAAGGCATCTTCGGCATGTAATTACCCTTAGGCATTATACACTGGTGCTGGAGACAGTTTCCCACAAGAAAAATGTTTTAAATAGCTTGACAAAGGAAAATGAAATCACAATTTTATTAAATTAAATATTGATTCTTAGATTTAAAAATTTCAGAAGAAGACAGTTACTCGACTGGTATAAGTATTTCACTCGTTGAGACGAAAAAGCTCTCAACGTCATTACACGAACCGCAGCTTAGACGCTAAGAACATTACAAACTTAATTACTGTACGTAGCAACTAGAAAGTGACCACATAAGTAGTGAACTAGAAGTGTTTAGTTCATTCTAGCGTAACATGGCTCTTGCTTAGAACGTGAATTTAAGAATGATTGCTACTGATTATTGATTAATATTGCACCCTTACATGACAAAATCGTGTATTCTAAAATAAATTCATCGTAGTAAAATACCTAACATACAAAATACATATAAAAACAAAAACAAACACACACAAAAAATAACACCAATAAATAACACCAGGCTTGTAGTATACCCGCCGTAGTATATACTGTAGTATCAGTGTACGCACAACGACATACTAAGCGATACACTGCCAGTATAAACTGACTTCTCATTGCACGAAAAGCCTATAAAATGCGAGGTCAGCTAAAACTTTAAATTATGAGCCTATTAGTATGAGCCTATTAGTCGGGCACAAATTCAGACTCCAGGCTGCTACTGAGAAATACCAGACGGAAAAACCCAATAAAACTTTGCCCGTCCCGGGAAACGGGGTATTCCTCGAAACGCACCAACTTTGAAACGCACCAAATGAAACGTCTATCGATATCATTTATTACGAATCCTTCATGCTCTATGCTCTTCTTCTCTACGTTTCAAAGTTGGTGCGTTTCAAGGAATACCCCCGGGAATCAAGACCAACGATAGTTACTTATGACGAAATTACTTCAACTTACTACTTTTATTTGCAAAATGAACAATTGTCTATTCGGAAAACTGCGAGTACTAATCTTATAACTTAAAGACTACAGCGATAATCTAAACTCTTTCCAGTTAACACATGCACAAATCAATTTCACACACTCCACTTCAGCCAATCACCGAACAAACACTTGAGTCAACACAATTTTTCCTTCCCCCTCGCCACGCTCCCCTCTATTCCCGAAATGAACAGCAGAACTAAAGTGAGGTGAATTAATCTGAAAGGGAGGCCGTATCCGGCCCGTTACCAGAGATTGACAAATGATGCGGGCATACGTTCCCGTTTACCTACACCAGTGTTTTTGCAGGGTTGCTAAGACGAAATTTATGCGAAATGTACGCCAAGGGATTTGATACTTAATTTGTGGAAGGGGAAGGACTAATTTTGAGTGTGGTTTACTGGAGCAGGTTTTAAGTGGAGACTTGAATGAAAGTGAGGTGATATGATCACCGTGTTATGTCGTAATCTTGAGATACTTTATGTCTTGGAATTTGATGTGCAATCATTGGATTCAGAGCCTTTTTCGACTTCTCCTGTCAGAAAACTTCATATTGCAATTTTTTTGTTGCCGGTTACGCACAATGTAAACCACATCTTTATTCAGGGAACATGTCAAAAACATTGAAAAGCCAAATAAAACAATGCTTTCAATTTTGGAACTATTCCTCCTATCAGATCAAACAGAATGAAGACGTGCAAGTGAGGAAATTGACTGGTGAAAAAAAAATTTGTAAAATGTTCTTGCCTTTGTAAAAATTATTCGTGGCTAATAAACAGAAATAGATAAATAATTAACAACTTAGGGCTAATTTTTCAATCTACCTACAGATAATCTTTATTCATGGAATAAAATTGACGTCTGACAGATTTTGTATAGAAGAACTGTCAAAAATTCAAAATTATTCCTCGGATAAAATTATCTGGCGTTGAAAAAATCAGCCCTTTGACAAAACAATATCAGAATAACTAAACGCGCCACTCGGAAACATTATTACGTTTCAAAACAAAACCTTTTCTATTTTGCCAACCCTCGCTGTCCAGTGTCCGTTTCTCGTTACTAATGTCCAAACAAATAGAATTCATGCTGCATGAAATGGATACGGGACGAAACAGATAAATTTACAATTGATTACATTTCGCAATTAGACAAACTAGCTCCCAGCAATAGCGAAACAATTGTGATGATGGCGAAATTTTGATTTGTGTTCAAGCCCTAATTGCTTGATTAATTGTTTGTTGCTGATTCGCTGAAAGTTATTTAAGCTTTATTGGAACAATAAAACAGTTTATCACGAATTTCAAATTATGAAAATGCTACTAGATATACCAATTTTAGCGAAAATACTAATTTATCTAGTCATCAATGTAATGAAATGAAATCAATCCGTTGGTCCCGTCTGTCGTTGGTAGTGGTATTGCTGCACCCGGTTAAACTGGAATTCGACCCCAACATAGTTGGTAAAAGGCAGGCAGTTAAATTAATTAATCTAGGTGTGTCCCTCTACTGATTGTATTTGCATGGAATATCTAGTTGTTTTTGCGAGCTTTTTAAATCAGACCAGGGCTGTTATTAGTTTAGAAATATAAATTAAGTACCGTCACACAAATGAAATAAAAACAGGGCTTAAATGTTTTCAGAGAACGAATTAAACGTAGAAATACTCAGGGTGTTTCAAACGTGCACAGAACGTTATAAAATGAATCACGGAGTAAATATATCCAGAAGTATCACACAAATTATAACTGTTAGACCTCAAAAGAATAAAGAAGAGGAAGACAAATTAACTTAAAATACTGTACAATACTGTGTGTGTCGTGTGTACTGTGTGTGTGTATTCTGAATATGTGTTTTTATACTTTGTTGTCGTAAAATACCGGACTGATATTGACTCTATGGTTATAAGTTCGATGTTTCTTGTCGCTCGCTGCTCAGACGAATCCATCAGGCGCTCCAACAGTTTGTGAGTCGTAGAATCTTACATTTGCAAGAAGTTAAACTTCTGGAACTTCTTATTTGATAGACAAACTCGGAGAAATAGGTTACTGCAGTGCTCGTTAACATTGCAGGCACGGTTTTTGCAGTATTACCTAACCCAATATGGAGTATGCGTAGGTATGCGTCGACAGTTTTGAATGTATCTTGAAATTATTTAGGAGTGTCTGGCTAACTCGGTCAGATCCTAATGGACTGTAAGATATTACAAAAGCAGTGGAAAAATGTATAATTACTTACCGGTTTATCTTAGGACAAATGGAACTTGGAATTATTTTAGTTCGATGAATATGATAGCTCAACTGGCCCTTTGTTTCCCTATTATTGTAATAGAGTAAACACTTTGTTGGATCAATCTTGATAATAATAAGTTTATCTTTCCTGTCCTCCGTGTCCCTAAACTTGCAGTCAAAGTGACCTCTGCGCTGTCAATGACGATGCCGAGGAAGTGGCGAGGTTTTGGGCCAACAAGATCTGAAATACAGTCGTGCCAGCGACACGAAGAAAGAAGAAGAAGAAGAATAATTGTATGCTAATATTGTAATTACAAATAAGACCGTATTTAACTATACCTATTTTACTATTTCAATGTTTTTTTTGTACTATATATTTTAACAATTAATAAATGATTTTCTTGTTGGATTACAATCCATACTAATATTATAAATTCGAAAGTAATTCTGTCTGTCTGTATGTTACCTTTTCACGCCTAACCACTGAACGGGCTTGGATAAAATTTGGCAGAGAGATAGATTGCATCCCGGGGAAGGACATAGGATATATTTTTATCCCGATGTTCCCATCGGATCGACACTTATGCGGGTGAAACCGCAGGGCGCTGCTAGTATAGAATACTTTGTAGATGGTCTATCTATGGAACTCTGATTATGAGACGATGATTGACCTCACAATCAGTAATAAAGACTTAGAAATCGCATACTCAACACCTCTAGGCAATTTTCTATGCCGTAAATCCTAACTAATATTATAAATGCGAAAGTAAGTTTGTTGTTACCTTTTCACGCCTAAGCCCAGTGGTTTAGGAGTGAAAAGGTAACAAACAACCTTACATTCAACAACAACGTATACCTATGCAGAATTACAGAATTTTTGAAATTTTTGAAATTTTGCATATACTTTGTCAGGTGAACAGAAACGGACATAGGATAACTTTCATCCCGAAAAAAAGTGCTGTTCCCGAAAAAAACAACAATAACGTTATTATGATAATAGATGGCGCCACTTGTCTTTCGAATCAAAAAAGGACAACGTCTGTCGGGTCAGCTAGTAAATAAATAAAGTCCTCCAGACGGAATTTCGGCCAAGGCAACCAATCCCAGCGAAGACCAGCCCTCGGCGTGGAACATATTATAGTGAACAAGTGTGTTGCAGTCTGCGCCCTGAATTGATTTGTTTATTAGTAACAATATTAGTTTTATATTTATTTTTTTAGCCTGCGCTGTCCCACTCCTGGGCGAAGGCCTCCCTCCACTCCTTCCATCTTTCGCGAGCCCGCGCGTCCTCCTTCCAGTCTTGATAGAACCTATCCAGCTCGTCCCGCCATATCTTACGTGGTCTGCCACGACCCCACCTCACTGCCTCAGGGTACTAAATTTAATAAATAAGATTGGATACTGTTTCTGCCATGTCTCATCATCATTTCAGCCGAAAGACGTCTACTGCTGGACATAAGCCTCCCCCAAGTTGGGGGGGGCTTACCATAATCGCCACGCTTGGCAGGCGGGTTGCCGATCGCAGTATAGTATGGTGGTGGAATGCATAGAGAACGCTGCTGCCCATTCTCCGGTACGACCCTTAGTCGCCTTTTACGCTTAGTCGCCTTTTACGACACCCACGGGAAGTATGGGGTGGTGCTATTCTTTAAGTCCGGCACCACACAGACAAGTCCGGCACCACACAGACAAGTCCGGCACCACACAGACAAGTCCGGCACCACACAAAATAAATAGTTCAAGTCCATATAAAAATATAAATAGTTCAAGTCCCACCCTATCCTCTGACCCCTTTTATCCTAATTCCCACCATAATCTGCGTTACACGATCATTATTTAAAGCCATAGACTAGCTAAATAACCGTGGTACAATAATGGTGTCCTTATTACTATGGTCATATTACCATCGCACACAATGGCTTGACAGGCTTAATTTTGTAGGCTGTATTTACGGACGCCTTTTCTTGGGCTTAATAACTTTGGTTCCCCGGGGAAGTATGAGTGATGTCTGGTGTGGTGAAAATATAGCAGTAATATTAGTTTGTTTTGTGTTTAGAAATATTAGATGGGCTTTCTTTTCTTGTCGTCCTATCACGAGAAAATTGCGGGTATAACCAAATGTTAGACAAAATTAAGCTTGGACTTTGACTCTGTAACCGATTTTGCTTTTACCATAGCACAATGCTGAGTATTTTATTTGGATACTAGCGGACCCGACAGATGTTGTCCTGCCTGAACAGCGACACCTACCGGGTGCAATTGTGTAAGTCCAATCTAAATCATCCAGGGACCAACTCAAACAAACTAGGTCCAGCCGTTTATGAGAAGTTCAGTGACATATTACTCGTACAGAATTATAATTCATAAATATAGGTACTTACATATCAATGCAGACGTGTTTTTGAAGTTCTTTTGAAATACTATACATTCCCAATCATCATAATAAAAGCGCTGAAATCTGAAAACAGGTTTTTACCTAGTTTGGTTTTCAGAGGCTTCATTGGTTTTTGTAACACTAATTTATTTCAATAAAGATTTTATTATTATTTATTATATAATCAGCCTATAATGTTCCCACTGCTGGGACTAGGACATGCCGGTTTCATCACGATGTTTTCCTTCACCATTTTGAGGCCAGTGGTGATGAAATAATTTGCACAAAGTAAAGCGCCTGTCCAGGTTCGAACCTACGACCTACAACTCGTAAGTCGCGGCTGTTACCACTGGGCCACCACTGCTCTCTAATACATTCCCAATACATCACATTAAACAGGTAAAAATCTTCTCATGTAGGTATGAAAAATATGAAGATGTTACTAGTTTATTTTTTTGTACACACGATGACATCAAGCTATATCCAGTATAAGCTAACTTCTTATTGTACGAAACCATTGATCATTGGCTGGTCGCACGGTTGCTTATTTACATACACCGTGCAATCAGCATAATAGTTAAATAATTGTTGTTATACCTTTAAATTATAACTAAATAGTATATTGTCATCATGAACCCCATGGTTATTGTGTGTAATGTTGTAAGCAGTTGAAGTGCCTAAAGTTTAATGAGTTAATGTAACTAAGGGCTGATTTATCCATCGCCCGATAACTTTTATTTGCGGAATAAAATTGATACTTGACAGCTTTTGTATGAAGTAACTGTCAAAATATCAAAATTATTCCTCGGATAAAGTTAACAGATGATTGAAAAATCAGCCGTTAGGATAAGTGCATTTTGTTTATTGTTCCATTGGTAAATAAAGATATTTGAAAATAAAATGAAAATATTGCACGAAAAGCCTTTACGATGAGAGGTGAGCTAAAACTGGAAATGTATAGCTTGATGTGTCGTCGAGTGTATCTGCACAGAATTTAAGTCGTGTCCACAGGTAGCCTGGGCAATTTTGTACTTACTTGTTTATTTACTCCTTGAGGAATGAAAGCCGTGAAGTTTAATTCATGTTCTTTTTCTTATAAAACTTCTTAGCAGTCTACTTTAATTACCTCTCGGTCATTCACTCCAGGACTTTGTTCTTTCATGTTTTCTTAAGATCTTATTATCTATCTGTCTGATTATTCAGTTTATTTTGTTTCTCAGTAGCTTTGAAATTTAATACTTTCAAGATGATTGAAGCTCTCAAAACAAGAAATAGATCAAAGGAAGGATTATGAGATCGGTGCCTCACGGCCGAACCCAATTACCTATCTATCATCAGTTTTAACATACTGGAGGTAGGAAACCTATCTACGAGCATCTCTGATTTTAACTTCCCAATAATCTATATCAGTTTTGGTGAAGGGTCGCGTCGAGGAGTATCATGTACTCTCACATTTCGTGAAGGGTCGCGCAGAGGTGTAGACAGTACTCTCACATTTCGTGAAGGGTCGCGCAGAGGTGTAGACAGTACTCTCACATTTCACGAAGGGTTGCGCAGAGGTGTAGAGAGTACTCTCACATTTCATGAAGGGTTGCGCAGAGGTGTAGACAGTACTCTCACATTTCACGAAGGGTCGCGCAGAGGTGTAGACAGTACTCTCACATTTCACGAAGGGTCGCGCAGAGGTGTAGACAGTACTCTCACATTTCATGAAGGGTCGCATAGATGAGTACCTATAATACTCTCACGTTTCGTGAAGGGTCGCGCAGAGGTGTACGGTCAGCAACAAAGGTTGATTAACACAGCTTCTTTTACACATCATCTATATTGATACAAAGTGATTTGATAATCTTCTTTTTAGTATTTCTTATAATACCTAAGAGTTAACTCTACTTCTTCAAACTTCTTAAAACTTCTCTTCTTCTTCTTGAGTTCTTTAAACTTTACTTCTGTTCCGATTTTAATTAAATGTCTTGCGCAATAGTTAAGATTTAGAAAACTGAAGTGTTAATCGACCTTTGTTGCTGACTTTACCTATAGTACTTTCACATTTCGACAGTTATGTTTAGGTATTGAAGTGATTATTTATTTATGAAACAATTAATTAATTGTCTCTAACTACCTCAGAGTGTGGTTACTGTACTAGGTACGTCAAAGAAAGATAGCGATAGATATATTTATTAGAGTTGTTCTTCTGAATATTTCTGCCATACTTTTCTTTTGTCCCTTAACAGTGTTTAGAAATAAATTTTGCATCATGAACGAAAAATTTAAAAAACATTTTCGATACATATGTAAAAATTTTAGGGTTATTGCTTTTACTGTTGAACATTACAGACATAAACAATAAAATATTGTAAAAAGAAACGTGACTAAACTATTTAATATTAAAAAGAAATAAATATAAAGGTTTTTTATCGTACCTTTACGTAGGTATCTATGATTGCTTTCCGCTCTGAACGCACAATAAAACAAAAAGAAAAATATCAATCAAAATAAAATTTAATTCTGAAAAACATATCCCTACGAGCAACATATTGAGAGTACTGTAGCTGGTTATTATTTTGTTGCATACAGGTTTTTATATTAAAAAAAAAATATTTAAAACTCTTTGCGAATTCGGCCATGAGCCTGTCGAAATAGCCTATCCGGACCAGGCTATTTTGGGAAAAACTCACCTTTTTGGAATTTAAAAAGACTAGCTGTTGCCCGCGATTTCGTCTACGATTCAATATGAAAAGTAGCTTATGTCCTTACCCAGGTCTTGGTCCAACTATGTGCCCAATTTCATCCAAATTCGTTCAACCGTTTTAGCGTAAAAGCGTAACAAAAAAACTCGCTTTCGCATTTATAATATTACCAGCAGCGTCCCGCGGTTTCACCCGCCCAAATGTCGATCCCGTGGGAATATCGGGATAAAAGTATTCTATGTCCTTTCCCGGGACTTAAACTATCTCTATACCAAATTTCATCTAAATCGGTTCAGCGGTTTAAGCGTGAAGAGGTAACAGACAGACAAACAGACACACTTTCTACCAAACGTCAAAATCTGTTACAAATTAAAAAAAACTCTTCTTTATTGCTAACATTATTTACAACAAAAAGCGGTTGCTTTATGATACCTATTAAGATATTTTACCGACTTCACAAAAAGGAGGAGGTACTATGTTCGGATGTTTGTATGTTTCTTTTTTTTTTTTATTAGACCTGCCACAGGTCCTTTTGAACTGTCAGTCAGTCCTGTGCAAAAGAAAGGAAAAGTAAAGGGTACGCACCTATTGTACTTTTTGTACAAAATTAACGCAACCGGCAAAAAATACCTTTGTAAGAAATTATGAACTGCCAAAATCAGAAATTTCCGTCAAAGAGAGTTGGCCATTTTATGTTGAAAAAGCCGAACCTGCCCCAAAACCCTGGAAGGCAAGTGGTAAAAGACAAACTGTTACAACAACTGTGAGCAGTCAGTTTCTGAGAATAATTTAACGAGACGATGTGTTATCTCAAATGTAATTCCTCCCAGTAAATAAACCAGGTAAAGTCCAAAGTACACGAACTGTAGTTAAACTCACAGTTCCACTCGGTTTCCAAGAAAACTATACTTTAAGTGACTGTGTGTTACTGAACCCTCGCTTAGGAGAAATATGGTGGGATGCATGAAGAAGCCTCCTCGTGTAGCGTAGTTTGTTCCGCTAGTTACACAACTGAACCGAGCGCTCGGCGCATCCTGGAGAGTCACACCCAACACCTTATTTGACTGGCCAATTGCCCTTGCTGTGGTAGGGGTAACGTCTGCCTGGTTTGCGACCACCCTCCCACCGGAGTCCGGCGTCAGGCAGCCTGCTGTGTTTTATCAATGCGAGGGAGTTCCAGTGCCTTGGACATCTTGTGGGCACGCTCGTTCTATCATAGACCTCATCCATAGCTTTCAAGAGCGAGAGAGAAGTCAAGAGCGGGCCCATTCAGCATTTTTTTTTAAATATGTTTTGAGCATTTCATTTTACTGTGTCATGCTCTATGTATGTATTGAATCTATTTAAAGCATTTCCAACCTCCTTGTACAGACGCCAGCACATCAAGCTACCCGAAACTGTCAAAATTTCCCAATCAACTTTGAACCTTATGCTTTAGTGATAAAGTTGAAAATCTATTAAAGAAATTTGACAGATTGTAGTAGCTTGATGTGCTGGCGTCAGTACCTCAAAAGGACGATGTTTGTTGACCAATACAAACATGTAGTGTAGTTACATGTTTGTAGTCATAGTCAGCCTATAATGCCACTGCTGGGACACACGCCTCCTCTCTGTGAGAGGGTGTGGGCCGTAATCCACCAAGCGGGCCCAGTGCGGGTTGGTAGATGTCACATGTCTTCGTATTTTTAGTTCTATGACATGCCGGTTTCCTCACGATGTTTTCCTTCACCGTTTTGAGAGCAGGCAAAGTAAAGCGCCTGTCTGGGTTCGAACCTACGACCTATAATTCGTAAGTCGCGGCCGTTACCACTGGGTTGCCACTACTCTAATAGTCAACGTGCTACGATTGAATTCTTGGAATTTTTTCTTTCTTCCTTCATCTGAAGAAAGGAAGGCAGCTTCGAAGAACAGGTGTTTCAAAAAGTGGGCTGATTCTTAGCCTAATTTGGAAAATTGACTTTTGATTTTCATTTATCTTGTTCTTACATTACTCACAGAAAACGTGCAATAACTTCTTAAACAAAATATCAATCACTCTGCCTATCGCAGTCTGCTGGACATAGGCCTCTTCCAGGCTGCGCCACAACACCCTGTCCTCCGTCTTCCGCATCGTCTGTCCCAATCGCTTTTTTAAGGTCGTCGGTCCATCTAGCTGGGGAGCCTTTCTCACTACGCTTGCTGATACGCGGTCTCCACTCCAGGACCCGTCTGCTCCATCGGCCATCAGTCCTTTGTTAAACACCCGAAGCGGGGCCCCAGGGCGCCCGCCCCCTGCCACTTCAGCTTCCTTTCTCTGCAAGCTATGTCGCTAACTCCATTTCTCCGAATAACTACATTTCTCATTTTATCCTTCAAAGCCTTTGAGCATCCCGCTCCAAAGCGCGCTGAGCGACCTTGATTTTGTGGACCAGCCCGACTGCCAGTGTCCACGTTTCGGCACCGTATATCATAACTGGCAAGACGCACTGGTTGAAGACCTTAGTCTTCAAACATTGCGGAATAGGTAACGTAAAGACTTGAGGAAGTTTTCCAAATGCTGCCCAACCCAACCGCATCCTTCTGTCGACTTCTTTCTCAAATAAAATATGCTTTTTGCTTTTCCATCATAATCAAAGTCAAAGTCAAAGCATTTATTTCAAATAGGCACTTTTGAACGTCAAAAATTACTTAAATAGATTCTAGTCGCCCATTCCAAAAGGTAGTTTTCGTATGGAGAAGAATGGGCAAGAAACTCCACCGTTACTCTTTTAAAATCTTTTACAATATTCTGCATGTAAGTACATTAATTATATAATAATAATATGTGAAGACGATGTACCTAAAATAAAATCGGACTTCAGACAGTACATTATATTATTGCATTGCAATCCAACGACCTCACAATTCTTTTCGCAACGCCATTCATCCAAACAACACAAGACTATAAAATTTCCCGACACACCAATAACCTTCAGTAACCTGAATAATTCGTAACGCTGCAGCATGTTTAGACGTTTCCAGAAAACACAGACATACCAGTTGAAATAAGACTTTAATATCTAAACAGTAGTAACCCGGTAGCCGACGTACCCGGCGTAATGGCGTGTTTAGACCCACGCAAACGACTCGCACGCCTCGCCGAGCTGCCGGGGATTAACTGTTTATTTACAAGCCCCGTGCCATGGGAAGGAATAAACATATGGGGTTTATTCATATAGGGATGTTAGACGTAGGTACGCATGTTTTTAAATTTTCATGCGTGTGTTTTAGAACTTGACAAGCCGTGAGTCCGATGGGATTTACCATCGGCAAAAATTACGAACGTTCATTCAATCTTTCATCCCCTATTTAACATCTTTTAGGGGCGAATTTTCCTTATTGCTCACCTTCGTTATAAAAGGAACTCTTGTGCAAATTTAAAGTCTTTTACACTCAGCGGTTTAGGCAGTGCCTTGTCTGTGAGTGAATTCAAGATTTTTTTAAGAATGTGGATGAAAGAAAGTAGTTTCTGATAAAGCATCAAAGAACTTAA
Organism: Mesoligia furuncula; assembly: GCA_916614155.1. Classification (NCBI taxonomy): domain Eukaryota; kingdom Metazoa; phylum Arthropoda; class Insecta; order Lepidoptera; family Noctuidae; genus Mesoligia; species Mesoligia furuncula. Next base: position 1,859,897 of record OU744792.1, read on the forward strand.
CGTTTTTGGCAAAACTTCGGTATGTAGTAATGGTTCAGTTCCATTGACTGAAGTTCAAACGGTCGTGAGAGTTAAATCAAACGTAAGTAACAAGAATTCATAGTAAGGACTTAATCTAATTATATTGGTCCTATCCCCAATCAAGCATTTGATTGTTACAACTTAGTTTCGACACCAATACTGTTTCTAGTTGTTATATAAATAAACATTAATCCAATCAAACTGATTTGGAAATTATTTCGAAGCAATTGATTTCTCCAATTTCCTGCTTCAATTTAATTACGTAATTATTCTGCTTTTACCACAGACTGCTTTCACAATGTTTACGGGGAATTCTAAATCTATACATATAATAAATCTGTAGAAGGGTCAATTCTGTACATTGAAAATATTGAAAAAATAAATAGCGGGGGGTGTTGCTGGATCGATACCAAACCCAAATATGTGATTAAAAAATTTTTGTCTGTCTGTCTGTCTGTCTGTATATGCAGGCATCACGTGAAAACTAACGGTTCGATTTCGATGAAACTTGGTATAATTATACCTTATTATCCTGGGCATAAAATAGGATACTTTTTATCCTGGAAAAATACGTAGAAAAAAAAATCTTATTTTTCGGTTTTATTCATAGACGTTGTTCTGTAGAACCGCGAACACGCGTTGCATTACCCGTAGTGGATAATTTTCCATTTCAATTTAAGAGAATACAGTTTCCTGTAGCTTTGTGTTACGCCATGACAATAAATAAGGCTCAAGGTCAGACCCTAGGAGTTGCTGGCGTAGATCTTACCGCGAGTTGTTTTTCACACGGGCAACTTTACGTAGCTCTTTCCCATGTGAGCAGTCCAAGAAATCTTCATGTTCATATTCCGGACGAGCTCACTAACAATGTTGTGTATGCTGAAGCTCTCAATTAACTTTCTGTCGCATTGTCACGATCACTTTTTTATTATTGCAAACTTTTCGTCATTGTCAGTAATTTACTGCTACATGCTACTTATCAAGGTCGGAATTACTATGAAAAAAATACTTACTACAGAACGCGAGCTCAACAGCAGTAGCTCAATAGAGGGATCTCCTTAATTATTATAGGCTTAGCCGTATTTGGGTCCAATAGATATTTATAAGATGTCATTGTCAGAGTTACTCAAAATGGAGAAATAAACCATCCACGCAAAGACCGACATCCGCGCGGACGGAGTCGCGGGCGGAAACTAGTAGGTAATAATATTTTCCGAAAGGATCAACTACCTCGTTAGTCACAAGTGTAACTGGTGAGCGTGAGGCCCTGGGTTGCAGTCCCGGGCAGGGCAAAATGTCATTAAATTTCTCCATCATAAAATTTTCAGTAGCAGTTTGGGGTCTGAGTTTGAGCCTGGTTGATAGCTTGCCTCAGACACAGGCGAAATGAGAGTATGCCTCTGCCTACCTGTTTGGGGAATACAAGCGAGATGATATTTTCCGTATAACTCTGATACCAACTATTTCCGCAGTCTCCACTCGTGTTAAATTGAGAATAGGTGTCCCTCGGGACACAGACTCGTATCCCGAATAAAAAGAATTTTGCGTGTCAGTTCGAGTTGTTTCCTTATTTTGCAACGATTTAGTTGGATGCTTACATATTTAGCATGCTCTTTTTTTAAGGAACAGACATAACTTTTTGATGAAGGCATAACTGTGAATATGTCATCTCATTTATCTTTTGAAACAATATCTGGATCAAGTTACTCATTGCATCTCTTCTAAATTGCCTGGACCATGTGACTTCGAACTAAAATAAATTCAGTATCCATTCCATCTACTTTTACAATATTTGTAAATATGTGAGCAACATGTATCTATCACTTAATTGATTTACCTGTCATTGCTTTATTTTAAATTCTTTTACTTTTTGTATTAGACTAATTTTATTCTAGGTGCATCGTCTTCATATATAATTGTACAATAATGAATGTATACAAAACGGTGGAGTTCCTTGCCCATTCTTCTCCATACGAACACTACCTTTTGGAAGGGCGACTGAATCAATTCTATTTTATTTTAATTTTTGACGATATAAATTATTTAACTTTAATTAATTATTTAAATTATTTAACGCTTTTTCTTCACACAAAAGCACAAAATAATGTCATATTTCGAATACACTAATACAAAAATTACACTTATATTATATAGGCGAAAGTTTGTGAGTGTGTTTATTTATGTTTGTTACTTCTTCACGCTCAAACGGCTGAACGGATTTGGATGAAATTTGGCATAGATAGTTTATATCCAGGATTAAGAGCGTTTACGCCGTACGGCATTTCATACAAACTTTCAAGCCCTTGTTTTTCGAAGTGAATGAACCGATTTTAATGAAACTTCATACGCATAAGCAGGATACAAAGGTCTAAAAAGTTAGTAGAAAACATTTTCGAAATGTCTTATTTAAATAAAGATAACTGAAAATCTCTGTTTCTATGGAAAGTTTAAAATCGGTCTAATTTGGCTGTAACATTATTTTTCGAAAATGTTTTCTACTAATTTTTTAGACCTTTATATCCTGCTTATGCGTATGAAGTTTCATTAAAATCGGTTCATTAACTTCGAAAAACAAGGGCTTGAAAGTTTGTATGAAATGCCGTTCGGCGTAAACGCTCTTAACACATAGGATACTTTTATCCCGATATTCCCACGGGATCGACACTTATGCGAGAGAAACCGCGGGGCGCAGCTAGTATCAAATAAATCAAAGAAAAGCAAGAAACTTAATACAATCAATTAAATAAACACAATTGTAGCAATTAATTCCCACTGTCCTAACTCCTTACACAATGGGATATATTCCCCAAAGCGTCTCCTCTGCCCATAACTCAAGGAGGATCAATGAGTTATTAACTGAGTAATGGCTGCTCCCTAAACCGGGTAACCGGGTATAACAGGCCTGAACAAGGCCGGAGATAAAGAAACCTATTGAAAAGGGCAGGTACGTAATAGCTTTAGGCAGCGTTATGGATTATAGAAGCATAGGGGCAGGTCAAACGAGATCCGCTAAGATTAAAATAATTAGGTATTTGCGGAATTTTAAGACTGTAGAGATAGAAGATTTACTATTATTTTGGGTCTAGGGAATTTCACAACGTAGGTATTTCAGAAGATCAGTGACCAATACATGACTATATCGCTGGAACAAAAATATACCGTAATAGAGGTAAGAACAACAATCCATTCCATCACTAAAATAACTGATGTTACCCGGAAAACTGTCACGCTTAAATGGAATTGGGCCGGACACATATGCCGCATGGCATCAATGCATCAATAGGCGAAACTTACGACCCAGTGGGTCCCGCATCTCGGCAGGTCCAGCCAGAGATGGCGGGACGAGCTGGACTCCTTTCATAAAGATTGGTCCTTTGCAGCTCTGGACAGAGAGAGGTGGAGAGAGAGTAGGGAGCCCTTTGCCCACCAGTGGGACATTAACGGCTAATAAAAATATAAAATATGAACGAATTCGTAATAGGCGGGTCGAACTGGATAGGTACCGTCAAAGCTGGAAGGAGGACGCGCGAGGTCGCGAAAGATGGAAAGAATGGAGGGAAGCCTTTGCTCAGGAGTAAGACAAAGTAGGCTAAGAAAAAAAAAATTTACACAAAACCTTAAATATAAACCACCTGCCTACTTCCAAATGAATAAGGTGTATTCATTTGGAAGTCCTATCAAAAATAAACGCGAACAGATTTACAGATCGTTGGTACGTACAGAAGTGCTTCGTTGGAAACAAATTTCATTCAGTAAACAGACCGTATATAAAAGAACAGTAAAAAACGCATGATGTAATAAAACCGCATTCGAAACAGCACATTGCGGTCCAAAACAAACACAAATCACTGACGTGGATCAAAAAACTGCAGAGGTGAAGTAGCCATGTTTGCTATGAACTGTGAGCCAAAATGTTCGCTAAGTGGAGGCCTGACACAGCCAGACGACATCGCGACAGGCTACGAAGAACATCACGCCTGTATACATCGAAGAGGAAGGCAGAAAAGTGTAAGTAAGCCCACATTCTGCAATGTATTAAAATCCCATGTGAAACAGGGTAAGGCCTGTATTGACATTACTAGGGCACAAGTCCAGACTCTAGGTTGCTAATGAGATTAATACAAAAAACTCAACTCAGGAGAAGAATATGAACGATGACTAGAAAGAAGTTGGTGGAAAAAAAATGAAACATTTGAACTTTACAAAATGTAAAGTCCTCCAGGCCGCATTTCGGCCATGGCGGATAATCTCAACGGAGACTAGACTTTTGCGTGTGAGATATATTGTAGTGCACAAATGTGTGCATAGATACAGTGCACTCTCTCTTCTCTCACTATCTTAGTCCGGTGGGACAACTTTATAACCCTGTTCGGAATCCACAACGAGGCCACCAGTAGGACCTAACAAGCGAGTAGCTAGGTAACAATTACGAGTACATAGTAGAATCTAAAAAATCAATACTTAAAAAAAATAAATCAAATAATAAAACAGCAATACATCGCGAACAACACAACTCACTAATTACAGATCTCAGTACATTTTCCATTCATCACAGAGTACCTATTCAATGCTAGCATTCGAGGAACCAACTGTGGTCTAGATTTAGCGAATATAACGTTTCAATGGGCAGGAATCAATTCTATCCGTATTGCAACTAACTGGTCCGCTTCGGTAGCTGCAAATGAAGACAACTGGGAATATTGGATGCGTGTGCTGCATAATTATGTAAGTGTTTAACTAAGTTACTGTTCTAATATATGTAACATGTAGGTTATCAAGTTAGATGAAAGTAAAACATAGTTAGATGTTTAATCATGTCGAATATTTGGGATTTGCTGAATGGTGGTTAACAAACTTCAAATAAATAATTTTTTGAAAGTGTTAACAAACACATTCAACTTCGTCATTCCACTTTTGTTTCACAGAGAGATAAAATATTATTTCGGTTGAATACAATTAACTATAACACTCTGATTTTTATTTTACTAGACCAAAGTGACAGCTGCGATCGGCCTTTTTTTGACATGTTCCAAAAAAACACCAACCCACCAAACAACCCACCAACCAACCCTACCAACTACATACATTATGGTACGCATTAAAGAATTGAGAACTGAATTGAATTGAACGTCAATCGCAGCTGTTATTTTGGGGCTTGTAAGTCAATTCGCACTAATTTACTCCAATTGCTTAATAAATATTTCTGAAGATGTCGACTCGCCTACAAATAAATTAACTTCGTGCGAGTTGCTTAGAGATAAAATAATATTATTTAAAAGTGACGATTCGTACGAATCGACTAATAAACCTTTTTTGCTCTAGCAAATAAAAAATCAGAGTATTAAACATTATCACACTATCACACTAATATTATAAAGGCGAAAGTTTGTGAGTGTGTGTGTGAGTGTGTGTGTGAGTGTGTGTGTGTGTTTATATGTTTGTTACTTCTTCACGCTCAAACGGCTCGACCAATTTTGATAAAATAAACCTATAAAAATATATGCATGGAAATATAACTTCATACTGACTATGAAACCTATAAATATGGAAAGGCTGGTGAGCTTCAAAAACCAAACCTGAAATATAAAGGGAGGACAACCGCTATAAAAATATCAAAGGACTCATGCATAGATTATTCTGTTTATCGATAGAGGCGACTTTTTATAGCACAATTTTTGCATGGAAACCAGGTAGCTATTTAATTTATATGCTGATTTTGAGAACAAAAAATAATTGATGGCCTGCTTGCTTAAAACGAAAAAGAATTAAAATCCTAATAACGTATGCACAAAGACTGGAAATGTGCATTTTGTTCTAGACTAAAAATCAAATCAGTTATGGTTCAGACACTGAACAAAATTCGTTGGCCCGAATTTTATAATGACTTTGTTTACGAATATGAAAGTTTATTTAGGAACAGTTGCCAGCACATCAACTTACCCCACTTTGACCTTGAACGCGTTATGAGCAACAACAGCGAGAATCGTGCGAAATAGATATATAGCTTTTTGTCTGTCCTTACTTGTAATGTTTCGTGCTGCAGTGCATACAGTCGGTGACCAACATTGTCTTAGTCAAGTATCGGCATATCTTGTTAAGCCATTTTAATCATTAAATTTTCATAAAGTTCATTATCGCACAATCACAACCAGCTATTTAGATAATGAATCATGGAATTTAGATATTAACAGTAGACAACTTTAAAATGTTACTGATGCGCGATATTTCTTTTTATTCATCCACCCTCGCCTTGGTTTTTTTTTAGTAGTCGTGAACATGATAATTGGCTGCCAATTATTAGTATGCGCAACCATTGGGTGATTTTAGAAACGTTGAAAACTCCACCAATCATACCAAGGATACTTTCTTTCTAACACTATACAGCGCGTCGTAGTTATAGATATGTATTGAGTTTACATTGATGTGTTGCAGTCTGTACACAAAATTTAATTTTAAGATAGAATTTTAATTTTAGTGAAACAAATCTCGTAAAAACAGCAAGGCATAAAAAAATGTTAATCAACTTATGTGTTAGGCCAACCTCTAACAGCCTGAAGATAAACATGACGGTAGTTTGCGTCCTTTTTTTTACCATCGATTTTTTAAATTGCCACGTCACGAGTCAAATCGATTGACGACTCGTTTTGAAATCGTATTCACCCTCCGACGAATTCGCTGACGTCACTTCATCTAGCGGATCAGGTGAATATTCCTATAACTTAACCGGATATTTTAAGAAGTAGTCATCCAAATGATAATTACAAATCATAGACTGCTTGTTACCCTACGCAAGATCTTAAACTAAACTTCACATTGGCCCGGGCGTCTGTTTCACTGTAAACGATATACATAGTAAAACGGTATTTCAATTAAGTTGATACTCTATGCTGATATAATTCAGAGTTCATGTTTCATAGTGCCTCTCAGAACTGATTACAAAACCGAATCAAAACTTGTTACCGGAGAATTTTAAACTAAAGTAACTAAAACAAGGTTAGAAATGTTATCCAAAATAAATCAAACACCTGTCAACTACTGAAAACAAAACAAAGCCACGCAAAGTGTAAACCGAGGATCGTTCGAAAAATTCGGCAAACTATTTCCAATTTGAGTCACCTTGTTGGAATAGTGAGAGCCAAAAAACTTCATACGTCATCGTTTAGTGGCCGATCAGGAAGCGCGGTTCACGCGTCATTTGGCTCGCTCCCCCCTACTTTGGGGGGAAACTTTTGCCTTTCATCGTTTTTGCGGCTCAATATTGTGTTTTACGAACGCTTGGCTAAATTTCTGAGGATCACCCTGGAACGATTTGATTTGGAGATGGATTGAATGGTATTCTTGAAAGCCCCTTTTCTGGGAGGGATACAAAGGTCATTATTGTTAGAGCCATGGCAAAAACTTGAATGGGTATTATGCTATGAGCAGCTTATCCAATACCATGCCCAACGGATTGAAGTTTGTGAAGGAAAATATAATGTACCATACACACCACCTCATCAAGCTACCCGAAACTGTCAAATTTTTTCAATCAACCTTGAAGCTAATGCTTTGGCGACAAAGTTAAAAATCTGTTAAAGAAATTTGACAGATTTTAGTAGCTTGATGTGCTTGCGTTTGTACAAAGATACGATATTTTGGAAAGTCGACTTAAGGTTTGTACTGACATTTATATAAAAACTGTTGTCATATTTAAGCGACCTCCCTAACGCTCCCGCAAAGAAGCCCGTGCCTGAAAAGGCATCGAACCGGGCTGATGATGATGGTTTTGTGACGGTGCAGAGGAAGAAGCGCCGTCAAAGAACCAACAAGAACCGCTGCGGCACAGCTCCTATCAAGCCCGACATCCCTGTACGAGCCGCCCAGCCGAACACGCCCGTGTATATTTCGCGCCTTCATTATACCACTAAGGCCGAGGACATCGTGGAGTACGTGTGCCAAAGAACCAAGTACAGGCCGAGAGTGCAGTTGCTTGAATCGCGCCGCAACGTCAACTTTAAGGCGTTCGTGGTGCGAGTACCTACATGTTACCTGCACCTCGTCATGGCAGAGGACTTTTGGCCGCAAGGTGTAATGTTCCGTCGCTTCCGCGGACAAGTGCCACACGAACGCACAAAGACAGTGCTCGAGTGAAGTGTTTTACTAACATAGTTTTAAGTTTATACACTAACACACAATGTATTCTTATAATATATATGTTAGTCTGTAAGGTATTTATCTATGGGCCAAAGTAGCCTGAAAATAAAAGTTTTATTATTATTATTATTAAGCCCTTGCTTCAGTTTCTTCTTTCCCAATAGCTCATTAAACGAAATTATCCTTCATAATCAGCCTATAATGTTCCCACTGCACAAGCCTCCTCTCTTCGGGAGTGCGCAGTAATCTTACCACGAGGTTTCCTCACGATGTTTTCCTTTACTGCTTTGAGAGCAGTGGTGATGGAATTATTTACAGAAAGTAAACCGCCTGTCTGGGTTTGAACCTACGACTCCATAGGTCGGGTCCGTTACAACTAGGCTACTACTGCTCCGGATTCATTATTTCAAACATTCATAGATAGATAGATAAATCATTTCAAAAGAAATAGCACAACCCACAAAATCACAATTAAATGATAAAAAAAACACACACACACTCTTTCCATTCAAACTCAAAACATCACATCAAAAGACACTACTAAAACGAATGACGAACTATCCTTGATCAACCTTTCCAAACAAACCTCTAACATAATTAACACAGGGCTTATCTCCTTCAATAGGGTCACCTTCTTCCTTATTTATTATGAATCGTATCAGATCAATAGTAACGCATTGGGCAAACATATCGAGTGTCCCATTAGCGTTAGGATCTCAAACAAAGGTATCTGAGGGTCGGCTGTCGGGACCAATATTGTATGATGAGGATTAATAAATAGGATACGTTCTTGTTCCGATAAGTACGTTTCTATTTTATTATCTGTGCTTTTGTTACTGTCTTCTGGTTGTTACGTGGCTTTTGTTGTATAGCTTGGTTTCCTATTTAATGGGTTTGGTGGGTTGGCATTTATTTTTAGACAAATAGAACACTAAATACACTATATATACTATACTATATATTCTTTAAAACAAAGATACAGTTCCTTTTACATTTCAAATTCTCCTAATTTTATTGTAAAAAAACAGCTATCAAAATCAAAATAGAACTGCCGCAAGAACAAAAGTTTTACAAGCAAAATTAAATAAAATTTTATGTCAAGAATAAACAAGTTCTACAAAAAAACATTCACGACAAACATACAAAACTTGACGACTACAAGTTTATTAAGTTTGAATATTTTTCTATTAAAGTGAAATCAAGCGAAAAATCAAAAGCAAAGGATTTTGCTAAGCTCGAAGAACACTTACTTAGAGTTCCTCTGATAATTCACTTTGCGATAAAAACAACGAACTAACGAAACGAAGTGAATTCGCTCCTTCCCTCTGGTCTGCTATTGATGGGAACTTTTCGTCTTTAAGTTGGTTAACTGCGACCCCTTTATATTCTGCGGTGACTGTGGTAAAAACATGGTGCCTTTTTTTTGGCTTCAAACTTTAAAGTTGTGTTAACTTCTGTGTCAGTGGCTTCGGCTGTGAAGACGAGACGTTAGTGGGTAAACTAGCCGTTTATCATTGTTACTTTTCAGTTACAGAACTAGACCAGTAACTGTGTTGGATCTTTTCTATTAAATGAATCACTAAAACATTATGACTTACTTTTTACTCTTTTAATAAAACCTCATTAAAACCTTATGCCTTACTTTTTACTCTTTTAATAAAACCTCACAAAACCTTCTGACTTACTTTTTACTCTTTTAATATCTAATTATTAATTATAAAAATAATTTCATCACTACTGCTCTCAAAACGGTTAAGGTAAGCGTCTTGAGGAAACCGGCATGTCCTAGGACCACACATTCAAGGACGTGACATCGACCAAACCGCACCGGGCCCACGTGGTAGATTACGGCCCACTCCCTCTCGAAGAGAGGAGGCCTGTGTCCCACCAGTGAGAACATTATAGGCAGTTTTAGGGTTCCGTAGCCAAATGGCAAAAACGGAACCCTTATAGATTCGTCATGTCTGTCTGTCTGTCTGTCTGTCCGTCCGTATGTCACAGCCACTTTTCTCCGAAACTATAAGAACTGTACTGTTGAAACTTGGTAAGTAGATGTATTCTGTGAACCGCATTAAGATTTTCACACAAAAATAAAAAAAAACAATAAATTTTAGGATTCCCCATACTTCGAACCGAAACTCAATTTTTTTTTTCATCAAACCCATACGTGTGGGGTATCTATGGGTAGGTCTTCAAAAATGATATTGAGGTTTTTAATATCATTTTTTTCCAAACTAAATAGTTTGCGCGAGAGATACTTCCAAAGTGGTAAAATGTGTGTCTCCCCCCCCCTGTAACTTCTAAAATAAGAGAACGATAGATGTAAAAAAAATATATGATGTACATTACCATGTAAAATACCACCGAAAATTCGTTTGAACGAGATCTAGTAAGTAGTTTTTTTTTAATACGTCATAAATCATAAACCGCAATTTACCATTCATTCAATCAACTCAAAAATTAAAAAAAACATTTAATTTCATAAACATTAACCTTATGCATAAACCCGGATGTTACGGAACCCTCGGTGCGCGAGTCCGACTCGCTCTTGCCCGGTTTTTTCTATTAAATGACTCACTAAAACATTATGACTTATTTTTTACTCTTTTAATAAAACCTCATTAAAACCTTATGCCTTACTTTTTACTTTTTTAATGAAACCTTACAAAACCTTGTGACTTACTTTTTACTTTTACTCTTTTAATAACTAATTAATAATTATAAAAATAATTGAATCACTACTGCTCTCAAAACGGTTAAGGTAAGCGTCGTGAGGAAACCGGCATGTCCTAGGACCACACATTCGAAGACGTGACATCGATCAAACCGCACTGGGCCCACGCGGTAGATTTATCCCACCAGTGGGAACATTCTATGCAGTTTTTTAGGGTTCCGTATAAAAACGGAACCCTATTACTAAGACTTCGCTGTCTGTCCGTCTGTCCGTCTGTCCGTCTGGCCGTCTGTCCGTCTGTCCGTCTGTCCGTCTGTCCGTCTGTCCGTCTGTCCGTCTGTCCGTCTGTCCGTCTGTCTGTCACCAGGCTGTATCTCAAGAACCGCGATAGCTAGACAGTTGAAATTTTCACAAATTATGTATTTCTGTTGCCGCTATAACAACAAATACTAAAAACAAAATAAATTAAATATTTAAGGGGGGCTCCCATACAACAAACGCGATTTTTTTGCCCCTTTTTGCTCGATATCAAAAATGGCAACAGGTAGGCACTTGAAATATTCACAAAATATTCAGTTGTATTTTAACTTTAATAATAAATAATAAAATTAAAATAAAATAAATATTTAAGGGGGGCTCCCATACAACAAACATGTTTTTTTCGGCGTTTTTGCCTTGTGGTACGGAACCCTTCGTGTGCGAGTCCGACTCGCACTTGGCCAGTTTTTTTATATATTTACGATTTATGAAGGGAAAATATTTTAATTGACCATTAACATTTAGCGGTTTTTAACTCGCAACAAACAATAAATAACCTTTATATATTTTATATAAAAACGATTTTCGGAACCACTAAAATTCCTAATCCTCAAAATTTAGTCAAAGAAAACTTTGACAGCACGCCCTAAAATGACGAACAATATCAAGAATCTTCCCGAGGGCTACTTCTAGGGGTTCTTCTAGTTCCCGAGGTTGGCACACAACACATAGGGCTAGGCAAACAACATCTAATTTACAGATAAACCGTTTGTTGTCCCGGGGGGCCTCAAGCTACCAAACAGGTCATCATTTATTCAGCCCCTATTTCTACTAGATATAAATCTTACGTGCTTTCATAACTCACTTACGCTTCTTGAAGATATCTTTGTTAAGGCGATTACAGGACATGAATAGTGGGTTGAAAACATAATATTATAACTAATTTGATACGAAAGAAAAAAATCTTGAAGATACCTCTAAAAACTTTTTTTTAGATGATAAACCATACTAATATACATACAATCATTCAGATTTTTTGTCAGATTATTCTACAAGCAACATACTAAAGCACTAGTGTGTTAATTTTTTAGTCCAAACAATAGATTTTTGTAAATAGGTAATTTCTTCATATTTTGGAATAAATTACCAGCGTTGTATCATCGCGCTTCTCTTTCTTTTTTAAGCAGTCCGACAGTGGCCGCGCTTTCGGTCAAGTAAGTAAGTAAGTAGTAGGCTGCCTCATTGGTGTAGTGGTTGCAAAGGCTACTGCTGAGCATTAGGTGCTGGGTTCGATTCCCAGGTCAGGTAAAGTGTTATGGGGCCCGGCACCCATCGTCAATACCTAAAAAATGGGATCAGAAACTGAGATCTAAAGAAAATAAATCTGTTTTTCCATTAGGTTTTTTTTTCAAGCTCATAAATGTACAGAAACGAACTTAATGCCATAGGCATTTTCTACCAGTCAACCTTTGGGTTATGCAGAGACAAACAGTGGTAGGTGCAATCATAAAAATTGAGAAATAAATATTTTAAATATATAGATAGGCATTGATTTAAACTTAATAAGTATTTTAAATTAATATTTTAAATAAAATTCCGATTTTAAAGAAACGTCAATACTTTTAACTCCTACCCCAATTCCCTAGGAATTTCTCTGTAGCAACCCTGAGTTTTGTGCCTGGTTGATGACAATAGGCTCGCCCCGGATTGCATGGGACTTAAACATAAACACTGGCGGAATGTGGGTGTACTAGTACTAGTACTACTATATGTACACCTCTGCCTATCCCTGCGGGGATTATAGGCGTGATGTTTTGTAAGTTATGGTGGTTTGTTAATATGCGCCCCACGGTTTCACCTGCATAAGTTTCGATCCCGTAAGAATATCGGGTCCAGAAGTGGACGTCTATCGGCTGAAACGACGAAGAATATCGGGATAAAATCTATCCCATGTGTTAATCCTGGTAATAAACTTAATAAACTTAGACGTAAGAAATAATTTGCATAAATATAGAACACTAAAAAGTACTCTTTGTGCAATGAGCCACTAAACAATTATGTTCGACAAGAGTGCATTTTGTATGGGCCCCAGAATATATAATAAGTTACCCAAATCTATTAAAGAAGCAAATAATCTAATTACATTTAAAAACAAATTAAGAGTGTATCTCATAAGTAAAGCTTATTATTCAATTAAAGATTATTTGAATGAAAAATGTAATTAAATATGTAATTCAATAATGGTTTAATCAAAATTCTGTGTGTTTAAATTGTTCATAATATTAATTGTAATAAGGAAATGCATGTAAATTTATATATTTTATAAAATGTAACTTTTTTATTTTTTTAATGTAGTAGTAATATTTGTACACCTCTAGTGGTAGGGTATTGTCCAAAGAACAACTCTTTAATTTTATACCACCTCATGTTTTACCCATACTCAAACCAATAAATGATTTGTATTTGTATTTGTAAACTATCTGTGTACCAAATTTCATCCAAATCCGTTTAGTAATTTTTGCGTGATAGTAACAAACATACAAACACACTGTCGAATTTACGCCTTTATAACATTAGTGTGATAAGTTTGCAAGATATGTTTACATGATCACGTTTAGAATAAAAGTCTAAATCGTTGGCTTATTGCAAGAACTCATTAACTGCAAAAAATCACTAAATACGTTTTTATCTATAGTGGACTTCTTTTGACACATTCTACAAAAGGCAAAAACATATTAGACTAATCGAAAACATTAAATTTTTCGTCACCGTAATTATATTTAGGATAATATGGGCAAATCAACATATTAACCACATGTTACCATTTACAATCATCATCATCATTGCAACCCAAAATATTTTACAATAACTCGAACCATTTTACAGGATCCAGATGATAGCTTTATATACAACTATCTGACCCGGCAAACTTCGTACCGTCACAGATGATAGCTTTACATACAACTATCTGACCCGGCAAACTTTGTACCGTCATAGGTGATAGCTTTACATACAACTATCTGACCCGGCAAACTTCGTACCGTCACAGATGATAGCTTTACATACAACTGTCTGACTCGGCAAACTTCGTACCGTCACAGATGATAACTTTACATACAACTATCTGACCCGGCAAACTTCGTACCGTCACAGATGATCGCTTTACATACAACTATCTGACCCGGCAAACTTCGTACCGTCACAGATGATCGCTTTACATACAACTATCTGACCCGGCAAACTTCGTACCGTCACAGATGATAGCTTTACATACAACTATCTGACCCGGCAAACTTCGTACCGTCACAGATGATAGCTTTACATACAACTATCTGACCCGGCAAACTTCGTGCCGTCACAGATGATAGCTTTACATACAACTATCTGACCCGGCAAACTTCGTACCGTCACAGATGATAACTTTACATACAACTATCTGACCCGGCAAACTTCGTACCGTCACAGATGATAGCTTTACATACAACTATCTGACCCGGCAAACTTCGTACCGTCACAGATGATAGCTTTACATACAACTATCTGACCCGGCAAACCTTGTGCCGTCACAGATGATAGCTTTACATACAACTATCTGACCCGGCAAACTTCGTACCGTCACAGATGATAGCTTTACATACAACTATCTGACCCGGCGAACTTCGTACCGTCACAGATGATAGCTTTACATACAACTATCTGACCCGGCGAACTTCGTACCGCCTCAGATTTTTTTTTCCCATGTTTTAATAATTAGGAACCCTCACGGGCGTCCTCAGAGCACCCTACCAAAGTTTCATCGCAATCTGACCTAAGGTTTTGGAACGCATAGAGGCCAAACATTGATTTTAATTTATATGGATATATCGATGTCTGTTACGCGGGTACATATTGAGCTTAAAATAGGCCTAAAAAGAGTAAATTGTAGAGTCTCCGTGCTAATGTATACTACTAGAATGTACATTGTTGTTTAAAACAGATCTAATTAAAGCTTTATTTTGACTAACATTTTCTTCGAATTGTAGGCTTCTATTTATAGTCCTGCTTTGATACCTCAACTTTGCTTTGTCTTGAAGAAGACTTGACTATAGATAATAAATAACTTTTACGACTCTCCCAACACGGGCATTGTTTGCTTAAAAGGAGGCTCCAAACACTAAACCCTTTTTGTAAACTGAAGCATTAATAAACTTCATCATCATCCACCTGACCTTTTCCAAAATATATATAAATATATCTTAGGGTCGGCTTCCAGTCTAACCGGATCCAGCTAAATACCAGTATTTTACATGTAGCGACTGCCTATCTGACCTCCAGAACCCAGTAACTAGGTAATACGATACCCTTTGGTAAGACTGGTTGTCAGATTTTCGGGCTTCTGACGACCCTTAACGACTGTCAAAGATCCACGAATGACAGCCGGGACTAACGGCTTAACGTGCTTTCCGAGGCACGGAGGGGTCTCGGTATGTAAAGATGGTCACCCATCCACAAACCAACCGCGGCAAGCTTAGCTTTACCTGATCGATCCACCTGTGCGGCTGTTATTATTTAGCCACGGGCCACTGCATTAATAAACTTATTATTATTATTACAAAACTACTGATCACCGATTGACCATTACATAACATGTACTCACACAGACACTCGACACGGCTCATAGAATCAATGCGAGAGAGAATCAATCCATTTGGCTAGGTACTACCTCCATAAAGTACCTATAAACCGCTCTGTTACAAAAAAGACGATTCATCCATTGTCTGGATGTCGGGTTTTTGTGGCTTAGATTGATTGTAGCTAACATATTCATCCGCCAATGGATGAAACGTCTATTGGTTTCTTGCATAAAAATAATGCACTCTCATCTTAAACATTACATAGGTGAAAACATGAGGGAAAAATATCAAAACCAGCTTCTCCTATGAGTAGTTACAGAAATAATTACCAGGATTCGCAAACTGCAACAAACTGCAATTGCACACACACCCATTCATTCCACAAAGCTGTAAATGTTGCTCCGAAACTGCAAACACCTTTAAATTACTCAACTTTACTTTGGAGCCAAACCAAAACACTAGCCAGTAGAGCAGTTGTAACGTCAAAACATTTAAAACTACCCTCAAATACCCCTGAATTTAAGCCACTGGATCAGATTAAGCTGAAGCAACACGTTGAAAATAGGGTTGTACGGGAACCTCGCCTCCGCCTCCGCAAATGCGTAACTTAATTCCGCGAGAACTCATACCTCCGCCTCCACAAATGCGAAACTTCCGCAAGAACTCGCACCTCCGCCTCCGCAAGTTCTTAAAGGCTTGTATCAAGGCTTTAATCAAACCTCTAATAATTTCCATTTTGCGCTCCTAAAAATATTATTGAACAAGAAAATAATAATGATCGCACCTTTTTTCGTAAACCTCAATTAATTCCTATTTTGGGGTCCTAAAAATAGTAAATAGCCAAATAACTACGACCAACTTGGATGTAGCGCTCGCCGGCCACTGTCGCGGTACCGCTCACTTCGCTAGCTTAGTTCGCGCGCGGCTGGTGACAATTCTTACCTAACCCATTTGGTCGATGTGCCCTAGCTTAGTTACTGCAACTAATTCAGCTCAACCGTGATTGGTCACAGATCCAACCTAACCTAACCCGGTACCCACGGTACTTAGTTTCTGCAACCAACTGTGAAAAAAAGTTCAAAAAAGTGTGCATCATTAGAAGGGCATAAAGTTTTTACAGGATAAGTTTATAGGATTGACTTTTAACTAAGCAAAGACCCCTTAATAATGTGGTGGAGATATAACTTGAAGTATTAAGTTTTTGCTCCCCTGTCACCGCCGCCGCCAGATTCAGTACCAAGGGAGTAACTGCTTAATGGAGACGGTTTAATTTATGAACGACTAAGACATTGCCTTAAACTCGACAAAGCCGCCAAACTGTTTTATTTAGTGAAATATAGGTTGCCCCTATTAAGTTTTTATTACCAATAGGTCGATTTTTTCTTCAACAAAATGTTTACATAATCTTTTTTTTCCACTTTGGCCTCCGCTAAGATGATCTCCGTTACGTCCCTAGTTGAAAAGAGCTCCGAGTTTTAGTGGCAGTGACAAAGTTGTAGGTTTTACTACATTTTAACGTATCTCAGTGGCCGGGACAATGGTTAGTGCGCCATAATGTGGGTAGATTCAATTTGAGTAGGTATAAGTTATTTTGCAAAGTGCGAGTTTTAAGTGGTATTTGTGCGAAGTGAATAGTTTTGTGGTTTGAAGAGCCGTTGAAGTAAGTTTGCATTCGGATGTGTTTGAACTGCTTTCCAAGACTACCATATCCTGCTTCATTTAAAAGATTTATACCTTAACAAAGTATAATTATTTCGCAGTGAGATGGTTAAAGCCGTGCTATAGTTATATCCCTAGGGATATATACCGTTATATAGGTTTATGAAAGCGGTTCATAAATGTCTTTCGAGGAATATAACTATGACACGAGCACGATCTAGTAATGTAACTATCTTACTATTCCTAGGAATATAACTTTATATTATCCTTTGAACCAAGATCTCCTTAGACGCTTGAAAGGCAGTTACAAAGAAGTATCTTAAGAATTCTGGTCGCATCTCTTGAAAACTAGCATGTGTGGAAAATAACTATATTTCTTCCGTAAACGAAGAAATCTTTGAAGAGCTTTCAAACCGCTAAGCGTCTCTCTGTTACCTACATACTGGATGCGGGTAGTGCCTCGTTTAGTCTATCCGTGCCGTGACTACTGGTATAACAAGACAAGTGAACTGAATTTGATTTCACTTATATCATCATGAATTTCTTTAGAGAACGATTCAAATGATTTTAATGATAAAGTTAGATTTGTAGTATATTTACAACGGCACTAAGTAGTTAGATATCTAAATATAAAGTCTGTAATCTACATTAAATCGTAACACATTTCAGTGCAGACAAATTGTTTGTGTTTTACAACATTATATTATAGGCAACCCTTACCTTTCTGGTATTCGAACATTCAGAGTATTTTTATCTTGACCTGCTGAAGATCTAAACATCTTCGAGTTTGTCATCTGCACATGCTTTTTTATTACACCTTCCCTGTTTTTCTTTTTATTTTAATTTTATAAATAACTAGCTTTTGCCCGCGGCTTCGCTCGCGTTAAGTATTATTAAAAAAAACTAATACATTTACATCCTCCATCATCCCTTATTTTATCCCCATGGGGGTTGAATTTATCAAAATCCTTTCTTAGGGGATGCCTACGTCATAGTAGCTATATGCATGCGAAGTCTCAGCCCGATCGGTTTAAAATTGACAAAGTTTCATACAAACTTTCACCCCCTATTTTATCCCCTTGGGGTTAGAATTTATGAAAATCCTTTCTTAGCGGATGCCTACGTCATAACATCTACCTGCATGCCAAATTTCAGCCCGATCCCTCCAGTGGTTTGGGCTGTGCGTTGATAGATCACTATGTCAGTCAGTCACCTTTGAGTTTTATATATTTAGATTTGAGGTGCAAATAAACGTATATAATAAACAACAAAAGTAGTGCCATTTTTCCTTCTTTGTAAGTCTTGCATATCCATTGAATTGAATGCTATATATACAAGTTATGCCTCAAAAACGTCATAAACCACATCAACAAAAACGCGCGCCCATAAAAATAACACAAAATAATTTTACTCCAGTGCCATAAGCGAGTGAAATAGCCCATCCAAACACCACATACTCGTAGCAACAATAAACTCGACACTTTACTTGTGCTAGCTGGCCCGCATACCTCTTATAAACTTCGTTCGCAAAATCTACATAACATTGCAGACAGAGAGTAATCAAGAATACTTTCAGGCACTTGTGTAACTTGTAAATACATGTTAAATGTGTTTCTCTTTATATTCGTTTCCAACGGATGTATTCCGGAAGCGGAAATCTGATATTTTATTTAAGGGAAATGACTGAGGAAATGGAGGCGGAAAAGTGAATTTAAGCAGCTAAATTCTGGAAATTGTTCTGTTGTCATGATATCGAATATCACGGTGTCCTATTACATTTTTGATGATTTTCAGGAAGCAATTTCATAGCTTATATATATGGTTTCACGATTTATTCCGGTCTGATTCCCTGAACCTCCCTCCACCCCCTCGATCCCTTGCTGGTTCTGTAAAAATGAGTTTTTCCTTAAGGTGTGCTGTGGAAAATACGAATTCTTTTAAGAACTTGCACCGGAGAAATACTAGCCTATCCCAACCTATACCTCAAACAGTTTGGGCTTGGTTAGGTTAGTTCAGAACTTCAGGTACTTGATCAATTTGTATGGTCGGTTAGCATTCGTTACCAGGCAACCCAATCGACCTTGCAAAAAAGAAGTAACAGCAAAAAAAAACTCATCACCACAAATCACTAAACGCATTTAACGCTAAACGTATATAAATCTAGGTGGAATGAAAGGTGACTAACAAAAGATGTGAGTGGAAACGCCGGGGCCACAATAGTCCTCCTAGAACGTCTATCTAGCTAGGAGAACTAATAGTAATGTTATTAGTGTTGTTCTGGTGTGTAGGGCTCCCAACCAGCGTGCGTAAACGAAGCAAAAGGATTATTTAAGGCAGGTGGCACTCTGTAGTTTCTGCCAACCCCCATGGGAAGAAGGCGTGATAGGTATGTATCTAAAACATCATTATGTCATCTTCAAACAATTGACTGAAAAAGAATGATGGTTTAAAATTTGTTTCATGTTAAACGTATTTATTATTTTGATGGTGTAATTCTACCTCCATCTCACACTTAACCTAATTATAAACCGCCTCACAGCAGACAATAGGTAATTAAAACAAAATTAATAAGCTCAACTGACGCGAGACGAGACGCACTGCGTCATCGTGTCACTTCGGAATTTCATTACGTCACTTCCCAAGAACTAAATGCCAAATCTCCTATGATTTATAACGATTTCATTGTTATTAAATTCAAGGTATAATAGGGATTAATAAGATAAGCTAGTGAATCGTTTTGAGACTAGAATATGGTAGTTTATTGAAGGTTTTGAATTGTCTGCGAAACTCTTATCCTGGTGAATTGGTAGCAGAGTACCAATTCACCAGGATAAGAGGTGTACGAGTGATCATGTCACAATGATAATAGGTACTAGCTCAGACCAACAAAAAAAGATAGACAGCGCGCCACGAACAGTAAAACTGAAGCCACCTTTTTATCTATGTGTATCGAAGGCTTGCCATTTGTAAAATGTTTTCCCTAGAATTTGGGGATATTTGTGCGAGTAGGAACTAGTATAATATTGTACGAGTAAGATATTGTTGAGTATGGTATTGCTATTAATTGGAAACCCAAAATATTCAATACATAAAAAAGAAAATAGGAATATAACTCGAAGTAACAAATCATATTTATATGTATGTATTAATCGAATGGGGAAAATTTAAATCGTATTATGGCAACCCTCGCACCTTATGTCACTACTTTCATTCGTTGAGGTTTTTTGTTCCAAGTAATCTAAAATTTAATATTATAGAAACGATATTATTTCAAGTGCTTACAAGTGAAAAGTGATTCCGTGAGACTTTTTAAGTGATTTGCTTGTGAGTTTTTGCAACTTTTCACTGCACAGGAAGGCATAATTATATTTTTTTAATCTATGTTAACTTGACGACGACTCATGACGTACTAAGAGCGATGAGCATGGTTTTAGTGTAGGTGTGTGCGTGAGCGTGTATGTTTACTTGCAGGAGCACGGTTTTATGGCTTCACTTTTGATGTTCGCGGCGCGCCGTCTATCTTTTTTTGTTGGTCTGAGGGTACTAGATAGTCAGCAAGATTAATATTATTATCAGCGACGAGACCCTATATATACGCCTTAAGGCGCAAGTAGTGTGAGCACTGCTACGCGCGCGCTCTCACTACATCGTTTTATATAATAATTATACTTTAGTGTACACCAAAAAAAAACTAAAACTAAAAATATACAATGGGCGGGCTTGGGCGGCATTGGGACGTTTTGTGTTATGACTTCGTGACAGAAAAGTGTTCTAAATTAAAAGATTTTGTGTATTATAATGTTTATCTTACTATAATTTGTTTTCTAGTTTAGTTTTTTGTTTAATAGTTTACATATTCATTTTGATCTAATAAGACTGATTAAAGTAAGTTTGTAAGGTATGTACCCTAATTACGTAACTTGAATAGCTAAATCTTATGTTAAGTCAATAATTGAATAATTTTAGTTCCAAATATTAGAATTATGTAATCGTCTATGGCTCAGAGACTTGGACGCTCTCACAGCACAGAAGATCATACACAAGCCGCAAGTCACTCAGAGATCAATGGAGCGTGCTATATTAGGTATACCACTTCGAGACCGAATTATGAACACGGTAATTCGAAGAAGATCGAAACTTACCGACATAGCTGCGGTGATTGCGCGAAGAAATGAGCGGGCCACATAGGGCGTAGAACAGATGGCAGATGGGGTAGAACAATGCTGGACTGGAGACCGAGACCTGGTAGTAGACGTGTGGGCAGACAGCCGATGAGTTGGGCCGACGACCTGGTCAAGATTCCTGGACGTCTCTGGCTTAGGAAGGCTAGAGACAGAGAAGAGTGGCGTGCATTGCAGGATGCCTACACTCAGCTTTGCGTGGCGAAAGACTGAAGAAAAATATAATTATATTATAAACATTTATCATTCCAGTTGGATTCATGTTAATCGCACAACGTATTTAGAAGTTATAAGGAAAATGTGCCGAACTACATTTGTAATTTTTGACGTTCAAAGTTGTCTGTGTGGTGCCGGACTTAGAGAATTGCACCACCCCTTACTTCCCGTGGGTGTCGTAAAAGGCGACTAAGGGTCTTACCGGAGAATGGGCAGCAGCGTTCTCTATTTATTCCACCATCATACCATACTGCGATCGCCAACCCGCCTGCCAAGCGTGGCGATTATGACAAACCCCCCTCAAAGTTGGGGGAGGCCTATGTCCAGCAGTGGACGTCTATCGGCTGAAACGACAAATGACGACGTTCAAAAGTTCCTTTTATGTGGCTATCCTAACAGATATGTTATTTATATTTTATATATATAAAAGTAAGTTTGTTTGTTACCTTTTCACGCCTAAACCACTGAACCGATCATCCTGAAATTTTTAATCCCATATAAGTTGTCAGGTGTACAGAAACGGACATAGGGTACATTTCATTCCGAAAAAAAGTGCTGTTCCCGAGGGAACAATAACGTTATTATGATAATAGATGGCGCCACGTGTCTTTCGAACGGCATCGTCACTTATGCGGGTGAACCGCGGGACGCCGCTAGTTTGAAATAAATGCTTTGAAATTGACTTTGATTTATTAAGAGTTTTTGTTCTACGAAAAGCAAGCGTGGTATATGCAATGCTCAGGTGGCGTTTACTTAGTGCTTTTGAAACGCGTCCATTGGTTCCTGGCCCACCTAGACACGTGGGCTCCTTATCATTCCTCGATTGATTTTCACCCAATAACTTTATGTCCTTTCATCACCGACCCAACCTACCTTCGTAAAAACAAAAGGCTCAAAGGAGATTAGATGTCAATTACATCAGTATTAATTGTCGACGATTATGCTCGCATTGGCTTGCTCAGCTGTCGACGCAAACGACTTCCATTATCACTGACAGATGCTGATTAAAACGCTTAGTAATTGACTAACGGAATGATCACTCTAATGATGATTATGACACTTTACGTAGCTAGCTTTTGGACTTATAGGCACTTGGGAATATGACGTTTCTAATAATTATTATCTGCCTGCCTTTTCCAACTATGTTGGGGTCGGCTGCCAGTCTAACCGGATGCAGCTGAATACCAGTATTTTACATGGAGCGACTGCTTATCTGACCTCCACAACCCAGTAACTGCGTAATACGATACCCCTTTGTAAGACTGGTTGTCAGACTTTCGGGCTTCTGACTACCCGAAACGACTGTCAAAGATCCACGAATGACAGCCGGGACCAACGGCTTAACGTGCTTTTCGAGGCACGGAGGAGTCTCAGTATGTAAAGATAGTCACTCATCCACAGACCAACCGCGGCATGATCGGTCGACCTGTGCCGCTGTTATTATTTAGCCACGGACCCCTCAATATAACGTTTCTAATAGTGATTACAAATTGGTATGGTCTTTGATTATCTCCTGTGCGTCTCTCAATTTTTTTTCTTTTTTCTTAGAGTTTGGTTTAGTCAAGCCTTTAGAGCTGCAAGAGTTTGGTAAAGTTGCAATACCTTTATTTTCAGTTTGAACCTCTCTGAACATACTTCTTAAGGTGTAAACCAAACAAGCGAATGCACATTGGATTCCCCCTGTACCAAATTATTTTTGTGTAAACATTACAGGGTTAAGGCATTCTTTCGTTACGCTAGCCACACGAGTACTAAAATGTCAAGTGATTATCCATTACACTTGATTCATCATCATTATCATCACCCTTAAACTAAACACGCATAACTATCTAAAGCTTCCCATAATATTACCACTAATAAGATTTTGAAGACAAATTACATGCTCCACAGAATAATCACTGTTACGTCATTGGTTTATACATTCACCCTGTAACTGGGCACCGCACTACACTCCATTAAGACATTCCAATTGACTTCCAAACCCAATATACACTTAAACTAAACGATGCCCCAAACAGTTTGCTCGGTATCAGTGTCCGAATCGATACCGATACCGAGTGGAGTAGTAATTAACGCGGACCAGTGTGGTCGCGGGCAGAATGTAATCACAACACGGCCGATAACTGTCAGTCTGATGTGTATGAGGACGGGCTGCTGAGGTAGTGAGGAATATGATGACATGAGGATGGAATTAAAATTTTACCGCAGAATTTGCAGGCTTCTTAATAATTGCGATGAATCAATAGATATAATTTCCACATCACTGCAAGAATTCAATCCAAGTCCATAAAAAGTAACCAACACAATTGACTGTTTTTTTTTTCTCTCTTCATTTTTTTTTTTTTTCCTTGTCTTGTTTTATAAAACTACTCACTAGTGCCTGCACAATTACTGCAATTTTATTGATGTTACAATTTTGTTTTTGCATGCTGTGTCTATCGCATCATATTGTACACTATGCTTGTATATTGCTTGTAATTTAAGGATAAACAGTGTAACAATTGTAGATAGGCCAATAAATAAATAAATAACAAAATAAAAAAAGAAATGGAATGAAGTTGATGACCCCTTTACTAAACTGACATATTTTAAATTGAATTCTTTTTTTATGTAATCTATTGACATGCCACCTTAATGGTAATTGCTTATCGTCGGCCTAATTCGTTAACCCGCTAAGTCCATTTTTAAGCAAATAGACTTGATTTTGTTCGCCATATATTGGCAAAATTTTAGATAATAATACTATCTGTAACTGTACCTATGTTTAACAAAATAAATGATTGATTGAATAGTGAACGGCTTTCTCGTGAAGAGGAAGGTCAGAAGTACGCCAATCAAGCGTGATCTGCTCAAAATCAAAATCAAGAATTTATTTATTTAATAATAATTCAAGCACAGATATACTTATACAGAGGCGGACTTACTGCTATAGGCATTTTGTACCAGTCAACCTTTGGGTGATGCAGAGACAAACAATGGTAGAGGAGTCATTTATTGCACATGTTTTTAGGGTTCCGTAGTCAACTAGGAACCCTTGTAGTTTCGCCATTTCTGTCCGTCCGACTGTCCGTCCCTCTTAATCTCTGTGACCGTTAGCACTAGAAAGCTGAAATTTGGTACCAATATGTATATTAATCACGCCGACAAAGTGGTAAAATAAAATTTTGGAAAAGGGTAGCTCGCCTACATGTGAAGTGGGGATGAATATTTTTTTCGTTCTCTACCCCATCGTGTGGGGTATCGATAAATAGGTCTTCTAAAATGACTTGGGGGTTGCTAAAATTATTTTTCGATTTAATGCTCCATTTACGAAATATTAAACTTTAAAGTGCAAATTCTTGTTCCAGTAGGGCGTCCCCCCCCCTCTAAAACCTAAACTGCTGGCTTGAAAAATCTGGAAAAATTCACGATGATAGTGCATTTCATGAACTTTAAAGGAAAATTATAGCGGTTAAGATAACTTTACGATATATTGATTGTTTGTTTGCAGATTTGGCAAAAATAGATCACATAATATTTCAGGATAGCTTGATCTATTTGAACATAGCTAACAATTTAAGTATATGTTTTAAACTTTTAAAGTGTTACAAAGATTCACTATCAGTGTAAACATTTTTTCATTTCCAAATTCATAAAATAGGTAATCTAAATACGTCCAGGGATATGGATAAAAAAAGTCTTGCCTACACAGAAAAAACGTTAATTATATTTAATTAATAACTGATCATACATAAAATTTAAATCCCACCACAGCTTTCGTTATTTGGCAAAACTTTGCAGGATATATTTCAATTTAAAATATTATTCTTGCATGATGATTTTGAAGTATTCGAGAACATATTATTTATGTTGCTAGTTTTGGGAATTATTGTATTAATTTAAACATATAATAATTGCAATAATGCAACAGAAGACTCGAAATCGTTACACTCCTCTTACTAACTTTATTCAAAAATGACTATGTGACTTTATTATCAGCAATCCAAAATTGAGCTGATAATAATTTTAACAGCTGCACTTAGAATGTGACATTTATCCAAGCAAATCAAGATCAACGGTGAACCAGTAATGAACGCCACCATTTGGGTCGTGTTACAGGAATTTAATCACAACTACAAGCAATAACTGTCACGGTGATATATGGCAGCTGAATGTGACAGCATATGGAGTACGGAGATGTTACTTAAATGGTGGAAGCGCGGGGTTCATTTTGTTTAGATATTGTCATTGTTGTTGCGGTCTGTTCGCTAAGACTAAGAACAAATATATTTTTATAAATGTATCGTGTGTAATTTGTTTTAGATTTAGACACTATGTTATTTAGACGTATAATAGAAGCTACCACACTTTTTAGAATTACGCTCAATACGGTAATTACGGCAGACTTGTGGCTGTGGTTTGTGGCTAAGTGATAACAGCCACACGGCTTGATCTTGCCGCGGTTGGTCCGTGGATGGGTCATATTTACATACTAAGCCCCTCCATGCCTCGGACAGCGCGTTAAGGAGTTGGTCCCGGCTGTCATTCGTGGATCTTTGACAGTCGTTACGGGTCGTCAGAAATCCGAAAGTCTACTGGTAACTGAGTAACTGGGTTGTGGAGGTCAGATTGTCAGTTGCTCCATGTAAAATACTGGTATCCAGTTGCATCCGGCTAGACTGGAAGCTGACCCCAACATGGTTGGGAAAAGGCTAGGTAGATTGACAGTGTAATTACTGCTGTGCATAACGACTGTGTACTGGTAGACAAGCGACGGTTCTATAGACTGCTCAATGTAGTTTGGTTCGGAATAATGAAGTGTTCCGGAATAGTGAAAAGTATTTGTTTCTTCATCGATCACCTGGAAAAATCAAGGAAAGGCAAGTGACATGTGAGTTACCTTGATTAATGAGTCTCCTCGAGATTAACAGCGAGTCACTCCACTACGTGGTTGTGTGACACGAATGTAATCACAACTACAAGTAATAACCGTCGCGGTGACAAGCTCGAGTTCCTGTTCTGATTAATAGTTTGTCTTGTATTAAACAGCATTGTCACGTATCTCGTTTGTTGTAGGGTTGCTGTTGAATACTGCATTGAAAGAAAAAAACATATAAGTATTTGCACTAAACGTGACTCATATACTTATAGAAAAAAAAATCCTGGGAATCCTTCTTTTCCGTGTTTGATTTAATGTTACTATTGCGATAAAATTTGATTTTGATTTTTTCCCGTGCCTCGGAAAGCACGTTATACCGTTGGTCCCGGCTGTCATTCGTGGATCTTTGACAGTCGTTACGGGTAGTCAGAAGCCCGAAAGTCTGACAACCAGTCTTACCAAGGGTATCGTATTACCCAGTAACTGGATTGTGGAGGTCAGATAGGCGGTCGCTCGATGTAAAATATTGGTATTCAGTTGCATCCGGTTAGACTGGAAGCCGACCCCAACATAGTTGAAATTCAATTTACCATGGATCTAAAGCTAATGGTTTTGAGAAGTGTATTAGAAGCAAAATAATTATGTTTGGGGGTTTTATCAATATTTCGTGAGTGTTTCTGGTTAAAAAGGCAGATGATGATGATTGCGATAAAATTTGATGTGTACGGTCGATTAACAATTCAGTTTTTGTAATCTCAGTTATTGAGAAAAATATTTGTTCAAAATTGCAGCACAAGTACAATGCAATTTTGAACAAATGTTTTGCTCAATAAATGATAAATGATTTTCTGTAAGTAGGTTTTTACAAACACTTTTACACGTCATCATATTTTTTAAACTAGATGTGGTCGGCGTTTCCTATCTGACTACTCTGAGAAGAAAGGCCGAAACAAACTCAGAGGTCACAGTCTCTTTAAAGTCCAGACAAAATCTTGGTCAGATCGTGTGAAGACCATGTAGATTGTCTGAAATGGTCTTTTGAGGAAAGAACCACACAGATTGAGCGGACCTGTCCAATCAGTGCACGCATTTGTCAAAAATCGTGCAGCTCGACTCAGAAATTGAGGAGCTCAACGATTCGACGAACAATACCAAAGAAAGGACATTTGGGTAGGCCGCGTAAATTACTCAAACTGTCAGATCATGATTAAAACTAAGAAGGAAAACAGAAAAAAAATGACCCACATAGTCCTCACATTCACAATAATTAAATGAAAAGAAAAAAAAAAAACTTTACACAGTAAATATTCATGTCATAACAATAACTGAGATTAAAAAAAACTGAAGTGTTAAGAGACTTTTGTTGCTGACTATACTGTCAGAACTTTTGTTAAGTACTTGTTGACAGGCCTACATTGTCCTATCATACCTATTAACACTCTAATATAAAAAAGTTGTAAACGCTAATAATTTTAAAGAGTGACCGTGGAGTTTCTTGCCGGCTCTTCTCCATAGGAAACGACCAATTGGAACCATGCACTTCGCTTCTAACGTTTTATAAGTGCCCATTTAGCCAATGTCATTTTGAATTTAAGTTTTGCACGACCAGCAAAGAAGATGATTTAGATACCAAATTAGTGAAAAAGGGAAAACATTAAAATCATCTCCAAGCCTTGAGATAGGGTACTCTAGAATCTACATTGAAGTGATAAAAACTTAGAATAAGTGACTCGTATCTTCGCAGTTTCTAATTAAATCAGCATATCTCATAAAAAAATTCTTTCTAATATTCCGTCCTAGTGACGGAACTTTTCTGACTAAATTTTATCTAGTTTGCAAGGTCTTTTGATGTTTACTGGTGTGTCGAGAGCAGGATTTATTATTTTTTACAATTTTCTTTGATAGAACATCTAGGTTAGAGTATTTTACATAACATGGTTTCTCAATTTTCAACCTGTCGGAAACTCGGAAAAGTCTGAGTTTTGGTAAATTGTGATCCTAACCTTTAAGTAGTGTAGAACACTTTCAATGATTTTTAATAAGAGCGGTATCGCTAGAGAATTAATGATTTTCAAGGAAGCGTGGTTCTTAAGCAAAATCAATGCCTCAGGCGTTAAGTCCGCCTTTGTACGGTTTTTTTTACTTGTGCATCGACACACATAAACACACACAAAAAAAAAATCAAAGTCGGTCCAGCCGTTTAGGAGTTCAGTGACATACACACGTACAGAGGAATTACATATATAAAGATAATAATCATAATCAGCCTATAATGTTCCCACTGCTGGGCCACAGGCGTCCTCTCTGTGAAGGAGAATGAGCCATATTCCACCACGCGGGCAGAGTGCGTGTTGGTAGAAATCACATGTCTTTGATTTATTTTTTATTATAGAACATGCCGGTTTCCTCGCCATGTTTTCCTTCACCGTAGCGATCAAAACTCATTCCATCCCTGTTACATAAGATGAGGCCATTCCCCTCAATCAGAAGAAATAAAACCAGTGTCAATATTCTAAAAATAAATCAATAGTTTGCCTCGTCAAAGCCGATATAAGCGAAAACCATTGGCGGAACTTTTCACCGAAGCAGGTAACAAAATTAAAACTTCCTCGTTGACATTAAGTAGAAATACGGACGTTTCATAAAATGCTCAGCGTCTCAGTACCTTATTTATTGAGCATAAAAAATAAGGACTCTCTACTACTCTTTCAGTGAATCGTAAGTTGAAAGTTAATTGGCATTTCAGTCAAAGTAACCTTGAAGACGCTTCAAAAAGTGGGGCTTTTTAAGGGGACTACCTAAAGCGCGGTCACTGTCGGACTGCATAGAAAAGAAAGAGAAGCGCGATGACACAACGCTGGTAATTTATTGCAAAATATGAAGCAATTATCTGTTTACAAAAAATCTATTGTTTGGACTAAAAAATTAAAACACTAGTGCTTTAGTATGTTGCTTGTAGAATAATCTGCCAAAAAATCGGAATGATTGTGTGTATATTAGTATGGTTTATCATCTAAATATTAGTATGATTTTTATTGTGAAAAGAAAGTTTTTAGAGGTATCTTCATGATTTTTCTCTAACGTATCAAATTAGTTGTATTATGTTTTCAACACACTATCTACCTAGCACATATCCAGAAGAATTTATCATAAATATTGTTCTGATTTTGTTTGCTGTAGTCGATCATACACTTGTAGGCATTGTAAAACTTGTGTTTTTTTTGCGTTTAGGTCCTATAGCGCCCTTAAGATGCAAACTGGTTTTTTTCAGTCTAGACGAGTTTGTAAGGACTGTTAATTTGTGCCGGATGTTGAAGGTAGTGTCACGTTTTAGGCTTCTCATTTGAAGTAGACACATTTTTAAACCCCGACGCAAAAACGACGGGGTGTTATAAGTTTGACGTGTCTGTGTGTGTGTGTGTGTGTGTATGTCTGTCTGTAGCAACCGAACGAACGGATGAACCGATTTTAATTTTGTTTTTTTTTGTTTGAAAGGTAAATTGGGGGATAGCATTTTTTTGTTTTATGTAATCTAATAATTGATTTTATTTTCAATATTAGATTATGTTGGTTATGTCATCGAATATTTCTACCTCGTTCCTATAACGTATACGTATAAGTTAAAGGAAGCTGTCATACCTTAATCACGGTATTCCAATAAAGTAGATACTTATGCGGAGGATTCGAGCCCATCCTTAATAACAGGTAAAGTATAATTAATACTTAACATAATCAGCTTATGATTATGTTAAGTAGTAATTTCCCAATGCTCCTCACAGGCCTCCTGTCTGTGAGAAAAAGTGGGCCGTAATCCACCACGCGGGCCCAGCGCGGGTTGGCGAGTGTCACATCCCTTCGAATTTTTTGTTCTAGGACATGCCGGTTTCCTCACGATGTTTTCCTTCACCGTTTTGGGAGCAGTGGTGGTGAAATAATTTACACAAAGTAAAGTGCCTGCTCGGGTTCGAACCCACGACCTAGAACACCTAAGTCGCGGCCTCTACCACTAGGCTATCGCTGCTCTAATTACCAATTAGGTACTTTATTATTTGTTTGGTAGTTAATTATATTAACATCTTAAATAAATTGCAAACTACAGTTTTGTATAATTTAGAAGCATTTTTTTTTTAATTTTGTAAATGTAAGAACCATGTTTCCGTTTATTATGATTTTTTTTATTTTATTTTGACTTGAAAGAGCATGGCAGTTGAGAACGTGTCATGCTCACTTAAATGTCTCACCGATGGTGGCGCGTGTGTTGGATTATTCGGTTCCCTACAAAATGGTTGAGCTGGATGTTCACGCGTCATGTTCGTGAACGGGAGCCGTCGGTTGAGACTGGTCATCTCTTAACTGCCAATGCTTATTTTTAATCTTATATTTTGAATTGTTTCTTCATTTGTCTTTTTTTTACATTGTTCTCACATATAGAAGCAACAAGAATAATGTACCCAGGATTTTGTAATAACTTGATTTAAAAGAGTGTCCATGGAGTTTCTTGCCCGTTCTTCTCCATAGAGATCTACGTTTTGGAATGGGCAACTAGTTTCAACTTTCTGACTAACTGACAGACTATTTAATTTTGACAATTCAAAAGTGCCTGTACAAGGTTTAATTGAAATAAATGCTTTGAGTTTTGAGTTTAGGATAGGTAACCCACAACTGAAATCCGTAGAAACCGGACCCAACCTCGTTAAAAAACGCAACACTCAAAGCATACTCTCATCAATCAAATCAGAAAAACAAAACAAGATCCTACTCTCAACCAACATCGATATACATACGTAGCATACGCCACCAAAATCCCCGTCTCTAAACCAAACCACAGTGCACCGACACAATAAGAAGAACTGGTCAGCTGTAAAAACTCCCGAGTCCATTTAATTGAGTATGCAAAGCGGCCAGTGGATTCAGCGCTTTTGAAGTGCCCTCCCTTTATCTGACGTCAGTCTACCGCACAGCGTATGCTATGTGTGTCATTGTTTTTTTTATACGCATTAGGTGGGATATATGCATTGAGACGGATTTATTATTGAATATTGAACAAGTAACAGTGGAAAATGGTAAATGCATTCGCGAATGTGAAAGTAAAGGGTCCCCGAAACGATCAATTGCAATTAATTGTCAATCGCTACAATTGCATTTGGTAGACGCTCAATTTGCGCATCAATGTGAATCAATCACGTACATACTGATAGTTGCAATTGATAGATTCGGGGTCCCTTAATAATGCTTCCCATTTAGTAGATGTTGTATTGGTGTTAAACATTCCTTCCCTCGAAACTAGTTTTATTTTGATAGGGTTGAATCATCATCTGCCTAGCCTTTTTCCCAGCTATGTTGGGGTCGGCTTCCAGTCTAACCGGATGCATCTGAATACCAGTATTTTACATGGAGCGACTGCCTATCTGACCTTCACAACCCAGTTACTGGGTAATACGATATCCCTTTGTAAGACTGGTTGTCAGACTTTCGGGCTTCTGACTACCCGTAATGACTGTTAAAGATCCACGAATAACAGCCGGGACCAACGGCTTAACGTGCTTTCCGAGGCACGCATTTACGCACAGGCATTTTGATAGGGTTAAATAAAATCACTGTCAATCATTGTCTGTGTGGTGCCGGACTTAAAGAATAGCACCACCCCATACTCCCCGTGGGTGTCGTAAAAGGCAACTAAGGGTCGTACCGGAGAATGGGCAGCAGCGTTCTCTATGCATTCCACCACCATACTGTACTGCGATCGCCAACCCGCCTGCCAAGCGCGGCGATTATGGCAAACCCCCCCAACTTGGGGGAGGCCTATGTCCAGCAGTGGACGTCTTTCGGCTGAAATGATGATGATGAATAAAATCACAAAATTAACACGTTGCGGGGCACTAACGCCCCCAGACGTATTGACAATAAAACTTCTATTGTGTTGCGTTCGGTATCCTTCAGCCGATTAATTTAAAGGGGATGCGATAGATAGCTCGCGAAATTCAAATTATTTTACGTTTTTTGCAATTTGCAGTTCGGTGTCAGGTTGTATGTTGATTTAAATATGATTTGCGACTGTAACAAATATGACTTTACAGAATTATGATAATAAAAATAATCAACATAAAGCTCTATGTTCATATAATCCTATTTAATAATGATAAGACACTGATATTGATAAACGAAAAAAATTTTTTTTCTTTGCGGTCTTGAATCAAAATTAACCGTTTGAAGAGGGCAGACACAGAATTTAAAATAATTACGATCACCTCAAAATCTCTAGGTCCTTGTTTCATTCCACTCTGACATGTCTCGTTTTATTTCTTTCGTCAATTATTAACCAGTAACTCTCATGTTACAAAAGTAATTTAGCAATAAATTGCAACAAACCAAGATACATGTGGAGGGATATGACAAAAATATTAGGGTCCCTAATAGTTCGGCCAAAAGAATATAGCTCGTTTTACTGCGCAACTCGTAAAGTGCGACAGAATAGTGGATAGGCTGGATAGCTGCTCATCACTATTTTATGCACCATTGCAGTCTTTATGTCTCACTTCGAAATTGAAAGGAGCAGAAGGTTTAAACTTGCAGGGGAGATAAAAAGATTGTGAACATAGACACTAAAACATACAAAACAAACACACACTTAGACATTTAAATCTATAACCACGACACTACTGCCGCTCGGATTGTAGATAGACCTTTGCAAGATTTGCTATAATCTAATTCATGTTCATTTATTGCACGCCATATTGTAAAAAAGAAGTTATATAAAAAGTAAACCCAGGTAAGCATAGCAAAAGGATAAAATTAAGATAACAAAAAACAAAAGTACAACTATCACTAATATAAAAAACTTTTTACAAAAAAAAAACAACCGACTTCCAAAAAAAACACTACAAATTGAAAAATAACTAAAATTTCGGAAGTCGGTGTCTTTGGTTCCGCATTTTCTTTTATTGACACCGACTTCCGAAATTAAAGTTATTTTTCAATTTGTAGTGTTTTTTTTGGAAGTCGGTTGTTTTTTTTTTTGTAAAAAGTTTTTATTTTTCACTTTTCAGTGGGTCCGTTTGTAATTTATCTAAGTTACAATAGCCTAGTGTCAACTGCTCATCACTTGTTACATAATACTGCTTTTCCCGATGTTAGGACGTTAATTGTTGAGGAGTTCTCCTGGTAAGAGCCAGAAGAACTCCTCAACAACCACTCACCATACGCATTGTGACGAGCATAAATTGCTTAGCAACCATATTAAAGTAGTCGAATCGCAACCCGTGAAATATTTGTCATTGAGTAGTTCCACTGGCCATCTGTGGTCTTCTTCATCAGCTCCACTTTACCAAATGATGATTTCCGAGAGCAAATGCTCAAGTTATTTTTTAAAATACCCACATCGTTTTAGCTTTGCCTATAAAATTTGAGGGTTTCCCTCGATTTCCATGAGAGCCTCTCATCAGATTCCAACTTGATGATAATGGGACCACCTCGAGGGTATACCTTTTCAAACAAAAAAAGAATTTTGAAAATCGGTCCACAATTGGCGGAGTAATCGCGTAACAAACACACAAAAAAAAAAACATGCCGTCGAATTGAGAACCTCCTCCTTTTTTGAAGTCGGTTAAAAATGGTATTTAAATTAATTTAACAATAAAAATTCATTCGTGCAAGTATGAAAGGTAAAGTATTATTGACATATCGTTCTATAGTGCACTAAAACACTTAAGGGTATTGATAGGTATTTTGGATATGGGGTCACTACAGGTACCTACCTATTTCGAGACGAGTGCCTTAAGAGTCCTGTTACATTTTTTACGCAAATTCATGATTTTTGACGCTGTAATTTTCAGCAGTTGTAAGATATTTTAATTATTTGTTTCAGAATAACGATAGTACTATTCTCTTTCTTGTAAGTTGCAGTTATACATTTTCATTTTTCTTTTCGTGTAATTTACTATAAATATTTTACGAACACAGTTTGCAAGAAAAACCGTTGGCGATGGAACTTTGACGCTCAAATTCACATTGTTACATTCAATTCTTATAAATGTTAAAATTATAAAAAGATACTTTTAATGTTTTACTTGTTTATTGGAGTTCTAGAATTCCTTTAAATTCCTTGAGTTTTTATGGATAAAATCGTAAAGAAAGCCTAATTTAAGCAATAAATGTCTTGATTCAGCGTCCATTACACTCCAAATTAACGCAACTTTATCAAATAAACTAATATTATATAAAACTTCAATCTACAATGAATACGTTTCATTCGTTTTCGTTTCTCAATTTAATAAAACAAAATTGCAATAAATAAAGTTAAAATGCTATATATTCTGCGTCAATTCGGCGCGCCCCTCATTCCCGCTGATTCCCGCGCAAGCGCTTGACGAGGTAGGACCTGTCGCCGAATTTTTGGCGCACAATCGTCTGACGATCGCTACTATTATCGACTCGTGTACGCCGATCGAAATAATTTGATTTGCGTTTACGATCCGTAATAGGACTCTTAATACATTATCATTTTAAGCTTCCAGAATTTAATGCAACGTGCAACCTACAATCCGGCTGTCGAAAGAATGCGTTCCTGGCAACTATCAGTGCGACAATTCTAGTAGCTAATAAAGGTCAAATTCGCAAAACACATGTTTGTTTGTATGAAACTGACAGACCAGAGGGGTAATTCTCGTAATTTTAAGATCGTTCACAGTCTGATCTCAGTCTCAATCTGTCAAAAGTACATCTGATTTCCCTACATTTTGACAAGTTTTTGACATTTGTTTGTCGCCGAGATGAGACTGAGACTAGATTTTGAACGTTTTAAATTAAGAGAATTGGCCTTCAGGGGCCCTAAAAAGGCCACTATGGCAGAAACATAAAATGATAACATAATGTACAGTTAACTGTTAAGTTAATCGTATCAAATCCCATTGGTGAATCATTTTTCAGTTATTTTTTTTTGTCTGTGCTAAAATACCAATCAATACAATCCAAATCCAATCCCAATCTCTTTGATTGTATCTACGTAGCGCAGCGAAAAAAAGAAAAACACGGACTGTCTTCGCCATATTAGAATTCATAATATTATCCTTTTATGATTCTCCAAAGTGGCCTTTTTAGGCCCCCTGGTGTCAAGAACGCATTCTCCAAACTGTCAGAATTTTAAAACTGGAACTGATAATCTCACTTCACTATTCGGTGGACCTTCTGCGTCTCGTTTCTGTTCATCCCCCACAGACAGTGCAAGTGTGACATATGGCGCCATTTGGGGCTGGTTACGAACCTAGTTAAACTGGTGAAAAAATAAAGTCGTCAGCTCGCGAGAACAGAAATAGGGAACATTTCAGTCTGGTTTATGCGTTTTACTATTCTATTTTCTTCTAGTATTAAATCTTTTGTGGTAGAAAGTATCATTGTCTCCAGCCAGACTTCACCCACTGCAGAGCATAAGCTTCTATTTCCATGTGCCAATCTCCACGCTCCTCTGCCAGTCTAAAGCAGGTTCTACCCGAGATGGCAACAATAATACCTATCCGCCCATCTTGCCGCCGGACGACTGATACTTCGTCTTCCAGTCCTTGGACGCCACTCGTCCACTACCTTACTCCAACTGCCATCACTGCGCCTTACCAGGTGTCCTGCCCAACTCAATTTGAGTTCCATAACTCGTTTTCCAATATCGAAAACCTTCGTACGTCTCAATCGTCGTCGGATTTCAATGTTTAGAACTCGGTCTGTAAGCCTAACCGCTCGTTCCGCGACTTGCGGTGCCTTTGTGTCGCGCGCGATTTTATCGCGTGTCGTGTCTGTTTGAGCCTTTATGCCAATCATGGAACGCTCCATGGTCTCAAAAAGAATCAAGATACATATCTGACATGATCAGAAATAGTGTGAAACAAACACAAGAAATAATTAATGCTATCTGCTACCTCATTATTTTCAGATCACCACGAAATTATTTCCACAACAAAAATAACTAGATTTAATCGTTGGCAGAACATCACTAAGTTCATACATATTTCATTAGACCTTTTTGTGGAGCAAAAATAAAGGGAAACATAATTATCTCGAATAAAAAAAGTATTATTTTCATTACTCTCAACCACAATGTTTTTTTTACAACGGCGTCACCCCTGCAAATTAGAACTGCGGTAATGAAGATGTAAGGCTGGTTGTATACTTGTGCTTGTGCGACCAAAGTGTATGACATAATACACACTACACACTACACACACACTAGGAATTGAGCTCCAGACGGTATAAAGGCCCCCCAGGCATGCGCGACGCGATTCTAGTAGACCAATTTTCATTAAGTTTTCATAGAAATTGAAATACTCTACTCGCGTCGCGTGTATGTCTGCGGGAGCCTTAATGTACCAAACAAAAACATATTTGTTTGGAGTAAAGGGTTTGTGTATGCGCACAAAACCTAATCACGAATGGTAATCTAAAAAAAACAATGATATCCCCAACTTTCAAGGTACCGGTTCAACGTGGTTCAACTTTCAACTAACTTCGAGCACACACATTTCTAAGACTTCTAATAATGGTCCTCCAGACTGTATTTCGACCATGGTGGCCAATACCAACGGAGAGCAGAGACTAGAGACTGGAGATATTATAGTGCACAAGTGTGTGCGCAGAGACAGGTGCACTCTCTCTTCCCTTACTCTCATAATACGATGGAGAGAGATCAGGCGCAGGACCAACGACTTAACGTGCTTTCCGAGCCCGGGGGTAACATACCGCCAACTTCCAAACTCCGGACTGTTACTAAGAAATTTCTAATAGAAAAACCCAATAACACTTTGCCCGACCTGGGGTTCGAACCCAGGACCCTAGGCCAAGCAGTCGCCTGCGACCACAAGACCAAGGGGGCAGTTTTACAACACTCAAGTTGATAACTTTCTAACAAAGTCAGCCACGTTTTTAGGGTTCCGTAGCCAAATGGCAAAAACGGAACCCTTATAGATTCGTCATGTCTGTCTGTCTGTCTGTCTGTCCGTCCGTATGTCACAGCCACTTTTCTCCGAAACTATAAGAACTATACTGTTGAAACTTGGTAAGTAGATGTATTCTGTGAACCGCATTAAGATTTTCACACAAAATTTGAAAAAAAAACAATAAATTTTAGGGTTCCCCATACTTAGAACCGAATCTAAATTTTTTTCTTTTCATCAAACCCATACGTGTGGGGTATCTATGGGTAGGTCTTCAAAAATGATATTGAGGTTTCTACCATAATTTTTTTCTAAACTGAATAGTTTGCGCGAGAGACACTTCCAAAGTGGTAAAATGTGTGTGTGTGTGTGTGTGTGTCCCGTCACTTCTAAAATAAGAGAATGATAAAACTAAAAAAAAAAATATGATGTACATTACCATGTAAACTACCACCGAAAATTGGTTTGAATGAGATCTAGTCAGTAGTTTTTTTTTAATACGTCATAAATCGTAAACCACAATTTACCATTCATTCAATCAATTCAAAAATAAAAAAACATTTAATTTCATAAACATAAACCTTATGCATAAACCCGTTATGTTACGGAACCCTCGGTGCGCGAGTCCGACTCGCTCTTGCCCGGTTTTTTTTATTTGCGACTAAATCGCCGCTGCACAGCCAGCCTACGCAACATTTCAACGCAGATTCTGAGAGACACTTAGTTATAATATTTAAGCATCGAAGGCGTAATTAAACAAGCAAAGTAAAGGCTTTATGGGTGCTCTGTAATTATTTATGCTGTGCAAATAATGGGGCTGTAAAGTTTTGTTTCAGTAGCCGAGTTAGGGCTGACTCCTTTGTCAAACGCCCGATGAACTGTAAAGATTGTGTTTCATTATTAGTCTGGGCAGTTCACAGCTCAAACTTTAAAGTCCTTTGTTACTTTGGTTCGAATAAAACTCTAACTAGGTGTACCTACCTCTTGAATAATTATACGTCGTACGGCATTTCATATAAACTTTCGAGCCCTTGTTTTTCGAAATGAACGAACCGATTTTAATGAAACTTTTGTCTAAAAACTTACTTAAGAACATTTTCGAAATGTCTTATTTAAAAAAGATAACTGGAAATCTCTGTTTCTATGGAAAATTTTAAATCGGTCTAATTTAGCTGTATCACTATTTTTAGAAATAGAATTTTGTATCCTGCTTATGCTTATGAAGTTTCATTAAAATCGGTTCATTCATTTTGAAAAACAAGGGCTTGAAAGTTTGTATGAAATGCCGTACGACGTAGCCACTAATTCAGGTGCTAATCTATATCTTTATACTAATGCCTATGGCATTAAGTCCGTCTATGTACATTTGTGTGCTTAGAGTATTAAATAAATAAATAATAATAAAGCTGAAGAGTTTCTTTGTTTGAACGCGCTAATCTCTAAAACTACCAATCGGATTTGAAAAAATATTTTTGTATTTGATAGCCCAATTCTTGAGGAAGCCTATAGGCTATATTTAACATCACGCTAGGACCAATAGGAGCCGAGGAAAAAAATAAGAATTAGAAAGAACGCTAAGCGAAAACGAAGTTATAGTGCGGGCAGGCGATGCAATGCTACGGAGGGGGTCGGGGGAGGAAGAAATTGCATGAGGACGAAGTCGCGGGCTGAAGCTAGTGGTACAGACCGCACATCAAGCTACTACAATCTGTCAAATTTCTTTAATAGATTTTCAACTTTATCTCTAAAGCATAAGGTTCAAAGTTGATTGGTAAAATTTCACAGTTTCGGGTAGCTTGATGTGCTGACGTCGATTGTGTGAAGGTCGCTGCCACTTTAGGTTAATTGCAAGTCTGTGGGAGTTGCGATTTTGTATGATCATAATAATATTAGCATCGTTGCCCTAAAAACCGTAGAAAAACAATGAAGTTTCATAACAGAAACAAGAATACCTACCCTGACGTATCATCATCATCATCATCATTTCAGCCGAAAGACGTCCACTGCTGGACATAGGCCTCCCCAAAAGGGGGGGGGGGGGGGTTGCCATAATCGCCACGCTTGGCAGGCGGGTTGGCGATCGCAGTATGGTATGGTGGTGGAATGCATAGAGAATGCTGCTGCCCATTCTCCGGTACGCTCGTTAGTCGCCTTTTACGACACCCACGGGAAGTATGGGTAAGTAAGTATATACCCTGACGTATGGTCATAGGAAAAGTAGGTATTTTTCAAAGAAGAGTACATAAATAAATATCTTTAAATAATTCAGTGTTAAGACTAATCAGCTTAAAAGTATCTTATTTACGATGTCGGATAATAATGAAGTGTAGTGGAAAATTACTGGGCTTGTTATCAGTGAACATGTTCAGGTATGTACGCCTCTAACGGTAATTGGGATAATTCTTGGAATTTCCTCGAGAATATGTAATTAATTTCGTGCTTATTTTAAAGGGTGTCCCAACAAGAGTGCCGGATTTAATTTTAAAAAAGAAAAACACATTTATTTTTGAATTAAGCAAACATTTTTATTTCAACATAAAGAAAAACAGTTCTGATTAAATGTGAAATACAACGTCAGGCAAATGGCCACCACGAAACCACAGGGTTTTTTCGTTTGTTCAAATTAAAAATAACGTTTTCGCATAAATGTGGCTGTATTTCACCAATAACGCGCCGCATTTCCTCTTAAGATGTTCAACTGTTTGTGTCGATTCATTTGGCGCATTATTGCCACCGAAAACTTGACTTAACTGGGGAACTGTTTTCGCAAAACTTTTACCATTTTTGAAATGTGTTTTTACAATAATTAAACGTTGTTGGTTTGAATACTTCTCCATATTCTTAAATCGCGTGGTTTGTAGGTGACAACTGTTAAAAAAAATCAACGTACAACTCGTATTAACAAAATGGAGGCACATTTAAATCCGGCGC
This sequence comes from Mesoligia furuncula, assembly GCA_916614155.1. Classification (NCBI taxonomy): domain Eukaryota; kingdom Metazoa; phylum Arthropoda; class Insecta; order Lepidoptera; family Noctuidae; genus Mesoligia; species Mesoligia furuncula. The sequence continues at coordinate 1,900,357 of OU744792.1, forward strand.
TCTTCTTGGGACACCCTATATTAGGAAACTTAACTGAAATTTAATTAAGGGAAACTGGCGGGGGTTGTTTTTTGGTCCCTACTGAGTTATAAATCTAATCTTGTCGGTATTTTTGGCCCTTACTGAGTTATAAATCTAATCTTGTCGGTATTTTTGGTCCTTACCGAGTTATAAATCTAATCTTGTGGATATTTTTGGTCCTTACTGAGTTATAAATATAATCTTGTCGGCATTTTTGGTCATCACTGAGTTATAAATCTAATCTTGTGGATATTTTTGGTCCTTACTGAGTTATAAATCTGTAGGCTACTATTTACCTATTTATTTAATTAATAATAATTTACTAAAAACTTACATACATATTTACAACACTGATTTACAATTACTCACACAAAAGTATCTATTTAATATTATATTTACATTGTTATTTATTTACATTTATTTATAACATCATAGAATAAAGATATCTTTATTCGATAATAAGCACATACATAACACCAGTCGGTCGATGACGTTAATCGATAACAAGTGCGATAAACTATCGACTCGGACATCACTAATCTAACGGTACTAGACACGTCGCTCGCTTGCGCGGACGCAGCGGTCACCGGTCACCGCGCAATGTCAAGCCAGTCGAGACTTATCTACGGCGCGGAGCGCATGCCTTTTACTCGCTTATTTGTATTGCCGCGAACTGCTTAAATGCTTGTGAATTTCATATCTTCCTTTCCATCTTCTCATCTGAACTCTGTCTCATCTTCCTAAGTTACTGACTATTGTGCTTACGCTTGTGCTTGTGCTTTAATCCCCATTGTGCCTTCTAAATCATATGTGTGTGTGGTGTGAGGATTGTTGGAGAATATATATGCTGTAACCATGAGTTGGATTTTAATTACAAACCACAGAAAACCACGTTATAAACTATTATTTACTCATACCCTCGCCTATAAATCTAATCTTGCCGATATTTTTGGTCCTTACTGAGCTATAAATCTAATCTTGCCGGTATTTTTGAGCCTTACTGAGTTATAAATCTAATCTTGCCGATATTTTTGGTCCTTACTGAGCTATAAATCTAATCTTGCTGGTATTTTTGATCCTTACTGAGTTATAAATCTAATCTTGTCGGTATTTTTGGTCCTTACTGAGTTATAAATCTAATCTTGTGGATATTTTTGGTCCTTACTGAGCTACAAATCTAATCTTGCCGGTATTTTTGATCCTTACTGAGTTATAAACCTAACCTTGTCGGTATTTTTTATTCTTGCGTAACCTTTGGTACGCCCACGTCTAATGCTAACCATAGTTTACCAACGTAGACTTGAAAATGGTCATAACAGCGGGGTTCTTGCGTAACACACTAACAGTAGGAATGGCTTACATTTTGACAGTTCAACAACATTCATTGCGTTACTTACGTTGTTGAGCAGACAAATTTTTTGAACATATGAAGCAATGGATTAGCAATATATTTCAAAATGATTCAGATCGTGATTGATAGTGTGTTACGTCTTTGGAAAGGCATTAAATAAAGTAGCCAAGGAGCCAGACTACAAGATAACTTTTTAATAGCCTGTAGCGGTATCTACAACGCCACATGAGGATAACGCGTCATACTGACGTCACGCAAAATCCTGCATCTCGCAAACAGAATTTACCGCGCAACTAGCATAGATACAACGGCCCGGCATGAATCATTGGGCAGTTGCCCGCCAGACACAAGACCCGTCTGGTCGGAGGATCCTCCCTTTTTATAGAGTATGAGTGAACTTTACACCCCCCCCCTTTTTTTTACCTCTTTATGCCTGTACTTTTATGCCATCCACGATGAATAGAAATACTGACCTTTTTTGTTGACCTAAAATATTAGGCACGTAATAAGTATTAAATGCCTTATAAAACCCAAAGAGGAACCACATCACGATACCCTATTTACTTTCTTCTGTGTCTATGATCCAGTGTTATTATTTTCGAGTTACATGAGGCCACCAGACATTAATGTTAATTAATGCATGATTTAACTGTATAGTCACATGTTAGGAATGTGGGCACCATGTATCTTTTCATCTTTTGGCTTCATTTTTACCCATTGTGCTATAGTAATTTTATTGCAGAAGTATTCACATAAATAAATAAATAAATTTGTGTTTATTTTTCTTTTTTTTTTTTGCTGTGCCCGATAGGGTCCTTAATGAACAAAATGTCTTTCTTTTTTGAACTTACCACCTAAGTACACATTGTGGAATGTAAATAAAATATTGAGTAAATAATAAAAAATATTATAGTATAAAAAATATAATATAATTATAAAATTATTGTATTCAAAACATTTTAAAAGAGTAACGGTCGAGTTTCTTGCGCATTCTTTTCCTTACGTAACTAGCTTTTGAAAGGAACGACAACTTTTTTTTGTTGTAAATATTGACTTTCATAAGTGCCTTTTATGTGCCTATTTCATTTATTATTTTACATGCCTGTGATTATTATTATCATCCATTTATTTCAGGCATCAAGACAGACATACAATACAATATGAATATCTAATAAACGAATGAATGACGACGATGAATGAACTAATGAACTAATATAATGTTCCCACTGCTGGAACACAGGCCTCCTCTGTGAGCTGGAGCGGGCCGTAATCAACCAAGCGGGCCCAGTGCGGGTTGGTAGCTTGGTAGATATCACAAATGTCTTCGATTTTTGGTTCTAAGACATGGCGGTTTCCTCACGATGTTTCACGTTCATGTTCCCCCGGAAACCACGCAGGCAAAGCCGCGTGCAGAAGCTATTTTGAGCTAAATGTTTTGACTTTGACTTTAAATATTATGTAGGTAATAATGAAGCATCCCATTTCAACGCCCTGAACCTACGTGGCAGGGAATTACGTGATTCTGCGAAATTCCCTTATTCCCTTTGTAAATAAGTAGGTAGGTACCTAATACTAAATTAGAAGAACGAAGAGTTCGTACTAATGCTAAAGATTTTAGCGTTCCCCGAACTGTTTTCAGGCGAATTCAAGGTGAATAGAAATCATGAAAACTAGAACTCGACTTAATATAAATTAATGTAGAGACGGCACTTAACTAGAGTAATTTTAAGTAAATTTACTAGCTGCGCCCCGCGGTTTCACCCACGTGAATGTCGATTCCGTGAGAATATTGGGTCTGACTAACTGCGATCGCCAACCCGCCTGCCAAGCGTGGCGATAATGGCAAACCCCCCCCAAAATTGGGAGAGGCCTACGTCCAGCAGTGGACGTCTATCGGCTGAAATGATGATGATGATGAGAGGAAGAGATGAAAGGAGTAAGTTTATGTATGTAATTTCTGACCCTCGAATTACAAGCAAATGCCTAGTTTAGGGGTCACAGTCTATCATATTCTTGAACAAAATTGTGATTAATAAATAAATTTGAAATCATCTGATCACCTATACCTAGCTTTTTCTCAACTATGTATGTTGGGGTCGGCTTCCAGTATAACCAGATGTAGCTGAATACCAGTATTTTATATGGAGCGACTGCATATCTGACCTCCACAACCCAGTTACTGGGTAATACGATACCCCTTGGTAAGACTGGTTGTCAGGCTTTCGGGCTTCTGACGACCCGTAACGACTGTCAAAGATCCACGATTGACAGCCGGGACCAACGGCTTAACGTGCTTTCCGAGGCACGGAGGGGTCTTGGTATGTAAAGATGATCACCCATCCGCGAAACAACCGCGGTAAGTATAGCCCGTGCGTCTGTTATTACTTAGCCACAATCCCCTAAGAGTTTATGTATGTATGTGTATGTAATTATGTACGACATGATATGTCATGATTGTAATCAATCTTCAAAAAATCTTCTTCATCTAATACATCGCGGTTTCATATAAATACAATATATTCGCACATCAAAGCCTTTGGGACTAGTCTGTTATACCTACTTCGTTGAATAATAAAATATTCTGACATTTGACAAATTGTCTGACTGTCAAGACCGAGGTCTTGAAGATCTCGTGAAAGGAAAAAAATTAGATAGAAAGAAATAAGGTAACATAACATTAGGTCGTTATTACATAAAAAATAAGTCCATTTTTTAATTTTCAAGATATAGTTCGTATCTGTCAAATTTATTTAAGAGATTTACAACTTTGTCGCTAAAGCATAAGGTTCAAAGTTGATTGGTTAAATTTTACAGTTTCGGGTAGCTTGATGTGCTGGCGTCAGCACTATTAATTTCTGTGCTAGTGCTGTGCACTTCTGTAAGCGACGAATTCACAATTCCTAAAACTGTATGTGATTTTTGTTCGTGTATGTCGTAGTACGTAAAGGTACGATTCCACCAAAATAGTGTGCAGCACATTTGTTCACAAACATTTTGTGCCGAACTCCAACAGTGCGCGTGCTGAGCTGCAGATCCAATAGTCTCTGTTTCCACCGGCAAAGCTGTGCGAAACTTTTGTACGCGCACAGTGTCGCACACTTGTGCGCGAACATGATGAAACAGGACTAATAAATGTTTTCACTCCGGTAGCGGAACCAAATGCTTTAAGTAGTCAAATAACAATTAACTGTCTTCATGCTAAGCTAAATTTTAATGATAAACTGGTAATTTGTTTGGGAGAAAATTTCAACAACTGAGTTCGCGAACATTATGTGTGTACGCGTCGACGCGAGTCCACTGCTTGCATATGTGCGCGCACAGAAGTATGCAGAAATAAATAAATAAAATATTTCACTTCCACAAGTAATAATAATTATGAAGATTACCCCGCCGCCGTATCTCTACGTTGACGCCGTGGTGGGGCTTGCGCGCTCCGAACTCTAGGCCTATGCCGGAAGAGTTTACTTTGCTGGAACAGGTCTAAGGTGAGGAGCCAGACCAAGAGAGATACAGAAATCCGCAGGGCAGCATGTGGCGAGCTGTTGGGCAGTAGCACCCCACGGACCCTATCTTCAGGGAGAAGTCTTGTTCCTCACCTCTGGCTTGCCTTTATTGGCCGGCTGGAGTGAACAATGACGATGAACAGAGCTCCCACCTCATTCTTGCCTTTATTGGCCGGCTTGAGTGGAGATTCGCAAGAGCAAACGTGCTCGGAGGAAGGAAGTATTCCAGTAAGATGCTGGTAGGGTTGACCGTACTTCCGGGATTGTCCTGATAGCCGTGGAATACCTTTCCACTCCTCATAAGCACCTCAGGACATGTTGCCCCCTTGTTGCTACGTCACTATGTGCTAGCGACCGTTTCCGGGGGCCCATTGTTGAGTGTGCAAGTCACCCCCTGCCATTTTATCCGTGTATATACTGGATGAGTTTTTTTTACCATCTCGAAATTTTTACGGGGTGTTCTAACCATGAATATGAACAACTTTCACTATGGGAGCAACACCAAAATCGCGAAAAAAAAATCAGCTGTTTAATACACAAGTTCAATACCTACTTGACCAAAATGTATGAAACAGCAGATTTTTTTTTCGTGATTTCCGAGTTGGTCCCATAGTGAAAGTTGTTCATATTCATGGGTAGAACGACCCCTGCCTGATCAATGTTTAATACTGGATAAAACATTGATCAGGCAGGGGTCGTAGTTATTCCATAGTTTTTGGTAACCAGTCCACTTTAGCCACCTAAACCCATAGTCCAACTTTTTATTTTTCCATATCCTGCAATAGTCCTACACCAACCGGGGGTTATCCTTGGGTGCACTTGCATAGCGCATACAGGGATAATCGTCGGTTGGTGCCGCATTTCATTAAAATTTCCTAAGGGGCCTCTGCGAGTTGGCTTCGGCCCCTCGTACGCCTTCCAAAGGACCGGGACTCAATGGTTCCGAGAAAAAAGAAAAAATAATAATGAAGATTATAACTGATCTGATAAATCCTTTGTTAGAGACTGATATGTGCACTAGGACAACCAGTGTTCGAATATTAAATCTTATATCAATTTCATGGTTGTTCAGTTCCCGTGAAACGAACTCTTTTCAAGGCCTACTGCCAAACATTTTATACCAGCAGCCTTTGGGACAACCATACTCTAAAAGCAGGCAATGCCCTGCGCATTCTCTACAACAATGCTTTCAGGGCGCTGTGGTGGCTTTCACCTTACTGTAGTGCGTCAGGTATGATCGCTGATGCGCATACTGACGACTACTTTGCGATAATGCAGAAGAAAGTTGCCTCATGATACCCCGAGTGAGGGAAAGCAGCTACAGCATTCTGAAGGTGTTTGCAGAGAGGCTGGATGGGCCTACAATGGGGAGGTTTACCAAGCTAGATGTTGCCAACAAGCTTGTTAAACCTTCCTGTGATTGTGATTGTCTCTTTCTTTTTAGTGTTCCTGCATGTTACTAATATAGTTTTTAAGTAAGATGCAATACTAACACCTATCATGGTCTTGATGCCTGACATTAAAATATTTTATTTATTATTTATTAAAAAAATATTTCAACCTTCGTTTGGACAAAACAGTGAACAAAAAATTAAGGGAGAAAAAGAAACATAATTAAACGTTATTCAAGATTGTGTGTACCAGTGAAGGGTGGTGTGTTGTGGTGGATGTGATGTGGTGTAATGTAGTGATCTCCGAAGGTATATGGTCAAGTACGACAATTCGTCTGGCGAGCAGCCTAACTTTAAACTCTGCTACTCTTAATCCCTACCCAAAGACAATTTGCCTGACCCAGGAATGAAACCAAGAATCCCCCACGATAGCAAAAAAAAGAGCTTACGTTAAACAAAAAGTCATCATCATTAATGCCACTTTCACCACGAATCACTACGTATATGAGGCCTGTTACAAAAATGCGTGTAGTAGATGCATGATTTCCTCGTTGAAATTGAATACTATTCGGTTGGTACTAATACTATTTGGTAACAATTAGTTGGTAAAGATAGTTCGTTTTCTCTTCTACAATAATAATAATAATGCATTTTTTTATTATTTATCTATTTATTCAGCAATAATCGTTCTCCTGATGCATTTTTAGGCAAAAACTCATGGAGAGCTCTAATTTTCAGATTCTGTTGATTATAATCCATCAAAACAATATATCATATACTTTTATAATAATAGAATACATTTTTGTTATATGCCTGTTTTGTAAAGAAAAAAACGACTGGACCTAATTCAATTTTCAACTAGAAACAAGTTTGAATACCTCCGAACTTCTACATCATTATCACGTAGTATTTATACCAAAATAGTCTCCAATAATTGCTTAAACAACATCAATTTAAAAAAGATTAAAGATTGATGCGTTGGTTTTTTAATAAATAAAATAAAAGTACTATATATTTCACTGCGCCGGCGATGCGCGCCCGCCCTGGCTGGAGGCCTTAATTTATTGAGGCATCCACAGACAATCCCGGTCAAGCAGACGACAACCTCATAGGTTGAACTGCGAGATGCCATATAAAAGCAAAAAAAAAAAGATGCGCGCTCAGTACCAAAATGTAAGGGGCTCTTAAACGCTAACGCTAAACATATTTAAAACATCATTTTGACGTTTTATTAAAACGCATTTACTGATTTTTGTGATGCAAGGGGACGTAAAAGCCACGAGTTACAGCCTACATCAAAAAAAAAGACTATCTGTATTAAAAGCACAACCATCAAGCGATAGCCAGTTCAAATTTTGATACTCTTGAACTTTTTGATTGTTTTGAAACACATTCTCGTACCAACAACCATTAGTTGTTATTGGGAGATTAACAGCCATAATAATACTCACAGATAAAATGTATCTTTACTATGAATGGAACACTCATTCCAATAGTACATTCTTCTTAAAGTATGTTTCACATTTCTTTGTAAGCCACTTCACAGACATCCATGGCATATCTCGAGATATTATTTAAATCATACTTTTTTTAAGTAAAAAGACTATTTTAGGGGTATATTGAACGTACGGGAAATGGAATAGGTAAGGAGAGATCCCATACTCTTGCTAAAGCCACTATTAGATACCAAACAATCTATCTTTTAAAACCAATCCCATAAACCAACGACACCTACGGGACCCGATGGAACAATCCTATCTTCCATCTACCGACAACCACAGAATTACGCGACTCGATTCACCCGTAACTGAAACGTCCACGTTCCCGTCCCGACTCCCAGAGGTAACGCGCGTATCGTTGACCGAGCGCCGCCGCCCTGACCCACGGAAAGGCCAAGACTTTTTGTTTGACATTTTGCTAGCAAATCATTATGTTTCTGTTGATATTAAAATAATTTTTTGGGTTAGATTTTTGTTTGATATACTATTTCCCTAGGGGCTTGAAGTAAGTAATAAGATGAGATTTCCGCTACCAGGGATTATTTTTTCGATAACATCAATGATTAATCTTGTAAAACATATTTCTAGGCGGTTATAAATATGAAAAACCTATATTCTCATTTTGCTCACAAATCTCGAGAAATACAATATATGAATTAAGGACAATGATTTCATTTGTTTTTCATACGTACAGTAAGTAAAACCGTTAAAATTATTTATCAAATCATTTTACTTCAGAAATACTTCATCGGTAAGTCTTGAAAAACGACGTCTCAGAAAGCAATGAGCAATCAATTCGTCTTATGACTGCAATTCTTTCAGAAGTTAAATAAAATACCTTTCATTTTATAAATTCATGGCAGTCTCATTGAAATTGTCGCACTATATACACAATTGTCGCACATTGTCGCACTATTGTTGTATTTTCGATATACATGCCTACAAACTCACCGGAAAACCTGCCTTTGTTTACCGAGGTCTTAAGTGAGGTAAGTGCAGTAATTGCGACACATGATGTTGAAAACATATACATAATGGGCGATTTTAATGCGCATCCGCAAGAATTATTTTATGTCGAGCTATTAAGTTTTTGTAACGATCAATCCTGGGTCTGTGCCGATACAAAGAAGCTAGGATATGATCCAAGCTACTACACCTTCATTAGTGAGGCTCATGGCTGTAGGAGGTGGTTAGACCATTGTGTGGTCTCTTCGTCAGCCTGGCAGACAATTGTTAGTGTAGGTATTGATGAAGATGTTTATGTGTCTGATCACTTACCTATATATATTGTATGTCACTTAGATGTAGTTAGGCCAAAGTGGACGACCGGGGCTGCACCCCGCAGTACTGTTGTCTGGGGCGTCAGAAATAAAAAAGAGATCGAGAGTTATCATCGTATGTGTTCTGATAAACTGCGAGAGATAGACTTCCCACGGGAGTTTGCGGTGTGCAGTCATGGGTCATGCAACTTGGATGATCACAAACTTGTCCTTGATAAGCTGTACAAGAATATTATAGATGTCCTTTGTGAAGCAGCGAGAGAATCTAGTGAAGTACACCAGAGACCAAAGCGGGGTAGTCCGTTATGTGGGTGAAACAAACATGTTCGAGACGCTCACCGAGAGGCCAGGTTTAGATTCCAAGCCTGGGTTTTGGCTGATCGACCAACCTCTGGTACTGCTTACGATCAAATGTATGAGACACGTAAAATTTTCAAAAGTCGGCTAAAGTACTGTCAAAATAGACAAGATCAAATTAAGATGGACGTATTAGCAGAACAACGAGCTAATAACAATTTCTGTGCGTTTTGGAAGTCTACAGGTAAGTTGGAGGCTAAGCCTGGTCTCGCGGCGGATGTGGGAGGGGTTACTGATCATGGGGACATTGCTAATCTATTTAGGAAACATTTCACAGTAAAGTCTCCACTTGGTCCCTCTTTGTCGGGAATCGGCTTTGTGTCTCATGAACGGGGGGAGCCGCTACTGCGCTTCACCACGAAGCAAGTAAGGTCGGTGATAAATAGTATGAGTAGAGGAAAATCCCCTGGGCATGATGGGCTTAGCATAGAACATCTTAAATATGCGGGTATACATATGCCGAGGGTCCTGTCCTTGTTCTATACGATGTGTCTCAGCCATTCGTATTTACCGGCAGACTTAACAAAGACCATTGTTGTACCCATCGTGAAGAATAGGACATGAGACATCTCGGACATAGGTAATTATCGCCCGATCTCTCTTGCCACTGTCGCGGCTAAGGTGTTGGACAGTATGCTTGACTCTTATTTGGCAAAATATATAAAGATGCACGATGCACAGTTTGGGTTTTGTCCTGGACTTTCTACCGAAAGTGCTATCCTGGGTGTCAAGCATACTGTCAAATACTACACTGACCGTAAGACGCCGGTGTACGCCTGCTTCCTCGATCTCTCCAAGGCTTTCGATCTCGTTTCTTACGATGTGCTTTGGAGTAAGTTGAGGAGTAGGGGTATACCGGCGGAACTGCTCAATGTATTGCAGTTTTGGTATCGTAGCCAGACGAACCATGTTAGATGGTCTAACGCGCTTTCGGAATCATATGGGTTGGAGTGCGGGGTGGGTTGTCGTCTCCCCGGCTCTTCAATCTATATGTCAATGACCTCATTGCCGAACGCAGCAGCATGCGTGTCGGATGCAGGGTAAATGGTGTTAATTGTAACAACATCAGTTATGCGGACGACATGGTGCTGCTGGGGCCGTCGCCGGGGGCGATCGTGGAGCTGCTCAAAGTATGTGAGACCTACGCTGCTGCACATGGACTGGTCTATAATGCCAAAAAATGTGAATACATGGTCTTTGGGGTCGCTGGTAAGCGCCGGGAGAATGCCCTCGAACTTGTCATAAACGGTACGCCAATACGTAGAGTCACAAGGTTTAAATATCTTGGGCATTTTCTTACCGACGACCTCAGTGATCACAGTGACATTGAGAGGGAGCGCAGGGCTCTAGCGGTCAGGGGTAATATGTTGGCACGAAGATTTGCTCGGTGTACAGACCAAGTAAAGATTACGCTTTTTAAAGCCTATTGTCAGAGTTTTTACACCGGTAGTCTTTGGGTCAACTACTCGAAAAGGTCGCTGGTTGTCCTGCGCGTTCAATATAATAATGCTTTTAGAATGCTGTTGCGACTGCCCCGTTTTTGCAGTGCCTCAGAAATGTTCGCGGTAACAAATACCGACGGATTTCATGCCATCATCCGCAAAAAAACGGCTTCACTCCTGAGCAGAATAAGAGGCAGTCGCAATAGCATCCTGAAGGCTGTGGCGACAGAGACTTCCTCCGCCATAATAAGGCAATTTGTGCGAAGACTTGTTCCATAGTTTCTGGGTGTCGAGTGTTGGATGGTCTTCGTACTTTTTCATCTTTAGTTTAAGTTACTAACAATAGTATTTTAAGTACAAAACTGTTACTAACAAGTTATGGATCTTATAGTTGTCCGAAATAAAATGATTATTATTATTATTATTGAAATAGTAGGATTTGTTGAGATTATCTAATAGAAGAGCATTCAGATTATTTATTAAATAAAATTGACGTGCTGGAATGTTGAGGATTTGTATTTTGTACAAAATTCACATCAAATCTTTTAATCGCGTAATATATTTTTTATAAGTTTGGTTAATTAGTTAGTTTATTTCGTTGTTATTCTACAGGAGGAGAAAGCAAGGTAACCGACATAGCCCGAAGAATTGGCAAACTTAAGTGGCAGTGAGCAGGGCACATTGCTCGCAGAACAGATGGCCGATGGGGCCGAACGGTTCTGGAGTGGCGACCGTGTACCGGAAGAGGTAGCGTTGGAAGGCCTCCCACAAGGTGAAGGTGCTTGTGAAGGCCGCAGAAATCCGTAGAATGCGAGAACCACAGAACCGGTCGAAGTGGAGGTGCTTGGGGGAGGAATATGTCCAGCAGTGGACGTCTTTCGGCTGAAATGATGATAATTTCGTTGTTTATATAAATTCAATGATTTAAGACACGCAGTTTCCGTTATACACTATCTCTTTCCAGAAAACAGAAATGTAAAAATGGTAGTAGTGGTATTTAAAGACGGACCAGAAGATTTCTTGTGAAGTTCTGTAGGCTGATTCTCGTACTTACGACAATTACACCTGTATTCACAAATAATACTTGTCTGAGTAAACTAGCAATATTATGCGAAGTAAGGCATTATCTCAATGCGTTCCATATGACAAGCCTTTAAATTCATAAACGTTAAGGGACGCATAGTGCCGATCGCCACTCAAGTATTGTCCATGAATAGGTTTTTGGAACCCTGTACGCGCGCGCACTGTGAAACCTCATAGTAATGTTTGTGTGTATCAATGTCAAAAATGTAAGTAAATTAAAGGCATTTTTGACAGATTGTCAACAGATTGTTGTGAATGCGAACATACAAGAAAAAACGGGAATTGTACTTCTGGACATTAGAAGAGTCGAGTGAGTAACCTTGTTTTTAAAGCATATACTAGACTAATAAAACTACATAGACTCAACACATAGAATTTCAACAAATAACCGTAAAAAACAAAACCAAAACTAATTCCCGAAATAGCCACAGCTTAACAACAAACAGTACATCGAAAACAAAACTCCGAACTAAAAGCATTACGTACAAATCACCTGTTTATTGGTTCGAAAAGATTCGATGCAAATGTACACACGGCAAAGTTTCCGAATAAAGTGGGGTCTCTAAGTCCCCCATAAGTCCCCGACGATAGATACGCAAATATTGTAATCGGATTGTGCATGTCATCTGAACATGTTGGGGGCTTGGGGGAGTCACTTGAGATTGATGCTCGTAAACGATGGGAAACTTGTAAGGACGTTTCAGAACTTTTTGGTTGAAGGTAGATTCGATATCGATGATATCTTTGTAATGTGTAAATTTTGGGCATAATGGATGCTGTTTTTACCGACTTCAAAAAAAAGGAGGTTATCAATTCGACACGTATGTCTGTAATATTATTGGAATTGCATTATATTCACTTAAGACAATCTATTAGGGCTTCGAAACAAATATACAAAATTTTATGTATGTTTGTTCACGCGTTTCTCCGCAACTGTTAATCGGATCGTGACTATTTTTTTTTACTGGCTTACTTTACTTGAACTTAGGGAACAGTGCAAGTTTCATCAAAATCGATTCAGTAATTTTGAAGATTTGGACAAATACGTGTAAGTGTGACAGCCTGGCTTATTGATACGAGCTACTGGTGTAGTGTCAAAGGGAAAACATCTCAAAACCTTGGTCAAATTCTAGTGCAATATTTACAAAAAACATACTTATTACAAACAAATATTCCAGTTTTTACTTAAAACTAAAAATTACGAAATAAAAAAGTAATTTAAAAAAAATTAACCGACTTCAAAAAGAAATGAACTCAAAATTATGAAATAACTTTAATTTCATGAAGGAAGTCGGTGGCAAAAACTAAAACTAAAATACAGATCCCAAGACACCGACTTCCGAAATTAAAGTTATTTCATAATTTTGAGTTCATTTCTTTTTGAAGTCTGTTTTTATTAATCATATTTGTTTCTACTAGTTTTTATTAACAATAACAACTGACTGTAATTATTGTAACGGTTGTTACATAAATTAGGAACCCAACCCAGCTTGAAAGTCAGTTTACCCTCCAATTTCAAATCCATGTAACTTGTCACTCAGCACCGCCCCTCACGTACAAATTAAATGTTAAGCAATTCGTAAATTATTTAACGGGACCAGTCGTTCAGAATAATGTCCGGTTGTTATTGTTTGACGGCTACTTTCGTTGTTCGCAAGGCCGCTTCAAGTGTGCCTTTGAGATTGTACGAAATTGTATAGGCCTTGTATTCTTGAGAGAAATAATTCAAAGAGCCCAGAGGGGGAGGGGGAGAGACGTAATTCACGACCATTTCGTAAATGAATCTTCACAAAGTTGGGACGAGTTTATAAAGGGATACGAAATATGATTGTTTTTTTTCTCTCGTGATCCTATTTTCTTTTCGACGATCTGTTGGGCTTGCAAATTGTAAATTTCGTTTAATGCTTGTTGGTGTAGTAAGTTTAGGACGCGGTGTTTCTGCCTGTAATGGGGAGAATATCTCGTAAAGAGGCTTTTAATAATGATCGCGCGCGAGCATAACATAATGTAAAGAGTTTTTAGATGAAATTCTAACAGTAATATGAATATTGTGTGTTCGTGCTCATGCCAATTTAGTCCTATTAAAATATTGAGATAGGAATAAGAAGTCATTTATCTCCGATTATTTTTGGGTCTGATATCAAAAAAAGAAATGATCCATGGACTGTACACATAAAATTTTACTAGCCTACTATTAATAGTTTTTTTTTATTTATCTACACTGTCCCACTGCTGAGTAAAGGCCTGGACCAAATCCTTCCAGGCATCCTTTTCAAGCGCGCCACCTCGATCCAACCCTGCCGGTATTAATAGTTATTTTTTCTGAAATATTTATTTAATAAAACTTTATGAACAAGTATAACAATATTGTACAAAGGTGGGCTTAATACCTGAGACATTTTCATGACTATTTTGATAATAGTAAGTACTTCGGCACTTTCACTAAACACCAAAATATCTTAAAATAAAACCGCAGGGACTTACTTGACTAAGGCCCTCATCTCACTCGTCTTGGATCCCTTAGTTAAACAGGCTGAGACTCCCAGTTGGGTCTAGACTTTGAATAGGGCACCGTTGCTGGATGAAATTATTTAGGTCTGAATTAAAGTAGCCTTTGTAAGTCCAAGTCTTGGTTAAGGGCTTTGCGTAATTACGTATAAAGATGCTAGCCAGCATCGCCTCGGTCACTGGTCCACTGGAGTGGGCAGGATTATTCATACTTGAGTTTATGACAAAACTGAATTTATTATTATTGTATTTCTAAAGAAAGTCTCAAGGTCAAATTAAGTTAGTAGAAAGGAAATATGACTTGACAACTTGATGAATGCCAGAACGGCTTTCGAAAAAACCGTTCCACCACCAATAACAAAAATACCCAATAGGAATATTACTAGACATGACTAAAGCCTACGACAAAGTACAATTTGGGATATTTCTAAAAAAATTATACGGAATAGGTATACACGCAAAGGCTCACGAATTTATCTAAAGAACAGGGAACAATTAGTTGAAATAGAATATTTTAACTATAAAAATAATGAAACCGAAAAAATCCGATCATATAGTAAAGCAATTAACGCCTCAATTCCTCAAGGAAGTGTGACAGAATGCCTCTTATTTTTTAGTTTATATTAAGGACCTACCTAAAACCATAGAAGAGCTAATGTGTCTTATTCGCGGACGGTAGGTATATCTATATTAGTATCTTGCCAAAACAATGAAAATATAGAAGAAACTCTCAATTCCATACTTACTAAAACATGCAACTGGATGAACGAACACAACCTCGAGATTTATACTACTCCAAAACCAAATTAATAACTTTCCACCCTTACCGAAAAACACCTTTAACTTTCGATTTTACTCTCAACGACTCAAAATTAGAAATCGTTAACGAATTTACCTTACTCGGACACACATGGAAGTCACACACAGAAAAATCACTCAAAAATGTCTAAATTCTCTTACGCCCTTCGTGAAATAAAAAAGATCACTAATTTACAAACAGCTCTCACCACCTATTTTGCTTAAATATGCCTATGCATGGCTTACATAGCTATGATGTCACCTTTTGGGGAAACAGCACAGATGCACAAACACCAAACACTTTTTACCCTGCAAAAGAAATCGGTTAGAATCCTGGTAAACATTGATCAAACACATAGTTGCAAACCTTTATTTCAAAAACATAATATTTTAACCCTTCACTGTATACGTAGGATACATTTTAGAAACACGCTTGTCCAGAAAAATCAAGAATTTTATTAAAAACGTAAAGACATTCAGACACGCTATCTACTCAGACTCCGAACTAGGCTAAACTTATCAAGTTCTCGACTAAAAATGCACTCTGCAGTCCCTATAATAATAAATTATAATAATTATTTATTTATTTCAGACATAATTCTAGTTCATAGTTTCAAATTCACATTAAAATTACTTATAAAATATAATATTAAATTCAAAACAGGTAAAAACCCAAAACAAAATTGTAATCATTTAAAAATATTAAGTAAATAAATTGTCAAAAAAAAAATATATGAAAATGTCAGAATCGAATAAAAATAAAGAAAATGTCAAATATAAAATTTTCAAACTGTAAAAATGTCATAAAAAAATGTCAAAATAACGTAATGTAATGTCCAATAAATTATATTATAAACTACCCGCACCAATAAAAAATGAAGAGAAAACTAACATGTTTTTAAAAAAAAACTTAGACATGTTTTTCTAAATAAAAGCTACTACTTGGTAAACGAATGTCTATGTAAGCGATAGACTTATAAAGTCATAACTAAGTACCTACTCGAGACTTTAAATTTTATTAGATTTATTATTACATCTCTCAACCTCTCAGTTCTCACCTGTTTATATTTTATATTATGGTTTATCTCAAAAAATACCTACATCATTAATACAAGCAGTTTGCTAAGTAATGTTATATAATTAAGAAAGGCTTCCTCTCTTCTATCTCACTTATTTTGCTGTGCCCGACAGGGTCCTTAAGATCTAATTATAAGATTATCACCTAAGAATACCTACATGTTGAATGCAATAAAAGTATTGAGTATTTGATATGAAAGTTAAGCAATGTTTATTCATTTACCGAAGGGGTAACTACAGATACGGATGGTATTCATAACATGACTATATAGTACAATTTAACAAATAAATTATTTAGACAGTGAGCTTTATTGCAGCCCTCAGTTTTGCCCATGAAAAAGCTACAATTTTGATTACCTATGTACTCTTGAGGCTATAAAATCGAAATTCAGATGTTGCAGCCTTGCAGCTTCGAAACAGAAGCCATATGCAGTAACTTATGAGCTTTAACAAACAACAGTGCTAGTCTGGTGACAGATGGTGAGCCTATCGCAAACCACAATTCTCTCCCACTCAACTCATGAATTTCACACAAATGTTCATTTATTTCATTTTTAAAATAGGTAAAATATCCCTTTGTCTAAGTGGACAAGAGATATTAGCAAGAAAGATAAAACTAATGTCATTACTATGCAATGCAACCAAAATTGACATACAAGAAGAATTATTTCTATTATAGTATCTATCTATAAGAGATAGCCTTACTTTTGGTAACTGTCGCCAGGAAGGCTGATTCAGTACTTGGTGTACTTGGAGTACTTGGTGGGTGTAGGTCCTTCCTCTGGTGAGAATGGTAACGGTCTGCCCGCATTCGGCTGGCTAAACGACCATATATCGCCGCTCAAAGACGCGTTATGTTTGCAAAAAATGAATAAAAACTAGGAAGGCTGATACTAGTCCAGCAATAAAAACGGCCGATGAATATTATCAGTTTGAAATAAAAACAACCGACTTAAAAAAACTCTAGGTACAAAGTGAAAAATAATTCCGGAAGTCGGTGTTGTTGGTTCCGCATTTTCGTTTTTTGACGCCGACTTCCGAAATTAAAGTTATTTTTCACTTTGTAGTGTTTTTTTAAGTCGGTTGTGTTTTTTGTAAAAAAAACCTACCCCACACAAATTCAATTAACACTACTTACTTGCTATATGTATAAATATCAGTTAAAACATCATCAATATAAATTAATTGGTAAAAAATCGTATTACTGAAGCTAACTCAAAAACTACCCAAGCAAAGTTAATCAAAATATGGGCCCACCCCTGAGGCATATCTTATCCATTAAAAATATAGCTATACAATTGCAGCCAAACGGTGCCAAGCTAAAGTGTATTGAAGAATTGCAGACACCGATTAGAAGAATCATCAAAATTCGCATAGAAATGCCGGAGATGCAGTACATTTATGCATATGACTTCGTACATAAGATTACTTACCTAATGTATTGAAGAAACATCAAAATTGGTTCATTAGTTTTGAAAAAATCGTGGACATACAAACATACATTCGGATCGAATACTGAACCTCCCTTCTTGAAGTTGGTTAAAAAGAAAACACTCTCTTCATATTTTGGCTGCTGAGTCCAATTAACTACAAACGTGGTATACAGGAAAGTTTGATTAACATGTTGCTGTTATTGTAGTAAATTGTGGTGTCTTACGACTTCCAAGCGAACGAAGTCGCAGGCAGAAGCTAGTTGGGAATAAATGTAAAATCGAAGAAACCATGTATCATGAAGATAATAGAATTGATGAGATGATTATTAGAATTGGCAAGCAGAAAAGCATACTTCTAATCACAACAGCATGGATTATAATTATGTAGCTATAACTTCCCTTGATAAAGATCTATAAGAAACTACTTAATACTGTGAAGGACCACATAACCTACATTTTGTAGAAGCTTTAACATCGAGATAAATATCGCCTATCAAATAAAACTGAAGCTAGTCATGCAAGCAAACAATGTGACGATAAAGTAGAATAGAAACAGAATAGCAAACATATTGTTTACCTTTATACTTCTGGAGTTGCCAAGTTATTTGCTTTAGCTATGGGAAACATTCGTGTTATGTAAGTAGTGCTTGTATGTGCCACGTTATTGTCATGCTGGATATGTTTTGTATGTATTCAAAAGATAGGTATGGACTAATAAAATGGGGAAATAGTACCGACCACAATACAGCATTTATCGCCCAGAAAAAATGTATACGGGCCTTATACGGGATACCGTCCGATGAATCATGTAAACCAATATTTAAAAAGCTTGGTTTGCTACCCTTACCGTCATTATATATATATGAGGTATGTATGTTTGTAAAGAAACACAAAGAACTGTTTAAAACAGCTGAAGAGGTATTTTCACGAAGTCGGCGTGACCAATACACACTTGTACTAGACGAGCTGCCTAGGTATGCTAAATATAATAAAAATTGTGTAGCTATGTGTGTACGTATATTTAATAATTTACCGAAGACATTAAAAGTATTGAATTGCAGACTATTTAAAATTGAATTGTATAACTAGGTGAAAGAAAAGAATTTCTATAGTATTAGGGAGTTTTTAGAACACTAACGCTGACAGCACAATTTTGCATGCTTTAATTATAAGCAATACATGTATGATCTCATTTTGTATTGTAACACCTTTTTATACCGTGTTTTAAGCAAATAAATATTATTATTATTATAAGAGTTTCAACAAGGAAAATAGTAACTCTTCAAAGTCAAAGTAATTTATTTACTAGTAACACTCCCTAAATAGGTGTCAGATAGTGGTGCGCGACGATATATGAATGACCATCCAGGTTACCCTGGGCAGTCAGCACCGCTATATGGTTACGCTCATGCAAACATGAAATAAGAATCTGATCAATAGACTTTAATTAATTATAACCAGAAACTATAAGTATCTAGATATAAAACCTTATCAAACATTTGCTAAAGACGACAAACTAGTCCCATTTAAAGAAAAAAAGCCTGACATTAACCAAAAAAAAGTTGAAGACGACACAGAAAGACACTATCTCAGAACTATGAAAGCAAAAACTGCAAGTACTAACCACTCAGAAGTCTGTCTTCGTATTAATGAATAGAATCACCATACATAATAAGCAATAGGAACAAGAAACGGACATGCTTATGATAATTTTAAGGTAACTTTTATTTAGTTGAGAACGGTAAAGGAATGTTAATTTTCTTCCGGTGGACTTTATTATCGCAATATGGCGAGTAAGATGTTGGAGATTTTAATTTAATGGACTTTCATGGTTATTATTTTGAGCAAAAAGAAAAGCTTGTGGTGTAACAACATTTTTTTAAAGAATATTCTGATTTAGAACTAGTTTTTCTCTTCTTCTTATGCTGATTCTAAAGTTTAGTATATTACATTCTACTCTTACGATTTCTAAAGAACGAACGTCGGAACTTTGGGAATCAATGTAATATATTCAAATCCTACCTCTATCTATTTCTTTGAATCGATATTCATATGAGTTGGAAAAGCATTTCCAAGCACTAAAATTATGAAAGAACTAAAAATCCTCCTTCAGACAGACTTCCATGATAAACATCCAACGCATACGTGTCATCACCTTCCATCCACATCTACATGACATACATAACTACCCTGTCATACTCTCATGTAACATCCCCTACGATGATGTCATATCTCCCCCCTACCATTGCCTTTCCTGCCATTTGCTCTCCTGTCATTTACCTCCCCTGTGATTTGCCAAGCCGTTATCAGCGAACCACAACCGTATCTCGGCGTCACTAACCCGTGAAGGAGGCGGTCGGCAAAAATTGAGTAATTCACAAGGCCAGGTCCTGCCGTGTCTCGGAAGACCCCAAATAGGCTTTTAGGAAAAAGGTTGAGCGTTTAATGGCGTGTTAATTTGGGAACCCAAGAGAGTTTTGCCCTGATAAGTGTGTGACAGTGGGTTCATTAGGATGTGCTATAGCTGTACCTAAAGATGTAAGTATAGGTATATGATGAATCTCGAAGTCTGTAACGGAGTTTTGTAAGAAATGATTCTAGCTTCGTCTGCATTGAGAATAGTCTGAGTTACATAATGAAACTGTTAGAATACAGTACAGTTGTAGTGTACAGTTACTTGATAATTTCACGAAACGCTTAATTTAATCTAAATCGTTTAAGTGACTTTCACGTTTCTTAGAAACTGTATTTATGTTTGAGATAAGATGACAGAAGGACAATAATAAAAACGCTTTAAAAAAAACTCCAAAAATTGCTGGACAAATTGTTAAAATCCTCTAATATCGACCTCCTTAAGTTCTTGAATTTAAGGAGGTCGATAAACAAAACAGCAGGTTTACAGAGGACTGAAAATGAAGAACTTTGACAAAAAGTCTTAGCTTAAAAATAAATAAAAATAAATTTGGATCCATAGTTGGAATTCTTAAAATATTTCAATCAAACTCAAAGCATTTATTTCAAACTAGCTGCGCCCCGCAGTTTCACCTGCATAAGTTTCGTATAAGTTTAGGCTACTTTCATCCCGGTATGAATACTTTAAAATAAGAAGCAGTTTATAAAAATCCAACATTTTCCTTAAGTTTGCCGTATGTCATTACTTCCCAGAATTCCATCCTTATCAGCGACACTATCGAATGGTGTAATAATATACAGTGTGTGTTTTTTTTTTCAAAGGAGATTGGCGAGTTGGGTACCTCATTAAAATTCAAACGTTTCAAAATCTAGTTAGATGCAAATTATAGGTCTTGTATCCGTAATTATTTTCCAAGCTAAAATGTTTTAATAGTTGTTGGGAGTAATTAAAAAAACCATGATTTTAGGGTGCAGCCCCGTTACGGAAATAAAACGCACTAATGCAAAACAAAACGCATTAAAAAGATCCAATTATATTGTTATACGTATTACGCGCTAGTGTTTGTCACTTATGTCAAATACAAAAAAATATTTATCTAATAGCGTCATTGTCATGATATTTTTCTACTTCACTTTTGACATAGGCAGAATGGTCGACATCGGCTTTGCTTGTCACATTATGAAATAGAATCGTCATAATATTTTTGTAAATGTATGATCTGTGAATGTTGTTCATGCTATAACAATGTCGGCAGTTGATCTTCGGTGTATATACTGTAATTGGCGCTTATAATACCTGCTTCGCCGGCATTGTTTCCCCAAGTCTAATGTATGTCTTACCATTACATATTTTGATAGACTCTAATGTAGCATTCACATCCATATGTTCATTCTCTGAAACGGTAAGCCTGTATGTGATACTGAAAATACATGGGTTTCTGCCAATCTCCTTTCGATTCCTGGCTAGAATAATTTTCGATTCCTGGCTAGAAATATAGATTTTTACAAAATCCAATGTTGCAGTTTTAGTTTTCATCAAAATCGAGCCCGCGACTCCTTTGAGTACTTTTCGCTATTCCTCATAGTTTCGGATTTGGCCATCCACGCCCACTTGAAAAATTCACCCTGTATATTATGAATTGCTATTCAGCCCTAGCAAGCCCTATGGGACTTATAATGAAATAAGTACTGTACTGCAATATATGTGACACACTTTTGATACTGGTAACATAAGTACCTAGTTGTTGTTATTACAAAGCCTTCAACCTTACAAGTAATATAAAAGTTTTGCTGTACAAAGCCACAACTACTCAACTTTCAAGGTTTTATTGTGATATTACCAGCCGATTTCGTTCTAAACTCAGATATGGTTGAGAATAGTATTAATTATTCTATTTGAGACTATTTGAGAGCACTGGTGGTGGCGGCCCATGGGTAACGGCTGCGACTTACGAGTTGCAGGTTCGGACCCTGACAGGCGCTTTACTTTGTGTAAATTATTTCATCACCACTGCTCTCAAAGCGGTGAAAGAATACATCATGAGGAAACCAACATGTGAAAATAATCGTATCTCGTGTATTTAATTGTTCTTATTATATAAATGGAATAATAAAAATTATATATCTCTTCATTTTCTTTAACATAGCTGGGTTCTGCAATATTACATGGTACTACTATATTGTTATGTATGTTAATTTCATACCAACCGATGGTCGTGTGATATTTACATAAATCATTATGTAAATATCACACGACCATCGGGAATACACAAATAATGTGATTAATAAAACGTATGTAACAAAGGACCGAATTGTGAACCTTGGGGAACACCATGCAAATTAGCGATACAATGGCGAAGTACAAACTAATCTAAAATTAAAACATTTTTTAAAGTTACTAGGTAAAATGTATCGCGATGGAGTAGTTCACAATAGAAAATATCAAAACCAGCGAAAAATATTCAGTTTAACGTAATAAATATAACTAATAACTTTATTGAAAGCTTTTGAAAAATCGCTGAATAAACAAACACTCT
Source organism: Mesoligia furuncula (assembly GCA_916614155.1). Taxonomy (NCBI): domain Eukaryota; kingdom Metazoa; phylum Arthropoda; class Insecta; order Lepidoptera; family Noctuidae; genus Mesoligia; species Mesoligia furuncula. The sequence continues at coordinate 1,923,049 of OU744792.1, forward strand.
TTTTTGATAGAATTTATTTATATAACTAACATATACATAGAAATATTATGGATGCTCATATTTCATGGATACAGTTTAGTTGGATGTAAGCAGACATAAAACAGAATATTTATTCAGTAGCTATATCTATGCACGGATGGTGAAAGCATATTAATTCAGTCTGTCACTATTGATAAAATATTGGTGTATTAATTGACAGTTTATTAATTTACCATTGGTATTGAGTAAAAGCTAACGAGCATTCATAAATGGCTATTTTAAAATATTTCCCGCCATTCTCGCCTTTTGTAAGAGAAAAACTAAGGTCCATTTTATTATGACGATAAGAAAAGTTTATTAAATTTTCATCCCCTTTCATGATTAGGTTTAGGTTTTGTACATTTTCTTTGTATTTTCTCTGTTATCCTAAAAATAATTCTCACGTGGAGACCGCTATCTATTCACTATATACCCTTAGTTGCCTTTAACGATACTTAAGGGAACGAAAGGGTTTGCCTATTTTAGCTGAGGCCCTAACCGACACATAAATTTGAAACCAAACTCGTGACGAGAACAAATTAGAAAAGTTAAGTTATCTGCGTAATGTACTCCGTATTCAAAAAAAAAAAAAATTAATAATAATGTTCACCGATAAAGGCGATAATAACAAAATAGCTGCTCCTGTCATTCCTAATAGATTATTAGGTCGCAGCGAGAAGATTTGACTACAAATCAATTTATACTAAACTTAGTCATAAACCAAGTGCGTAAAAAATAACCGCACTGTGTAAAATACACATAATATATTTTAGAAGATAGTGTGGTTATCGAATAAAGTTACCAACAAGACCTAAAATAACACAAATATGTATCATCAATGTAATCAATATAACAGATAAATAGATAAGGAAAAGTAGTTGAGTTCTAAGCAACGGTTTTCTCTTCACCCAATTCAATAGATGTAATTAATACACACCTTTTACGTTTATAAAAACCGTCATTCAAAGAAATGTAACATTACTAATTGAAAGTGAACCCTCAAGAATAACATACAGACTTACATACGTGATTTTATATATAAAGCTATAGAGCGTTTCCCTGTCATGGATGTTTACGTATAAGAGGTCGACGTTAGAAAAGGCAAAGGGTTTGAGATCGTATCAGTTAACACGCGTTTGTCTGTCAACCTTATACGTGACAAGCCTGATTTGTACGAACGTGTTTATTCAGACACATTTAACGTGTTAGCTAAAATGTATGAAGAAATCGTTAAAAAAATATTTGATGTAATTCTCCTCCTTGTCCTATTATTAATTGAGGATAAAAGCCAAAAATTTAATGAAAATTTCGTAACGGTTACTTAAGAATTTACTAGCGTAATAAAATATTGTAAAAAGGAGAATAAAATGACGATCATGAATATAAATTTAGAAATCATTACATTTATTTAAGTACCAATAAAAGCCGTAGTAACCGTAGAGCGCTATAAAAATAATAATTTAAAACGTGTTAACAACTCACCTTTTAATAAAATATTCTGAAATAAACTAAATAACCAAGTCCACTTTTTGTTCTAAAGTGACATTACCATACACAACACATGGGATCAAGTCAGAAAGTATCCGCACAACCGCATTCAAAATACGAAAACCGGCGCGACGAAGGGACGCAAAACGCCCACCCCTGGTGACATCCAGCGGCGTACTGCAGAATAAATAGGGTTGGGAACGTATGTAACGTCCCGCATCAGAGATACCGCGCATGCGCGGGACGGACTCCGAAACGGGATGTCAGCTGACGGGCGGTAACTAAGGTCACTGTGTCACTGTGGGACGGATTCTTTTTTGAAATAGCACTTCAGGATATAAAGAACCCTAGCCGTGGAGGTGAGTGGAAACATACTGACCGTGAAGATAAAATAGACTTATGGCCTGATAAAGTGACGGGTTTGATGGGTTTGTATTGAGTCCTTGTTGATGTCCTAGTGACGTACCTACGGAAGTTTGATAACATTTTTTGAAAGGCATTATATTTTTATAGGTATGTTAGGAAATAGTCCACTAAATGGAAATGTAAAGTGATAACAGCTAGCTTCATCTTTCTGACTGATCGACTTCTTAACAATTCAAAAGTAACTGTAAATGATTTAATTGAAACAAAATATGCTTCATGTTTGAAATATGACCGTTGTATGAAGTAACCTCGAACGAGACTTGACGATTCGTTTTTGAATCTATGGATAATTTAAAAGTATTCTCAAGTAACTAAAATATTATCTTCAGCTTCCTGAAAGCCGTAGTCCTGCTTAATTCGACGATTGTATTATTTCTTGAAAGAAAGAGCTGCACAGTCAAGAGCACTAATATGTCAACACTTGGCAACTTTCAATGTCGATTTTTTCGTGAAATAACGAATGCAACGTTGAAATACGTCACTTTAAACAAAAACCTATGGGTTCGAAAATACTTTGTTTGTAATAACATAAAATTACATTCAAAACTAAAGGAGAAAATCGTCTTTGAATAAAGCCAAGTGTATACATACTTTGCTCGTGACTGTACTTCTAATAACGGTTGTCTGCAATGTAACAAATATTTCAGTCTGTTCCATATATCAGTTAACCAACGTCAGAGCTACCTGATATTCGATCTTCGGAGATGGAGTGGATGTGTCTATACTATTAGTTGGTGTGATGGACGATAGAAGCGTTATCAAATTACCGACAGCCCTGAGGCAATGCTTTAGGATTGAGAGAGTAGGTTTTGATCTCATTACGCTAAATAACTATACACAGTGTGGATGGGCGTATCCTTTCTTGTCCCAACGACTAGTTATTCTAAGAGAACAAAATGTTGGAGAGATAAATATTACTAAAAGCTTATGGCACAATGGAGAAGTGCACTACAAACTACATCTCGTTCGAGATCAAATAATTCACTATTTTGAACATCTAGTCAAAGATTTTTCAAATTCTAATAAATTTTAGTTGGGTATGTTTTTTATGAAAAGAAATTAAATTATTTATTTTGTAATACACATGTTATATAATAGAAGCATTTATAATTATCAAACAAATAAAATGCGCATCGAGTTGTATATTCATAATCAAAATAATCCACTAATAATTCCACCAGCGATAGTTCCCAAAATTCTAATCTCATGTATGTATGTTATTGTGCAGTATGTTGCCTCATGCTGCACAATAACATACATATATTACATATTTAGTTATAATTTTAACAGTGATGAAATGTACGTGAAATAATGGATCGACTGGATAACTACCTGTAAAATACCAAAATCAAAAATTCGCATGGGTGCGCGTTATTTCCCTCTTATCTATCTGGGCTAAAAAAATGCTTTAAGTGTTATATAAATTCCGTAAACGTAGAAGCTATATTTTAGGTAGGTATATGTTATTTCAAAAAATTCAAAGTGATGCTGCCTTCACTGGTTTAAACAGCTGTTACGGCCCACACACACAGCAACAGCAGTATACAAAACTTTGAAGCGACAACACAAATTATTACCGCCAAACACCTAAGGGCTACTAAGTACAAAAGTATGTTGGACCTAAATTGGTACGCAAATAACATAGTTTCTAATTATCTTAAACAAGAGGTCCACATTGTAACAGTGTGAATGTGCAAACATACAGGGTAAGAAGTCCCGATGGTACTATAAACTCAGCCCGGTTTACGATCGTCTCGCCGTGCTTAGCTATAATTAGAGTTGGGCCGCTGTCCCACTATGTATTCAATCACGGGATTTAGTGCCGGGACCTGAATCCGGGATACCAATGTGGGACTTCTGGCTTAGTCTTTAAGGGGTTTGGGACGTGCTTTGAGAGAGGAAGAAGTAATTTGGTCTTTGAAAAATGTGCAACTATCACAATGAAATATCATGTTTTGTAGTTACAAAAAGTTTAATTTAGTTTTTGACTACGTTGTATGTGTATATTTTATGTCTTTTATTTTTTTTATTTGTAATGTGCGTTTTATTTGTGCAGAATAAACAATTTTTCTTTCTTTCTTCTCTTCCAATCGTAGATAATTTTAAAGTTCTTCAAGTCCTATGATTGAGTCTACTTGCGATTAGAAGCATGCTTTGCTGTGGTCGGTTTTTGGAAACTACTCTATTATAACGAGGTGATAAAAAAAAAACATACAAACATCGGAACATAGTACCTCCTCCTTTTTGTGAAGTCGGTAAAAAGTTGGATGACACCAGAAGGCCAAAACCTTAATTAAAAATGTTCAAAATCTAGTCGTTATCTCATCTCAGCGATAATCAATGTCAAAAACTTGTAAAAAATTTAGGAAAATTAGAGGTGTTTTTGGCAGATTAAGACTGAGATTTAAGACTTTGGACGTTCTTAAAATTACGAGAATTGCTCCTTTGCTTTCGTGTCTTCCATCAATCCTAACCAGGAATAGCTTTACGTCACTAAGCTGCTTGTACAGTATCTTAGCCGTAACGATACTGAGACTTCCTCTAACTAGTTTACAATATTCTGTGGGTCTTATTAATGTAGCTCAACGTAGTGATAACGAAATTGGATTACTTTTGCTAAAATGATTAAGGATAATTCAATTTTGATCAGTTTTATCACACCAGTGCGGCGTTCCCACAAAACCTAATATCATCTCCTGAAATTACCTGTGTTAACACGAAAGTCACGTATGCAGAGTAAAGAATTTTATATACCGAGCAATATGAGCAAAAATAATCTAAAACACTACGGAAGGAACTAAATTGGATGCTCCCAGACGAAAGGACCAAAATATTCAGATATTTTTTTCGAAGTCGCATGGCGTTACCTGCCTTTGTTTTAGGCTATTACACAACCTGGAAGGAAAAAATTACTGGAATTGTGTTAATGCTGTAATGTTGCGGTCTCCAATCACATATAATCGTATATCGTCGTCCTTGTTATGTATCTACCGGGTACTTATTGACTGACCGTTCACACCGTTCTCCCATACATATTAACACTGTTATTTGAATACAAGCCAATTATTTATAAATGACTAACCGGATGCAGCTAAGTACCAATATTTTACATGGAACGACTGAGGCATCTGACCTCCACAACCCAGTAACTGCATAGCACGATACTCCTTGCTAAGATGGTTGTCAGACTTTTGACATATGAAAAAACGTAAAAACTGTCAAAGATTTACGAATGACAGCCGGGACCAACGGCTTAACGTAATTTCCGAGGCACGAAAGGGTCTCGATATGTATTGGATGGTCTCCCATCCACAAGCCGACCGCGGCAAGAGTAGCTTAACCTTCGATCGACCCTGTCGGCTGTTATTATTTAGCCATGAGTTCCTCTGCGCTAAATAAGCGAACAAAAAAAAGGTACGGAGCCGAAACACCAGCGGCGCGAATTGAATTTCGAATATTCGGCAGCCATCTTTGTTTTGTTTGTGTACAATCTCTGTACAGCGGTAGCCGTTATGAAATTTTTCATTAAGCCCAGTGTCAACTAGTGCCGCCTTTACTGTTTCTCCTGCCGTAGGGTGGGGCACCATTGATCGAGGGGAGGATTCCTCCATCCCTCATACTGTAAAAGAATTCTCTGAACTCGGTGCAGAAATATGCTTAACGAAAAATATTGTAAATTCTGACGCCGGAAGGTTTCTAGGAAACGTTTAATGGATTAAATAGTCGTGCTGTTTTTGTTACAATGAATATTGTTGAAAGCTCAGGGACATTGTTATATAAGGTCCCATTAAAATAGATGGACAAACTTTTAGAAATCATTAAGACCACCAAAATAAGGACGATGGTAAAAAAATATATAAAGAAAAACGCATAGATACTTACAAGAAAAATAATCAGCTAACGAAAATACACTAATGTGCCGGCAATTTATTATTTTAGGTCAAAATAAAATCACTTTAATCAGTGGTTTTTTTTTTGCTTGGATATCTTTGGTTAGACGTACTGAGCGCTGTGTTGTTAGCTATGTGTCCATCTATTTTAATGGGACCCTGTATATTCAGGAAAATGAAGTTAATTGCACGAAAGTTTTCGGAGAAACAGGGGCAGAAAGTGTTACATTGATGAGCCCCGAGCATTACGTATGCGATGTAATAAAATGAGACATGAAACACAATAAGAAATAAAACGCTATTTTCTATTTTTTGGACTCAAATCATGGACCAACTGATAACCAGTTTTGATTGATATACGAGTTGTAGACCTCAAGTTAACAGCCGTGTTTGATGACTTTCAACAACACTATATAAGGGATGTTTCCTTTGATCTTGTTTCCCTGTCCTCCATCTTTGGGCCCTTCGCGTGCAGTGGGGTGCGACCTCTAATATCGTTAGCGCGAGTTTTCATTAGCACGCCGTTGGCGCAGCGTTTAGTGCTCGTTACGCGTCATAGTGGACAACACACTTTATTGTTATTATTTTTAACGTCAAACGAGATTGGATGGTATCTGTGTTATTTGGGCTTACATTGTTTGGCTTTTGGGCTTACATTGTTTGGCTTCGTAATTTTCATTGCTATGAATTTTTTGGTAACATTTTTTAAATTAGTTTTTTTTTCGTGAATTGTGTTCAACCTGAAATCACAATTGCTTTATTAAAGATCCTTTAAACAAATCATGAACAATAAATAATTAATTTAACGTTACAAAAATATTGATGATATTGATGACAATGATGACTGTTGATGAATTTATAGTCTAGATTGCACATATGCAGACATATGTAGGTCACAACTTATATCTAGCACTCTAGACACAATAAATTGCCTTTATAACATTAAATTACTAGAGCCCGACCCAATTTTGGTTTTCGTGGTCGGTTTTCGGCAATTTTTGTATTCGTCTGAATAAAATAAAATAATAGACCGGCAAATCAATTTTTTTTTATTCATTTATTCATAGAATATCCATGGTCACATCATCTAAAAGCACAACTTTTTTTTTTTTTTGCGGATGGGAAATCATCAAATGACTCCTCCCGCTCTGGGTGGAACGGAAGGGAGTGTCAGACTCTTACTGACTAAAACCTACCCGTGTTCCTTCCTTAGCCCTTTATGTTCCGGGCCAGCGGTAACCCTTTCGGACAATCCCGCTGACCCGGCAGGCTTCGGCCCTAAGGGGCCCCTCCTCGATGCTGACATCTCTTTGAGGCGCGCGTGGAACACGTACGCGCCGTCCGGCACGGGCCTGGTCCTGATCGGACGGTGAGCTACCCAATACTCTCCGCCCGCAGGCCCGCGCCTACGGTGGCCGGGAAAAGCACAACTGAGAAATTATTTTCTCGCATTTAATAACAGATGGTTTGATTATTATTAACCTTTTAACCGATTGTGTCGCATTTATGCGACACAAATTTCCGTGCCCCTACCGCTCGTGTCGTATTTCTGCGACAGAGAACATGCATGATTGTTTCGTTCTATTCAACGATTGCTCCTCCTTATTTATTGCAGGTATTATTTTATCGATTCAGATATTCAGCTGCATCCGGTTTGACTGGAAGCCGACCCCAACATGCTTGGGAAAAAGCTAGGCAGATGATAATGATTATTTTATCGATTTGTGGCCGCGCGCTAGGGGCACAGCAATTGATCTTTAGCCAAGCGCTTAAAAGGTTAATAATTATTTCTTTGAGAGAAGTGCAAACTGATCGACAGTCCGCATTAAGTTTAAACTGTTAAATATGTCGGAGACATCATTAGTACGGGAACTGACTTGACAACGAGGCGGAAGCAGTATGACGACAACGACTATTCGGAACGCCAGCGCCATCTGGTGGCGCTTGACAGAGTCTAGCCTGAGTTTGTGGGGGGTCGACGCTCTACGACAGCGCGACAAGAACGATGTGGAGCTCGCTTGGACATTGGACATCGTACGAACAACAAGTGCTCAGAAACTGTCCTGCGTTCCGTATCTGGTTGTGTCGTGTAATTTGCTAGTGTGATTAAATTGTTTGTGAAATTATAATCTGATTTGAACTGCAAACTGTTTTTCTATTGCGCAATAACCAACACATACCCACTGTATACGCCTACACATAGTTTAAATATGGCTGATAATAAATAATAATTTGAAAATCTTTCACTGCATTTTCTTACTTTAACCAAACAAAATGTTATCGCTGCCTACATTAATATTAGTGCAATTTCCAAAAAGTTTGTCCCACCGAACGCCGACACCTTTCTCGTGACAAATTGGGGCCCGTGTGCCCGTACCAACTCGACGAGGTGCGTCAGCTAAAGGCAGGCAATCACTTAGCAGCTCATAAAACTTGCTTCATTTCGACCGGCTGAGTGACAAGTTGCTACTTCCCTTACAATTACATAAGTTGAGCCGCTAGCCTTAGTTGTCGCTTACACTCTTACCTACAGCTAACTTTGAAATGGTTTCCAAAGGTTGAGCAAACAAAGCTGGTATTGATTTTGTATTATTCTTGGAACTTAGTACATCGAAGAAAAAGTAGAATAGAATAGAATAGAATACTCTTTATTATGTACACCATATAAATTACAGACATATAAATCTAGAAACTGTACAAAGAGTGACACAATGGGCGGTCTTATCACTAAAAGCGATCTTTTAAAGACAACCTTTGGATGGATTAAAAAGGGAAAGGACAGACAAATACTGTAGGTAGTCTGTGGTGTACCATTTACATACATAAAGTATATTATACTAATATATATAAATCTATACATATAATAAATCTGTAGAAAGGTCAATTCTGTACATTGAAAATATTGAAAAAATAAATAGCGGGGGGTGTTGCTGGATCGATACCAAACCCAAATATGTGATTAAAAAAATTTTTGTCTGTCTGTCTGTCTGTCTGTCTGTCTGTATATGCAGGCATCACGTGAAAACTAACTGTTCGATTTCGATGAAACTTGGTATAATTATACCTTATTATCCTGGGCATAAAATAGGATACTTTTTATCCTGGAAAAATACGTAGAAAAAAAAATCTTATTTTTCGGTTTTATTCATAGACGTTGTTCTGTAGAACCGCGAACACGCGTTGCATTACCCGTAGTGGATAATTTTCCATTTCAATTTAAGAGAATACAGTTTCCTGTAGCTTTGTGTTACGCCATGACAATAAATAAGGCTCAAGGTCAGACCCTAGGAGTTGCTGGCGTAGATCTTACCGCGAGTTGTTTTTCACACGGGCAACTTTACGTAGCTCTTTCCCGTGTGAGCAGTCCAAGAAATCTTCATGTTCATATTCCGGACGAGCTCACTAACAATGTTGTGTATGCTGAAGCTCTCAATTAACTTTCTGTCGCATTATCACGATCACTTTTTTATTATTGCAAACTTTTCGTCACTGTCAGTAATTTACTGCTACATGCTACTTATCAAGGTCGGAATTACTATGAAAAAAATATTTACTACAGAACGCGAGCTCAACAGCAGTAGCTCAATAGAGCCTCTTAGCCTCTTAGCCGTATTTGGGTCCAATAGATATTTATAAGATGTCATTGTCAGAGTTACTCAAAATGTAGAAATAAACCATCCACGCGAAGACCGACATCCGCGCGGACGGAGTCGCGGGCGGAAGCTAGTATATACATATAATAATAAGCATGAAACATGAGCAAAGAAAATATAATGATGATGTTTAAGGAGATAGGAAGTGCTACCTACAGAACTTGATTTCGTCATATTTTTAATCAGATGTTTAACGATTCAGAAGAGTGGAGAATAAAGAAGCCCTCAATTAAGTGCTGATTTTTCCAACGCCAGATAACTTTATCGGAGGAATAATTTTGAATTTCTGACAGTTCTACTATACAAAAACTGTCAGACGTCAATTTTATTCCACGAATAAAAAATATCGGTCGATTGAAAAATCAGCCCTTATTCTATTTTTTTATTTTTTTATTTAGAAGATGGCGGGATGAGCTAGTCGCCTACAGACAGGATTGGTCCACACTAGCTCAAGACAGAGAGGTGCGGAAAGGAGAAACGGAGGCCTTTGTCCTGCAGTGGGACAGTAAAGGCTAAAAATAAATAATAAATATACATTGTTTTATACTTTGCAAATTAAAACAAAAGATTTCAGGGAATACAAAAAATCTTTTAAATCCAGTAGCACTCTCAAAAACACAAAACCAGACAATCCTAATTACTTATTCCAAACACTACTCCAGCTAGTCTACACAGAACACAAAAAACTGTCGCCAAAAAAAAATAAAAGGGTGCATCCCCACTGCACCACTAAAGCAGCATCACAGTCGAGCACAAATTATACGAATTGGAAAAAGAACCGGTCGGAACTGGTTGATACCGGACAAAGGCGCCAGGCGAGGCTAATCGAACACGAATGGAATGGAAAATTTCTGCATGCCTTTGTTGTTCTTCCCTTGCGCGGTGGAACTCGTTTTCTTTCAGCGCATCCAACGCTGTTAGTGTATTTGGGCGATCTATTGGGAAAAACGTAAAAAACCTGCTGAATTTATTAAGGATAGTCTTTTGCAGAGTTCCCTCTTTTATATATTTTTTGTGTTTCTGCTCTCGTGTTGCAGTGTCGGTTTTTCAGATCTATTATGTTACTCGCGATTTGTTTTAGAGCAATTTTGTTTCAAATTGATTTGGGAATAAAAGTAAAAAGTTTATGTATGCCATGATTAAATTCTAGCTTGTTGTAAAAGTGTACAGAGTTGTACTTGGAGGCACGTAATGGGCCATTACTATTAAGGTTAAGGGTTAGTGTCATAGTTTTACTTTCACTTTTTCTAGTAGTTCGACTGAAATTGCAATTTTATTTAATCTATAAGAGATCGTGAGTGTAATTTTATGTATTTATGTTTATTTTATTGTCCATTTCATGAAATGGGCTTTATGATCGTCCTACAACATTTTATTGTCTACGAACAAGAATACGTTTTGTAATAGGAACATAGACATCTTAGTAGGCGATACGGTACATTGTTCAAAAGCAATACTGTAAAATGTATTAAGTCTATAACAGTTTATAGTCAAATTGTTTTCTATTTTATGGGAAAGATTATCTTTGTTAATATTCGGTGCAAGTCTGTACTTATAACAATGTAAAAAAAACTTACCTATAGTAAATAAACAACATGAAGTAACAATTGTCTGTGCAGAAATTACAGTATAGTACAAATAATTTTTTTTAATATTTTGGTGTAGCTTAATCTATTCCGTTCGAAGGGCTGATTTTGGCAGTCAGATATATATTTTAACCGTGAAATAAAATTAACGTCTGAAAGTTTATGAAATGAAAAATAAAAAAAATAGCAGGATTTATACCTACTAGAAATAAAAGTTTGATCAAATTCCCTCTCAGTGTAATCTTCCAGAGTTAAATAGTGTATTTCAATAACAAAATCGAAAATAAACAAAAACATAATAAGTCCTTAGTCTAACACTTGCAAAGATCTTAAGAAAAATACTCGAGCACACGTTCACACTATACAAGTCAAAGCGTTCCACTCGCCGCACACAAATCACACGTCCAGGCTGCAACTCTAACAAGCCGCCCTTACGTTACAGCGCAGTGAGAAGAGGCCCTTATGTGGCAAATCGTCGCCTTACTGTTACGGTCACAAAAGAGGTATGTACAGAAGATCTACATTACAGTCATCAAGTTTACTAACCCCAAGATGCTGTAGAAACACAAATATTGCCTTCGTATTTTCAGTACCTATTGCAAGATGAAAGACGATGCGCGGGCTCGCGAAAGTTTGAAGGAGTGGAGAGACGCCGTAGCCCAAGAGTAGGACAGCGCAGGCTAGAAAGAAAAACAAAAAAACCGGGCAAGAGCGAGTCGGACTCGCGCACCGAGGGTTCCGTACCATCATATGTTTTTAAATTTTCATCGGTGAGGCTTATATTCATCAGTGAATTTGAACACTGTGCACTGCGGTGTAGAATAATGCAGTTTTATGTCAGCGCCATCTCTTGACCGATAGTGGAACTAATGTAACTTTTGTGGATGATTTCTGAAAAATTGTGCTATTTAGAGTCTTCGTTTTATTTTTCCTGTAATCTTTACATAAATTCTATCACATAGAATAATTTCAGATTTTTCGCTTTGCAAATTTCGGAGATAAGGGGGGGGAGGGCTATATTTTTTTTATATTTTTTATCAAAAGTTGAAAACTATGTGGCTTAAAAAACAAGAAAAAATGTTTGAGAATGTGCAAAGTGCGCTCTTTCATATGCAAATTTTTCAGACCCCCTTTCAGTCCCTGTTGCAAAAAATATACATATATTTTTATTTCTTTCTTATTTGCAAAATAGTTGGGCAAACGTCATCTAAAACTATTCCAAATTTCAAGTTGATAGCATTAGTAGTTCTTGAGATATCCAGCTGTGACAGACAGACTTAGTCTCACCATAAGGGTTCCGTTTTTACCATTTTGGTACAGAACCCTAAAAAAGAAAGAAATCGGCAACAGCATCAGTTACAGAAGAATATCAGCTCTTTGGCACACAGCGATCTCCACACATCCTTACGAACTTCGGTGAACACGAACATTCTGTAAAATTCCGAAGAAGTCTAATCAAATGAAGTGGGTAATATACAGTCTTTTGCCTGAACATACACACACGAAAAATGTGAAAAACATTTTTTTGTACGGACTGAACCTTTTCTATAGCTTTTATGCAATATTCGCGGTTGGAAATAATGAGCCGTGCTCCCAACAGTTAATGGCTTAAGTGTCAGCGTGAAGAGCGCACAAACATGTATAGTTTTACAGTCACCTGCAAATCTCAGCCCTTTTCCACCCCGTCTTGAGCTCCTCCCACACATGCTCGTCTGCTTATTATTTTAATTTAGGGCTATTTTCTTCTCAGACGTAAAGATCCTGATGCTGATGTAGATGTTATATTACACACTATACAAAGTGTCATTACAATGGCGACATTAATTTAAAACACGGCTACGGCTAGTAAAATCATAAAAATTATAACAATATAAAATAATTTGTAATTTGAAAATGACCGCCTGCGCCGCTTGCGAACGTAGTGCTGTCTTTGTTTCCTTCAATTCGCCTATCTACTTTTTGCACGCTATTCGTTTTAATTTCACATTTTACAGTTCTTTAAGTAGATACAAGTTGCTTCGAGAATGAAGACAATTTGACAAAATTGATAATAAATAATAACGCTTCCTGAAATTAAAATTTATGTTCATTATACGAGAATGCGACACCGTATAAGTACTAATATAAATTTAATTTCGCCGTTAAAGCGGCACGCTGTAGATTTTTCCGTAAATTTCAACAAATTATTTTTTTTGTGCATTTTTGGATGGATTTATTAAATTAGATGATCACTTACGTTTTACGGTAGTCAAAAGTTCGCCTATAACTTCACAACTACATAGAAGTACCTTCCGTGCCTATAGTTATAACACTATTAGACAAAATAAAACACATTGTGTGGTTCATTTGGGTTCATCGAACAACATTGTTACTACTCTAACAATATTGTTGAAATCCTTGTCAAGAATGTTCTTCAAAGTTTCAAACATGTCTAATTATGAAATCCGAGCTTCGATATTCATTTTATAGAGCTTCACCCATAGCATAGAACCTTTCCTAGTTAGCGAGGGAGGCTCCCTTTCCCATCCCCATTTCTCCGTATAAATCAACAATAGTAATTCATTAACCCGGCAGAGGGAGCCACTAGGCGCCATTCACGGCCAGGCTGGTCTATCGATGGCACTCGTGGCCCAACCTGTGCGGAACAAAACGCCTTTGTTACTGACACGGCGGCTATATGTGGAAGCGTGATCGTGTCTTTGGGTAATTTAGGTCAATATGCCATGGCATCCTTTGCTTGTGTAAGCTTAGGTAAAAAAAAAAGTATTTGCCCATTTGAAAATATAATAAAAATGATATGGGTCCCGCCTGCTTACAACTTTTATTTAATTTAAAATGGGCTTGTTTTTAGCGTTTCAGTTTTTTACCGCAGTCGGGTTTTTTATTTTTTTAAATAACTTTTTTTTATTTCCAGCTTTTAAGTTTACAAAATAAATGTGAAAGATTTCGCTGACGATTTAGTTCTTGACGTATTTTTTACGATTTTTCACTTCGAATTAGTTTTAACCTTAGAAGTTGTACTTATATATTTTTGTAATCGCCTTTTAAAACCCTTTATTTTGTTACCCCACTCGATAGGTTTTGAGAAAAAAAAATTTTTTGAAGACATTATATTGCGCAAAAAATCGGCATTTTTTTTTTTCAATTTTGATATACCCAGTGTCACTCTCACAATTAAGACGAATCTAACGGCACCTCTCAAGCTGAAATCGATCAAGCCGTTTAGGCTACAGAGCGTGCCAAAGAAATATACATACATACATACACTCGAAAAACATAACCCTCCTTCTGACGCAGTCGGGTAAAAATAGAACAAAAAGGTCGACAAAAAAATTTCAGAAGGTACCCAACATTGTTATGATCGATGCCTTATGCAACTTCATGGCAAACAACCCATATTGTTCGCACTACTGGGACTCGGATGTCTTCTCTGTGAAAAGAATCTGGTCAAACTCCACCACGCGGAGCCAATATGGGTTTGTGGAGCATAATGTACAGACGCCAGCACATCAAGCTACTACAAGCCGTCAAATGTCTTTATTAGATTTTCACCTTTATCGCTAAAGCATAACGTTCAAAGTTGATTGGGAAAATTTGACAGTTTCGGGTAGCTTGATGTGCTGGCGTCTGTACTAGCGGGGTAATTACGTAACCCATTAACAGTAGGAATGGCTTTTGTGTTGACAGTATAACAAAACATTCATTACGATAGTTTCGTTGATGAGCAGACAAAATTATTCGAACATAATAATTATGAAGATCACTTCATGTTCGAAAAATTTGCCTGCTAAAAAAATACACTATGAATAATTTTAAAGAATATCCATCAGGATATCCTTTAAAATTATTCATAGTGTATTACACAATTAGGTGCAGAGCCTAGTACGTCTAACTAATAATTTAAATTGGTGTCACCACACCTTATATTATATTTTTCCTTTGATAGGCTCGATGGATGGCTCTAGTTTCAGCGCACCTTTGTGGAGTAAAACGCCTTTGTCAGTGGCCACGAACGTCGTCCATCGTAAATGGGGCATGGGCTCTGAAAGTGTGTGGCTCCTATGGCCGACATCTTTGTCTTTTGATTCTATTTAGTTTTTTTTACGGCTTCTGAACCGAGTACCTATATTAAGACAGTTCTTTTGTAATTTCTTTGTAACTTCTACCTAGTAATTTTAAAACGTCAGTTACTTTTAGGGTTTCGTATGTACATCAAAATGAAAAACGGAACCCTTATAGGATTACTTCGTTCGAAAGACGGACGTCTGTCTGTCTGTCAGTCTGTCAAGAATGTTTTTAGGAACACGTGGAGGTACCAAGTTGAAAATTGAAAATTAAAAATTAGGTCTACGGTCTCTTAGAACTGTAATAAAATCAAGCTTCTAAGTCAACGCGATAAAAAACACGTCTATTTATGTCACATACTTTGATACTCGCATATAAATACAGATGAAACTGTAATGTTCATAAAATCAAACCCAAACTTATTTGAATTTTGCACTAGGGCCAGACAGAAAGACAAGCTGCGCACTGTAGCCAGTAAAACAAAGCTTTTGCACCAGAGCATCTTTTGTATGGGCCCACGTGTCTTTAATAAACTTCCACCTTTTCTTAGAAATATGAGCGATATAAATGCCTTTAAAAAAAAACTACATGAATTATTGATAAGTAAATGTTATTACTCTATAAGAGAATTTCTAAATGACAATACATTGAATGATACTATTTTTGTAACATAACTAATTTGTAATTTGACATAAATATTATTCAGGACTAATTTGTAATTTGACTTTTGAATTGAATTGAATTTGTAATTTGAAATGAATACATACTAAATATTACTCATGACTAATTTCGATACCTTAATTGGTAAACCAGCTAACTCCTTTGGAACAAATTTTTCAGGAGACACATAAAACTGTATAACATTTTTTGTAGACTACTTATCTAAACAAAAAAAATATTTTTGACGAAATGTGGAGTTGGCTGGTTTGCGAATTAAGGTATCGATTTGTAATTTGACATAAATATTATACTAATTTAATCTTAATATATTGCATGACAATTTGATGTATTGTATTGTAACTATGAACCAAACTTATAATGTGAATTTTGTATGCCGCAATGGCGGGACATAGCAGACTTACCTGTAACTAACACACCATCTTATGAACCTATGATCCACAATAAATTATTTTGAATTTGAATTTGAATTTGAATGAAAATTTATGGGGTACTTCCTGTTGACCTAGAATAATGAAATTTGGCAAGGAACAAGGGTCTCATAGCACAACTAAAGCGAAAAAATTGTTAATTATTTTTTTATTTATTCATTTATTTCAGGCCACACAGGCCTATATATAAACAACTTAAGGGGATCACAGGAACTAATCGCAAAAAACGCAAGTTTTAGAAGCAATAAAAGTATATGATCGACTACAGTAAACAAAATCATAAAAATATATGATATTCTTCAGGGTATATGCTAGGTGTGTCGAAAACATAATACAACTAATTTGATACGATAGAAACCAATCATGAAGATACCTCTTAAAACTTTATTTTTACAATAAAAACCTTGCTAATGTAGGTAAGTACATACAAACATTCTGATTTTTTTGCACCGTCGGCGTGTACCTCGTCTTATGGCGCACGTACTCTACGATATCCTCCGCCTAACTTTCGGTGCCTTTTCTGGCATAGGCTTCATACTTGGAGCACCTGGGGTACTCGCGTAATTTGTAGTGTTATCACATAATATTTTATTTTTTTGCGATTAAAAACTTACATTTACAGTTGGAGAATTGGTCGTGACTTAGGTATATCGATTTTATCAGCTACAATGTTGAGTTTGATTTTGGGATAAATCCATCCTGACTACGTAGTCCAACCCGCACTTGGGCGATTTTTTATAAATAATAGTAGATGATGAATAGTATTATAACGGATAATAGTCCAGACGCGTATTTTACGTACCTACGGAGAAGTTTACCTAACATAGTTAGTTGTATTAGCAAGAAACTTTTGAAGTACCAGGTTGTCATAACTCGGTAGAAGCTTATACAACATAGGTGTGTTTGTTAGAGAACACTTTATTCCTTCAAAGTACTAGGCTGTTTATATTCTTGGCCTGAATAATAGAATCATCGAAGTATACCCCGAAAATGTATTATACAAGCCAAACATACATCGTGATCAATCTGGTGTGGAGTGGCGCAATTTACATAGAAATAGGTAGCAGATGCGAGTCCAATGGAGTTAGTGAAGTGCTCTCCAACGCCATGCCGGGGATGCAGCCAGCGGCAGCTAACGTCTTCGCAAACTGGTGAAACGTATTCCGCCAGATCCAACTAGGTTATAGATGAAGTACCTATGAATATTATTATAACTTCCTGGCGGAGATATAGAATTTGGTAGTGGCAAAAAGAAAGTTTTAAAAATTGATGGAAATGATTCTGACTTGTTGAAGTTGGTAGAGGGTACGCTAACAAGAGAGCTACCAGCCAGAAAAAAGCGTAGACAAAATAAAGCAATATGTAATTAGCTAAGATCAATCTATATGAGTATCTATTATGTATGTATATAATCATCAATGGAGGTGTGAAGAAAGCGATGAGGACAATTTGAGTGTAGTCAATTTTGCTCATTGCTTTCCTCCACCCACGACAGGAGATGGCAGCTAAATTTAAATTTACGTCCATGGATATAAATACTCGTGAACAGCAAGTCCTGGAATTAAAGCGCACCACCAAACACCCCAGTTAGAATATTAGGTTATACTTAATCATAAAAAAAAACACTGAATAATTATCTGTTATTATGTACAAAACATTGTTTTTTTAATAAATTAATTGTACTGATTGTGGGTGAAAATTGTGGGCGTGTAGCAGTATCTTCAACGCCACATGCGAACAACGCGTCATACTAACGTCATGCAAAAACCTGCATCTCGCAAGCAGAGATTTGCGCGGTAAACTCTCTCGGCTCGACATAAATCACCAGGGCAGTCACCCGCCAGACACGACACCAGTCTGATCGGAGGATCCTCCTTTTCTATGAAGGATGAGTGAACTTTACACCCTGTTCCTCATACCTATATAGGCATATTACAAACCTACGCATGCTCACAGTCGCACTCTTTTAAGCGTATAGCGTAGGAGGCATTTCATCCATATCGGTTTGTTTTGACTGTACAGCGGAAGTGTGTTGGTGAACGGTTCACCCTTGTTTGACAGAACAACGTTTGATATAATATTACTAAATCGAATTTTAGTTGCAATAAAGTCACTTCGAAGAATTATTCATTTGACCGAATAATTCATTGGTAAATTTTTATTTAGCGTAATTATTTATTTGAACTAATTTCATTTGAACTAATTTCATTTCGCCGAATTTTCAAATGCACTAATACCTTTAACATGAACATTAACATTATTTTAAATGAACATTATACCTTTTGATCATTAGCGCAAATGTTGTTATAGCAAATAAATATTCGATGAACTGAAAATTCTGTCAAACGATATTATACAAAGTGATGATTTTCTTAAACGTTGTTCGATTTAGTAATATTATATCACACGTTGTTCTATCAAACAAGGGTGAACCTTGGTGAACTGGTGACAGTAATGTACAGTCGGTGATAGCAATTAACTGACCCCCTTATAAATTAAACGAATTTGAACCTTCTGCTTGTTAACAGTAAGCTTGTCGAACTAGAACAACTGGTCGTCTATGATTAATAAAATAGTTATTCGAATTTGAACTTTAACACGCAGTGTCAAGGTAGGTATGATCTTGAATATTGTTTTAACTTGTAATATAATTGCTAATTTCAACAACGTTCACTATGTTCGTGTGGTCTGGTAGTAGCTGTAGTAAGCTGACGAGAATGAGGTTGTGAGTTCGAAACCAATATATTATTGTCTGTTACGCGTTCTGTTTTACAATATTTTTTTAAGTCATAAGTAATAAATTATAAATTTAGCTACAAAAAAAAGCTGAACAGAAATAAAAAACGATAATGATGGTAAACACGATTTTATTTTATAAATAAAATTATTATAAGAATAACGTAAATGATATAGGTAACATTTACCTGCTTACTAATAACGTTGTTACATACTTCACAGAGTTTAATGTAGTGAATCAACATGTTAGAATATTTAGAAATATAGGTATTTCTCTTTATTTCATAACAATAACATCACCACATTAAATATCATTTAACTGAATAAAATAGCATTATGTGTTAATGTTTTACCTATATCAATTTGTTTTGTAAGTAGTTATTTTTAGTTATAAATAAGGTTTTGACAAAAACTAGGTATGCGAAATACTTCGTTAAAAATTATAACAATAGTTAATTTAACACACACACTGACACGTTAGTATTGTTTGTGGCCAACACTGGTCACTGAAGTCATTCAGTGGTGCTTTTAATAGCGAAGTGGAGCACCATTTTTTCTACTACTTGTTGCAAGCGGTTCCGCATACCGCGCACCATATTCCAACAACAGTCACTTCCTCTCATGAATTCCCATGTTGATGTCACAAGTTGGGCCATATTTTCCAGGACGATCCTTTTGAATATTCCCTGTCTCTTCAATACGTCTTAGCCACAATCTGACTGTATTTCTCTGAAACAACACAATAAGCATAATTTTAGTAACGAAGTAAGCATAATTTTTCGAATAAGTTTAGATAAACCACATTAGACCTTTACATGATCTCATAATGAAACACAGTTAATTTTCTATTATTCATTCACAAGTTTTTAAGCCAACTAACAAATTAAGGAATAGCTATAAGTATAAATGAAGCATAAAAAAGAATACATTTACCGCTATATTAAGTTTCCTAGCAATCGCTTTAACACCGACATTCTCCTCATGCAAATAGATTATTTTGTATTTTAAATAATCACAACTGAGACATGACGATTAAACTGTATCAAAACTGATAATTAATAAAAAGGAAAAAGGCGTGGATTTTCGCAATTTGTAAGGCAAGGTAAAAATGTCCGCGCGTATTCACTGCTATTTGTGCATAGAATGTCTTGTTCAATTTATTCTTCTACCCCATATTCTTAATATCACCTCAATAGCAGTTTTTGTTGAATACGCATAATGACGTCTAACTACCCACTTATTGAAAAAGATGAAAATTTTATTAATTTAATTGATGTGCTTGTTCTTTACAATAATGCAAGAAATACTTAACGAACAATTTATATACTTATTGAAAACAAAATTAAACATTGAGACAGGACTTGAACTTGCATCTTCCACGTCTCAGCCTTACACACAAACCACGACACCAGATTAACTTGGGTAAGACAGATGAAATAAGGTATCAGTAGCAATGACACAAATTATCAGAACATTAACCTAACCTTTAAGTCTTGCTGCATAAAAATGAAAATTGCGTAACAAATACCCATATACATAGTAAATGACCTAACACCAACATCTTAAAGCTCAAGTTTGCGTATCAAAATTATTTATTGTTTCTGTTCATCGAGTAGTGTTAGTCTGATAAACTCATACATATTGAATAACCTTTAATGTTATGAGCAGAGGGTGCAAAATCGAGTAATTTTTAGGGGGGTCAGTTAATTGCTATCACCGACTGTACTTAAGTAGTTTTAATAATGTTTGGGATAAAATATTACCTACACTAAAAATTACAGGACTCGATTCAGTGAACAATTCAGAACAAACTACTTTCATACTGTACAACCAAGTCTGTTCATTATATATAATTTATCATTTATTTTTACTATATGACATTCAAAACCTGAAAAACGGAGTTCACCAAAGTGAATTCTTGAAGAAACCGTCCTAAGTACAGCTCCACTGATGTATACCTCCATTACAATGTACATACAAAATGTAGCTATTGACCCAGTTAGCGCCAGGGCTGCCATGCACTGCATTACATTTAACTCGGGTTAAGCACACTTTAATTAGCTACCAACGTTTTGGCGAAAATATTTTTAAGTGTTGTTGTATGCGCCATTTGCGTAAGCGACTTAAATATTATGCAGTTGTGGCCTTTATTACTTTGTTTCGTTACAGTGTTGGTAGGAGCTGTGGCTGTTTTTTTAACCCCCGACGCAAAAACGACGGGGTGTTATAAGTTTGACGTGTCTGTGTGTGTGTGTGTGTGTGTGTGTGTGTGTGTGTGTGTGTGTGTGTGTGTCTGTGGCATCGTAGCTCCCGAACGGATGAACCGATTTTGATTTTGTTTTTTTTGTTTGAAAGGTGAATTAGTCGGGAGTGTTCTTAGCTATGTTTGATGAAAATCGGTCCAAGATGGCCGCCGCCACAAAATGGCGGACTACATATTTTTTCACAACTCCCTTAATATGGGTATCAAATAAAAGGGCTTGAATAGTAGAATACTGTACACTATGATAAATTTCAAATCCAAGATGGCCGCCACCACAAAATGGCGATTTAATTTTTTTTTCACAACTCCCTCAATATGGGTATCAAATGAAAGGGCTTGACTAGTAGAATACTATACGCTATTACAAATTTCAAATCCAAGATGGCCGCCACCACAAAGTGGCGAATTATATTTTTTCTTCACAACTCCTTCAATATAGGTATCAAATGCAAGGGCTTGACAAGTAGAATAATGTGTACTATATTGAAAGGGAATGAGGAAGTTTTTAGTTTTCATTTCGTTAGTTAATAAACTAACGAAATGAAAACTAAAAACTTGAAAATATTTTTTTGTCTGATTAATGCTCTAGAATGATGAGGAAAGTGGAGTGGTGACTCGTACCTACGACCACTAAGTTTGACTATTTTTATTACGACTGGCATTATCCTACTTAAAAAGCGTAGGTATTTCTACATCAGATAGTGTCGCAGTCCCATTTTATAAACTAGATCTGTAAAATAGTTATTAATAATAATTATTATTAATAATTATTTTTTGACGGATAAAAAACCTGATTAAACACCAAATTACCTGAATCTTAAAACGCAAGAAAATAATAGAAATGAAATACAAAAATTAAGGATAGGGACTCCTTAATTTTTGTATTTCATTTCTATTATTTTCTTGCAAAAAGCATGAAATAAAAAATTAAATTAAAAATTTAAGAAACCCCCGACATAAAAAAATACCTAATAAAATTAAATATAAGCAATTGGAAAAGGATCAAATAATTTAAAAACCCCCAACTTAAAGAATCTAGGTAACGAGACTAAAACAGATAAATTCATATGGCAGTCGGGGGACCGTTCTGTGGAACACCTTCTATTCTAAGAGGTCCCCCGACTGCCATATGAATTTATCTGTTTTAGTCTCGTTACCTAGATTCTTTAAGTTGGGGGTTTTTAAATCATTTGATCCTTTTCCAATTGCTTATATTTAATTTTATTAGGTATTTTTTTATGTCGGGGGTTTCTTAAATTTTTTGGAAAGAAACTTTTGCTACAATGTATGATTTTGTATGGTTCACGTTTTGGGCTACAAGAAATTTTAAAAGTATCTACTTACCAAAATCTTCCGGCTTGAGGTCAGATAGGAAGTCGCTCCGTTTAAAACACTGGTAGTCCAGCTACTGGGCTAAGGCTGGGCAAATGGTGACAAAGACGCGTTCCGTACCTTCGAACACTTGCAAGATTTTGTCTTTTGCAAACTCCTTACCAAGCCTTACTTACCTTGGCAAGCGACGATGGGAAGAGACCAGACGGAATGACCATAATGCCTTGGAAGGTTGGTAGGCCTTTGGTGTGGGATGCAACATGTGTCGACACCCTTGCGCCATCTCATCTTCCTAGCACGGTGAGCTGTGCTGGGGCGGCTGCTACAGGTGCGGAAAACCTCAAACGGCGCAAATACTCCAATCTCTTTGGAACTTATATGTTTGAGCCGTTTGGGGTTGAAACTCTAGGGCCATGGGGCCCGAGTGCCCACTTAGTATTTCGAGACATCGCCAAGCGGTTGGTCGACTCTTCACGTGACCAGAGGGCTCAGCATTGCCATACAACGTGGCAATGCTGCCAGTCTTTTGGGCACGTTTCCTGTTGACAGCGATGCGGATGAATTTTTTGATGCCCTTTGATTATTTCCCCTCCTTTTTATATACTTACCTTAACGTCAGTTCAAAGATCACTGTTTTTGTCAATACTAAAGCATTCTCATAATCAAGAAATATTCCAGTCCATGGTAGCCCTGCGCTCATCACAATTCCGCAGCACTCGTGGCGAGATATCGAGAGGTTCGGCATCGAGTGATCGCCGACCGCTCGAGTTTGTTCGATACTCCTGCTGCTGCAAATTGTTCCAAACTACTCGATACCTAAGTTTTTTTCGAGAACACACGAGTGGCCGAGACTATTGGTATTTGAGAATGTGAATAGTCAAATAAAAATGTGAACTAAAAATGTGTAGGTATTTGTGCTGAACCATGTTCGATGTTTGTTCAAGAAATTGTTAATTGTACAACATATTTCTGTGCCAAATTATGACTATTGTCATGAGTTATTATTGAAGCAATTTTGTTAATTACATACCTTAAGTCATGAGAGATCGATCCGCACTTCGAAAGTTTTCCCCCAATACAAATGTTGCAGAGAAATTATAATCATAAAGATTACAAAATTAATGAAAAACGCGATGACAGCTTTATCCCTGAGCCCTTTGCAATGTAAGCAGAAACACAAAACCCGAAAAAGCTACGTCTAAGGCCTTTAACGACATCGCCTGATGAAACTAATTATACTCGTTAATTATCAGCTTTTGTTCTAATTGTTGGGAGCCGTTTTATTTTTATTATTTCTATGTACTCTGTTGTATCGGCGAGTTCCGATCCATAAAACAAAGCAGTGATTCTATTACACTACTAGTAATTTAATTAATTTCATTTCTGAGAATGGAAGCTAACGGAGCGAGTTCAATAATTAAAACTAATTCTAGAATCTAAAATAATTGTATAATAACCGATACAATTCTTTGGTAAGTATGAATGTTGGGTCCAATTCTGTTTGTGAGTGAATTCACCCAAATATCTTTAACCACCGAGCCAACTTAATAATTCAATACATTACAATCAAAGTGGAAACATAGCTAAAAATATGAAACGAACTTTTATTAACGTTTAGCGCCGCCCGACTTTTGTTCTTATTTAAAGTTCATTTCAAATAAACTTGCGATAAAGTTTGTTCACCTCCTTCTACTAATGTATCCCAATATTTCCAAACCATACGAAAAAAATGTATGGGCAGTGTCGGTAACACGATCAAAACATTGACTTACTCCGTGTTTGGTATTATGAAACTCAACCGATGCAATGTTAGCGACAGTTTTGTATGACGAACGATATCTATCGTAAGTTATTTGGACTTTTTGGTACAGGGTGGTTGAATGACATTTATCGCAAGTTTATTTGAAATACACTTTAGCTTGCAAACTGTTGCGTTCCGTTCGCTGCACCAACATGGCGGAATTTTGTTAGAAATAACTAAAAGAATAAATGAAAATAGTATTTCCTTACTCTTTTTATACAGTATGGTAACCACTTATATGCAATAAATTATACCATATACTTGCTGTCGCCATTTCTGTCAATATTCAAATAAACCGGTCAAGTGCGAGTCGGACTCGCGGACCGAGGGTCCCGTACAAATTTGTAGGTATGTAAACAGTTTATCAGGGGATTTTACTACAAATTTATGGTTTTCGGATTTTTTCCTTTAGGTACTGGGACCGTAGACTTGAGTATATGGTTTTAATTTCAACTCGATACCTCAACGCGTTTCCGAGATAAAGGGTCCGTTTTGGACTCCGTTTTCCGATCCGTTTTTCCTTTTGAGGTACGGAACCCTAAAAATTAAAGAAATCGGTCGCGAAAAAAAATCTGCTGTTCCCTACTATTATATTCGGTTCTGTAACTCATCAAAATGTAGGGAACAGCTTATTTTTTTTCGCGACCGATTTCACTAATTCTTAGGGTTCCGTAGTTCCCACAAGGAACCCTTATAGTTTCGTCATGTCCGTCTGTCTGTCTGTCTGTTCGAAGTTTTGCTAAGAGACCGTTAGTACTAGAAAGCTGTAATTTTGTAGGAGTGTGTATATCATTTACGCCGACAAAGTGGTTAAATAAAATTTTGGAAAATATTTTTTTTTGGGGTAGCTCATCTACATGTGAAGTGGCGATGAATATTTTTTTTGTCGTCTACCCCATCGTGTGGGGTCTCGTTAAATAGGTCTTCTAAAATGACTTGGGGGTTGCTAAAATTATTTTTCGATTTAATGCTCCATTTACGAAATATTAAACTTTAAAGTGCAAATTTTTGTTCCAGTAGGACGATAAAACCTAAACTGGCATGAAAAATTTGGAAAAATTCACGATGATTGTGCATTTCATGAACTTTAAAGGAAAACTATAGCGGTTAAGATAACTTTATTAGTTTAGTAGTAATAGTCATTGAACTTGGGTGTTGGATAATTTTATACCAAATACAAAATCCTTAGCATTAATCCTTTAAAGTGACTAATATGAAGTAGTTGCTTGTTTATAACGGGTAAAGATTTGCATTGAAAAACAAAATATGAAACATTTTATTTTATTATATTTATTTATTTATTTTTGTTTTTTTTTTATATTTAGAATAAAGAATAATCGTACTACATTGTGGTAACGGGCTACTACGGAACCCTACACTTGGCCGGTTTTGTTTTTGTATATTGTCAGAAAAGGCGATAACAAGTATGTGGGTATAATTTCACCATCATCATCTGCCTGCCTTTTCCCAACTATGTTGGGATGGGCTTCCAGTCTAACCGGGTGCAGCTGAATACCAGTATTTTACATAGACTGCCTATCTGACTTCCACAACCGAGTTACTGGGTAATACTATCGGGGAGGTATACTGTGGGTGCGAGGTCCCCTTGGTAAGTCTGGTTGTCAGACTTTCGGGCTTCTGTCAACCGGGACCAACGGCTTTTTATCTCGTATATGCAATAGAATTGAAGTTCTTATAACCTTTGGAAGGGCCAATCAGTGGTGATAGTGAGTATGATGAGTGACTATTACTGTTGGACAAGCCTGTTATTATTTCAATGTTCGCTAACAATTACCACAATATACAATTGCCCCAATGGTTCATACCAAATTGTGGCTTATTTTTTTTCGTTAGACTATAGTTTCCTACTCCTGTGCAAAGGCCTCCCCTAAATCCTTCCAGGAAATCTTTCCCCGCGCTTACCGCCGCGTTCATCGGTGGCTATAAAACTAAAAAATATTATATCGATAGGGTTTGTCATTGTAATTGAAGATACTACGGTAATAACTATATTGTATGTATTTCCTTAGTTCCTTTAGTGTCAATTAAGCGTCAATTTTTCTCCAAAAAACTGCGGCACTGCTCTTAAAACAACATAAATTTTGATAGGCCCTTAACAACTCAAACACCCCATTTCACAAAAGATGTACGCGAAAAATTCGCCGTATACACAACGAGTGAATTAAAAATGAATTCAAAATAGTCCGCGTTGTCACATTTAGCGAGAAATTAAATACTTTCGGCCGACCGACTCAACTTTAGATAGAAAAAGTTGTCCGGGGGGCGAGAGTGATAAACACAATGAACGCGCCTTCTTACTCGATCGGGCTGAAACTTTTTAAATTCCCTACATCTAACCTTCAGAACCCCACCTTTATTAATCAGGAACTCAATTAAATATCTTTTTCACGCCAGTCTGAGTACATTTTTGTTTACTTAAAGGGGATGTCCGGTATGGAGCGAGATTTGCATATTTTGATGAGGGGCTGAACAAATACAGGCCGAATGAGTTGCTACGCTCGGAGAGAACTGAAAAACGAATTACGAATGTTTAAGAAAATATTCCGCGGCCTTCAAAACTTGAAAAAGGAAAGTTATAGGTCGCGGAATATCTTCTTAAACATTCGTAACTAAGTGTATATACACACATCAAAAGTGTCTAGGGATCAAGCATTTTTATGCGGATTTCTTGAGATTGAGATGTGGCTTTGTAATAAATTTATGATTTTATAAATTTATATGGATCCTTTTTGGTGCATTTCATAATTTGAATCAGGAACTGTGAATCAAATTCGAGTAAAAGATAAAAATCAGCTGTCAATATTTTCCCTATAAAAACATACAACGTATTGAAGACATTATTAGTGCTACTGTTTCCCTACTACTGATTAAAACCAACGTTATTATGGAGCGGCGACGTCATTTAAGCAGGGAAGAAATGCTCAGAGCCGTGGGAATGATAGAAGCTGGTTCCCGGCAACGTACTGTGGCTTTAGCTCTGAATACAAGTCAGAGTGTTATCAGTCGACTTTGGACACGTTACCGAAGCACTGGTACCGTGGCTGAGCGCCATGGAGGACGGTATCGCTGCACCACACGGAGACAAGACCGATACATTCAAATCTTAACTCGAAGAGCTCCAACAATAACCGCCATGATGTTAGCCGTGAGGCTTCATCACTCTTCAGGGAACTTAATTAGCGACCAAACAGTCAGAAACCGCTTGCATGAAGTGAACCTTCATTCCCGAAGACCGCTACGGGTACCACCTATAGCAATGCACAATCGTAGGATTCGATATCAATGGGCTCTTGAACACAGAAATTGGGCAGAAGAACAATGGCGTTTCGTGTGCTTTTCTGATGAGTCTCGTTTTGGTATGAGACCGGATACAAGACGTATACGACACTGGAGAACCCCTGGACGCCAACAGCGATTAAAATCCTGCCAGGAAGTCCATCCTTATAGTGGTGGAACCATCATGGTATGGGCGGGTATTTGGATCGGCGGAAGAACTGAGTTGATTTGGATCAGAGGCAACCTCAACGCTCAAATTTATGCTGAGACGATTGTATCAGACGTCATCGTTCCTCTACAAGTGCAAATCGGTCCCTTATTTCAGTTAATGCATGATAATGCACGACCGCACACCGCAAGAGTTGTAAGACAGACTCTCGCCGCAGCTAACATCAATGTCCTGCCCTGGCCTGCTCAGTCGCCAGACTTGAACCCGATTGAGCATGCATGGGATATGCTACAGAGAAGAGCTCTGCCGAATATGGAGGGTATCCAGTCGCAAGAAGACCTTTTTTTGTTGTTGCAACGAACATGGGCGGCCATTCCACAGCGTGATTTGGATGAACTCATTTTGAGTATGCCAAACCGATGTTCTTGTGTTGTTAGTGTTCGCGGTAGAAACACGGATTATTAATTGTTCAAGTTACCTAATAAAATTTTAAAGAAAACTGTTATTTCAGTCTTTTTTTCGAACTTTTGTGTTAGTGGTTCAAATGTCAAAAATCCCTTTATTAGGAAAATGGCAAATTTCTTTATTAATGCAAAGGTGACTTGGTTTATCGTTACTGTGACAAACGAAAACACTTTATTTGATGAATCCTTAAAGAAAATTTTAATTAATATCAATCAGGAGAAAAGTTATTGCAAAAATATATGTTGATCCCTAGACACTTTTGATGTGTGTACATTATTTTAGCTTTCGATTAGTGCATGAAATTATCTAGTAATGTTATGGTTAAAGCAATCTAAACTTAAGTAAAGTTTAGATTGTTATTTTTAGAAAGACCAATAATATTCTCAATATATTTACTTACCGCCCTAAATATGTTATAAACTTTATAATGAATGTAGGTTTAAGTATCAGTCCTATTACCCAAAAAATAAGGGAGAAATATGAAGGTCTTACCCAACTAATCTCCATATAACATGAGGAAAAGTAAGCGGGGTTTTCCCAACATTAGGATTATAACACCTTTTTCTGGTAGCACCTTTTTCTGGTAGCACGTGTTAAAAAGAAGGGAACGCATGTGAGGTACCTATAAAAACTGTTACACGGATCCAAGGACTGTTGAAATTAATCACTGTTTTTAACACACTTTAAAAAATGGTTACGACCGTAAGACGGTGAGTTTTAACGAAACCTTTATAGGGTTCCATACCAAAATGGTAAAAATGGAACCCTTATGGTGAGACTAAGTCTGTCTGTCTGTCTGTCACAGTTGAATATCTCAAGAACTACTAATGCTATCAACTTGAAATTTGGAATAGTTTTAGATGACGTTTGCTCAACTATTTTGCAAATAAGAAAGAAATTAAAATGTATGCATATTTTTTGCAACAGGGACTGAAAGGGGGTCTGAAAAATTCGAAGTGGGGCTACTAAGGCATGTGGCGTATCATATAAAAGAGCGCAGTTTGCACATTCTCAATACATTTTTCTTTTTTTTTAGGCCGCATAGTTTTTGACTTTTGATGAAAAATGTAAAAAAAAAATACCATTCCCCCCCTATTTCCGAAATTGCAAAGAGAAAAATCTGAAATTATTCTTTGTGATAGAAGTTTATGTAAAAATTACAGAAAAAATAATAATAACACCTCTTAGCACCCTTTTCAGAAATCATCAACGAAAGTTACATTAGTTCCACTATCGGTCAATTGATGGCGCTGACATAAAACTTCAATATAACTGACATAAAACACTGCAGTACACAGTGTTAAAATTCTCTGACGAATATAGGCCTCGCCGATGAAAAAACATATGATTGTACGGAACAATCGGTGCGCGACTCCGACTCGCTCTTGCCCGGTTCTTTGACAGTGTCTCAATCGGTTGAGAAACGTGAGTTTTGTTGCCTAAAAATATTTAGGTAGGTACGTCTTTTGTTGAAAACATGTTATAAAGTAAGAAATATTTGTAACATTTTACCATTGACATTATAAAGTCAGGAAAAGATACACATGTCAATAATTTCCACGAAAGTGTGCAGTGGCATGCAACATTGGCAAATACATTGCTTCTGATTGATGAAAACATGACGAAAATTTTATCGCAATAGCTTGGAAACTACTTGCAGTCTTTTTGCAGATTACTAGCGTGTGTATTCCAGGCTTAATAGATTTTGCCAGACATCCCACGTTAGTCGTATTTAATTCACTCACTCCAAAATTCTGTCAGAAGGATTAGTCTGCAGTCTGCGTGTCTGACACATTTGCCTCGAGGCACTCCATTTGATTCGATTTTCCATTCCATGGAGCCTGTTAATGCACGCCGGACACACTTAGATCAATGTACAAGACCGGGCTAGGTGAAATTGGATTGGCTGGCTAATTTCATGAGAGATAATCCTTAAACCTGCACTACACTACTCGAGAAGTTGATCGAAGACGAGAGTGTAGAAGGGCACTTCGGTTCGCTTCGTGCAACCTCGGCTTGCCTCGGGCGTCATCGGATCGTTGTAGTTTTTGCGCCCGAGTCAAAGGACTCGAAGCGTCCCGTAGTTCTTAGCATGAGTGTATAGCCACGTACTTCGGACTTCGGTCAATTTCGACCAGTACTTCGTCGAAACAACTTCGCGATTAATGTAGTGCTGGGCTGGCAAATTGTCTAGCAACTTAAATTATCAGTATATTCAAATCACAACTGTTATTCCTTGACATACCTATGAAATTGCTATAACACGGCAAATTAACGTAAAGTGTCAATTTCTCTAACTGCATGAATAGGTGATGCGATGAAATGATCCAATTAGATCTCTTGTGTCGCTGATTTGAAGATTTAATGAGGAAAATTATTTTTATTTATTTAACCATTTATGTACAGTCAACAAAAAGATACTTAAGTATGCAGGATCGTCGGATATACTTGAACTTTAGTAAGAAACCAATGGATGTTCTCGAATATAAATTAGTTTTATTATTAGAAAACAAACAGCTCATTTATCAAATTAAATTTCAGTCGACAACATCCATCGGCTTCTTACTAAACTTCAACTATATCCGACGATCCTGCATACTTATCTCTTTTGTTGACATAACACAGAACAAAAGAACAGAAAAATACATACCTACTTACAGAAGTGATTCAATTCAATTCAATTCAATTTATTTATTGCAGATAATAATAATCCATAATATTATTACAAAAACTATATAAAAAAAACATAAAGATGAATAAATTAAAAAAAAATACAATAATTTAAAAATATTATAAAAATTAATCGTGAATGTCGAAACATCTATAAAAGAATAATTAAGTCAAATAATAATAATAATCAAATATAATTTAAACTGTCAAATAATACTAATAATCAAAATATAATTTAAACAGAAAAAATAGGAAATTCAAAACACATAAAATATTATAGTACCTACATATTATAAGTATGAGGGGCCGCTAGCGTGCATCCGCATCCACCTCATCAACATTGGTGAGTCCCACCTCTGGGACAATGCGCTAAGAATACCATGATGATGATGAGACCAGTGATGCTTACTAAGTTATTTATTTGAAAAATGTTTTATTTTACTTGTCACTCGTGTAATTAGAACAATCTGACAGAGAAGTGTTTCTGGGACAGTTGTGGGGTGTGTATGAAAAGTGGGCGTCTTTTGTGCGCCATGACATGCAACTATGACGCGCTTTTATTTTTGAGTCAGACTCAACACTAATTTTAGTCTGTCAGCCTAGTCTTTTAATCGAATTTCCACCCACTTGATGTTTACTAAATGAGTGGAACATTCGAGCTTTCATAATAACTTAGCGGTTGTAAGAAGACCCATCACACAACCGTTATCTACGCATTCTGTACCCACATCAAACTAATTAACATAATTGAGCAAAAATTATTGCTTGGAAACGGCTTTTATTTTTTGTGTGAGTGACGGGTAGAACACGTAGGTACAATATCATAGGAAAGAAAAAGAAATAAAAAACTGGCCAAGTGCGAGTCGGACTCGCACACGAAAGGTTCTGTACCAGAAGGCAAAAACGCCGAAACGCCGAAAGCACGTTTGTAGTATAGGAGCCCCCCTTAAATATTTATTTTATTCTGTTTTTAGTATTTGTTGTTACAGCGGCAACAAAAAGACATTATCTGTGAAAATTTCAACTATCTAGCTATCACGGTTCATGAGATACAGCCTGGGTGTCAGACGGACAGACGGACAGTGGAGTCTTAGTAATAGGGTCCCGTTTTTACCCTTTGGGTACGGAACTCTAAAAATATATCATAATTATTATTCGAACTTCTAGACCGCTCACAGCTACTTCATTGTGTTTGAAGAAACTAACTCTGCACATGTCTCTTTAGAAATATTAGTAGGTATAATATAGGTAGGTATATAATATAGATAGGTATGCAAGCTAAATATGACGTTCCGAAATGTTGCCACTACATAAAATGTAAAAAGTTTATTGAGGATGATATTCTCATAGCATGTATATCTATTTTTTCCTTTTATATTCCTGTGTTTTTTTTTTTTAATTTCGAAGTCGGTGTCGTTGGATTCGCATTTTCGTTGTTTGCCACCGACTTCCGAAAATAAAGTTATTTTTCACTTTTCTTATTTGAAAGTCTCGTATGGAAGTCGGTTGCTTTTTTTTTGTAAAAAAGTTTTTATTTTTCACTTTTAAGTTGTCCTTACCCCACACAAACTCGTATAACACCACTTGCTATGTAAATATCAGTGACAGGAAATTATTATAACATCATCAATAAGTGAAGTAAGTGGCAAAAATACGTATTATTGAAGCTAACTCAAAAACTACTCAAGCATAGTCAAAATTTATACGAGACCACCACTGAGGCCGCTGATACCCTATCTATTAAAAAACCGGCCAAGTGCGTGTCGGGCCACGCACAGTGTAGGGTTCCGTAGTAGCCCGTTATCACAATGTAGTACGATTCTGTTGTTCTTTATTCTGAATAGGTAAAAAAAAAACATATTTTGGTTTTCAATGCAAGTCTTTACCCATTATAAACAAGCAACTACTTCATCTTAGTCACTTTAAAGGATTAATGCTAAAGATTTTGTATTTGGTACAAAATTATCCAACACCCAAGTTCAATGACTATTACGGCTAAACTAATAAAGTTATCTTAACCGCTATACTTTTCCTTTAAAGTTCATGAAATGCACTTTTATCGAGAATTTTTCCAGATTTTTCAAGCTAATAGTTTAGCTTTTAGAGGGGGGGGGGACGCCCTACTGGAACAAAAATTTGCACTTTAAACTTTAATATTTCGTAAATGGAGCATTAAATCGAAAAATAATTTTAACAACCCCTAAGCCATTTTAGAAGACCTATTCAACGATACCCCACACGATGGGGTAGATGATGAAAAAAATATTCATCCCCACTTCACATGTAGGGGAGCTACCCTAAAAAAAATATTTTCCAAAATTTTATTTTACCACTTTGTTGGCGTAACTGATGTACGTACTCCTACAAAATTTTAGCTTTCTAGTGCTAACGGTCACAGAGATTAAGCGAGGACGGACAGACAGACAGACGGACGGACAGACAGACATGGCGAAACTATAAGGGTTCCTAGTTGACTACGGAACCCTAAAAAAGAGATTTTTTTGTAATCGATTTATAATTGCTGGAGATATCGCGTAACAAACACAAAAAAAAACATAGTCGATATGAAAGCCTTTTTTGAAGTCGGTTAAAAATAAAATCATTTGCTAGGAAAGCACGTACCTATAGACGCACTATGCTTATGAAACTCGTAAGCAACGAGTTCAAGATTTTTTTTGTTGCTGACGATCCTTCAGGATCAAAAACAAAAGAAAAACTGGTCCTAACCGGTATGAGAAAGTTTATAGTGGATAAGACAAAGATTAAAACAGAAGACGAACAAGCAGGGGATCGAGGTGGGGGGTGGAGGGGGGGGTTCAGGGGATCAGAACGGAATAACTCAAGATAACCGCGGTTCATACTATCTAGATCCCGTATTCCTAGCAGAGCTGCTCCACCTACTTATTCCAGGGAAACCAAACGCAACCCTTTGCCGGGTTTTAATGAAAGAATCCATTTTGTTGTGACCTCGCGTCATAAATGCGTGCTATTTAGGCGACGCAGCGCCTGTGTGACTGCTCCTCGCAAACGTTGGTTAGACAGGTTTTTATAAACGAGTTTTGGCTAGCTTTGGTTAGGCTACTGTAATTTTTTTGTAACCTCGATGTTTTTTTTGTTTTCAAGGGTAGTTCAAACCGGTATGAGAAAGTTTATAGTGGATAAGACAAAGATTAAAACAGAAGACGATCCAGGAGGGGATCGAGGCGGGGGGGGGGGGGTGGAGGGGGGGTTCAGGGGATCAGAACGGAATAATTCGGTTAAATGGCGATTCTTTTGATTGCTGACAATATGTGCCCGTAATTTCGTTTGCGTTCATGTCAGAAAACAAATTGGATTTTATTTGTTTAATTTTTTTGCCCGGAATCCTTGACCGTCCTTATCCTTTATCCTAAAATATTCTTTTTCGAAAATGTCCTCAGTTATTCCTTAAAACATCAGTTATCTGCGAGTGAAAAAAGTCCAGTCAAAATCGGTCCAGCCGTTTCGGAGATTAGCCGGAACAAAAGGACAGACAAAAAAAATTGAAAATTTTGCTATGCATTTAGTAAAATGCTGTTAGGCTGACAATACAAACAGATACTTCAACTTTATTTATTAGTATTCAAACTCAAACTCTTTTTTCTTTATTTCAAATAAACCAATTACAGACACTTTTGAATTGTGTGAAAGATGAAGCTAGTTGATGTCGATAGATGTGATCCCACTGCTGAGCAAAGGGAGGCGAAAAAACATTTTTACAAAAAAAAAAAACAACCGACTTCCAAAAAAAACACTACAAATTGAAAAATAACTTTTATTTCGGAAGTCGGTGTCTTTGGTTCCGCATTTTCGTTTATTGACACCGACTTTCGAAATAAAAGTTATTTTTCAATTTGTAGTGTTTTTTTTTGGAAGTCGGTTGTTTTTTTTTGTAAAAATGTTTTTATTTTTCACTTTTTAGTGGGTCACTTTGTAATTTATCTAAGTTACAATAGCCTAATGCCAACTGTTCATCACCTTTTACAAAATATTGCTTTTCCCGATCCTGGGACGTTAATTGTTGAGGAGTTCTCCCGGTAAGAACCAGGAGAACTCCTCAACAATCACTCATCATACGCATTGTGACGAGCATAAATTGCTTAGCAACCATATTAAAGTAATCGAATCGCAACCCGTGAAATATTTGTCATTGAGTTGTTCCGATGGCCATCTGTGGTCTTCATTATCAGCTCCACTTTACCAAATGATGATTTCCGAGAGCAAATGCTCAAGTTACTTTAAAAAATACCCAAATCGCTATAGGTTTGCCTATAAAATTTGAGGGTTTCCCTCGATTTCCATGGGATCCTCTCATGAGATTCCAACTTGATGATAATGAGACTACCTCGAGAGTATACCCTTTCAAATAAAAAAAGAACTTTTGGAATCGGTCCAGCCGTCTTCGAGTAATCGGTGAACATACACTGTAAACTGTGTGGTAGCTACTGTAAACTGTTGAGGTAGTTCCCTTAACTGTCCTTCGTCTTCATCATCAGACCCTTAATGACAGTCACAACCTATCTAGGTGTAAAGTTCACATCAATACAAATTAATCAAGCCCAAACACAAGGTAACTGCTGTAAATCGTTGAGGAGTCCCCTCGACTGTCTTTCGGCTCCATCATCAGATCGACTCCAGACCTTCATTAAATAGTAGTGCTTTAAAATACTTAATGAAAAAAATAACAAACGCACTAGTCGCTTCTACGATTTTCGAATGTTCCCCTCGATTTCACTGGGATGCCATCATCAGATCCTGGTTTCCTTATTATGGGACCACCCTTGGCATATCTCCTTTCCAACAAAAAAATAATAATCAAAATCGGTTCATAAACGACGAAGTTATCCGCGAACACACATAAAAAAAAATAATATATAGGTATACGGTCGAATTGAGAAACCTCCTCCTTTTTTTGAAGTCGGTTAAAAAGCAAAGAATTCCTCGAAAAAAAAAAATTATAATTTTAATCCTCGAAATGCATCAACGATGAAACATAGAGAAGAGCATGAAGGACTCGTAATAAATGATATCGGTAGACGTTTAATTCGGTGCGTTTAAAAGTTGGTGCGTTTGGAGGGATACCCCCTTATTTTAAAAGCGCATATTATTCTTACAGGATTGCCTATTGTTCTACTAAACTTAATTAGCTTAATTAACTACCGTATACCGTACCTTCATTTATTACCTCAAGTTCTCTTTAATTACACTTTACTATTAAAATAAAGATGAGGCCTATGTATATAACGATTTTATAAAAACTTCAGGCCTTTTAATTTAATTTCGGTGAAGTGTCAAACAGTGGTCTTCTTGGGAAACCTTTATACCTACACTTCTCAGACATCATTATAAATTAATCTCTAATGCTGCCAGCCTTTTGGATACTTATCCCATTGACAACGATGCGGACGAATTTTTTGATGCTCATTGAGTTGCTGCCTTTTTTTCTTTACAATTTCTTTTTAATTTTTACCGACTTCACAAAAAGGAGGAGGTACTATGTTCGGATGTTTGTATGTTTTTTTTTTTTGTATGTTTGTTCATCGAATACTCCGCCAATTGTCGACAGATTTTCAAAATTCTTTTTTTGTTCGAAAGTAGATAGTTCTGAGGTGGTCCCACTGTCACCAAGTTAGGATCTGATGATGGGATCTTAGAGAAATGGAGGGTAACCCTCAAATTTTATAGGCTCACTTATTGTTTTTCGCATATTTTATGAAGTATCTTGTGTATTTGCGTATGGTTGTCACCATCTCAGGTAGCTGGGCTGATGATGGAAGGTGCAACTCCTTAACAGTAAGAAGTAACTCGAACAGACAAGAACCGTTTTAGTAAATTGTTTTGATGTATGATAGGGCATTTGCCACATTTGGTCTTATGATCATCAAGTTATGACCTGATGCTGCAGTCAGGATAGTCTGCTGAGTACCTAACTCCTCGAGAACTAACAGCAGATATATCGTGTTTAGGCTTATTGAAAAGGGCTCGATGAAACGTACTGTTAATGAGGAACACCGAAGTACATAGAGACCTGATGCTGAAGCCAGTAGCATCAGAAAAAGTACAAACCTTGAAATTACAGCACCGTAGTCGTGTTTGGGCTCATTTTAAACAGGACTAAATTTTAAGTTCAATGCAATGTTGACATAAGTCTGGCCTGATTCTGCAGCCAGGATTAGCAGCATCTAGTCTAAAAACTAATAAATACTTCTTAAAGTGAAATACTTTTGCGAGTTTTTCTTCTGTATAATTATCCTAACAAAGCTTGCCGGTAGTGGTTGGATGAGAGAAGCGGAGGACCGTGAACGTTGGCGCAAACTTGGGGAGGTCTACGTCCAGCAGTGAACTGCAATAGGCTGATGATGATTTATAAAAGCCTCAATCGTTGCATTTCACGCAATGCCTTTTCGTCATGTGGTCTATTTAGCAATTTGGTAGGTTCCAAGTCGCATAATACAATGCCATCCAGCGTCTTTACACGACCATCGGAACTACTCAATGACAAATATTTCACGGGTTGCGAATCGATTACTTTAATATAGCTGCTAAGCAATTTATGCTCATTACAATGCGTTTGGTGAAGTGGAGCTGATGGTGACTCCTCAATCAGCTCCAGTTCGCCTGGTTCTTACTAGGAGAACTCCTCAACAATTAACGTCCCTGCATCGGGAAAACCAATATTTTGTAAAAGTTGATAAGCAGTTGACATTAGGCTATTATACCTTAGTTATATATTACAAACTGACCCGCTAAAAAGTGAAAAATAAAAACTTTTTTACAAAAAAACAACCGACTTCCAAAAGCACTATAAAGTGAAAAATAACTTTAATTTCGGAAGTCCGTGGTAAAAAACTAAAATACAAATCCAGAGACACCGACTTCCGAAATTAAAGTTATTTTTCACTTTATAGTGATTTTGGAAGTCGGTTGTTTTTTTTGTAAAAAAGTTTTTATTTATTATATACTTGTACATAATATATTATATATATTTTAGTGTCAGCTTGCCCAGAGAGCGTGTGCCTTCGCCTACGGCCGGTAAGCGACTGCCACGCCAATGGCTGCGCAATGCGCATACACTACACTTGTAAATTCTAATTGTGTATTTGTGAATAAATAGGTACTCTGTAGTAATAAAACAAAATCTCTAAATTTCTGTTATTTATAATGTTGGTTGTTAATTATATCCTTGGTAACAACGATTAGGCTAAAGTGTGCCAACTGAGACCATGGTGTTCAGCGCTATGGATTTCAAGCTTGGATCTTACAATAATAAAAATCGGGCAAGAGGAGTCGGACTCGTGCACCAAGGGTTCCGTAACATCCCGGTTTATGCATGTTTATGTTTATGAAATTAAATGTTTTTTTTTTTATATTTGAGTTGATTGAATGAAAGGTAAATTGCGGTTAACGATTTATGACGTATTAAAATAAAACTACTTACTAGATCTCGTTCAAACCAATTTTCGGTGGAAGTTTACATGGTAATTAACATCATATATTTTATTTAGTTTTATCATTCTCTTATTTTAGAAGTTGCAGGGGGGGACCCACATTTTACCACTTTGGAAGTGTCTCTCGCGCAAACTATTCAGTTTAGAAAAAAATGATATTAGAAACCTCAATATCATTTTTGAAGACCTATCCATAGATACCCCACACGTATGGGTTTGATGAAAAAAAAAATTTTGAGTTTCAGTTATTTACTCGTAGGTAGGTATGGGGAAACCTCAAAATTTATTGTTTTTTTTTTTTCTATTTTGTGTGAAAATCCTACTGCGGTTCACAGAATACATCTATTTACCAAGTTTCAACAGTATAGTTCTTATAGTTTCGGAAAAAAGTGGCTGTGCCATATGGACGGACAGACAGACAGACAGACATGACGAATCTATAAGGGTTCAGTTTTTTGCCATTTGGCTACGGAACCCTAATAAAAACGTGTGCGTTCGGGGACCTACGTCAAGAACGAAGTTCCTTAGGGTGCTTACATAAAGAAACAGGTTATCTGTGCAGGCGAGTCTGTGCGGGTCAGATAAAACATGTAACCGTTTCCTTTCGAAGATCAACCTGTTCGTGTAGGCTCGTGTCTCAAGAGTGGGAAAATTATAGGTTGATTATGTATGCATGCAGGATGCATAAAGTTTTCGTTGCGTGTAGATTTCTACTAGTTTACTCCTACCGCTAGCTGCGTTCAAGAACTTCATTCCAATAGTACTTACCAGCATGTTACTGCTTCACTGTAGGGCTGAAACCTCTTTTTTTTTTGCGGATGGGAAATCATCAAATGACTCCTCCCGCTCTGGGTGGAGCGGAAGGGAGTGTCAGACTCTTACTGACTAAAACTCACCCGTGTTCCTTCCTTAGCCCTTTATGTTCCGGGCCAGCGGTAACCCTTTCGGACAATCCCGCTAACCCGGCAGGCTTCGGCCCTAAGGGGCCCCTTCTCGATGCTGACATCTCTTTGAGGCGCGCGTGGAACACGTACGCGCCGTCCGGCACGGGCCTGGTCCTGATCGGACGGTGAGCTACCCATTACTCTCCGCCCGCAGGCCCGCGCCTACAGTGGCCGGGAGTCGTCACGCGGCTCCCGACGCGGCGGCTGAGACGGGAGGCCCTCTCCCTGAACCGTCCCGCCACCTCCTTCGCTAGCATGACTGCTTCGCAGAAGGAGGTGACTGCCTCCCACTCCCTCTCGCCCCGGACCATGGCTTGCGCCAGGGCCGGACGCGAAAGGTCGCCGTCGGTGCCGATCGCCTCTACGAGGACACGGCGGTGCTCCGCCCAAGCGGGGCAGACCTCCACCGTGTGCTCCACCGTGTCCTCTGGGCGATCCTGGCAATGGTGACACTCGAGCGTTTCCTCCCGCCTGATGATGTGCAGGAACCTCCCGAAACTTCCGTGTCCGGTGAGGACCTGCGTCAGGTGGTAGGTGATGGCGCCGTGGCGCCTCTCTAGCCACTCCTCAAAGAGGGGTCTTGTCGCCGCTATCGCGGCGTGCCCTGCGCTGGGTTGCGACAGTCGCTTTTTCCATGCCGCCATGAGATCGCGCCGGAGATCCGTCCGCTCCGCAGCGATTTGCCGCGGAAGCGGATCCTCTCCCGGAGTAGTACCTCCGCGCGCCACTCATACAGGCGCGCGAGGACTATCGCCTCCATATCCCATGGCGGCAGTCCGGCAAGGAGGCTTGCCGCCTCGCCCGAGATCGTGCGGTATCCCCGGATAAGCCTTATGGCTACCACCTTCTGGGGCGCGTTCAGGTAGTGGGCGGCTCGCTGCCGCAGTGCCCACACCGGGCCCACACCGGGGCCCCGTATAGGGCCATGGACCACACGACCCCCGCGTAAAGCCTCCGGCAGGAGGCGTTTGGCCCCCTCAGGTTGGGCAAGAGCCGCTTGAAGGCGGCCCCGGCCCGTTCCAGTTTGGGGGCCAAATGTCGGAAATGCTCCACGAAGTTCCACCGGCTGTCGAGGACGAGACCCAGGTATTTCATCGTCATCTCGACAGCGATGTGAACCCCTACCTGTGATACCGTTAGTTGGGATCCCGATGGTGGCGCGTTCCGGGGCCCATGAAATGACATGGCCTCGGACTTGTGCAATGCCACCTCGAGACCCAACTGCCGCATCCTCTCCACGACTATCGCAACCCCGCGTGTCATCGCGTTGGCCGCCGCCTGATGCGACCTCCCTTGCGCCAGGACCAGCGTGTCGTCAGCGTAGAAAACCACGCTGACGCCATCAGGGAGGTCGGCCCGCAGCACCCAGTCGTAGCCGATGTCCCACAGGAGCGGCCCTACAACCGATCCCTGCGGGACACCGCACGACATCCCTCGCCGGTTCCACTCCCCAACGCGACCGGGGCAGATGACGGCTCTGTCCGTCAGATACGCCTCGACTATTCGACGGAGGTAGGGCGGCACCCGGTGATCCATCGACCTCCACAATGCAGCTCCAGGGCAGGGTGTTGAACGCGTTGGCGATGTCGAGTGACACCGCCACAACGACCCCATCCCGGGACACCGCGTCCCCCGTCGTGAGGGCTCTCACGCGCATGATGGCGTCCACCGTCGAGCGCCCCTTGCGGAAGCCAAACTGGCTGTCCGCAAGATCCGGCCCCGTCCTCACCAGGTGCCCGACGAGGCGGCCCGCAATCACTCTCTCAAAGAGCTTGCCAACCTCGTCGAGCAGCACGATGGGCCGGTATGCGGACGGAGAGTCCGCAGGGTGCCCTGGCTTCCGAATGAGGACCAGCTTCCCCGTCTTCCAACGGAGTGGAAACTGGCCTCTCTCCAAACATGCGCTTAAGAACGCCTCCAGTCGAGGCCCGAGAGCCCTCGAGGCCAGGACCCAGGCTTTACCTGGCAAGCCGTCGGGTCCTGGGGCGGTATTTTTGGCCTTCAGCCTTCCTACCGCCGCTCTCAGTTCTACCCCGGTCACGGCTGAAACCTCTTCTCACACACATAAGGCATCAAGATATTATTGATCACCACGCTTGCTCAAGGCAGGATGGTGATTTCAAACTTATATTAACTGTAAGTCCAGGTTTCCTTACGATATTTTCCTTAACCGATGTCAGTGATGTCCCAAATAAACTGAGCTGTAATACCTCTCCTAAATAATTCTGTAAACCAATGTTGAATGTTTGTATAAGCTGTTGGTGTTTTTAAATAAATAAATAAACTTATAAAGTACATAATATTTATACTACTCGAAACAAAATAAGGACCAC
Organism: Mesoligia furuncula; assembly: GCA_916614155.1. Lineage (NCBI taxonomy): Eukaryota > Metazoa > Arthropoda > Insecta > Lepidoptera > Noctuidae > Mesoligia > Mesoligia furuncula. The sequence continues at coordinate 1,964,760 of OU744792.1, forward strand.
CGTGTATTTTCTGTATTCTAACAAATGTATTGGGTTTGAGGGTAGATAGATGATGAAATTGAATTAGCTACCTAATTTTTAATGCAAAAACCTTAAAATTAAATTTATTGATAGATATGAGAACATCTGATTAGGTTCTTTGTAAAAAGTGCAATTTCAGCAAAAAAACACTTAATGAATAACCCTCCTTTTGGGCTTCGCCGCAGTCGGGTAAAAAGAGGTTAAAACAAAAATGTCGTAAGATTTTTGTTTTTTTGGCACTTCTTTAGTATGGTGTGTGTCCTTCTCTTTTTCGAACACATTCTTGAAGCCTGGATGGCACACTCTCCACCAGATGTCGCACTGTCTCTTCTGAAATTTGTTCCCAGCTTGCCTTGAGCACGTTAATGAGCTGTCGTTCATTATGTATGGTTTAATTTGTGTCCCGGACACTTCTTTTTAACAAATCCCACATGTGTTCGATGGTTAAGGTCCGGAATGTTGGCAGGCCACGGCAAGACACGTTTACCAGCATCGTCTAGGGCTTCCCTAGTGGCTCTAGCTGTTTGAGCGCGGGCATTTTCGTGCATTAATGTGACTCTTGCACCAATTCTTTGTGCAAATGACACCATATGAGGTCTTATGATCTCCTCAATGTATCGCACAACCGTTACCGTGCCTCCGCTGAGTATTGCGAGTTCGGTTCGACCTGATAGAGAGATTCCTCCCCTTACCATGATACAAGCATCCGAAAATCAGATGCAACCTTGAGAATGATAATCGGTTTGCACGGTGTACACTAGTCTATGGAATCCGCACTACGCGTCTCCTAGAAAACTGCTGGTCTTCATGTAACCGATTTCTAATCGTTTGGTCACCCACGCGGGTACCGGTCGTCTGGCGCAAGCGATTTTGTAAGGCGCGGGCGGTGACGACGCGCTTTCTTCGCGCAGTTAAATGTATGTAGCGGTCTTCCTGTGAGGTGGTTGCTTGATTTCTGCCAGATCCCCGTCTTCTGGTTACACTCGCAGTCTCTTGAAATCGATTCCAAGCATTCTGGATCGCTCGCCTTGAAAAGCCAAGCTGTCAAGCTACAGAAAGCTGCGAATGTTCCTCTTGGATCAATATGATGGCTCTAGTGGCGGTTTGCAGGTCCATATGTCTTCGAATCCTCGGTATAGAGCTTTCAAAATGTTTATCCACGTTCTAACCTAGCAAATAAGTATAAGTATAGTAAGACCGTTCACAAAAGAATCCACAATTTAAATGACTTAAGAATTCGTCTTAGAATAGGGTAAATTGCAGTGATTACAAAAAAAGTATCAAAGTTCAAAAATTATGCAAGTGGTATCCTCACATTATGTTTGTTAACACTTCAGGAAATACCACAAATGCATTCTTAAACAATATGTTGTTTAAGAACGCTTTAAAATAATTAAATCATTCCGGATATTAAAATTCACAAGTGGCCCTTATTTTCTTTTGAGTAGTGTACATTGAAAAAGTCACATTGGTGCTTGCCCAGATGTGAACCCACAACCTCGTGCATGAAATGCGAGGTCTCAACCACAGAGCCATCACGACATTCTTATAATTGAAATCATATTTGATGTGTAAAGTTTAAATCTTTAAACAATGCAAAATCCTTGTCATTTACAAAAACATAAGTCTTAGGTTTTTGTTTCAGTATTCTTTAATATTACTTTGATAAACTTACGGTAGACGCCGTCTGCCGCAGTCTGCCGTCTGATCATAGTGGACAAACGGTATCTTTTAAGTTTAAAACACCTTTGCAAAAAGTGCAAATACAATTTAGACCAATAACGACTGGTAAACTAAATAGATTCAATAGTACCCTAAATAATAAGTTAAATGATCTGGGCCATGATATGGATGATGCAAATAAATTGTACGAGGATTTCTTTTCAGTAGTGTACACTCAATTCAATACAACTTTTGAAAAGAAAACAAAAAACATTTGCCCTAATTTTATATTTAGTGACTGGGTAACTAGAGGTATTAGGATAAGTTGGGAAAGACTGTTCGAGCTGTATGGCCTTAAGCCTTACATCAATACTGTAACTTTCAGCAAGTACGTTGCTACATATTCCAAAATTTTTAGAAATACATGCAAAATAGCCAAAGCCCTGTACATTAGCAATAAAATCAAATCAGCTGAAAATAAAATAAAAACAGTTTGGAAAATTATAAATAACGAAACTAGTAGAAATAAAAAACGAAACACTGATTACACATTGGAGACTTCACGTGGAGCCATAAGCTCTAACTTAGAAGTAGCTCAGGAGTTTGTAAATTTCTTTACTAATATACCATCAAAAACGACGGAAGCCTTAAATTCCTCATCCGACGTATCAATTGATTTATTAAGAGCAAACGTTCCAGCCTGCCCGGTTGAATTTCAATTTACACATATTAACCCCGTAACAGTAATAAAAGCTTTTAAGCAAATTAAGATCAAATTGACCGAAGATCTTTGGGGAATGTCCATTAAAGTCTGTGCCTCCATAATTGAGACTATTGCACCTTATTTAGCCTTAGTATTTAATTCGTGTGTTGATCAAGGAGTCTTCCCCGATTTAATGAAATTCAGTAAAGTAATACCACTTTTCAAATCTGGGTACAGTAAAGACACCAATAATTATAGACCCGTATCCGTGTTGCCGGTTTTCAGTAAGGTGTTTGAAAAGATAATGCTTAATCAAATGCTCAATCATTTTAACACGAATAAAATCCTTCACGATCAACAATATGGTTTCACCAAAGGACGTTGTACGACCGACGCCGGTGTAACCTTATTAAAACACATTTTTAACGCGTGGGAAGAGGCCCAAGACGCCATAGGAATCTTTTGTGACCTCTCTAAGGCATTTGATAGCGTCGATCACGAAACCTTGCTTTTGAAACTTGAGCATTACGGGCTTGGAAAACTTGCGCTCAGTTTAGTTAGTTCTTATTTAAATGACAGACAACAGCAAGTTCAAATAAATGGTGTCAATTCACATGGTTTAACAGTAAAAATGGGTGTGCCACAAGGCTCGATATTGGGTCCTTTCCTCTTTTTAGTGTATATTAATGATCTACTCCATTTATTAAAAAATCAACCACAAATGGTGTTATTTGCTGATGACACTTCCTTAATTTTTAAGGTAAATAGACGTGCTACAAATTATGACGACGTAAATAACGCCCTAGTGCAGGTCCAAAGTTGGTTCACTGCTAATAATTTAGTATTAAATGGGAAAAAAACTAAGTGCATAAGATTTTCTTTACCAAATGTAAAGAGTAGTGATTGTGAGATAGTATTGAATCAAGAGAAACTAGAATTCGTCGATAAAACGGTTTTCCTGGGGATCACGCTCGACTCAAGGCTACAATGGGGTCCTCATTTAACATCTCTTGCAGGACGGCTAAGTTCAGCAGCTTATGCTGTCAGAAAAATCCGCCAATTTACTGATGTAGATACCGCGAGACTGGTCTATTTTAGTTAGTTTCATAGTATCATGTCTTACGGTATTTTGCTTTGGGGACGGGCTGCAGACATCGATTCTATTTTTATTCTGCAGAAAAGAGCCATCAGAGCCATATATAACCTCTGCAGGCGTGATTCTCTAAGGGAACTGTTTAAGGAAATTAACATCATGACGGTGCCTTGTCAATATATCTACGAAAACATCATGTATGTAAGAAAAAACTTACATCTTTTTGGTAAAAGAGGTGAAAGACATAATTATAGTACTAGGAATAGGGACCTATTAGTTCAACCAGGTTTCAGACTGGCTAAAGTAGACTCATCTTTTATGGGGTACTGTTTAAAATGTTATAATAAAATACCTCCCCACATTCTTCAACTGAATGGGACAAAATTCAAGTCTTGTATAAAACGCACACTATGCAGTCAGGCATATTATAAGTTAGGGGATTACATCGCTGATAAAAATGCCTGGCTCAATGCTGGTCCTGCTCCACAACCACAACTAATTGATTAACACTGGAAAATACTATTGGAGCTGCTGAAGATTGTAAGATTAGCTTTGCATTGTATAAACTCAATTTCCTTTGCATTGTATAACTGCATAGCACAGATGTGAGTTCTATGTAAGTATACCTTCTTTACCATTTACCGGGTAATATGTCTTTCATTGACTTGAATATGCCATGGCGGCTGATAGTATGTCATGCTCACACAAATGTCTCGCTGAGGGTGGCGTGTGTATTGGATCATTTAGCTCCCTTCAAAATGGTTGAGCTGAATGGTGCTGATCTATGCGTCATGTTCGTGAACGGGCGCCGTCAGTTGGGGCTGGTCATCACTCAGCTGCCTCGGCTTATTTTTTATTATTTTATTTTTGGATTGTTGTCTTCTTACTATTTGCTGTACTCTGGACGCTCTTAACGCGTACGTATTTTTTTACATCGTTCTCACATTTACTTGTAAATTCAACATTAATGATGTAACTAATATTTTTGTAAAAATACAATTTAAAAGAGTGTCCATGGAGTTTCTTGCCCGTTCTTCTCCATAGGTACCTACGCTTTGGAATGGGCAACTAGCTTCATATTTTCTGACTGACCGACTTCTTGACAATTCAAAAGTGCCTGTAAATGGTTTAATTGAAATAAATGGTTTGAGTTTGAGTTTGAGTAGATATCACAATGTACTGACATAAAACGTAACTACCTTATAAGAAAATCAAATGATTTTCTTTTATATTTACACTTTGAGTTGATAACTACAGTTCGTGGTTGAAACTAGACAGTTATATTAAACGTACAGTCAACAAAAGAGAGAATTATGCAGGATCGGCGAATATAGTTGAAGTTTAGCAAGAAACCGATGGATGTTGTCGACTGTTTAATTTGATAAATGAGATGTTGTTTTCTATTAATAAAATAATATTCGAGAACATTCATCGGATTCTTACTAAACTTCAACTATCCGACGATCCTGCATACTTATCTCTTTTGTTGATTGTACATAAAAGCTTTTAACTTTTTTTCTTTACGATGCAACAACGTATTTTTTTCCTGGCAAAGACCGAAGAGAATCTTCTCCGAACGAGTATTAGTCCTAGTTTATTTTCGTTAAGTAATCAAAATGAAATAGAGAGCAGATTTACTGCCCAGAGACCTAACATAACCTGTGGGTAATGCCATAGACATCGATCCAGTATGACGACATCTATAAGTACCTGATATGTTTCTCGTCATGAGGAACTCAGCTTAAAAAAACATCCAACATATGACGCCCAGTTGTTTTCAAACTCGGGATTAAAATGCATGGGTCCGAGGAATTTTTAATTTCACCCTCTAGCTGTAGCCTTGGACACGGCCGGACATGTCCGGACACACCGCCTGTCCGACGTTTGCGTTGCCTTCTTATATTAGGAACACTTGAATTGTGCCTGATCTGTTTGTATTGAATTTACGTAAAACAGCGTGAAATTGAAAGGTCCATGACTGATGTAGGTAGGTACCTAGTATAACAGGTTTGAAGCATAATTTCTCATGGATAAGTTTTTTTCATTCGTTCGTATTCCAAAGAAGCTAGGTAGGACAGGTTGGGCTTAATGATAAACCTACCTTGTCCTTTTATGAAAGGCTTTTTTATTTTCTTTTACTGAAGAATGTCATAAAGCTGTGCAGTAGGAATTGTTTCACTACTGAAATAAACAAAGCTCTACTCTTGAAATCTTATGTCTAAACGAAAGGTACAGACACCAGCACATCAGGCTACCCGAAACTGTCAAATTTTCGCAATCAACTTTGAACCTTATACTTTAGCGATAAAGTTGAAAATCTATTATAGAAATTTGACAGATTGTAGTAGCTTGATGTGCTGGCGCCTGTACAAAGAATTGATCTATATTAATATTGTTACGAGCTTCGGGTTCGTGACAATAAAAACTGCCAATTTAATAACCAAAAATTGACACTTTAATTAACAACACTAATACAACTCAAACACACTAATTACAAAACACAATTGCACTACTGATCGCTTTAAGTCGCACTTGAAGATCGCTTCGGATGTTTTCACTTCGATCGCTTATCTAACACTCTCTCTCGGCCTTATATAGTGCCGCAGAGAGTTCTAGAACCTTCCATTGTAGAAACATCTAGAATGTTCGACGAGTACATACAGGCCCCGATCGACCAGATGTCGATAGTTCGGGAAAGTTCTAGAAAGTGCTCACATCGAAATTTCTAGAAGGGTCTTGACTACTAGTTCCGCTACTCGATACTAGATGGCGCTAGTGGTAACTACTGTCACCATGTACCAGGCATTAATTGTGGCGCGCAACAATATTTACTTTTTTACTTAGCCTACACTATCCACCTGCTGAGCAAGGGCCACCCCCAAATCCTTCTAGACAAAATTCATTCCATTCAAATAACAGATTTCATTCTAAATAATGTTTAGACTAGGCAGGAAAATTACTAACTAAAATCACTTTGTAGACACCAAAAATAAAACACTCTCGCGCAATTTAGTGTGGCGCGAGGATGTCAAGGGGTGACAGACGTCATGTCCCTAATCCCCTGTCCGTCACGTGGGTTAACGCGCTAGCACTGGGTAAAAGCTACAGCCTTATGTACCTATAGTATATGGACACATTCAGTATTCATGATGGACGAGAATAAAAGGACATTAGATGGTTATTTGATGTGTGAAAATGTCAATTAGGAGTCGTCACCTGGTTATCTTTTTTTATTGCTATGTGTGTAAGAATAGGTAATACAAATAATAGGTTTTCCTTTGACGAAACTGTACATCAGGCTTCGTTTTGCCTCCAAGTTTCCAAATTAAGACTTGTGTCGGCTTTCAATATAACCGGAGGCAGCTGAATACGTGATAACTTAGGTGAAGTGAGTTTGTTTTTGCTAGGAATTGACACTATTGAGAGCTCACTCCACGCTCACTTCACCTAAGTTTTCACGGTGAGATTTTTACAGAACAGCACCGCTGTATTTTTCATGGAGCGACTGCGCGTCGGACCTCCACAACCCACGTTACTGATTGCTGGCTGGTGGTTACTGGGTAACATGATACAAGGTATCTTTAGAAAGATACATTACCTTGTAAACTGAAGGCTTCTAAAGACCTTTGAAAATTGAATTAATTATGAAAATAACCTGAATACAAAACTGCTTGCGAAGCCAAAAAGAAACGAGTTTCAAGATATCTTTGTTATTATAAAAGCTTATGTACGCACGAATGTAATTGTATTTCCCCCGAACAAAAGAAACCACTCGGAGTTTATAACAATGAGAATATTTAAAATCCTTACGGTTACCTACGGGAAAGTTCAAGGTTCACACTGTATTGTTATAGGGCAGAATTATCTAAATTGAATACAATGAGCTGGAAAAGTGTCGAGATGAAGAATGTTAACCTACTTCTTGAATTATGAATTAGAATGGTCGGGTGCCGTTGTGAAAAGATTTCCTAGATAGTTCTGTCGAAGCAGTGGGACTTACGAGTTGCAGGTCGTGGGTTCGAACCCAGACAGCCACTTTTTTTTTTAAGCCTATTCTGTCGCACTGCTGGGCAAAGGCCTCCCCAAAGTCATTCCAGGAACTCCTTTCTCGCGCCACCTCAAACAGAAAAAACAAATCCGGTGGGACCCAGGATTTTATTGAAAACTCTGATTTATTTGACACATCATGGTTTTTTGTATTAATTGACAAAGCTTCAGTGACAGATATCAGCACAAATACAGGTAAAGCCTTCCTATTGGTCGGCTGGATTACCTTGTTACACGTGACACAGTGCCCCTGGGGGACGCCGTCTGAAAGGGATTACATTTTTCATTATTCTTTTTTATGCACTACACTTTATATTCGGTTCCGCTTGCAAAAAGAAAACTAAAAATAAAATAAAATGAATCAACTTATAAAACGATTAAAGAGTAGGTAGGTACCTAATCTGTACATATTATGAACTAGCAGCTCTCCGCGGTTTCACCCGCATGTGTCGATCCCGTGGGAATATCGGGATAAAAACTATCCTATGTTATATTAGTATTTATTAATATTTCCCGGGACTCAAACTACCTATATCTTTAACAAATTTCGTCAAAATCGGTTCAGCGGTTTAAGCGTGAAGAGGTAACAGACAGACAGGCAGACAGACACAATTAGTATGGATTAAAGTCGCTTTTCCTGCCGGTACGAATTTTAATGTTGTTTTCACCATCATTTAGAAAGAACATGGCCAATTTATGGTATGGACGTCGATGATGATGTTATCGACACCAATTATTTCTGGTGTTTTATATTCGTGAATATTAGCACATTTAATTGCTTTAAATAAAACACTCAAGTAACTTGTCACTTGTAACAGATTAGACGTAAGCAGTTTTAATAAACCTTTTATTCACATTGTTGGCAATAAGCGTATAGATTATGAGTTTGCTATTAAAAAAAATGTAGGCACTTTAAAATAGCGAACAATAATTATTGTGAATTCATCGAATGAATCTGAATGACCACCTAAACTAAGGAGTTTAACTGTATATTGATTAACATTCATTACAACGGGTAATAGTTTCAAAAAATGTGACAATAATCATCATCTGCCTAGCCTTTTCCCAACTATGTTGGGGTCGGCTTCCAGTCTAACCGGATGCAGCTGAATACCAGTATTTTACATGGAGCGACTGCCTATCTGACCTCCACAACCCAGTTACTGGGTAATATGTTACCCTTGGTAAGACTGGTTGTCAGACTTTCGGGCTTCTGACTACCCGTAACGACTGTCAAAGATCCACGAATGACAACCGGGACCAACGGCTTAAAAAAAATGTGACAATAATAACAAAGTTTAATCGAAAATAATGAGGCAACACGATATCGTGTTTAACTTTGGATGCCTAATGTGAAACAGTGGAGTTATACTCTCCCAAAATTTGTAGGAAAATGTATCGACTATATTAACAAGGGAAATACAAAATAAAACAAACGAGTAAAAATAATTATTTATTTATTAAAGACTAGTTGCGCCCCGCGGTTTTAACCGCGTAAATGTTGATCCCGTAGGAATATCAGAATAAAAAGTAGCCTAAGTGTGTGTGTGTGTGTGTGTGTATGTTAATCCAGGGTGTCAGCTACCCTCATACAAAATTTTACCAAAATTAGTCCAGCCGTTTCAGCGTGAAGAAGTAACAAACATATAAACACACAGACACACACTCACAAACTTTCGCCTTTATAATATTAGTGTGAAAATAATTTAAAATATTTTGTTAGATTGTAATATATATCTTAAATGCCTACCTCGGTAACTATGTATATTACAGCGATGCAGCGCTAGTGTAAAAGAGACCGAGGTCAACAAACCAGCTTAGATAAAACAGAATATTTCTTAAGAGCGTTTACGCCGTACGGCATTTCATACAGACTTTCAAGACCTTATTTTTCGAAATGAATGAACCGATTTTAATGAAACTTCATACGCATAAGCAGGATACAAAGGTCTAAAAAGTTCGTAGAGAACATTTTTGAAATGTCTTGTTTAAAAGAAGATAACTGGAAATCTCTGTTTCTATGGAAAATTTAAAATCGGTCTAATTTGGCTGTAACACTATTTTTCGAAAATGTTCTCTACTAACTTTTTAGACTTTTGTATCCTGCTTATGCATATGAAGTTTCATTAAAATCAGTTCATTCATTGCGAAAATTAAGGGCTTGAAAGTTTGTATGAAATGCCGTACGGCGTAAACGCTCTTAATAGGTAATAGGTACTACGGGCTGGTGTCCGCAACTCCACGTCAATGCGCGTATTTTGCATATGGGTGGGAAAATCGACTATTCGATCCACCCCAGCTCCTGAAGGAAGGCCAGCAACGCCTTGATGTTACTGACCGTCTCACGTAAGGTACCTGGGTTACCGAAGTACTTTGCCCTGTACGTGGCGACCACCGGGCAGTTTAGGAATATTTCTTTATTCACATAATACACTAATGAATTGCTTGATTAATGTAGTGTTGTAGTGCTTCATTAATTACATAAATAATTGCTTTAAACATTACCAGACATGTAAAAAAATACAAGCTTAATTGTAATGTTTTTTTCAATTATTGTGAGTCGGTTTTTATTGAATTAATTAGAGGTAGGGTTCCTGTACATGACTGCAAGTTTGTAATGAATGCCTCTATGCGGTTCATACGCGGTCCCGGCAGCGCCGGTGAGGCTCCGGCGTCATGTACTCCTGTACATATTATTATTCGTTTAAAAGGGGCACTCTATGGCTTCCTAGCCTTAGAGTGCCCTTTTAAACGCGGCTCTCAACAAAAATTAGCTTTTTGTTAGATTATTTTAATATTCTTGAATTGTTCATAATATGTTGTCTAAAAGTCCTGCTGGAGCTTGAATAATTTTTTGAGAAAATCGCGGACATACAAACATACATACGGGTCGAATACAGAACCTCCTTTTTTGAAGTTGGTTAACAGCTACGTATTAATTAATTTTTCTATGTTTATCAAACAATATATTTACTATGTATGTAATATGTTTAATATGGAATGAATTTTGGCAATGTATTTTAATCCGGAAGGTTTATAATTATAATCCAACGTTGTCGCTAGTACGAGTACATACCTATATTAAATTTATTTGGTACCTATTGTGGTTCTCGAGTTATAAACGCAGTAACGAACAAATAAACGTTTGCTTTGAATTTCGGAACCTGTGTAGTACTAGCCTTAAATTTTCCTATTCCCAACTGTGGAAGTCTCCGGTATGAGAAGAAACCTTGCACTGAAAAAAAAGGCCTCTTATCATACAAAGAAGAAATGAGCAATGACACTTGCTCAATACGTGTTGGGGAGAACTCAAGGCAAACAAACAAAATCTTGAAAACTCCCCTTAAACCAATAAATCTTCATCAGTTTACGTAAACACGACACCCCAATACAGTATTTTGATTGTACAGTCAGGCTCAAAAACATGTAGGTAATACATGATTTTGTCGACAAGAATTCATTTGATTGCCTACAATTTGTGTTAATAATACTGTATCTTAGTAAAGATATAAATTAATAAAAACTTTTTTACAAAAAAAAAAGACAACCGACTTCCAAAAAACACTATAAAATGAAAAATAACTTTCATTTCGGAAGTCGGTGTCTTTGGATTTGTATTTTAGTTTTTAGTTTTCACTTTTTAGTGGGTTAGTTTGTAATTTATCTAAGTTACAATAGCCTAATGTCAACTGCTCATCACCTTTTACAAAATATTGCTTTGCCCGATGCAGTGACGTTAATTGTTGAGGAGTTCCCCTAATAAGAACCAGGAGAACTGGAGCTGATTGAGAAGTCACCATTAGTTCCTTTTCACCATACGCATTGTAACGAGCATAAATTGCTTAGCAACAATTATAAAGTAATCGAATCGCAACCCGTGAAGTATTTGTCATTGAGTAGTTTCGATAGCCACCTGTGGTCTTTATCATCAGCTCCACTTTACCAAAATTAAATGATGATTTCCGAGAGCAAATGCTCAAGTTACTTTAAAAAAGAATTTTTCAAATCGGTTCGTAAATGTCGGAGTTATGCGCGAACAAAAAACGCAATGCAGAGTAAACGAAAAGATCGTTAATGTAGACAGTGTGGATATTTTTTTAGATTTTTGTTGATTTTTCAAAAAACCGCTTGTCCGATTTCGATAAAATTTTCATGGGACCATTTGGAAAGTATACCCTTTAAACAAAAAAAGAATTTTTCAAATTGGTTGGCAAGCGACGGAATTATGCGCGACAAACATAAAAAAAAAAATACAAACATCCGAATTGAGAACCTCCTCCTTTTTTAGAAGTCGGTTAAAAATAGGTTTATTTGTTACAGAAACACGCGCATACAAAAAGATATTTAAGTTAACTCGAATTATTAAAAAAACCGGGCAAGAGCGAGTTGGACTCGCGCACCAAAGGGTTCCGTACCATCATATGTTTTTAAATTTTCATCAGCGAGGCCTATATTCGTCAGAGAATTTTAACACTGCACTGTGGTGTTGAATATTGCAGTTTTATGTCAGCGCCATCTCTTGACCGATAGTGGAACTAATGTAACTTTTGATTTCTGAAAAAGTGTGCTATTTAGGGACTTCGTTTTATTTTTCCTGTAATCTTTACATAAACTTCTATCACATAGAATAATTTCAGATTTTTCTCTCTGCAAACTTCGGAGATAAGGGGGGGACGGTATTTTTTTTACATTTTTCATCAAGTCGAAAACTATGCGGCCTAAAAAAAGAAAAAATGTTTAATAATATGCAAACTGCGCTCTTTCATATTATACGCTCTTCCACATGCCCTAGTAGCCCCACTTCGAATTTTTCAGACCCCCTTTCAAAGAAAGAAAGAAATAAAAATAATATGTATTTTTTTTGCAACTGTGACTGCACAGTTGCAAAAAAAATACATATATTTTTATTTCTTTCTTATTTGCAAAATAGTTGGGCCAACGTCATCTAAAACTATTCCAAATTTCAAGTACTAATGCTTTCAATTAGTAGTTCTTGAAATGTCCAGCTGTGACAGACAGACAGACAGACTGAGTCTCACCTTATGGGTTCCGTTTTACCTTTTTGGTGCGGAACCCTAAAAAGACACCCAAAACAAAATAGAATAGGCATATAGGGTGACTGATACTTAACTTAAACACATGATAATACTCATTATAACAAACAACTTTCACATGGAAACGTTTTTCTTTTTTTCACCTACAAGCAATTAAGAACCCAATGTGTAAGAGATACACATTGATACAATATTATGGAACAAAGATTGTAGATTAAGGATATTTGGTCAGGGTACTCGATGTATACATGTCCTTGAAGCTGACTGTACAAATACAAACCTTTAAAATTGTTGTGTCGATGTAAACAGTACTAAACATTACATAGCGTGAAACATTAGGAGAAAATTGCTTTTTCCAAAATACGTTGAATGTTCAAACAAGCTTTGTAATCGTTCAAACAATTTTAATATATAGGCTGATTGTATGCTTACGTGAACCAGACCATAATACCCTATCCCGTTCAATTAAATATACAATTCGGAATTATAATATGAATGATATTCAAGACTGAGGTTTGATTGAAATCGAATATGGTTGGAAAAAATGTTTTACTAAAGTTGATATTTGAGAGCACTTTCAAAGATATTGGTACATTATGTCATGGAAATATGAGAGGCTTGTGTCGCGTCGGGACGGGTCGATTGATCAGGTTATGGTACGCTTGCCGCGGTTGGTCCGTGGATGGGTGACCATCTTTACATATCAAGACCTCTCCGTGCCACGGAAAGCACGTTAAGCCGTTGGTCCCGGTTGTCATTTGTGGATCTTTGACAATCGTTACGGGTCGTCAGAAGCCCAAAAGTCTGATAACCAGTCTTACCAAGGGGTATCGTATTACCTAGTAATTGGGTTGTAGAGGTCAGATAGGCTCTCCATGTAAAATACTGGTATTCGGCTGCATCCGGTTAGACTGGAAGCCGACCCCAAGATATTTGGGAAAAGGCTAGGCAGATGTTGATGTCATGGAAATAAGAAGGTGATAGTCAAGACGCATAAACTCGTTAGTTTACTAGTTTTTAACCGACTTCAAAAAAAGGAGGAGGTTCGCAATTCTGTTGTGTTTTTTTTATGTTGTTACCTCAGTACGCCGTCATTTATAAGCCGATTTGGAAAATTATTTTTTTATGCAATAGGATATAAGTACTTTCAGATTGGTCCCATTTTTTTTTAAATCCAGTTCTGATGATGGGATCCATGAGGAATTGAGGGAAGTCCTCAAATATTATAGGCACACCTATAGCGATTTGGGTATTTTTCATAGTAATGTGCATTTGTTCTCGGAAACCACCATTTGGTGAAGTGGAACTGGACCACAGATGGCCACCGGAACTACTCAATAATAATTATTTCACGGGTTGCGATTCGATTACTTTAATATGGTTGCTAAGCACTTTATGCTCGTCACAATGCGAATGGTGAAATATAGCTGATGGTGGAATACCAGGAGAAACCCTCAACAATTAACGTCCCTGCATCGGGAAAAGCAATATTTTGCTAGTTGACATTAGACTATTGTAACTTAGATACATGATAAACAAACCCACTAAAAAGCGAGAAATAAAAACTTTTTAACAAAAAAAACCGACTTCCAAAAAAAAAACACTACAAAGTGAAAAATAACTTTAATTTTGGAAGTCGGTGGCAAAAACTAAAATACAGATCCAAAGACACCGACTTCCGAAATTAAAGTTATTTTTCACTTTGTTGTGTTTTTTTTGGAACTCGGTTTTTTTTGTGTCAACTTCTTACTGTGCTTAACTATTTTGTTTTTGTTTTTTTTTTGCAATAACATTAACTTATACGTCCGGCCACACGAACCGTTTTATTTATGTCTGAAAATAAATAGTGGTGATTACGTTATCACATTAAACAGTATAGCGGTTATTTGTTATCAGTCGGTTAAAATAATCAATTTTACTAAAAATAGAAAACTGAATTTTTCAAACATATTAAATAGCTTAAAAAGTGGCACGATATAAACCATTCTAGATCAGACTGGAATAAATCATAATAAGAGTTAAAGGAACGAGACTCGCGCGAGGAAATGGTATTAACAATTCAACACAACAAACTAAGCTACTTTTACCAAATAAATGAAAAAAAGGTCCCATGGCTAGAATGTTTTCAAATTGTTAATAATTATTTTTATTGTGTATGTTTAAAAAACGTAAGGTCAACACGTGGTTTTAATTAATGTGATAACCACTGTATGTTGGCATTGATTTGTTGGATGGCTACAATGTATCGTCGGCTTATTGCAAGAACTGATTAACTGCAAAAAATCACTAAATACGTTTTTATCTATAATGGGCTTCTTTTGACACATTCTACAAAAGGCAAAAACATATTAGACTAATCGAAAACATAAAATTTTTCGTCACCGTAATTATATTTAGGATAATATGGGCAAATCAACATAACCACTAACTAAATCGAACTAAAATACCGTTATCTCAGAATAGTGAATATGTCACATAATGACTTCTTGCAATAAGCCGACGGTATAGGTGCTTATCAAACAAATCTTCAACAGTCACTCGGCTTTATAATCAATCTATAAGTAATAAAATCTCCCGGCAACCATTTTTTGTCAATGTAATCTAGGACCACCGGCGAGAGATCCGGTGGTCTGCTCCCACAATATATTTAAAGTAAACCAAAAATGCCAGTGATTAAAGTATCTCAGCGATTAATTACGCGTATAATTTCATGTATATTGGAGATTAGTGACGTCACCGTCGCCAGTGTCGTGATGCGACAGTTTACAGCGGATTACAGCCAGTTGAGATACAAACATAAAAATATACTTTATAACTTTGCTTGCGTAGTTTTTTATTAAGGTTCAATAATTAGTCTCATATCTCTGTACCAAATTATTGTACAATTGATTTTGTTACCAAGTTATAGATTTAATTTAATTTAAAAAATAATATTTTTTATTTTGCATAATTCGCGGGACCATGGGGTCCCAGTCCTTTGAAAGGCGTACGAGGGGCCGAAGCCGACTCGCAAACGCCCCTTAGAAAATTTTAATGAAATGCGGCACCAAACGACGATTATCCCTGTATGCTCTATGCAAGTGCACCCAAGGATAACCCCCGGTTGGTGTCGGACTATTGCAGGATATGGAAAACTAAAAAGTTGACTATGGGTTTGGGTGGCTAAAGTGAACTGGTTACCAAGAACTATGGAAGAACTATGACCCCTGTCTGATCAATATTTTATAATACATACACGGATGAAATGGCAGGGGGTGACTTGCACACTCATTAATGGGGCCCCGGAAACGGTCGCTAGGCATAGTGATGTAGCGACAAGGGGGTACACATGTTACATGTCCTGAGGTGCTTATGAGGAGTGGCGAGGTATTCCTCGGCTATCAGGACAATCCCGGAAGTACGGTCAAGCTCCCTACCAGCATCTTACTGGAATACTTCCTTCTTCCGAGCACGTTTGCTCTTGCGAATCTCCACTCCAGCCGGCCAATAAAGGCAAGCCAGAGGTGAGGAACAAGACTTCTTTCGGGAGATAGGGTCCGTGGGGTCGCCCAACAGCTCGCCACATGGTGCCCTGTGGGTTTCTTTATCCCTCTTGGTCTGGCTCCTCACCTTAGACCTGTTCCGGCTAAGTAAACACTTCCGGCACAGGCCTAGAGTTCGGAGCGCGTTAGCCCCACCACGACGTCAACGTAGAGATACGGCGGTGGGGTTATTATTATTATAATACTTGTTTTTTCCACTTAGTGTATATTCACCCTATCACTGATATTTACATAATAAGTAGTATTATATGAATTTGTGTGGAGTAGGTAGGTAAAAAGTGAAAAAAAAACAAACACTTCCAAATTAAACACTACAAAGTGAAAAATAACTTTAATTTCGGAAGTCTGTGACAAAAATTAAAATGTGTTTTGTTATTTGCCATGACAGAGATTCAAAATATTATGTATCTATTCCACGTTCAGTATTCAACCATTGTGTGCTTGTAACAGCTAGGTTAATTGCATAATAGCAAACATTTGCACTAGCTACAGACACGTAGGACGCTACACACAAATATCACAGAAATTCTAACCTTACATGAAGCTCTATCAAACATTTAGCTTGCAGTTAACAAGGCAAACCACTGTTTGGTAATGCAACATCATCCTCTCGCAGCAACTAAATTAAATGTCTTAACCAACAGTTCGATATAACACTAATGAGTGCCAAAAGCGTTCCAATAATTGCCAGATTGCCAGCAGGCCGAATGGTGTTGCCAATAATTATGGCATGCCAGTATCAAAGTCACAAGCATCAATTTGTTTTGCAATCACTGTTCCTGGTTGGACTTGGAGGTGCTAATGGCAAAAAGGAAATAAAAATGGTCTTTTCATAGTTGTTTTTGATAGGATCGGGATGGGAAGTCATAAGCTTAGCTCAATCAAACATCAACCCATTTCCCAACTATATTGGGGTCGGCTTTCAGTCTAACCAGATGCAGCTGAATACGAGTATTTTACATGGAGCGACTGCCAATCTGCCCTTCATAACCCAGTTATTGGGGAAAACGATAACCCTTGGTAAGACTGGTTTCAGACTTTCGGGCTTCTGACGATCCGTAACGACTGTCAAAGTTCTACGAATGACAGCCGGGATCGATGGCTTAACGTGCTTTCCGAGGCACGGATGGGTCTCGGTATGTAAAGATTGTCACTTGTCATCCATCCATGGACCAACCACGGCAAGCGTAGCTTAACCTGATCGATCGACCCGTGCGGCTGTTATACCAAATGCGATGACCAAATCATGTCGCGCTGCATATGCGCGGTGCTACACATCGCTACCCTAGTTCAACAGTAAGATATCTTAAAAAAAATCAAAATTGAGATAAATCTTAAGATGTCAGAATCTTGAACTTAAGGTCGGTAAAAATATGCTTAAATGTCTCAGTGAGACATTGAAATTTAGGCACTTTGGTTGCGTTTTACACATATCCGATTTTTGAACCGGACAGAAGAGCAAATTTTTCACATGAAACAAAACATATCTCAATTTTGATTTTTTTAAAAGATATCTTACTGTTAAACTAGGGCAGCAACATGTTCGACTTGGAATGATTCAGCACAACCGGGCGGCAAAATCGGATATAACATGTAGATAATTATTATGTATGTTCAGGAAAAGGCTGCTCGGCTTAACTAGAATTGTGCTGATCCGAACGAAGTTTGCCGATCGGCACGAGCTGAATAAAACGCGACATGTGCTGTAATTATTGAACATATATGTATACCCCTTAGCTCTGCTGGCCTCGACAACCCAGTCGCTAGGCAATACCAAAAAAACTAGGACAAGACTATCTTTCATATCTTATCTCACTGATACACATTTACATCATACAATCGCCGTCGCAGAATCCTGCACACACATAACATGACTCATGTATTCCAATAAGTTTTAGGCAAAGGCCTATAGTATTTTTGGTTACGTATTATAACAACAACCCCTTACTTCCCGTGGGTGTCTTAAAAGGCGACTAAGGGTCTTACCGGAGAATGGGCAGCAGCGTTCTCTATTTATTCCACCATCATACCATACTGCGATCGCCAACCCGCCTGCCAAGCGTGGCGATTATGGCAAACCCCCCCCCCCCCCAAATTGGGGGAGTAGTTTGTCCAGCAGTGGACGTCTATCGGCTGAAACGCCGATTATAACAACTACGTTATTCTACTATTTTCGATAAAACTACGGTTGATTCACATATGTTCATAACACATATTGGTCGACCGAACTACTGGTTTACTTACTTAATTTTGACTAAACTAAAATTAATTGCACAAACGAACGATTAATCTAATGGTTTTTTAAGATATTGGATATTTCAACTATGTATGAAATACCTCGACGACTCGCCTACAGCTTATTAATACTGCGCGCCCGTTTTATTTCTAACGACTTCAGGTTGACAGAGCCCCGCTGCGCGGGGCTCCTATTTCTATCTGCAGGGTTTAAAGGAACCTAACCAAACCATTGCTCGCAGAACAGATGGCCGATGGGGCCGAAAGGTTCTGGAGTGGCGACCGCGTACCGGAAGACGTAGCGTTGGAAGGCCTCCCACAAGGTGGACCGATGACCTTGTGAAGGCCGCAGGAACCCGTTGGATGCGGGAAGCACAGGACCGGTCGAAGTGGAGGTGCTTGGGGGAGGCCTATGTCCAGCAGTGGACGTCTTTCGGCTGAAATGATTATGATGATGATGATGATGAACCAAACCAAACCTTGGGATGCCCCTGACGTCGACCGTCTTCTTCTGGTTCAAAAGTACAAAAACAGACAAAATCAGGTTTTTAATCAAAAAGACGAAGTACGCGCTGAGGGTGCAGTTACTGGAGTCGCATCGCAACGTCAACTTCAAGGCGTTCGTGGTGCGCGTGCCAACATGATACCTGCACCTGGTGATGGAAGAAAGCTTTTGGCCGCAGGATGTGGTATTCCGCCGCTTTCGCGGACAAGTGCCACCAGAACGCACAAAGACTTAGTGCACCTAAGTGATACTAACATCGTGCCGGAAGGCGCGTACGTGTTCCACGCGCGCCTCAAAGAGATGTCAGCATCGAGGAGGGGCCCCTTAGGGCCGAAGCCTGCTGGGTCAGCGGGATTGTCCGAAAGGGTTACCGCTGGCCCGGAACATAAAGGGCTAAGGATCCTTCCTTAGACTCTTACTGACTAAAACCCACCCGTGTTCCTACACGGGTGGGTTTTAGTCAGTAAGAGTCTGACACTCCCTTCCGCTCCACCCAGAGCGGGAGGAGTCATTTGATGATTTCCCATCCGTAAAAAAAAAAAAAGTGATACTAACATAGTTATTAAGTTTTATTTACTTACAAAATTGTTACTATATTATTATGTATACTTAGGTTAAGGTGTGTAAGTATCTATGGGTCTTTGTTACCTGAAAATAAATGGTTTATTATTAGAAACCAACAGTAGGTAAATCGAGCGTTAGTTCAATCAACCTTAGGTTTACTAATTGTAGCTGAATAAACCGTAGGTGAATAAACCATAGGTGAGTTAATTGTAGGTAAATTACAAAAATCGATGAAACGATATTTAGGTATTTTAAACAGTAGGGCTTTTGACTGTAGTTATCTCGAAAATAGTTAAAATAACTTTAGTTATTATAATACGTAGGTAACCGTATTTTTATCTCACGAACCGAAGCGCGCTTTGCTTGTGGTTACCAAGCGTACAAACGCGCTGTGTATGTGTGTGTAAGCTCGGGAGCTCTAGGTACCATCCGAGAAATTGAACAAATTAAGTAACACTTTAGAAGATTTTGATTCTGAAGCACGGATTAATTGCTGTGGTGTACCACAAGGTAGTATCTTGGGGCCATTATTGTTCCTTCTTTACATAAATGATTTGCCTTAGTCAATAAAACACCAGTGTGTATTGTTCGCCGATGACACCACTATAATTATTAAATGTAAAAATTTACAAAAATTTGACATTGAAATTACAGACCTATATTCAAATCGCACAATCTATTGACTGTCCCATGCATTTATATTTATGAAATTGCCAGGTTTGTGAGGTCCAATCTTGAACTATTTGAACGGAAAGATAACACAAATAAAAGTAAAAAATTACACATTTAGATTTTGAAATGCCCGTTCCAAAGCTAGAACTTTTTCGGCGGAGCTGCGTTTACATGGCTCCCCTAATTTACAATGCTTTGCCTAGGTCAATTACTCAACTACCCTTCAATAAGTTTTGTGTTGCGTTGCGGAAGTGGTTTTACAAGAAGGTTTTTATTCGATAGATGAGTTCTTTCAAAAGTGTCCCTGTAAATTTTATACAATAAAGCACAGATATATTTAACTGTTAAATAATTAATATCTTAAATGTAAAAATTTGTACTATTGCATGCTAAATATTGGCCAAATGTGTGTTACTAAATATTTTATTATAAGAACTTTATGTACCTACCATATTTGATGCAATAAATGAATTGAATTGAATTGAATGGCGAAGTTGGGAGTGTGTGTGTGTGTGTTATGTGCTGACGCTACTCGTCGTCACACACACATTCATAGCGTGTTTGTATACTTAGTTACATTAAGTAAAGCGCGCGCCACTTTGTGAGAAAAAAATACTGTACCTATATCTATAGTACACCCGCACGTCGTCAGTTATGTTATCTGAATCTGTTTAAGTCCCATGTAATAGGGGGTTAACCTTTTGCCATCCGGGCACAAATCCAGGCATTCAGCCATTCGGCAGAATTATACAGTCGCAGAATAAAACAAGCCTGCTTGATTGGACGCCGGCGAGCGACAGAATCGAATATTATCGCTAACTAGCTTCTGATACGGATTGCATTGAGATCATGTTCATTATATCTGAGGTTGTTTTTGCCTGATTGAATAAACATGAGACTACAATTACAATAAAACTTATGCGTTACAGAACAAGATTTATGTTTAGGCCCAGGTATAAACCATTGAGCCATTTTTTATTAGGATTCCGTAGCCAAATGGCAAAAACGGAACCCTTATAGATTCGTCATGTCTGTCTGTCTGTCCGTCTGTCTGTCTGTCTGTCCGTCCGTATGTCACAGCCACTTTTCTCCGAAACTATAAGAACTATACTGTTGAAACTTGGTAAGTAGATGTATTCTGTAAACCGCATTAAGATTTTCACACAAAAATAGAAAAAAAACAATAAAGTTTAGGGTTCCCCATACTTAGAACCGAAACTCAATTATTTTTTTTCATCATACCCATACGTGTGGGGTATCTATGGGTAGGTCTTCAAAAATGATATTGAGGTTTCTAATATCATTTTTTTCTAAACTGAATAGTTTGCGCGAGAGACACTTCCAAAGTGGTAAAATGTGTGTGTCCCCCCCTGTAACTTCTAAAATAAGAGAATGATAAAACTAAAAAAAATATATGATGTACATTACCATGTAAACTACCACCGAAAATTGGTTTGAACGAGATCTAGTAAGTAGTTTTTTTTTAATACGTCATAAATCGTAAACCGCAATTTACCATTAATTCAATCAACTCAAATATAAAAAAACATTTAATTTCATAAACATAAACCTTATGCATAAACCCGGATGTTACGGAACCCTCGGTGCGCGAGTCCGACTCGCTCTTGCCCGGTTATTGGATCTCATTCCGACAAAGCTAAATTTCGAAGTACAAAAATTGGCGTTAAAACCGAGTCTAATTTGTCAGTTTAGTGTTAAGAACTTTACTTTGCTCGGAACAAAGTTCAAAATACAATAACAGGCTCGATGGTTTAAGCTTGCACTAAAGTTAGAATTCGTTTTGTAATAAGACGGATGAGGTTTTTGAAACGATTGATTTCTTGGCGAACTATACCTAGTTTTTTCTACGGTGAAAAGTGGTTGTAGCATTGAACTTAGTTTTAATAAAATTTTAAAGGTTCCGTACCCAAAGGGTGCCACGGAACCCTATTAGGTACTAAGCCTCAGATGAACGTCCGTCCGTCCGTCTGTATCTCTTGAACCGTAATAGGTAGACATTTTCGAAATTTTCACAAAGTGTGTATTTCTATTGCCGCTACAACAACAAATAATAAAAATAAAATACAGTAAGTTTTTTGCCTTGTGGTACAGAACCCTTTGTATGCGAGTCCAAATCGCACTTGGCCGGTTTTAGTGTCTCTTCACCGTAACCCAACCGGTTGACAAGATGAAGATTAGATTTGTGTCACAAAATTCTAAAGAGATATACCTACATGGATAAACTGAAAGGATAGCCTTTATTTGAATACATTCATGATGAAAAGATTTTTTCTCCTTCCCGGGACACAACCTAAATAGATTAAGGTTTTTCCTAGAACTACATTGACCTAGAATCGACCCAACTAATTCTAAACGTAAGAAAATAATTTCCAACATCTCAATAGAAGGCGTTTACGCCGTACGGCATTTCATACAAACTTTCAAGCCCTTTTTTTCGAAATGAATGAACCGATTTTAATGAAACTTCTTACGCAAAAGAACATTTTCGAAAAATCGTGTTACAGCCAAACTAGACCGATTTAAAATTGTCCATAGAAACAGATATTTCCAGTTATCTTTTTAGGGTTCCGTACTAAAAATGGTAAAACGAAACCTTTATGGTGAGACTCAGTCTGTCTGTCACAGCTGGTGACTGAGTCTATCTATCTGATATCTCAATGTAGATGTCAATGTTTCAATGTCAATGTCTAATATCTGGTAAATTTCTGTACCAAAATAGTAAAACGGAACCCTTTTCGTGAGACTCAGTCTGTCTGTCACAGCTGGATATCATAAGAACTACTAATACTATCAACTTGAAATTTGGAATAGTTTTAGATGACGTTTGCCCAACTATTTTGCAAATAAGAAAGATTTTTTTTTTTTTGCAACAACTACTGAAAAGGGGCTACTATATATATATATATACTTGTGGGGTATCATAGAAAGAGCGCAGTTTGCACATTCTCGAAATTTTTTTTTAGGCCCCATAGTTTTCGACTTTTGATGAAAGATGTAAAAAAAGACCGTTCCCCCCTTATCTCCGAAGTTTGCAAAGAGAAAAATCTGAAATAATTTAATGTGATAGGAGTTTATGTAAAGATACAGGAAAAATAAAACGATATCTCTAAATAGCACACTTTTTCAGAAATCATCAACAAAAGGTACACTAGTTCCACTATCGGTCAAGAGACAGCGCTCGCTGATCTAAAACTGGAATATTTATTTTATTTTTATTTATTTATTTATTAATAACCAACTTATATTAACAGTTTGCACCACACATACAAGTTGTTAGTCAATATTAGTAATTCCACTTGTCATACAATCATACAAATAGACACACATAATAAAAACTGGACAAAAATGAAATTAAACGAAATGTTACAAATTTGGTCAACATTAGATAACAATTAGATAATATTAAATAAAATTATAAAATTATAGAATCAGGATAAATTGGAATAGAATTATTAACAACAAGTAACTATTCATTTAATTTATTTACTCCAAGGAGATTGTACTGGAAGTGGCAATGGACTTCAGGTATCGAGTAGCAGTGTCCAGGAATCTCAGTTCAACACTCGCGAAGACATCCAAGGACTCATCATATAACAGAATGTTGTTGATATGGGTGAGGGCTAGGTACAATGGACGGGTCTTAAGGTTATGGTTTGAGGTATTTTGAATAGAGGACGTCGGCGAAGGCGAAGTGTGTGCCTAATAGCTAGTGGGATATCAAAGGAGATGTCCTGAAGTAAGGAGGAATTGAAATGGGTACCACGAATTAGGCGGATGAAATATTTTACCAGACTAAGATTTCCCACCATACCCAGCACAAATGGTGTTGGGTACATGTACGGGTAATAACCATAAAGCTTTAAGTAAAGGTAGCAGACAAAAGACTTCTGAATCTTTTCGATGACCAGTGTATCCACTTTTTCATGAGGGTTCCAGATTGCGCTGCTAAAGAAGGAGTTGTACAGTATGGTTATGGCTTGACGATTATTGAAAATTTTGGCCTGACGCAAGACAAAACCAAAGTTTTTGCGGGATTTGTTACAGGTCTGTATTATGTGCTGGTTAAATGTAAGGTGTGGATCGAAGTGAGCACCCAGATCACGTAGGGTTGAGACGCTTTTTATGGGCTCATTATTCATAGTGTAGATGTTGTGTACAGGTTGTGTGGCTTTTGAGTAGGTCATAACCACGCATTTACTAACCTTTAGGTTGAGGTTGTTGATAGTGCTCCGAGTGTGAATGTTGTTGACAACATTGTCGTGTTGCAGTGCGGCTGTATTACTGGAGTTGGCTACTGGTAGAGCAACTTTGACATCGTGAGCATACATTAAGACTGTGGAGTGTTTTACAAAAGTGGGAAGATCATTAACTACCATTAGAAAAAGAAGGGGCCCGAGGTTAGTGCCCTGACCTATGCCAGAAGTAACCGAGTAGTGCTCAGAATTGGAATTTTTGTATGTTACAAATTGCTTGCGGTCGTACAGATAGTTCGCGCAGAATTTTAGCGATGACACAGAGAAACCTGCCAATGCTAGTTTACATAGAAGTACGTCGTTGTCAACCCGGTCAAAAGCCTTCTGGAAATCAAAATAGGCCACATCGATCTGCATTTTGTCATAAATATTTTTAGCTAAGAGTGTAGTTATATTAAGTAGATTTGACGCGGTTGAGCGGTTTGGAAGGAATCCGTGTTGCTCTTCCGCGAACCAACGTTGTAGCTTATTAAATATTTTTTTATAGAGTACCGATTCAAATATTTTGCCAAATATCGATAGAACCGCTATTGGCCGGTAATTTTTAATGTCATTTTTAGGCCGCTTTTATGTACCGGGAGTACCTTAGAGGTTTATAATATTCTACAGCGCAGTGCGCAGTGTTAAAATTCTCTAACGAATATAGGCCTCGTCGATGAAAATTTAAAAACATATGGTGGTACGGAACCCTCGGTGCGTCAGTCCGACTCGCTCTTGCCCGGTGTTTTTAAATAAGACATTTCGAAAAGTAACTTTTTAGACCTTTGTATCCTGCTTATGCGTATGAAGTTTCATTAAAATTGGTTAATTCATTTCGAAAAACAAGGGCTTGAAAGTTTGTATGAAATGCCGTACGGCGTAAACGCTCTTAAGAACTCTATCAAAAACTCCACACTAGCAACTCGTGTCCTTGCTGGCAACACTAATAATATCCTCGTTACTGACGCAAATCGAATCGCTGCAAACGAAACTTTTCGCTTAAACTCCTTGTACGATGTACACTAGGTCGAATCTTATTTACATGCATTACCCATGCAGATTAGTTGCCAACTTGCACACGACTCAAAGAAAAACTTGCTGGCTCCCTAAAGTAATTTTAAAGTTGACTTCGGACAAATTTCTAATGAAGTACTGCGGAGTTTTGTTCCGATGTGTATGTGGGAGTGCATTTTATATTAGGTGTGCAATAGCAATATCACTTAATAAAGAAGGAGGTAGGAGTTGGTTAAGTTTTAAGGAATTGATTGCGTTTCCTGCAATCTAAAGGTGAAGTTGAAAAATTTTCAACTTCACCTTTAGATTGCAGGAAACGTAATATTTAATATTACGTAAACTCTTGTTGGTAAAGGAAATTACTTTGAAAGTCTAGAAACACAAAACACGAAATATTACATTTTCTTTGGTTTAAATTGGTTATTTTACAATTTGCGGAGTTTTGGCAACGCCTAACTGGCCCTTTGAAAAAACTGAAAGCCTATCAGAAACTTTACAAAAGGATGAAAACCGAAAGGGTCTACGACTTCTTCAGAATATTAGTTTGCATAAATACTGAACATTTTCTTAACTTTTAAATACCACTTTCTTAAGTCATAACAATCTTGAATACTACTTATTATTCACTTCCCCGATTAAGGATCTTAATCTTATTTCTCAGGCAAAAACCCAGACCAACTAATCTATATTCCTAACAAAACACTTCAACAAACTTCATGAATATATTGTTAGAATGCTGCCCACCCGGGTTCGCTGTGAAAGCGACTGTGTGAGGTGAAGGCCGGTCACGGCGCGGTGACGGACGTTTCCATTAGACCCTTTGTTCGGCCGACGTTTATTGTCCGAACCTATCGCATTTTATTGCCATACATTGGGATTTTTTCTGCCACCATGTTCTGTGGGTACAAGCATGAATATAGCTGTTACAGCCTTGTCAAACTCGATTTGTATAGACTTTGTTTTTCGGTTATTTTTGTTAGTCTATTTTTATAGATTTTTTCGGCAGATGAACGAAGTTGGTTGAAATTCGAAGGGACTTTTAAATTAACATATTATACATTAATAAAAATAACTTCATCAAACAATTAAATCAATAATAGCTATTCTCAACAAAAATAAAGCTAATGAATCGATTCGTAGCGGATTATGCTACGACAGCGTAGCTGATTGTATGGTGTAGCGCCCTGTCGTAGCCAGCTACGCCGTAGCAAGCACGTGCTCCACTTTACTTCACTAATAAACTCTTTCTATTATGGATTCCAAGAAAAGTTCAAGCTACTTGAAAAATGATATAGTTATCATAACAAGCTATTTGCTCAATATTCCTTGAATAATTACATTGAGTAAACATGCCTTCAAATGCATAATGTTATTTTAAAAAGCAACTTTTGCTTCAAACTGTATATCAGTGAGGAGAACCTGTACCTGCAACAAACATTATTGGTTGCAGCATGCATGTCCGGTGACACTTACTTCACGTAAGTACCTATTCTGTGTCCGATAAACAGTGATACCAGGGAGATTTCTGAAAAGTATATACTATAACAATAAATAATAAAATGTTCTATTCACAACCCTTATTACAATTTGGTCTTATTCTAAGGTGTACATCGTCATCATCATCATCATCATTGCAGCCGAAAGACGTCCACTGCCTCCCCCAAAAGGGAGGGGTTTGCCATAATCGCCACGCTTGGCAGGCGGGTTGGCGATCGCACTACGGTACGGTGGTGGAATGCATAGAGAACGCTGCTGCCCATTCTCCGGTACGCCCCTAAGTCGCCTTTTACGACACCCACGGGAAGTATGGGGTGGTGCTATTCTTTAAGTCCGGCACACAGACAGGTGTACATCGTACTGACTTAAAATAGAAGATTGGACATTGGATTACAATTTCACTGGGTACTGTAGCCAGGGCTTATCTTTGGCAAATAAAGTATAAGTATCCCTGACTCCGAAACTAGGCATAGCCTGTATCTTCAGAGTCAGTGATTCCTTCTTGGGGTCTTGTCAGTCATTACAATGTTAAGCAGCTAGGTTAACAAAAAAAATAACAAAAACATGCAGCAAAGATGTAATATTATTAAATGTAAAAGGGTTATCTACTAGGTACCGCAACACATTTATATCAAGAAGTCTACGAAACCAGGTGTTGCCATAAATGTGCGTGAGAGTTCGTGTATGTGTGTGTGTGTTTGCGTGTTTGTGCGTTTGTGTGGGATATATATTCGTGTGAGTGTATGTGGTGGTGTTATGTGAAGCAGTAATCGAAGGTAACGTGTTATGTAATGCGCGTAAGTAATTTTTCAGTTTTGTCGTATGTCAAATTAAGCAAGTAATTAATTAATAAATTTTCTTTTTTATACTTTGATAACTACTTTACTTAAACTTGTTTTTAGTCCTGTGCCTGTAACGACATAGACTTTGCTTCTATTACGTGGGACTTGGCCGAAGGAGAGTGCTCTATAGGTATACATTGTAGCGATTAGGTTATCACATTAATTGAAACCACGTATTCTTTAAACATACACAATTAAAATAATTAATAACAATTAACATTCTAGCCGTGAGATCTTTTTTTTCGTTTGAGATGTATCTAACAACATTTAACTCAATTTATGATAATTTGGTAACAATACCACAAAGTGTGTGTCGTACCATTGCCCCGCGCGTGTATCCTGCCTTATTATCAAGGGTGGTGTATGTCGTGCCAATTTTCAAGCTTTGTTTGAAAAATTAAGTTTTCTATTTTTTAATCAAATTGATTAATTTATTATTTTAACAGACTGAAAACAACTTGTATTAACCGCTGTACTGTTTAATGTGATAACCTAATCGCCACTCTGTATACCGCTGCCTACCCCTTCTAAGGATACAAGCTTGATGCTATGTAGTCTACCCTCCAGTATAAGATATTCCAATAATTAAATAGTGCATGCAGATTGGTAAACGGCTTGTCTCGAACTAGTTAATAGTTCAAATTGGTAACGCGTCGTGTATCATGCATGCAATAGGTATTTATGCACTGCAACTATGCAATAAAGCCGTATTTGCGCAAACTGCCGCCGGGCGCCGGCGCCGGGCGGCTAAACTGTTTTGAAGTTTACGTTGGGTCGCTCTTATGAACTTAAAGTGTATCTAAAGTTAGAACGAAAATTATAGAAATTGTTCTAAGACAAGTAAATAGATTTGTGATTAGGTAATTTTTCGCTTTTTGACACATGCGATTAAGGAATACATATTTTTTATATAAATGTAAGAGCGGGACGACTCGGGGACCTCAAATGATAACGATCAGACATCTTGTGAACATTTTTAATCACTCACAGCCAATAATGATTCACTCAACTTAATTTTACAATGAGATGTTCACAATTCAAAATACAATTTAATACTGTGCGCTCTGCGACTAGAGCGAGCATAGGCTCGCGTGAATGTATAATTAGCTATACGTTTGTGCGGGTTGCAAGGTCGTAGGTAATATTAAATCACTGATTGGTTTTGGATTTAAAGAGTGTTTATTAAAGGTTCTTAAAGTTTCTTATATAATGTCTTAAAGTAAAATGTTATGTTAAATGTTAATGAATGCACCCGGTCCGTTCAATGCCTGGTAATGCACTGAAGTTAAAGTATTGTAAAATTGTCACTTAGATACAAGTACAGTGAATGTTGTAATCTGCTGCGTTAGCAGGTGTTCGGTTGCTTAGACCGAACATATTCCGGGGCGGCAAAGATGCAGTTGAGATGAGTTGATGATAGTACAATTATGTTAGCAAAGATGATAATAACCTAGTGTTAGTGGTGATTCTTAAGATAATAAGAAACAATAGTTTTTTAGAGAAGAACTTAAGAGATAATCTTAATGTCTCTAGTTTTTTGTTTAAATTGGCGAACACGCTTTATTTTGTTTTTTAACCGCGCACACTTGCACTGCACTTTGAGCACTGGGCTGACGGTCAGCCTCGTTACGTTGTCGCGCACAAGCACTAGCACTCGCGTCGTTAACACTTTTTAGCTCGATGTCTGGGGAGATAAGCACGCGTCGCATGCGGCGTCGTCGCCACCGCCACAGGAGCACGGCCGTGCCCGCAGCCGCCACCAGCACGAGTGTGTAGATTACCACGTAGTGATGGATGTCATGTGGTGACAACATCTCATCTAGTTCAACGTCGCTGTTTCTCATCTGCTTGATTTGTTTGTAGATTTTGAGCAAGTCGTCATCTAATTCGTCCTGCTCAGTTTGATTGTCGTGTGTCTTCTCCATCGGTATGCTTACATTGATAATGTTGTTTAGTTGGTCAATCTTGGGTACGTAAATATTTGACTGAACTGTTATGTTGTTGTCAAATTTTGTGTTTGCATGCAAGGTAAAATCTTGCCCTTTGATAACACAACCCTGTCTGAGGTATATTACTCCCGCTTTGTTGAGTTGTTCGACTGTGATATGCTCTCCACAAATTATTTTTATGGAATAGTTGTTGCAGCAGTGATATAATACTCAGTAGGTTCATTCAATGGTATCCACATGTTTGAACATAAAGTTTGTTCAACTTTGCATTGGTTAGTCTCATAATTGAGATTGCAGTAATTGTTGTAGTCACTGCCTTGACGGTAAACAGGCTTCTTTAGCAAACACATGTACGTCTCTTGCTGAGTGTGACATGTTGAAAGCTCATCGTTGTTTATCGGTATGTATGAGTCCTTTTCCAGATTCACTGCCATGTATTCTGATTTTGGCAGAATGCTTGTCATATCCTTACCGAATTGTTTGGGAATCGGTATCACTCTGTATAATTTGTAACGATCTCTGCTGATTAATGGGAAAGTTATTTGGAATATGAAATATTTTTCAGTGGTCCGTGCTTTTATTTGCAATAGATGATACAGGTTTCTCACATCAGTTTGATCGACAGGTAGCATTAGATCATCCGTAAGTTGGCTAGAAATGACATTGAGTTCTTGTTATAGTTGTTTAGGCGTTAATAAATGTATGTTGAATTGATCATGGCGAATATTCGTCAAAGTGTGCAGTAAAGTGTCTTGATTCCCCCTTAATGTTTGGAGCAAAGTATTTGCAGTGAATGCAGTTATGATCTGTCCTTGTACTGCACTCATGTTACTCATTATTTGTTGTACTCCATTGGTTAATCTGTCCAATGAATCTAAATGTTGATTTATAGTTTTATGTTGCTTGTGGATAATCCTTTCAGTTCGTTTCAGAATGTTGTATTCCGACTCTACAACAGATGTTTGATTTTTCCATAATTTAGCCAAATGATTTTGATTTCGCTTTATGAGTTCTATGTCCTTAGTGTATTGTTCCGCGAAACGCTCATCCAATACGCCGAAGAGGTAATTCGCCGCGTAACCTAACCCATTGATAAGCCCACGACGCTGTCTGGCGTGTGCGATGAATTGTTGTGTCATCAAGAGCGTGTTGTAGTATCTAAGTTCGAGGAACTCGTGCTGTAGTGGAGGCACTATCATGTTACAGACACCGCTGTTGATATTAGTACATGTGTTATCTAAATGAGTTAATAGTTTTTCTAGCGCTGTCGTGCCCTCCCAGTAGGGTGACATATCGTAATAGACGACTAAGGTCCATTTGTCACGGATGAGATTCATTTTGGCTATAGGGTCAAAATATAAGGACTGATTATTCCTTAATTTTGTAATGTTATACATCATGCCATGCGCAGTGTTGATTGCGATTGACATAAATAATGTTAATGCTAGGGCCAAAGAAATGAAGTTGGCATGCCCTAGTCTTACCGGCTGTTTACGTCTTCTTTTTTTGTTCTCTTCTTGACTGTCTTTTGTTTGTTTTTCGTCAGTTTTATGTTCTTGTTCACTTATTTCCTGCGAATTAATTGGTAACAGGGAAAGTTTTATGATAGGTCTCTTCACGATTCCATTTTTCGTTTTTAAGGATACCACCCGTACAAGTCCGTCTCTGCCCGGGTGGACATCAATCACTCTTCCCATAGCCCATTTTCCAGAAGGTATGTTGTTTTCTTGAATGACGACCAAATCGCCTATTTTCAAGTTTTGTTGTGGTTTGAGCCATTTACTTCTCGCTGTTAGTTGACTGAGATATTCAGACTTCCACCTTCTCCAAATGTCTTCGGATAGTTTTTTGATTAAATGCCAACGTGTTCTGGCATCCCTTTCCGTTTCAATTACTGTTAATCCTGTGCGTCCTGTTAAAAAGTGTGCGTCCTGTTAAATGCCAACGTGTTCTGGCATCCCTTTCCGTTTCAATTACTGTTAATCCTCTGCGTCCTGTTAAATGCCAACGTGTTCTGGCATCCCTTTCCGTTTCAATTACTGTTAATCCTGTGCGTCCTGTTAAAAAGTGTGGCGGTGTTAAAAAGTCCAGCTCTTCTATGTTTTCTGTTATGGAGCACAGAGGTCTAGTGTTCAAGCAAGCCTCAAGTTGAGCAAGTATAGTCGAGTATTCCTCAAATGTGAGTTTCTGTTCACCAATTACACGCTTAAGATGGAACTTAAGGCTTTTTACAGCTCTCTCCCAAAAGCCTCCGGCACTCGGCCACGATGGTGCGTTAAAGTGCCATTCGATCTTCATCTCGGTCACTTCTGCAAGGAAGCTATCCTTGAAAATTTGTTGTAATTGTTGGTATTCATTCTCCAAAATGTTGTTGGCGCCAACGAAATTAGTTCCTTGGTCGCTGTATAGATGTCGCAGAGCCCCTCGTCTAGCTGCCATCCTCTTCAACGCAGCCAAGAAGGCAGAGCTTGTTAAGTCCGAGACTAGCTCCAAGTGCACGGCTTTAGTGACCATGCAAATGAAAACCGCCACGTATCCTTTAGTTGTTCTAACTCCACGTCCTTTGTTTGTTTTAATATCCACAAACCCCGTGTAATCGACGCCTGTGTGATAGAAGGGTGGAGCGGGGTAGCATCGCTCCTCGGGAAGATCGCCCATTAGTTGATATTGTCTTCCTGATTCATGTTTTCGGCAAATCACGCATTTTCGTATCTGCTTCTTTGTAGCATTGTTCCCACTCGTTATCCAATAGTAATGACGTAGTTTGGCGAGGGTTACACGTGGTCCACCGTGAAATGTTAGTTGATGTGCTTCGTCAATGAGAATCTCCGCCAGCCGACACTTATGTGGTATGATTATCGGGTACCGCATCTCCTCACTTATGTTAGCGTTCTTCATTCGCCCACCAACACGTAACAATCCGTTTTGATCAATGAAGGGATCTAAAGTTAATAATTGGCTTTTTAAGCCAACGCTACCATGTTTGCGCATTTTTTCTATTTCTGTCGCAAATTCTTTATTTTGCACATGTTTTATAATACACACATCAAAAGTGTCTAGGGATCAAGCATTTTTATGCGGATTTCTTGAGATTGAGATGTGGCTTTGTAATAAATTTATGATTTTATAAATTTATATGGATCCTTTTTGGTGCATTTCATAATTTGAATCAGGAACTGTGAATCAAATTCGAGTAAAAGATGAAAATCAGCTGTCAATATTTTCCCTATAAAAACATACAACGCATTGAAGACATTATTAGTGCTACTGTTTCCCTACTACTGATTAAAACCAACGTTATTATGGAGCGGCGACGTCATTTAAGCAGGGAAGAAATGCTCAGAGCCGTGGGAATGATAGAAGCTGGTTCCCGGCAACGTACTGTGGCTTTAGCTCTGAATACAAGTCAGAGTGTTATCAGTCGACTTTGGACACGTTACCGAAGCACTGGTACCGTGGCTGAGCGCCATGGAGGACGGTATCGCTGCACCACACGGAGACAAGACCGATACATTCAAATCTTAACTCGAACAGCTCCAACAATAACCGCCATGATGTTAGCCGTGAGGCTTCATCACTCTTCAGGGAACTTAATTAGCGACCAAACAGTCAGAAACCGCTTGCATGAAGTGAACCTTCATTCCCGAAGACCGCTACGGGTACCACCTATAGCAATGCACAATCGTAGGATTCGATATCAATGGGCTCTTGAACACAGAAATTGGGCAGAAGAACAATGGCGTTTCGTGTGCTTTTCTGATGAGTCTCGTTTTGGTATGAGACCGGATACAAGACGTATACGACACTGGAGAACCCCTGGACGCCAACAGCGATTAAAATCCTGCCAGGAAGTCCATCCTTATAGTGGTGGAACCATCATGGTATGGGCGGGTATTTGGATCGGCGGAAGAACTGAGTTGATTTGGATCAGAGGCAACCTCAACGCTCAAATTTATGCTGAGACGATTGTATCAGACGTCATCGTTCCTCTACAAGTGCAAATCGGTCCCTTATTTCAGTTAATGCATGATAATGCACGACCGCACACCGCAAGAGTTGTAAGACAGACTCTCGCCGCAGCTAACATCAATGTCAGGCCCTGGCCTGCTCAGTCGCCAGACTTGAACCCGATTGAGCATGCATGGGATATGCTACAGAGAAGAGCTCTGCCGAATATGGAGGGTATCCAGTCGCAAGAAGACCTTTTTTTGTTGTTGCAACGAACATGGGCGGCCATTCCACAGCGTGATTTGGATGAACTCATTTTGAGTATGCCAAACCGATGTTCTTGTGTTGTTAGTGTTCGCGGTAGAAACACGGATTATTAATTGTTTAAGTTACCCAATAAAATTTTAAAGAAAACTGTTATTTCAGTCTTTTTTTCGAACTTTTGTGTTAGTGGTTCAAATGTCAAAAATCCCTTTATTAGGAAAATGGCAAATTTCTTTATTAATGCAAAGGTGACTTGGTTTATCATTACTGTGACAAACGAAAACACTTTATTTGATGAATCCTTAAAGAAAATTTTAATTAATATCAATCAGGAGAAAAGTTATTGCAAAAATATATGTTGATCCCTAGACACTTTTGATGTGTGTAATTGTTTTAGCTTTGCGCAACTCTTGTAATGTGAGATAGCTTGGGAAATATTTACGGTAACGTGTAGGTGTTATCGCTCGATATATCCATGCCAATACATGTGTAATTTTCTTTGTACTGTTGTATTTTTCTAAGAAGTTATCGATGATATTTGGGTAATCTTGCACGATGTTGACTTGTTCTTTGACTGTTTTTACCTCCTCGTTGGTGATAAATATTTGTTTTTCAGTTTCATCTTCCGGAACCCACGTTTTCAGCCATTGGGGGCCTTGCCACCACAATGTATGTTGTATTAACTGCGACGCTAGCATCCCACGGCTGGCACAATCCGCTGGATTGTCCGTTGATTTTACGTAACGCCAGCAGTCAGGAGGCATTGTTTCTATGAGTTTAGCAACCCTATTTGCGACGAAGGCCTTCCACCGGTTAGGCTCACCCTGAATCCAACTGAGTGTTACTTTCGAATCCGTCCATCCAAATATTTCAAGTCTATTTGTTAAGGATTGTTGTATTTTATTTATTAGTTTAGAGAGTAGGTATGCGCCACTAAGTTCCAGTTTTGGCAACGTAAGGGCTTTCTTATGAGGTACGATTTTAGATTTTGCGGCGATGAGTATTACATCCGATTGGTGTTTTATGCGCGCATAAACTACGCATGCATATGCTTTCATGGATGCGTCACAGAACCCATGAATTTCGATGATGTCATCACTTTTGTTTTTCAGCCACCTTGGTACTTCGCAGCTGTGTATGATGTCTTGATCTGCTTTTATTTTAGCCCAATCATTAAAAATGTCATCGGACACTTCCTCATCCCACTGTAAATTGTTTTCCCATAGTTTTTGGAACAGTAATTTTAGTTTAGTTGATAATGGCGTTAACCAGCCTAACGGATCGAATAATTTCGATATTTCCGATAGTAGGTGGCGTTTTGTTGACTTTGAAGACTGTTTAGAGTAATCACAACGAAAGAAAAAATTGTCCGTGTTTGTGTTCCAACACAAACCCAGTGTTTTAGAGGTTGATTCCGATTTCGTGTTGAATACAATGTTTGTGTCATGATTTTGATGACTCGGTATGTCTTCAATTAATGTTGGTTCGTTGGAGGCCCACTTACGCAAGTTAAAACCCCCTGAACGTAGTAAGGTAATCAAATCAGATATTAGTTTCTTACCCTGTTCAATAGAATGACAACCGTGTACAAGGTCATCCATGTAAAATTCTTTGTCTAACACCCGAGTGGCGTCAGGATAATTTTTCTGTTCGTCTGCTGCTAATTTCTTCAGCGTCATTAGAGCTAAAAATGGAGCCGCTTTTGTTCCATATGTTACTGTTGTGAGTTGATAAGATTGTATAGGACATTGAGCATTGTTGCGCCAAATTATTTTTTGTAGAGGTTGATCCAATTCATGTACTTGGATCTGCCTATACATCTTCTCGATGTCTGCTGTATAAGCGTATTGGTATTGTCTCCATTTTAGCAATAATATTTGCAGATCTTGTTGAAGGTTGGGTCCTTTATGCATCAAGTCGTTGAGGCTGAATCCCGAAGATGTCCTCGCCGATGCGTTAAACACAACCCTGTATTTTGTTGTAGTCGATTCCTCTCGTTGCACACCGATACCTCACGTAAGTAAAATTCCGGTGTTATGTTACTTTTCAAAGCTAGCTTCATATGGTTTAATTGTAAATATTCATCCATGAACATTTTGTAATGTTGGGCTAGCGTCTCGTGTTTTTGAAACTTGCGCTCCAAATTTTTAAATTGAGCTAAAGCCATTTGTTTTGAAGAGCCCAACTTGTTTTCTATGTTTTCCTTTAACGGTAACCTGACTTCGTAGTTTCCGTTTTGTGTCCTAGTTGTGGTATTTAAGTAAAACGTAATGCATTCCTGATCCTCGACAGATAAACTGGGCTGTTCGTTTATCTCCTCTATTTCCCAAAATTTATGCATGTCTTCCAAGTTGTGCAGCACTACATTACATTGGAATGTTTTTGTTGAGCCTCCACACAAAATCCACCCCAGTTCCATTATTCCCACTGTTGTTATATTTCTTGGAAACTGATGAGGAATGTTGTTGATTGTTAGACCCTTTTTGTTGAGGGTGGTCTTGTTTGCGACGAGCTGACTCCAAACTGATGAATTTGGTTTCCAGGAAATCCAGAAATTCTTGAAGTACTGGTAGCTCCCGCGAGTTTTTTAAAGACTCTATGTAATCGGTGTACGTGTCAGAGTCTAGTTTTTGGGATAGGATGTGTACCACCATAGGATCCCACGATGTTGTATCAATGTCTAAATTGCGGACAGCATTCAGACATTCTAATGTTGTGTCATGCAGTTTTTTGATTTGTTGTAAGGACTGCTGTTGCATGTTGGGCAATCCTAGAAGAATGTTCATGTGAGAAGAGAATATAGCCCTTTTGTTGTTGTATCGATGATGCAGAATATTCCAGCATATGGAATAGTTATCTGCGCTGATTGGTAAATGTTGGATGAGCCGTTCAGCTTCCCCTTTAACTTTTCCTTTTAAAAACTGCATTTTATTATGTATTGCTTCTTGGAACAAATCTTTGAAGCACGTCCACTGGTTATAGTTTCCGCTAAAAACGGGTATTTCTAGTGTAGGTGTAGTTTTTTCTCTATGAGCCACAGACCACATTTTAGTATTAATTGCCTTCTTCAGACTGCTGTATTGTTTTTCATGACTCAAGAATGTTTTTTCATACTCTCCATTTTCTTCGCTTAATTCAGAATCGATTTCCCAATGCAGAGACTCTATCTCTATCGACTGCTATCCACCTAGATTGCAGTGTTTTCAGGACGTCTTCAAATTCCCATTTGTCGGAAATAAGTTCCAGGTTAATGTTAGAGACCGTTCTTTGGAATGCCTTAAAATTAGCTGCCTGCTTGCGAAGCATCTCGTCGAGTTTGCTGTTTGTACCCTGATTTACCGTCAAAGCTCGACGAGGTCCTTGACCCAACTGCGAAGGTTGTCCATCATCTCCCGGCTGTTGTTCCTCTGTAGATTCCTGTTCAGTCTCATATTGTTTACCAAAAAACGTACCTTCTCCAGGCCGTCCTTGGTCCTCACTTCTAGATGGAGCTTCCAGCAGTTGTTGATGCATCTGGTTGATCAGCGTTTTGACAGCTTGGTACGACTTGCTTGTTTTCTCGTACTCTTGTTTCGTAAAGTAGACATGCGACTTACTTACTTCTGTTGAAAGGCGATCGTGGTTAAATTGACTACTTCCAGTATTCTTCCAAATTGTTCAAACACTTTTTCAAGTATTCGAAGCTTCGTCTTTGGACACTGGTCTTCTTCAAATTAACCCCGAGCTTTTCGATATTGATGGCGAGCGCCAATTGGACGTCGAAAAGCTCAGCCATTTCGCACGTTGTTTAAGGACGTAAAATCTCCCAAGGTGTAGAAAATAATGGAAAGATCTTCCTTGTGGTCTTCTGTTATACCACCGTTGATGTTCTCCTTGGATCAGGAGCGTAATCCGGTCACCAAACAGTCCAGAATACTACCTTAGTCCACACACCACACTGTTTTACACGCAACACTCGCGATTACTTTTCGAAACGCGCCCTAACCGGCTCGAAGGACCAATATGTGCGGGTTGCAAGGTCGTAGGTAATATTAAATCACTGATTGGTTTTGGATTTAAAGAGTGTTTATTAAAGGTTCTTAAAGTTTCTTATATAATGTCTTAAAGTAAAATGTTATGTTAAATGTTAATGAATGCACCCGGTCCGTTCAATGCCTGGTAATGCACTGAAGTTAAAGTATTGTAAAATTGTCACTTAGATACAAGTACAGTGAATGTTGTAATCTGCTGCGTTAGCAGGTGTTCGGTTGCTTAGACCGAACAACGTTCAAACAACTGTCAACGTCAGATAGCAACGACTTCCGATGACACCTATTTTAAAATTTAGTTTGTACATATTATTTAATAATGTAGTTGCGCACAATATTTGATTTGTAATTAATAACACTTTTTAAATACTTTAAATTGTAAATTTTGTTAGGTAACAATAATTTTATTTAAAAGAACTGACAGTAACAATGTTCCAATTTCCTTCTTAGACTTAAATTAATACTTAAATAAGAACATACCTTAAAATTAATAATACTTAATTTAATACGATTTTATAATGTAAAGCAAAATCACTTATTTATTACCCGACTGCGTCAGAAGGAGGGTTATGTTTTTCGAGTGTATGTATGTATGTATGTATGTATGTATGTATGTATGTATGTATGTATGTATGTATATTTCTTTGGCACGCTCTGTAGCCTAAACGGCTTGATCGATTTCAGCTTGAGAGGTGCCGTTAGATTCGTCTTAATTGTGAGAGTGACACTGGGTATATCAAAATTGAAAAAAAATTAAAATGGCTGATTTTTGGCGCAATATGTCATCAAAAAAAAATTTTTTTTTCTTGGAAACCTATCGAGTGGGATATCAAAATAAAGGGCTTTAAAAGGTGATTACAAAAATATACATAACTTATATGGTTAAAAGTAATTCGAAGTGACAAATCGTAAAAAACACGTACCAAGAACTAAATCGTTTGCGTAATCTTTCACATTTGTAAACTAAAAAGCTGGAAATAAAAAAAAGTAATTTAAAAAATAAAAAAACCCGACTGCGAAACTGAAAAGCTACAAACAAGCCCATTTTAAATTAAATAAAAGTTGGAAGCAGGCGGGACCCATTTGAATTTGAAAATATAATAAAAATGGTATGGGTCCCGCCTGCTTCCAACTTTTATTTAATTTAAAATGGGCTTGTTTGTAGCTTTTCAGTTTCGCAGTCGGGTTTTTTTATTTTTTAAATTACTTTTTTTTTTATTGCATTGATTCGTGTTTCCGTTGTGTCATCAGCCATTGTGACGTTTGTTTTAGTCCATAGTGTACAATTATCGGCACGGATCTTCAGCGCTGACCTTCACCTGCGCAAAAGTGAGTTATTGAGTCCCTTTGGTGGGATGAAGTGAGGTGCGGGAGCGGGGTATATATATTGTCGTACAGTGACGATGATAATAATAATATTATTATTATATAATATTATGTTTTATTTTGCACATAAGTATACGATGCGCAAAGCGATCCCCACTCTACCGCCGAGCGCTCAAGATCCGTGCCGGTAACTATACTGTTTTTATTTGCCAGCGCTATCATAAATAGTTAATTAATTTTCATCAAATTAACTTCAGCCAATCGCAAGTTGGAAACCGTTTATTTATTCCTAATCTATACTAATAATAAAGCTGAAAAGTTTGTTTGTTGCTTTGTTTGTTTGAAAGTGCTAATCTCTGGAACTACCAGTCGGATTTGAAAAATTATTCTTCAGGAAGGTTATAGGCTATGTAACATCACGCTGTTACGATTTAGGTTGGCTCCTAAGGGAACCCTCTGTGAAGTCTGTATGGTGCCGGACTAGTCTGTGTGGTGCCGGACTTAAAGAATAACACCACCCCTTACTTCCCGTGGGTGTCGTAAAAGGCGACTATGGGTCGTACCGGAGAATGGGCAGCAGCGTTCTCTATGCATTCCACCATCATACCATACTGCGATCGCCAACCCGCCTGCCAAGCGTGGCGATTATGGCAAACCCCCCCAAAATTGGGGGAGGCCTATGTCCAGCAGTAGACGTCTGTCGGCTGAAATGATGATGATGAAGGGAACCCTAAGGAGCCAACCAAAAACGAAAAAAATCAGAAAGAACGAAACGAAGTAATTGCGCGGGCAGACGAAGTAATTTTTAGTCGATGCAACTCAAAATTACTTAGGTATGCTTACATTAGTTTAAGAACTTATAAAAAAAAGTATTATTATTTTTTGCTTTTCAGTTTTTTCGGCGGTTTAATTATTTTTGTTAAAAAGTTTTTCACATTGCAGTGTCTTATTTGGGAGTCGGTTGTTTTTTTTTTTTTTTGTAAAAACGTTTTTATATATCTATTTAGTTGATTTTGCGATTCCCATACTTTCATTTTACAGGAAACGTACTTTTTTTACTTTTTAAAGGTTCATTTGAAAAGTCGATTTAAGACATAATTTTATAACTTTTTCCTCTTGACAAATCCTAACCACCTCAGTACAAAACCTAGAATAACAATCAATATAACGTAAAGTAAAAATGACAATATTATTTCAGGTGCCATCCGGTTGCCGTCCGTTCGCCGTCCGGCGTCCGGTCGAGGCGCGGTTAATCTCATGAATATTCACGTCACCGCTGATCCCGGTAAACCGGACCGCGCGCCCGGATCATGTATAATAGACCTTAAATGCTGCGACTGAGGGATCTTGATACTTGAGTTGAAGGAGAATTTATTTGGCGTGTGGTTTGTGCTAAGCAACAAAGATAGTTATACACATGTAAGGTTTTAATAGGCAATTAAGGGCTGCTAATGATACTTATGGAGAAACAAAAGCTGAGTTAAGGAATTTTAGTTGAGCTTAATAAGTACGAGTTTAATGTTTTGTGAGATAAGTTGTAAGTTAGTAATATGAGCTTACATAAAAATATTGAAAAAGTTCACAGTAGACTGCAGATGAAAGTCTTCTATACATAAGGGTGTTCTGTATTCTTCCCATATTTACAGATAGAGTCAACAAAGGTCTACTCGTATTTAAAAGATTCACATAATACGTCTGGAGGTAATTGTTACCTCAGAAACAGTGGAGATCCTAAAGCAAGTGAATAACCCACACTAACACATATTTCGCCAGTTATGTAAGTGCCATGTAATAGGGAGAGCGAGCCTATTCCCAAAAACCGGGTACAATTTTTTTTTATAAAAGTGTTTGAAAACTGTAATGCAAGGACATTCATAAATCATAATATCAAGTATCAAGATCTCTCAATCACACTATATTTAAATATAACCGCGCCGCTAATGTATACGTGCTATGATGATAATTGATACGCGGCAAATTTTCAGCCGCCGCCGAATATAAGCACCGCCTAATATAAAGCTGAAATACTTGATGACATTGTTTTATTAGCTGTTGCGGTGTACCGAGGTCGGTTTATAAATCAGTTATACGCAAACTAGCTGGCTTAGGGATCATGGAATTAGGTAGATAATTATTTTGTGTAGCTGGAAATTGTTAGAGATGGTCCATAAAATCAGGAGTTGTTGGTAAACAGTGCATTATGGTTTAATTTCCCGAAGGGGTTGGTGGGTGGTTTACTATTGTAGGGATTATCACAAATAGCTAGAAGCTATTAAACCGTCTGTTTCTTAGTATCTTCGTATCGTAATACCAAAATACTGACGGGACTTGCCTTTTTGGAACGAAGTTCTTCAACGCGGCTGGTGGTAGACTGGTAGAAATCGTCATGAAACGAAAAAGCGTTATGCTCCGTCCAAGCAACTTTCTCTCTCTCTGTCTAGAGTACTGTAAATAGTTTTCATTGTTTTCGAGGATGATAAAGGGAAAAGAGATTACAAAATGAAAATCCAAGATGGTGGCTGCGAAAAATTAGAGATTTTTCGTCATGGATGTCGTTTTTGAGCGTGCTAAAGCCGATAGCGAGGTCAAAATGAAATTCCAAGACACGACAATTTTATTTGAGCATATACACGCGTATTAAATTCACACTAATTTCCCTCTCTCTCCCTCTCTTTCTATTATATACCAGTGTATCTGCGTGTGAGTATTGCGTGCGCGTACGCGGGGTTCCCCCGACCGCACACATTTTTACCACGGCATGAGCTGTTAGTTCGTGCCGATACGACAGAAGTAAAAGAATTATTATAAACCCAATTATGATATATTTAATCAACTCTTCAGCATAACTCACTTTCAAATTTCAGATTCACAGTCCACCGTGAAAATTAAACTGATCTTTGACTTTATAGCCTGGTCCTTAACTCCGGCCATTACAAAAGGCATTCTCTAATTCGGCATCAACACCGTCTTTACGACTATAGCGCCAATTCCGCAATGTTTACTACAGCCAATGACATCACTGTCCTAATTCCATTAACTATTGCGAGACCTCTTTTTATTGCTATTGCTATGATAAGCAATTGAGGAGTGAATTTCTTTGATTGCTTTTTCGGACCATACCTGAGGGGCCCGTGGCTAAATAATACCAGCCGCACAGGTCGATCGATCAGATGAAGCTAGCACCACAGCCGCGGTTGGTCTGTGGATGGGTGACCATCTTTACATACCGTGACCCCTCCGTGTCTCGGAAAGCACGTTAAGCCGTTGGTCCCGGCTGACATTCGTGGATCTTTGACAGTCGTTACGGGTAGTCAAAAGCCCGAAAGTCTGACAACCAGTCTTACCAAGGAGTATCGTATTATCCAGTAACTGGGTTGTGGAGCTCAGTTAGGCAGTCGTTCCATGTAAAATACTGGTATTCAATTGCATCCGGTTAGACTGGGAGCTGACCCCAACATAGCTGGGAAAAGGCTAGGCAGATGATGAAGATTTCGGACCTTACCTACCACGTGCCTTACAACATGATTTTTATTAATAAGCTGTAGATTTGTTTCCTATGCTCCACTTTCATTATTTGTTCAAAATGATGATATGCAATGAGATAAGTCAAAGTCAGTGACGTAATACCTACTTTTTAAATCAGGCCAGGCGGTTTCATTTCGACTTTGCCCACTTGGAGAGCTAGACCGAAAGAAGTATAACATTTTGACCGGCACTTTTGTTAGGTAACAAGTGTGCCAGTGTGAAAGGAACTTTGTTCCGATCGCTCTTTTTTATAATTTTTACGTAGTATTTAAAATAATGCATTGGTAGGTATCATCGGTATCATCTATCCAGAGTTTAGATTATAAGTTACTAGCGGTCGCCCGCGGCTCCGCCCGCGTGGATGTCGGTTTTCGCGACAAAAAGTAGCCTATATGTTATTCTGATTTATATAACCTACAGCGGTCCCCCGCGGCTCCTCCTGCGTGGATGTCGATTACCGCTACAAAAAGCCTAAGTTTGATCCCATGTGTTCAACTACCCAAAAGTAAATTCAGCATTTCACAGACCTAAACTTCCCCCTGGGAAGAGACCAGACGGCATGACGTTGTTGCCTTGGAAGGTGGGTAGGCCTCTGGTGTGGGACGCAACATGTGTCGATATTCTTGCGCCATCTCACGTTCCAAGCACGGCGGGCTGTGCTGGCGCCGCTGCTGCGGCTGCTGAGACCCTCAAGCGGCGCAAATATTGTAACCTTATTGGCAACTAAAGCTTTGAGCCGTTTGGGGTCGAAACGCTCGGGTCATGGGGCCCGAGTGCGCGTCTCCTTTTTAAGGAAATTTCTCGCCGGCTGGTCGACACTTCACGTGACCAGAGGGCTGGGTCGTTCTTTGGCCAAAGAATTAGCATTGCCATTCAACGTGGCAATGCTGCCAGTCTTCTGGGCACGTTTCCGGATGACAGCGATGCGGACGAGTACT
This sequence comes from Mesoligia furuncula, assembly GCA_916614155.1. Lineage (NCBI taxonomy): Eukaryota > Metazoa > Arthropoda > Insecta > Lepidoptera > Noctuidae > Mesoligia > Mesoligia furuncula. The sequence continues at coordinate 2,008,442 of OU744792.1, forward strand.
TCGACGCCTAAGTGTCCTTTGTTTTTGTATTTATTTGTATAGTAAGTTAGTTAGTCATTTAATTTAGTATTTTAGTGTTTAAATAAAGACTAAATATTATCTACATAAACAGTACTTTGTGGCAAAATAGTTTATTTTGATAAGGAGTAAATGACATGTGTAAAATAAATGCGTTTAAATGAAGTCCTAAAAAAAAAATCAAGATTTTTAATTAAAAAAATGGTTGTTGTGCTTAACTCGAAATAGATAGGTATAGTGTGTCGTGAACTTTTTTGTAGATATTATTAAGGTCTTTAATTAATTGGAACATTTTATGGTTCTATCTTTTATAGTTTAGGCGGCGTACGCCAAATAAGGAACTTTTTTGGATGACTTTTTACACCTTGGGTCCGAAAAACCCAAATATCTTACGGACCCCTATTTTTTCTAAAATAAAATATAGCCTATGTTACTTGCGGATAATGTAGCTTTCTAATGGTGAAAGAATTTTTAAAATCAGTCCAGGAGTTTTTGAGTTTATCCATTGCAAACAAACAAAAATACAAATTTTTCCTCTTTATACTATTACTGTAGACAAACAAACAAACAAACAGAAATAAAAAAAAATCCTCTATAAAATATTAGTGTAGATTAGGTAACGTTCTTATAACGAACTCATCATCATCTGCCTAGCCTTTTCCAACTATGTTGGGGTCAGCTTCCAGTCTAACAGGTCTCCAGTGTTCGTATAACGAACTATCAACAGCACAGTCTTTCCTAAAATAACTCAGTGACGACAACGAATAACTAGACCGGGCCGGACAAAAAAAAACCTATTTTCATCCTTCCTTTCACTACAAGCAACACAAAACCAGAAGCTCCATTTCAGCACTTAGTAAACAAACCCGTTTCCTTCAAAAATCCTATATTTCCATAATAAGTTTAATGCCCTATTCACGTAATATTCCCGTCGATTGATTTAGCAATTAACGCGTCCATTTGGTATTCATAAAGGATTGCTTTTAAAAGAATATAAAGCTTTGAAAGCGCTTAATGAATCATCGCTCGATACTAATTGGTAGGTATTGGGCGGATAATATTATGATAAGATTGTGGGTTTGTTGTTTGTTTTTATTTAAGACGTATTTCATGTTTTAAAGGAGAAGTTTATTTTGCTTATGCTTAACTTACAAACAAACCAATTTTTTTGTTTTTGTAATATTGATCTCAATAATTATTAATAAATGCTATCATAATTTGTAAAGGGCTTGTGGCTCAGTAATATCAGTCGCACGGGTCGATCGATCAGATTAAGCTACTCTTGTCGCGGTTAGTACGTGGATGGGTGACCATCTTTACATATCAAGACCTCTCCGTGCCTCGGAAAGTACGTTAAGCCGTTGGTCCCGGCTGTCATTTGTGGATCTTTGACAGTCGTTAAGGGTCGTCAGAAGCCCAAAAGTCTGACACCCTGTATCTGTACGTTATAGATGCAATAAAGATTGAATTGAACCAGTCTTACCAAGGGGAATGTACCAAGTAACTGGGTTGTGGAGGTCAAATAGGCAGTCGCTCCATGTAAAATACTGGTATTCAGTTGCATCCGGTTAGACTGGATCTTTTTCTATTGGACCCCGGTAAGACTTCATCGTTGCAGTTATGTATAAATTGTTCAAATTACATTAAAACGATTTCGTTTCAAAAATGGTTATCTTTAGGAACCCTCAACTAACTTAACTTAAAAATTATGTTATTATCAAAAACAATAATCTGTTGGTATCTTAAAAGCCAATCCTCCCATCGCAAAAAGCAGGTGTACCAACAAAACGAAAGAAAAATATTTCAAGGAAAACTTTCCGCGTTATCTGTTACATCTTGATCCACCGTTTACCAGATAAACCCTAAGTATTGCCTGAATAAAGAGCCTCTCCCACTAATCTCCTTATCAGAAGGGGGATGCGAGGCGAGTCTTTAGCTGAGCCGTTTAGTGGTGGTTTTTTTTGGGTTCCTTACCCAAAGGGTAAAAACGGGACCCTATTACTAAGACTCCACTGTCCATCTGACTGTCTGTCTGTCACCAGGCGATATCTCATGAACCGAGATAGCTAGGCAGTTGAAGTTTTCACAGATGGTGTATTTCTGTAACAAAAAATAATAAAAATAAAATACAGTTAAAATTTATAGGGGTATAAAAAAAACATTTTTTTCAGCGTTTTATGCCTTGAGGTACGGAACCCTTCGTGTGCGAATCCGACTCGCACTTGGCCGGTTTTTTAATCTCTGATACCTTCTAAGATATTCATTTTTATGATATGCTGTAAAGGGAAATTTTGATCTACATGAAATGCACAACGTATCCAATGTATTTAATTGAATAAGGAATAATACTGTTTTGTTTAAAATAGCTTGGTAAATAACCCATATCGTATTTGTAATATGTTTAAGATAAAAAAAATGGTTACTGTGGGTTATCGTTAGGAGATAAACATATACCATCGCGGACTTTTTTTTACAGATTTTTTTAAGATATACAATTCCGTAGTACATTAATTTGATCTATCTCGTAAGGTTTAAGCCAGCATTTGCAATGTAAGCGCACAAAAATATAATTGTTACGATATCACATGAAAAATCTTTGAATTTCTCGGCTTTTCTCTACTATAATATGCATGTATTATACATTAATAATAATAATAATAATAATAATAATAAATTTATTTACTCAAACAGACAGATTGTAGTAGGTATACATAGTTATAGTGAAGATCTTATATGTTAGGTAGTCTACAATCGAGTGGGTGAAGCACTGTTCTCCTAGCTAGGTTACAAAATAACCTGTGTTAAGGAGAAACAGTCTCGGTCCCCTATGTTTAATGGTACAGTGATAATTTATACATAACATAACATAATAGTACTTGGGCTGATGCTACAATTTGAACGGCACTACGTAATAATATCATGAGTAAATACTAGATTTATATTTTAGAAAAACCTTATTCTGCTTAATAATTGAATGTAGTGTCAGTGATTGTGGGTATGTGTGTGTGTGTGCGTGTGTGAGCGTTTATTGGGGTGTGTTTGTGTGCGTGTGTGGGGGAGGGTGTGTGTGTGTGGTATGTGTGTGGGGGAGGGTGTGTGTGTGTGGTATGTGTGTGGGGGAGGGTGTGTTTGTGTGGTATGTGTGTGTATGTGGAATGGTACGTGATGATTACAGCGCCGAGCAATGCTCATCATGTTACGAGCATGTGAGTATTTTTTCGGTTGCATCATATGACAGATTTTGACATGAGACATTATAAACCTTCCTTTTGGATCACTCTATCTATTGCTGAAAACTGCATTCAAATCCATTACATAATCAGCCTATAACATTCCCACTGCTGGGACACAGGCCTCCTCTCGGTGAGAGGGAGTGCGGGTGGGTAGATGTCACATGTCTTCGAATTTTTGGTTCTAGGACATGCCGGTTTCCTCACGATGTTTTCCCTCACCGTTTTGAGAGCAGTGGTGATGAAATAATTTACACAAAGTAAAGCGCCTATCTGGGCTCGAACCTACGATCTACAACTCGTAAGTTGCGGCCGTTACCACTTTGGCCACCGCTGCTCTGAAATCAATAAAATCCGTTGCGTAGTTTAAAACATCTAAGCTTACAGACAGCGGGAGCGACTTTGTTCTATACTGTTTAACGAAGATAAGTCTGAAATCGCCAACCCGTCTGAAGCAAGTGGTGATCAATGCTTGTGCCTTCCCTGTATGAGACAACAAGAGAGGGAGGAGGGAGTGGGACAATAATAGTGTTGCGCACCACAATTAATTCCTGGTACTTGGTGACATTAGTTACTAAGGTACTTGCACCCAATAAGGACCAGCACCTATTAAGGGCCACTTTAGAAAACTTACACTTGCCATTTTTTCAACTGCTTCAAATTTCGCGCGCAGCATGCTATACCACCCATTGGTTAAATGCAATCGCGCGATGACGCGTAGATGCCGCCATTTTGTCAGTAGCGTCCAGTTTGTGTAAGAGACACTATTTTATAAAATTGATGCGCGTTGTTTTGTTAGTTTTTCGTAAAAAAAAGTAGTATATTTAAGTAATTTTTTATAGAAGATTGGATTTAAACATTCAGAGATAACTCTGCAAAGATAAATACATTGTTATTTTTTCATTATACAACTTTAAAATGTTTTCATCTATCACGATACCCAAATCCTATTAGGGACCATAATATGAGTTCGTATTAAGGTCCGGTTCCACGAAGAAAGTGTTGGCTTGACGAAAGAAGATACTGATGATTTTGTGTGTTCATTTGTATATAATATTTTTAATTAGTGTTTTGCGACAAGGTTTGCGACGTTGTTTTTATTTGATTATTTTGATTTTGTTTAAAAAACTTACTAATATATTTTAGTACTCCTAATACGGCCCATCACGGTATCGTATATGACATTAAGACTGATTTTCCTTAAAATGCAGTAATTAATGACTGAAGAAAGAGTAATTATTTACTAAAAAAATAAATATAATGTTGATTACTGAAATAAAATTAGTTTTATTCTTAATTTTCACTTTGATATACATAATATGGCCCACCTTAAATTTTTTGGTCAAATGTTAAATATTTGCTAATAATATAACAATTAATTAGTTAATACAATTGAATACGTTAGATTAATAGAAATATTTTTACAAAATAATCAAGATTTGTTACATTTTAGTACGGTCCTTAATAGGAGCATAGGTGCTTAATTTGGCCTAACATGAACTTTTTTTTAAACTGGTTTTTTTGCCAGTTTAACAATGCAAACTGTGTATTTTTGTCATAATTATAGATCTTCACAAAATTTTATTTATAGCTTATTAGCGTTACTTTGTGTAATTCTGTAAATTTTAAATTTATAAGTATTCTAATAAAGGTGGTCCTTAATGAGTGCAAGTACCTTACTAGCGCATCTAGTATCGAGTAGCGGAACTAGTAGTCAAAATCCTTCTAGAAATTTCGATGCGAGAACTTTCTAGAACTTTCTCGAACTATCGACTTCTGGTCGGTCGGGGCTGGTATGTACTCGAACATTCTAGATGTTTCTACAATGGAAGGTTCTAGAACTATCTGCGGCACTATATAAGGCCGGTGTGGGCCGCAAGCGACACAGTTTGGATACAGCGATACAAGCGACAACATCGAAGCGATTTTATTTTCAAGAACCCCAAATTCGCAACAATAGGCTGGAAATATTTATTGCAAAAAATAAATACAAACTGCTGCCCCACGTTGGGCGCCAACTGTTAACCGGCCGTTACAAGATTGAAGAGCTTTTACTCTACCTACTGAACTGGCCAAGTTACAGTAAATTTATAGGGTATAATCTGTTAGCGAAAGATTCAATTAAACAAGTACCTACTTACACAATACAAAGTTTGTTGTAAAAATACACAAATGAAGGTACACAAACAAATAATGTGGCGAGCCACCAAACTAATATATCTTTCCCAAACACCTGGGTATTCACACCCATACAACCAGTCTCCGCACCTGGTTGTACCGGAGTATACGCTTGCATGACACAATTACAAATTCTCAGAGATGAACCACTTAATAACTTCTAACTCAACCGTACAAGTATCAACCTATTTGGATTGTGCTCATATAGCGAAAATAACGATTATGCAAAGCAATCCCGAGACACAATACCTTATAACAACTGGTCTTATTACTTAGTCCCTACAAAAGGCCTAACTCTCTCATAGATTAAATTATGACACTATATATCAACTCAATGTTCTCTCAGCATAATTCCATCAGTTAACGCTATCATTTGACCCTCTCAGTTTATATCAGTTAACTTCAGATGACGGGTTTACTACCCTCGGCGTCGTACACAGGATAAACCTGTGTACACACGAAGAACGGGAGTGGCGAACTTCCCTCATCACCTGGATTCGGCTAGGTATGGCCTTCTTGAACAACAGACGACCACACAACAAGGGATAACCTCAAAGTCGCCGGCGCCCGGATCAATTCCAAATCATCTGACCACAGGGCTGCACCAAGGCTCACGACTTAATCGCGCATAGCACCGATCTTATAAGGCTAGCATAACAGCCTGTAACAACATCCTCGTGTTAAAACACACATGTAAAACCTAGGCTATAAGCTATCTAGCGAGAACAAAGAAAATGGTTGAATACTCACAGGATTCAGCTTCTACTGAACGAAATAAAACCCCATCGGGTTATTTGGGCACATCCAGGTCCACCCTGGAAGAAGTCCCGCTCAATCAGCCTTTTGACTTGTGTCCTCAGTCGTAAAGACCAGAAACCCCCTTTTTCTTTTCAAACCTATCTGTCAGTTTGCTCTCTCGAATATTCCTCCACAGACTAAATAAAATCTTATCGATTTGTGACTTTTATTTTATTAGACATTGTATCAGGGGGAGTTAGCTTTCATAGCTGCCAATGCCAACAGTGGCAAATTTTGCAAAAACGAGATAGCGCTCTATAAAAGAAAGTGATAGCAAGATCAGTGATGTCACATGCCCGATTGAATAGATACCCATCTTTTCGGTAGCTGCGATGATTTTAATGTTCATTAAAATATTTTATAACAACGATTGAAACTAGTTAAAACGGTCAGTGGGTCGTCTTAGAACCCTTATTTTGTGTTTCAGTTGTCTCAAAATGCTGTCTAGATGAAAAAACTGTACAAACCAAATAATGATGTATGGTGATTTCATTTATGAAATGGCCACACTCATTTCTGTCATGGCGGATTTGTTTTTGTTGTGTAGTCTGTGCTAACTTGCTTGTTTTGTTGTGATTGTTTCAAAATCGTATTTTCTGCCGGTCTACTTTATTTGTGAATAATTCTTGGATTAATCACTACGAGAGTAGACTCTACAGTGCGAAATTGACGCTTTCTGTGTTGTGAAATCAACAAATTTATGAGATAGAGACTCCAGTGCCAAAATTGACGCTTTTGTGTTATATTATTTTGTTTTACGTACTATCTTAATTGTGCGTTATTGAAGCCTAAGTGTTGTGTATTCCCACAATGGCAGGAAAGGGAAATTTGAAATGCGCAAAATGTGGCATAACTCCAAGGGATGATCCTATGTTTAACAAATAAAAAACTTTGACTTTGACCTTGACTTTGTTTTATTGGTTTTCTTTTGCAGAGAATTTTCATTTTGCAGTTTTTGTCAAAGGATTATGCATTATTTTAATATGTAGTGCATAATCGTCTGCAAAATGAAAATTCGTTGTAGGTTAAACCTATTAGACTAAATATAAATACGAGTAGTAGGTATGTCCCTCTGTTCATAATTCCCGCGCCTCATGAGTTTCTTATGGCATAAACTGGAGCGCTAGTGTGCTCTCGTGTAAGCTTTTTATTTGTATGAAGTTGTCGTTCTTCTCTCGGAGTGTTATGTTCTGTGCATTGTATACAGATAAAATGTGGAAATTATGTCTGACTGTTTATTTACTCTAAAGAAGTAATAGTAATTATAATTAATTTACTAAACACCACGACCCCCGGCCCATCTAGTGACGCGTAGACTACGCTCCACGAGCCTGCACAGACCCACGATAGACTCGATAGATAGATCGATTTAAAAATAGTGCGAATTTACTTTACGATCACATCACTTTCGTGCTAGGGCCCCCGATTCAGAGTACCCGCCATTTCGCTTTCAAAATACCTTCACAGTTTTAGACTTCCGAAACACGAATGAAACACGTAACACCTAAAATACTGCGTAATGATTAACTCAAAAGCAATAAAAGTGCCGCCATTTTAAAGCGTTTTTTTACGATTCTACCCTCATCTCCTGCGTAAAGTCAGTTGCGCTTATAAAAATAAATCGACAGGTCTTTGAGGCTCGCGAAGTGTATCGGTGTAACGGTGTACGTGGCAAGAATGTAGAGCGACTGTTCGCTTGTAAATTACCTTCCAAATGGAGTATAGGTAGGATCCGTGGGTGGGTTTGAAAAAATTATATGAAAATATTTTTTTTGTCCTTTGAAAAAACCGCAAGTTAAGTGCGCATCCCAATATCCAACGCTAGACTCTAAAAAGACTTTAGAATCTTCTAATACTCTTTATGTATTATGTACACCATACCACAGAACACATAATAGTACAGAAAGCTATGTGGGTTATATTTATAAAAATGTTCAGAGGCGGACTTAATGCCTCTGGACAAACAGTGACAAAACAACAGTTAATAAAGGGTAATTAGTAAGTCGGTTAATCAAAATGTTACAGATGACATCCCGATTCAGTAAACCAGCTTGACAATCATTATGTTACCCCCTAATGAATGTACCAGTAAACATTTACCGTACAGGACTACCCCGTGTGTACGCCTCCGAAAAACATTTTAAATATTAAAAAATCTTCCTAAAATAACACACCCATGTCTAACATCCAATAATCTCGGAGACACGCGACATCTAAGCTCTATAACCTAATTCTCAAAGCAAATAGACACACACACACCCACCATAACATACGCACACACAAACACACTCACGTATAAATTATGCACGTACACTAGAGGCACCGCAACATCAGTCACACGTCGACCCGACTCAGCCCTTAAATATCCGTACGCACGCTCATATCCGCAAATATTCGGACATATCCGCGACACACGGACTTTGGAATTAGGTTGCGGTTACGCCTCCGCTCCGTGATTCGTCCTTCATTACAGCCCTTTTAGAACTACGCTAGATGTTTGGAGTATTTTGGTAATTGTATGCGTAGTCTGTCAGTTTATTTTATGGGATGATTTGTCAATTTTGACTACCCTTGCCATGTTCGGCTGAATGTCGGATGGTCGGTCAGAAGGAAGTCAGCGCTATTCACAACCATACGACAAGCTATCGTATCGAAAGTGACACATTTCGATAACCTGATTTTTCCTTGCCTCCGACAGTAAATAGCTGTCGGAAGAATAGCGGCTGCGGTCGTCTATTTGATTTAGGGCTGATTTTTCAATCGACAGATAATTTTTATTCGAGAAATAAAATTGACGTCTGACAGATTTTGTATGGGAGAACTGTCAAAAATTCAAAATTATTCCTCCGATAAAATTATCTGGCGTTGGAAAAATCAGCCCTTAAACTGACAAAATTTTCGGGTTTTGTATTATTTTGTAAACAGCGTTTAGAGGACTCATACACAACAATATGGATAACACTGATTGATGTTGTATGTATCCCAGGTATCCACTGTTGTATCCTACTCTATTTGTGCTGGGCATGCATGGGCTGCGCCGGAGGTCCATCCGCTCCGCCGCGATTTGCAGCGGAAGCGGATCTTCCCCCGGCGTAGGGCCTCCGCGCGCCACTCATACATCTTAACCCCTTCACCTAAGTTCTCACGGTGAGAGTGTTATAGAACTGACACTATCAATCTCAAGCTGAATCGTCTTGAAGGTATTGCTAATTCATTGCTTCCTATGTTCGATAATTGTGTCTGCTCAACAACGGAAATAACGCAATGGATGTTGTTGAACTGTCAAAATGAAAGACATTGCTACTGATAGTCATCATTTGCCTCATCATCATTACTGGGTAATACGATACCCCTTGGTAAGACTGGTTGTCAGACTTTCGGGCTTCTGACTACCCGTAACGACTGTCAAAGATCCACGAATGACAGCCGGGACCAACGGCTTAACGTGCTCTCCGAGGCACGATATGACAAGATGGTCACCCATCCTCGGACCAACCGCGGCAAGCGTAGCTGAACCTGATCGATCGTTCTGTGCGGCTGTTATTATTTAGCTATGGGCCCCTCGGGCCCCATTGCTACTGACAGTATATTATGCAATTATCCCGCGGCTGATACATTAGTTGCTGTTACATTAGGTTGTCAATAGTGTCAATCGTTAGATTGAAACTATTGACAACCCACTTCAAGCTCGCTTCACCTAAGTTTTCACGGTAAGATTTTTACAGAATAAGTAGACCGGCTGAAGTCACAGATAGCTGAAGTCTACCACTTTTAAAGAATGTGCCTAACTGAACCCGGCGACGTCATTAATCTAGTGGAATTGGACTGTCTCAAACACAATTGCCTTTTAAAGTCAAAGAATTGAATTTCCAAATAAAAACTCCTTTGTTTGCGTAGGACAGCATATTGCAGTGATCCAATGCATGTGTTTACATAAATGCTGAAATAGTAGTTTATGAAACTGTTATAAAGAAGGGATTATTGTTTGTACCGTTTCGTACCCTAAATTAGGTATCTATCGCAAATATTGCGCCAAAATCCAACATCACCGCGGGGGTGCGCGCCACAGCAGCTCCCACCATAGATTTCTTCATTGAAAACAGCACTTTAATAGAAAAAAGGTACACGAAAGCTCAGATAAACTTAAAAGGGGAACATACGTTACTTGATCGCGGTCCTACTAAACTAAGGGCCCGTTCCCACTATGTCGTGACGACAGATTATCGTGTCGTTTAAAGCGTGGTGGTTGTGTATTCAAATGTATAGGACTACGCGATTAACTATCGTCCAAGACTTTTTTTTGCAATGATGACAGATTGTCAAGGTAATGGGAACGGCTTGCACGACTGTCGTCATCATTTCAGCTGAAAAGACGTCCACTGCTGGACATAGGCCTCCCCCAAAGGGGGCGGTTTACCATAATCGCCACGCTTGGCAGGCGGGTTGCCGATCGCAGTATAGTATGGTGTTGGAATGCATAGAGAACGCTGCTGCCCATTCTCCGGTACGACCCTTAGTCACCTTTTACGACACCCACGGGAAGTATGGGGTGATGCTATTCTTTAAGTCCGTCACCACACAGACCACGACTGTCGTAAAACATTAAAAAAAACGTCACGACTTAGGGTGGCGACAAATCATGCGTCGTTATTGCGACTATCTGTCGCAGGCACGTTCATTCACGACTAATGTGCAAAAGACAAGGCGACTGACGTGAACAGTAAAAATGTCGGCACGATGCAATGGGAACAGCTAGATACGACAATCGTTCCACGATAAAATATTTTGACGACACAGTGACGATAAGCAGTCGATATAATGGGAACAGCTAAGACGACAGTCGTCCGACGATAAATTATACGCCACGACGTAGTCGGAACGCGCCCTAAGACCAAAGGACACACGTAATTTCAACTGGATTCACTGGATTCACCACATATTTTTCAGCAACCGCTTTTCTTCCAGTCATTATCAGCCTAGCCTTTTACCAACTAAGTTTGGGTCGGCTTCCAATCTAACCGGATGCAGCTGAATACCAGTATTTTACATGGAAAGGCTGCCAATCTGACCTCCACCACCCAGTTACTGGGTAATAGGAAACTCCTTGGTAAGACTGGTTGTCAGACTTTCGGGCTTCTAACGACCCGTAACGACGGCTTAACGAGCTTTCCGAGGCACGGAGGGGTCTCGGCATGTAAAGATGGTCACCCATCCACGGACCGACCGTGGCAAGCGTAGCTTAACCTGATCGATCAACCCGAGTATTACTTAGCCACGAGTTGAACTGATTTTCTTCCAATTAACATTAAAATTTAAAAAATAAGAACAACAAATTGATAACCAACTACACGAATTCGAAAAGAATAGAACCGCAAAGGTCACGCTGCACTACGTGTTACTCACCAACAGGTACACGAACACTTGAAATATTAGTTACATTACTTGCGAATTGACGGAAAAACCAGTTTTTTTCTGTTGCCCAGATCGTGATCGTGAACTGTTTAAGTGAAGATTACAATCTACTTCTTTCTTGTTGGCACGAGCTCAAACCGTGGCGAAGAGATGAGCCAGTCAGTTATTAAATTGCGGGGCTGACTGAGTAGTCAGCCCCGCAATTTAATAACTGGCTAGGCTCACCCCGAACAACCTGAGTAGGTTGTTCGGGACATACCTTAGTGTCGTCACTCAAGCAGACTTTCTTTAAAGATCCTTTTTATAGTTACCACGCGTGTGCTGTGTGATGACCAGAAGGCCTAGGCAAGTGGACATCGTTTTCAAAAAATTTCGTATTTCTTGGCAATTGCTAATGATAAATGATAAATGATTTTATTTTGTAAGTAGGTTTGTACAAACACTTTTACACGTCAATCATGTTTTTTTAAAAACTAGATGAAGTCGGCGTTTCCTATCTGACTACTCTGAGAAGAAAGGCCGAAACAAACTCAGAGGTCACAGTCTCTTTTAAGGTCCAGACATAATCTTGGTCAGGTTATATGAAGACCATGTAAATCGATGTCTGAGATGGTCTTTTGAGGAAAGAACCACACAGATTGAGAGGACCTGTCCAGTCAGTGCACGCATTTGTCAGAAATCGTGCAGCTCAACTCAAAACTTAAGGAGCTCAACGATTCGACGAACAATACCAAAGAAAGGACATTTGGGTAGGCCACATAAGTTACTCAAACTGCCAGACAATGATCAAGAAATAAAACTAACAGAACAGGGAGAGTAATAAAAAATAAAAAAAATTAATAAAATGACCCACATCGTCTTCACATTCACAATAAATAAAATAAATAATACTTTACAAAGTAAGCAAATGTCAATGTTTATAAAAAAAATTAATAATAATGTCAATGTGTATATAAAAAAAAAACATTCAAAATGCAGAAATTGGAAGCAGCTCAATCCCAAGCCTTTTTGTCCTCAATATAATCTTTAACGGTATAAAAGGCTTAATGGGTTTTGCCATCTGGAATTTCTTCTTTTTTTTTTGTGTCTGGTGTCTAGTTTTTTTTTTTATAACTGGCGTGATGTTATGTTAAGTGACATAACCTTTCCGGTAGCTTGTCTCAATCCAATACATTTTTGACCTTTCCTTCATCGTTGTCGCTAATAGCCACTTTGTCTTTTCCCTCAGATGTATGAATGTGAACAGAAAACAACAAGAGTATGTAAGGATCATAAGCACGGGGCATTCTGCAGTTTCTGTCCCACTACCGCTCCTCTCTCATAAATTAATTACCCCTACATGACAATCTACTCGTATCAAATCAATGAAGGGCCACCTCCACTCGTCGTGGTGTCGTCCCGCGTCTACAGCTGTTCGACAAAATTATTACGCGCGTAATTCGCCCAAACAACCACTAACGGCAGTAATAACTGCGCGTATCCAATAAGTGCCGGCCGAACGTCGGGTCCAATAGTGTGCGGTGCTAGTTATAAGCGGCAGCGATTGGATAGGGAAACAAGGCCTTTTTAATTTGTTATGGTTAGTCCATTACGTGTATCCGGTACATTAGAAATCTCGACTAAAAGTCAATGCTTATAGTTTCATCGTTCCTTTTTTACGGTTTAAGACATTTATTTCTCAAAAACAATTAACTCATCATGAGAAATACAAGTTAATCATCATCATACACGAACTTATGAAGAACGGTACGTACTCGTAAATAAACTAGTAAGTAGTAGATGCGCAAATATTTTTCTTACAATGCTTGTTACCCACAAGAAAAAATTGTGTACCGTTACATAATTCTCGTTTCTTGATTCTTCAAGTCAATAACAATTATATTATTATTATTGACTTTTAACGCTCTGCTACGCCAAGTAGGCATTTGAACAGGTAATAACTCAAATCATTATTTGAAACAATACTAAATGATCCCCAGTTTTATTACAACTGGGGTTTAAACTAGATAGATAGAAATTTAGATCGTACAGCGCTCTCCGCGTTCAATATAACAATGCGTTTAGGATACTGGTGAGCTGCCCCGTTGCTGTAGCGTGTCAGGGATGTTCGCAGATGCGCATGTAGATTGCTTTTACGCAACAACGCGTAAAAGGTGCGCTTCCCTGGTGCGCAGGGTGTGGGGCGGCTCCAACATGGTTGCGAGTCGCCTTGACTGTGTTTACGTGGGTCACTGTTGTGCCGTCTCTCATGGGATGTCGCAACGGTGACCAACCGTTATTTCTCGTGTTTTTGTTTAGTGTCTGTGCTTACTAACATAGTCGTAAGTTTTTCTAACAATCTTGTTTGAGTCTTGGTATAAGCTAAGATCATGTTAGTTTTAACTTTGAACCGTAACCGATTGGTACAGTATTGACCATACAGATTTCATGTCTGTAAAAATTACCACCCAAATGTCAGACCGTTTTATCGTTTTTAGGGTTCCGTAGTCAACTAGGAACCCTTATAGTTTCACCATGTCTGTCTGTCCGTCCGTCTGCCCCCCCCTCTAAAAGCTAAACTACTAGCTTGAAAAATCTGTAAAAATTCTCGATGATAGTGCATTTCATGAACTTTAAAGGACAAGTATAGCGGTTAAGATAACTTTATTAGTTTAGCAGTAATAGTCGTTGAACTTGGGTGTTGGATAATTTTGTACCAGATACAAAATCCTTAGCATTAATCCTTTAAAGTGACTAAGATGAAGTAGTTGCTTGTTTATAATGGGTAAAAACTTGCATTGAAAACCAAAATATGTTTTTTTTTTACCTATTCAGAATAAAGAACAACAGAATCGTACTACATTGTGATAACGGGCTACTACGGAACCCTACACTGTGCGTGGCCCGACACGCACTTGGCCGGTTTTTATTTTAGTGTTTATCAGTAGAAATTGGTAAATGGCTTTCAATTGAAGTATACATACACTATATCAGTACTGCGACTTTCCTAAATCTTCTTATTCTTTGACCTCGCCTTTTTCCGTTACGAGGGTTCACCTTTCCCAGTCATGCGACGCCATTTATTTCGGTCTTGCGTGCGTCATCTTCCAAGTCCTATCTTCAAGGAAACTACTACGAAGTTCCACAAGAACATTCTGGACCTTCGTAATTATTTTTCTGAAAAAAATAAAATAAATATCGTCGTCGCGACATCCCATGGCTTGTCCCCCACACATACAAGCAACACTAAATCATCGAAGACTTAGTGGATCTCCCACTAATTGTTAGGAGCGACGCGGACATATTGAGTGCGCCATAATAACTAGGGGAATGAGGGGTGAAATCGGACAGGGGGTGAAACCAGATAGTTGCTATTTCATTACTCCGCGTACAGCTGTCTCGCTCTAGCTTGCAGTGAAATACGCGCGAATGCTTACTCAGTGCAGTTGCAAATGGCGGCGACGGTAACATCTCAGCGCGTGCGTCTATAAACAAAAATTGTAAACTAAGGTAAGTTAACTAATATTTTGACTTTTTTAAAGTGTTATCATTAAGTTTAGCTATGTGCTATCTTATACAGTTGTATTTTTTATGAAGTAATATATATTTAACCTTTTAAAACGGTATTTGTTGTTGCTATGAGTGTAAACATAATCACTGTTAGTATTGCAATTTCAAACATGGCACCTGTGGGGTACAAGCGGACGGGGTGATTTCGACTATCCGGTTTCACCCCGATTGATTTTATATGTAGGTATTGCTGGCGTTTGTTTTATTCGTCTGTTTAATTACTATTTTTTTTACTTTTTACAGAGTGCGAGCGTCAACATGCCACGAACATATGTGAGAAAGTCAAATAGGCTGCAGTGGTCGGAGTCAGACATGCTTTTAGCCATAAATTCAGTGCTGGAAGGCAGAATGGGATATCTTTTAGCGTCACACACATATAGTGTACCCAAAAGTTCCTTAGAAGATCGTGTAAAGAAGATCAAAGCTGGAAAATCCAAAGACGAAGTGTTTCGGAAGTGCCCTGCTACTGCAAAATGCGTCTTCACCGATGAGCTGGAAGGTATGCTAGTTGAACATATCAAAACTATGGAATCTCGACTATTTGGATTGACTAAAACAGATCTGCGACTTTTGGCATTCCAATTGGCTAAAAGAAATAATTTGAAACATCCTTTTAATGTGGAAACTGGACTCGCTGGCTTAGATTGGGTTAGTGGATTTCTAAAACGACATTCTGAATTGTCACTAAGATCACCTGAAGCTACATCAGCTGCAAGAGCAATGGGCTTTAATAGAGCTGTGGTGTCATCGTTTTTTAATCTTTTAGATACACTTTATACAAATCACGCTTTCAATCCCACACGAATTTATAACATGGACGAGACTGGGTTGACCTCTGTACCAAAAAAAATAGGAAAAATTATATCGGTCAAAGGTAAAAAACAAGTTGGTGCCCTAGCTTCAGCTGAACGGGGACAGTTGGTAACGGCAGTGCTTTGCTTTTCTGCAGCTGGACATTATGTTCCACCTCTTATGATTTTTCCTCGCGTACGTATGAAGAGTGAGCTTTTGGATGGTGCTCCACCAGGCACAGTAGCTGTATGCCATCCAAGTGGTTGGATGCAACAACATATTTTCACAGAATGGATGCGTCACTTTATCGGCCATGTCAAACCAAGCAATGAAGATCCTGTGCTTCTCGTCTTAGACGGTCACGCCACTCACACTAAGAACCTGGAAGCTATTGAGTTAGCTCGTGCTCATGGTGTTATAATGCTCTGCTTACCACCTCACTGCACGCATCGCTTACAGCCACTCGATGTTGGTTTTATGGGGCCTTTGAGCACGTTTTACTCGCAAGAAGTCCAATTATGGCTTCGTAATCATCCAGGGCGTGTTGTCACCCAATTCCAAATGGCATCTTTGTTTGGAAATGCTTATAATCGTGCCGCTACTATGCAAAATGCAGTGTCTGCTTTTACCAAAACTGGAATTTGCCCTCTGAATCCCAACACGTTTACAGATGTAGATTTTGCACCATCACAGACAACAGAAATAACATTTGTACCACCAACCACAAATGAATTCTCTCCATCAAATACAAATGATCCATTGCCTCATGAAAGAACTCCGTCTCCACAAGCAGGAACATCTACAGAAGGACAAACGTTTTCAGATTCCTTAAGTCTTGTATCACCGAAAGATATCATGCCGATTCCTCATTTTAAAAAAAACATGCGGCCGTCTGCGCGTCGAGGAAAAACCGCAATTTTGACTGAATCACCGTATAAAAATGAACTGGTAGATAAGGCTATGTCATCAGTAATTAAAACAAAAAAAGGCAAAGGTAAAGGTATCTGTAAAAAGACGCATAAAGAAAACTATCAGGAGGATTCGGAGTGTTTGGTTTGTGGCGAAAAGTACAGTCAAACTAAGTCCACAGATGAATGGTACCAATGCACTGCTTGTCTTAAATGGGCTCACGAAAGTTGCATCAGTTGTTCTGAGCAAGAATTATTATTTTTTGTATGCAAAAACTGCGAATAATTTGATTATTTACATTTATTGTTAGTATCTGTATTCACCCCTTGAATAAAAAATGCCTATCCGGTTTGACCCATAGGTATGGGGTGAATTCGGATTAATATTTTTTATTAAAACAATTTTATTTTGTAATTACTAAGATTGATCTCAAACATTTTTATGCCAAAGTTATACCTAAGGTATACTTAAACATTTATGACATTAATTACCTCAATAAATAACATAGTAATTTTTTTATTGTGTCTTATTCTTAACTATCCGGTGTCCCCCCACCTTCCCCTACTGTTTATTGGATTACTGCCCAATATTGTTGCCATATTCCTACTCTGTGGTCATCGGACATAAATGATGACTACAGGGTGTTGAAAGAGACGGACGTGTTGAATGAAACATAATAACTTTATTGGATTACTGTCCAATGATGTTAATGTGGAATGACGGGACCGTCGTCGAAGTGAATGTTTGTCGTGTGCTCAGTGAAGCAAAACGATGCAGTGATTATAGCTGGATGGAATGATAATAAAATTATAATTGGGCTGAAATGTGTTTGTTATTATTATGCATAACCACACAAAATATTGTCTCATTGTCATCAACAGTATTATTTTAGAACCTGGAATAGCACTAATTCAGCATTTTTTAAATAGAATAGAATACACTTTATTCATTAAAAAAAGTATTGAATTGTATTTTTTCATGTTTCGTAATGTATATGAGACATCATCGGAAGCGCCAAACAACTCACGCTAAAACAGCGTCAGGGCACTGCTATGCTGATGCTCTTCAGAACATCGACAATAGTTTGCATGATCCTGTTGTTAGTTATTGCCCACAGTTTTCTTTCCAATCTGCTCCAGGATGTACACTAATTGCTACTAGGTCACGTATCTCCACCACATCTATAGTCATAACAACATTATTGATTAGATTACTACCTGATATTGTTGCTGCGTCGGCCTTAGTGTCTATAGTGACGTAACAACAACCCATCCTGGGATCAATTCTATTGAAGTATATCTTATTATCCTTGATGTATTGTTGCGTATGTTTTCTTTATTTTGACGTATTTCTATTTACTCAGTTGTCGTCTCATCAATAGGTCTGCTGAGCGCGTTAATTGCAACTATTTTTAACCGACTTTTAAAAAAAGGAGGAGGTTCTCAATTCGGATGTTTGTATTTTTTTTTTTATATTTGTTCGCGCATAACTCCGTCGCTTGCCAACCGATTTGAAAAATTCTTTTTTTGTTGGAAAGGAAATGCTTTCCAAATAGTCCCATGAAAATTTTATCGAAATCAGAGAAGCGGTTTTTGAAAAATCAACAAAAACCTAAAAATTTATCTACATTAACGATCTTTTCATATTTCATAACTCCGTCATTTACGAACCGATTTGGAAAATACTTTTTTGAGCATTTGCTCTCGGAAATCATCATTTGGTAAAGTGGAGCTGATGATAAAGACCACAGATGGCTATCGGAACTACTCAATGACAAATATTTCACGGGTTGCGATTCGATTACTTTAAAATGGTTGCTAAGCAATTTATGCTCGTTACAATGCATATGGTGAAATGGAGCTGATGGTGACTTCTCAAACAGCTCCAGTTCTCCTGGCTCTTATTAGGGAAACTCTTCAACAATTAACGTCCCTGCATCGGGTAAAGCAATATTTTGTAAAAGGTGATAAGCAGTTGACATTAGGCTATTGTAACTTAGATAAATTACAAACTGACCCACTAAAAAGTGAAAAATAAAAACTTTAACTAATTTCGGAAGTCGGTGTCTTTGGATTGGTTTTTTAGTTTTTTGCCACCGACTTCCGAAATTAAAGTTATTTTTCACTTTTTAGTGTTTTTCGGAAGACGGTTGTTTTTTTTTTGTAAAAAAGTTTTTATTCGTAAAAGTATTCGCTTTGTTAATGTTTCATGTTTGAGGAAAAGTTCCACTATGATGATTTTAATGTGCTGCTGGGGAGTCTGTTGCCCCACTTGTCCTTTCCAATGAAAGCACTAGGACGTGGTGAAGGACGGGCGTTTTGGGGGACTGTCTGAATGTGCAGATTCTCAGCCTAATTTCACTAAATGACTTTTGTTTTTGAGAGCAGTGGTGGCCAAGTGGTAACGGCCGCGACTTGCGAGTTGTAGGTCGTAGGTTCGAACCCAGACAGGCGCTTTACTTTGTGTAAATTATTTCATCACCACTGCTCTCAAAACGGTGAAGGAAAACATCGTGATGAAACCGGCATGTCCTAGAACCAAAAATTCGAAGACATGTGACATCTGCCAATCCGCACTGGGCCCGCGTGGTGGATTACGGCCCACTCCCTCTCACAGAGAGGAGGCCTGTGTCCCAGCAGTGGGAACATTATAGGCTGATTATGGTATGGTATGGATTTTGATTTTAATTTAAAAAGACATTTTTAATAGTTAAGCCAGTGAGTGAAATGAAAATTAATATATTGTAGAATTTGTGATCATCATAGAATAAAAATGAGCTGTCCACTAAGTATACGCCATGACACAGGACTTTTTCAACACAATATCGAAAGAGAGAACTTTAGTAAAAACAAGTGAGTAAGACAAACTGTGCAATATTAAACACCCTTATCAGAATGACACAGTGATTCATTTGCATCGCTCTCCTAAATTAAAGTTGTCTGTACTAGAATTTAAAACAGCCCAACATTATTGAAGTAACGGTATAGTACTACGTTGTTCTAAATTTATCGTAGTCGGTACAAGTGGTCTAAACAGCTAATGCTAATAGATGGCTCGTAAAGTACACAAATAGGGGAAGCCCGGGCAAGACGAATATGTTAAGGGGTACTGCAAATAAAACCACAATCTAATAATCAATAGAACTCTTTGTACTTTTAATTTGTATTATGTTTAATCGTCTTTGAAAAATAATCATTAAAATTCAAAAACTTAAACAATTTCTATAATAATTTTGAGCATTAACAAAAGGTATCAATTATCGGTTTTTAACCCCCGACGCAAAAACGACGGGGTGTTATAAGTTTGACGTGTCTGTGTGTGTGTGTGTGTGTGTGTGTCTGTCTGTGGCATCGTAGCTCCCGAACGGATGAACCGATTTTGATTTTGTTTTTTTTGTTTGAAAGGTGAATTAGTCGGGAGTGTTCTTAGCTATGTTTGATGAAAATCGGTCCAAGATGGCCGCCGCCACAAAATGGCGGAACACATATTTTTTCACAAATCCCTTAATATGGGTATCAAATGAAAGGGCTTGAATAGTAGAATACTATACACTATAATAAATTTCAAATCCAAGATGGCCGCCACCACAAAGTTGCGATTTACATTTTTTTTTTTCACAACCCCCTCAATATGGGTATCAAATGAAAGGGCTTGACTAGTACAATACTATACGCTATTACAAATTTCAAATCCAAGATGGCCGCCACCACAGAATGGCGAATTATATTCTTTTTTCACCACTCCTTCAATATACCTAGGTATCGAATGCAAGGGCTTGACAAGTAGAATAATGTAAACTATATTGAAAGGGAATGAGGAATATTAACTAACGAAATGAAAATAAAAACTTCAAAATATTTTTTTGTCTGATCAAAGCTCTAGAATGATGAGGAAAGTGGAGTGATGACTGGTACCTACGACCACAGAGTTTGACTATTTTTATTACGAATGGAACAATCCCACTTAAAAAGCGTAGGTATTTCTACATCAGATAGTGTCGCAGTCCCATTTTATTAACTAGATCTGAAATACCTAAGATATCTAACGCTATGAAATACTTGTACGAAAGTTGAATAACTAAAGGAAGAACTAGGAAAAGGATATAATAAAACAAAAAAATCTGTTTAGTCTTAAAAATTATTCTTCAACTATAAATAAATAATTATTTATTGACGGATAAAAAACCTGATTAAACACCAAATTACCTGAATCTTAAAACGCAAGAAAATAAAAGAAATGAAATACAAGTATTAAGGACTCCCTACAAAAAGCATGAAATAAAAATTAAATTTAAAATTTAAAAAACCCCCGACACAAAAAAATAATAAAATTAAATGTAAGTAATTGGAAAAGGATCAAATAATTTAAAAACCCCCAACTTAAAGAATCTAGGTAACGAGACTAAAACAGATAAATTCATATGGAAGTCGGGGGACCGTTCTGTGGAACACCTTCTATGCTAAGAGGTCCCCCGACTGCCATATGAATTTATCTGATTTAGTCTCGTTACCTAGATTCTTTAAGTTGGGGGTTTTTAAATTATTTGATCCTTTTCCAATTACTTACATTTAATTTTATTATTTTTTTGTGTCGGGGGTTTTTTAAATTTTAAATTTAATTTTTATGCCCGGTGGGGTCGGGCAAAAAGGATAAGTAGAACTAGCTTAGATCAGTGTTCGCATTCATCACAGAAGTAGCTGCCAACTCCTACATAATAAAGTGCAGTCTTTATGCGCCCAAATGCACTGATTACACTGAATCCAATCTTTCGCTAGTGGTTCAGTGTATTTGTCAGCGCACACTAAACCGTAAAAATCTGGTTTCGGATTTTTGTTTTGTTATTTGACTGAGGATATTTTAGTTTTAGTTTTTCTGGGGCCTGCTAACTCAGAAATGGCATATGTAATGGTAGTGGTAACTAATACTTATAATATGCTTGCTCTGAGCAAAACGGAATACCTAACCGTTTTGCCCATATCCATTTTGCCCAACACTCTAATATTAGAAACAAGTGAAAACTTGAATTGTTTTTAGTAGGTAAACAAAAAGTAACGATCACAAATAATACCTAAATAAACGTGCAATTGAATATACAATACATCTTTATAGACAACTGATGACTAATACAAAAAGTTTGTGTGCAAACCTTTACAAAAATCGTAACAAAACAACGATAATCCTTTTTTTTCCCTTCCACAACAGATGCACTCGCGTATTGTTTGGGTTGAACTGCCATGGCATTGCCGATCGTATGTGTCACGACTAGAGAAAATGTTAATAGCGCTATCTATTATATGTTTATGGAAAAATCAGTTATTCTTCTTACCCGCACTATGCTTCTTGCCCGGCCTTCCCCTACTATTAAAATCATCCCAGCTGTACTAGAAGTCAATACTCTCTTTCACTCCCACTTGACTTCTACTCGCTCAAGATTACGACCAGTTAAGGGTGCCTCTCCATTGGCGCGGAGAGCGATACCATAACATTCAAATATCCGCTTCCTTTTAGCAGATATAACACAAGCGGAAATTATTAGTTGCATTAATTT
The DNA here is from genome assembly GCA_916614155.1 of Mesoligia furuncula. NCBI lineage: Eukaryota > Metazoa > Arthropoda > Insecta > Lepidoptera > Noctuidae > Mesoligia > Mesoligia furuncula. The sequence goes on from OU744792.1 coordinate 2,030,876, forward strand.
TCGAACGCGGTAAATTTGATACTTGTTGATCTTTGGACCTATACTGGAAATACCTCACTATAAAAATTTAGGTGAAGTGAGCCTGAAGGGAGCTGTCATTCCCGCTGATGATTGACACTGTTGACAGCTCACTTCACCTAAGTTTTCACGGTGAGATTTTTACAGAAAGAATCGGCTGTAGTTTAAATTGTCGTAGGGACAATTCGGCGATTTTATAATTTTGATTTCGATATACTGCTATATTGCTCCCTTGCTCTTCTCTGCTTTCTCGCCCCGCTTCAATGAACAGGCAACCTTAATACAAGTCCCTAAGGCGATGTAATTTATTGGATTAATACGAGATTGTAACTATATTGTGTGCTGCCTGAGATTTGTATTGACACTCACTAATATTGACAAGTTACTGTCTCAAGAGCTTAGCAAGTCTCAGAAATTGTTACAAGGACTTGAAGATTTAAGTATTAAATGCATTAGTTTAGTAATTTCTTGACAGACTTTGTTATTAGTTGATCTGAGTATAAAATTCGATAGCTAAAAAAAATATGTTTGATCAAATAATCTGTTTTCAAAATACATGAACATAATCTATACCTACATATAATAAATCTGTAGAAGGGTCAATTCTGTACATTGAAAATATTGAAAAAATAAATAGCGGGGGGTGTTGCTGGATCGATACCAAACCCAAATATGTGATTAAAAAAATTTTTGTCTGTCTGTCTGTCTGTCTGTCTGTCTGTCTGTCTGTCTGTCTGTCTGTATATGCAGGCATCACGTGAAAACTAACGGTTCGATTTCGATGAAACTTGGTATAATTATACCTTATTATCCTGGGCATAAAATTGGATACTTTTTATCCTGGAAAAATACGTAGAAAAAAAAATCTTATTTTTCGGTTTTATTCATAGACGTTGTTCTGTAGAACAGACGTTGCATTACCCGTAGTGGATAATTTTCCATTTCAATTTAAGAGAATACAGTTTCCTGTAGCTTTGTGTTACGCCATGACAATAAATAAGGCTCAAGATCAGACCCTAGGAGTTGCTGGCGTAGATCTTACCGCGAGTTGTTTTTCACACGGGCAACTTTACGTAGCTCTTTCCCATGTGAGCAGTCCAAGAAATCTTCATGTTCATATTCCGGACGAGCTCACTAACAATGTTGTGTATGCTGAAGCTCTCAATTAACTTTCTGTCGCATTGTCACGATCACTTTTTTATTATTGCAAACTTTTCGTCATTGTCAGTAATTTACTGCTACATGCTACTTATCAAGGTCGGAATTACTATGAAAAAAATACTTACTACAGAACGCGAGCTCAACAGCAGTAGCTCAATAGAGGGATCTCCTTAATTATTATAGGCTTAGCCGTATTTGGGTCCAATAGATATTTATAAGATGTCATTGTCAGAGTTACTCAAAATGGAGAAATAAACCATCCACGCGAAGACCGACATCCGCGCGGACGGAGTCGCGGGCGGAAGCTAGTTTCAAATAAGATCCAGCCTTCGCCAATGAGTGTTTCAGATATATCTTTATAGGATTTTATATACCATTAATGATGATTATTTTATGCTATAAGTAAGCGAAAAATGTTAGATATCATTCTAAGTCATTATGTTGTCTCAATTGTATGGAAATGTCTATTTAAATGTTAACGTAGCAATTAAGCAATGATTAAATTAATTAAACAATTTTGCATGCCGTAAGGCAATATGTATCGGGACTCTCCATAAATTAACACCATATTTGTTACCTACATTATTCGCAAATAAATTATTTCTATTTCTATTATACTGAGTAAACTAATAATTTTATATTAATTACAGTTTCATCAGAATCCTAAAGTTTATGTTATGTTCATGCCATTGTTTCTGTTAGTACCTACTGTATATGTAATCACGTTCAAATCAGAGATTTACTCTAAGATTCGGTCCCCGTGTTATCAAGGTCAGTGACAACACAAATTATATGGAAACTTTGAGCCAGGGCTGACTGTGTCACGCCGCGGTCACGCCGCGGTCACGCGATCCATACATTTGTCACGCCTAATGCGCTCTGCACCTCTCCTAGGGTTGGCAAACGTATAGAAAAATACGTAAGCTAAGCTAACAATTCCAACTATTTCTCCTTTATCATTCAAACATATTGAAGATTACCGTAATACCCAAAAATTTTGCACGATGAAGCAATACTTATAGTCGATTCGTTCTTTTCGAGAAACATAAACTTATTGAGAGCAAAGTTTTGAGAACGATTCATCTTCAGATACACGCCTAAGCTTTACGTACGAAAACCCTACAAATTGTTCATGACATTCGTTCTCGTTTAAAGTTTTTTGTGATCTCCTACTATCTGCGATCGGCTTTCTAGCCATAATCAGATGGGATATTCGTGTGGGATTGTTTTTGTGGTATTCCATTGAACAACAACAACAACAACACAAATGTGGTTCAGTACTAGAGTCATAATTAGTTTGCCCTAAATCTCTGACGCGATTATTAACATCCTTCGAAGCCAGCATTCTTCAGGAACTCGTTAGTGGCAATCCAACTTCCTTAACAAAACCTTACAAACAGTTTCCTTCAAAAGAAAACCCTGCTTAAAGTTGTAAGCATGGTTTTCTTTTAAAGGAAGTTGTTGTTGTTAGATTCTTTACCTGGGAGTTCCCAGGTAAAGAATCTAACTACAAATAGGTACGAGTAGTGGCGCCCCTAACTACGTACAAATCGTCGGTCCGATACGATCGGAGCGGATACAATTAATTACGCGAACAATAGACGCCGTCGTGAAAACTATTGATGACGATCGCGTGAACAATACCTTGTACGCGGGTGTCGAATAACTTGCTATTTCACGCTTTCATGTAATTTGGGGATGGGCGTTGACGTACGGGGTTTTTTTTTTGGTAATATGGAAGGTTCAATCTACGGATTATATTTTGAGTTTTATTTATGCAATATACTAGCTTTTGCCCGCGGCTTCGCTCGCGTTAAGTATTATTTAAAAAAAAATACATTTACATCCTCCATCATCCCTTATTTTATCTCCATGGGGGTTGAATTTATCAAAATCCTTTCTTAGGGGATGCCTACGTCATAGTAGCTATATGCATGCGAAGTCTCAGCCCGATCGGTTTAAAATTGACAAAGTTTCATACAAACTTTCATCCCCTATTTTATCCCCTTGGGTGTAGAATTTATCAAAATCCTTTCTTAGCGGATGCCTACGTCATAACATCTACCTGCATGCCAAATTTCAGCCCGATCCCTCCAGTGGTTTGGGCTGTGCGTTGATAGATCACTATGTCAGTCAGTCACCTTTGAGTTTTATATATTTAGATTATTATAGACTTAAGGCTGATTTTTCAATAGTCAAGGATAGGGGCTTCTCCTCACACAACAGGCGCAACTTATAACACACATAACACACACACACACATAACTTCTCACATAACAGATGGAATTAGCATTGACAACCACGCCTGCTTGAATGACTGGTCGCTATTATTCCGATCACAACAGAGATACATGAAATGAATGTAACAAATACAACAATCTGCTTACAAGCCCCCTGCGACCCTGCCTATCAGGCTGACTTCTTTCATCACTGTATATGCACAACAAAGACCGACACATAATACCTATCACTCATTCGCGCGTCTCTCACAACACACCTACATCCCAGTTACATTCCTCCAACTCGAAGAATGAGAATACCATCGGCGTTTACGAAGTGCTTCAATAAACAGACCATTCCAGAGTATTCCCAGTTATTGTGCTGCCTTTTATCAAGAGATACGGCCGTGTACGAAGCTCGCTTGGGAAATAAAATAAAGAAATACGCGTGCACGCGACAGTACGGCCCCGACATAAATATTAGAGTCGATACGGACTTTTATGAGACTTAAGCTTATGAAAATATATGTCCTGAGATGTATTGTGTTTTTGAGTTCTTGGTATTCATTTGCAGGTTTTTTGTTGGGTTTTTGTCGGTATTGGTAGTGAGGGTGTTGGAGTTATTAACTTGTTACACGTAGGATCTCTGATCTTTTGCATTGCGTGACTCATTGAGAAAAAAATCCGGTTTTTACCGACTTCAAAAAAAATTAGGTTATTAATTCGACACGTATGAATGTAATATTATTGGAACTGCATTTTAGTCACATATGACAATCTATTAGGGCTTCCAAACAAATATACAAACTTTTGTAGATGTATGTATGTATGTTTGTCCACGCATTTCTCCACAACTATTAATCGGATCGTGACTATTTTTTTTTTTTACTTACATTTACTTCAACTTAGGGAACAGTGCAAGTTTCATCAAAATGGATTCAGTAACTTTCAAGATATGGACTAACACGTGTAGTGTCAAAGGGAAAACATCTCAAACCCTTGGTCAAATTCTACAACAAAACTATTACCTACTTATTACAAACAAATATTCCAGTTTTAACTTAAAACTAAAAATTACGAAATAAAAAGTATTTTAAAAATAAAAAATTAAGCCGACTTCAAAAAGAAATTGACTCAAAATTATGAAATAACTTCAATTTCCGAAATCGGTGACAAAAACTAAAACTAAAATACAGATCTTAAGACACCGACTTCCAAAATTTAAGTTATTTCATAATTTTGAGTTAATTTCTTTTTGAAGTCGGTTTAATTTTTTAAATTACTTTTTTCAAATAATTAAATTAGGTATTTGTATTCATAAGATAATGTCAAATATTTTGCAAGATATTTCAAAGTATTTTATAAGCTTCATTATCATCATCATCATTTCAGCCGAAAGACGTCCATTGCTGGACATAGGCCTCCCCCAAGCACCTCCACTTAGGCCGGTTCTGTGCTTCTCGCATCCAACGGGATCCTGCGGCCTTCATCAGGTCGTCTATCCACCTTGTTCCGAGGCCTTCCAACGCTACGTCTTCCGGTACGCGGTCGCTACTCAAGAACCTTTCAACCCCATCGGCCATCTATTCTGTGAGCAATGAGCCCTGTCTACTGCCACTTAAGGCTGGCAATTCTTCGGGCTATATCGGCTACCTTGGTGCGCCTGCGGCTCTCTTCATTTCTGATTTGATCACGCAGGGAAACTCCAAGCATAGCCCTCTCCATTGCCCTTTGAGTGACTTGCAGCCTTCTAATAAGGCCCATTGTGAGTGACCACGTTTCAGTGCAACACGCACTGGTCAAAGACTTTTATTTTGAGACAGTGCGGTATGTGGAACGAGAAGATATTGCGTAACTTCCCGAACGCTGCCCAGCCGAGTCGGATTCGACGATTGACCTCGTTTTCGAAGCTAAGTAAAGGTTCATAAAATATACAGTTCCATACTGCTAAAGAAAACAACTTTGCATATTTTATTACCCCATAAAAAATAAATATTTTCCTATCAAAGAGGACCCAAATCCATAAAACGATGAAATCAGCGTTATAAAAGTGAAACAATCAATAAAAGTACCAAATTGAATTTAATACCGACGACCGTCGCGTTTGAGCGCCATTATCCAAATAACCGAAAACAATGAAAAATGAGCTTTAGTGTGCGTGATAGAGACGGAATGATTCCCCCTCCCTTTTTCGCCAGTTTATCGTTTAATCAGGATTCGGTTTGAGTGCACACATAAATGTTTAGTGCCTGTATGTGTGTCTATTTACGTTGACAATAGTCGTATAATGTCCGATCATTGGCAATACTCATAAAAGGTAATTGGTATTTTTTGCTTCCTGATTTCAGTTTTTTTTTTTTTTTTTGCTGAATGGTGGTAGTTGGTTGGTGAATGGTATGCTCTTGATCTCAATCACGCCTGATGGAAAGCGATGGATGAGGTCTATGATGGAACGAGCGTGCCTAGAAGATGCCTAAGGCACTGGAATTCCCACGCTCCGACGAAACACAGCAGGCTGCTTGACGCCAGTCTCCGGTGGGAGGATGGTCGTAAACCAGGGGGACGTTAGCCCTACCACCGCAAGGGAAGAATTAGCCAGTCAAATAAGGTGTTGGGTATGACTATCCAGGATGCGCCGAGCGCTCGGTTCAGTTGAGTAACTGGCGAAACAAACTGCGCTACACGAGGAGGCTTCTTCATGCATCCCAAAATCAGCTTCGGTCGTGACATAAAAATGTGTAAACTACAGTGACATTTATTTTTTCGTGGATATGTAGGTATTTCAATTTCCAAGTTAATAATATTATATGGATGGATGTTTATATTTATTTATTTATTTATTCATTTGTTTCAGGCGACGCAGGCCCATAAATATATACCTTAACCTAAACATACATATTTTTATTATAATAAAATAGAACTTCACTTCACTAGCTTGTTCTTGTGCTGTTCTGTGGTACTTGTCCGCGGAAGCGACGGAACACCACGTCCTGCGGCCAGAAGTCTTCTTCCATGACGACGGGCAGATAACAATTCGGCACGCGCACCACGAACGCCTTGAAGTTGACGTTGCGGTACGACTCCAGTAACTTCACCCTCGGCATGTACCTCGTTTTCTGGCGCACGTACTCAACGATGTCCTCCACCTTAGTGGTGTAGTGTAGGCGGGAGATGTACACCGGTGTGTTCTGCTTTGCGGCACGCAAGCTGACTTCGGGCTCCATAGGAGCTTTGCCGCAGCGGTTCTTGTTTGGTCTCGATCAGCGCTTCCTCCTTTGCACCGTCACGAAACCTTCATCAACAGCCTTATTCGGTGCCTTTTCTGGCACCGACACTTTTCCGATACTTGTACATATTATAATTAGTATTTTAGGACTGTTAGCTTAAATTATGTAAATAATAGGTCTTTACCTATGAAATGGCTGTTCTGCAGTACAGGCCATTTCAAATCAAAATAATTTTTGTTTGGCTAAGAATTCTAATTTCAAATTAATTTTATTTTAAAAACATGGTTTTTTTTTTCCAAAAGTAGTCATTTGTTTATTGATTAGTGTTACATTTTCATCGCATTTCAATCTTTTTCGTCATCATGGATACGTTAAAAATTCGAGTAAGTAATTATGGAATATTAGTACCGTCGTGGCAGCAACGCGGCACAAGCGGCACGCAACATCAACGACGTTTACGGAGCCAACACTACAAACCAACGCACCACCTGTTATTGGTTTACTCGCTTCCGTTCTGGAAATTTCGACCTGAAAAATGAACCTCGCGGTCGTCCGAAGACTTTGGTCAACAATGACGAGTTAAAGGCGATTGTGGAAGCTGATGATACACAATCTACGGCTGAATTAGCAGCAGCTTTCGACGTTAGCGTCAAAACAATATTGCTCCATTTGCGTCAAATTGACAAGGTAAAAAAGCTTGACAAATGGGTGCCCCACGAACTCAATGATCGCCAGCGCGAAGCACGCGTCGAGACGTGCCTTGCACTGCTCAACAGACACACAAATGAAGGAATTTTGAACCGCATTGTTACCTACGATGAAAAATGGATTCTGTTTGATAACCGCAAGCACTCAGCAAGTTGGTTGGATCCTAGTTCAGCACCTAAACAATGCCCTAAACGAAAACTTACCCCTAGAAAAGTGATGGTCACTGTTTGGTGGTCTAGCGCCGGTGTGATTCATCACAGCTTCTTACCAAACAGGGTGAGCATTACTGCAGATGTGTACTGTGAAGAACTGAACACAATGATGGAGAAGCTGGCACATCTCTAACCAGCATTGGTCAATCGCTCGTCTCCGCTGCTCCTGCACGACAACGCGCGACCTCATACTACACAGCAGACGGTCTCCAAGTTGCAAGAACTGGGGTTGGAAGCTCTCCGTCATCCGCCCTACTCACCAGACCTTGCGCCTACAGACTACTACTTTTTCCAGAATTTGGATAACTTCTTGGCGGGAAAAAAATTCAATACCCGAGAGGCAGTACAAAATGCCTTTGAAGAATTACTTGCCTCCCGTCCAGCTGATTTTTTTAAGAAGGGCATCAATAAACTGCCACTGCGTTGGCAAAGATGCCTTGATTGCATGGGTGATTACTTCGATTAATACAAATAAAAAATACATGAAAAAAATTTTTTCAATTTATTCATACAAAACGGCAATTTCATGGGTAAAGACCTAATATGTAGTTACATAATATTCTCTCAACTGCTCCGAGAACTGAATACCAGCGGTAAATAACAAACAAGTAAATATTGGCATAAGTGTCGAATATTCCGCTCGAATTAATATCCTGTTACCTGCTGCATAATTATAATATTACATTCACGATACTGCAATGTTTCATTTCCTGTTATCTAGTATGTACAAAAAATAACACATTCATGATCTTAGGTAAAATTCTGATTATTATCGGTTTTACCAGTGAATTTCTCAGTATCAGCCCGGAATCTGGATTTGTGCACGGTGGATGGCAATAGGCTCGCCCCGATTACATGGGGTTTAAGCGTAACTGGGGCAATGTGGGTTTGCCTAACCCTTCAGGGGTTACTGGGGTGTTGTTATGTTTAATTCGTTTACTAGATTCCAGTAGGTAAATACACATTCATGATTTTGCAATTCTGATTCCAGTATAAAGGTTAGTTAAGGTTAAGGGGTGTTCCCGCGTTGTCGAGGCGGAGGGGCTCAGTAGCCGTGGCTTGGTCACCCACGGTGTAGCGAAGAGGAACCCGAGGAGGGGCCGCTCGTCAAGGCTTTTGTCGGTAAGCCGACGACGTAGCGGCCAACAAGTAGGTTGCGGTGCCGCTTGGGCGACATCGCAACTGAGGCGGGCCGCGATGTCGTATGGGAGCCATCACGGCTGAGGGTTGGAAGCCGCGGCGGGACAGGAGTGGCGGTATTGCGGAGCGCCGCTCTTCCTACCTTCCGCGGCCTTGACGGGGTCGGCACCGTCTGATGACGGATGCGGTGGGGCCGCAGGGGAGGAGGAGTGTTGGTATGATGATGGCCGCTCTCCCTATTCTCTGCGGCGGAAAATTGGCAGGCGGTGGGGCAAAGACCCGTCGCAGGGGGACCAAGGGTGCCTAGACACGGGGTCGTCCGGCGCAATTTTGCTGGTGTGGTCCCTGAGGTGGTCACGGCGTGCTGTGTTCTGGTGCGCCGGTGATGGGGAGTACTCCCCAGAGAAGAGGGTCCAGTGACGGACGGTTCACGGATAAGTGCTAACGCGTGCCCGTGTTCCGTGTTTCGATGATGATTCGTGTAAGTGGCAGAGGAGACACCGTGGGGTTTTAGAGGGTTAGAGTCCCACATAACTGCACTACCTCCCCGTGGTAGTGCAGAATGGATGAGCATTTCAACTTGACGAAATAGCGTTATATGCCTCCATGCGATTTTTTTTAGAGAGTCAGAGAGAGAGAGAGAGAGACATAGTTTTCATGGTTTTTGAGGGTATCGTTCTCATGATTGTCGAGGGTGCTTAAGCCGATACTGAGGTCAAAATGAATAGTATCCAAGATGGCTGCTGCAAAACTTTTCAAATTTTCTTCATGAGTATTATTCTCATGGCTTTCGATGGTGCGGAAGCCGACAATATGGTCAAAACGTAAACCCAAGATGGTAGCTCGAATATTTTCAAATTTTCGCAATCGCCATCTTGGATTTCCATTTTGAACTTCGTTCCTGCCGTTTCCCACACATTTTTTTTTATTTAGATCGGCCTGAAGATCTACCATGGAATTTTTGTTTTTTTTTATACTCCCGAACTACTGGATCATTAAAGGTGGCTGCACATGTAACTCGGAGGTATTGGATTACTGCTGCCTGTCTTTATCACTGCTCTCTGGACTGATAAGCATAGCAATGGTAAAAACAATAAAGCACACTTGGTAACACGATGGTATTTAAGTTAAAGCAACAGTAAAAGTTGCACCCAAACAGTGTTTAGACGATCTAAGTCATTTGTTACTTCAATTTGTATGTGTGCCACAGGCAAGAATTTTGCTTCGTGAAAATGGACCTTAAAAGTACAAAAACACACTAAAAGCAAATAATAAACCAGGGGAGCTTTTCAAGAATCTCCGTGTTATAAGTCTTTGTTACGGCATCTATTGAATATTTCACCGCGGGGCGCGGAGCTAACACAATAAAAAACCATGACAGAGAAGGGTTCCGTAGTTAGGATAAATACTTATACATGCAAAGTATAGATTTTTCTGATAAAAATATTTATATTCGCTTCTGGTTATACTGGATGCTGACCCCAATATTGTTGGGAAATGGTTAAGCAGATTGATTGCACAGTACTATTTTATCGACCGCAAAAAAAATTGTGAAAAAAAACTATGAAAAAACAAAGTTCTTACTGCAGTTGTAACCGAAAACATCCCATATCTCACAAACTATTGATTAAAATAACAAAGTCACTTAAAAACATCATCATCTTTTTAATAACAGGATCCAACAATAGCACACACTCTTAGGAGCATTAAATTTTTTTGGTGCGTTTACATGTTGGTAATGTTGAATGCCACACCTAATTGTTTTTTTGTACGTTCTCTACACACTGTTGTATAGCGATGCACCTTCTTCTAATTTTCATCGATACAGTGCAAATAGTCTCCGAGTAAAATGGTTGTGTACATCCGGACAGACAGAAGAACGTAACAAAATTACAAAGATTTCGTTTTTGTTATTTGGCTACTGAACCCTAAAAAGTGAAGAGCGTCCCGAGGGCGAGCAATTTGCTTACTTAGTTCACACATAAGGAAAGAAAACGTAACACTGTGTTAAATAATGTATGGAGCGATTCTTTTGGAACGAACAGGCGCGCTTCGAAGTTACTTTGTAATCTTTTATTCTTGTTCTTACGTTTATTAGATTGTGCTGGCTTTATAATGGTTGATATAATGATATAATGGTCTGAAAACGTGTACTTGCAATATACCAACTTTCTGCCCATAAAAAGATTTTCTAAAATCGCAATGGGTATGCGTCTATTGCTCATTAGTGGACTTTAAGGGCCCGATCACACGTACCACAACCACGCCACATGCAGCTACAAAATGTGGTCCAGCAATGGTTACGTGCGAATAGCGTCGCTGCAACTTCTTGCAGTTGCGTTGTGGTTGGGTTCTCGTTAGTAGTTGGGATATGGTTACGTTGTGGCTAGTGTTTGTAGACATCGTTGTGGTTGCGAAGTGGCCTAGATGTGGTCGGTACCTATCGCTCACACGGTTGATTTGAAATGTGGTCCGTGTGAATAAACTATTAATTTTAATACAAATCAGCGCCCGTCCACGTGTACGTGCATCGTTGTAGTGTGGTTATGATACCTACGTACGTGTGATCGGGTCTTAAGACTAAAAATTACTGACCAAACAATAGACCAGACAAATTCTGAATATCGATTCCATTAATATATTTTCTGAATGCACACTTGCAACTGCACCGTATGAGTAGGTACCTACATTAAGATGAAATGCGGTCGGAGAGAATTTTAAAAAAAGCCTAAGTCTCTGACCCAAAAAAAAAGCCTAAGCCCCCCAAAGCCCCAAAAAAAAGGCCAAAGCGGCCAAAAGCAAAAGCGGCAAAAGCGGCCTTAGTATTTTCCTCCTCCAATATTGGACCAATAAATGATATTTCTTAAACTGACTAAGAAGGATACTGTATCCCTATGTTTTTCTTTTTTCATCAATAGTTGTCAAAGTAGGTACACTAGGCCTCTGTTGACAGCGGAAATTTTGAGCAAAACCTCCATTTTTTGAGAGTTCTAGTCAATGATATTATAAGTGTAAAAAGGTGGTTCTAGTGCTTATAAAAATAATGTATTATCTAAAAGGACAACATACTGACATATCACGCTTCTGCAGTGCGTCGAGAATGTTTGCTGATGCGCAAACTGATGGCTTCGCAGCGATCAGACGTAAGCGTGCCGCGTCGCTGCTGCAGAGGGTCCGGGGCAGCTCTAACAGTCTCCTGAATGTCATTGCAGGGAAATTTGATTGCCCGCTCGTCCATTATTTGTCCAACCTGCATGTGTACTAACAGTTTTTTTGTATGTTTTATTAACAAATTATGGATTTATAATTCTGAAATAAAATGATTATTATTATTTATTATATCATCATCATTTCAGCCGAAAGACGCCCGCCCATACATGACGACGACACGACGACGACGACGACGGACATAAGCCTCTGTCCAGCAGGGACATATACGTAGTTAATATTTCTTATTCTGTAAACAATCATTGCTTTATGGTCATTATCCAGAAAGAAATAGGCGAGAGTGTTTCTATGGAGAAAAGTCCACCCACATTACATAACATATTCATGTTCTACTGAATCCATATTCTATTCGATATTTCCGGCCGTCAATAGTTAAAATAGTGAAACTATTGAGTCCACTGAATGCGCTGGAACTGAACAGTAATAGAATATTCTATTAAACTTAACTTGCTCGGATGCAAACTACTGTATCATGCACATACACATACACACATGTACATGGATGTGCAACATTTTTTGAGATACATAATAGTAAAATGTACCTATTACTATTAAAAGAAAAATAGTTATTGATGTTGGTGATCTTGCTCGGATGCAAACTACTGTATCATGCAGACAGAGATGTGCAATGTTTTTTGAAATACCTATGCAGGTGTATTACAAGAATTTTTTTACTGATGTTGATGATCTATGAAAAGATCAGTTTTCTGTAAAAAAAAGTCATTTAAAATCAGCATCAGCGTCAGTCAGCATTTTAAACTAGGGCTTCGTTGATGTACTTACATTATTTACGATACAGTTCACATGATCACCTTCGCATTCTATCTTTATCGAGATTTCTGTCTTAGCCTTCAGGGAGACGAAAAGATAAAGAAAAAAAGATTAAAGCTTTTATAACTTTCACGAAAGCTAAAATAAGAACTTCAAAAAAAAAAATTGCCGTACTGTTAGTACAGTCACGAGCATAAGTATGTATACACTTTGCTTTATTCAAAACGATGTTCTCCTTTCGTTTTGAATGAAATTTAATGTTATTACGAATAAAGTATTTTCGAACCCATAGGTTTGTGTAAAGTGTCGTATTTCAACGTTGCTTTCGTTATTTCACGAAAAAATCGCAATTGAAAGTTGCCAAGTATTGACATATTAGTGCTCGTGACTGTACATTAAATGTAGAACTGCTTGAGAATTGCTCTTTGAGCACGCTCTAGAGGGACTAAAATGGTTTTTGAAGCACCACCCCAAGAAGTTTTGCAATAGGCTACAATGTGCGTAAATATTTCGATTAGTAAGCGGTATGTTAGTATTTCTCATTGTTAATAAAATATATTTTGATTTATCTGCATTTAGTGTTAGGAGATTATTATTGAGTAATTTGAACATACTCGGAACGATTTCAGCTAAATAAAGAACAATAGAGCGGTGTCATCCACGTAAGACATTATGACATCGTTGTGGGGCAAAGAGATTTAAGATAGGTACAATAGAGGGGCCATGCAAAGAAATGTCTTAGAAAAACTGTGATCCCATGTCTCAGTGCCGCCATCTGGTAAGATATAGCATAATTAGAGCGGCAATTTATTCAATTAGGTTCAGCTATCGCCCGGTAGATGGCCAGTGTAGCCAGTGTTGCCAGATACGATTTTCAATCGATGGATTGAAAATCGGATCGGTGGTGCCTGAATAATCTAATATAAATCAACTCAGTTAGATAAATATTGAAAACTAAACAAATTAGGCAAAAATTGACTCAGGCAGAAAAAATATTCTAAGTACAATTTTATTCGCTACTATTCATTGTCCGTGTCACCGTCTATGACAAGGTATCAGTTTCAGTGTGTGTTTATAAGTAGTTATTTACATTTTAAAACAAAATAATTTTAAATGTGCCTGCTTTGCCGCCGAATTATTATGCTTTTGTGTTTTATATTACTTTTTGTGTAAAGTAGACCTTTTTTGCAATTGTCGGTTGCGTTTCGTTTTTAGCAAAATTATTTTTTTACACTTTTGTTTGCAAATATTTGTAAATCTTATATCGATATACGTATATCCGAGGCGAGGTCCAAAGTCCGTATATCTATGGATAAATCCGTAGGTGGAAGGTGACACTAAGTACAAACTATAAAACCTGTGGTAGGGATTTTACCATATAGATTCAAAGGTATCGATAATATTGAAAAAAGTTAGTAAGACAATTTTTTCGCATTTGAATAGATTGAAAAAAGTGCCAAAAAATTAGGAAAGCAATAAAATTATTAGTACAGACGCCAGCACATCAAGCTACCCGAAACTGCCATAGCCATAAAGTTGAAAATCTATTAAATAAATTTGACAGCTTGTAGTAGCTTGATGCGCTGGCGTGTATACATAGTTTCAATGTTTACCAATGATATATTTATTAAATTCTTTTTTCATACAAATTACTAAATTATCGTTATTATGGTCTGTGCTGTGTGGTATGGTTAATTCTTCAAAAGACCATTTCAGTATGGTCTTGACATGATCTGACCAAGATTATATTTTGATCTCTTGAGTTTGTTTTGGCCTTTCTTCTCTGATTAGTCAGATAGGAAACGCCGACCTCATCTAGTTTTTAAAATATGATTGACGTATAAAAGTGTCTGTACAGACACCAGCACATCAAGCTTAGTTTTTAATTCTTCTAATATTATTACCCTCTTTTATAAAATCAATTAAACATGGATCGATTTTAAACTGAATGTTACTTGAATGAATCGATTATTTTGTCACACCACTATATTAATTTCGTTAAAAAGTGGTAACACTTAAGCTGTCATTTTACCCAACTATAGTAAAGTTACTCAGCAATAGATGGCGTTTAATACAAAATAAACAAATTTTCTAGATCTATTTATGAAAATTATTTAATACTAATTACTGAGTAAATATAGTTAATACATACGAAAATAAACTGAAGTTAGGTCCAGTTGTTTTACCATAACGAGACTTGCAGTAACGTAATGCGCAACTCGGCATATTTCCATATAAAATATTTTTCTTTTGTTGGACACGAATGCGTCAATGCGACTTGACGCGCAGGCGTACCATACTAGACTGAGAGACTTGTTACTCCTAGGTGACAAGTATCGGAACACTGTTTTGTTCGCAATGTCCCGTCTATTGTAAATATTTTAATGTCTTTGTTGTGGGGTGACAGGCTGTAGTGCACAGTTCATTTATGTATAACTAGCTTCTGCCCACGACTTCGTCCGCGTGAAATTCGTACTTTCCTCTTATAATTTCGAAAATGTATGTTTATGATTTTTATCATTTATTTAGATATAAATAAGTATTCGGGCCAATTTTTTAGTTTATAGCTCAAGGGGATCAGATTTTTCAAATTAACTGTATCCTGTATTAATTAGCTTTTTACCCCCCCAGCAGAGTAATTTTGAAAAATCGTTTGGGATGTGTGTGACCGAGTTTCGAGTTAATCCGACAGCGGGTTAAATATTGTTCTAATCCATCAACTTTGTCACCCCCCAAATCCTCTGTGAGGGATTTTTTAAACTAAATTCCATCTTTACATACCGTGACCTCTCCGTGCCTCGGAAAGCACGCTAAGCTGTTGGTCCCGGTCATTCGTGGATCTTTGTCAGTCGCTAGGGGTGGTCAGAAGCCCGAAAGTTTGACAATCAGTCTTATCAAGGGGTATCGTATTTGGGTTGTGGAGGTCAGATAGGCAGTCGCTCCATGTAAAATACTGATATTATGGACACCTATCCACAGACCAACCGCGGCAAGCGTAGCCTGCGTAACCTGATCGATCGATCTGTGCGGCTGTTATTATTGATTATTTTCTGTCAAAAGTATTAATACTGAGTTTCGAGTAAATCGGACCGCGCGTTAAAATTCTTCCACACAAACTTTAACACCCCAACACAAGGGGTGTTGGTGTGTTTTGATAAACGAATAATGATAAACTTTATTACTTGCTTAGGCAAGTATTCTTGCCAAGTTTATTAACCAAATGAATAAGATTGTTCTTATAAACTGTATCCCCGTTCTTCACGCCCACAGGGGTGGAATTTCGTAAAATTGTTTGGGATGTGTTTCTTACTCGACTCAAAGATTGTTTATACCAATTTTCGAGTTAATCAAGCCACGCAGTAAAGTCTTCCCCTATAAAATTAACTTTTCACCCCGTTAGGAGTAAATTTTCGAAAAACGATGATACACGTTATTCTTTATTTTCGGTCTTAAGTATAAATACTGAGTTTCGAGTTAATCGGACCACGCGTTAAAATTCTTCCATACAAACTTTGACAATCCCCCTTCAGGGGGTAGTTTGGAAAAAAAAGCCAAACTTCATAATTTATTTAGATAAGTATTCGTGCCAAGTTTCATGGTTATTAACTCAAGGAATAAGATTTTTCATACAAACAAAATCCCCTCTTTTCACCCCTTAAAGGTTAAATTTCCAAAAACCCTTTCTTATAATAGTGGATATCTACTCTTCACAAAGAACACTACCTCCAAAATTAATTTCTCTACCCAGCGGTACCGACCAGCGTTTTAGGCTGTGCGTTGATATATCAGTCAGTCAGGACAACATTTCATCCCCCTTTTCACCCCCTTAATGGATGAAATTCTAACAACACCGTTGTGTTAGCTTCCAATCTTCTAGCCTAGATAATAAAAATGATTTTTACGTCGAAAATTAATGACTTTCTATACACAACTTCACCCCCCTTTTTAACCCTTCGGGGGTGGAATTATCGAAAACGCTGAGACACGTATAAATTAATTTTCAATTGTCAGCCTAAATACAAAATTAGAAGATCCTAACTTTAAAACTGTCGGACTTTCATATAAACTTCCATCCCCTATTTTAACCCTTTAGGGGTTGAATTCCCAAAAATCCTTTCTTAGTGGATACTTACTCTTTACAAAGAGCACACCTTCTAAGTTTCAAGTCTCTAGGTCCAGCGGTTTGGGCTGTGCGTTGATATATCAGTCAGTCAGTCAATCAGTCAGTCAGGACTTTGAATTTTATATATATAGATTGAAAATAATGTTGGGCTCAAAATGCTGCCTTGTGGAATTCCAAATCAACTATTTTTAAGTTCTGCCTTTGTATTCTGATAACTTTTACACATTGATTATGATCGCTGAGATAATCAGAAAATAGAAGAGTCGTTAGTCAGAAAAGTTTTCTAAGTCAGTAATTAGAATTTAAAGAGATTTTTTTATATTACAATGTTTATCTTATTCTAATTCGTTTTCTAGTCTAGTTTTGAATAAGACTGATTAAAGTAAGCTTGCAAGGCATTTTTTGAATAATGTAAGGATTTTAGTATAATTATAATTACGTAACTTGAAAAGGTGAATTTTAGATTATGTAAATATTTGAAAACGTCAACATTAATGCCGTAATAACAAATAAGTACAAAAAAATACCCTTTTCTCTTTAAAAAGTCCTACCTACTGAATTAAACTGTTTACAACGCCTGTCCCGGCCGAAGTCTTAAGAGCCTATGCTACCTCAAATGGCTTAGCATGATCCTCCGTTATGTCGAAAATACCGCAGCATTAATTTTGAAATGAATATATGGTAAAGTTGAGGATTAATGCTAGGTACTATGTTAGACGAAAACACGATTCCATAAAATTTTCTCGATAGAAAAAAAATCCAAAGTTACCTCCAAACCGAACAATAAACCGCTGGTATTCAAAAAATACTTCATATTAGATCATGAAACTTTGCATACTAACTGAACTAACTATAAAGCAGGTCTCATGTTATTTAGTTTTTTTGAATTACCTTTATTTTCACCGTAAGAAGCAAATACCTAAACTATTGGCGCTGCCTTCCGCCCAGCACCGCATTCTGTCTCGCTCTTACACAGTCCGCGAGCAGTATCATGCGAGTGAGATAAAGAGTGAACTTTAGCTGAGGTAGTATAGGCTCTTAACGGGCTCCAGAGTTTGACAGTTTAAACGTAAGGCTCTGAAATCGGGACTGTATTTTTGTACATTGATGGCTGAATGCAATAATTTCTCGATGCACTCCACTATCGCGTGTCCTGTTGAATTAGGGCTGTCAAACGATAGTTATAAATATTTAAGTTAATGTTTTGCAATTCAGAGTAAAAATTCTGTCGTTGATGTTTTATTTTTGTTTCCTGTCGACAGTTATGCCGGAAGCAATAACGGAGTCATGAAAATAGTGCCTAAAGTTAAAACTGTCTGATTATTAATTCAGAGCGAATGTAAGGATGAAGAGGTTCTACTGTAGGTTAATGTTACAATACTAAAATATGTCGTCGTTTCAGCCGATAGACGTCCACTGCTGGACATAGGCCTCCCCAATTTTGGGAGGGTTTGCCATAATCGCCACGCTTGGCGCCTCGGGTTGGCGATCGCAGTATGGTATGATGGTGGAATACATAGAGAACGCTGCTGCCCATTCTCCGGTACGACCCTTAGTCGCCTTTTACGACACCCACGGGAAGTAAGGGGTGGTGGTATTCTTTAAGTCTGGCACCACACAGACTAAAATATGTGTATAGGATAAAAATATCGCATGACTGTACGAGCAACCTTATTTTTTACTCGTCATGTAAACCCCTATAGAAAGCAAATTAGAACCTAATAAACTTGCACTACTTATGTGTTTTGGCGATAGAAGTTTAATTTATTATAACTTAGACTAGAGGTGACTACACACATATTCGGGTCGGCACATTCGATTCGGCAGTATTCGTTGAATAACAAAGCCGACCCGAAGCAATTACCACACATATTCTGCTTTATTTCGACTCATTCAATCATGTTCGGTTCAGTTTGGCATAATTCAAGTCCGAGCGACCTTGAATTTAACGTTTATTGCGAACATAATATATCTGCCTATATATTCGATTTTGCCACCGCAAGTATTGAGTATGATTGTGGGTAGCTATTAGAGTATGAAGACCAAAGAATCGATGGATTGACTGTGTGAAGATACTTTGATATGGTTCGAAAGGGGGTGGCTAGCGAGATGACGACTAATAGAGAAGTATGGAAGAAAAAAACATGCTGAGCTGACCCCAAATAAATGAGGATAAGGATGATGGATTGGAGAATGATGATTATAGGTGATAGAAATAAAAGGCGTGAAATATTTCCGTTAGACAGTGCGTTTGCGAATCCACCGTACCACAGACTGACAAAAAAATCTAATCTCGCGCAGTGGCGCCATCTGTCGTCAAATATGTAAATTAACGTGCGAGTTTAAACTAAATGAATGCGCAAACGCTCGGCAATTTATTGTGTCAGGAATTAGGCTAGATACATAATATATAAAAAAACTTAAAAGTAATAAACCTTATAAAAAAAAATGTGTAAGTAGTGCGTCGCCTACAATGATGATTCGATTTCGCCGCCCGACTGTGCCGAATCATACCGAGCTGAACACGTCTGTAGCAACCCTAACTTCTTAGTTAGGGTTGCTAAGAGTAAGGACATTGTGAAATGACGTACACTCGCCAGGTTTTAAACCCGCACACCGGAAGTCACAGTGACACTATGTAATTTACTTTTACATTTGTATGCAAATAAAGGGGAACCGTTAACGACCGCATAACATAAAACAAAATAGGCTATTAACAACCCGTACGGGGTACAACTGGGTGAAACCATAAAACATTACAACCGGTAGTTTTTCACGAACCACTCGTAAATGTCAACGAAGCGCTAAAACCATTGTTAATTATAGACCGGCGAATTGTAAAACTTTTCATAACTGAAAGCTAAGAAAACTTAGTTACGGTTACTGCTCCTATACCCTGTACTTAGCTACTTATGAAGCCATAATCATATATGTACATTTGACAAGACTCAACTAAAACGCCCCTTGAGGGGCCCGTGGCTAAATAATAACAGCCGCACAGGTCGATCGATCAAGTTAAGCTGCACTTGCCGCGGTTGGACTGTGGATTGGTGACCATCTTTACATATCGTGACCCCTCCGTGCTTCGGAAAACACGTCAAGCAATGATTTCCAAAGTAATTCATAAGTCAATAACGTTAAGCCGTTAGTCCTGGCTGTAATTCGTGGATCTTTGACAGTCCTTACGGGTCAGAAGACCGGAAAGTCTGACAACCAGTCTTACTAAGGGGTATCGTATTAGGGTAACTGGGTTGTGGAGGTCAGATAAGCTGTCACTTCCCGTGACCCAAGGGCTGGCTTTTACCCTGGTCAGAGGTTAAGCATCACCATACAACGTGGTAATGCCGCCAGTCTCTTGGGTACATTACCAGTCGACAGCGATGCGGATGAGTTTTTCGACGATATTTTCTAGTTTCTGTATAGTTTTAGTTAAGTTAGAATTTAATTTTGTTATTTTTACCTGTCTAAATAAATAATGATGTTAGGCAGTCGCTCCATGTAAAATACTGGTATTCAGCTGCATTCGGTTAGACTGGAAGCCGACCCCAACATAGTTGGGAAAAGGCTAGGCAGATGATGAACTAAAACGCCCCATGCAAAAAGTAAAATGTATACTTCGGTTTTTAGTTTTTTCTTTAGCACGGGAAATAGGAGAACAACTCCCTTCTGGTTAAAATATTCACGCTCTAAAAATCCTAATCGAGGGTAGTCACGCAGCTGGAAGACATATATATTATATCAAGCAATAGACTAGGTTCAAAATATGTATTACTTTGAGATACGTGTTTCACAATATTATTTAATTCCATGATAAGCAGTCCCAATACCTTGCTGACTACATAGAGACGTAATTTTTGGAAGGCTCTTTGAATGCCACGTAGCTGAAAAAGTAAAAAAATACCAGTGTCAGTAGTAAAATATTAAAGAAAATTTTGGAATTTTAAATAGAGCGTCCATGTTTTATTCCATCACCAACCTCATACACTATCCATAAATCACACAAAGTAATAAAAAACTGATTAACAATAAAATGGAGCAGGCGGCCGATAGTATAGCAGTTTATTGTCAAAATGATTGATTCGCTGGGGGAGTAATAAAATTAATTTAACCCTTTTTGATTCGGAACGCAGTTGTCAAGTGGGCTCTGGATTAACGCAACACCGTGGACGCTACACGTTAATCATTATTACTACTGACATACGACTTATGTATGTACTGCCTTATGTAGCGCAATAATAAAGTTTTGGCTCAAATTCTACAGAGTGCCTGTAGAATTTGAGCCAAAACTTTATTATTACTTTTACAGTATTACTTTCTTGAGAGAAGTACAAGTTTATGGTTTCTGGACTTGCTTCAAAATTCCTTTGGACAAAAATGAGGACATCTTTACGAAAATAGAATTTTTCAAGCAAGGAAAATGACTCCAATGAAACTCCTGGGACACGCTGAATTCCATGGAGCGAACAGGCTCGCTGATAAAACATCCAGGTATATCTTATTGCTAAGGTAAGATCAGCTGTTTGATAAAGCTTTGACGACATTTGGAGAGGAAGCTGTTCATTTCTGTCATATTCACTTAAATGTCTCAGCGATGGTGGCGCGTGTGTTCGATCATTCGGTTCCCTACAAAATGATTGAGCTGGACACACGCACCGTGTTCATGAACGGGTCCCGTTGATTGAGACTGGTCATCTCATTTTGAATTGTTTTCTTATTTATTTTTTTACGTTGTTCTCACATGTAGAGACAACCAGAATAATGTACCCAGGATTTTGAAAGAGCGTGATTTAAAAGAGTGTCCTTGGAGTTTCTTGTCCATTCTTTTCCATAGAGATCTACGTTTTGGAATGGACAACTAGCTTCAACTTTCTGACTAACTAACCGACTCTTTAACAATTCAAAAGTGCCTGTAAATGGTTTAATTGAATTCTAATAATGGGCCAAGTCTGTGTGGTGCCGGACTTAAAGAATAGCACCACCCCATACTTCCCGTGGGTGTAGTAAAAGGCGACTAAGGGAGACCGGAGAATGGGCAGCAGCGTTCTCTATGCATTACAGCATCATACCATACTGCGATCGCCAACCCGCCTGCCAAGCGTGGCGATTATGGCAAACCCCCCCAAAATTGGGGGAGGCCTATGTCCAGCAGTGGACGTCTTTCGGTTGAAATGATGAATGGGCCAATACAGACTGAAGATCATGAAAATTGAATAGATAAATGCTCAGTAATAGAAATATTGCAAGGACCTTACGTAAAAGGTTTGCTTCAAAGTTAACAGGAAAGAGCTCACGAAATATGTCTTTAATTTATTATTTAGATGCTTATTAATCTTAAATACAATATACAATCTAACAATAAAGTAAATATATTATGTACAATTATATAAAGGAAATAAAAGGAAAGAACTCATTGAGCATCAAAAAATTCTTCCGCATCGCTGTCAGTGGGAAAAGTGTCCAAAAGGATAGCTGACGAAAATCACAGCGATTCAAAAATTTAAATATGAAATTAGAGTTTGAAAGAAGACTTTAAAAGTAATTGAAGATTATTCTTACTCAAATAGCAGTCTCAATGCAAATAATTTTATCTTGTGCTTATACAAAGATAAAAATAATCATAATAAGTAAGAATAATCTTCTTCTTTCTTCTTAATGTATAAGCACAGTAAAGTACCTTTACTTTTATTTTTGTTATTGAAAAAGTGCGTAGTATTCAGACTTAAAATAAAATCAATTATGTCTAGATAGTTAGCTCCACAGATGTTCTCAAAAGCTCCGAGATTTATTCTATCTAGATTTTAATGGGTCTAGTCTCTTATAGATTATGATTGCCTTTTTCTTGAATTCTTTTATAACAAAAGTAAAAGTGAAATTCTCTGTGAATTTATCGCTCTTTTTTTTTTTTGAATAGAGGGCTTTAAAGAAGCGAATCGAATTAGGTATGGTAGATAAATTACATTTTCTTGCAATGGAGCTACTTATCAATGACTAAATCAATTAGAACCAGAACGCTTTAAATCGAGCCGTGTTAAGGTGAAATGAGAAGATATAACTTGACAATGGAAGTTTCTTACTTATAAAATCGAAATACTTAGAAAATACCGGGTTAATAATGGTTTTAGGACTACCATGACCTGTCAGATTATTGTATTTGGTCAAGTTATGCCGAAATAAGACGCTTCAGTTTTTGTTAATCTTTGCCTTTCATTTGGCATCTTTCACACGAAGTAAAACGTCTAAACACTTAGCCTGGGTTGCATCTATAACAAACGTCAAAAGTCTGTCAAACTGCATACAAAAATCACCGGTTATGGTTAAAGTTACGGTTAAAGTCAGATGATGCAACTCAGATGAATCAAAAGTAAAAAAGCGGCCAAGTGTGAGTCGGACTCGCACACGAAAGGTTTCGTTACTTTAATTCTACATTTTTTTTTTTATTACTTTAGTAAAAAACACAAGAGAGAATGATAAAACATGTTTCATGCATGCCTTTAATTATTAACTTTATTTTATTGTTATTATTTGCTGTATATTTACACGAGTGATAATAAATCAAAAATTAAAAGTAATTTATTCAAACTAGAATGAGAATCAGTACTTTTTAAATATGAAAAATATAGTAGTACACACTCTGTGAAATTTCAAGTGCATACCTATAACAGTTCAAAAGATACAGCCCTGTGACAGACGGACGAACATAGTAACCGGACATAGGAAGTCCGTTGGCAACCTTTGGGTACGGAACCCTAAAAATGAATTCATAAGTGAACCGATCCAACGATGTAGAATTTCCGCACGCAGCATATTTCACTCACTTACCGAAAATCGAAAAAAAAAATGAAAGTAGTGGATGAACGATCACTTCCTATTCAGGGTGGCACTACGATTCAGCACATGATTCACATAGTTAAGAAAGTCTTAGTCGATATCACAAAAAAATCGGCTGTTTCATGAAAAAGTGCAATACCTACGCGGTTAAAATTAAAAATGTACAGATTTTTTTTATAACTAACCAAAACTCTCAACGGTTCAGATTTTATAACCAACCGAAACTCTCAACGGTTCAGATTTTATAACCAACTGAAACTCTCAACGGTTCAGATTTTATAACCAACTGAAACTCTCAACGGTTCATGTATGTACTGGAATCCATGGTTAACAGGTTGCACGTCAATGCCTAATGAATAGTAAACAAAAATGAACCGTCTGATGTTGACTTTAGTTCACTTATTGAAGATCCATTTTAAAACAAGCTTAGAAGTAACCGACAAAGTTATGAACAATCACGTCAAAAAGTTCCTGCCAATGCACAATTTTTGACCTGCCTTCATTTTCCCAGATCGTTCTGGGTCCCATCCCTGCTAATCCTCTTGGGCCTGGCCATCACACTGGTGCTGATGACCGTGAAGCGTTACCAGGAGAACCCCACGTACATGGTGAAGATCGAAAGGTTCTTCGGAGCCAAGAAGTTCCCTGCTGTGGTGCTGTGTCCTGAGGTTAACTTCGTCGAGGAGAAAATGGATGAGTTTTTGGCTAAAGTGTTTGAGTATAATTTCTTATTGCTACTTCTTTTGTGCTTGTGAAGAATCGTGAAGTTTCTACAGCCACTACAGTACATTACTACATAAAAGATAGAGATTATTTATATATATGACGGAGAAGGTAGGTTTATCTCGTCATCATCAGCCATATTTCAAATACCGTGGGCGCACTATGGGTAGAGTTGGTTATTGCGCAATACAATAGCAGTTTGCACTTCTAATCAGATTCTAATTTACGAACAATTGAATCACACTAGATATTTATCACACACGGTAGGTATACGACACATCCAGATACACAGCGAGATCGTTACCGGGCTGGCTACCCAAATTGACCTCCGTTGACTGTCCCTCAAGGAACCTCTCTCTTCTAGCGGAGTTCTCACTGCTCCTCACAGAGTACAATATGCTATATTGAAACTGCTCCTCTTTTAAAAATTTCCATCATAATCTCCTCCCATCTCGGGAAACTCCGGGGAAGCACATGTCTCGCTCAGTCCTTCTGTTGGCTCACCTTGTTCACAGTTCCCTTAAAAACAATGCTACCAACCTAAATAATACCAAAACCAGTATTGCCAGCCCAGTCGCGAGCTCACTCAAGCGATTCGCTTGACGTATCCGAATGAGGCGATTTCCGAACTAAGCTCTATTGCTTAACCGACTTAAACGTCAAAACGAGTGACATCTGTCATCTTGTTCTGACGGCTCGAAACTTCAAAACAAACAGCGCCAACCGCCTCACGCTCCAACATATACATAAAAAAGATCATTTATAAAAACACTAGCTTCCGCCCACGGCTTCGCTAGTGAGTTTGTCGGAAATTATCCCACGGGAACGTGCTAACGGGACAAAAAGTAGCTTATATCCTTCCCCAGGATGCCATCTATCTCTTCGCCAAATTATATCTAAAGCCGTTGGCGTGAAAAGGACGGGCGTATTATACAGACAGAGTTACTTTCGAATTTATACCATTCTATACCTAGTATGGATGAGTATAGTATGGAATTCAGCTGCATCTGGATAGACTGGAAGCCAACCCCAACATAGTTAGGGAAAGGCTGCGCAGATGATCATATAGTATGGATCATCATCATAACTAGCCTTTTCCCAACTATGTTGGGGTCAGCTTCTAGTCTAAACGGGCTGATGCAGCTGAATACTAGTATTTTAAATAGAGCGGCGGCCTATCTGATTTCCAGAGCCCAGTTACTACAAAAACATGAGTGTACAGTACTGCCGTCATAAAGAAAAAGGGCACAGCTAACATTTTTTACAAAATTGAGTAAAAAAACTGGCATATGCGCCTTTTTTTCTGATTCCAAATATGTACATGTTACTGTAAAAGCCCGAACTGAGGTAAATATTAGGATTTACCGGTAAATCCTAAGATTAAGCAAGTCTCACCGGTAAAAGTCCGAATTGTTCTATAATAATCATCAATTTCTGACTTTTACCGGCATTAAGTCGGTAAATCTTAGGTTTTACCACAGATACCTAAGATTGAACCAAATTGAATTGAATTGAATTGATTGATTGATTGATGATTGACCTTTGTGAAAATTATGTCATCACCACTGCTCTTGAAAACGGTGAAAGAAAACATAGTGAGGAAACCATATCCCTTATATATAACATATTTTTAGCCAATACCCTGCGGGCATGAACTCGACCAGAATGCGAGAAATACTGCCACAGCTAGCCGCGTTCTATTCCCTCGACGTGTTGTACGATCTGCAAGACCTGCTGCGCATCGAACAGCTCCTGGACTACAATGGTATAGACGTGGAGACTGCTGGGGAGCTCCTCACAGCTACATGTGAAGAGACTGCAATCAGGTAAGAATTCATTTCTATTTGATCTGCTTGTGTTTACTACAGTATGAAACACGTTTCTGTCATGAGACAATCTAGATCAGGGTCTGGTCTGGTCCTGGTTACTATCAACTTGGATCATCCCACTGCTGAGCAGAGTCACCCGGGGTCCCTCGACTCCTACTATTCAAAATAACGAGGGTGCTATGAACTATTTCTCTGCAACTTCCAACACAGGACCCTGTTGTTTTGGCGAACTAGCGATATTTTGGCAAGGCCTATGTCGTCCAGTGCAGTGATAGTGATGTGTTTCAGCTCACAATAATAATATAACAATAATTTATCAATATTAAACCATAGGTGCCGTTGGAGCGGCGTTATTGTAAACTGTTCAGATATATTTCGAATGGAATTTACTGGGGACGGGTTCTGCTGCGTTTTCAACGGAAGATCCTTAAAACGGTAAGGTGGTCACAGGTTTTCCCAGAAAAGCCTTTTCAACTATTATCGGGAGCCCACTCCTGCATTTATAAATTTAGAAATTAGAAATTTAGAAATTTCATGTATTTATTTGACTGGGCAATTGCTATTGAAACATTTATTACATAATCAGCCTATGACGTTCCCACTGCTGGGACACAGGCCTCCTCTCTTCGAGAGAGAGTGGGCTGTAATCCACCACGCAGGCCCAGTGCCGGTTGGTAGACGTCACATGTCTTCAAAATTTTGGTATTTTCCTTCACCGTTGTACGAGCAGTGGTGATGAATTTATTTACACAAAGTAAAGCGCCTCTCGAACCCACTACCTAGGACTCGTAAGTCGGGGCTGTTACCACTGGGCCACCACTGCTCGAAAACATTTATTGCGCAGCCGCAATAAATGATATATTATAGACTAGCTGCGCCCCGCGGTTTCACCCGCGTAATTGTCGATCCCGTGGGAATATCGGTATAAAAAGTAGCCTATATGTTAATCCAGGGTGTCAGCTACCTCCATACAAAATTTTATCAAAATTGGTCCAGCCGTTTGAGCGTGAAGAAGTAACAAACATATAAACACACACACTCACAAACTTTCGCCTTTATAATATTAGTGTGATTAATAAAAAGCAAATACAAAGATATGCCTTTTATAATCTTCAATGTTCCCGTACCTACCATACTCCTGTAAGGTAGGTATCTTCACGATTTAAACTTACGAATATTACATTAATATCTTCAATTTAGTTTCCTCTTGCTTAAATATTAATTTCCCAGAAGTTACGTGTAACAACTCGGTAACTTCGCAAAGTAAGTTACTGGAACGCACATGTACAGAAAGTTAAACATTCCTACTAATTGTGCAGATACGGGGTTCAAGCAAATAGTACTTACTAAGACGGGTTTTCAAACACTGTATAATTTTAGACGCAGATAAATGTAAATATTTATTTAGGTTAGATTAGAGCGTAAAATTTTTTTTCTTACAAATTTATATTCGTAGAATGTCTAATATGTACCTAATTTAGTAACTTTCACTTCCACTTTTATAATAACTTTGTTTTTTTTTTGTCGGTTTGTACAAATGACCATCAAATCGTCTTGCATGATTGTATGCTGCCCAGAGAAATGGAAAAACATGGAACAAACATAGAGGCAACCCAACCGAACCAACACAAATACTCGAGGCGGTTCGACTACAGCACTGGTCTGATGATAGCTGTCAATCAAAGCCAGACACCCACCAACGTTGACCTTTCCTATAAGTGGGTGAGTATGATGTGCAGTCAGTACTTTGCTAAAATAAATAAAATATAAAAGAAGTATAAAAATCTATCGATTCGTATTCAAAAAGATCTCAACCATTTATGCAAAGGTGGGTCAGCTAATTGCTATAACTGACTATACATTTACCTAAGCGTCAAGTATTTGACGAAGATTCATCTTACTTTGAAGTTCCCTGCGGCAGGTTAGATTCAAAGTAAGGAAGTCAGAAAAGTAAAAGAATCCTAAAAGTAATTTACGAAAACTGGTTGAATAATCCAAGCTAAATGAAGGAGTTACTCTTATATATAAAGTAAATTAGAAGCTGAATTGGAGCTGAGGATCGAGTCAAATGGCGTACGATTGGAGGGGTCTAAGGGGCCTATGTCCAGCAGTGGAGTTTTAAAAGTTGACTGATGATAATAGTAAATATGACTAAAAACAGCAAGGAGGAGGTCCTTGCTGCTTCAATGCTCAACAAACAGTAACAGTAAAGGAAAACCACACTATAAGGAATATTTTCTGACTCTCACAGGTGGCGACACTGAGCAGCCAGCACTTTGTAGACGTGTCAATGAATGGCACAGCCCTCAACCCTGGTTCCGAGCAGTGGCTTGCCTTCCACAGCATTTACTACCAAATAGCGGTCGGAGCGAGGTCACTCAGACCAGCACTGAGGAAGTGTAACATGTCCACCGACAAGCTACGGTACTTCCCGGTTTATAGCAAGTAAGTGTTGGTTCTTACCAGAATTGTGTTAAGATGTTGCCTTAGGCATTATCATTGTTCTTGACATCATCATCATCATTTCAGCCGATAGACGTCCACTGCTGGACATAGGCCTCCCCCAATTTTGGGGGGGGCCATAATCGCCACGCTTGGCAGGCGGATTGGCGATCGCAGTATGGTATGATGGTGGAATGCATAGAGAACGCTGCTGCCCATTCTCCGGTAAGACCCTTAGTCGCCTTTTACGACACCCACGGGAAGTAAGGGGTGGTGCTATTCTGTAAGTCCGGCACCACACAGACAAGTCCGTTCTTGTATTGTTCTTGTCTCGCATAATAATAGAGGTAAAATAAAAAACTATGGCTGAATTGTAAGAGATAATAAGCCAAGAAGGGGGAGACACTGAGATGACGGCTGATAAAGATTTGTATGGAAGAAGTAGGCTTGCTGCGCCAAACTCAAAGAAAATAGGACAAGGTCAGGCAGATGATGAATGAATGTACACTGTACATAAGTTTATAGTGTTATATAATTATGTAGATTATACAAATATTTTATGCTTTCAGAGAATACTGTACATTAGAACAAGAGATGGCACAAACATTAAACAAATGTAAGTGTGTCCGAACGAATCATCCGAAACCACCTGGTGCCTGTCGATGTCGAGCGGCCATGCTGCAGTGTTCCGCCCAGTCCTTGGGTAACTACACACATCAAAAGTGTCTAGGGATCAAGCATTTTTATGCGGATTTCTTGAGATTGAGATGTGGCTTTGTAATAAATTTATGATTTTATAAATTTATATGGATCCTTTTTGGTGCATTTCATAATTTGAATCAGGAACTGTGAATCAAATTCGAGTAAAAGATGAAAATCAGCTGTCAATATTTTCCCTATAAAAACATACAACGCATTGAAGACATTATTAGTGCTACTGTTTCCCTACTACTGATTAAAACCAACGTTATTATGGAGCGGCGACGTCATTTAAGCAGGGAAGAAATGCTCAGAGCCGTGGGAATGATAGAAGCTGGTTCCCGGCAACGTACTGTGGCTTTAGCTCTGAATACAAGTCAGAGTGTTATCAGTCGACTTTGGACACGTTACCGAAGCACTGGTACCGTGGCTGAGCGCCATGGAGGACGGTATCGCTGCACCACACGGAGACAAGACCGATACATTCAAATCTTAACTCGAAGAGCTCCAACAATAACCGCCATGATGTTAGCCGTGAGGCTTCATCACTCTTCAGGGAACTTAATTAGCGACCAAACTGTCAGAAACCGCTTGCATGAAGTGAACCTTCATTCCCGAAGACCGCTACGGGTACCACCTATAGCAATGCTCAATCGTAGGATTCGATATCAATGGGCTCTTGAACACAGAAATTGGGCAGAAGAACAATGGCGTTTCGTGTGCTTTTCTGATGAGTCTCGTTTTGGTATGAGACCGGATACAAGACGTATACGACACTGGAGAACCCCTGGACGCCAACAGCGATTATAATCCTGCCAGGAAGTCCATCCTTATAGTGGTGGAACCATCATGGTATGGGCGGGTATTTGGATCGGCGGAAGAACTGAGTTGATTTGGATCAGAGGCAACCTCAACGCTCAAATTTATGCTGAGACGATTGTATCAGACGTCATCGTTCCTCTACAAGTGCAAATCGGTCCCTTATTTCAGTTAATGCATGATAATGCACGACCGCACACCGCAAGAGTTGTAAGACAGACTCTCGCCGCAGCTAACATCAATGTCCTGCCCTGGCCTGCTCAGTCGCCAGACTTGAACCCGATTGAGCATGCATGGGATATGCTACAGAGAAGAGCTCTGCCGAATATGGAGGGTATCCAGTCGCAAGAAGACCTTTTTTTGTTGTTGCAACGAACATGGGCGGCCATTCCACAGCGTGATTTGGATGAACTCATTTTGTGTATGCCAAACCGATGTTCTTGTGTTGTTAGTGTTCGCGGTAGAAACACGGATTATTAATTGTTTAAGTTACCCAATAAAATTTTAAAGAAAACTGTTATTTCAGTCTTTTTTTCGAACTTTTGTGTTAGTGGTTCAAATGTCAAAAATCCCTTTATTAGGAAAATGGCAAATTTCTTTATTAATGCAAAGGTGACTTGGTTTATCGTTACTGTGACAAACGAAAACACTTTATTTGATGAATCCTTAAAGAAAATTTTAATTAATATCAATCAGGAGAAAAGTTATTGCAAAAATATATGTTGATCCCTAGACACTTTTGATGTGTGTACTTACTCAAATCTATTATTACAGGCTTGAAGCTCTGGTCAAATTGAGGCGAATCCCGCGTTGACTGAGACACGACTGCCTGCGTCGATGGTTTTATTAATGATTTAGGGCCCGATCACTCACTACTACCACCCCACATCGCAGCGACAATATGTGGGCAACCAGTGATTATGTTACGTGTGGATAGTGTCGCTGCAGCTTCTTGCAGTTGAGTTGTAGTAACTATAGCATGGTGCACACATGTGGTTGCGTTCTTGCTAGCAGTTGCGGTGTGGTTACATTTGGTGGCTAGTATTTGCTTACTCCGGCTTTCCTTTCTGTGTTTGCGTTCTGGCCGGCCACTAGTGCGCGCTCGCGCTGGTGGTTGCGCTGTGGCGGCGACGTGGCCTTGATGTAGTCGGTATCGCCCACACGGTTGATTTGACGGCCAAATGTGGTCCGTGTAAATAAACTATTCATTTTCATACAAATTAGCGCCCGTCCAAATGTTGTCGTTGTGGTGTAGTTGTAGTAGGTACGTGTGAACATGCCATAAGAAGTAACGCGACTCTTCGCGCATTTCGTCCTGGATTTGATCATATTTATTTTAGTGGGTATCAGTTATTTCTACTTGTATTTCCAGTCGGGTTTGGTAGCACGAGCGACTCCTGTCCTATGACGTGTGACATGGAGACGACCTCGGTTGCAGCATCCAGTTTTCAGCTCGATGACTCCGTGAAGACTGTGGAACCGTTCTAGTAAGTATTTTAATACGTTCCAATCGATCTAATTCTCTGACTGTGGCTGTTGATTCGGCTACTGTCGTTCCGCATCTTGTGCAGAAACAGGGTGTCCAGTGGCAGAATTCAAATTTGAAATTTGTAAAAAAAAAACTACACCTCTAATACAAATAATGTTTATTGTTAGATATTTAAAAACTATAAATGCGGATTTTACTTTTTAAAAACCACGTTCTCTAAATGGTGACCATCGAGCCTAGCGCACTCTTTATGTCTAGCAGGCATGCGACTGAATCGTGTAAATCTTGAACAATCTGAATTTTATACGAATGGAACTTGATTTTTTTTCGCATTATAACCTGTAAGGTTGATACCGTAATTCCCAATATCGATGAACGTGCACGAAGTGATAAACGGGGATTTTCAGTAACAGCAACCATAACACGTTCAATTTTTTCGTCCGCGGTTACTGCTCGTATAGGTCCTTGTCTGGGGCTGTTTAATGTTGATCTTGTAGGTCTGAACTTTGCTATCCAAGACTGAATAAGGTTGATCGATGGTCCATCATGCAATGGACGACTATCGTAGCGATTACTAAATCGAGGACGTATTTCAGTAAGCGAAAATCTACTTGACACGTACGCCTCAATGGCAAAAGTGCGGTGCACTCCACACCACTGCTCCATAGCTGCAAAAAAATCCGCAAAGCTTACGCTTTCAACGACGCCCCCCATCATCATCATCATCATTTCAGCCGAAAAACGTCCACTGCTGGACATAGGCCTCCCCCAAAAGGGGGGGGTTTGCTAGAACCGCCACGCTTGGCAGGCGGGTTGGCGATCGCAGTATGGTATGGTGGTGGAATGCATAGAGAACGCTGCTGCCCATTCTCCGGTACGCCCCTTAGTCGCCTTTTACGACACCCACGGGAAGTACGGGGTGGTGCTATTCTTTAAGTCCGACACGACACGGACAACGATGGCCACGCCCCTCTAATGTTGAGTTGCGTTCAGAAATATATTTTTTTCCCTATTGATATTTTTTTTAATACCTAACTTTGTTGTAATAATGTTTTTTGTTACGACAGCAGGGGTTTGGATTTCAAGAAAGTGAGCGTGGTAAGAATCTTCATTCAGAGTCGCAGGCGGCCGACCTTCGAGCGCTGGTCTTACTTCTCCTATTTAGATTTGTTCTGTAAGTTTTAATTTATATCTTCATAATATTTTGTTAATCTGACATCACTGCCTGTCCTCTTCATGTCCTCTTCATGATGCATAAAATTGGAGATGTACGTATTTACAGTTGTAACTTTTAGTAGATCAACCGTCCAATGCACACGGCAATAAAAATACCACCGTGGCCGGTCTGACAACCAGTCTTACCAAGGGGTATCGATTCCCGAGTAACTGAGTTTTAAGGTCAGATAAGCAGTCATTCCATGTAAAAAACTGGTATTCATCTGTTTCAGATAGACTGGAAGCCGACCCCAACATAGTTAGGAAAAGGCTAACAAATGATGATGATGGAGATAGTATTGTTTTATTGTTGCAGCTCAAATAGGTGGAATGTTCGGCGTGTTCTTCGGTTGCAGTATCCTCACGTTCTTGGGTTTGCTGCAACTCGCCTGGCACGTTATGGCGAAGCAGTGGCAGAAACGAAAATAAACAATCTTTCGCGTATTTAGTAAAACCACGTACTTTATACTGAGACCAGCACAGATTATTGAATAAGCCTAATTGTAATTTGTAACTTTTACGTCATTGTAGCTTAGGGGACCGGACTGCTTCTCCTTAACACAGGTTTCCATAACCTAGCTACGAGAGCAGAGCTCACTCACACGCTTGTACAAATAGTAATTATTTTGTAAAACTGTATTTTTAACGTGTTCTACAACCCTTTGTGTTGAGTAAATAAATAAATTTAAAAAAAAACTGTGGAACATAATACCTACTACATCTATTGACCACGTGACGTCATCAAACTAATTTTTAACACGTTTTACTAAGCACCATTTTGGAAACAGTAGTGCACCTAATCTAGGAAAGTGTGATCGTTTATTATATTAATAGAATAAAGAAAAATGCATTTACTTACATTAGAACAAAAACACCTGATAACTATGAAATGAGAAAGAAAACCATGCTTATAATGCCAAAAAGAATAGAATAAAATAATTCTGAGCTGAAGCCGACCCCAACATAGATGGGAAAAGGCTAGGCAGATGATGACTAGGTTAGGTATACCACCTAACCTAGTCATCATCTGCCTAGCCTTGTGCCGTTGATTTTCAGATGCAGCCGACGAGTACCACACTCACAAAAAAGCGAAAAAACAATCATAAATCATAAAGTTTATTTGTGAAACATAGGTATGCAATACGTCACACATATAAAATAGTACGCTATGTTTTGTCTTAAGACATACAAATATGGTAACATGCAATTTAAATATGCTAAAAAATGTCATTAACAAAAAGAAACATTCTATTAGGTACTTATTCACAAAAAAAAAATTATAGATGTCAAAATTATAAATACAAAAAAAAATTACAGAGGTCAAAATTATAAATAGGTACAAAAAATTACATACGTCAAAATTATAAATACAAAAAAAATACAGATATTAAAATTATAGATCCAAAAAAATTACAGATGTCAAAATTATAATAGTACATTATGATACATGTGTGCTATGTTGATCATTATACTCGAGGCGATATTATTCGCGCGAGCCGCAGGCGAGTGCGATAAGGAAGCCGAGCGTATAATGATCAATGCACACGCGTTTTATACGACGTTTTTAACACACTTGCGAGGAAAAAAACAGACTTGTATTCTTAAATATTAACTTGTATGGAAAATGGCGCGCTGGTTTTGTCTTTCCGCATAGCCAGCACTAGCTATGCGCGCGCAAGTGTAAATAAAAGCACTGACCACAGAGCATGTAGGCACTGACAACAGACTGCTATAATTATAAAAAAAATAAACACAAAACAATTGTAGTTTAGTTAGTATGGAATTAGGAAGTACTATTGGCATAGAGAAATATACATTAGTTCAGTGAGAATCCGCAATAATAGAACGCCAGTCAGGGTCTTTTCCGTTTGGTTTCGGAAGGGACCACGGACAATTTTTTTAATTTAAGGTGGATAATTAAAATTTTCTTACGATTTTTGTAATTTGCAGGTCAGTGTCAGGTTGTATCTTGATCAAATATGATTCGCGACTATAATATTATATGTATTTACAGAATTATAGTAATTAGAATAGAATCTTTAAGTTAGATTTTTTCCCTAAGAACTTTTCCATATAAGAAAGATGTATTAATGTTTCGAATGATTATAATCCTGTAAAGATGTACCTGTTATAGACGCAAATCATATTTTGATCAAGATACAACCTGACACTGATCTGAAAATTGCAAAAGAAAATTTGAATTTCGCGGTCTACCACTGCGCATTCACCTTAAATTGTCCGTAGTCCCTGCGCATTCACCTTAAGGTAAATAAATATTAGTTCATTTTGGGACCAAGGACAATACAGACTATTAAAAAAAAAAGTGAATTGATGAGATTAAAAAGCGCGAATCTCCGACTAGTAAATAGTTATCTGTGGAAATAAAGCTCTAGTGGATTAAAGTAAAGAAAAAGCACGCGTTTTTAATACACTGCATTATGGACCTAAAAGCGGTTCAATAAGAGCCACTTTACGAGCAAGTGTGTTGAAAATATATTTTATTATAACTCTATATCGTTTAAAAAACAAGCAAGCGTTCTATAATTTAAATATTTAGCTAATCTTCCTTTGGAAATAAAGCTATAAGCATTAATAATGCCCCTCGTGGTCGTGTCAGACACGAAATAAATTTGTTCCAGAAATAAACGGCCTGTAGTTTACAGAGTGTTCACAGAACTTCATGTATGGTCACCACAACATTAATCTTCCGTTATTATGAATTTATATTATTCGCTGTTTCATATTGTTGTCTCATAATATATTATGCTGTATTACATACATTTTGAAGGGCATTTAAAGCAATGTTTTCATAATTGAAGTACAAAAATCTTTTGATAGGCTATTTTTTCACCACTACTCTAATTAGTTCATAGTCAGGCTTATAAAGAGATCTC
Organism: Mesoligia furuncula; assembly: GCA_916614155.1. NCBI lineage: Eukaryota > Metazoa > Arthropoda > Insecta > Lepidoptera > Noctuidae > Mesoligia > Mesoligia furuncula. The sequence continues at coordinate 2,066,621 of OU744792.1, forward strand.
CGATCTTCGGTACATTTTAATAAACCTTCATAAAACCTTGGTATGTTATTATATTGTTTCACAAACTGCTGCTGCGTTATAAAATTATAATAGTGCTTTATTTTATTCTTGAAGTAATTTAAATAAATAATTGTGAACAAATAAACACTTGTTTTATTGCAGTTACAGTCACAATAAATAATATGATTTGTGAAATAGCTATAATGCTATAATGTTTATGGAGATTTCTGTCGTTTTTCAGACCTAATATTTGGACCTGTACAACTAGCATCTGAACTACCATCCAACACCAACCTGCGAAAATATTTTGAAAATATCACCAGCCAAAAAGGTAAAAGTCATTAAACGCAAAAAGACCCTTTAAACCTTTAATAAAAGGTACGAAAACTGATCGAAAGTATGTGTGACGCGGAAAGTTGCTCGCCGCTCCAAATTGTCAGCGACAACCCTAATGAATAAAGTTAACCATCAGATTGGGAACTCGCACCGTTTAATTAAAATACTCCAGATTATATTCAAACTAAACTATTCGAATGGATTCTGGGTAGTTGGAGTTTTTGGGAAAGGTAGGTGTCTGTCCACCTAAGTGCTATTTTGGTGTTTAAGGCATTGACTGCCAGCGCGGTCAACGGTGACCGCGAACAATAGATTCTCTATTGTGTCTGTTGTCTGGCCGTCAACGTGACGAATTATAACACCCAGATGTTTTTCACATAGAACAGACACAACACACAACTATCCTACAGCATTTTGCGACAAGCACGATTAATATCACCCATAGATCATATGAATAAAGAGTAAATATAATTTGTGAAACGAATATTGTCAATTTTATAACAATCGTTAGAATTTAGATACATTACCTACGTTTAGGTTCTAATATGAGCCCAGAGGGTTTTCAAGCAAGCATATTCAGGACGAAAAGTTGATAGCTGAGTTTGTTCAAATCTGAGTTTTCAAAATCAGTCAGAATTAGGGAAGCCCACAATTGTGGGTTAGGCCGATACGATCATACTAAAACTAACGGCTCCGTAGATATCTTTGTTTTTGATCGATTTTCCAAATCTGTGAAAGTGAACTCCTGACTTCTGGCTCCTATCTGAAACTTTTCAAATATATTTTCGGTGTTCTGTCATCATGTCGCACCTACTCGACTATGAACTGTTTGCTCTGCATGTTATGCTTACATAAGGTGAATGGGTAGTTGAAACCGCGAAATTCAAATTTTCTTACGTTTTTTGCAATTTGCAGGTCAGTGTCAGGTTGTACCTTGATCATAATATGATTCGCGACAATAACAGGTACATATTTAGAGAATTATAATCATTAAAATCATTAAGAGCCTATACTACCTCAGCTAAAATTCACTCTTTATCTCGCTCACACGATATTGCTCGCGGACTGTGTGAGAGCGAGACAGAGTGCGGTGCTGGGCGGAAGTTAGCGCCAATAGTTTAGGTATTTGCTTTTTACGGTGAAAATAAAGGCAATTCAATAAAAGTAAATAACATAAGACCTGCTTTATAGTTAGTTCAGTTAGTACGCAACGTTTCATGATCTAATTTGAAGTATTTTTTTAATACCAGTGGTTTGTTGTTCGGTTTGGAGGCAACTTTGAAATTTTTTTCTATCGAGAAAATTTTATGGAATCGTGTTTTTGTCTAACATAGTACTTCACATTAATCCTCAACTTTAGCATATATTTATTTCAAAATTAATGCTGCGGTATTTTCGACATATAACGAGGGATCATGCTAAGCCATTTGAGGTAGTATAGGCTCTTAATACATCTTTCTAAGTTAGATTTCTACCATTAACACTTTTCCATAAGAGATTGGTCGTGATTCACCTTAAAATCCTTACTCCGCGCGTTCGTGCTAAGCCTACCGATAAAATGCATTCCTGAAAAAATGGAGTAAACGAAATAGAAGCATGTAAATAAACAAAAATGTGTGGTGTGAATATCCAATGAAGATATCTATAGGTATTCTTATCGTATACCTACATAAAAATTACAAAAGCAAACGAAGCAACAAAAACATGCCAGTTCATCCACGATTCCTAATCCATTCAACATTTTGAAAAGTCACTCCGTATCCGGAACCTATTGCTCGCACAAATCGAATTATATTTTAGCTAAATCACGCCGGAGCAATATATTGCGTCCTCCTCGCCTTGCATCTTGTATCGCATCGCCGATTGAAACCGATTGTAGCTCGTATCGATTCGGGGCAATGTAAGACATGTGAATTACGGTATGAGATTGGCGAATAAAGGCTTTAATATATCTATCTATCTAAGGGCTAATTTTTCAATGGCCAGATAACTTTTATTCGAGGAATTAAATTGACGTTTGACAGTTTTTGTATGAAATAACTGTCAAAATTTCAAAATTATTCCTCGAATAAAGTTATCAGATGATCTAAAAATCAGCCCTTAATAAGTTAAAAATGTTTTTATCACATCTATTCAAAAAGAGCTAATGTATTCTTCGTAAACAGGACTAAAATAGCTTTTAAATCCCTAGGGACTAAAAGTGATTTGAATTTGGAATGTGGATATTGTTGTTAATAAAAGTTCCAACCATCATTGGCCTAGTCTTTTCCCATGTTGGGGTCGACTTCCAGTCTAACCGGATGCAGCTGAATACCAGTATTTTACATGGAGCGACTGCCTATCTGACCTCCACAACCCAGTTACTGGGTAATAGGATACCCCTTGGTAAGACTGGTTGTCAGACTTTCGGGTTTCTGACTACCCGTAACGACTGTCAAAGATCCTCGAATGACAGCCGGGACGGCTTAACGTGCTTTCCGAGTCACGGAGGGGTCACAGTATGTAAAGATGGTCACCTATCCACAGACCAACCGCGGCAAACGTAGCTTAACCTGATCTATCGACCTGTGCGAGTTATTATTTAGCCACGGGCTCCTCATAAGTTCCATTCACTAAAGAAATCAATCACAAACATTGTATGAACAAGTAAAGTAAAACGCGCGTGCCCAATGAAAAAAAAAATTTTATTAAAAACGCGCGAAAAGCATTCTGCCTTCGTTTGTAATTATTTACTCAAATTTTACTTAGTTTTACAAAAAATGAGTATGTCTTCTGCAAATCATCAACATCATCTGCCTAACCTTTTCCCAACTATGTTGGGGTCGGCTTCCAGTCTTAACAGATGCAGCCTATCTGACTTCCACAACCCAGGTATATGTCTTCCTCAAGTAATTGTATGTAAATAAATAAACGTACTATTCTTATTCATAAGTTGCACTTATTTATTTTTTCATAGAGGGTGATAAAAAGTAGAGTGTCCACCTCGGGAGCAACACTATTTTAAGCTCGAGAGACGTACTTTGAATCCCTAAATTGAAAAACCTTGTCATAATTTAGTTACCACCAAAAATAAACCCAACCCACTCAAGGTTAGGTACTCAAAAACATTAGACGCTCAGTGAAACCAACGCAAAAAAAATAGCAGAACAAACAAGACAGACTCAAAGGGCTCGTATTTAATGCCACGCATATTACCCTAAAAAAATAACCGCTGCTTCCGTTTATAAAGATTGCAGGAGCGCGCACGGAAGTGCGGGGCCAAGTTCATGCAAAAATTATACAGTGGCCCCGTAACTCGGGGCCCGGACATAAATTGTTCGTAAGCGAGCCCGCTCCTTTTAAAGCTTATTGTTTTTACCTTGCCACGAATGTTTCCCTTATTGGTGTAAAATATTTGCATGCTTCGCAGTGTGGAGGCGCGGCCTACCTTTTTGTGCGGTATTTTGTCGTGTGTGCAAAAATCTGGGTCTTGCGTAACGTTCGCGTTGTTTACTTTAGAAATATGATAGGATATAAAAAGATGGCGGTATGCACGTGTAATTTTTGTGGGCTAGCTGAGGTGGAAGAGGCTTTTGTTAAAGTAACGGCGTGGTTTTAGATGGTAGGACTCTTTTTATTTTTATAGCGAAGGTATAGGTGTAGGTTGGTTGGTGAGAAAATGAAACCCATGATACTTGCCTAACTTAGGTATTATGGGTTTAATTTTAATTGTAAATGTAATAAGCGACAATAGACTGTATGGGGTTTTGTTTAAGATAGAAAAAGTGTATTTCATCTCGTAGATACAGCTGATACTATCCTTAATAACAAAGACTTAAGAGCTAAAAAACGGACAAATCTATCCTTAAACAACTACACATATAAGATAGACCATCCACATTCTGTTACCAAAGGATTCTCGGTTTCTTTAGTCCAGGAACCAGAAACTCGGGAAAAGTTGGTGGTTATGGGCAACGTATTTGGGAAAAGACTTCGCGGCTTCGCTGGTCAGACCAAGTTACCGCCCTGAGAGAAGCCGAGAACCGAACAAAGTCAAAGAACATCGTACATAAAGCCATGAAGGTCAGGGACCTTCAGAAATGAAGTACGCGACCCAGAAGAGAGAAGAGCTAAAGACCGCTATTTAAGAACTTGAATTGTTGTAGGTACGGTAACACAGCCAACTCGGAGACCATGAACGATCAAATCCATTCACAATTTCCAGTAAGTAAGTATACTCGTATACTTACCTAATTTAACAACAAAAAGCAGCAAACCATATAAAGCTAAGCCCGGAACTTTGTCATCCCGACTTGTCCCATAGTTTGGCAAGACTTAACTTGAAGAATAATTTGTTTCACAAACTCAAGAATGTACGGCCATGAATTCCGCGAAATATATCGCTGAAGTTATAATATCAGCCCGGTTGGACCCGACGCGAATAATAATATTATAGAGATGGGACGAGCTGGTTGCGGATTCGTATGTAATAAAATGGTCTTTATTGTAAATGGTGTTTTAGGTACTCGGACCAAAACATCTAACGTTAAAATTGTAGGCATATCTCGCCCCGCATCTTTTATTCCTAAAACTGTATTTTTGTGTTTATCTGATTCTATTATTCTTTAATGTCTGCACAATTTCGAGTTTGTCGTTTTTTTAATTTAGGTAATCCTACTATCCTACTAATATTATAAATCTGAAAGTTTGTATGTTTGGATGTATAGATGTTTGTCACTCAATCATGCAAATACGGCTGAACGGATTTGGATGTTTGGCACACAAATAGTTTATAACCTGGATTAACACATAGGATACTTTTATCCTGAAAGTACGTCCCCGTGTGAATTCCGGACTACACGCGGCCGAATCCGCGAGCAAAAGCTAGTCTGTTAAATTTCTACGGCTACCGTTACTTATAGTAAGTCAAGTCTACTCTCTCTCAAACGCCTGTCAGACAAGATTCTATACCTACAATGAAGGCAGCAGCAACATCTCAGAATGTTCAATCCCATCACTAAAGCTCTAAGGAGTCTCGAATAGACTACACTACAAATCCTGACCTGCCTCACTACCCGGAGTTCAGAACTCTCCGTAGAAAAATGCGCGCATCGTATTCCAACCATAAATAAATGGATCCCACAGTATATCCACTAACTGAATTTATACAGAACGACTTTGGGAAATCGTTTTCGTTGTTACTGAAAGTGGGGAAGTTTTTTATTTAGACTGTGGCTTAATTAAGGTGTAAATCGACTTTCAAAGAATTTTTTTTGCCTCGATATGTTTGAACATGGATCGATGAAGGTAGAAACGGGTTTTTCGTTCTTTGATGTTGATTGAGTTTGGAACTCGTGTATTAAATTCGATTTGCATAAGGCAATTGAAATTATTTGAACTTGTGCTTTATTAGTAACTTTTATGTAAAAACATTATGTTTTTATAAAAAAAAAACTCCCGCTAATATTCTACGATTACTAGTATTAAGCGTTTAAAGTTTTTATAAGACTTTTGTGCTTTCGAATATGGAGTGTGTTCTTATAGACTTATACAGAATATGAATAGTAAACTCAGCGTAAAATTTTTGTATACTTAAATTAGCCTAAGAACTTGTTATGTATATGGTTGTACATCATCATCATTTCAGCCGAAAGACGTCCACTGGTGGACATAGACCTACAAATGCTCTATCAAAGTTAAACCTTGCTAGGTCCCCTTCACTTTACGTGGGATAATAGTTGTCCATTCGTACACATGAAAAGTGTAATAATAAATTTTCACAGACAAATATGCATGAAAGCTGAAATTCAGCAAAAGATGTATTTCGGGACGTTATGACAAAAAAAAAAACAGTGGCACTCCGGGAGTGCCGACTGAAATGAAAACAAAACACATATTAATACTTTGCCATTGTATCCTGTATACTTGTGGCTAAGTTTCGCTGGCTAATTTAATTTGATCCTGTATACTTGTGGCTAAGTTTCGCTGGCTAATTTAATTTGATCCTGTCCACTTGTGGCTAAGTTTCGCTAGTAATTTAATTTGATCCAGTATACTTGTTTTCAATTTTTGATATTTTGGAATCTTACGAATTTTCGATCAGGGTCATGTGTCCTGACGCGAGTTTAACATTTTCTACCCATTACAAAAAGAGTGTACAACGACGTAAAAGGAGTTTTCACTTCAAATATTTATCGTAAAATATAATTTTTTCACAAACATTCGCTGTCAGTGAAAATCAAAATTTGAATTTAGTTTGAGAACATTTGCATACGCGTCGAGTTCTCATACATAAATGATGTTACAACACTTACAACTACAACAGACGAGCTCTCTCGATCGTCTAGTTGAACCGAGCTGCTATTTCTGGAGCAGTCTATTTTTTACTTGCTTTTAGTTGAACACAGCCGTGTGAAATATTTTAAAATAAATTCGAATGTATTTTGTTTTAGATAAATCCGTCCTGCCAGCAATTAACTGCCTCGTTCAGTTGCCAATCAATATTAATCAACCGTTAACTTTAATAGAATAGCATCACACAGCATAATGGAACGCTGAGTACTCATGACGCTGTGGATCAAAAATATGACAGCTCAAACACAATTTTGTTGACATCATCATTGCTGACGTAGGTATTGTAACGGGGTCAATGAAAGGCTTATTTAGTATTCAACGCGTAATTATTTAAATGAAATTAAGTTAATCCAATAGTTAATCTATATCATTTTACTTGATGACGCACTGTCAGCTCTTCAGGCTGAATCTCTATTATTTTTTAATCTTCTAAATACGAAATAGTATTTGTCTCATAGGTACTATTATGCCATCAACCTATAAATTCATCTGAAATCGCGGAATATTCTTCGTATAAAATCGCGGTGGTTGCAGTCTCTACAATATGCTGGTCAGTGAAAGTTAATTGATTAATTATTCTTAAGTTTGTTGGCGCTTTACTTTGTGTAAATTGTTTTATCACCACTCGCAAAACGGTGAAGGAAAACATCGTGAAGAAACCGACATATCCTAGAACCAAAAATTCAAAGACATGTGACATCTACGAACCCGGACTGGGCTCGTGTGATACACCCTCCATCAACCTCTCGTGTGATTACAGCCCACTCCCTCTCAAAGAGAGGCCTGTGTCCCAGCAGTGGGAATATTATAGGCTGATTATGTTAATTTTGTAGCGGTATCAACAACGCCACATGCGAACAACGTGTCATACTGACGTCACGCAAAATCCTGCATCGCACAAGCAGAGTTTACTGCGCAACTAGCATAGATACAACGGCCCGACATGAATCATCGGGCAGTTGCCCGCCAGACACAACACCCGTCTGGTCGAAGAACTTTACACCCTGTTCCTCATACCTCTATAGTTTGTACTCTAAGTGCTTCTGTAATAGAAACAGCATCCATCTATGGAGAGACTGAAAACAAACGGCTATCGGAAATAAATCTGCAAAGCATGCTACTTATGACAATTTCCTCTTTGACAGTCAGTATAGTACCATTCAAGGTAGCAGTCAGTTGAAAACCTACGTTCTACGAGTACAATGCCATGGAGTAGCTATTAGTGTTAAATTTTGTACTAACACAAACAAACATAATGTTATTAATAGTAAGTAGCATTCGGTGTCGGTGGCAAGGCGGTGACATCTACTAGAATATTCTATAATACAAAGAGGCGTATTCAGTGCAGTGTAGTATAGGTAGCTACTAATAACTGTAATGTAGGAAAATTATCTTTGAAAGTGGTACTAAAAGTTCTTGCAAAATTCAAAGATAGTGCATATTCACCACGATGGTTTTAAAGCAAAAAAGACTTTATTTTCACGTGGAAGTGACGACGTCATGTAACCACCAATGTGTTCCACTCTGGGGATCCAAGAGCCGAAGTCTTTCGCCTTTCTCTAAGCGACGAGTTGTCGTCATAATGTCTGCTTGAACAATAAGGAATACTTACTAAAGTAGGACCTATTCTTAGACTATATTTTGCTCTTTCCAGTTTCCACATTAATATCGAAGAGTAACCTCAAAAAAAGGTTGAAAAATTATGGATTTTATTTTGAAATATACAATACTTTGTCATTGAAAGAATTTTTTTCTAGTATTTACATAGATACCCAACCAGCTTCCAACGACGCCTCCTTTATGCATCCATCCTTTATGCATCCATCCTTTATGCATCCATCCATTAACCAACCAGAAATGCAATCACCAAACAACCATGAACTGATCCTCTAACAGTCTAATCAAAAGGAATCCGGCCGAAATCAGGCAGTTCCCTAATCCGGCCTAGGCAATCATCATACAGCCACTGAATATGTTATCAGCAAATATTTATGAGTTCCCTTTGTAGGCTGTGGTTAATTATGAACGAGAGTAATTGACGCAACCGTGTGCTTCTGAATTAGTGAGAACTGGGTTGGTTGCAGGTGTCCATAGTAGTGAAGGTATATTTTTTGGAGAGGAGAGAAGGTATTGTAATCTAAAGTTCCAACCGTGATCCTCTGGCACTTGAATGACCGTGACAATTTATGAAACGGTTTGCGAAATTGTATTGAAAAAAAAAAACAAAATGGCGTCGTTAGTTTCGATTTTAGACACGCGCCAAAATTATCCTTGTACAACTACAGTCCTTTCTCATTTATTGTACCTTTGACTGTGCATCACTGTCCAAATCATAGTGATCTTTATACTCATTGTTATAAAGTTGCTGTTAGGCTGCAGCAATCCAACAGTGGACGGACTGTATGTAGTCATTTTCTTGATTCTATTGTTTATGTCACCACTAATGAAGGTGACATTTCTCTCTTCTTCTCTTAACTGCCAATGCTTATTTTTAATCTTATATTTTGAATTGTTTCTTCATTGGTGTCTTTTTTTTTTACATTGTTCTCACATATAGAAGCAACAAGAATAATGTACCCAGGATTTTGTAATATCTTGATTTAAAAGAGTGTCCATGGAGTTTCTTGCCCGTTCTTCTCCATAGAGATCTACGTTTTGGAATGCTAGCTTCAACTTTCGGACTAACTGACAGACTATTTAATTTTGACAATTCAAAAGTGCCTGTACAAGGTCTAATTGAAATAAATGCTTTGAATTTGAATTTGAATTTGAATTTCTACAGATTATATAAATGTTGGAGGCTAATTTTATTACGTCATATAGTCAGGTGTTTACATGTGATTAAGATTTTATTCAGTTCACTGCATTGTTCATTGTTATTATTTTTCCCGTGTAAATAAAAAGGCTTTTTAATGAATAATACATTGAACTGATATTATTTAAATATGTACTAGTTATGTACTAATTAATATAAGAACCTCAGAACCTTGTTTTTTCAAAACCTACCTTAAAAAATATCTAAAATTGGCGTGTTGGTTCCTTAAAACTAATTTCTCTACCTCAAAAAAATTTTAATTGGTCCATCTTAATAGATCACCGAGTACACTTTTTACTTCCATACACTTTTTATTTCCCCGGCTGCCGGGGGTGTGCCGTGCCCGCGCCGGCACCGGAAAATAGAAAAACCGACTTCAAAAAAACTAAACTCAAAATTATAAAATAACTTTAATTTCGGAAGTCGGTGTCTTGGGATCTGTATTTTATTTAGTCTTAGTTTTTTGCCACCGACTTCCGAAATTAAAGTTATTTCATAATTTTGAGTTGGATTCTTTTTGAAGTCGGTTTAATTTTTTTAAATTACTTTTTTATTTTGCAATTTTTAGTTTTATGTAAAAACTGGAATATTTGTTTGTAATATGTAGGTAATAGTTTTGTTGTAAATATTGCACTAGAATTTGACCAAGGTTTTGAGATGTTTTCCCTTTGACACTTTGACACCCGTAGCTCGTATCAATAAGCCGTATACCGTATAGCCGCTGCATACTTACGCGTATTAGTCCATATCTTGAAAATTACTACATCGATTTTGATGAAACTTGCACTGTTCCCTAAGTTGAAGTAAATGTAAGCCAATACAAAAAAATGGTCACGATCCGATTAATAGTTGCGGAGAAATGCGTGGACAAACAAATATACATACACACTTCTATAAAATTTTGTATATTTGTTTGGAAGCCCTAACAGATTGTCATATGTGAATATAATGCAATTCCAATAATATTACATACATACGTGTCGAATTGATAACCTCCTTTATTTGAAGTCGGTAAAAAAGGCCAATTTTCTAACTTTCCTGTAATTCTGCTCACCTCAAAACAACCTTTAAGCTCAAACTACTAACTAGTCAAGTATAAGTTATGCAGCTTTGTGCCGGGCCTGTTTTGATTTAATTTGACTACACATACCGTGCTGTTTGCTTAACACAAGTGTTCTGGGTTCCATCCAGCTTGAAATGCACCCAGCTAAATAGATACCTATAGGTAGTGAGTAGTTCCCGGATAATACACATTATTATTGTCTGTGTAGTGCCGGACTTAAAGAATAGCACCACTCCTTACTTCCCGTGGGTGTCGTTAAAGGCGACTAAGGGTCGTACCGGAGAATGGGCAGCAGCGTTCTCTATGTATTCCACCATCATACCATACTGCGATCGCCAACCCGATTGCCAAGCGATTGGCGATTATGGCAAACCCTCCCAAAATTGGGGGAGGCTTATGTCCAGCAGTGGACGTCTATCGGCTGAAACGACGACGACAACACATTATTATGGATCATCGAGTTTAAGAACACGCAGCTATGAGTGGCAGTCTGTTTGCCCTACAATGTCGAACTTTTCCTCGATTTTCTTGATTTGCCATATTATCGCATAGTTAACCTATATAATACTTTTCCCACTGCTGTGACTCATGCCTCCTCTCTTCAAGAGGGAGTGGGCTGTAATCTACCACGCGGAACCAGTGCGAGTTGGTAGATGTCGCATGTCTTCGAATTTCTGGTTCTAGGACATGCCGCTTCCTCACGATGTTTTCCTTCACCTTTTTGAGAGCAGTGGTTATGAAATTATTCACGCAAAGTAAAGTGCCTGTCTGGGTTCGAGTCCTCGACCTACAACACGTAAGTTGAGGTCGTCACAGCCAAGTAGCTAATGTCAGAAAAGTTCAGGGGAATTAATTATTTACCAAATTGACTACCAACTGAAATTGCCAGTAACACGACCAATTGACGTACCTAGTGTGACAATTTGATAAACAATTAATTTTCCTGACTGTATGAACCTACAGTAGCTAGAAACATGTAATTTATTCATAAAATATATACTTTACTTCAGACCTTGATCCATATGATGTTAGTAATACACACTTATAAACTATGTTGGTAGGTAAGTACAAATGTAACATAACACATTTTTTTTTAATTCGTGTTTCTGTTGTACTCACCTGACGCACCGGGTACATGCACATGTAGGATCAGCAACAAAAGTCGATTAACACTTGTTTTTTTAATATCAGTTATTGAGCAAAATATTTGTTCAAAATTGCAGCAGAAGTACAGACGCCAGCAAATCAAGTTACTACAATCTGTCAGATTTCTTTAACAGTTTTTCAACTTTATCGCTAAAGCATACGGTACAAAGTTGATTGGGAAAATGTGACAGTTTCGGGTAACTTGAAACTCTTGTGTTAATACTAAAACTCTTGTGTTAATTGAATTTTGTTGCTGACTGTAGGTACATCTACCCAATACGCCATAATGGCCTTACATGGCCTTACCACTACACATGGACAGACGGTTTCTGTTCATCTGTTCTCACATTCTGTACCGTGTGTGACATTTTACGGCCCCAAGATCATTGCGCCTTGAATAAGGGGCCCATGGTCACATGTACCACAACGCAACCCCCAGCGAGACCGCGCATTAGACCGGCCACGCGCAAACACAACTATCTGTCTGTCTGCAACCACTAGCCACAACGCAACCACATCGTAACTACTGACGACAACGCAACTGCAAGAAGTTGCAGCGACACTATTCACACGACGTGACCACTGCTGGCGTGGTGTGGTTGTGGTACATGTGAAGGGCCCTAAGGTATACTCATACTATAGTACAATATGTCTAAGTACGAACTAACCTAAGAAATTCCTAGTGAGGGGCAATGTTTAAAAAATAAAACCATTCTAATTAATAAATAAGACAGAAACCTCATTCAGAATCTATTCAAAAGGAATATTTTAGCGACCCTTTTCTTCACATTTTTTTTAAACTCAATTTTATGAAACCCCAATTAGCAAAGGACAATAAAGGCTGAAAAGAATTCTAATACTTATGAAAAGAAAAAGTTGCCTATTTTTTGTTCTACAGAGAACTTAGAGGTTGCGTATAAGGCTTCCGAGTAAATTAATTAGAGGACAGGGCGTAGGGGGAGGGTGGTATTAACCCTTTAAAACCCGACAGCACCGCTTATGGGTGAAAATAACAACATGTGGAAGAAGGTATTGTGGGCGAATTAGGTAGGTAAGGCTATTAGTGTAATATTTCTATCTGATTGGGGGTTTAAGAATTTAAAATTTACTGTTTAAACGTAAGCTGTCTTATTACAAAACGAGATCTAACTTTAGACCTAGCCTAAACCTGCGAGACAGTTACTGTATTTTAAACTTTATTCCGACGAATGGAAAGTTCTTAATGCAAAATTGACAACATAGACTCGGGTTTAACGTCATTTTTTGTAATAAGAACTTTAACTTTGTCGAAATATAGTTCGAAATTTGAAAATGGCTCGATCGTTTAAACCTGGGTCTAAAGATAAACCTTGTTTTGTAATAAGGCTGAAGGCGTTTAACATAACAATAATGCAAATATACAAAAAAGTTCTGTTGAGTACTGTCACAAGCAAAAGTATATCTTAACACTGACACAATATGCAAAAGCGATTTTTTCCAAGTCTTATAGTTAGAAAATGTATGGTGTTACGAACATAGTATTACCAAAACCATACTTTCATAAAATACCTCTAGGTCATTTCTCAAAGTTACAATTGTTATTTCACGAAAAAAACGCTTGTGAAGTTTCTGCAACTGTAAAGTATTTTCTTCGTGATTTTACAAGAATGATAGATTTTACACCAAAAACATAGTTATAAAAACATAGTGTAATATAGTTTTATCCAAGAAAATACGGTAAAGTATTGGGCACGTAGCCTGGATCTAGTTGTCCATCTCTACCACACGCTGACTTCCTAATACTTCGCTAGCCGCCTCAAGTTTGAACGAGCCCGTCCGAACGGCTGTGACCATACCTTTCATGTTTACAATAAAAAGCCATATTTTCCACTAGGTATCAGAGAAACAAACAAAAAAAAGAACTTTATTAGCGCCTAATATGACGCTATTAATAATAAAGTGAAAATGGGAAAAAAAAACAATGGGGAACATCAAGCTTTGTTTTAGGATTGAAAACAATAGGGAATTACACTATCTGGTAATATCAAAGTGTCTTCTTATCACCTAGAAAAGTATGAGACCTTGATCACGCCGTGTATTTACACGGCGAGAATTAAACAGACACTTGCATCAAAGATTTTACCGATAAAATTACTAATAAAAAACTGCAGTGAGTTCTTATTATCAACTGTCCAAAGTGCCCTTTACAAAAATCAATCCAGTACTTACCAACTTCCAACCACACTACAGTCCGGTCTTCGAGAGAATGCGTTCTTGACACCCGTCAGTCAGCTTCTATGAAACGTATACGTATTTTGCGAATTTGATCTTTATTAGTTATGAGAATTATCGCACTGTCTGGAGTCAGGGACGCATTCTCTAGACGGCAGGACTCTAAATCATTTATTTCAAAACATTTTTAGACTATAAAGGTCAACCCAAGACTTTTACAAACAAGTTACACATTATACAGTATACTCATATAAATATTTTTATTACTATATATTACTATATTATTATTATATTATTTGTTTTTTCTTTTTTCTCGGAACCATTGGGTCCCGGTCCTTTGGAAGGCGTACGAGGGGCCGAAGCCAACTCGCAGAGGCCCCTTAGGAAATTTTAATGAAATGCGGCACCAACCGACGATTATCCCTGTATGCGCTATGCAAGTGCACCCAAGGATAACCCCCGGTTGGTGTAGGACTATTGCAGGATATGGAAAAATAAAAAGTTGGACTATGGGTTTGGGTGGCTAAAGTGGACTGGTTACCAAGAACTATGGAATAACTACGACCCCTGCCTGATCAATGTTTTATATATACACGGATAAAATGGCAGGGGGTGACTTGCACACTCAACAATGGGCCCCCGGAAACGGTCGCTAGCACATAGTGACGTAGCAACAAAGGGGCAACATGTCCTGAGGTGCTTATGAGGAGTGGAGAGGTATTCCACGGCTATCAGGACAATCCCGGAAGTACGGTCAAGATCCCTACCAGCATCTTACTGGAATACTTCCTTCCTCCGAGCACGTTTGCTCTTGCGAATCTCCACTCAAGCCGGCCAATAAAGGCAAGAATGAGGTGGGAGCTCTGTTCATCGTCATTGTTCACTCCAGCCGGCCAATAAAGGCAAGCCAGAGGTGAGGAACAAGACTTCTCCCTGAAGATAGGGTCCGTGGGGTCGCTACTGCCCAACAGTTCGCCACATGCTGCCGTGCGGATTTTATTATTGTATTATTATTATATTTTATTATATTATTATTTTATTTTATTTCATTATATTATTATTTATATAAATATCACTTACTACAGTTACAAACCCGCACTGGGCTCGCGTGGTGGATTACGGCCCACCCCCTCTCACAAAGAGAAGGCCTGTGTCCCAGCAGGAACATTATAGGCTGTTTATGCTTCTTATTAAACTACATTTACAACATAAATTACAGCTTAGCGTATTGCGGGTTACGATACCCACACATATAGAGTGCTACAAGGATCTTAGGGGGCCTAAATGACATTACACGGGGGAGTTGTTGGTAAACATAAGTGAAATTTTATTGTCAGAAATTGTATTGACAAAACAAGATGGCGGCTTTAGTTCCGATCTTGACCACGCGCCACAACCTATGAACGACTAGTTTGACAAAATGTGTGGTGAGCTTGTGCAGCAGTGTGCAGCAGGTTGTTTGGTTTGATTTGAGGTTAGTATCAGTAAAGAGGTTCTCTCTTGTGTATATGTGAGGGCGTGGGAGTTCGTCGCGTAGCTCCATTTCTTCACTCAGAACATCCCGCGACCCACACATTTTATGGTGACCGCCCAGCAGTCCAACATTCTAGTCACGCGCCGCCCCGAATTGAAAGGTGGCGAAGATTGAATAAAGATGGCGTCCGCGCCCTCATCAAATCATCCAGCCGGAGTTTGAAACGAATAAAAACTGATTTCGCTATCACCCTTAATTTTGTGCGTATGTTTCACGTTGTCCCAGCGGAGTGCTAAGATTGTAAAGGGTTTTTGTCAGGATTTTCTCTACATTACGACTTTACTATACACTTGTACACATTTTTCGAGAGTTACCCACATAAATGATTATGTAACTCTCGAAAAATGTGGTACAAGTAGAAAACACTCACAACTTTCTGAAAACTCTCAAATTAATAGAGAAAGAGTGTTGTTAATATTTGTTTGTTTTAAAAAACAAGTACCTAAGTGCCTAAATGGAACTGAAATCTATACAAATAAATAAACTGAAGACTGAATAAACAAATTGAAGTGTCTGTTTGTAATGTGAAATAACAGCTTTTTAGAAGATACATATGAAAGTATATATAACGGTACTTATAACAAAAAGATATTTTATTTCTATTTTGTCGGTTTGTTCCTGGTAATTTTTACGGGACATTCACTGACAGATAGGTGATGTTATAAGGAACTTAAACTACTTTTACTTTAAAAAGAATTAGGGGAATCCGCGCAAAAAAATTATAAGCATGAAATCCGATTCGCTTTCCAACATGTACGTGAACGAAGTCGCGGGCACAGTTAGTACTAAATAGAATGATGTAATAGTTGGAAGGTGACGATGTTTATTTGACTATTATGATTGTTAAATTAATATAGGTCTCAAAACGTCTGAACAAACAGCACAATATTCATCATCATCATTTCAGCCGAAAGACGTCCACTGCTGGACATAGGCCTCCCCCAATTTTGGGGGGGGTTTGCCATAATCGCCACGCTTGGCAGGCGGGTTGGCAATCGCAGTATGGTATGATGGTGTAATGCATAGAGTACGCTGGTGCCCATTCTCCGGTCTCCCTTAGTCGCCTTTTACGACACCCACGGGAAGTATGGGGTGGTGGTAGTCCGGCACCACACAGACAGCACAGTTAAGTTCAGTGCATCTTTTTCTTTCTATTTCATTAAGAAAAGGACAGAAGATAAATTTTAGTTTAGTCCTGTCAAATTAATCAGCGCCTGACGTAACTTGACTTAATTTTAGCAGGCAAGTTTTTAATCACGTCAACTTGTATGGAGTAGTGTTAAGTGCTGATTAATTTGACAAGACTATACTAAAATTCATCTTCTGTCCTTTTCTTAATGAAATAGAAAGAAAACGATGCACTGAACTTAATTTAGTTTAGTTTGTGAACAACGGAATCGACATCATTGTCCTTTTACAGCATATTATAATATTAAGAACCTATTCCACTCAATCCAAATAACGTGTTTAAGATTATTTATTTTTTTAGGCAACAAAACCATAGTACTTTATACGAGGTCCCTTCAGCTGACAAGCAAGTACAAGTACACAACATTATTGATTACAATACACAATCTTGAATACCACATTTTTACTATTACTTACAGCATTGTATAAATAATTAACTTTTGCTACAGTTCTACCAATCAGGGTTCATATTGTTGGTGCAGTAATAAATCATGTATCGTTTGGTATATTGTTACGTGAAACAAAGACTTGGTTAATATAATAATAATAATATAATAATAATTTATTGGCATAAAAATGTGTACAAACAAAGTGAAGCCCTGACTCCTGCGCTAGGTAACAACACCTGTGTTACAGGAGCCAGTGTCTCCTCCCAATCAGTAGGTTCTGGATTTTATGCATTACATTATAAGTACATCGTTTGTATTTACGACAAACAAAATTAAAATTAAAATAGCTAAATAGTAGTTACATTATTAAAGATAATTATTAAATTAAATTAAATTATTAAATGAGTGATTAAAAAAGTTATTAAATACATGATAAAAAGTAACTAATAAAAAATATGCAACTGGTTTAATAGATCGTCCTTAAACATGTGTTGAGTGTGAGTGTGAAGAGTAGAGTGTGTGTTTAATGTGTTGGTGTATAGAGTATAGTAGTGTGTGAATGGAGGTTAATGAGGGGGTGTGTACATGGGTGATGTGTGATCTTGTTGAACTTGAGTAAATATATACCTATATTAAAATGGATTCTGTTTCACTGTATTCCTGTGTCAGTAGCCATGACTTAGTTTTAGTTTTAGCTTCTCTTAATGTAAGAGGATTAATATTTAGAGCACTGTTTGTTTTATTATAAATGTGACTTGATAAATACATGTGCTGCCTTCTAGCAGCTGCAGTGTCAAATTTAACTGATGGGCAAACGTTCCTTATAGTACGCTTACCTAAAATTTCCTTGTTTAATGGTGTCACTTGATGCTGTTTGGTAACTATATGTAAAACATACATTTGCCTTACTGTGAGTACTTGACACTTGGCATATAAAATTGTGGTGGGGAATCTAAAAGGTCTAAATGTCATTACTTTGAGCACAGATCTTTGTACCCTTTCCAGTCGAATCATGTGCGATTTGCATGCCCCACCCCAGACACCAACGCAATACCCGATCACTGACTGAACCAGCGCGTAATACACCGTGCGTAGTAGCTCATAATCAGCGACATGTCGAAGTGTCTTGAATACCCATATGAGTTTTCTAATTCGCGCAGTGGTTACCTCTATGTGCTGGCGCCAAGTAAACTTTTCGTCAAGTAGTATTC
The DNA here is from genome assembly GCA_916614155.1 of Mesoligia furuncula. Lineage (NCBI taxonomy): Eukaryota > Metazoa > Arthropoda > Insecta > Lepidoptera > Noctuidae > Mesoligia > Mesoligia furuncula. The sequence goes on from OU744792.1 coordinate 2,084,847, forward strand.
CTAAATACTTAACTGTATTCGATTGAGGAATAGGTAGACATGAACAGATTGCGTTGTTCTGGAGGGCATTACATACGTGTGATTTAACGCATATGTTGGCAGGCTTGAGTTTAGAGAAACTAAATTGGATTAAGGTCGATTTTGCAGGGTTCAAGGTTAGTAGGTTAGCTCTTAGCCAGTTCCTCACGTTTACCAGGCCTGATTCGGCTTTTTGACGAACCTCATCCCAGGTTTCTCCATGAAATACGAGTGCTGTGTCATCAGCATATGTAAAAATCTTACCATTGGCAAGAGCTAGTTGACACAGATCGTTTATGTAGATCAGGAAGAGACTGGGACCAAGAATACTCCCCTGTGGTACGCCGTGTGTGACCAGGGCGTCTGAGCTAACGTGTTCTCGTATTTTGACCCTCTGTGTACGATCACAGAGAAAGTCCTGAAATAGTTTTAGAGCCGTTCCCCGAACACCAATCCGTTCCAGTTTGTCCACAAGAATAGGTATCGAAACGGTGTCGAAAGCCTTGGCTAGGTCAAGGAAAATGCCTATGCACTTTTTTTTGCCATTTAATTGTGATGTTACATGATCCACAAGTTGCCCAACAGCGTCCTCAGTGCTTCTACCTGACCTAAAACCAAACTGGGCATCCGACAATATCTTGTTACGTTCTAAAAAGTTAATTAGTCTAGTATTTAAAACTTTTTCTAGTACTTTAGATATTGTCGAAAGGACCGAAATAGGCCGGTAGTTTCTGACATCGTCTTTCAACCCGTTCTTGTGGACAGGTGTTATCAGAGACTTTTTGAACGTTCGAGGAAAGACTCCTTGAATGATGCACAATTCAAAGAGTTTTGTTAAATTAGGAACAATAATATGTCTCGCTAGTTTTAGGAACTTAGCAGGAATGGCGTCCCAACCGACAGCACAGTCATTGTTTAGATTGAGTATCAGAGCTTCAATTTCAGATTCGTCAGGGGGAAGTAGGACTATCGAGTTGAGGTTCGTGGTTATGCCTGGCTTATGTGATAATATGTTTGTGGAGGAAGTTGCGTTGTTAGTAATAAAATATAATATTAGAAACATATAAAATTGGGTAAGTTCCTCGTCCTGGACCCTATCGAAGTGGGAAACCGCGACGTCTGCACACTGGGCAGTGCAAGATGCAAGTGGGCACTTGCATCTGTTTTGACGTCATAATACCAGTGTGCGGCACTGACGGTAGAACCTTCAGTAACGTCTGTGTCCTACAGTGCGTCAGTCGCCACGCCCAGGTCAACTGCAAGCCAGCCATCGGAGTAAACTGCGAGAAGTTTGCGACAAAGAGAAATGCATGTGTTCGCTTTACATGGACCCACTCTGCGCCAGCGATCGAAATACGTGCAACAATCAGTGCTACCTCCTGTGCGAGAACAGAAAACGCAATCAGCTCGGAAAGCGCGCGCTCATTGTTCAATATAAGGGAAAATGTGTTGACTGCCGCTGTCCAAAAATATACGCCCCAGTGTGCGCTAGCAACAGGGTGACTTTCGCTATCACCTGCAATCTGGGCTGCGAGAATAAGAGGTGTGAGGAGAAGAAGCTGCCACCTCTGACCTACCGCCACGATGTCTGTTCATGCGCGTGCACGCTCGAGTATAATCCTGTTTGCGGTACAGATGACAGAACTTATGCGAATGGGTGTCTACTGGGGTGTGAAAATTAGAGACGGTCTGACTTGGGCTTGCCGCTGATAGCTGCTGCGTCCCGCGATGTAGATGTTACTGCTGGTGCTGCTCGCGCAAGTATCGGCCCGTTTGCGGCAGTGACGGCCGCACCTACTGGAACAGGTGCTGGCTCAAATGCAACAGAGGCTGCAAAAACGACATTTATTTAACTATTTTTGAAACAATTTTGTTTTCGTTTCTTTCCCCGAGGATAATCAATGTTGGCTTATCTAATACTAAAATGTGACTGAAATTCAACTTAGTATTTAATTCAGCGTCAATATTCTCTACTTCTGGCATCCAGTCTAAATTAGGACTATTTCTGAAATAAATTTTGTTTTTTTTTTTGTGTAAGAAGGACAAGTCCACTCCGTTCTGCCCTTACCCTCTGGCCACGAGCGACACGCTCAAGCGATGCGCGTCTTGTGACAGCGACTGTGGAGAAAACAAAATAATAGAAGTGGTTTAGAGCATGCCACTTCTTGCGGAGCGAGAGACGAAAAGTCGCGTCTCTGGAAACCATGAACGGAGCCTTAAGTTTTATCGTTGGCATGCGCTGTTCCCGATTATCCCCGAACGCCTCCGATATCACCGGAACGCGTAATGAACATGGACATCTATATTTTTATTTAAGTTGGGTACTTCTTCGTGCCAAACTGTTATTTAGAACCGCAAAAGTATAAATGTAAATTGATGCTCTTGGAATAATAATACTAAAACTGAACGGGCAGCATAATGCTTCAGGCGCACGATTTAAAATCTGCTTCACTGGCAAAGATTTTGCTGATAAAATTAATAGAAAGTATTCTGCCTTAAATTTTGTGCGTTTTATAAAAGTTTTCTTGCCTCTGACTGTTACTGGGATAGCTGGAAACGAAATAGGAGTCTCATAATGTTTTATAATTCAGTATTATTGTGTTCCTTTTACCTACATGTTACTGCTATCCGTATTAACTGAACTTCAGGAGGAACTCCCCAGCGACGCTAAGTTGAAGTCGTGTAAGCAATACCAATAAACTGTCATGTTTTATAATGCGGGCTCGTAAACGATGTTATACGAACACTGCACTCACCCACTCTCCTATGAGGTTGGTTTACGATCACATACACTATTTAATATTTCTGTACTCTCTAATCTCTTGTTATGAGCCTCCGCTGAAATAAACTCCATTTGGTACCGATGCAATTTTAACAGACTTTAGGAGAGGCAAAGTCCAACATCATGCCATCTACCAACCCGCTCTGGGCCCGCATGGTGGATTACGGCCCACTATCTCTCACCGAAAGGAGGCCTGTGTGCAGAATCAGACAGACCAACACTCTCATCATCAGACTGTGGTCTTAATTTTTTTGTTTGGGAAATCATCAAATGACCCCTTCCGCTCTGGGCGGAGCAGAAGGGAGTGTCAGACTCTTACTGACTAAAACCCACCCGTGTTCCTTCCTTAGCCCTTTATATTCCGGTCCTGCGGTAACCCTTTCGGACAATCCCGCTGAGGACAATCCCGCTGAAAGCTCTGGTCTGTGATCAGACTGTGTGATTTTGTTGTCCAGCAGTAGGATAAACCGCATAAGTTATTGAAACCCACAAATATAAAAATACTCTGAGTAGCATTTTATTGTTTTTCTTAGCGGATTAACACTATGAGACGACTTAACTTTATTAAAACTTTCTCGTAATTGTTCAAGTTTAGTTTAAATTCGAGGTGAAATATTTTTTTTTAAACATCAAAACAACTGCGAAATATAAAATATAATCATCCTGACAGTATCTCAGCCATGGCGGCTTATACCAACGGAGACTAGCCTTCGACGAGGAGAGGTTGACGTGCACAAGTGTGTGCAGACACACGTGCACTCTCTTTTCCCTCACTCTCATAGTCCGATGGGACGGCACGTAATCCGACACGGCCGGAGATAGTTCAGGCGCAGGACCAACGGCTTAACGTGATTTCCGAGGTAGGGGCTATTGCACCGCCAACCAAACCTCAGGCTGCTACTAAGAAATTCCTAATGGAAAAACCCAAGAACACTTTTTTTTTGACTTTAACATCATTAAGACCTTGATGAACTCCTTATATTTTTGACTCTGATTTTGACATTATACCTACTATTATAATTTTAATTGACATTTTATTTAACCGTTGACATATTTTACATGAAATGACTCTTGAAATACTTATACATCTCACATCAATTCAAATTAGGCTTTGATATGTATTGTTTTCCGCATGTGATAATTTTATTTGGTATTGTTTCTACATGTGATAATTTTATTTAATACTAGCTGACCCGGCAGACGTTGTTTTGCCATATAAATTATTTCTTGCTGCCCGGCTCTACTTCGTTTGCATGGCGTCCTACCCCTTACCCTACCCTACTCCTACACTACTCCTATCCTACTCCTACCCTACTCCTACCCCACTCCTACCCTACTCCTACACTACTCCTACCCTACTCCTACCCTACTCCTACCCTACTCCTACCCTACTCCTACACTACTCCTACCCTACTCTACTCCTACCCTACTTCTGACCTACTTCTACCCTACTCATACCCCCTACTCGTAACCTACTTACGAGTTACGTTTAGGGTTACGAGTAGGAGTAGGGTAGGCCCTACTCCTACCCTACTCCTACCCTACTTCTACCCTACTCCCTTAGATATATTAAATTTTTCTTTGCGTAAGAACCATCCTCGTACTTCAAGGAATATTCTAAAAAAAGAATTAGCGAAATCGGTTCAGCTGTTCTCGAGATTTGCGCTTAGCAACACATTCAGCGATTCATTTTTATATTATAGAAGATGTAATGTTCAACACAATGTAATTTTTTTAAGAATAAATAAATGAATGAATGAATAAATGACACTTTGGTCGACCTGGGAATCGAACCCTGGACACCACGCCATAAAAACCATAAAGGTAGATAATAAACTACTATTTTCTTATATGATATCTCTGATTCCTCTATCAGCCAATTCTTTGAACTGCCTTTCATCTTTATTTCTAGAAAGGAATAAATACGACCGCTGCGGTGCACAGCAATGTCTCAACACAATACGTAGATACATTCATACACATAAAGAAAGAAAGAAAGAAAAAGTATTTATTGCGACTCGTACAGGAAGATCACAAACTAAACTAAACACATTAAAATAAAAACCAAGTTATACATAAACTTACATAAACTCACGCGTTTTGCCCATGGGGGTAAGCATAAACTACAGAACGTATTATATACTACTACATAGCCGATTGCAAGGAGTACCTACGCACCTGACCTTTCTTAAGTACATCTCGAATACGGTCAGTGTATGCCCTTCTAGGGTGTCTCCTCCCGGCATTTCCTCTTACATCTGCCTTGTAAATGGCTTTTGTTAGTCGCCTTTCATTCACCCTTGTGGCCCATGTGGAAGTCGCTAAACCGTCTCCAGACCCAAGTGGAAAATCGTAACTCCAACCTGATAAAGTGGGGCTACCGCAACGGAACGGCAACAGAGTGTGGATATGGAGCTATGTCGCAAACTATACCTGTCCTGCCCTCCGTGTGCAGCACAACTAAACATGCTCTGCGCTGCCACCAACGACGCAGAGGAAGTGGCGAAGTTTTGGGCTAACAAGACCTAAAATACAGTCGTGCCAGCGACACGAAGATTTATCCTCCCAACATGACTAAACCATGCTCTAAATATACTCTATTACTTAGATATAGCCACACTACTCGTTCACCTTAGTAAGGCCTTGTCTCGGTAGTACGGTACTCCAGCTTCGTAGGTAACACTCCGGCTGCACTAACTAGCCGAGGTCACGCAGACAGGTCAAGTTAACCACTAAGATATTGCACGGGAACCTTGTTACGTAAGTAAACGCTGTGTCTTGAGCTTCAAGAGCTTTTAAGTTATTATGATACCTACGGACTATCAAAGTTTTAGCTTTCGTTAAAAATATAAAGACTTTTATGAACAATCACTCGTTGGTGACAATCTACTAGATGATTTCCAGAATTTAACAGAAGCTTATGTCTGTGAAAGAAAAATGTTTTAAATCTTTGCTAAAATAATAATTAATACATAATAATAATAATAATAACCCCGCCGCCGTATCTCTAGGTTGATGCCGTGGTGGGGCTTGCGCGCTCCGAACTCTAGGCCTATGCCGGAAGAGTTTACTTTGCTGGAACAGGTCTAAGGTGAGGAGCCAGACCAAGAGAGATACAGAAATCCGCAAGGCAGCATGTGGCGAGCTGTTGGGCAGTAGCGACCCCACGGACCCTATCTTCAGGGAGAAGTCTTGTTCCTCACCTCTGGCTTGCCTTTATTGGCCGGCTGGAGTGAACAATGACGAGGAACAGAGCTCCCACTTCATTCTTGCCTTTATTGGCCGGCTTGAGTGGAGATTCGCAAGACCAAACGTGCTCGGTGGAAGGAAGTATTCCAGTAAGATGCTGGTAGGGATCTTGACCGTACTTCCGGGATTGTCCTGATAGCCGTGGAATACCTCTCCACTCCTCATAAGCACCTCAGGACATGTTGCCCCCTTGTTGCTACGTCACTATGTGCTAGCGACCGTTTCCGGGGGCCCATTGTTGAGTGTGCAAGTCACCCCCTGTCATTTTATCCGTGTATATATAAAACATTGATCAGGCAGGGGTCATAGTTATTCCATAGTTCTTGGTAACCAGTCCACTTTAGCCACCCAAACCCATAGTCCAACTTTTTATTTTTCCATATCCTGAAATAGTCCTACACCAACCGGGGGTTATCCTTGGGTGCACTTGCATAGCGCATACAGGGATAATCGTCGGTTGGTGCCGCATTTCATTAAAATTTTCTAAGGGGCCTCTGCGAGTTGGCTTCGGCCCCTCGTACGCCTTCCAAAGGACCGGGACCCAATGGTTCCGAGATATAAAAATTCATAAATTAATAATAATAATAATTGCATTTATTTCGGACAGAGTCCAAGGCAGTACATAAAAGGCTATTCATTATTAAAACCTAGGCTGCGACGTAGATACGACGGTTATCTTATTTTCATTACATTACCTTCCTCTTTGTCGATCTTGTTCGTTCTCTACGCGTGAAAGTTCTGAAATAGATGAGGAAAATTGGGTTTTCCTGGTCTTTTAATCATTTAGATCCATAGAAACGAAACGACATTTAGCTAATTATTTTTGCGAAAAGAGAATTTGATTTAAGTATGTTGAGGAAAAAAAATGACCGGCTATTTTACACGATTGATTTTTTAAAAGATTCCACTTAATTACATAAGAAACTTACCTACATACGAAAATAGGTCAGGTAACCTACGGTAAAATTAAAAAGTTCCACTAGGTACTATGCATCATTTATTTTGTAGCAAAATAAAACAATAGCCACAACGGCGACTCAGTGAAAGCCATGGAAAAAAATCCACGGAAAAGCTCAATTCTAGCGCCACAGCACAGCATTTACAGTAGCACAATAATTTATAACAGGTCATAAGGTAAATGATAAATGATTTTTTATTTCTGTAAGTTAAATATATTTTTGTCATATGATTTTTATTAAGTAGATAACTACATATTTACAGTAGGTACTAAATTAAAAGGCTAACTAACAAAAGGATATTTAAGCGTAAATAGGTTTGTAAAAACACTTTTACCCGTCAATCATATTTTAAAAACCAGATGAGGTCGGCGTTTCCTATTTGACTACTCTGAGAAGAAAGGCCGAAACTAACTCAAAGGTCACAATCTCTTTTAAAGTCCACAAACGCACGTTAAGTAGAGCACACACGCGCACAAATTTTTAATAAATACTTCAAGTTGCATTCACGCTACCCAATCTGCGTTCTTCATACCAAAATAATACAATAAGCAAATATTACAAGCTGGTTTTCTATACATTTCATTACCAAGTTGACTATCCTATCCTCTTCGACGTTACTCAGTAAAAGTAGTTTAAAAAAACATAATACGGTTCATCAAGTATTTTCTTCTTTGGTCTCGCCCTTTCTTACGGACATACCATGTACAGTTGTCACATCTACCCTTTCAGAGATACCACACTGTTCCATCTGTAGTTTCCCTTGGTAGACCTACTGTAAATGTCCAACTACGCCGCTGCACCGTGCACGGCGGCGGCGGGTCGCACGGGATTTGTCCCGGAGGCAAGCCGGACGCGAGCTCATCTGGCGCCGGCTCCGGCTACTAAATATTACGTACAATAATAATAAGCGTATAAAATATTACACGATCGACTCATTGGTGCCTCGCTTTATAGTTGGAGTATTTTTATTATTTTTTGTAGGTAGCTTGTGTAGGCATGAATTTCGGTAAAGGGAATTGTTTGGTCACATGTTTCTGTCATTGACATGACAGAAATAGTTAATGTAAAAAGGAAATAAAATTGATTTTCTTGAAGTAGTGGTCTTTAACTTTGTTGACGACCACAGCGCCATCTACTAGCGGCGAGTGGCGCTAACCGATGACGAAGGCAGTGCGCACGGACATCAGCGCGATGCTAGCGACGCGCTACGGATCTTCACTCACTTCACTGTCTTCGTGATCGTGACCCGCTAACGCATCACACCAAATTATAACTGTTTAAATTGTGAAGAAATACATCAAATATCCCCGGTACGATCCTTAGTCGCCTTTTACGACACCCACGGGAAGTAAGGGGTGGTGGTATTCTTTAAGTCCGGCACCCCTCAGGCAGCAGCGTTCTCTATGTATTCCACCATCATACCATACTGCGATCGCCAACCCGCCTGCCAAGCGTGGCGATTATGGCAAACCCTCCCAAAATTGGGGGAGGCCTATGTCCAGCAGTGGACGTCTATCGGCTGAAACGACGAACGACGACATCAAATATTGTAAAGAATCGATATTACACGTTATCACTAGGAGCCTGGTGTCTAATTCCAATTCACGACGCTGACACGACGACGACCTGACAAAGAAACCCCAACAAATATTTTTCATAGCATTCCAATTTGTTAACCACACTCAATTCTTACTTCCCTGACGTATGCGTGGTTGAATGCTTAGCTGATGCCTGGGTTTGATTCCCGCGCGGCACAAATTATTTGCAATTAAATTAAATTAAATTAAAATTCATTTATTTCGGATAACTAAGTGATCCATAATTCTGTACATTCAGACTTAAAAATTAAAATATATAATATAAGATTAAAAATAAATAAAAAAATTACAAATGAAAGATTAAAAATCTAAAATTAAATTAAAAATTAAAACATTAACTTAAGTACATAAACAAATCAAAAATTCAAAAATTTAAAAAAAAAAATCAAAAATTAAAAAAAAAAAAAGCAATGTTGTCATGGTACAGATAACGTAACAAGATGAATTTACATAAGAACAACGTAACACAGCGGAGAAAGAAAGTTCTTACAACGCTGGAAACAGTAAAACCAAAAGCATACAACTTCTGCCTATCCCCCTTCTGTAAGATGCAGGATGCACCGGATAACCGGGTAGCTCCGTGTGCGGCCCGGAAGCGAGGCTCATCTGCCGCAGAGAACTAAATTGTTAACTCACAGCCTTTTAAAACATCCCAACTTTTGCCCGACGGGAACTTGCCGCTATGTGCAAAGGGTGACCGTGGTATCGTGGACAAAGACGGGATACAGGATATACCTTAAAGGTTTCTGCGAAACTATTTCAAACGGCTCCCGCCACAATCCACGCGCTTCTGGTGGAAACTCCTCTCGTTCCCGCTCGGCCAATGAAGTAGAATCAAAGCTTCTAGAACATTCTAGAAGCTTCCTTTAAGACGCGATGCGCCTTCTTTTTGACATTAGCCGTCTGACGTCCGTCAACTGGGCTGCGCACCGAAATGCATTCTCTGCTATAAGATTTACGAAACATTATCTTCACCCCGAACCCTATTCTTTTCATATACATATATGTACGTTACTGGAAATAAAGCTAGTGCACAATTATGTATGTCTGTTAAAATACGCTATTTTATTCTCTATTGTGGTCAAGGAGAATATAACCATCTTTGATTGTGGTACTCTATTTTCATAGACCACTGTATAACTTGGCATAGGTAATATAGAGCAGAAACGGATAAAGCTTAACGCATAGAACATAGGACTCAGCCATCCGCGTGTGGAAAAGGCTCTCGAGGTGACTTAGATACAAAAGTACTAAAGCGATGCAGGAGGATATTTCCAATGCATTGCGATGCTGTGCGGCGCGAACATGCACGAGACATATTGAAAAAAAAATTGTTATTTGCTATCTTCTATATTATACTTATAATAAAGCTGAAGAGTGTGTTTATTTATCGTTTGAACGTGTTAATCTCTGAAACTACCAGTCGGATTTGAAAAGAACTTGCCAGACGAACCAAAGAACCAGCCGACTTTGTATGTGCTGGCCCAAAATAATAAAGCTGAAGAGTTTTTTTGTTTGAACGCACTAATGTTTAGTATTATTAACAATTGTCTTTGCATTTGATAGCCTAATTCCTGAGGCTATAGGCTATTAAATATCATGTTAGTGCCCTTAGGAACCGAGCAAAAGGAACATATTTCAGGAAGGCGATATTTCACCCGGACGAAGTCGCGGGCAGAAGCTAGTTTATAGATAAAATAGAGTTAACATTATTCATTCCTTTTTTACATTGTCATTCTTCGTGAAAAACTGACAAAGAAACTGTCTGTCCAGTAGAATAAAAGTCGTAAGTCATTTATTTCCGAACAATTGTGTAGAAATTTTGTAAAATGAAACAGTACCATACAAATATAACAAACGAAAAGAGAAAAAAAACATGTCAAAGATAATAAAAGTAACAAAAACAAAACGATAGTAATCCACATTCATTTTAAAATAATTAATAATGCAAATAAAAAAAAGAAAAGAAAGAAAAAGAAAGAAAGAAAGAAAAAAAAAGAAAAGAAAACAAGAAATCAAAATAAAAAGGAAAAACGAAAATCAAATTAGTATAAAAAGATCAAGATCAGTGATTGACAAATGCGGAGTTTCCACGAATGAAAGTTAATAATACTTACATCATTAAGCACTTCCACTTCTGGTTTACGCTAAATAAAAGCCACGTCCATTGTAATAAATCAATTATTTAAAACCAATCAATTTTATCAAACAATTATCTGACCATTGTGAAATTATGACCGTTTGTTTTTGTACGGACTGTCTGCTATTCAACGCCATTGTTTTAACGCTGAACAAATATTGCTGATGTTAATATTAATTAAGCCGTAATTAAAATAAAGTATCTTGCTTTTATAGTAAAACTGCGTATTTTGTTTGAGTAGTTTTTGCCAGTAGGAGTCGGATTTAAGCACGGTAAAAAAAAAACAAAAAAAAACAATCAATCAATCATTTATTTTGTTAATATAGGTATGGTTACAGATAGTTTGTTGTCTATATAATTATGTGCACTATGCTTGCCAATATATATGGCGTACAAAATTAACATAAAAAATTAAAATTAAAATAAGCAAATTACAATTAAGGTGGCATGTCAATACAATAATTAGATTTACAATATGTCAGGAAAATAGGTCACTACAATTCATACATAATTAACAAATAAAATCATATGTGCTTAATTAGCAGGTCGGAATCGTCATACCTCTGTTTATCAGTAGTAAACTCAGTGATGGAGTAGTAGCATCTATCTAAAAGGAATTTAAACAGAGACCTCTTAAAGGATCCCAGACACTCTTTATTTCTAATAGCTGCTGGTGTACTATTATATGTGTATATTTAAAATGCGGTTTTATGAGAGGCAACATGAATGGTATTTTGATAACGGCGAGACCGCAGTTTTCAAATAAATGCAGGTTACAGCGAACAAACACTCCCAATTATGTCAAATGTGAAAATGTCTTCCTTAGTAGCTAAGCATAGTCACTGTAGCTTGAAACTTGTAACAAAGTTACCGTAACCGAAGTACGAACTATGTATCTAATTAATAGAACACTCTAAGTGAATTGTTGATTCATTTGCTTGAACTCGGTGTTCAAATTACGAATGTAAAACTTGGAAAGGCGTTTTCGATTGTGTTGGGAAAAGGCCTAACTCGAACGATGTATATCAAGCTATACATTTTCAGTATATGCTGACTTCTCATTGGACGAAAAGCCTGTACAATGTGAGGTCAGCTAAAACTGGAAATATACAATCAATTAAAGAAAAAAGTATGCAGGATCGTCGGATTTAGTTGAAGTTTAGTAAGAAACCGATGGATGTAGTCGACAGAAATTTAATTTGATAAATGATCTGTTTGTTTTCGATTAATAAAAAATTTATTTTATTCGAGAACATCCATCGGTTTCTTACTAAAGTTGTCAAAAAATAATAGGCCCGTTTTGACATTTTGTCATCGCGACGTATCTAGTGAAGTAACCATACGACTCGGTACTCGATACTCACGATAAATCGATTCAAGTTTGTATGAGTATTTGATCGATTTGATTATGTATTGTAAAATGATATTAATCTTTTTTTTTCGAGTCCAAATCACTATCTTTAAATCAATGTCCAAAATAAAAGAGCCAAGGTTAACGTGATAGTAAACAGAAATAGTCCAAAAGCAAAACCGTGCCGCTGGGTCAGAGACAAGCCATTCTACCGAAACCAGTGTCGCCAATTCAAAATTTTATTTACAGCTTAGAGCGCCAAGCTCATTCTTTTCAGTAAAGCTCACTACACAATATTTAATTACTATTTTAATCGAATGAAGCTGGTGGAATTCTTTAATTAATTGGTTACAACACTAGTATTAAAAAATAAAAAGATTGAGAACGTAAGTGTTTTTGAGACGTTTCGTAATAATTATAAATTGCATACTACTTTATAGTAAGCGCAAAAAGAATACTCGCAATATATTCATCATTATTATTTAATGCGCCGAAACAATTTATGTATTGTTTTTAAAACACTTTATGTAATTAATTATTATTATTTTATTGTTGCTATCAGTTTCGTTCCAAGTTACATTCTAGGGTCTTTCTCAAATGTCAAAACGAGCCTATTATATTTTGACAACTTTAAACTTCAACTATATCCGACGATCCTGCATACTTATCTCTTTTGCTGACTGTACATCTTGATATGTCGTTATGACTGAGTGGGTACCTAAACGTAATTTAAATTCGAACGGTTTTGAAAATTCTCGTTTTGCGCATAATATTTAGATGCGTTCAGACATTACGAGGCGAGTGCTCCGAATGGTAAGCCGCGCATATAATGGCTGCCTCTAATAAAAAAAATATTATTTGCGGCGCATGGCTCACTCTGTCTGGATGCACCTTACGACTTCATTAATATATATGGATTATACTAATGTGCTTAGTTACATTTAGGCTAATTGTACTTTCGATTCAAAAATCATACGCATTTACGTTACGGTTACGTCGCGCGTTCGTGCTAGAGCCTACGTTCCATGAATAATGTGTGCGATGGCTTTGTTTTTATTACGAGTTTATTCGACTATCTTTTAGTAATTCACTAAAGTCCCCGTCACGAGAAGCTATAAATTTTGTAAACATACATTCAGGGGTTCGCAACCTTTGGATCAAATAAAAAAAACAGTTTTATAATTTTTATTTTTACATAGGGATATAATTATGTTAACATACACAATATCTAATAACTGTCATCAGACGATTCCGAGTATTCTGCAGTGTCAGCGAGAACTTACTTCAAAATGGCGACCCAAATGTTTTACGTTCCATGTGTAAGACGCGTTCCAGTACTTACCACAAAACATTAGACGATATCGCTAAAACATAACCCGACCAAGTGAAATTTGCTCGTTAGTTTCCTTTACTTTTCCTACTTCTGTGTTAGTCGTAATCTCGGTAGTCACCCTCTTTTTAGTCATAAACCTCCCCACCCTTTTGTGGCCTTTTTTTGCTTTACTACCATACCATGTAACCAAAAAACTTCTAGCTATCTCAAATCCAGTTTAGCAAACTAACTTAATAAAATATGCAAAGATAAATCAACATTTAAATTACGAACACAAAAGTCCTATTATAAGTAATTCTAAAGCTATTTATTTCTTAAATTACATATAATTGAAGTGCATTGTCTGCTTCACAAAGGCCCACTTTCAAACTTGTACAGTAATCGTTTTATTCGTGAACACTTGGTGAAGTGCGCACAATGAACGTGCCCTTTCAGCCTGTAAAAGAATCCGCGCCACGGTTATTATCTGTGAACGAAGTTTGGAAACTCTGCGAGATGTCCCGGTTAAATACGTGTGCCTGTATTATTCCGTACTCATTATATCAGACTAAGAAAGTGGAACGGACTTGTTTAAACTTGTGTCAACAGTAACAATATCACGTAAAAAATGAATTTAGCTTAAAATTGCTTATTAGTTCTTTAGGCTAGATTGTAATTAATGATTAAGAACCTGGGATTTAAAAAAGTATCCGTACTAACTACTTACCTACTTAAGTATTCTTGAATTTATAACACATTATGTATGCATGTAAAGATTTATAGGTACACGTTCCTCATCAGTTTAAATTGTAAAAGATAATATCAATCAATTGCTCGATAGAAGGCTCTGTTTTAACAGACATGGAGAACATTAGGTATCGGTAGGGAGGTGAGAAGTTATATACAAATCGTTTAAGATACTAAACTATCTTAAAATCTGTTTGTTATGTTAACCGTAGCGAAGTATGTTGAATATTTTTAGGAGCTAAAAGACTTTGATTAGCATTTTTCGTTACGGCGAACGAAAAAAATTCACAAATTTACTTGTCCCTGCCAGTGAAACGAAAAGATTGAGGAAAAGAGTTTTTTCTTTAAAAATACGCAATTCTTTTAATCAGAGTCCGCGATAAAACTCCGTACGTACTGTGAAATTTTTCCGAAACTTATCTGGGACAGTTTCGACCCGGGACCCGGTCCCCTTAAAATGTGTTTCACAGGATGGGAACACCGCCCCGGGACGTGTTTAGAGCGCTTTTAAACTTAGAAATTCCCCCTTTCTGAAGTTGTGCTAACGTCCTGCTGCTATAGTAAACCAAGCGATCCTGTTATTGATTTTCACGACTAGAGGATAATTCAAGCTTGATCTCTATCGTTAATAATGCGATCACTTATTGTTATCTTAGGATTATTTCCTACCAACTATTCGTCTACCTACCCGCTGAAGATACATAATTAGGAAGGCAAAGGTTTTGCCAATAACTGTATGTTAGAACCACTTTTTACCCCTGACTAAGGAAAATGGTAACGTTTCTAACAAATGAAGTGACGGGCAACAGCTAGTGTTAATAAAATAAAATAAATAGGTAACCAAAAACATCTCAAGAGACTCTCAATGGTTGGCCGGATCAAGGACTTGATGAAGAAAGCGATACTCCTTGATACGGCACGCACTGACGGCACTGGAGCCTTGGTAGGTGAAACATTAGCAAATTGAACTGCGTATTTTTAAAGAAAAAATGGTTAAGTTAATTTTAATTAATAATATGGTCTCAAACTCTAATACTAAATAAGCATTGTCAAAAACTACCACAAAAGTAACAATAACTTATGATCATCTACTAGTTAGGGCTAGCTAGTAAAGAATAGCACCACCCCATACTTCCCGTGAGTGTCGTAAAAGGCGACTAAGGGGCGCACCGGAGAATGGGCAGCAGCGTTCTCTATTCATTCCACCACCATACCATACTGCGATCGCCAACCCGCCTGCCAAGCGTGGCGATTATGGCAAACCCCCCCTTTTGGGGGAGGCCTATGTCCAGCAGTGGACGTCTTTCGGCTGAAATGATGATGATGACTAGTTAGGGACAGAAATAAAAGCACATAGCACTGTCAGTCTCTGAAAAAACCTTGTGCTTGGCTTTGAATCAAAAACTTCTTACGGAAGCCCCTTATATTTCCATAATTTTCTTTAAAAATTGCCCTGTCTCTCTGCAACAAGACGACGCAATCATTAACTCCGAATAAAATGTTAAGCAGAGAGGAAAAGTTGTTAAACGCCTGCACAAACACAATAGCAACAAGTTTCACCCCGGCGCTCTGTCAGCCATTGTCAGCAGGCGTCCGTCTCGTGCCATTGCATAACTTTATGCACTCCATAAAGTCCTTTGATTTCACGGTCATTTGTTTTTACAAGTTTTACAATGATTATGTTGACTTCTTTAAACCTGAACAGAATATATGCCTAGTCGCCGCCAATAAACATTGTAACCAAGATGTAAAAAAGTTATTACAGAAAAGAAAATGAAATTAATATTGCAAACAGTTTATCATTTAATCAAAAATGTTATCTAACAAAAGTACAATGTTATTTAAAGTTTTTTTGTTGGTTATTGTGAATATTTGTGACATCATTGGCGAGGAGGATAAGAAGCCTATTGGCGCCACGAAGGAGATGGACTACACTATGTTAGCGAGTGAAGCAGAGATGCATAAAAGTGACATCTTGAACTTTTTGAATCAGTCTCATGTGAGGGAACGATATAAAACGTTATATAACTGCCTGTTGTCGAAGTTAATAGAAGGTAAGCAAGCACATTATTGATTGTGCCTACAATATGCGACACGGTTAGTTAAAGATTCGAAGAAACAAATTAAAAGTTACGAATATTCGTTTGACAATCGATCACGATGTCAGTAACGTTTAATTTAACTTTTAGTATTTGTTAAAAGTTCCTTTCTTGCTTTTGAGACTTTCTTATCTCTTTACTAACGATAACAAGCGGGATATAGGATTTCAAAATACTTAACTTGGTTTTAGAAACGTCTTTTGTTTTACTTATTTGTTTGAATCTGTGGGCCATATGTGAATTCTATACGAGGTCGATAACCTTTTTTAGGGTTCCGTACCCAAAGGGTAAAAACGGAACCCTATTACTAAGACTTCGCTGTCTGTCTGTCTGTCATCAGGCTGTATCTCAAGAACCGCGATAGCTAGACAGTTGAAATTTTCACAAATTATGTATTTCTGTTGCCGCTATAACAACAAATATTAAAAACAAAATAAAATAAATACTTAAGGGGAGCTCCCATACAACAAACGCGATTTTTTTGCCCTTTTTTGCTCGATATCAAAAATGGCAACAGGTAGGCACTTGAAATATTCACAAAATACTCAGTTGTATTTTAACTTTAATAATAAATAATAAAATTTAAATAAAATAAATATTTAAGGGGGCTCCCATACAACAAACATGTTTTTTTTCGGCGTTTTTGCCTTGTGGTACGGAACCCTTCGTGTGCGAGTCCGACTCGCACTTGGCCAGTTTTTATGTAACATCAGAAAAACAATATTAGGACTATGTTTTTTTTATTCATAATATCATTTCATATAGACCTACTATTATATACACCTAAAAACCTCTATCACACGTTATTGAAAACAGAATATTTAAATTGAGGCATCTGTATAGACTTAGGGTCCATAGCTGTAATGCATGGTGACTTCCCTTCGTTTACTACGAGACACACGGGACCCCAGTGGGCCATTCTCGCCAAGAACTTTTGAATTACTGTAATTAATTCACCCTACTAATCATTGTATTAACACCGAGTCAAAGACAAAAATGATTTGACTATAAATGAATCTGCATCTGTACCCAGCTCAAGGTACAGAAGCAGATTTATTTTTATAAAGAATACCACCTACAACAAGTATAGTAAACAATCATTGCTTTGTTTCAGATGACAGTCAGTCAAAACCAGAAAGACGAGGTAACATCTTAGTATACATTTATACCATTATGATAATCTATTTATTTACCTACTATCTACCTCACATGATCATGATGATCATAGTGTTTCATGTTGTTCAAAATGTTAGGACTTTAAAAGAGACCATGACCTTTGAGTTTGTTTCGGCATTTCTTCTCAGGGATTAATCAGCAATGAAAGCCTTTATTTAGTTTTTAAAATATTGACGTGTAAAAATGCCTTAAAAGATCTACCTACATTATAAAAAACTGCACCTTTTCCATGACCTTGCCCTATCGAAAGATAGGCTACTACCCCAAACCTTCCTTTCCTACCTTCCTACTTGAACCTTCGCCAAATCAGTTTGTCCGGATGCGCTCACGTATTACATACAAGTCACGCAACGAGTTATGAGCGCTGACCGTGAAAAAAACAAGCGAAACAAACCCTTATTACTAAGACATAAGGGTTTGTGACGTTTGTTTTCTTCAAGGTCAGCGCTCATAACTCGTTGCGCGCAGTATACATTTGATTTGTGAAGATTTCTAATTGAACCATCTATTCTATACCATAATCAGCCTACTATGTTCCCACTACTGGGACACAGGCCTCCTCTCGGTGAGAGGGAGTGGGCCGTAATCCACCACGCGGGCCCAGTGCGGATTGGCAGATGTCACATGTCTTCGAATTTTTGGTTCTAGGTTGCCGGTTGCCGGTTTCCTCACGATGTTTTCCTTCACCGTTTTAAGAGCAGTGGTGATGAAATAATTTACACAAAGTAAAGCACCTGTCTGGGTTCGAACCTACGACCTACAACTCGTAAGACGCGGCCGTTACCACTGGGCCACCACTGCTCACATCTATTCTATATTCTTGGTTATTGATTTTATTACTTAGTCGCTTCAAGACTTAGGTAATTGTTCCTCTTGAGGCCGTAACAATTACACACAGTACGAAATACAGTCAGATGGATCTGAAGACAGAAATAAATGAGGAATTGAGGAGCCTCCAGCAAAAAGTTCCACTTCTTGGCTATACGAACACTGTCTATGTATGTTTGCCTTTACAGAAACTAAAGAGTAAGTCTATTCTAGCTGCAACGCCAGAACTGATTCTGCCCAGCTCAACGCGCCGCATCGTGTCTGGACGCAACACCTCCATCGCGGCGGTGCCCTGGCAAGTCTCTGTGAGAGAGAAGACGTACCCCATCTGTGGTGGTTCAGTAATCACCGATGTATGGCTGCTGACGGCTGCTCACTGCCTGTTGAGGTATTTTTAAATCCGGTGAACTTGTCCGATACTTTTACTTTTATGATTGAATGCAAAAGTTAGGAACCCCTAGTTTGTAGAAGCTTGGTCCAGTCTCTGATCCGTAAATCTGCTGACAAATATGGCTGTTGTTTTTAATGAACCGAATTTAAAACACCAACTGGCAATTTTAACAATACTAAGCACTACTTCAGCTTTGTTTACACTCAAGGTACATTTAACATTATACCATACGACAGGAAAAATGTCAATTACCTACTAAATAGTTACTAAGTACAGATAGTGCCATCCACGAAGACGCGCCCCACTCTTCCTCCTAATCAAACTCAAACTGAAACTCAAACTCAAAGCATTTATTTCAATTAAACCTTGTACAGGCACTTTTGAATTTAATAGTCTGTCAAAATTAAATAGTCTGTCAGTTAGTCTGAAAGTTGAAGCTAGTTGCCCATTCCAAAACGTAGATCTCTATGGAGAAGAACGGGCAAGAAACTCCATGGACACTCTTTTAAATCAAGTTATTACAAAATCCTGGGTACATTAATCTTGTTGCTTCTATATGTGAGAACAATGTAAAAAAAAGACAAATGAAGAAACAATTCAAAATATAAGATTAAAAATAAGCCTTGGCAGTTAAGAGATGACCAGTCTCAACCGACGGCACCCTCGCTTCACAATCGCTAGTGGTTATCGCTTGTTAATTCTTCGATTGTTGTTTTTTTTTTGGGTATACACTAATTACCCACTAATAAGTAATCGGTGTGTATCGACAAAACCAAAACACTAGCGGAATGTTGCACACTTGTACTGTAACCGATTAGGAAGAAGAAGAAGGGCTTCGTGGATGGCACTATCTGTAGGGTCCAGTGAACTATGCATTATCCATGAGATTGAACCTATATTATAATGTTCTTCATGCCTTCTGAAACCTTTACAAAATGGTGCTTTAAATATTGATTTACCATTGTTTTGAAAAGTGAAAACGCCTACTTTATTTTTTACTCGTTGCAAACGGAGAATCAAAACACCGCAATTTCGTTACGCACATTTTCAAAGTAAAATTGCAAAACTAAACATGTTATCTGCAGAATTAATCTACCATCAAGCATATACCTCGAACCCGAAACTAAACACACAAGAGGGAATAAAAGCAAAAACAATAAACAGTCAACAAAAACCGGCCAACTAGAGACCCGCGAACTACTCGAAATAAATTCAGGCAGCACCGCGCAGTTTTTATGGCCCGCCCCTAGCGAATTGCGTTCCTTTCGCCAATTTCAATTTATACCCAGGCGGGGCTGCGGGGCTGAGTTTTTTCCGATGCAAAATAGCAATCGCCAGAGGCTATGGAACAAAACAGCCGCAGTTTGTTACTGAGGTAGTAGGTCTCCGGAGACTTTACGATTGCTCCGGAGAAATTTATTGTCACCCACTTGGAAAGCGATACGTTGCCAGCAAAATGTTGGGACATGTTCCAGTTCAATATCCTTCGTATTAGGATGGAGATGGTTGTTTCTTGTTATGTCTTTTGCGTAATGGGTTTATTGGTGATGCTATCGATGGAGGTTTTGTAGATAAAATGTCAGGATTATCGCAATAAGTCGTTATAATTTTGCCTTTGAGTGATTTAATCTTTTTTTTTAAACCCAAACAGAATATTTAGGTCTCAAAGTCAAAGTCAAAACATTTATTTCAAATAGGCACATACCTAAAAGGCACTTTTGAACGTCAAAAATTACGATAAAATAGAATTGATTCTAGTCGCCCATTCCAAAAGGTAGGTACCTAGTTTTCGTATGGAGAAGAATGGGCAAGAAACTCCACCGTTACTCTTTTAAAATGTTTTACAATATTTTGCATACATTATGTGAAGACGATGCACCTAAAATAAAATTATACTATACCACAATAGGTAAAAGAATTAAAAATGTAAACATGACATAAATTAATTATCTGATAGATAGATGGTGCTCACAAATTTACAAACATGGTAAAAGTGAACGATTTTCATTTAAATAAAAAATTACAAGTAATAAGTCAGGGTGTGAGTTTAAGTAATTACAGAATGTAAATCAACGACAAAAAAAAGAAGAAAGAATCAATTTTACAATTAAATTAGCAACTAGTTTGATTTTATCTAGTCTTCATGCCTGTTCTTCATGTACATGAAAACAAAAGTCTCACTAGTTCCATGGAACTAATTGCTGGTGGAACTAGTGAGAATGATCCCTAATAAAATAAATGCACCTTTCAATTAAATATCATCATCGAAGTTCATCAACATCATCTGCCCAGCCTTTTCCCAACTATATTGGGGTAGGCTTCCAGTCTAACTGGATGCAGCTGAATACCAGTATTTTACATAGTGCGACTGCCTATCTGACCTCCACAACCCAGTTACTGGGTAATACGATACCCAAAATCCATCATCCAATCAATCCATCCATCATCAAAATTCATCACTCTAATATTCTAAATTATCTAAATTCACGTTCATTGATAAAAAAAAAAAAAAAAAACAGTTTCAATTCCTATTTTAGTTCAATATTTCTGTGTTTTCACAATAACTCGTGCCTAATTACAAATTAAACGGGCACGTGAACGGTTTCAACTACATTTTTATCGAAGGTCGCCTTTTTTACGACAACAGATGTTTTCGCAACGCTTTGTTCTCGATCGGTGTAGATTATTGCGACAAATATTATAATATTTGCATTGTTATAGGGGTGAATTCATAGCTAGATCACGCTTTATTCAAGATCTGTAACGTTCTGAGTGGAGCCTTTGTCTGATTTATTGTACGGTTGTGGAATGGAGTCGTAATCTTTTTTCCCAGTATTGATGAGCAGGCAGCTTGCTTGTGATTTTATTCCCCTTTTGATTTGACTACTTCAAAAAGAAGACTTTTTTGTATGCAGTTGAATTGCTTGTGAAATGCCTCCCCTCATAGTACTCCAAAGTCGTGTACTAAGTATATCATGGGTATATGGGCCATCGTGGGTGTACCTACACACCTCTACTTAACTCTTTGGAAAAAATAGGCATGATGATTATGTTATTATGTCCTTGTTGTTGGTTGCTTGGTCTGGCGACAAAACGTAGACTCATGAAACTATTCACATTTCTATATATATTCTATATTCACATTTCCATTTATATTTATATATTACAGCTGCGCCCGCGGTTTCACCCGCGTAAATGTCGATCCCGTGGGAATATCGGGATAAAAAGTAGCCTATATGTTGATCCAGGGTGTCAGCTACCTCCATACAAAATTTTATCAAAATTGGTCCAGCCGTTTGAGCGTGAAGAAGTAACAAACATATAAACGCACACACACACTCACACTCACAAACTTTCGCCTTTATAATATTAGTGTGATAATATCAAAAACCTTTCAATGTCACAGCTAACCATTTCCTCCAAAGGACCCGACCCATTTCCAAATTTAATTTAAAAAACAAAATTAAGTTAAATCTAGCATTACGAACAAACTAGCTATTTCATTCTACAACCTATGATAACTTTCTACACCATCAGAGCTCGAGCGAGTGATCTGAGCGTCCGTCTTGGCTCATCATGGAAGACCCACGGAGGAGAGATGTATGACGTCAAGGAGTGCTACGTCCACCCACGTTACGTCAGCAAGACGAAGACCAATGACGTGGGGCTAGTGCGACTGTACTCGCCTCTGCGGTTCTCTGCCAGGGTGCTACCCATCAGACTCGTGACGAGAGAGGCAAGGCTGCCTGCGAATGAGGCCGCTATTGTCAGCGGGTGGGGCAAACTTAAGGTATGGATTTTTAGATACAGCCACTAAATAGTTTCTACCGCATTTTTTCAAGCAATACGCAAGATGGAGGTAGAAGGTAGCGGTAATCAGCTGGATGTGAGACGAACAGGACCGGTCGATTAAGCGACGCTTGGTGAAAGTTAAGAGGTGGTTATTGCAATTAGATTACTTAGAGACAGAAAATCTCATTACCTCTATTACTTAACCCTAATTATCATATCCACTTACAAGCTCTCCATACGTGTACACACAAACACATACATGTACGTACATTTCTCCCCCACATCTCTAAACTCATACAGCACACTCTTCAAAATACATTTCACAACACATACTTATTGTACACTTACACGCCACACTATTCAGCATACACCTAAACCTCCATCGCATACCTACTTTTTACACACCACTTTAATAGACAAACACTTTCAATACCGAATCTCTAAACAGTAGTGGCACTCGGTAAAATTTGCATAACCCATGGCTGAACACTACCCCCTGAGATACAGGTTCCCACCTAGTTCAGGGTATCATGTGCATTTGGATTGAGTGATCTTTTTTTATTTCGTGACAAAATCTGATTGTACATTTAGTCAAAAATAGTCAAAACTCATAGCCTAAAGTAAAAAAATTGTCACTCTCAAGGGTCTTCGGTTATTGCCGAAAATGTGGATCACTCAATTCAGACATTTTGCAAAAACTGGTATGAGCTAAATCTCAACAAAAACTTACTCTACTGACTAAATTTATATCTCAAAAATTTGTTAAAAAATGAGTAACTCAATGTTTTTAAAGGACATGGATAAAGTGTGGCCCTGCACGGACAAAGACTTAAATATATTTAAAAAAAAACTTATAATACTTGAATTTCTATCATGACTTTCATTTCTCCGCACATGTGTGTGGGAAAATATCTATTTAAAAGGGTATTATTTTGTTTGTTTTATTTTGACTTCCATCCGTGACTTTCAAATGTTGCAATTATTTGAAATAAGATGGTAATTAGTACATGTTCATCGTTCGAAACAACATGTATTTACCTGTATTTTAGATAATAGAGTAAGAAAAATATATATTTTTATGCGCGTTTAGTGATAACGGAAGTAAAAAAGACACATTTTATTTATCTCTAATTAAAAATCAATAAATCAAGTAGGTGGTAGTAGTTTTCTTCAAAGTAATGGAAACACTGTATTCTTCTGTTAAGGCAGTTACAGACGAAGCAATAGATGTTTTCAAAATAAATCTTAATTCGATATAGTGTTTGACCCAATATTCACATAACATCACGCCTGTAATCCTCGAAGGGTTAGGCAGAGGGGTTGGGCGCGCCTCAAAGAGATGTCAGCATCGAGGAGGGGCCCCTTAGGGCCGAAGCCTGCCGGGATTGTCCGAAAGGGTTACCGCTGGCCCGGAACATAAAGGGCTAAGGAAGGAACACGGGTGGGTTTTAGTCAGTAAGAGTCTGACACTCCCTTCCGCTCCACCCAGAGCGGGAGGAGTCATTTGATGATTTCCCATCCGCAAAAAAAAAAAAAAGGCCCTTGAGAGTGACAAATTTTTAACTTTGGGCTATGAGTTTTGACTATTTTTGACTAAATCTACAATCAGTTTTTGCCACGAAATAAAAAAAGATCACTCAATCCAAATGCACATCAGGGTATGCCCTGATGGTTGCCATGTAAAATGTATTGTGGTGAGAAATAAACAATTTTGGTTGCCATGTAAAATGTATTGTGGTGAGAAATAAACAATTTTTTTTTTTTAAACATATGTCCAGCAGTGGCCGTCTTTCGGCTGAAATGATAATTATGAAAACGC
Source organism: Mesoligia furuncula (assembly GCA_916614155.1). NCBI lineage: Eukaryota > Metazoa > Arthropoda > Insecta > Lepidoptera > Noctuidae > Mesoligia > Mesoligia furuncula. The sequence continues at coordinate 2,109,108 of OU744792.1, forward strand.
AAAAAAAAAATGTACTTGCCAACTTTTGTTTCTCCATACAAGCCAGTTCTCTTAAAACCTGAACTATTACCACTTAGCACTTTCACCTAGAGGATAAAGTAGATAGACATAGCCGATCTTAGAGAACTTGCTGGATAAACTTGAGGCTTATGGTATAAGAATACCATAAGCCTCAAGTTTATCCAATCAATCAGTCAATTCTAGGATATTCCCTCTTGGGCATTCCCAAAATTTTGATATTTGGATTATTTGCTGGCGATCTGATAAATATGATTTTATCAGTTCTAGGAAATGTCCTAGAATTGACCAACAAATATTCAAAGTAAAAGGGAGCTGACTTTCTCCTCTGGCAAGCGTTACATCACATATTGTGTTCCCCAGGGAAGTGTATTAGGCCCTCCTTTGTTCCTACTATACATTAATGATCTACCAAATGCAACTAAGGAACTCATGTTTTTGTTCGCTGACAACAGTACTGTAACCATAGCACCTAAAAATATGATTAACTACCATTCTGAATCGAATGATTCATTGAATTCTATAATAACCTGGCTTAATAATAATAATTTAAAAATTAATCTTAGTAAAACAAACGTATATAATGCATTTCAGCCAACGAGAAAAGTTACGTAGTAATACATCAAAATTTAATTTAGTATACAAAGATAATTATAATACCAGAAGCTGAAAAAGCCCGATTTTTGTGATTAATCATTGACAAGCAATTAAGTTGGAAAACACTTCTTGAACTTTGTAAAAAAATTAGTACTTCCTCATATGTGTTGACAGATGGTGCCAACCGTCTGTCAACACAGATACTTTACTTACAGCATATTACGGGCATACTGAATCAGTACTAAGATTTGGAATAATTTTCTGGGGCAATTCAACTCAGAAGGACACTGCGTTCAAAGCACAAAAGCGTTGTATAAGGGCTATGTTTGGGTTGCAAACTACTGACAGTTGCAAACCAATGTTTATACAGCACAGAATTCTAACACTTCCGTCACTTTACATATTAGAAATATCGTTGTTTGTAAAAATCAATCCTCATTTGTTTCCCCTTCGGATTAATAATACAGACAGAAATAGACGCGAGAAATACAGACTTTGGGTGCAATCACTCTCCGCCAAAACGGCATTTCAAAGAAAAAGTGTAATATGCATGGTCCCATTAATATACAATAAAATTCCTAATTCCCTTAAGGAAATGAATATTAATTCATTCAAGCGAGAGCTAAAAAAATTGCTAATTAGTAAGGGATACTATAATGTTACTAGTCTGTGTGGTGCCAGACTTAAAGAATACCACCACCCCTTACTTCCCGTGGGTGTCGTAAAAGGCGACTAAGGGTCTTACCGGAGAATGGGCAGCAGCGTTCTCTATGTATTCCACCATCATACCATACTGCGATCGCCAACCCGCCTGCCAAGCGTGGCGATTATGGCAAACCCTCCCAAAATTGGGGGAGGCCTATGTCCAGCAGTGGACGTCTATCGGCTGAAACGACGAACGACTATAATGTTACGGAGTTTTTAGAATTTAATATGTCTGTAGGTATTTAGTTTTATTAATTTTATTGTTTTAATTATTATAATTTTTTTGACTATATTTTGTATTGAATGTATTTTGACTATAATTTAATTATTTCGTTTTATAATTCCTACTAAATACTACAAACTAAAAGTATTTTGTACGCCGAATATGGCAAAACATGTTGAACCAGCAATATTTTTTCCATCCAAATGTGCAAATATCTATGTATCATGTTACACATGTTTAAAGAAATAAATGCATCTTTATCTTTATCTTGATTGACATCACCAAAATACTCATTTCCTATACGTACCCCTAAGCCCACGCCTCGCTGGTCTTCTAGGAAGGTGGACCTAGCGCCACATATCTGCAGTCTTCAACCATCAAGACTATTGCCATGAAGCTGTGCCGTCGCTCTGGGCTGGACAGGAAGGCCATCGACCCTGCCTCCATGTTCTGTGCTGGCTCCTTTAGCCAGGCGTCTCCTGATGCTTGCCAGGTATTTTTTAATTTATATCCTTAACACGGTGAGTGATACTTTATTCACATTACAATCCAACCTTATTTGCTCATAAGTAATTTAAATAATGTGCCTGGTAATTACATCTATGTCCGTAGTTTGTAGGGCAGTGTGTTGGTGGTGACCGTGTATAGTAACTGATATTTGTATACAGTTACTGATGACCTATTCATAAATGTATGAACATCTGTGTACCGTTCTATTACCAAATAAATTACTTTGACTTTCAGTACAGCTTCATCTTTCTGACTGACCGTTCCCTTGACAGTTGAAAAGTGCATGTAATTGGTTTATTTCAAACTAGCACTTTGCCCGCGACTTTGTCCGCGTGGGTTTCGTACTTTCCTCAAAAAAATTTATACACCTCTCCACCTTCCAGCCTTCCTCGATAAATGGAAAATCTAACACAAAAGGAATTTTTCAAATCGGTCCAGTAGTTTCGGAGCCTATTCAATACAAACAATCAAATCTTTCCTCTTTATAATATTAGTGTAGATAAAGAAGAACCAAGAGACCGCTGTACACTGTAGTGACACAATGGACTCCAACGAATTTCAACATTGATCAACTTAATCAATGATTAAACGTATTGTTATAAACCAACTTCAAAAGGAAAGTGGTTCTCAATTTGTCTGTACGTATTCATGGTCTCCTGCGAAGTAGTAGCAGATCCAATAATACATCGCTATTGATTCTCACAGCGAAGAGCCTTGTGTCCCAGCAATGGGAACGTAATAGGTTTCTTTCTAGGTTTGGTTTGTTGAGCCATGGTCTCATTTACATGTAATTACAGACAGTCTCACCACACTATCTCCTCAAATTCAGGGTGACAGCGGAGGCCCCATCGTATACGAAGGCGTGCTAATCGGCGTGGTGTCCTGGGGCCTGGGTTGCGCCCGAGGCAACTTCCCTGGGGTCTACACGCGCCTCTCCTATCCACTCATCTACGACTGGGTGCACAACCATATCACCAAGAAGACGGATAACAACACTGCTTTATAAATTAAATAAAAATAAACACATTTACAAATATATTTTTGGCGGGACGAACTCGACTTTTTTCATAGGAATTAACCAAAAACAGCAGAAGATAGGGATTTAGTAGAAGGAAGGAAGGGAGGCCTTTGCCCTGCAGTGGAACACAAACGGCTGATAATAATAATAGTACAGACTGGCAGCACATCAAGCTACTACAATCTGTCAAATTTCTTTACTAGATTTTCAACTTTATCGCTAAAGCATAAGGTTCAATGTTGATTGGGAAAATTTGACAGTTTCGGGTAGCTTGATGTGCTGGCGTCTGTACATTGCACGGCGTTTAGCAGTAACTCTTTGTGTAGGAGCCCCTCTGAAGAAGTACTACCGAACTACTACCGTCCTTATGTAAAGGTTCCCTCGTAATAGCGTTCCCACCCTAAGGTTAATTGTCACTTGCACGTCATAAAATTTCAAGGTCTCTTTTTGCTTCACGATGAATGTGACTTACATAGTTCCAACCTTAGTGAAGTTTCAGTGACAATTACACTAATGAAACTGAACGCAATCAGCAAATTTAAACCGCGTTCAAGAGCTGTCACTGTCATCATTGTTGCGGAATATTGACGCAGACACCTCTTGAACGCGGTTGTTGTCGATATCCTGATCGCGTTCAGTTTTATTGATAACTCCGCCTTCAATTTACTAAGAGTTTTCAATTAACGAAAGTGGTAAGACAATTACGAGGTTGACCATACGTCTTATTTATTCATTTATTTATATCTTATACTTTATCGTACACCAGAAAATACAATAACAAAAAATAACATTAATAATACAAAACATACCTACAATGGACAGCCTTATCGCTTTTTGCAATCTCTTCCAGGCAACTTTGGAATGGACAGTGATTACGTGGATATAAAAAATGGGGTCTTATTCTGCCGCCAAGCTGCGTTGATGTGTTCTGGCTTAAAAGTTAGGTATATGCCCGTGCTGGTGCAATGAGAGGTTTTTCTTTTCAGTATTTAAAAAAAAAATTGTTCCCAAGAACCCTGAAGATGGCGTTGAACTGACTATGTTACTAGATGCCAAAGTCAAAACGCTTGGAAAAAAAACATTGCGTCACGTCATATACGCTCGTTGAGTGACAGTTTCGTTTGCTTTCGTTTTACGATCTTAAAATTACATCCAAGTGAATTAATAAAAAAATTATGTAACTTCCGTTCCTTGCAGTAACTTACCAAGTTCAGCGCCATCTATCCAGCGACTAGGGAAGCGTTAAAAAAAAAAGAAAAAGAAAATCCCTCATTACAGTCCGTTCACAGTTATTAAACCTGTACTTTTACATCACAGTCCAAATCACAGTGATCTTTATTCTCATTTTAACAAGGTAGCTGTTGGGTTGCTGCCACTGATAAGTCTGTCAAAATCATTTTGATATTTATTCTTGTTACAACAAGGTTGCTGTTAGGTTACTGCTGTCAGAGGTAAAATAACTATGAACGGAGTATACAGACTCATGAGACATTAGAGCTTTGTGTTTGGGTTGGGAACGCACCGTCGGTCGGAGACGACGACTCTGATTCTAGAGATCCCCAAAGATGGTGGCGACCACTTACCACCACGAGGGCCAAGTGGCCTTCGTGATGGTCAGTGGTAACTCGCAACAAGATATTATGGCAAATAAGGAAGTCCTTATTTGCCATAATATCTTGTTGCGAGTTATAATACTTTGCAGTATACCTCTAGATAATTACCTAAATCGGTGACTGCTTTAGAAAATTATAGGTCCACAGTAAAAATGCAATGATTTCGAGAATTGTTTATTGAAAATTCGTTTCCACGTATTTTTCCTGGTTTTGAAATAATTAAAGGCTTTACAAAAGATCAATACCGCGTTCACATAATTATATTCTCACTCGAGTTTTATTAAGTTTATTTGATTACCAAAACTAAAGCTAACATTTTAAATAAATTAACATATAAACTACTTTAAAATTAGTATCATTTTAGGTAACATTATTTAAATCAATTAAAATTGACATTAAGTATTGGTATCTAAAAATTTGAGGTAATTAAAAACAATAAAGATTATAAAGTTTCGACAGGAGCTAAACAAGTGTATAAAGATGTTATCTATTCTAATACAGCACTACGCAATAATAATACTAAGTACTAACTATGTTTCAGTGGTTTATGATTTATGACTATCACTCATTCACAGGTCGCTAAAATGATGCTGATGCTAAACTAAACAAAAAGAAGCTAACAGTTCTCACTCCCACCGTAGATTCTGTGCTCCCAGGCGCTGTTGTTGAATGGTCCTAGAGAGAAGCAGTTGGCCCAATTAAAACCATTCTTAACTATTTTCAATGTTTATAACATCAACAAAACAACATTATTTTTTCTATACGTCGGAGATGAGGATTAAGATCTTTTTGCTACAACGCCATCTGTGACCCAAAAGTGGAACAACTTCTTCGTTGCACGCCATCTATGAACTATAAGTGGAGACACTTCATTGTAAACCACTGAGATGACCAAGAGTACTAATAGAGTCACTGCGATACCTTAATTCGCAAACCAGCCAACTCCACATTTCGTCAAAAATATTTTTTAATATTTTTTAGTTAAATAGGCAATAATTGCCTATTTAACTAAACAAAAAAAATATTTTTGACGAAATGTGGAGTTGGCTGGTTTGCGAATTAAGGTATCGCACTGTTTGAATAGAGTCGGTTTGACGCGGTTCCGTCACAACACTGGTATGGAGTGCCGGACACGGCTGTCTGAATTGTCTACGAACGGGCTGTTAGGTCGACCGTAACTGCCAGTTAACTCGTCAATTGGTTAATTTAATATTGTGACATGATTGTGAAAAGTTAGATCAAATAAAACTAATGTAATTGAATACCATCTTTTGCTTGACTGAGTTACCCAAAGACTGAGGAAATATCCACTTTTAAAAAAGGACATGATTCTGAAAACAAGCCAAATAAAAGAGTTGGCAGCATAAAATCTCTCAGTTCGAGGCACCAAAAAGTATAGCTAAAGTTTTATTAACAATCTACGCACTAGTTAAATAACAATATACAAAAGTTGTGCTTTAATACTCCGTGCTTAGGCAACTATGACATTTAGCGCTATCCTATAAATAAGATACACTCTGTCCAATAGGTTAACCGTTTGTTGACAGATAGAAAGAACTAGGGATTGCAGCAACGGTTTATCACTCATTTCGATATTTCACTTTAATCTGTATGTAGTATCAATTATCGATATTTTGCTGTCGAATAATGGTGCTGTTTCCATGCCTGTGTTATTAAATACAAAACAATATAAATAAGCCGCTTTGATTACATTAATTAAATTATATAGGGTTATTGGTAAAACACTAACAACCTCTCGGGACTATATTACTAACATCATAAACAACAACTTTTTGACTATTGTTAATTCACCAGACTTTCATACAAAAATAAAAATATTTGAATTCAACGAATTTAAATATGTATTCGATTTTCTGTTACGAACTCTACGCAAAGCACAAGAAAGCGATAGATAAGTATACAAACTGCCGTGTCTAGTACAAAAGTCAGCGGAGGCGTAACAACGAAATCTTGAAAGTTTGTTTTTAGTAAATGTAAATGTTTTGTAAAAAGTCATAGAACAAAAGTTGTTGTTTATGATGTTAGTAATCCAGTGCTGCAAGGTTTATATGTATATTTATATATACTTTATTACGCTTGTTAGTGTTTTACAAATAACCCTATAAACTTTATTGATATTTGAGTGGATGCAAGGTTTTTCTATACTGATTTACCTATAATATAAAATGATTATTTTCGATTTATTCATTTGAAGCAAATACATTCGATCTCATTACTTAGTAGATTCAAAAGAATGTAATTTAATACGCATAACAGTTATATATTTTTTGTCAAAACTGATACACGTATACACGCATGATAATATATATTGTAAGAAGTCATAATTATGATAAGGCAGTTCATAAATTTATTTTATTACGCATTTTAAAGTTAACTTTTACGTCATCTGGAATAGTTAGGTATCTACGTTCTAAGGCAGCTGTTAAAAAAACGGTTAACATAGTGGACAGAGTGTAAAGTGTGTAATTTAAGCTTAGAGTAAGAAAGCTATAGAGCATCGGGTAGCGTGGCCACACATGAGACAAAAAACTAACTTAACTAACATAGGCTACATAAGTAGCTGCCTTGAAAAAACTGGCACGCAGTGAGAGACGGAAATAGTATAGCTTTATCCTTTTCTGTTACTTATAATAACTCAATACTTTATCCCTTTCTTGTGGAAATGAAATGGAGCTACCCGCCGTCTATACTTTTCTTTGTCTAAGAATTTAAGAGTGTAATTTTCTGCACAACAGAGCAAAAGCCTGTTCCTAAACAGGGCTGTTACGAGTAGTTAGACAAGCAAGAAATTTTTCAAATTAATTATTTATTGCTAAGAAAAAATATTGGGTATTTTACTAACAACAAAAACACATCACCATCATTAATTATCAGGCCTACAAATTAAATGACTTATTGTTTAATGTAGTGCCTCATTCCCTACAAAATAGTCACAACGTCGTCGATCATAGACTATATTAAAATTAAATTCTACCTTTTTAAGTTTACTTTAAGTAAAATTTGTATCTGTCGCAAAGTTAGGAGTGACTTGTTCAGAAAGGACGAAATAGAATGTATAGAAATGTAGAACTACAAGCTGCGTTAAGTGGATTAGACCTATATTTTCTTTCAAAAAACATACTAATTTGTTTTCAGCACTTTGTGCCACCAGAAACAATCTAGAAGCAATTACCGGCGTCACGTGTTTAGCATGCAATTGTTATATAAATAAATAAATAAATTACAGCAACGAACACAAACACCATTTTGTGACTCAACTCGAGGCGTCAAGGTGTCAAGGCGTCTAATCGCGACACTATCAGGCTGTTTACAGCCGGAGTCTAAGTCGGAACTTGTCATCTGAATTCCGTTATAATTATGTAAATCATAAGCTGACAAAATCAGAATGTGTAATAATTCCGATTATGAATTTACAGAGAATTTCCGGCTGTATAAGACCATCGTGACAGAATAAGTGGTTTATCCAGCAAACAAATATTGCGAAGTAACTACATACAGCATTATTTTAGATTTTTTCTTCATATAAACGATCCAGTTGTTTGCCAGGATAACTTATTCGATTACTTATTTCTTTGCCGAATAGAACACAATTTTTGGAATAGATCTACATAATTATAAATTAATTACAACAGAATGTACAACAGTAATAGATACCTATTATATTATAACTATTGTGATACAAATATATACAAAGATACTATAGATATAATTATTTGTATATTGTAAATTATATACAGATTAAATATAAAATCTTCATACTATCATGATTTACGTACTTCAGGGTATCTACATAATTATAGGAACGTGTAACTAAAAAGTTTAAGCTTAAGTACTATAAGTATACATACATCATAAGTGTAATACTATAGACAGACTGACCGAATTTTACAAAATCATGTAGAAACACGACACTTTACAAAATCACTCAAACTTTAGTACCAGAAGTTGGAAAACTTCATTCCAAATACACAACACTTTACAACACTGAACATCCTTTCAACATTCACATCTTCTGGTTTCAGAAGATCCCAACATTAAACAGACACAAGCCTACACAACAGTCAAAATTCATCCCTTCTTCTCTTACGTCAGAAGAGCCAAGAAGACACTATAACTGTAAAGAATCCGAGGCCGGCGGAGAAGGCACGGCCTCGCGATGCCTAGGTCTTCTTCCCTGGCTGAGGTCTTTTAAGCAAATGCAAAGGATCTTTCCTGTACCTCGCGAAAAGTTCCCTCTTGAATGTTTCGAAATGTTTCCTGTTCTTTTCGTTCTGTTTCTCCCGCCATAGGGGGCGGTTTCTTCTGGCTTGCAGCCCCCAATGGATGGTGAAGATTGGAGACAGCACCTTGAATTGGTACCCGATTAAGAACATCTCGTATACCTGGAAGCGAAATGTGATGTTTTAGGATTTACTTTGTCCAAGTTCTGAGAATGCAATGGATGTAGCGTTTGAGAGGCTACCTTTTTAAAGATACTTATTATTCGAAGATAGCAGTATCATCTAGAGGTATATGCTCTCATAGAGCATTGTCATGCATGTGCTCTTTAACCAATCCTTGATTTCGTAAAAAAAGTGTTTGTAACTTTGGTACATTTTATTATTTGATGTTAACTACAATTAATACGTCCGGAACACAAATTACAAAGAAAACAACATTATTTATAAAACTTTATTTTAAAACTGTCTTTTACAAAAATAAATAAAACATTACACTTATACAGTCTAGACAGAGCTTAAGATCACTTAAAATTGTAGAACGCACAACTCAGACCACTTAATCTAAATGATCTAAGACGCGTAATTCATTTATTTCGAAGAGGAACTCATACCAATATGCTCATAAGGCAATAAAAAGTTGGAACAAAAACAAAAGGCCTCCATGCTACAGTACATTAACTTAATCGAGGGTACAAAATTACAAAAACAATATTTTCTAGTAATCGAAAACCTGGCTCGACGCCAGGATAACGCAAGCCCTAAGTAACCAGGATAACTTAAGCTCTGCTGGATCCTATATACATTTATCTATCACAGTGTCGCTGAAATTTAAATCTACTTAGTTCAGGATAGAGTTGAATTTGGGTTAAACTCCTGTGTTGTCTGTGATCCAATTTCTGAGTGAGGCTATGTTCGTGAAGACGGTCGGCGATAGCGGTAATGCGCATCCTCTGGCGAACGATACGACGCCAAATGCTGTGCTGCGGAACACCGCAGGTCCTCCAGAGTCGCCCTGAAATGGTTATAGATAAGTGAGTTCGATGATTTTCTTTAACATTATATACTTTGATTGCTTCCGTACTTGTGCTAAAAACAACAACGAAACATTTTATCGCAATACAAAAACATTGCTATAAAGGGCTCTTACTAAACTATAAAAAGCTTGTCAATTTAGAAATCTGTTCAAAATCGATTTAGCACATGTCAACATTTCTGGTCCTATTTTGCCACTCACCTGACAAGATGACACTCCTCCGATGAGGAAGTGACCCCCACAGAACATGTGGTCGGTCAGCGAGTCACCGTACGACAGGCGACAGAGCCAGTGCGGTACTACCGGCACGTTTGCCTCCATCATGATGCGCGGGATTTGACGCCCACCTACCTGTAGGGCAGACAAGCACAATAAAACATTATCTCAAGGCGAACATGGCAGGCCCGCATGCATGGTAAGCCAGCGGTAGCATGGTAGGTCAGCGGGATTGTCCGAAAGGGTTACCGCTGGCCCGGAACATAAAGGGCAAAGGAAGGAACACGGGTGGGTTTTAGTCAGTAAGAGTCTGACACTCCCTTCCGCTCCACCCAGAGCGGGAGGAGTCATTTGATGATTTTCCATCCATCAAAAAAAAAAAAAAGGCGAACATGGTGGGGTACCGAAAGAACAGGCCTACTTTGGAACTTAAGAAAAGAGATCGGTGAAAAGGGTGAAGCCATTGCCCTGTAAAGGTAGACTATATTGACAAAGATTCTCCAGAATTAACCCTTAATAGTTCTTATCCATTGTTCAAAAATGGTCAGAAGTTTGTGAGCAATCCCCACCATAAACCACTACATAGATTCATGTGACGTTTAAATTATAAGTTTACAGTTCTCATACTCACAGCAGTAAGACCCCAGCCAGTCACAGTAAGCCTTACAAGCGGTACCGCTTGTCCCCGCTGCGGCAGTCTAATAGACCTTATGTTGTCATTGAAGTTAAGTGGCCGGAGCAGCCTCAATGCGGCTATATCATTGTCGAACCGTGGCCGTCCATACTGAGGGTGTACCGTCACGTTGGAGACTCTCACTATCCTGCCGCCGGAGTCACGACGAGTACTTCCCACACGCAGTCGGATAGAGCGAGGTGTGGTGCTAAAATAACGCATAGAAATAATCACTCAAAATGTAAAGGTAGTTATATACCCTAATATTACAGCGCTAAATGGTAGAAATAGACAAGAGTGATTGGGGGTAACAATTCATAAAAAAACATTGTTTACCAAGCATATTATACCTGTTACATGATAAATCCCCTATGTATCTTAGATAGGCTAAGTATAATAAAACGTATATGCATATTATTGGTAGAAACAAATAATTAATATGTTACTATACTATATTGCTATTTATATCCGCTGTGCCATTCGGACGTCCGGGCCAAGCAATGTGCCAACTACACAAATCTATATGCCAACAACGACTACAACATACCACTTTACGTTCAATTGGCTGCTTGTACTGCTACTGACAAGCTGTCAAGTGCACGATCTGAACCTAAGAGTTAACTAGCGATAGATCTACCAAAGTTTTACGTTAAAAATAAACTTAAAACAGTTGCAATGAAGGTTGCGGTGCCGAAACCCAATAAAAAAGGTTTAAAGAAATCTTAATTAACGCTAATCGATTTATTTCGAAAACATAATTAAAATCAAGCAATCCAGCTTTACTTAGGTATAACTATTTCCGAACAATTTCTGGGAAATCTAGAAATAATAACTGCAAGGTTTTATGCCTTTTTTGTATACCTAGCTTTCAAAGAAACAGAGCGAGCTATCGATCAACTAAACTAACTAGAATAGGAAAACGTTTCGAAATATACATTCCTAAGTTAATAAAAACACAAAGATCGATTATTTTAATTAAGCTGAGCATCGGCACTTTTAAAACGTAAAAATTACGTAAGACATTCCCTCAAAACGCCCGCACTTCACAAATTCCTACAGTTCTAGCATTACAGAAATAATGTAGTTTCAAAACAAAATAGTTACAGAATCGTACTATATCGAAGAGCTTTACAAACTATGTACTTCAAGCTTACATATTGATCTGATAGCTCCACAAGACTCAATCAACCATGCTCTCCATCAAACCAAAAATGAACTCTCCAACTCTATGAATATCCGACGGACGAGCATTGCATCGTAAACTCGTGAAGAACCACTCGACCGAAACATTCGCAGTGGGAGCGGAGGGCACTTGAGCCCATGTTACACTGTGCTTCATAAAATATTCACGCACAGAAAAACCAGCGGGTCATGGCTGTAACGACCACGATTATACATTGACACTATTTGCTTTGGACGGTATAGTTAGGGCTCTTGTAGATAAGGTTAGTTTCAGATGATGTTTTAGAGAACTATATGAAATTTTTAAAAGATATAGTTTGTCTCACAGACAATGAGCCCTACACTCTCAAATTCTACTTATAATAAAAGCTGAACTTTTCATTTGCGAAACTAAGAATCGTCAAAGAGAATATAATAACTGAAGAAGACTGACAAATTAGCTCATTAGAAATAATTAAACCCAAAGATACTGAGAAAATGATGGAAGACTTGCAACTCAGCATTAAGAACTTAAGTACCAGCGTCGCACTATGGAAATGAAACGTCTTTCCTTCGGCAAAATATTTCTGGGCATAAATAATTTTCCTCGGCCTATAAATTTAACGGAACCCTCGAAGTGATAAGCAACAATGTTAAAGAAGACCGTAAACCCTAAGTGCCGTTCCTATGGTCACAGTTTTATTATTACTAAAGTCGTAAAGTTAAGAAACGTTACGAGTATGACCTTGACACCGGAGAGCCCAAAATGGTGTAGTCTACGAACAATATCTCCGATTTTACTACGCCTAGTATAACTATTTTTATGATTACTGATAAAATGGAACGTCAACAAAGCCCCCATTTATGATCGCATTAAATTCCTCTTAGATTTTTTCCTGCCCGAATAATTTGGATTCAGAGGCTCACCGTAAAATTTAGGGGCTCTTAGATTCAATGTTTGTAGATCTATAGTCCTATTCAATTACGAAAGAGGAAAAACTACAACAGATTTACCTTTTGTTATTATCGGAGTAAGTAGGTACATTTATTTTCATTCTGATGACACACTGTAACATTTTGAAGTTAGAACGGTCAACGGACAATGCAAATATAAAATTATGAACTTACTTCTGTACACAATGAGCGGCTGTCAGCACATAGTCCCTACTGATGATGAAGCCTCCACAGAAGGAATTCCCATTCAGCACCATGGACACTTGATAAGGATGCCTGTTCACCGACGTCGGTCTACCTCCTATGATCTGACCACTCAGCTCTGGACAAGCTTCTTCTAGTTCTACATCTAGTTCTTGTTGAGTATCCGGCGTATCTTGAGCATCGTCTGCTACTGCGTCTGCGCAACATTCCGCCTCTACCGCCTCTTGGAGGTCTGCAAATAGTTTACACTTTGAAGCTACATGACAGCTTTTGACAAATGGATTTAAAATTAAAACAAATCGAAGAAAACTTAAGTTGAGAAAATAATAAACGAAAAATAATTGACTAAAACCAAATTACATTGTTAAAAATTAAAAAGATTTCAATTTCACTAAAAGTAACAAAACTTACAAAATAAATTGCCAATTTTGATGATAAAAAATAAGTCATTGACACTGAACCACGCAAAAAAGAAAAAGTCATCTTCAAAACACATATTACATACAAGTAACAAGATCATCACTCACCCACAACCCCGACAAAACACAACAGCAGCAGCCCAGCGGTCACCGCAACCATGATGCCTGGTAAACTCCACCTACTTCAAGCACAGACTTAGCCGCCTGCGCCGGCGCAGCTAACTGTTCCAAATTCAAATTATTGCCAAATGTTCGGCGCAGGTAATTTCGCACGGTAAGTCCACGGTCGCGACCTTTTCACCGGCTTCCATTAATCGAGTTAAGTCAAGGTGAAGATTGGTAGGAAAAACTGGTAAATTAACGAGGTGACTTAATATGCGTAACGTATAACAGACGAGGGCAAGACAAGTAGTTTCGGTTACTGTATGCGATCTTCATTACAAAATCCTACTTATATTTTATGAAAACCATAATACCGCTAACGTTTGTATACAGTTGACATTTACACTCGACTTAAAGAAACAAAAGAATTGTAAAAATAAAAATTTCATTGATTTGAATTATTGTGGAAAAACCTAAAATGGACGAAAAAAAAATGAAAGACGAGAAACCTAAATATTACTTTATGTACTTGCATTCGAATAGGTACCTATTAGAATGCAAGTTTCAAGTTTATAGAGTTGGTTAATTTTAAGTATATAGATTAAAGGTACCTATATTGTATTTAAAATTTGTTCTGTAAAAAATTATGAATAAAATTATTAAATACAATATTGTTGTTGTCAGAAGTGGTTTTAACTAGTGTTACAACACTATTACCTGGTGGTACCGTTTAACTTTAAAAAACCCACCGTACCACCAGGGGTACGGCCAGGGGTACGGTGGGTCTGCAGTGGTCTAGTAAATGTAGTTACTTGGTATTTTTATTTAAATAAGTAGATATTATTTTGGCATTACACCCATATCTTAAATTTGCATCAAATGTAGGAAAATTTGACGACGTTTTTTGCACGGTAAAAGTCATGAAATATTATCAGCAAGTCAGTAAAAAGCAGCCAAGTTTATAAAGACGTTGTTGCACAATAACAATAAGTGCATTTAATAATTGAATGTTTACATCCAGAGCATGAAATCAAATGAAATGAAATCCAAAAGTTTCTAACATGTTTTGCCGAAATTAACCACATTCAAGCTGTCAGGAAAGCAGCAGTTCTCCAGTCCTGCTCAAATTCAATAACATGATGGACAAGAAAGCAAGCATTTCGTGAACAAACAAGACCTTTATTCGATAGTAAAACATGATCACGCGTAAAATACGCCCCGACGTCAATCGCAAATTAGCAGCAACGGCCATAAATATAATATTGTTGACGAGTTGCTTGTTTTACGGCACACATTAAAATATTCCCAACTGTCGGCCCTCCCAACCCAAAGATAGTTTATTTTTAAAACACTAACTTTTGCACACGACTTCGTTTGAATGGTTCACAAAAATTGACATGTGTGTTGACAATATCTCTTCACGTCCATGGTTCCGCGGGAAATATTTTATTTTTCTGTTTTCTGTTGACGCTAAATGTTTGTACATCGGTTGTGCACTTTTTAGTTTTGTAGTTTCGTTGTCAGCGAGTTTGCTACCACTGTTATTTAAATGTAAACATTGGATATTGAATTCATAGCTGAAAGTAAATTCACTGAAATCTATGATCATTTTTAACTTGTAGGTAGAGCCAAAATATAATAAAGTTTGTTAAACAGCAAGCTAAGCCGTTTGTCTCAGCTGTCACTTTTAGATCTTTGACAGTCGTTTTGGGTACTCAGAAGCACGAAAGTCTGTTGTATCCATGTTTTACCAATAGGTAATGCGCTATCCAGTAACTGGGTTATGGAGTTCAGATCGGCAGTCGCTCTATGTAAAATACTAGTATTCAGCATCCGATTAGGCAGGAAGCGGACCCAAACATGGTTAGGAAAACGCTAGGCAGATGATGAGGAGGTACTCATTGGCAACGGCAGGGTTAGACCGTCTTCTAAACTAAACACCGACCCAAGCAAAATGTATGTAAAACAAGCTGCAAGAATGCCAAGAAGTCATAGCTGAAGCATAGTATCAGGGCTGCAGCATTGAAATAGACAAATAAGTGAATATCGATTCGATATCGCGCAATATAATTCCGGTGAGAAGTAGAAGTGTTTCAATTTCAAAGTATCGCAATATTGATTATTTTCCCATTAGCATGTTTTTATGCTATGCTTGTTGTATCACACTAATATTATATAGGCAAAAGTAAGTGAGTGTGTGTGTGTTGTTATGTTTGTTACTTCTTCACGCTCAAACAGCTGGACCAATTTTGATAAAATTTTGTATGGAGCTAGCTGACACCCTGATTAACATATAGGCTACTTTTAAGCCGATATTCCCACGGGATCGACAATTACGCGGGGCGCAGCTAGTTAAAGATAATTTTAAAATGTTAGATGAATCAAACGTATCCGTCTATGAACCTTTTCTTCAAACAAAAGTTCTAGAATTTAATAAGTACCTATTGATTATTACCAAGATATTGATGGAATTCTAGAATATTTGTTTGAATAACAAGTAGAATTCCACTACTAGGGTAGTGACGGATATAGGTATCCGTGAATAAAATCAGTACACGTGTAGTCGTTTCAGCCGATAGACGTCCACTGCTGGACATAGGCCTTCCCCAATTTTGGGCGGGGTTTGTCATAATCGCCACGCTTGGCAGGCGGGTTGGCGATCGCAGTATGGTATGATGGTGGAATGCATAGAGAACGCTGCTGCCCATTCTCCGGTACGACCGTTAGTCGCCTTTTACGACACCCGCGGTAAGTAAGGGGTGGTGCTATTCTTTAAGTCCGGCACCACACAGACAAATGATCTGCTATTAATAAATGTAATTCCAAAGCCTCTTCCAAAACATGTTTATAGTCCGCGCGCAACTAGTTGGCCGCGCCTTAGGTGGGGACGGGGGTGAGGGCGGCGGGGTTGCCTAATATTCACAACGCACGTACTGAGTTATGACAAAGCGCCCCCTCCCCTCCGTCTCACCGCTCACATACCTAAGGCGCAGCCAACTACTTCCGCGCGGACTATAATGAAAATATTCCATGGTAGAAGACATTACAAAAAAAAAAGCACTCTCTGACTCCAAGGACCAAAAATGTATTTAAGTACTTTTTGCCAACCAGCATTGGGCCCGCGTGGTCCCTCTCACAGAGACCTGTGTCCCAGCAGTGAGAACATTATAACAGACTGATTATATATATTTGTCAATCTTTAACTAATTAAGCACTAACATTTCTTTAATATTAATTTCCACACAAAATCGACGTCACATTTTAATTCGCGAAGTATCCACATAAGTTAACAGCAGAGCACTCGTTCAATATAAAAGTATGTTTTTAAACCGACCAGGATGCCTAAAAAGGCCACTTTTGCAGAATCATAAAATGATAACATAATGGACAGTTAACTGTTAAGTTAATCGTATCAAATCCCATTGGTGACGCATTTTTCATATATTTTTTTTGTCTGTGCTAAAATACCAATCAATCCAACCCAAATCCAACCCCAATCTCTTTGATTGTACCTACGTAGTGCAGCGAAAAAAAGAAATACACGGACTGTTTTCGCCATATTACGATTCATAATGTTATTCTTTAATGATTCTCCAAAGTGGCCTTTTTAGGCCCCCAGATTATAACATTCCACATAGATCAACAGACTCACTAACACACATACCTATTTCCACTAATTTTAGCCGTCAGCATCCGGCGACGGCTAAAAATAATTATAAATCTAACGCTTGCAACACCGCGCTTTATGAAATTTTAAAATATCTTGCGCTACACTGAAGCGATCGTGCTGAAACTGTTTAGTGAATGATTTTTTATTTATTTTATTCAATAAAAGTATGAAACTTTTGCGTAAATAATAAACGGTATCTTTTTTACAGAATTATCCAAAATACTTTTTTCTATCGGTTTCAATAATATTGCCATGTTTTGTCAAAGAATATGTGTCATTACCACAACTTGCAACTTCATAATGAGGAAGAAGTTAACCTACTTACCTAATTAGCTTTTATGGAAAGCTTCTGAAAATCGGATAAAGCAAGCAAGTCCTGAAACGCATCGTGTTACTGTTTGGAATGTGTGTGTGTGTGTGTGTGTGTGTGTGGACCAAGTAATAATGAATCATCTCCGAAATGGCTGGACCGATTTTGCCGGGACCTTCAGTGGCAGATAGCTGATGTTATATGGAGGAACAGAGGCTACTTTTATTTTAGAAAAAAAATTGCGTTCCGTGCAAAAAAATTAAAACTCATAAATTTTCCGACTTCCACGCGGGCGAAGCCGCGGGAAGAAGCTAGTTTTGTAATAAATTGCATAGTGAGGGAACGTTTGAAAACTTTCTTAGCTTGACCAACATCTATCTAGTGATAAGTTCTATAGTTTCAATACCCGTGACATAGATACCATCATTGAATGAAATTAATTACTATAGAACTATTTTAATTGTATTTCGACCTAATGTTATCAAGGCAAAATTATCTCCCATTTGTTTTAGATAATCAAGTTTTTAAGTACACACGAGGCCCTGACAACATTATCTAACAAAAAAAAAATCGTAAACGGACCGCGTTTCCTAATTATGCATCTGTTTTTATCACTACCAATTTCCTACAAGGAATGTCAACATCGAAGCAATTAAAATAAGTGTCGATTGATTCATTAACAAGCCGATTGCTATTAGAACAATATCTATAGTCGCGCCGATTACGCGATGACTCAGTGACCTTCCACCGGCGCGGCGGTGGAGCGCGACAAACCCAGATGTTTACTGGACAATTTATGAGAGGTAGCAAATAAACTACGACCAAGCTAAATGGTTGTCTATGTGGTGCCGGGCTTAAAGAATAGCACCCATACTTCCTGTGGGTGTCGTAAAAGGCGACTAAGGGGCGTACCGGAGAATGGGCAACAGCGTTCTCTATGCATTCCACCACAATACCATACTGCGATCGCCAACCCACCTGCCAAGCGTGGCGATTATGGCAAACCCCCCCCCCCCTTTTTGGGGGAGGCCTATGTCCAGCAGTGGACGTCTTTCGGCTGGGATGATGATGATGATAATGAAGCTAAATGGTTGAAGGTTGCCCTGTTATGCCTGGTACACGTCAACCATTTAGCCCCAACCACCATTTAACCTAACCATTTGTTCGCGTCGATCAAAAAATTCGTTGATTTTCGACCAAGTATATAACCAACTCTTTGATAATTCAAAAATACTTGCAATAGCTTTAATTTAAACTTAATGCTCTATTTTTACCCGACTGCGTCAGAAGGAGGGTTATGTTTTTCTAGTGTATGTATGTATGTAAGGGGTGGTGCAATTCTTTAAGTCCGGCACCACACAGACAACCATGGGTGTCGTAAAAGGCGACTAAGGGTCTTACCGGAGAATGGGCAGCAGCGTTCTCTATTTATTCCACCATCATACCATACTGCGATCGCCAACCCGCCTGCCAAGCGTGGCGATTATGGCAAACCCCCCCCAAAATTGGGGGAGGCCTATGTCCAGCAGTGGACGTCTATCGGCTGAAACGACGATGTATGTATGTATGTATATTTCTTTGGCATGCTCTGTAGCCTAAACGGCTTGATCGATTTCAGCTTGAGAGGTGCCGTTAGATTCGTCTTAATTGTGAGAGTGACACTGGGTACATACATCAAAATTGTAAAAAAAATAAAATGGCCGATTTTTGGCGCAATATGTCTTCAAAAAAAAATTTTTTTCTCGAAACCTGTCGAGTGGGGTATCAAAATAAAGGGTTTTAAAAGGTGATTACAAAAATATATGTAACTTATATGGTTAAAAGTAAATCGAAGAGACAAATCGTAAAAAACACGTACCATAATCAGCCTATAATGTTCCCATAGCTAAGACACAGGCCTCCTCTCGGTGAGAGGGAGTGGGCCGTAATCCATCACGCGGGCCCAGTGCGGATTGGCAGATGTCACATGTCTTCGAATTTTTCGAAAAAACACGTACCTACCAAGAACTAAGTCGTGTGCGAAATCTTTCACTAAACTAAAAAGCTGGAAATAAAAAAGTAATTTAATTTAAAATAAAAGTTGGAAGCAGGCGGGACCCATACCATTTTTATTATATTTTCTAATTCAAATGGGTCCCGCCTGCTTCCAACTTTTATTTTATTTAAAATGGGCTTGTTTGTAGCTTTTCAGCTTCGCAGTCGGGTTTTTTTATTTTTTTATTTTTTAAATTATGTTTTTGAGTTAAGTCAATAACACTTCATCATTCTCTGTGGTAGTCCATTTATTTTGGGGTCGTCACAACATGTATTTTTCTTCAAGTTAATAAATTAAATCACACTAATATTATAAAGGCGAAATCAAATTTTGATCAAATTTTGTATGGAGGTAGCTAACACCCTGGATTAACATATATTATAGGCTTTTTATCCCGATATTCCTACGGGATCGACACTTACGCGGGTGAAACCGCGGGGCGCAGCTAGTAATATGTAAAATTTACACGCCGACATTAAAGACATAATAAGAGATCGAAAAGAGATTGTAATTATCTTAGAACTTTCTGTACCTTATTAATGCAAATAAATGATTTTGATTGTTTTCCGTGTATACTTCTAAGGCAATAATATATATATACTTATTACTTATTTTCTTATTAATATTATAAATTCGAAAGTAACTCTGTCTGCCTGTCTGTCTGAATAACGGATTTCGATAAAATTTAGCAGAGAGATAGATTGCATCCCGGGGAAGGACATAGGATAGTTTACATCCCGATATTCCCACGGAATCGAAACTTATGCGGGTAAAACCGCGGGGCGCTGCTAGTATAGTTATAATTGTATTATATCGATCTTCGAAGAAAAGTTATTATTCTACAGCTGTCTTCTATGTTTCATATCAATAAAATTCTCGTTTTGGTAAGGATAACTTTCATAATTGGCATCATCTATGTACAAATGAGAAAAATCAATTAATGAAATGAGTATAAACAAGTAAATCAAAAACTCCAATTAAAATCGCATTTAATTCATTTCTAACCTGATTAAAAACCGCGACTAGAATGCGAGCGAACATTCCAACCCGTTCGACATTGTCAAGATTCCAAAAGTGACGTAGAACGTTCATCCTCTACTAGGTACCGATATTTTGGAAACTCGCCATGTAGACAAACACATTATGAAACAATACGGCTACTAGTTTCTCTTGAATTACGGAACAAATAGGAGTCCACATAATATACGGGGCGAGTAGAATTTCACGAACTAAAATCAGGTGGGTGGCACGTCCGTATGAGATAGCACGTATGCAGCTGTATTTAAAAGAGTGTCCTTGGAATTTCTAGCCCGTTCTTCTCCTTACAGATATACGTTTTAGAATGGGCCAGTAGCTTCAACTTTTTGACTAACTGAACGATTCTTTGATCATACAAAAACTGCCTGTAAATGGTTTTATTGAAATAAATGCTTTGAGTTTGCGTCCTAAAATGTTTGCATGTGAACCTCGGCTTCACGCAGTGCGGGTCGACCAAGGATTGGACGAAAAAAGCATGAGTTTTTCAGATTAAAAATATTTTTGACACATGCACCATCACTGAAATGCTCAGTGTCCCCTGAAATTAATCAATTAACTACTAAGCTCCGACTAGCCTATTGCCTAAAAGCGTCACTCAAACAGAGAATCTACTGAAACAATTTTTGGATTCGTTCATGTTTTTCCACAGCGCCTGGTAATTTTGAATGCGCCGGATTAAACTCATTAATCTAGTGTTGTTTCAATATCGGAACCTTAGCGTCTATAAATTCTCCTGTGAATAATTACATTCTGTCCCGAATGGACAAAAAGTATATTTTATTACGAGTACGTACCTACATACTTGCAATGCTCGTAAGTTTACGCCGTACGGCATTTCATACAAACTTACAAGCCCTTGTTTTTCGAAATTAATGAACCGATTTTAATGAAACTTCCTATGCATAAGCAGAATACAAAGGTCTAAAAAGTTAGTAGAAAACATTTTCGAAATGTCTTATTTAAATAAAGATAAATGGAAATCTCTGTTTCTATAGAAAGTTTAAAATCGGTCTAATTTGGCTCTAACACTATTTTTCGAAAATGTTCTCTACTAATTTTTTAGACCTTTGTATCCTGCTTATGCGTATGAAGTTTCATTAAAATCGGTTCATTCACTTCGAAAAACAAGGGCTTGAAAGTTTGTATGAAATGCCGTTTGGCGTAAACGCTCTTAACTAGTTTTTCTTTTCGTTATTGAAAACAAGAGTTTTTTCTTTGCATCAGACAGAATGAAACAATAAAAAAACCTTTATTGTTAGTCTAAGGCATCATTTCTTTCATTTAGCAACCCGCTGTATCTAGTAAAGATGATTTTAATTCCGTGTCGTTGTTGTTTTTTTTTTGTGAATAAATCTTCTTTTTTTAATTAGCTGTGAAATCGGAAAGATACCGTGACCAACTTTATCGCGGAAAAGTTATTCTTTTTAACAAACAGTCGATTGCCTATAAAGAATCGATTGGAGCGTTGGTTGCCGCAAAAAGTAATCAAATGAACAGCGTGAAACACAGAAACAAATTCTGAAAGAATCCTGATGCAAAAATAAACAAACTGCAAGCGTTTCACGAATCTGACCGCTACCGGAATATGAATATGCATTTTATTTCTAAAATAAATGACATTCACAAGTTTACAACTGGTATTTTTAGATTTATTTCAGTACCAAGTCGTTTACAGCTCTGTTTAAATATAGGTACTTAATTATATTGTTTTTGTAGCTACAATGTCAACAACTGTGAAAAGAGTAAGATGTAGTAAAAAAACACAAGCTTTTGGACATGCTATAGCAAATATCCACTAAAGTCCTCGTCACGAGAAGCTATAAATTTTGTAGACACACATTCAGGGATTTGAAACTTTTGAAAAAAATAAAAAGAAACAGTTTTGTACATAAGGTACTGACACGCATGCTAGTAATGAGCACGTGTGTCAGTACCTTATGTACCTTTAATGATTTTTAGTAGGGTTATAATTATGTTTACACACACATCTTATTACTGTCGTTAGACGAATCCGAGTTTTCTGCATCTGCATTCTGCAGCATTGTAAACTTACTTCAAAATGGCGGCCCAAACGTTTCATGAGTCAGACGCGTTCAAATACCACAAAACATTAGACGACAACGCTTTATATGGCGAAAATATAACCCGACCAAATGAAATTGCTCGTTAGTTTCGTATTACACGTATGTTACTTTGATAAGATTGAATTTGGGATTATTTGTTGTTGATTGAATTATCGCTACGTAACTTAGTGGTAGTTCTTTATTTACAAAATGTATAGTTTCTCGTGACGGGGACTTTAGACGACAAGTGTGCACAAAAATTACTGCATTAATTTGTGATTAAATCTGACAATGTCGTAATAACACATTATCAGAGGATTTTAGGAGGTTAGGAGGATTCACGTAATTTTAAGAACGTTTAAAGTCTAATCTCAGTCTCAATCTGTCAAAAATACCTCTAAAATCCCTACATTTTTGACAAGTTTTTGACATTGATTGTCGCTGAGATGAGATAACGACTATATTTTAAACGTTTTTATTTACGGGAATTGGCCTTCAGGTTATAAATGCGTGGCAACATTTTCAGGAACACTTCGGTGTTCGGATCCCAAATTGCATTTCCAACCACAAGTTGTGTTTATAGTTTTGACCAAATCTCCTATATCGCAGATATACTGAAAGAAATCTTTTTAGAAATAAGCATCACCTTTACACATATTTTTATATTCCTTTCCTGTTCTTGTCTGTTCATATGTGTGATTATAAACTATCTAATCTAACGAGCCTTTATTGTCCGAGACGAAGATGCTGATGCTGTGGGGCAAGCTTGACTCCTACCGAAAGGACTGGCCGGAATTGTGTGAAAGAGGGAGAGAGAGGTCTTTGCCCAGCACCATAACCACTATAGAAACGGTTTTGCCGACCGACAAACTATTCTTCCGTTAAATAATTTGTCTATTCTTCATTTTGTCTATTCTTCGGTCGACAAAACCCGTTTCTATGGTGTTCATGCTACGAGGCCTTGCCATGCCACTATAGAACCGGTTTTGCCGACCGACAAACTATTCTTCCGTAAAAGAATTTGTCTATTCTTTGGTCGACAAAACCCGTTTCTATGGTGTTCATGCTACGTGTGGTGCAGTGAAACAATACGGGCTAGTTAGATAAACCCTTAAATAAATAAATACAATCTTCCATTTACACTGTAACTACCTATGTGTCGATGAAGCCTTACAGTCCAAACCTCACTACACTCTCACAAGCACCTCTCAAGTTTCTTCCTAAGTATAGTGGGCGTTTTATAGCCTTCTCGAGGATTTCATTTTTTATTTTTCTCTTGGAAACCCTATTTTTATTGCGGTCCTTAAACCCAACACGTAACACCGTACAAGGTTCCACGCTTGCACGTTGCTATGTTGACTATGAATGATATTTCGTTAATGCCCAGGAAAAATCCATTACAAAATATTTGAAATCTATACAAATACCTATAAATAAAAAAAAACACAAATTTGTAGGTGTGTAACTTTTAGGGTTTTCGGATTTTTTCCTTTACCTGTGCTACATGACATTGCTTCTTGCCAAATCTCATGATTCTAGATCAACAGGAAGTATCCTATAGGTTTTGATTCCCTTGAGACTTGAGAGTGTCAAAATATGCGGCATAAGCGGAACATAAACGCCCGTATCTTATGATTTCGTTCATTTAGAAGTTTGATTTTGTCACTGCTTCAAGGGATTGCAGCCTTGAATATTTGACATTAATTTCAATTTGATACCTCCACGCTTTCTTGAGAAAAAGGATCTTGATATACGGACAATGAAGTGATCTTATAATGGTTCCGTTTTTCCTTTTGAGGTATATGTAGAACCCAAAAAATGAAATACTGTTCGTTAGTAAGCGCACATCAACATACACAAAATTGATTAAAAACGTATTAAAGCTAACACAAAAACTGCCATAGTAAACTTAATAAAATTCAAATGAAACCACCCCGCGAGCTTCTTCGAACAAATATTTTTTTTTTTCAAAATCGGTCCACAATTGATGGAAAATCGATGAACAAAAATTAAAAAAAATTCGTACAGACGAACATAGAACCTCCTCTTTTTTTGAAGTCGGTTAAAGCTTAAATAAACAGTGGGACAGACTTTTGGAATAGTACTTTAAAGAATATCCAGTTGATTTTAGTTTAGTTTATGTTTTCCTGTCTTGCAATAATCACTATGTATGTCACTCTAAAATTGCCAAGGTTCAGACAAATACCAAGTTTGGGGGTCATCGTCCGATCTATTCTTGTACAAATTGTGATTATTAATAAATAAATTTAAAAACCTAGCTAAGGAGAATTGCATAGCAACAGTGGATGAAAAATCTCCGACTTGAATAGGTAAGAGCAAAGAAACAAGCAAAGAGGTCTTTACAGTTTAGTTAAATAAAAACTTATGAGACGGGAAAACTGTTTGTGTAACATGGAAAAATTGAAGATCATAAAGCTACCCGAACATTCCTTGTTTTACGTATTCTAACGATCCGGTGTGGGCCAAGAGCGTCGGCGTTTTATTTACACGACATAAATTACAACAGACATTTAAAAATAGACACTTTCGCAACGCAACAGCAACAGAAACAGAAGCAGAAGACATTCAGACGCTTTGAATTAACCGAATTTAAGTGCATGCATCCATAAATTAGGGGCGTTCCGGAGAATGGGCAGCAGCGTTCTCTATGCATTCCACCACTATACCATACTGCGATCGCCAATCCGCTTGCCAAGCGTGGCGATTATGGCAAACCCCCCCTTTTGGGGGAGGCCTATGTCCAGCAGTGGACGTCTATCGGCTGAAATGATGATGATGATGAAGTGCATCCGGAACCTAGGACCAGAACGATCGTCGTCGTCGTTTCAGCCGATAGACGTCCACTGCTGGACATAGGCCTCCCCCAATTTTGGGGGGGATTTGCCATAATCGCCACGCTTGGCAGGCGGGTTGGCGATCGCAGTATGGTATGATGGTGGAATAAATAGAGAACGCTGCTGCCCATTCTCCGGTAAGACCATTAGTCGCCTTTTACGACACCCACGGGAAGTAAGGGGTGGTGCAATTCTTTAAGTCCGGCACCACACAGACACATCGATCAGACAGAACGATCGACAGAACGATTGATCGGAAAGATTTATTCATCCAATCTACGTTTCATTGCGTTTTTCCTTTAGAGTGCTCGGTCGTAATATTGCAGGCACGGTGCACTGGATTGCAAACAATTTAAATGTTAGTGTCGAATAATTTCATAGTACGGTGATTTGCACACAAGTGCAGATTTCGAAGCATTAATTGAAATGCTAACGGTTATTGCGTCGTTCAGAATGCGCCTATAAAAAATGTTTGTGCATGCCAAATGACACTCACTATTACAATGGATTCACTAATTTAATCTCTACTGTTTGTGTTGCTGAACAATTTTGGTTTAAATTGAAATGTTTGTGGGATTTGTAATTGTGATGAGAATGTGGCTGAATTACTTTGGCGCCAGTAGTGCATCGTAGGAGATACCTATGGACTAACGCAGACTAAGTGACTTAGTGAATCAGTGTAAAATCATCTTATTTATTATAGGTACCATTTTGTAGGAACATTTCAGTAAAGAAGTCGGTTGATAATCTTATGTGAATATTATGTAGGTATGTCAAACACTTTGCAATGTTGCTTAGACACCATTATTTATAGGTACTCAAAAGTATATCAATAAAATTAAATTCCTTTGCGTATATCAAAACGAAATTCATTTAATTTTAGACTGCCAGACGTAAATAGCTATTAAATAATCTGTATTCCAACGTGTTGGACTTATCAATGTCATGCTCTCTAGATTCCTGCGATATAATTTATAGCTTTTACTACAAAACTGTAAACGACAAGTTATTAAATAAAATCATGAGGAAGATTTTCAGATCTTTTACGTTAAGACAGGGATAAATTACACAAAAGTAACAAAGAAAGTGCAATAACCTGCCTAGCTATTTCGAATTCTAACTAGAACGAAAAATAAATATTTTAAATGCGAAAATAACCCTGTATGTCTGCTACCATTTCACGCCTAAACTACTAGAACCTGGAGACAAAGGCTTCTCACCACAATTCCGACTATATTTCATCCTGGATTTATTAGTATTAAAAAAATTATTAAATATAAAATATACGCAAACGAAGTCGCGGGCAACAGCTAGTGGAAAATATGATTTTCAACGCATAGAACATTGAAAGACTACTAAAATTACACGCTTCTAATATTAATAAGTAATGATATAAGTAACGGATGCATACGTATAGCACCATTGCGTCTATAGACGTTTACCTCCCATAGCGAATCCCTTAAAACAATAGTGAGCGAGGAGCAACGTAAATAGCCGGTCGGGTTATGAAAATACTCGCGCGGAATATTTCTGTACCGCGGTGTAACGCGATACGTGATACCATGCGGAATGCCGGTGGAGGGGGAGAGGGGAAGCTGGTCTTTTGGTCCTATGGGTCGAAAAGACCAGGGAGTTTCTTGGTTTTAGGTTTTTCTTAGTTACTACTGGGTTTTTTAATAGAAATTATGAGATCTGAGCCAATAGAAAACATTGTTATTTTTTTTTTTCTTTGAAGCACAACGTTTTTAATGCTCTTAACACAAATCAAAGCTGAATAACCTTATATCATCTGCCTAGCTTTTTCCCAACTAAGTTGGGTCGGCTTCCAGTCTAATCAGACGCAGCTGAATACCAATATTTTACATGGAGCGACTGCCTATCTGACCTCCACAACCCAATTACTGGGTAATACGATACCCCTTGGTAAGGCTGGTTGTCGGACTTTCTTTGATAACTACCTTATATAATCATAAATAATAATTATTATTATTTTAACTTGTATGTGCTTTAAAATAACACTCATAACTTAAAGATAGTATAAATGATCTTCATAAACTGTTATGAAGATCATTTATACTATCTTTTCAAAAAATAGTTGCTAAAGCGCCAAATTTCCCAAAAGTATATAATTTCCTATGTTTAGTGAGTAAGGCTGTTGGCACAATATTGCAGCGACAATACATCAAGGGATTAGCACTGAATTGCTGGCCAAAATTGTATTGTAAAACCGTGCTCCAAAATAGCAGGTGCATGACCCATCAGATTGTTCTTCTCTAGTGGGTATATCAGTACAAGAAGAACAAAGAAGAAATGGTGTAACACACTAACCGTAGGATTGACTTTCATTTTGACAGGTTTTCGGGTGCATGTCATTCCGTTGTTAGCCAGCCAGCCAGCCTAGCCAGTCAGCTAGGTGGTAGCGAGGATCCCTGGCTAGGGTGATACTCGTGGAGGCTATTGTTTATTATTGTTTATTGTTAATTAAAACGGTAACACCAATTACATTAATTAACATAAAAAGAAAGAGAAAATAAAAAAAATGTTCAACTACTAACATATAATAGAGGACACCCTAGCGTACTTCTTCTCACAAAACATCAAACATACCCGCATAATTCTACTCCATTCATCGGCAAACAGATCATATGTCAATAGGCCAGGCACAGTAGGCCGTAAGCCACTAGTAACTAGTAGTAGTAGCCACTAAAACAGTATAAGTTGTTATTCTCGCGCCTCTTCCTATTGTAAGGAATTCCGTACTACGCTAGGTCAAAGTGTTACCACCAACATCTCTGTCTCACAACCAGCTCTCGTCTGTACAACCAGCTAACTAAAAATGACAGGAAATATCATATCTTTTTTTCTAAAAGCTGTTTTATATCGGTTCAGTCACTTCCAAATACTATAGTTCGCGCGGAAGTAGTTGGCCGCACCTTAGGTATGTGACGGAGGGGAGGGGGCGCTTTGTCATAACTCAGTACGTGCGTTGCGAACAGTAGGCAACCCCGCCGCCCTCGCCCCCGTCCCCACCCAAGGCGCGGCCAACTACACACATCAAAAGTGTCTAGGGATCAAGCATTTTTATGCGGATTTCTTGAGATTGAGATGTGGCTTTGTAATAAATTTATGATTTTATAAATTTATATGGATCCTTTTTGGTGCATTTCATAATTTGAATCAGGAACTGTGAATCAAATTCGAGAAAAAGATGAAAATCAGCTGTCAATATTTTCCCTATAAAAACATACAACGCATTGAAGACATTATTAGTGCTACTGTTTCCCTACTACTGATTAAAACCAACGTTATTATGGAGCGGCGACGTCATTTAAGCAGGGAAGAAATGCTCAGAGCCGTGGGAATGATAGAAGCTGGTTCCCGGTAACGTACTGTGGCTTTAGCTCTGAATACAAGTCAGAGTGTTATCAGTCGACTTTGGACACGTTACCGAAGCACTGGTACCGTGGCTGAGCGCCATGGAGGACGGTATCGCTGCACCACACGGAGACAAGACCGATACATTCAAAACTTAACTCGAAGAGCTCCAACAATAACCGCCATGATGTTAGCCGTGAGGCTTCATCACTCTTCAGGGAACTTAATTAGCGACCAAACAGTCAGAAACCGCTTGCATGAAGTGAACCTTCATTCCCGAAGACCGTTACGGGTACCACCTATAGCAATGCACAATCGTAGGATTCGATATCAATGGGCTCTTGAACACAGAAATTGGGCAGAAGAACAATGGCGTTTCGTGTGCTTTTCTGATGAGTCTCGTTTTGGTATGAGACCGGATACAAGACGTATACGACACTGGAGAACCCCTGGACGCCAACAGCGATTAAAATCCTGCCAGGAAGTCCATCCTTATAGTGGTGGAACCATCATGGTATGGGCGGGTATTTGGATCGGCGGAAGAACTGAGTTGATTTGGATCAGAGGCAACCTCAACGCTCAAATTTATGCTGAGACGATTGTATCAGACGTCATCGTTCCTCTACAAGTGCAAATCGGTCCCTTATTTCAGTTAATGCATGATAATGCACGACCGCACACCGCAAGAGTTGTAAGACAGACTCTCGCCGCAGCTAACATCAATGTCCTGCCCTGGCCTGCTCAGTCGCCAGACTTGAACCCGATTGAGCATGCATGGGATATGCTACAGAGAAGAGCTCTGCCGAATATGGAGGGTATCCAGTCGCAAGAAGACCTTTTTTTGTTGTTGCAACGAACATGGGCGGCCATTCCACAGCGTGATTTGGATGAACTCATTTTGAGTATGCCAAACCGATGTTCTTGTGTTGTTAGTGTTCGCGGTAGAAACACGGATTATTAATTGTTTAAGTTACCCAATAAAATTTTAAAGAAAACTGTTATTTCAGTCTTTTTTTCGAACTTTTGTGTTAGTGGTTCAAATGTCAAAAATCCCTTTATTAGGAAAATGGCAAATTTCTTTATTAATGCAAAGGTGACTTGGTTTATCGTTACTGTGGCAAACGAAAACACTTTATTTGATGAATCCTTAAAGAAAATTTTAATTAATATCAATCAGGAGAAAAGTTATTGCAAAAATATATGTTGATCCCTAGACACTTTTGATGTGTGTAGTTCCGCGCAGACTATAACTGATAAGTAGTAATTAGTTATAATGTAGATTCTCCGACATACTCCTAATCACAGACACAGCTGTCTGCGATAACAAGAACAGAAATATTTACACGCAGGTGCAGGCAGGCGCGTGAAAATGGCACTAATTTGTTGTTGCTACAGAACGAATAAGTAAACGAATGACGATGTCAACCGTTTGCCAGGCTGTTGCTATGTAGGTAATAGGTTCAACGGGCTGGTGTCCGCAACTCCACGTCAATGCGCGTATTTTGCGTATGGGTGGGAAAGTCGGCTATTCGATGCACCCCAGCTCCTCAAGGAAGGCCAGCAACGCCTTGATGTTACTGACCGTTGCCATGTAATAACTTCATTATTATCGGGGCAAAAAAATTAAAAATACCTAACGTATATCATCATCATTTCAGCCGAAAGACGTCCACTGCTAGACATAGGCAACGTATACATAATCAGCCTATAATGGTCCCAGGAGTGGGAAACTCCTGGGACCCAGGCCTCCTCTCTGTGAGAGCGCCGTAATCCACCACGCGGGCCCCGTGCAGGTTGGTAGAAGTCACATGTCTTCGAATTTTTGGTTCTAGGACATGTCGGTTTCCTCACGATGTTTTCCTTCACCGTTTTGAGAGCAGTGCTGGTGAAATTATTTACACAATGTTAACCGCTTGTCTGGGTTAGAACTCACGACCTATAACTCGTAACTCGGGGCTGTTACCACTGGGTCACCACTGCTTTACTAACGTAATATGACGTAAATAAATGTATTTTCTTTCTTTTCTGTTAAATTTATTAGATTTTAAAAGTGTCCAGTGTGTGCCTGCACGTTATAGGAACTGATGGATGGTACTGAAGGCGCCGAACTCGTAGACAAATTCTGGGCCGACTCAGTTTAATTTATTAACACTCTAAGAAGATTTTAAATCCTATAAATCATGGATAATTATTACGATTAGGTACTAATGAAATGTACTCGCATTTCTGCGTGTGCGTCATAATTAGGTAGGTTAAAGTGATGCAAAAAACAGCATGAAGGATTTAGGGTCGTTCAAGTAGTAGTCACCTCTAACGTCCCATATAGATATAGTATATGTGCTATCAATGATGAATTTATGGAAAAATAACTTTAACTCCTACACAATAAAGTTCAGTTTACGCTATAACTTCAATTTTGTATAACTTGAAAAACATCAATTAGAAACAAATTTTAACAGACCTTCCATTTATTATACCCGGGCTATACGGGCAATGGGCCATAAAAGAATGCTAAAAGTCACCAAAAGGGTAATAAGGCTATGCTTGGAATTTCCCTGCGTGATAGAATCAGAAATGAGGACATCCGCAGGAAAACCAAGGTAACCGACATAGCCTGAAGAATTGCCAAACTTAATGGAAGTGTGGGCAGGGCACATTGCTCGCAGAACAGATGGCTGATGGGGCCGAAAGGTTCTGGAGTGGCGACCGCGTACCGGAAGACGTAGCGTTGGGCCTCCCACAAGGTGATCCGACGACCTTGTGAAGGCCGCAGGAACCCGTTGGATGCGAGAAGCACAGATCCGGTCAAAGTGGAGGTGCTTGCGGGAGGCCTATGTCTAGCAGTGGACGTCTTTCGGCTGAAATGATGATACGGGCTACTGCCCCTGACTCCTCATACAACATTTGAACCTTCCTTTCGAACCCGCTCAGGTGTAGAGTAAACCATAACACCACTAACCTCTATCATACAAGACTTGTATAATACAGATCAGTGAATAACACCAGAACATAACATCAAACAACACGCTAATTTTCTCCGAAGGCCTGCCCCTTAGGAGCCCAGTAGTAAAATTCATGATCCTTCCTTTCTTCAGTGGTTTAGGCTGTGCAGTCAATGTGTGACAAAATAATGGACGGTACTCAAGTCCCTTATTTTATATTAAACTAGCTGACCCGGGGAACTTCGTACCGCCTCAGATTTTTTTATCTATTTTTTCCCATGTTTTAATAATTAGGAACCCTCGTGCCTCACGGGCATACCCAGAACACCCTACCAAAGTTTCATCATTATCTGACCGGTTTCGGAACGCATAGAGGACAAACATACAAACATAAATGTTTCCCCGTTTTTATAGTTATTCTGCTATTCGGGGCGGAGACAAATCCAGCAAATCAAAGATCATAAAAATCGGTCCAACCGTTCTTGAGTTACAAATGGTGTAACTAACCCATCTTTGTTTTATTTACATTGATTTGATATAGATTACAATTTACAAACCATAACTTCGTTGTACATTTTTGTAGTTTATTTTACAAAAAAAATCGTTGAGTGCCAACAGTTTCCGCCGCTCGCATGTTTTTCCAGCGTGTACAAAAATCCGAGTAGCGAACAGCATATTCTTTGAGCGAACAACATAATATCCCGAGTGTCGATTATGGAGAGGTGCCAAACGGGACCATTTGGCAGGCGGCGCTACAAATCTATCAGTAGCAGCTCGACGCTATGAGAGTCTGCCACGTACTGATTAACTTGCATACACGTCCACACTGGGGTTTTTGCAGGTTGGCACATAACAGTCTACCAATGAAGCAGAATGGAAACTTATTGACGAGGCCGAGGATTTGCCTTTGAACTTGAGCAGGTAAATAAATAAATAGGAAAATTCTCGAAAGATAAAAATAAAAAAAAAACAATGTGAATCTCGATTCTCTATACACAGCTTTTCGGATCCAGCTTCTGGCTTTTTTTTCAGCGAAAACGTTTTTTTTTTAGGTACTTAATATACATCTGCCGCATGTCAGATGACCAATACGCCAAACTGACGACCTTCTTAATGGCAAGCGACATCGCGGCAAGCCCACACGGAGATAATGGGATGAGCTGGACTCCTTCAACAAGAACTGGTCCTTAGCAGCTTTAAACAGAGAGAAGTGGAAAGAGTCAGGGAGGCGTTTACCTTGCAGAGAGACATCACAGACTTTTAAAAATAAATAATAATAATTCTTCCACTTTTTCAGATTTCCAGATTTTCATTAAGTAAAGAAAGAAAGAAAGAAAATACATTTATTAAGCACAGACTAAAGGACACACAATGCACCAGATACATACATCAGATAAAAACAAAAAATAAAGATCAAACAAAAGTAAAGTAAGTGTAAAGTCCGATGTAAGAAATTAGCAGGAAAGTGTGCCTCACGGCTGCGCCAAAAAGGCCCAGTTCAGCAAAAATGCCAGACAACTAGTGCCTGACGTTGGTTTACAACTGGACCAGATAGTACATGAAAATCAATATTATAGTGCTTTCCGACTTCCACGCTGACGGAGGTTTCCTACTTATAAACAGGAATTAGAATCTACGAACAACTAACAGATCTCATACCAATAAGTCTGCCAGTAATCGTTCCGCAAAATATAATAGGTTAGCAATGATTGCCAAGGTGGTTTCAGTAAATCAACACAAACGATTCTATGCGGACGGAAGACACATGTAAATACCAATAATGTAATTTATGATGTTTGTGAAGATATTGCCAAAGTGTCGTTATGTGTTATTTAGAAGTTAATGGAGTTGATTTTGTTGCTAAATCTAAACTAATCTAACTAGCTTGTATTGTCGCACTGCAGGCCTCCCTCTCCATTTTCCACACAATTCTGTCTTTTTCTAGTGCCAGTCCTTTCAGTAGGAGTCAAGGTCGCCCCGCCATCTTCGTCTCGGCTTGCCGTGATCACGTCGTGCTTTTAATGGGACCCAATCGGTGGTTCTCTTAGCCCATTTGTCATCTGACATGTGGTAGACATATCCGGCCCAGCTTTCTGGGTAACGTCCGTGATCTTGGTTTTGGCACGCAGTGTTGTGTTCCTTATACGGTCCGATATTAAATTTAAATGAGTGTATTTAATTGCTCTACTAACGAATAGGAATATAACTTAATAGTATGACAATAAAGTTGAATTTTTAATGATAATGCCTAAGGACGTCTCGGCAAGCCTAAGGCCGTTTGTACATCGCTACCGTCAACGAGAAACGAGATCATTTGACGTTCCGGGAACGTAATAGCGAAATGAAAAGTATATTTTCCTATTTTATAACTTATTACTTAGATCATGGTCTACCCGTGTACCATTTCATTCAAATCCGTTCAGTTGTTAGGGTGTGAAAAGGAAAAACAGACAGACAAAGTTACTTTTGCATTTTTAATATTAGTATGGATTTATCTTTGTAGATAGACTGATATTATCTAACCTTACCTTAGCTATTAGGTATTGAGTCTACCTTAATTACTCTCCATAAAAGTGCCAGTAATTGATTTACCTACTTAGTTCTTTTCAGCGACCCATGGATAGAGACATTTTTCTTTGTTGGCCTAATTATATTTCATTCTGAATTGAATAGGTAGGATTTGCTTAATTCACAAAATTTACATAATAAGCTGCCAGTTGTCACAATCTATATAAATTAAATTAAATGCCGTTCGTTGGTAATTAAGCGTATCTCTGGAGAACGTCTGGACCGATTTGACTATTTTCTGTTCTTAAAATATTCCTTATTCTTAGCCCGAATTAGGTTTCTATCTACGGAAAAAAATTGTAAAAAGTTTCACGGTAAATGTTCAAATTCGGGACAAACTAAACGTCCTTTTTCTATGGGATTTTTGGATAAATTCATTATTGAAAGGACAGGTACGCCTGTCGGGCAAGCTAGTCTAAAGAAATATTATAAAGAGATTTGATTTTTGGTACCTATGTTTGTTTGGTACGGTCAGCAACAAAAGTCGATTAACACTTTAGTTTTTTAATCTCAGTTATTCAGCTAAATATTAACACTTCAATTTTTTTAATCTCAGTTAAAAAAAACTGAAGTGTTAATCGACTTTTGTTGCTGACTGTACCAAAGCGTGGCAGCGTCGTCGTGAAAATCCGTTCAACCGTTTTAAGGGCTGAACGGATTTTAATGGAACAAATTCCGTTAAAATCCATAACCTGGATTAGGACATAGGATACTTTTTACTATATTCTCACGGGATCGAGACATATGAAACCGAAACCGAAACTACTGTTACTCTCGAAACCATGGGGTGCAGCTAGTAACATATAGATCTGAATAAGTACATAAGAGCTACGAGGTGTCGTGTTGTAATTAAATACAAAGCAAGGTTCTTGTAAATGTAAATTACCTACTTTATAAATAAGTACCGACCTTGTTTGACATGTTTGGTCACACAAACATCAACATTTATTTATTTATTTAACTCACCAACAATTGTATACACTATTTTAAGCAATTTAAACAAAAGCAACGAATAGGACCCCATACTTCCCGTGGGTGTCGTAAAGGGCGACTAAGGGAGACCGGAGAATGGGCAGCAGCGTTCTGTATGCATTACACCATCATACCATATTGCGATCGCCAACCCGCCTGCCAAGCGTGGCGATTATGGCAAACCCCCCCAAAATTGGGGGAGGCCTATGTCCAGCAGTGGACGTCTTTCGGCTGAAATGATGATGATGATGAACGAATAGGAGTAAAGTGTAACAATCACTTATAGGTAAACTCTGCATGCACACAAATAGTTGTCGTAACTAACAAAAAATAGAAATAAAAGACTATGTGAATGTGTATATGTGTGTGTGTGTGTGTATGTGTAAGATACAAGAAGTTAATAAATTAGTTTAACTAAATTAAAATAGACAAATTAAAAAAAAAAACAAAAATATTGAAACAACTGGTCAATAAAGTAGCTCTGTTTTTTTCAGCATGTTCGTTCTGGGTTGGTGTTGTAGCATCGAAGTGGAGGCGTATGCGCAGGACTCTACACTGGCACGGTGAAGGTTTAAAATAATATTGTTTTCAGCATAAAGCACGAAAGAGACTGCCACCAGGGTACAGTCACGAGCACTAATATGTCAACACTTGGCAACTTTCGATTGCGATTTTTTCACGAAATAATGAATCCAACGTTGAAATACGACACTTTACATAAACCTATATGGGTACGAAAATTCTTTGTTCGTAAATATCATAAAATTTCATTCAGAAATAAAGGAGAAAATCGCCTTTGAATAAAGCGTCACCTCTGTCACATACAGTTACTTATACTCGTGACTGTATGTGACAGAGGTGACGCTCTGCGAATCCAAAATGTTTCTAACACTCGGTCCCCTTCTTAATAAACGCGGAATAAAGTAACAAACAGGAAGGTACTTGCATAACAGACTAACAGTATAGTTGCCGGCACGTAACTTGGCAAGAGTTTTTGTAGTGGGGGAAGTTTGCGCACGCACAATTTCATACATTTTTATATGCGCGTACTTCCCCCACTACGAAAATCTCTATATACAGTTAGTAGCAATGGCTTCCATTTTGACAGTTCAACAACGTTTTTTGCGTTATTCACGTTATTGAGCAGACAATTTTTTCGAACATATGAAGCAACTAGCTGTGCCCCGCGGTTTTACCCGCATAAGTTTCGATCCCTTGGGAA
The DNA here is from genome assembly GCA_916614155.1 of Mesoligia furuncula. Classification (NCBI taxonomy): domain Eukaryota; kingdom Metazoa; phylum Arthropoda; class Insecta; order Lepidoptera; family Noctuidae; genus Mesoligia; species Mesoligia furuncula. The sequence continues at coordinate 2,145,845 of OU744792.1, forward strand.
TATTGGGATAAAAAGTAGTTCATCCAGGGTATCAGCTACTTCCATACCAAATTTTATCAAAATTGGTCCAGCCGTTTGTGCGTGAAGAAGTAATAAACATACAAACACACTCACAAACTTATAATATTAGTGTGATGGAGTAGCATTGTCCTTCAAAATGGTTCAGATTGTAACGGAATTAGGGTGAAGGATTAGCTGCAAAGGATCATGACCAACGGTGTATAGAAATCCGTCTTAAGTTGAAACACAATAAATCTTTATTTATTATAGACTACGCTTTATAAACTATTAAATAAAAGTGTTCATTTTCACACAAGTATCCGGGTTTTAAAGTAATTAAACAAATTCGGAGATAACCTAAAAATTATGTCTAAGCTACTCGCAACTTATAAAATGACCACAGATCACTCATGTAGGCACAAAACAACAAAGATAGTTAAAATCAAAATAAGAGAACAGCTGCTGATTGAAAAAAAAAGTGAATAATAAAAAAAAAACAAACACCAACGAATTTCCGTAAGTATTACTATCTAAGTGGAGAGACTATTCTCAATCGACACATAAACAGAAATGGCGGCGCCGGCTTAGGGTTGGCGATCTAGAATCGATTTTATAGGTCAAGTAAATTGATTTTTTTTTATCGATCTTAAACAATGAATTATAGATTTTTTTAATCGATTTTAGAAACTTGAAAACGAGTTCCGATATTTTTCCTGCGGATTGCAACTTTTAAGTTTTGATACGCAGTTTCTTTATTCTGTTTTTTTTGTAACCAAGAATATTATTTAATTTATGTTGTATTCGATTATTCATTACAGTTGACTAATTATGCTGGCAACACCAAAACGAATAAGTGATTTTATCTATAGTAAATCTGTCGATGTAGAATAATGGCGGGAACAGATCTATCAGAACTCAATTTATTGCTGAATCGATTCTTTCCTGCGATTCGGATAGATTTAAAAATCGATCTTGTTTAGGAATAATCGTCATCCCTACCTGTACGTCTGTCATCTACCTTGACAGTTGCATCTGCGTGAGACGAAACACAAAAATCAATATTTTCACAACGGAACTACGAAATACATATTATACAGTACCTACGTTATAATTATGATATTACTAATTATTTAGCTATTTATGAGTTTAATATCATTTTTGTGAAGTTTTTATGTAAAGGCGCATACTTACGTAACTAGTACAAATGAAGAGAACGAAACGTCCATCATGACTACACGGAAATGTACCTAGCAATCGTTAATTTACTGTTTATCTTAAAATCATAATTCCGGATACGAAAACAAAATTCCTGATGTGAAAAGCTTGTAAAAAATAAGCAAATAATTTGTATATTAATTTGGTTTTCATACGTGCAACTTTTCAAGACTGCTTTTGGTCAATCTCCTTTACTTACCACACATCCTTTATGATTTAACTTTGGGATAACTTTACTTCGCGTTTATTAATAAGGGACGTGTATCTGGGGGCACGGAAGTGCCCCCACCAAGTCGAGCAAAAAGGGGCACGGCCGTACCATCCTTTCTCGAAGCAGTTCAGGCCATTTTCGACACCCTATAACTTCGTTGTGGATAAAACTAGAAACCTGAATTTTCAGTAATCAAGCAGGCATTGTATAAACATGGTATATTTCAAATTTCATTCAATTTGAACCAGTAGTTTAAGAATTATAACTAGTCAAAGTTTCTTAATTTTGTCACTCACTGACTGACTGACTGACCGATCATCAAAACTCTAAGGCACTTCTAGCAGACAAAGAAGCTTCAATACAATTAGTGTTTAGTGTATAAATCAAGGAAAAACTAAAATATTTTGTAATTTCGTTCCACTTTTCTAGTTACACCAACTGCATAAATAACTTTGTAATCCTATATAAATATATCGTATTACAAAGTTACATTTGCAGTTAATGAATCAGTGTACCTGTTTATCACTGCATAGTATAAAACAAAGTAGCTTCCCGCTGTCTGTCTGTCCGCATGTATGCTTAGATCTTTAAAACTGCGCAACGGATTTTGATGCGATTTTATATGTATAATACATGCATAATATAGTAGAGAAAGAAACACTGATAATTTTAGAGGTTTCTAATGTGATGTGTGTCGTAAATAAACACATTTTTTGCGCTTATATTGCAAAAGCTAGCTGAAACCTACGAGATAGATCAAAATAATGTACTACAGTATTGTACACCTTAAAAAGGTCTACAAAAAAGTCCACAATGGTATATGTCTATCTCTTAGGGATAACCCACAATAACCATTTTTTATCCTTTACTTTTTACGAGAAATAATGGCTTATTTACGAAGCGGTTTTAAGCATTACAGCGTTAATCCTTATCCAATTAAGTACATTAAATACATTGTGCATTTAATATAGATCAATTTCTCTCTTACAGCATGTACTTTAAATGAATATTTTCGAAGATATTACAGATTTCAAATGTAGGGACATAGCGGTAGCGCTGGTGAGTTTATTTAAGGCAACCACAGGATAGTTCGGTTAAGTAGTCACGACCTCTCATCGTTTGGGGTGGGGTGTCCATCGAGCACAGCAACTCCCTAAATATCTTGGTTTTACGCTGTACAGGTCTTTAACATATAGCAAAAACTGCAAGAATATCAAGCGGACTACTTGACTGGAGCTATCTTTTTCTGCGGGAGATTTCGCGTGCCCCATGTGGAGCCGTTCTTCCCATGCAAAGCTGGTGGATACAGCTTTGAGTGATACGTGCCGGATCATCACTGGCTGGCTAAAACCAACCCCGGTACAAATGCTGTAACCACTAGCAGGACTAGCGCCACCAGTGCCTCGCAGAGCAGTGGCAAGCTCCAGCGAAAGAGCCAAAATGGTCTCCGACACACAAAACCCTTTGCACGACAACATCCTTGTGCCACAAAGGCTGAAAAGTCGAAACAGTTTTTTAAAGTGTGTCGTTCCACTCTCTGGCGAACCATCACAAGAGAGACTGAAGTTGTGGCGAGACAGTGCTTCCTTACCCAAACCGTTCGTCCCACCCGCTGATCTCCCACCTGGACATGAGTTTCCTTTGGGTAACCTGGAAGTCTTTAAACAGACTCCGCACCCAGGTTGGCTGAAGCAAGGAAAACCTGTTCAGGTGGAGATTCATAGACGACTCCGCCTTGGAGTGTAAATGTATATAGCACTTTATGATTAGCAGCGATCGCACGCGTTTATCGGAGCTCTCTAGCGATGAAAATAACAATTATCCATACTAATATTATAAATTCGAAAGTAACTCTGTCTGACTGTCTGTATGTTACCTTTTCACGCCTAAACCATTGAACGGATTTCGATAAAATTTGGCAGAGAGATAAGTTGCATCTCGGGAAAGGACTTGGGATAGTTTTTATCGACATACCTCGCGGGCGAAGCCGCGAGCGGAAGCTAGTGTATAATTAAATGTACCTAGATGTTCAAAGGTAACTTGTAAAATGGTCAACGGATTAGGTTAAAAAAAAAGTTAAAATGGTACCGGAAAGGAAAAAAACTAGGACAAAAAAAATCTTTTATGTTTAAAATACATAGATTGACTTGGCAATCGCACTGTGGATACATTGTGTTTTCATGCGATGGCCAAGTCAATCTATGTATTTTAAACATAAAAGATTTTTAATATTGATATGGTCACTACAAGATGTTGTTAGGTTAGCTAATTACGTAATAACTTAAGACAGAAGGTCCCTTAAGTAGGGACTGAATAAATTAACCGACTTGGTATAACATGGATCTCACAACTTTTTACGGTAGAAGAACTGAGTTGCGAGACTTGGTTTTTTTTACAAGTTTGTTTTGATGGCATATTTACTTACACACAACCGAGTCAACCAATATTCCATCGCTCGAATCCAGTCACTTATTTTCGTAGCAAGTGGGCAAGGTTGGCCGACACCATCAGTTTGTAAACTTTGTAGGTAGGTACCGTCAGCAACAAAAGTCGATTAACACTTCAGTTTTTTTAATCACATTTAGTGAGCAAAACATTTGTTTCAAATCGCAGCAGAAGTACAATGCAATTTTGAACAAATATTTTGCTCAATAATTGAGATTAAAAAAACTGAAGTGTTAATATTTTGCTCTCTAACTGAGATTAAAAAAACTGAAGTGTTAAGGTCATAGCACACATATCAAACCGAAAATGGATCGGTACAGTATCAACTCGAGCCGTTCAGTATTCTTTATATGAAACTCCCTAATGCAACGCTCACTAATCGGAATCATAACGTAGGTATTCGCATCGCCTCGGGACAAGCTCACGAAGTCCCCGCGCTTACGGCTCGTCGTCCCCGCGCTTACGTCTCTCCGTATCCGAGCTTACGTCACGAGCTAGCGAGCGAGTCGAACTTACGTTACGTCTTCGTCCACCCTTGCCCCTCTCACCCCTCCGGCCTGCCTGCTGCACCACCTGCGGTTGCGGCGAGCCGTAAGCGCGGCGTCGCCTAGCTGTAGCCGAGTCGAAGAATCGGAGCTTCTGATCCGCTTTGGTTACGTGCTTACTTTAGGTTGACGCCTGTTTGACGGCGAGGCGAAAGGCGATAAGGTGCCGATCCCTTTCCGATTTGATACGTGTGCTATGACCTTTAATCGACTTTTGTTGCTAACTGTACACGGAGAACAAAAATAGATCAACATCTGTGCGCCGCCTCCATAGGTTAATTAAAGAACACGTCATGTATTTGTTTAAGTACATATTTTGGTTACTAATTGGTAACTAAATACCGGTATAGGTAATTTAGATAAAATAGTAAAAGGGGAGGTAAGTAGGTATTATTTTACTCTTGGGTTCTTTCTGACTGGCTAAACGACTAGATATTTATGGATTTCCCAATGTGTTATCGATCAGTATTAAAGCACTCGTGTGGTAAAGTATGGGCGTATTAGGAGCTAACTGTATTTTGTACCGATTGACGTCCAACAGGTGAAGATCAAGAAGGTCTTAGGTAAGTACCTACTACTTTCTTTGGTAATTTTTCACGAAGCGACCTAGATATGACTCTGTGGTACAGACTAAAAATAACATGGTTGCTTACAAAAAAACATTTGTATTCAATAGGCATAATTTCACTCTCCGGCCACTCCCCACGCCATCCATAAATAACGTCATCGCGAATTTTTGGAATGATTTATCACCATTTAGTGACGTCAGCTTCCCTGCTCACCTACCACTGATTTTAATACAGAATGTGCAATGTTTCTCACTGATAACTGATGTAATACAGGACGTGTACTATTTGTAATTTCGTCCAAATTCAAAATAAATATTTTAAAAAAATACTTACAAGCCAAGGAAAAGTATGCGCTTCGGAAATCATCGTTTACCTTTGAAAATACGAACGCGCGATCATGAGATCTAAAATAGAATTGTTACAACCATGGGAATACGTGCCCATTTCTTATTACCATAATGCGAAATTTTAAGAAGCATTGCCTCTATGCGTGGTTACTCTGTACCGTGACGTTCGAGCTAATTCGGAAACACGAAGATTATTAAAGTGCAAACCTTTTCTGGTTTACCTGTAAACTTGCCTATCAAACCACTGCGCTTCGTCTACCTCAAGATGCAAGATCTATCCTTCTCTGTCTCACCTGCGTGTTCCTAGTGAACCCGTACCCGAGGAACCTCTCATCATGAGCGGGCACGGTGTCGGCCGCCACGTAAAAAGGCTCGTACAGCAGCTCGAAGTTCGTCACGTTGTGGCTGATGTGCGTTTGCGTCGACTCGTTGCCACCACTCGCTTCCCATCTGGAACATTCAGGCTAGTGGAGAAACTGTCTCGATGCTTAACCCTTAAGCATTTAAGCAAGTCCCGGAAATATGCTACCTACATATATTTTTAAGGTCTGTAGACAGGTTTTGGTTTAGTAAATCCCTCATCATCATCATCTGCCTAACCTGTTCCCAACTATGTTAGGGTCGCAAAATCTCCCAATCTGTTAAAATTCAATTTATATTATATCTGCGGCGTGCACGCTTCACTGAGTGTATTGTAACGTAAATGTCACTTCAGCGTCCATTTTAATTCGTTTGGGAAGTTAGCTAGGATTGATTAGAACTGTGACCAAAAATGTTCACAGCAACACATGATGTGGACCAAATAACTTAGAAAAGGCAACTTTTAGCGGGGAGCTCTACTGCTACATATTTTCTTGAAATACTGTGTGTCATTGATGAAACTATTTGCATGGTCAACTTACCTAGAAAAATTCGAAGCGTACTGATTATAAATGAACACTTTCCTATGGAATGGTATCGCTAGTTTACTTCTCGAGAGCCGCACCAGCTCCGACTTGTTCACTGGAAACTTGGCCACTCTTCGGTCCAGCTCATAAGTAGGCACCACATAAGCACATAGTGGACATTTAGGCGTACTCGCAAGAAAATTGTCTAAGGCTTCCATCATTCCTCTAGACGGTACTATATCAATATCCACTAAGAAAACAAAAGGTGTATGGCAGTTCTTCCGTGCCAAGTTCCTCATGTGATTCTGAGGGTAGGGATGCCTCGCTCTCCATGCGACGGTGTCTGCTCGTCTCTCCCCGGGCGGCAGGGGGCTGGCATCACAGTCTCTCGCCCACATCGGCATCGAACCGTGTAACCCTGGTCTTTCCGCTGGCATAGTTATATGTAAGGCTAATCTTGAATATAGTTCTGGTTGGCATCTAAACAACCAAGTAGTGAAAGCTCTTAACTGTCTCAATTCGTCCCCGGCCACGAAGACAGCTACAGAGATGGGGCCCGTCCAATGGGGTGCTATCCTCAGCAGCTCATGGAGTCTCTCTATGGAGCTCTGTGTGGCGAGGCACACGCGGCTGTTGCTGGACACTTCGGCGTACAGCTCTCCGACCGCTGCGTAGTCGAACAGTCTGTAGGAGCGGCTGCCGTCCCACCTGCCCAGCCGCAAGTCAACTCTGGATATAGGATCGTCATCTAAGGCGGAGTTGGGCGCTGTGCCGCCGATGCAGGGCTCGCAGGTGGGCGGGTCGGAGGGCGGCGCGGTGGCGTGCAGCGGGCAGGACGCGGGGTGCAGGAGCCATAGGTTGGCGACGGCGTTGTAGGCCACCAGCGCCACCGCCGCAAACATCACCACGCTCCATTGGAACCGCCAGCTCCGCTGTTACAAAACAGTGAACAGCAGTCAGTAACGTTAACATAAAAAAATGCAAAGCTTTCAAAAATATACGTACTGTTGGGTAATGGCGTCTTTGCCAGGAAACAAGCATTGATGTTCATGAATAAATCATAATATTACTAATAGGTAGTCTAGTGTACCTACAATATTTACACACCGCGGAATGGGAGCGGAATGCTCGGTAATCATCAAAGACTGACTATCGGCGTTGCTACTGGCACCTCTACGTCTTTTCATTTCAAATCTCATACAATTTTAAGTTATACTTGCTTTTGTATAAGTACATAAATTCCCTGACCCGGGCAATAAAGTCGTAATCAAGTCGTAATTCTACTTACTAGCACTCGATTTATTTGTTATTAAATAAATTAAATTAAGTAATCAAATTAATATTGACACATCCAATTTTCAGTCTATCAAAAAGTAGGTACTCGTACTCTCTGCATGTAATCATGAAATAATTTATCTAAAGAGGTTTATCAATTTGGGTATGTAAAGTTTTTTCAGGTATTTTTTTTATATTTTTAATTTATAGATTTAGTTATTTTAAGCAACTAATTTCTATATTTTGGTTTTCTAAGCAGTCATTAATTTTAAATAAAATTTCTAACTTCTACTTCAAAAGTAGGCTGAAGAGTTCAATATCTTTGCCACAATAATAAAAATCCTAAATTTGACGTTTTTTGCTTGACATCAGAAACTTCAAGCATGACACTTGATAGTTTTAGAGGTGGGAATGATCGACAAAATCGAACATGGACTTAATAATTTAAACTGATCGGTTATGAAATTAGTAAATCGATTATAGTTACTAATTGTGTATATTATAAATTTTTCCTTATTAGAAGTTAGATATGCGAGTTTAGTAGGTACTGTTGCCGAGTGAAGACGGATAGTACTCTCTACTATGTACTTACAGGTGCACGACTGTGAGTGATTTCTTTCAAAACTATATTCGTGGGGAGAGGGATACGTGAGTGGTTCAAGAGAATGCATTTTATTTAAGCTATCATTATATTGATTAACGATCATTCAAAACTCGGGATTTAGATTTTTTTTTTAAATTGATTTTCAACGTTTGATTTTAATCGATTCAAAGGCCGATCGCATGATTGCATTATAATCCCCTTTATTTAATTAAGTACATATAAAATATATTTTTAAATATTAGTAGTAAAATATAAAAAATAGTTGCCCACCGGTATCGGGATCAGGGTCCAAGCTACCGGCGGTCAGGGATCCAGAGAGAGGGACCTCCTGACAATGCGAGCCGTGTCCAGAAGTACTGCTTTCTGAATCAAGCCCTTGATCCAGCTGCCAACGAGAGCCTCTTCAGGTGTTGGTCGAGGCTCTTGGCTGTTACTCCATTGGCTGTCACGACTATCGGCACAATGATTGCTGAGTCCACATCCCACACATGTCGACAACCTCGCTAGCCAAGTCAAGATACTTAATTTGTTTATTTTTCTCGGCCTTTACGAGGTTCTCATCATGCGGGACGGTTATGTCAACAATCATTGCGCGCCGTTCTGCTCGATCCACCACCACTATATCAGGCTTATTGGCAACAATAGTCCTGTCAGTGATGGTGGATCGATCCCAGTACAATGTGATATTTCCATTTTCGAGAACTGGGTCGGGCACATACCTGTAGTATGGTACCTCCGATTCAACAAGGCTGTATTTCAGAGCAAGTTGCAGACGGATTATCCTAGCACAATGTTGTGTCTATGCAAATACTCTCCGTTAGCTAGACGAGAACAGCCGGAGATAATATGCCTGATTGATTCCCCCGGCCGGTGGCATGCCCGACAGATATCAATCGTGCCGTCTTTAACAATAAATCTCCGGTAATTGTTTGTCATCATAACTTCGTCCATAATTGCACAGACAAAACCTTCGGTTTTTCCAAAGAGGTCACCGAAACGCAGCCAGGCTACGGACGCTAGTAAATCTACATCGGGTCCATGTAGGGCCCGGAAAAAGCGTCCGTGAAGCTCCTTACTCTGCCATACCTCCATGCGATCATTAGTGCCAAGCACTACTGGCTTCCGTCAGTTCTCTGAAATATTCCCTGAGGCTGCATATCTCACGATTGTGGAGAGTCTTAGCGTTTAAAAAGCCTTGACCTCCACACTTTCGCGGGATATACAGCCTCATTACCGATGACCGTGGGTGATGCATTCGATTTGCAGTCAGCAGCGTACGGACTTTCCTATCCAGGGCCTCGAGTTCGGTCTGAGCCCATTTGAGTATGCGGTAAGAGTACATCAAAACCGGCATGACCCAACCGTTGAAGGCTCGCACCTTGTTTCCGCCTGAAAGAAGACTATAAAATACTTTTTTCAGGTGGTCAAAGAAGCGCTCCTTCAACAATTGCTTCATGTCAGTAACATTGATACTCAACGCTTCCGACATACCCAAATACTTATAGGTTTCGGATGCGGAGGGCTCTAAGGTTTGTGGAATCCGAGAGTTGGGTTCCCACGGATTCCACAATCTCCCCTCGCTTTACATGCATGACCGCACATTTATCCACACCAAATCTTTTATTAATGACGTGACTTCATGTTTTTGGCACTCTAAAATATTGCTTTATACCGATGATATCAAGATCATGAGTCAGGTTGCCTCCCATGCAGATGCTCTCTTACTGCAGGAGGATCTTGACAACTTTCAATCCTACTGCAGTATCAATAAGTTGGACTTAAACGTCTCCAAATGCTATGTGTGCTCTTTCACTCGCAAACCTCACCCTTTCTATTTTCCTTACAAACTCTTAGATACCCCAATAACCAGAGTCAATTCTATCAAAGACCTCGGGATTACTTTCGACTCAAAGCTTATTTTCGACAGTCACATTAATAATATTGTCAGCAAAGCATCGAAAGCACTAGGTTTTATTTGCAGGGTCTCGTCTGATTTTAGAAGTATTAAAACTTTTAAGATACTATATTGCTCTTTTGTTCGTACTCACCTCGAGTATGCCTCTCAAGTTTGGAATCCCAACTACAATACTTATATCGATCGTATAGAGGGCATACAAAGAAAATTCCTTAGGTACATTCAATTTCGTTCCAAAACATACCTACCTAATTACAACGTGCGGTGTAAAAAATTTCATGTTCTTCCACTTTACGAAAGAAGAAAAAATTCCGATTTAGCATTTTTACTCAAAATTGCAAACGGATCCAACGACATCCCTGAGCTGCTGAGCAAAATTGGGCTGCGCGTATGTTCTTCATTGTTGCGTAAACCTCGTTTGTTGCACACACTAACAACAAGAACAACTTATAGACAAAACTCCTACATGATAAGGGCGAGCCGTATGTATAATGAAACCTGCCAGGAAGTCGACATAGATCTTTTTAATACTAGTGTTCCTAAATTAAAGAAGGCTCTTTGCAATCACTTCTTCGACAAAATAACATAGCCCTTGCATTATATACGAATATACAGCCTATTAAAGTAACTCTGTCTGCTACCTAGTAATAGTTAATTGATATTCTATGTGTGAAAACTTGTAATTGGCCTTCATCATGTTAAAACTAAATAACTATTGTGTCAGATTAGCTGTAAGTTTTCCAAAAATAATAAAATAAAAATAAAATAAATAAAATAAAATAAAATTCCATCCTGATGGCGCTACTGAAAGTTTCAGTAATTTTCAGTAGCTCCATCAGTTGCAAATTGTTGGGGGCAAAGAGTTTTAGGTCATCCATGTAAAGGAGGTGAGATATAACCTGACCACCTCTCCTCAGCCGATAGCCTAGACCCGAATCCTCCAGCAGTGTGCTTAGAGGATTCAAGGCAAAGCAGAACCAAAGCGGACTCAAACTGTCGCCCTGGAATATGCCTCGCTCGATCCTTATCGGCTCGCTATTCCTCTGGATATCTCGACATCCTGGAATAGCGCAAGACCGTCCTCTATTGCCCCATACACGACATCAGGAAGGTGTGTAGAGTTGTATCTACTTTACTCCAGCACCCTCATGAGCCATGTATGTGGCACCGAGTCATAGGCCTTCTTATAATGTATCCAACATGTCGACAGATCCTTTCGGAAACGACGAACCTGTTGGCTAATGGTCATATCAATGAGGAGCAGCTCCTTAGTACCCCGGGACCCGTTCTTACATCCATTTTGAGGGGTCTACCTTTTATAGCAGAACTTTTTACGTCATAATATTGTTTTGCATAACAACGGATAGCATAAACTTCATTTCGCAGAAAATCATTTCGCATACACTCAGTTGTCATACATTCAAAACTCATAATTTTGTTAGTCAGAATCATCTTTAGGCATAATGTTTATATCCATAATAATTAAAAAGCAGAACCATCATATCGCAGAAAATTCACAGTCAGAATCGTCTTTTGGCATACATTTTATATCGATAGTCATTAAAAACCTACCCTAACCTAAATGCTAATTACAAAAATATTGTCGGCTTGGATGCATGTAGCATGCAAACAGGTATACAACATGCAAGCAGGCATGCAACATGCAGCATGCATGCAGCATGCATGTAGCATGCAAGCAGGCATGCAACATGCAGCATGCATGCAGCATGCAAGCAGGCATGCAACATGCAGCATGCAAGCAGGCATGCAACATGCAGCAAGCATTGTTTCTGTCACGGCTCCGGCGCTGCGGGGTTTGGGCGGCGCCACGCGAGCTTATCGTCACAGATGGTTTTAACGCTCACTACCGCAGCTTCGGCTTGCTGGACGGCTTCGCCGGCCAGCCTCAGCCGCGGTGGCGGGCCTTCAAACCACCTGCTCCTCAGCTCGCGGGCCGCCCTACCCCTCCGCGCCTACGCGGGTTTAAATTACACTCTAGGGGTAGGGCAGACAAGACTGCGTAAAGTCGGTTTCGCAGCGATTCGTTTCTGTCACAAAATTTTGCAGCACAACGTATTCACTTTTTATGACACGTAATTATAAGTTTTTGATGTTTTGAACACTAATTTTTACAAGAAGATACATCTATTTTAATTTTTGATGTTCAAATATGCACCCATACCAAATAATCGTATCTCTAAATAAATGTTATGCTAAACAAAATTATGCATAATATTAATTATGGCAAAGGTAATTATGCGAAACAAAATTCTGCCAAGATAAAAGTATGCCATTGTAAATTCGGACACGTAAATATTCTGCCAAACAAAAGTTATGCTAAATAATTTTTATGCCTTAAAAATATTCGATTAAATAAGATTATGCCATGTGAGTTATGCCAAATAAAAATCGGAGTATCAAGATTCTGCCAAATAGAAGGAACCCCCATTTTGAGAGGCAGACATAATGGAGTTGATGTCTAATGTTTGTTAATTTTGGCTCTCAAAATGGATGTAAGAACTTTATAGAACGTCGGTAAACAAGTGATCGGTCTGTAATTTTTGGGATCCGCGGTACTACCTAATTTATGGCGCAGATGGGTTATTCCCGTCGTTAGGAATTGGGGCAGCGATCCTGACTCTAAGGCTAGCTGGAACTGGGAAGCCAAATGGGCGGACCCTTGGAACCATTTTATCCAAAAGTTGTGCAGTCCGTCCGGCCCTGGAGATTTCCAGTTAGGCAACGGACGGACTGCACGAGCTACATCTTGGGGGCTGATGATAAGTACCCCCATTTTTGGTATTAGATCGCACGCTCGCTCAATCTTTCCAGTCCAATCACCTTCGGTGTGACTGACAAGCACCGACCAGATGTTTCGCCAGAACGAACACATAGCGTCATCATCCGGCAGGCGCGTGTCAGTCACACCATGGTCAGGTCGCTCCGAAGCCCTATAAATCCACCTTTCGTCACTCTGGAATGTGCGATTCTGAGTGTACCGCTCCACTCTCCGCCTGTATCGACGAATACGGTTTGCCCATGCACAGATCTTCTCCTTCAAGAAGTCGATACGCTCTGTAACGCGGGACAAATAATCTCGAGAACTAATATCAGTCCCCAAGAACGCCCGTCTCACAAAGCGCATCACTCTAGGGCGGGAATTGCCCTCCCTGAAGCAAATTAGCTTGCCGATGAGTGCTCTAGCCTCACCGATACGACACTGAATCCTGCACTGCCAAGGTGGTACGGTTTTTTTTGGTCGTGGGGCTCTGTCACTATTGGGGAATTTGACATGAGCTACACGACATGCCGCTACAGCTGCACAGTACAAAATTGAGTGGGTATCGGTGAGGTCTTTGCTGTCGTTAAAACAATTTGACAGTTGCGAGTCTAGAGCACAAACCAGCGCCCTGTTTTTCTTGTGCATGGGCAAACGAGGTAAACGTGGTCTAAGTCCAGGCGGAATAGAGCGGTACTCACAGAAAGCGTCCTCCAATGCGCTCCTTAATCTTGCATTGCACTGGGAGCTCACGGATTTACCCTCATCATCATCCTCCACATCAAGAAGGTCGGGTCGCTGTGAACACTTGGTAAATTTTGCAGTTGCACCGCGACCAATGACGAAGTAGGCGTAACATGGCTATTCCGTGATTCGAGGCGTAGTCGATCAAGTACGACGTTATCCAGCATATTGTTACGCTGAATGCCCGCACTTGACCCGACAGTCGTTGCGCCAACACGTTGACAGCTGGCTCAAGCACCTGAAACAGAGAGAGAGCATCCGACCACGGTACGCAGTCAAGTTACTTCCTCCCTCTGTAGCCCCAAAGTATGCGCGCATGACATTTTCATTGACAGTTTGTGTCCATCTCATGCGCTGCACACTTCCACCGAAAGCAGGGACCACCCTATCAGAGGCCGGTGGTCGGCCTCTTCCACGCCGACATACTGGTGGTGGTGTCGTCGGCGGCGAAAAGTATTCGTCGCTCGAGCTCGACGCAACTGCCGGTGGCCGGTGGCCGGAATTACTGGACTCACGTCTGAAGCAGGTTCTGGCAACGCTAGGCGGAGCTGAGCGACGATCCCGAAGATGTTGGGTGTGTGGTCTTCTTAAGAAGTTGTCTTGCCCGACTTCGTGTCAACATCACTGTGTTATCTTATTATTTTCTTGCATCCTGGTATTATTATAATTTTTCATTTTTCATTTTACATATCTCGGGACCATGGGGTCCCGGTCCTTTGGAAAGCATACGAGGGGCCGAAGCCAACTTGCAGAGGCCCTTAGGATATTTTAATGAAATGTGGCACCAATCGACGATTATCCCTGTATGCACTATGCAAGTGCACCCAAGGATAACAATTATAATAAATAATTATTATAATTATTATTATGGTCATCCCTATATTGACATAATTTAATGACATTTTTTTTTATCATAGGATGATATGAGGCACCGAAAGTATACCCAACCAAAGACTACAATATAATGCGGTGTAATTCCCAACCTTTGACGTCATTTGGAGGTCAAATGAAAGTCAAGTGGTATTATGTGTTCCATCTTATAATTTTAAGTGCTAAAAATAGAAAAATAAGTATAAGAAACCTAAAAACTCGAAATGGTTTTGGAATCAGCGTAAGATATTTTTCTTTACATACCGAATTACTTATATTATATTTTAAACTCTTTAAAGATTTTAGAAAGAAGGAACGTTAAAATCTAAAACCTTCAACATTTTTAAACATTTTAAAATTAAACTTTTTGTAAATTCACCAGTTTTCAAGGAACATGAAAGATTAAATTAAGAAAACATAAATTACAACCTCAAGATATTACGATTTGCAACATTCATACAAAAACGCATACATGCTACTCATTTATCGCACCTATTAATATTATTATCAGAATAATAAACGTCTCACGACATGATTTTAAATTATTATTTTAATGAGCGTATGAAACTATTACGACCGTTTTGGGCGTGAGTATTTCCTGAATCCCAATGTGGATGTGAATAATGGGACTCACCCACTGACCTCTATCATACAGTGGACTCACCCAACTTTCCTTGGCCAAAGAAAACTTGCACGGGTCTGTGAGGTAACCTCGTGTTGTCAAATCTGTGTTCAAAAGACCATTTCAGACTACTATGAAGATTAGTTTCTGAAATGGTCGTCACATGATCTGACCAAGATTATTTCTGGACTATGAAAGAGACTTTGACCTCTGAGTTTGTTGCGGTGTTTCTTCTTAGAGTCACCGAACTTGTCTAGTTTTTAGGGTTCCGTACCGAAAGGGTAGAAACGGGACCCTATTACTAAGACTTCGCTATCTGTCCGTCTGTCTGTCACCAGGCTGCATCTCAAGAACCGCGATAGCTAGACAGTTGAAATTTGCACAAATTATGTATTTCGGTTGCCGCTATAACAACAAATACTAAAAACAAAATAAAATAAATATTTAAGGGGGCCTCCCATACAACAAACGTGTTTTTTTCGGCGTTTTTGCCTCGTGGTACGGAACCCTTCGTGTGCGAGTCCGACTCGCACTTGGCCAGTTTTTTCAAATATTGTTAAGTTGTAAAAGTAAGTGGTAAAGTTATAAATATCATATATCGGTGCTCCATACCAACGGTCGCTGCAAGATATGGCAGAAAAAGGATGTACGTGGTTGCTTCTGGTGGTGCCCGACTTAAATAATAGCACCACCCCTTACTTCCCGTGGGTGTCGTAAAAGGCGACTAAGGGTCGTACCGGAGAATGGGCAGCAGCGTTCTCTACGTATTCCACCATCATACCATACTGCGATCGCCAACCCGCCTTGCAAGCGTGGCGATTATGGCAAACCCTCCCAAAATTGTGGGAGGCCTATGTCCAGCAGTGGACGTCTATCGGCTGAAACGAACGAACGAAGGTTGCTTCTACATCACCCTAATTGCGTAAAACACTTTCAATCACAATCGGAATAATATTGAAGGATATTGCTAATTCATTGCCTCATATCGGAAAATTTGCCTGCTCTATAACGTAAAAAACTCAATGAATGTTGTTGAACAAAATGAAAGCCATTGCTACTGTTAGTGTGTTACGCAATCACCCCGCAGGTCCTTCATAGACCCGATTTGAACTTTTAGACCTGGGGGCCTAAAAAGGCCAGTTTGGAGAATCATAAAAGAATAACATTATGAATCCTAATATGGCGAAGACAGTCCGTGTTTTTCATTTTTTCGCTGCACAACGTAGGTATAATCAAAGAGATTGGGATTGGATTTAGATCGGATTGATTGGTATTTTAGCACAGACAAAAAAAAAATAACTGAAAAATGCTGCACCAATGGAATTTGAAACTGACCATTATGTTATCCTTTTATGATTCTGCCAAAGTAGCCTTTTTAGGCCCCTTGGTATTTGTATCTTTCGGGACTTTTTCGTGAAAACCGAAGGTTTTGTATGTGCAGTAATGAATTAAAACAGCAAGGGTTGCTATAAAAACACATATTCAGAGTTCATTTTAATAACCAATC
Organism: Mesoligia furuncula; assembly: GCA_916614155.1. Lineage (NCBI taxonomy): Eukaryota > Metazoa > Arthropoda > Insecta > Lepidoptera > Noctuidae > Mesoligia > Mesoligia furuncula. Next base: position 2,162,380 of record OU744792.1, read on the forward strand.
CTCACGCCGGCTTTCCCCGCAGGGTCAGGCAGAGGTGTATTAGGACACATACGTTTTGCTAGGTTTTAGGTTTTAAAATTAACGGGACTACATCACCTAAAGCGTTGTCACTGGACTGCATAGAAAAGAAAGAGAAGCGCGATGACACAACGCTGGTAATTTATTGCAAAATATGAAGCAATTATCTATTTACAAAAAATCTAGTTTGGACTAAAAAAATTACTAAAAAAAACACTAGTGCTTTAATATGTTGCTTGTTGAATAATCTCACAAAAAATCAGAATTATTGTATGTATATTAGTATGGTTTTGATGTAAAAAGAAAGTTTTTAGAGGTATCTTCATGGTTTTCTTCTATCTTATCAAATTAGTTGTATTATGTTTTCAACACACTATCTACCTAGCATATCCTGAAGAATATCATATATTTTTCTGATTTTGTTTACTGTAGTCGATCATAATTATACTTTTATTGCTTCTAAAACTTGCGTTTTTTGCGTTTAGGTCTTAAACAAATGTAAAACGTCTTTGAGGTGATTTAAAGTTAGCGTCATTCAAAAAACCAAATTAAATCACTCAATAGAAGTGCTCTACAAATTGGCGTCCACAGGTAAGCTGATCCATTTGTTTACATTTCCATCAGACACATTTATAACAGACTATAAGTGTACAAAGGTATATAAAAATTACCACTTTGTCTCTTCTTGCTTTGCCCATTTGTCTTCGTTTCAGGTTCTCATGGATGCACGGGGCCGCTAGTCAGACATCATCTGGACAACATCAGCATTTCATACATTTTCTTTAATTCTTCGTCGATCTGGTGAGAGAACACAAGCGTTAATCATAAATTTTTATTTTCCCAAATAAATAAAATAAAATAAAATAAAATAATGATTTTCAACCATAACATAATCAGCCTATAATGTTCCCACTGCTGGGCCACAGGCCTCCTCTCGGTGAGAGGGAGTGGGCCATAATCCACCACGCGAGCCCAGTGCGGGTTGGTAGATGTCACATGTATTCGAATTTTTGGTTCTAGCACATGCCGGTTTCCTCACGATTTTAAACCAATCCTACTATCCTACTTTCTACTAATCCTACTATCTCCTACTAATTATTATAAATGTGAAAGTTTGTGAAGATGTTTGGATGTTTGTTACTCAATCACGCGTAAACCATTGAACAGATTTGGATGAAAATTGGCACATAGATAGACAATTTCCTGGATTAACACATAGGATACTTTTTATCCCGATATTCCCACGGGATCAAAACTTACGCGGGTGAAACCACGGGGCGCTGCTATTCCTTAATAATTGGATGTCTCCGCTTGACCTGCTTGAGGCTTGAGTCTGTTGCCCAACAATGTTAAATTCGTTTATAAATACAAAATAACGATTTTATATAGACCAGTTACACAAAGGGAGAAAGTCAAAGGTAAATTGAGACAACGAAAATTACAATGAACAAAACATGCTGATCGGTTATCGAATGAAATCGACAAATAATTGGTTAGATACTATTCAATGATTTTGCTTTTATGTCCAATATTGAATGCATTTCTATGGGTACCTATCGTAAATAGACCTATAGTATACCAGTGTCTTAATATTCTAACAATAACTTTTTTATTAACCTTATCAATCAATCTTTCGTAATACCTACTACCTACTTGGGACTGTCGAATGGGATTAGCGAGACCACTGTTGCACATCTACAATCTCTGCCTTAAATCAGCTGTATTTCCCGAGATGTGGAAGATTACCCGGGTCATACCGGTACCGAAGGGAGGTTCGAGAACTAAAGTTGAAGAATATAGACCGGTTGCTGTATTGTCAACAACGGCTAAAGTATTAGAATCTGCTATTTATAAGAAAGTCTATCAGCAAGTTAGCTCGCAACTCACCGACGCGCAGCATGGATTCCGCCCGACTAGAAATACTACGAGCAATTTACTTAGCTACATGGCGGAGGTGGTGCCGATAGTGGACGGTGGGGGGCAAGCCGATGCTGCGTACTTTGATTTTAAAAAAGCGTTTGATTTAGTCGATAATGACGTGTTACTGAAAAAGTTAGCAGGAGTCGGTTTCACCCCGCATTTACTTAGATTTTTTGCGAGTTATATGAGTGACAGGCAACAGTATGTTGACTATGCAGGATTCCAATCTAAGGCATACTATACTAGATCTGGTGTAAGCCAGGGAAGTAATATAGGGCCCCTTGGGTTTCTCTTAATGATAAATGACCTGCCAAGTGTTGTACAAGATGCTAAGTGCCTACCTACTATTTGCCGACGACCTCAAACTTTCTCTCCCCATAACAAACGTGGATGACTGTGAACGACTGCAGAGAGATATAGACAGAGTAGTAACTTGGAGCAAAAGTAATCTCCTGCAGTTTAACACAACTAAGTGTGTGACTATAAGTTTCTCGCGCGCACGCACACCCATTACATATAGTTACAAGGTGGACGGGGTATCGATGGCTAGGGTCACTGAAGTGAGGGACTTGGGTGTCCAGTTCACCACTGGACTGACGTTTCGTGATCATATAGTTAAGGTATGCAAAAAAGCATATAGAAACCTAGGATTTGTCCTGAGAACGGTTAAATGCTTCACAAATATGAAAGCTATAACGGCGTTGTATAATGCTTTAGTAAGGAGCCAATTAGAATATAACGCAGTTATCTGGGCTCCACATGAAACTAAATATAGTCTCATGTTGGAGCGCGTACAAAATAAATTTATTAGATATAAATATATGAGGGAATATGGGGTGTATCCATTTTATCCGTTGAGGTATCCAACACTATTTGTCTTGGGTATGGTCGGATACAATGAACTGAGGGTCAGGAGGCAACTCACACTAGTCACTTATATCTTTAAGATAATTAGAGGGAAGATACACAATGCGGATATATTGCGAAGGGTGGAACTAGTCGTGCCAGACGGGTATGTGGGTCGTCGTCGTCGGCCGCGGTTGCTGGAGGTACCGCGCGCGCGCGCACGAACTAACTTGCTGCGTGAGGCGCCGCTGACAAGCGCGCTCCGCACTCTCAACCTCATTGCTGATGACGTAGACATATTCTGTTGCGCTTTGGGTGAATTTGTAAGAATAGCTACCTATAGAATTTGTTATGGTACAAGCACTGGAAATATTTAATTTTTTAAAGTGTACTACAATATCGCATTGGGTCTAGCCTGTAAGGATATTTGTATGTTTGGTGTGCATAAATAAATAAATAAATAAATACTTAAATACGCGGTTCTATAGCTAATCGATCGTTATCAGTTAAGTAACATGATGAAGGACGAATCGTAAGTCAGCTGTTAAAAGTAAGACTGTTACCTGGTAGATAATAGGTACTGAAACGGTTTGCCAACAGTCGATTGGCCCGTGAACAGTTGGTCAACATTATCTTTAGACCAGTAACTTTTCATCCAAAGGACTTTTCACCCACGAACGTTTTGCCAACATAACTCTACGTCACAGAATGTTTTGACAAATAACTTTTCACCCAAAGAACAATTGACCCATGTCAAATAGAACTTAGGATGCAAGAGCGAGCGAAGCGAGCTCGGTACTTGGGGCACCCCGACTCGGACAGATTCGAAGGGGATGATGGTGGCTCCAGTGAGTGAGCAAAGCTAGCGAAGGGCACCCCGAGGTTAGGTTTGGTTAGGTTACTTTAAACACAAGCACAGATCTTCCCTACGGGGAGAAGCAATAGTATTTAAAAACTATCATATTTTATTATTATTTTTACAAGCTTTTATTTACTTTCATCTTTCCCCGTGTCTGTTGGCCTTGTTCTTTGGGTGAAAAGTTATTGGGCAAAACATTCTGTTGCTTATTAAGCATTCACTGACGAGTTCTGTTGGGGAAACAAAGTCCTTTGGGTGAAAAGTTAATGGTTTAAAGATAATGTTGACCAACGGTTCATGGGCCAATCGACTGTTGGTAAACCGTTACAGTGTCTAAATAATAAGTCGTTCACCCCTCGTGTTCGTCGCAGATTTCGAAACCTACTATCCTGACCATAGACATCCGAATCCTGACTAACCTAACCTATCCTAAGGTAGCTTGTCATCCCGGCTATCGAAATAAGAAGTAAGTCATAACCTGCAACCTCACTTCCACCTCCTTGCCAACAATGGTGTTATAGAACTCGTAGGCATTTTTTTTTAAGTGAACAAGCGCGTTTGGCATTTTTTGAGATGGGAAAAAACCATTGAACTCGCGCCACTTTTACCATAAGCGGCACCGCGCGTGTTTTGTTTATACAGGGTCCCATTAAAACAGATGGACAAATTTTAACACAGTGCTCAGTACGTCTAACTAAACATATCCAAGCAAAAAAACACCGATTATAAGTGATTTTATTTTGACCTAAAATAATAAATTTCCGGCACATTAGTGTATTTTCGTTAGCTGATTTTATTTTTCTTGTGAGTATCGATGCGTTTTTCTTTTATTTTTTTACCATCGTCCGTATTTTGGTGGTCTGAATGATTCCTAAAAGTTTGTCCACCTATTTTTTTATTTAAGAATTCGATTAAAAAAATACCCGCTTCGGATATTTTCGGCTGTCCTCGGGATGTACTCGGTTTTAATGACTGTATATCCGATATGTCAGTGAGTGATGGCAAAGTATTCTGTTTGTGTTTTGTATTCACTTCAGTCGGCACTCCCGGAGTGACACTGTTATTTTTTTTTTCCCTGGGCCTACACGCAAAATACTCGTAACCAACTGGTTCATCATCATCATCATCATTTCAGCCAAAAGACGTCCACTACTGGACATAGGCCTCCTCCAAAAGTGGGGGGTTTGCCATAATCGCCACGCTTGCAGGCGGGTTGGCGATCGCAGTATGGTATGGTGGTGGAATGCATAGAGAACGCTGCTGCCCATTCTCCGGTACGCCCCTTAGTCGCCTTTTACGACACCCGCGGGAAGTATGGGGTGGTGCTATTCTTTAAGTCCGGCACCACACAGACCAACCAACTGGTTAATTATACTTAATTAACTTCTTACGAAAGTTAATAAGTAGGTACTAGTTTTTGTCCGCGGCTTCGCCCGCCATGGAAATCACGAAATATCCCAAGGGAACGTACTACCGGGATTAAAAGTACCCTGTGTGTTAATCCAGGTTATAAGCTATTTGTGTGCCAAATTTCATCCAAATAAGTGCAGCCGTTTTTGCGCCAATCCACGACATACATCCAGACAAACAGACAAACGAACCAACATTTTATAAAACGTATGTGTAAAGGTAAAGAATGTAACAGGGAACGGGTCGATAACGCGTGTCAAACATAGGATCCATAGAAATGTAAATATAATATCTATGATAGGATCCCATTGAATTGTTTCCTTCATTTGTACATCAAGCTACTACAATCTGTCAAATTTCTTTAATAGATTTTCAACTTTATCGCTAAAGCATAAGGCTCAAAGTTGATTGGAAAAATTTGACAGTTTCGATTAGCTTGATGTGCTGGCTGGCGTCTATCTATACATCACATCCAGACTATGAACAAACACCTGTTGGCAATGCCAACCACTGTTACTGACTTGAACCAGCGACCGCTCTTCGCTACTACCTACGTCAATTGATAGAAAAGTAAAGACGCCAGCACATCAAGCTACCCAATCAACTTTGAACCTTATGCTTGAGCGATAAAGTTGAAAATCTATTAAAGAAATTTGACAGATTGTAGTAGCTTGATGTGCTAGCGTCTGTACATCATAATAAGTTTTTAAATAGGTGTAATTTAAAGGAGAATGAAAAAAAATCTGCACCAACCCTCAAAAATTAGACATAGGGTGCCTTGCACCAACTCGATTGTCCCCGATCGACTTACCATATCTTATCTTAGTCATTCCACCGCTGATAATCCAGACACATCGACGCCAATAGAGTTGGTAGCGAAAAACCTTTGTACAGGCTGGCTGGTTATACAAGGGACAGACACATTTCATTTCGTTTCGAATAGACACGGGTAGTCTCTATTCGAATCTCGTTTCGAATATGTAAAAAATCGTTATGAACAAAAAAACATCGTGATAATCGTGTGGCTATTAGTGAAACTTATCGCAATAATCTTCTTATCCGTACCTACCTCAAAAGAAAAAACGGAACGTTTATAAGATCACTTCATTGTCCTTCTGTCTGTCCGTCTGTCAAGACCCTTTTTCTCAGGAACGCGTGGAGTTATCAAGTTGAAAATGTTGAAATATAAACCAAATACTCAGGACTGCAACCCCTTGAAGCAGTGAAAAAATCAAACTTCGTTTATGTTCCGTTTATGACGCATATTGTGACAAAAATCGAGACATGATTCCGGTGATAAACTATTTACCTACATCCTACAAAGGATGGAACCCTCGGTACGCAAGTCCGATTCGCACTTGACCGTTTTTGTTTTTAGGGTTGCACCACCCATGTGAGTAATTATAATAGGAACCAGTAAGTCTCACATTTTCTAAACTAGTGAGATTTTCCACTTCTTAACTAAATAGGATGTAATTATAAGATCGAGGACCTACGAAATAATTTTATCTTATACCTAACTTCTACGCTAAATGGGTGTATTTTTCTTTAATTTTCTCTATTTTTATACATGCGTACTGAGTACCTGAGCAGGTCAACTGATCCGTTCTATTTATATGTAGGTACTTAGATATATTAGAGGCATAAGTAGGTTCACTAATTAAAAATATGTTCGTGCAGTTTTCAGGAGAAAAAGATGACTTGCTTTAACAGCAAAATACTTACATAGGTAGGTATGTACTTCAACTAAGCACAATTATATTTCCTTAGACATTACAACACCGAAAAGCCTCCTTATTTTCATAAATACAAATGACACTTGCAAAAATACACACACGGAATAACTAATAATAACTGCAACATTGTCATTGAGGTTATTGTCTGGAATAACTGTAAATGTAACGAAATATCACGTGAACACAACCGCACTGAAAAAGGAATATTTTCCATAAATACAACGTTAATAAAAATGATGGATTTATTTTGTTTTAATTAGTAAATAACACAACACAGAGCCCGTGGGTGGTGAAATATGATCACGATTGCGCATGACAGGATTGCGGACATGCGCAGTGGGCCCCCAGCTCTATCTGTACCAACCTATGTTATAAAACAGACATGCAGGTGAGTAGGTAGACACGTATACTTAATATAGATTTAACGGGTGGCCCGAATCCTAATCCTAACAAGCCTATATATTAATTCTAATATGACCTATATGAATGACACAGGTTGTTACGTAAATAATTATTTGTACCTACTTATGTACTTATGAAGGGGAGGGATACCTACTTGCTAACCGTTACGGACCGCTGAATAAACTAACTTGAAAAAACTGGCCTAAGCTGAAAAAACACGAAGGGTTCCGTACCAGAAGGCAAAAACGCCGAAAAAAACATGTTTGTTGTATGGGAGCCCCCCCTTAAATATTTATTTTATTTTAATTTTATTATTTATTATTAAAGTTAAAATACAACTGAGTATATTTCAAGTGCCTACCTGTTGCCATTTTTGATATCGAGCAAAAAAGGGCGAAAAAATCGCGTTTGTTGTATGGGAGCCCCCTTAAATATTTATTTTATTTTGTTTTTAGTATTTTTTGTTATAGCGGCAACAGAAATACATAAATTGTGAAAATTTCAACTGTCTAGCTATCGCGGTTCTTGAGATACAGCCTGGTGACAGACAGACGGACGGACAGGGTAATAAGGTCCCGTTTTTACCCTTTGGGTACGGAACCCTAAAAAGTACCTAATTTAAACAAATTAAACCGACTTCAAAAAGAAATTAACTCAAAATTACAAACATACATACATACAAACACACATACCTACATATATATCTACATAAATCTGTAAAATTTTGTATATTTGTTTGGATGCCCTAATAGATTGTCATATCGTCGGTCTAGATGTGACCCCTCGTAAGTACGAAGTGTCAAAGAGAGACAAAAAACTGTTTTGTTAATGCATGCTTTTAGGTTATTTTATTGAATATTAAATAAAATACGGTATGTTTTCTTGTATGTAGGTACATAAAAAATCATCTTGGCATGCTTGGTGTCTATTAATTCGTAGATACGTGGTATCATCAAATATCTATCTCAAAGAGGTTCGTAAGGCCCTTAACAGTCTGACGGAATACCCGCAAGAGTCCTGAAGAGCTGTGCTCCAGAGTTGTCTCCTGTCTTGACACGCTTGTTTCGCCTCTCTCTAAAAAACGGAGTGGTACCGCGGTCCTGGAAGCTTGCTAATGTGCAGCCGGTGCCCAAAAAGGGTAACCGTGCCGATCCTGTCAACTATAGACCAATCGCCATAACCTCCATACTGTGCAAAGTAATGGAAGGGGTACTTAACAATAAGCTGCTGGCATACCTTGAAGACAAAGAGCTCCTCAGTGACCACCAGTATGGCTTCCGTCGTGGTCGTTCAACTGGGGATCTTCTTGTGTATGTTACGCATTGCTGGGGTGAGGCCATTGAGGCGAAGCCCTTGCTGTGTCGCTTGATATCTCAAAGGCCTTTGACAGGGTCTGGCACGCCAGTCTGTTGGGTAAACTTCCTGCATTCGGCATCTCTGCTGACTTTTGCAACTGGATTTCCGACTTCCTGAGTGATCGATCGATCCTAATGGTCATAGATGGCTGCTCATCGGAACATATGGCCATTGATGCTGGTGTTCCTCAGGGGTCTGTTCTTTCCGCGACTTTATTTCTACTGCACATCAACGACCTATTACAGCTTGGTGCAATTAGGTACGCAGATCACAGCACAGTCGCGGAAAGATACCTGTCCAGTGCAAGAGCCAGCAGAGAGGAAACAGCTACTCTTAGAGACGCCATGGTGGAGCGCATGAATTTGACTTTAAATCTCGTTTCCCAGTAGGGCGACCACAATTTGGTCAAATTCAATGCTCTGAAAATACAGGCATGCCTTTTCACTGCGAAAACGAGCCAGTTCCAGTTATGTCCTACTTTCCGAGGTGCATCTGTACCGGTTACTGACCGCCTACAGCTTTTGGGCATGGAATTGACATCTGATCTCAACTTCGGCTCAACCATCGAATTAAAAGCTCAGACTGCAGCCAAGAAGCTGGCATCCTAAATAAGGTGAGGCGATACTTCACATCAGGACAGCTTTTAAGTCTGTACAAAGCACAGGTCCGATCCTGTATGGAGTATTGCAGCCATTGTAGGATGGCTCAGCAAAATACCAGCTTGCTGCACTTGACTCGGTGGAACGCAGAGCTAAAAGGCTTATAGGCGACGAAACGTTGGTAGCTACGCTTCACAGCCTAGCTCATCGGCGTAATGTTGCTTGCCTGTCGGTCTTTTACAGACTGTACTTCGGAGAGTGTGCGCAGGAGCTCCACGACCTGATCCCACCATCGCCCTTTTACCACCGGACAACCAGACGTACTGCAACGTACCATCCGCACTTGGTTGATATTCCCACGAGTCGTACTCAGCGCTTCTCCTCCACTTTTATTATGCGCACAGCCAAAGTGTGGAACTCTCTGCCGGCATCTGTGCTCCCTCCCACATTTAACCCGTCTGCCTTCAAAGCAAGGCATCTTCGGCACGCTCGTTCCATCATAGACCTCATCTATCGCATTCCATCAGGCGTGATCGGGGTCAAGAGCGGGCCCATTTAATAATTAAAAAAAAAAAAAATCACTATCGTTTCTGTAAATATTTACTGTAACATAAAGAGGTCTCACTACCTTTTTATCAAAATAATTATGTGATTCTTTCTTTTGATAAAACGTAAATAAAATAAATGTAGTGTTAATGCATGCATAATTATTAATATAAAAGTGAAGTGTGAATGTTGTTGTTTCTAAGTCCTTCGCGGCAACAGCACGACACCTTGTTCGCAGAAGTTAAAAAAAAATAAGTACCTAAAATTTACAGTTTTCTCTGTCAATGATACAGGCACCCTCTAAATTACTTTATATAAGTAGACAACCTTTTGAAATCTGCCGTTGGATGTCAACAGGGTGACACTCTTGGGCCAGTCATTTTTAGTTTGGCAATGAATCCAATTATTCGACAACTAAAATTTAAATTCAACGTTTGGTATTTGGATGACGGAATTCTAGGTGAGTTTACATCACCAGTTTTACAGTCCTCAAAGATTTAACGTTTTTAAAAGAAAAAATCTGTTCCATTGGCCTTGACCTTAACCTTTCAAAATGCGAAATTTATCTTCCCCAAACGAACAGACAGACTATGAGTGCCATGGTGCTGTCTTTTGTCTGCGCCAAATAAATTGTTTATCTATCTATCTACCTCCTAGGTTCCCCAATTTTTGACGAATCCTTTCCAACGTTCAATGAGGGCAAGATACAATATTTCAACGAAGTCTTGGAAAGACTTTTCTAAATGAACATACCTGTCGCCTGGGCGGTCTTGGCGTCCGCAAAATCTCAAGTATAAGTTTACCGGCCTCCCTCTCCTCGGACCACAGTACCAATAAATTATTCATCATTCATCATCATCATTTCAGCCGAAAGACGTCCACTGCTGGACATAGGCCTCCCCCAAGCACCTCCACTTCGACCGGTCCTGTGCTTCCCGCATCCAACGGGTTCCTGCGGCCTTCACAAGGTCATCGGTCACAAGGTCATAAATTATTCAGGAACTTTATATTCCTCACTGGTCGATTTTGAACTACCGTGTTTGACCGATGCGTTGAACGCTTGGAAAATGGCCTGTCCCAATACGGTTTTGCCCGACAACCCGTTCTCCCAGAGACGGTGGGACGTGCCGCTCTGGAGTATTATACGGAATACCCTTTTAAACACGTCACGTTATACTGGTGAGCGTGGCTGTCTGCTGGCTGTGGGAGAGTGGGAGTCAGGCTTGTGGTTTTTAGACGCGCTCGTCATCCACCATAGGCAATGTGATGGATGACTCATCGTTTCGGCTCGCTAAGTGTCTCCGCTTGAGCGCATCTTGTGTTGCTCCGCATCGCTATCTCTGAGGTGAAGCTGTCGACAGTCTCGGGCACCATGACCTGCAGGAGCACAGGTCGCATCAACGATATTATTCGGCAAGCCCTTGTCACCGCCGGCGTACCAGCGGTATTAGAACCAAACGGCTTAGTACATGACGATGGCATAACGTTTTTTCCTTGGTGGGTAGGCCTCTGGTGTGGGCCGCAACCTGTGTGATCGATTCCCTTGCGCCATCTCATATTTCTAGCACGGCGGGCCGTGCAGGCACCGCTGCTGCGGCTGCTGAGACCTCTAGCGGCGCAAATACTGTAACCTTATGAGTAACAATAGCTTTGAGCCGTTTGGGGTCGAAACGCTCTGGTCATGGAGTTTAAGTGCGCGTCTCCTTTTTAAAGAAATTTCTCGCCGGCCGATCGACACGTCACGTGACCAGAGGGCTGAGTCACAGTATAAAGATCATACAGTATTTCGACTTCATACAAACGGACGAAACGCGAGCTATACCTACGCGCCTCGACCTCGGCATGCGCTCGGCATGCAGACAGTTGCGACTGTGCCACAGTGACGAACGGACGGTGTGTTGTTTTTTTTAACAATAACCGCGCGATCACTAAAAATAAGTTCAAGTACATATTTAATATGACGAGTAGACTATATTGTGCTGTTTTTGGTTGCATGAACTCGTCAAAAACGCATCCAGAGATAACTTTTTTTAGATTACCTGGAAACTCTGAAAGGTAAGACTATAAAATAATTTTACTTACTAGTAGGTAGGTAATGTGTGTCTTTTTAATGGATAAGTATTTCCTTTTATCTCCCGAAAAAAAAGATGTCTGGATTAATAAATAAAGTGAATAGAGTAAAGGAAAGTGTTGTTATACACGAGTGAAATAGGTAGTTAGGTTAGGTTAGGATTTTTCGGTCGCAAATTTATAAGATTTGTTAAAACATAAGTACCATGGTTTTTTAGGTAGGTACATGGTTTTAAAAAAAAAAACCATGGTATTTTGGTATTTTGGTAAAAGGCGACTAAGGGTCTTACCGGAGAATGGGCAGCAGCGTTCTCTATTTATTCCACCATCATACCATACTGCGATCGCCAACCCGCCTGCCAAGCGTGGCGATTATGGCAAACCCCCCCCAAAATTGGGGGAGGCCTATGTCCAGCAGTGGACGTCTATCGGCTGAAACGACGACGACGACGACATGGTTTTTTAATTAAATCTACCAATCAAAAAACAACACGCATTTTTATTAAACACTTCCTATTAAATTCACAAAGTATTTTATTTGTTTATGTAAAAGAAGTATATTTATTTATTTATTTTATTATTTATGTACACACAGCAAAATACAATAACAAAACTAAATGGAAACACAAAGTAGGCAAATGTAATTAAAATGCTGGAGGCGGGCAGCCCTATCGCATGTTTATGTACCGCGCGGCTGTAGGCATTTATTTCAAGGTTACGGCCGAGTTACAATACTGTATGATCTTTATACTGTGGCTGAGTCGTTCTTTGGCCAAAGAACACAATAGCTTTAGCATTGCCATTCAACGTGGCAATGCTGCCAGTCTTCTGGGCACGTTTCCGGTTGACGGCGATGCGAACGAGTACTTCGACGCCTAAATATCCTTTTGTTTTTGTATTAATATATTATTATATAGTTAGTTACTCTTTTAATTTAGTAGGTACCTAGTGTAAACAGTTAGTGAGATTATGAAAATTAATGTAGGTACCCAAATCAACCAACAAGTCTTATAACAACTAGTTATGAGATCTTGCCTTTTATCTAATAATCAAAAACATAAGTCTTATAAAGCTAAAGAGTTCTTACAGAATAGCACCGCAGTAAGTAGGTACCTAGTGTCCTAGTAGTAAGTGACCTTTCATTGTACGAAAAGCCTAAGCAACGTGAAGTCAGCTACAACTGGAAAAGTACCTATAGCTTAATGTGTCGTCGAAAACACAGGTACCTACCTACACACCCCTACCTACCTACCTAAATCAAATCAAATCAAAATCGTTTAATTACATACAGGGTTACTTTTCAAAGACCATCCAAATTTTTACATGGTGTTCTACCCATGAATATAAACAACTTTCACTATGGGACCCACTCTGAAATCACGAAAAAAAAATCAGCTGTTTCATACATTTTGGTCAAGTAGGTATTGAAGTTTTGTATGAAACAGTTGATTTTTTTTTCGTGATTTCAGAGTTGGTCCCATAGTGAAAGTTGTTTATATTCATGGGTAGAACACCATGTAAAAATTTGGATAGTCTTTGAAAAGTAACCCTGTGATAAAATTTCAGTGGAAAGACTAACTACTAGACAAATAGCTAGTTAGTACCTACCTACCGGTACATAACCCAAATTTTATTACAGTCATTTATGGGCCTCTGACTAAGGGTTTCCTTACAGTTACAGATCCGTTAACTTATTATTAGGTAGGTACTTACTATAAAACGTTTCACTGAAAAGTATTAAAAATAACTAACGCATCGGGGCCATAAAGTAGGTAGGTAATGAGCTACGGCTATTATCGAAACATGGAAAGTTAATTTTTTTCTTAATTGGGTTTTTCGTTATTCCATTCCTAGCAGCACAGATATTTTTTATGAGGTTTGTTCAGGTACAAAACTGACTTAGAAAGTTGTACTAATTATTATAATTCTCTAAATACACACATCAAAAGTGTCTAGGGATCAACAAATATTTTTGCAATAACTTTTCTCCTGATTGATATTAATTAAAATTTTCTTTAAGGATTCATCAAATAAAGTGTTTTCGTTTGTCACAGTAACGATAAACCAAGTCACCTTTGCATTAATAAAGAAATTTGCCATTTTCCTAATAAAGGGATTTTTGACATTTGAACCACTAACACAAAAGTTCGAAAAAAAGACTGAAATAACAGTTTTCTTTAAAATTTTATTGGGTAACTTAAACAATTAATAATCCGTGTTTCTACCGCGAACACTAACAACACAAGAACATCGGTTTGGCATACTCAAAATGAGTTCATCCAAATCACGCTGTGGAATGGCCGCCCATGTTCGTTGCAACAACAAAAAAAGGTCTTCTTGCGACTGGATACCCTCCATATTCGGCAGAGCTCTTCTCTGTAGCATATCCCATGCATGCTCAATCGGGTTCAAGTCTGGCGACTGAGCAGGCCAGGGCAGGACATTGATGTTAGCTGCGGCGAGAGTCTGTCTTACAACTCTTGCGGTGTGCGGTCGTGCATTATCATGCATTAACTGAAATAAGGGACCGATTTGCACTTGTAGAGGAACGATGACGTCTGATACAATCGTCTCAGCATAAATTTGAGCGTTGAGGTTGCCTCTGATCCAAATCAACTCAGTTCTTCCGCCGATCCAAATACCCGCCCATACCATGATGGTTCCACCACTATAAGGATGGACTTCCTGGCAGGATTTTAATCGCTGTTGGCGTCCAGGGGTTCTCCAGTGTCGTATACGTCTTGTATCCGGTCTCATACCAAAACGAGACTCATCAGTGTTAGAGGTCGTATATCCATCAAAAAGTATTTGTGATGTGATTCACTGGCCGCTAAATTCTCTTTTCAAAAGTGAGTGACAAAAATGTCACGAAAACTGTCTTCTGAAAAATATCGTAAAAATAGCTAATTTAACAAGAGTTTGTGTTCGGGTTCGGCGAAGGAAAGTGAAATTAAGAGTAACACTAGCAAAACGTTTATTACCTACTGAATCACACAACACACAGTTCAGTCACTTTTATAACAACTCAGTGCTTTTATGCTATACAATTCAATGTTACTCGCGTGTTCGGCGCGGGCGCCTCGACGACTCCACGACTATCGGAAACGCGCGGGAAGTCTACGCTCGCGAGAAGGGCGCGCGGGGGCGGGTAGCGCTCCGGAATGTTCTATCGCGCCCTCATTGGTCAAACCGGACCGGGAGGCGGTTAGGAGTAAATTACGCGTTTCGGCGGGAATGGAGTCGTACGTTTCGATACACGGCCCTGTTATATACTCCCCCTCCGAGTCACTACAGCGCCCCGATGGTGGCTCGGCACGAACAGACTGACGGGGCCGTCCACGCAGGCGCCGAGGCTGTACTGGAGCTGAGGGCTGACCAGACCTACTATAGTAAGGTTTCAAATCAGAGACGTGAAACTTTCCTAAAAGTTTTGAATTTAAGTCAGTGACCTCATAGGTAGTGGGACTAACTATTTTAGATATACGATAGGGTCCATCACGTTTTGGCATGAATTTACGAGACCTACCTTTGGAAGCATCACTGAGTAAGTGGGTGGTCAGAAACACTAAATCACCAGTCTGAAAGTAAGTATTCCGGCGGTTTTTATCTCCAATATCCTTCCTATCATCTTGGTGACGTTCAGCCCTGTCACGTATAGCGTTCCAGTTATCTAGGAATCGGCGGAGATACGGTGTAACCTGAGGAAGGAAATTCTCTTTTTCTAGGATGGCCCTTAAATCACACTGTGCGTCGAATGGAGAACGCATCTCTCTAGCAAACATTACCTGCGCGGGGGTAGCTCCTGTGGTAGAACACGTAGCACTATTCATGGAGAAACGAACTGAAGACAAGAACTTAGGCCACATACGGTGTTCATTCCTCACTAAAATGGAGAGCTGTGTACGTAAATCCCGATTCTTTCTTTCTGCAGGGTTTGCTTCGGGGTGATACAAAGGTATGAGGTTTTGCTTAATACCTAGAATATACATGCATTGTTGCATGGTGGCTGAAATAAACTGAACGCCGTTATCAGATATGATACGTCGTGGGAAACCATATCTCAGGAAATATTCGTCGATGAGCACGGACGCACATATCTCAGCGGTGGCTTCTGTCAAAGCGAATAATTCAACCCACCTGGTGGCTGTATCCTCAACTAGAAGTATCCACTTCTCACCATGTTCACCTTCTGGTAAGGGTCCAAACAAATCTATGGCGAGTACTTCTCCTCGTTGATTGAGAACGGATGTCTGTAGGAGTCCAGCGGGTTTCTGGTTAGACGCCTTATAGCGCTGACACTCTTCACAATTTTTAAGGTAATCTGAAATATACTTACGCATCCCAACGAAATAATAATTTTGGCTGATCCGGTTGTAAGTTCGTTCAACCCCTTGGTGGCCAGCTGTGGGAGCGTCATGAAATTCTTTTAAAATCTTATCACGCATAGTGAGGGGCACGACGAGTTGTGGTTGTTCACTGTCTGAATCTGGAATATAACGATATAAAACACCTTGGTTCATTACGTAGCCTCTATCCAACCACTGAGTGTCGACTGGTCCGTTGTCTTCGAGGTTGTTGATGATCTTGGCAACCTCAGGGTCATCGAGCTGTTCTTTTCGAATTTCAACAGAACTTACACGAGGCAAGTCGACGAGCACACTACAGACATCACAACTTTTAATGTTGGTATCGTCACACTGTGGGCGGCTTAAAGCATCAGCCACAACATTTGCTTTACCAGGAGTATATTCAAAACGAATATCAAAACCCTGTAATAAAACAGCCCCTAAGGCAATATTGCTAGCGTCAGTACGCAACACGAATGCTTTACTGTAGTCAGCTTGAACCAAAATAGGTGCTGAAGTCAGCTTATTCTTCAGGCACTGGAAGGCTTCCTGTTGTTGACTGTCCCATCTCCACGGCTCATTCTTACGAGTCAGAATCGTTAAGGGTTGAGCTATCTGGGAAAAATTAGGAACAAACTTCCTGAACCAGGAACAAGTCTGTAAGAAAGATTTCAAATGTTTTAGATCCTTAGGGCTGGCCATCTGCAGAACTGCATCTATCTTCGAGGAATCTGGCTTGATCCCCTCTGGAGTGATTATATGTCCAAGATAATTGATCTCAGGGCGAGCAAAAAAACATTTAACCCTATTGGCTCGCAAACTAAATAGACGCAGCCTATCGAATACCTTTTGAAGATCTTTTAGATGGCTGTGATAATCCTCTGAAATGACAAGTAAATCATCCAAATACGCTATTAGAACGACTCCTTGTAAACTCGCTCCTGAACGAAAACGATCAATCAGCCGTTGGAATGTAGCCGGCGCGTTCTTCAAACCGAACGGCATGCGCGTAAAGCGATATGTTCCAAACGGCGTAACGAAAGCAGTTTTATCACGATCAGCTGGACGTACCTGTACCTGCCAGTAGCCAGCTTTCAAATCAATTGAGGACATGAAACAATGACGTTTTGTCAATTGGAGGAGCTCATCAATGAGCGGAAGAGGGTAACTATCCGTTTTCGTTATAGCGTTCAATTTGCGATAATCTACGCAAAAACGGATACTATTGTCCTTCTTAGGGACCAAAACAGCTGGGGAAATCCAGGCGGACTCGCATTCTTCAATGATACCATCCCTGAGCATATTATCCAGCTCGGTTTTCATTAACTGCTTCTTCGCAGGCGTGAGGCGATACGGTGGGACTGAAATTGGCGCATGATCCCCAGTGTCTATGTGGTGTTCAGCATATGGTGTTGGTTCTCCCCCTGGTCCGAAGACATCCTCGTTGCGCTGTAGGAGGGAGGCTAGAGCTTCACGCTCGGGAGGGGTTAGCATCGTCCCCTCGTCCTCTCTCAGCAACTCAGCAGCAGAACACGACGCGAGGTTACTGGGGTACTCATACTCCAATGGGTACACTTCGGTAGAGCTATGGAAGTGCCATGTGGAAGTAGCAAAATTTATTTCCAACCCAGCTGCTGTTAAAAAATCTATACCCAACAATGTATCACAATCAGTAGCTTCCGGAAACACAAAAAAATCTACATTAATACACTTACCTTGTATCTTCACTTCTAAAGTCGTTGACAGCATCTGACGTGTTGGTGCTGATCCGTCAGCAAGCTTGACACGCATGGAACTGGACTTGAAGTCTTGATTACGCTCTCGCAGCAATGCGTAAAGGGAGGAGCCGGCGATAGTACCTTTAGCCGCCGTGTCTATCAAACCCCTTCCTCTGATTCCTAGAACTTCGATTCCCAAAATAGGACGCCGTGGCACATCACTGTGCTCCTGACCTATTGAAGAACAAGCAAACTTTTTAAATTCTGATTTTATAAACTCACCACCCTGTATTCCCGGTCTCTGTCCTGAAAAAATCCTGGTCGCCCTACTTGAGTCGCAAATTCCCGGTCTTTGTCCCGGAAAATTCATGGTCACCTTACTTCGTGACGGACACTGACTCGCAGTGCAATACCTATCGTTATCACAATGATTACGATCTATTTTACGACATAACGAATAAGAATAATTATATGGAGTTATGTTATTTACGACACACTGTTTATTAGGTTCCCCAGGAGGTACTGACTCAAATTCACTAGGTACCTGAGTGCGGTTATACGACTCTACGCGGTTAATATGACGAGATGTAAACAATGACTTATTACGTTGATTATACGGAGATGTATAGTTAGGGTCGTTATTAACACTTTGTATGGGGAATGTATTAGATAATGTGTTACATGAAATAGAACTCTGGTCAGTCCCAAACCCAGCACTAAGTGAAGGAAATGTACTCACCTGCGTGATCGGCTTACCGTCTTGTGTTTGTAAAGTTTGTAAGAAATCGATCGCGCTAAAATGCGAATTACACTTGGTGCAATTTGAACGTATGACTCCGATCTCGCCACAACCGTAACATGATACACTATTTGTGTTTACATTTTTAACACTGTTACGCGAATCACTTTTAATTAATTTATGACATTGGTCCCGTGTATGTCCATGTTTTTTACAATACACACAATAACGATGTTTTTCGGTTGAACTCGATGGCTTGGACCCGACGGGTAGCGGAGTATTGTGCGTTGTCGACCTTGACGACGCACCGGCGCCGTTGTCGGCGGCGCCCGGGGACTTCGCGCCTCGTACGCGTGTGCCAGCGCCGGCGGTACCTTTAGATGGTGTCGCTGCTGCGGATGATGGCCCACATGCTTCTTCTATGCATCTCGCCTTCTGAAGTAGTTGATTGAAGTTGGAGAACTCATCTCTTCTCAATCTCTTACGGACCTTTTGGTTTAGTAGTCCGTAGATCATATCCAATTGGACCTTTTCGCTAAGATCGCCGGAAGGTAGGTGCGCTAACTGGGCGCGCGCCTTGGCCACGAACAGCTCCGTCTTTTCGTGGAGGGTTTGAGGCTTCGAGAACAGCTCGATGTAGATACCATGAGGAGGGCGGCTGTCTCCGAAGGCGCTGCGCAAGTTTTGTAGGGCGTCGGACCACGTGGTTACTGTGGCTTTCACTCCTTGCCACCATGTAGCGGCGTCGTGTGTTAGCAGCATCGAGAGACCGCGCAGCGCGTTCGACTCGCTGACGTTTGCGCAGTCTTTGAAGGCTTCCACCGCGTCGATGAAACCGTCCAGAGATTCTTCGGTCGCTCCACTGTATCGAGCCTTACACGTGGCGAAGTTGCCAGGTACAGGTAGAGTAGAGGACGTCGGTGTGGGTGTGCCCAGCGCGGCTGGTGCCTGCGCGGGTGAAAAGGATGGCGGGCGTGTTTCGAGGACCCTCGTAAGTATTCGCTCGAAATTATCGGCCTGCGACTGCTGTAATGACGCCATCATGGCGGTTAGGTCGCTTGCCGTAATTGACGCTGACGCTTCGGTACCGGGCGCGCGGCGCCTCGTTGACCTTGGCGTTGCCGGTTCTTCTTCAGCTTCCACATCGAAGAAATCCGTCTGACGACGTTGATTACGAGTCGTAGTACGTGGCATCGTAGGTATACGTACACGGCCACACGCGACACAGTTCCTTCGCCCACTCGTTGGGCAGCCAGTTTAACAAGAGTTTGTGTTCGGGTTCGGCGAAGGAAAGTGAAATTAAGAGTAACACTAGCAAAACGTTTATTACCTACTGAATCACACAACACACAGTTCAGTCACTTTTATAACAACTCAGTGCTTTTATGCTATACAATTCAATGTTACTCGCGTGTTCGGCGCGGGCGCCTCGACGACTCCACGACTATCGGAAACGCGCGGGAAGTCTACGCTCGCGAGAAGGGCGCGCGGGGGCGGGTAGCGCTCCGGAATGTTCTATCGCGCCCTCATTGGTCAAACCGGACCGGGAGGCGGTTAGGAGTAAATTACGCGTTTCGGCGGGAATGGAGTCGTACGTTTCGATACACGGCCCTGTTATACTAACTAATATTTGAATGTAATCTATTTTAATAGAAATAAACATTTTAATAAGTGTTGAGTGATAAAACCAGTTTATAAAAGTGTAGGCTCTAATATAATAAATAAAATTAGGTCTATGAACTCTAATAAATTTGAGTAGACATATGTTATAATCTTTCCTTAATTGTGCGCTTATAAATATCCAAGTTATTCGTCAATACTGCATTCGTAAGCTTCCGAACACACACCTGCGTCTCTGCTACCAGTGTTCCACCCGGATACACCAGGTATTATTCTAACAGGTTATGGGCCCAGAAACTAGTGACAGAGGCAATACATAATGGATTTTGCACAAGTAAAGGTTGGCAACCTCCAAGGAAAGGCAGATTGGGCAATGTGGAAATACAAGGTCACTCAGGTCCTTGATGGGATACCCGGGGTCCTTGATATAGTTGAAGGCAACAAACAATTGCCTGTCATGCCTATAATCCCTGAAGGTGCTGCAGGAGATGCTGAGAAAGATATCAGAGAGTTCAAGAAGTTACACAGCACTGCTATGATAATTATCACCACCAACTTGAGTAATGCTATTATAGAGAAGGTAATGCGCTTCAATAAAGCCAATGAAGTGTGGTCGGAGCTACACAGGCTTTTTGCAGGCAACTCTGAAGACAGAGCCTACAGCGCGTGTCAAAAGTTCTTCAACTACCAGTATCAAGCAGAAGATGACATGGCAACCCATATGTCCAAACTAAAGAACATTTGGAACGAGATAAATCTACAGTTAAAGGATAAGCTCCCTGAGATATTGCTAATGATTAAGATCACGGACTCCCTCGACGACAGATACTCGGCCTTTAAGTCAAGCTGGCTGCTGCTAGGTGCAAAGGAGAAGACTATTGAGGCACTCACTGAAAAACTCTGCGCTTTTGAAAGTTCTTTGAAGTCACCTTCCGAAGACAAAGAAGAAACTCTCACTGTCAACAATTCGAACAACAAGTCGAAGAAACAGTGGAGATGCAATTACTGCAAAGAGAAAGGACATGGAGTCAAGACCTGCCCCAAGTGGATTAAGGATGGGAGACCTCCAAAACCCAGCACCAGCAAGTCGGGTCAAGTACAAAATATCACCTTAATGGCTTGCTCTTCACAGCCAGGCATGAAAAATGAAGACTTTTGGTATGTAGACAATGGGGCCACAAGTCACATCACAAATAATAAGGCAAATCTAATGAATTTTCAAAAATTTGATCGGTCGGACCACACAGTAACTACTGCTGATGGGACCGTAATTCCTGCTCTAGGGAAAGGTTGCGTCGTAGTACAATCTGAAACAACCAACGATAGGATCACCTTAAGTGATGTTTGGCTAGTTCCATCCTTAACTAAAAATCTTTTTTCAATGTTAGCTGCACAAGACAAATTGCCGAATAGTGTATTCACATCAACGTATCGCGAATGCAAATTAACGGTCAATGATCAAGTCAAGCTTTTAGGCACCCGCAAACCAAATGGCGGACTGTATAAGCTTAGGATGAAAGTCTTAAAAAGTGATAAGACGAGCCAAGTCAATGCAGTAACTGAAAATGATAAGCTTCAACTCTACCATGAGCGCTTTGCGCACCAAAACAAAAGGCACGTGATTGAACTAGTCAAACAAAAGCTAGGCATTCAACTTAAGCCTGATGAGGTGAAATGTGAAGCATGCATCAACGGGAAGTCGCACAGATTAAAGTTTGGAAAAAGGGAAAGAGCAGAAGCACCCGGTGAACTGATTCATACGGATGTGTGTGGACCCTTTCCAAGCAGTCATCGCAAGTTCAGGTACTACGTCCTGTTCAAGGATGATTATTCAAGTTACCGTATGGTCTACTTCCTGCGGAACAAGTCAGAAGTGCAAGACAAGTTAACCCAGATGCTAAAAGAAGCAAAAGCAGCGGGTCATACCGTAAGAACCCTCCTCAGTGACAACGGTGGCGAATTCGACAACGAAGCCGTACGTAATATATTACGAAGTCACGGAGTACAGCAGAGGCTGACTATGCCCTACACACCCGAACAGAATGGTTGTAGTGAGCGTGAAAACAGAACGCTTGTCGAAGCAGCAAGAACTATTTTGCATGCCCAACATGGCTTACCAGAGTTCTTGTGGGCAGAGCTAATAAACACTGCTACATACGTGCTAAATCGGACAGGCCCAACAAGAGTCCAAGGAAAAGTTCCATACGAACTGTGGAATGGCAAGGAACCCAAGATCTCACACCTAAGAGTCATTGGCAGCACTTGCTTTGCGCACATACCCAAACAGCAACGCAAAAAGTTGGCTAAGAAAGCCATCAAAGGTAGACTGATTGGTTATGAGCATGACTATGGATTCAGGATCTGGACTGGACAAAGCACGATAAGATCGAGGGATGTAACGTTTCAGGAAAACGTCGAAATAAGAGCACCTGAGAGCTCAAACCCGGCAGAACCTGAGAGGATTCAGTTAGATCCAGGAGACGAACCCTCTATCATAAAGCTACATCTGAGAAATGAGACGTCAACTGAGAACACGACATCTATTGAGTCACGGGGGGAATGTGCAGCGACCCCAGAAGAGGTAAAAATACCTGAAAACGTGAACCAAGGTGAAAGGGAAAGTTTTGGCCCAGAAGTGCCCCCTAATGTGTCAAACTCCGATGACATCGAAAATATTTCAGATATCATGGATTACCCAGAAGAAAACGAAGTCAGTCGTGAAGAGTTCTTCGATGCCAACGAAGAAGAAGTGACTCCAGAACCTGACAGAGCACTTGAAGGACGCTACGACTTGAGGGACAGGACCAAACTGAGGCCACCTGTGAGACTCAATGATTACGTAACGTTCGTTGACAGTTTCAACAGCAAGTTTCCCGAAACGTATCAAGAAGCCACTCTGAGGCCTGAAAGTGCAGAGTGGCGACTAGCGATGCAAAAGGAAATAAACTCGCTAAAGGAGCTCGAAGTCTGGACACTGACAGATCCACCTCGGGATAGAAAGGCTCTACCTTGCAAATGGTTATTCCGAATAAAGTATAACCCTGATGGAAGTGTGGACAAGTACAAAGCGAGATTGGTGATTAAAGGCTTTAGGCAGAAAAAAGGGTTAGACTATACAGAGACATTTAGCCCAGTAGCACGGATGTCTACAATAAGAGCACTGTTGAGTGTAGCTGCCGCCGAAAACCTACACCTTACTCAATTTGACGTTGCCACAGCATTCTTGAACGGCAAGCTAAATGAAACTATCTTCATGAAACAGCCTGATGGTTTCGATGATGGCAGCAACCGTGTTTGTAAGCTGAATAGAAGCCTTTACGGCTTGAAGCAAGCACCAAGATGTTGGAACATCTGTTTTGCAGAAATTCTCATCGATATGGGTTTTAAGCAAGCTCATGCCGATCCATGTCTATTTATAAAGCAGACAGCAGGAAAGAAGGTCTTGCTAACGCTGTATGTGGACGATGGACTAGTGGCTGCAAGTGATGAGGAGACAGCAAACAAGTTCCTGATAGACCTGCAAAAGCGCTTAAAGATAACAAGCAAGCCGGCTTCATACTACCTTGGGCTGGAGATAGAGCAAGGGAAAGACGGTTCCATCTTCATAAGACAAGAGTCTTATACTAAAAAGATATTAGAACGCTTTCACATGTTGGACTGCAACCCTATCTCAACACCAATAGAAGGTGGTGTGACTGCAACTCAAGAGAACTTACCAAGAGGAAGTTTTCCATACAGAGAGGCAGTCGGTGCTTTAGCATATCTGATGACGGGAACTAGACCAGACATAGCATATGCAGTAGGGGTCGTATCCCGAAAACTAGAAAATCCTGGGATTGAAGACTGGAAGAAAGTCAAGAGGATTTTCAGATACCTTAAAGGGACGTTAAGGCATGGCATTAAGTATCACAACAAGAGTCAACAAACTGAAATCGTTGGGTACAGTGATGCAGACCATGGAGGTGACGAGCAAACAGGACGCTCGACCACTGGCGTTGCCTGTCTATTCAGTGAAGGCATCGTGTCATGGCTAAGCCAGAGACAGCCATCTGTTGCAATCTCCACTACTGAAGCAGAAATTGTAGCTGCAAGTGAAGGTGCACGCGAATTAATGTGGCTTCTAAGGATCTTTCAATTCATGACCACATTAGACACGATTCCCAAGTTGTTCGTAGACAACGAAGCGGCCATAAGACTAGCGAACAATCCTGAATTTCACAAACGAACCAAACATATCCGAATCCGTCATTTCTTCGTTAGAGAAACTGTGCAAGAAGGATTGGTGAATGTTCAGAAAATAAGTTCAGCTGATCAACTGGCCGACATAATGACTAAAGCTGTTCCAAAGCCTAGGCTCGTAAGAATACGCGCCGCTTTAGGGCTACAGAGCACACCTTTGTTTTTAATGGATAAGGGAAAGTGTTAGAGGTCGTATATCCATCAAAAAGTATTTGTGATGTGATTCACTGGCCGCTAAATTCTCTTTTCAAAAGTGAGTGACAAAAATGTCACGAAAACTGTCTTCTGAAAAATATCGTAAAAATAGCTAACTAATATTTGAATGTAATCTATTTTAATAGAAATAAACATTTTAATAAGTGTTGAGTGATAAAACCAGTTTATAAAAGTGTAGGCTCTAATATAATAAATAAAATTAGGTCTATGAACTCTAATAAATTTGAGTAGACATTTATGTTATAATCTTTCCTTAATTGTGCGCTTATAAATATCCAAGTTATTCGTCAATACTGCATTCGTAAGCTTCCGAACACACACCTGCGTCTCTGCTACCAGAGTTCCACCCGGATACACCAGGTATTATTCTAACAATCAGAAAAGCACACGAAACGCCATTGTTCTTCTGCCCAATTTCTGTGTTCAAGAGCCCATTGATATCGAATCCTACGATTGTGCATTGCTATAGGTGGTACCCGTAGCGGTCTTCGGGAATGAAGGTTCACTTCATGCAAGCGGTTTCTGACTGT
Source organism: Mesoligia furuncula (assembly GCA_916614155.1). NCBI lineage: Eukaryota > Metazoa > Arthropoda > Insecta > Lepidoptera > Noctuidae > Mesoligia > Mesoligia furuncula. The sequence continues at coordinate 2,187,550 of OU744792.1, forward strand.
TTGGTCGCTAATTAAGTTCCCTGAAGAGTGATGAAGCCTCACGGCTAACATCATGGCGGTTATTGTTGGAGCTCTTCGAGTTAAGATTTGAATGTATCGGTCTTGTCTCCGTGTGGTGCAGCGATACCGTCCTCCATGGCGCTCAGCCACGGTACCAGTGCTTCGGTAACGTGTCCAAAGTCGACTGATAACACTCTGACTTGTATTCAGAGCTAAAGCCACAGTACGTTGCCGGGAACCAGCTTCTATCATTCCCACGGCTCTGAGCATTTCTTCCCTGCTTAAATGACGTCGCCGCTCCATAATAACGTTGGTTTTAATCAGTAGTAGGGAAACAGTAGCACTAATAATGTCTTCAATGCGTTGTATGTTTTTATAGGGAAAATATTGACAGCTGATTTTCATCTTTTACTCGAATTTGATTCACAGTTCCTGATTCAAATTATGAAATGCACCAAAAAGGATCCATATAAATTTATAAAATCATAAATTTATTACAAAGCCACATCTCAATCTCAAGAAATCCGCATAAAAATGCTTGATCCCTAGACACTTTTGATGTGTGTATGTAGGTAGGGTCAAGATCTAACCTGACAGTGACACTGACCTGCAAATTGCAAAAAACGTAAGAAAATTTAAATTTCGCGGTCTATCACTACCCATTCACCTTGAAAAATAGTACAGTCTCAGTTTCATACCCTGTACAACTGCTTATTACATACGGGCCACGGAAACAAAATGGTAGGTGATAACCCTGCGTGGCGAATACGAGTTTCGAAACGTAAAAGATTACAAATTGGCGGACCACCTAGCAATGCCCTTATGACGATTTTGATAGTGTTGAGTTTATACGTGGAAATAACACAATTATTTCAAACTCCTCGGAGAGGTCAGACGCAACTAGGCTAGAGATTTTTTTTGTAAGTATTTTTTGACGGAGCCCGAGATGCGCCCCTGGTGGGCCAAGCTAACTAAGATCATAGATCCGAACTCTATCCGTCCAAAAGAACATTCCCAATTCGGATTGATGTCGGATCCTCGGAACTTTAATTCGGATCGGGTGTAGTGCGAAAGTGTTGGGTCAGCGAAGCCCGAAGGAAGTTTTTTTGTGAGTGCAACTGGTGATTTATATTTTTTCTGTTTCTAAACGAAAAACTAAACGCTTGAGTTGACATTGTAACAGTGTCAAAAATGTGTCAAACTGACAGTCTGACAGTGGTACTGGTTTAATTGCGCGGACGTGTGCACTATAAACATAACCTTATTTTAAGAAGAAAATTATTTTGATAGGACTGTGTTTAATCGGCACTATATAATATGTTTATAATACCAGCCTGGGAGGACGACGGCCCCAAAACTGAATCAACATTTATACAAAAAGTAAAGGTATGTTCAAAGAGCATGTAATACACCTAGCGTTCTAAGTATGTTTGTTAATTTGTTAACTTCGTGCCCCCGCGTGTTGTTATTTTCAAAAGAAATAATACCCCAAGTAGTTATTCAAAGTATATCCATTAATAAGTAACAACGAAATTCCTTGAAAAATTATGCGTACCTAAGTAATTATTTTTTTTAAGTATGTTTCTCAAATTTTCTAATTATTGAGAATCAAACTTTAAACTTTTTACATTCCAATACGAAATAAAAAAACCAATACGAAATGAAAAAACAAAAACATTTTCAGATCCTTTAGCCTTTCTGATACGTTTTTATTACAGAAAAAAGAAAAACCAGGGAATAAAACAAAATCACAAAAAGATAATCATGTTAAAGAAAAGAACAATAATGTCACTGTTAATGGTCTCAACCATGCATCACAGAAACGTAAAATTGAAAACAAAGAAATAATCAAAAGTAAAAAAGATATAATAACTAATACAAAAAAGAAGAAATTTGAAGAAACAGAAGCCATTCCAGAAACACAGAATTTTGATGAAATACTTCTCAACGCTAAAAAGAAAAAGTTCAACGAGGTCATTGAAAATGATGATAAGGAAGACTTATTGTTCACTGAAAACAAGCAAAAGAAAGGAAAGAAAAATAAAGCTAAAATAAGTCCAAATAATTTAAGTATAAATAATAAGCCTACAAAAGATGTAACTAAGCAAAATAAGAAGAAAACTATAGTTAATGGAGAAGTAAAACAAAATAAGAATAATAATGAAGTTATTGAAGAAAATGAAAAGACAAATAGTGAAGTAAATGAAGTTATTGCACCTGTTAGTAACAAGAAGGCTAGACTAAGATCTTTACTAGACAGTAAAAGTCACAGAAGCCCTATCAATGTTAATCAAACTGGTAATAAACTGCGAGTAAGAATGTTGGAGAGGTTAAAAGGTATGTTTCTACTGCTATTACAAAAGTACTAATTAATAGTTAATTTGTCTTGCCTATTTATTGATTCTACGAATTTTCTGGCTGGTTGGAATAACCACCGACGGCCGCCATGGCCCACGCACCATGGTCCATTTGAAGGACTAAGTCGTAAACCAAACCCATAAAATATACTATACAGTATATCATTATTATTTTAGCTGGTGATACCAGTAGAAAATCATTCCCACAATATATTCTAAACATTTCATTTATTTCCAGCTGCCCAGTTCAGGTACCTAAATGAAAAGCTCTACACATCATCAGGATCTGAAGCCCAGCAGTTGTTCCAAAGTGACCCAAATGCCTTCGAGACTTACCACCAGGGGTACCAGCTACAAGTCAAGAAGTGGCCTGTCAATCCACTAGATGTTATTGTTAAGAAGATTATGAAAATGTAAGTTGGTTTTAAATATGCTTAAAGTTTTTTTTTTTCTTTCCATTTGCGATCGGTCGTTGGACCATAAGCGAATTTGATCCATTACGAAATGACGTTGTGGTGGAGCAGCCAGTGCTGCGCCTCCCACTTATAGAAGGTGGTCCTCTTCAGCCTTTTCACCACCGCTGTCGGATTTAACAGTTCAGCAACTAGTGGGTTTGGATGCTAGGTTAGGCGTGTTTTGTGTTGTTCCTTGTACCGCTCGATTTCAGAGGTTACTGTTGGCATTTGTAGATACTGGTGGATGTCGTTGTTCCTAGCAAACATGCTTAAAGTTAATGGAGCTTTTTATCAAGTTCCGGTTGAAATCTCCAATAAAATTCAATACAAGTTACTAATCTATGCTTGCTAAAAAAAAAACAATCGTACAATATTGAATCTAGCAAAAAAAATTGTTTATAGCTTGTTTATACCGTTTACCTACTTTCTAGCAAAGTTGCAATGGTCAGGTACCAATTTGTTGATGCAAATTAACACTAACCTAATTTAAATTATGACCCATATTAATCAACTAAAACATCGAAAGTCACTTTTAAACATAAACACTAAGTACCTAGCATTATCATCTCAAACGAATGACACCCACTGCTGAGCTGGACGTAAACCTCCAAAGAACAAGTTGTCAAATACTTCTTACTATAGAAACCATTTCTTTAAACCGATTCCCTTCCTTACCAGGCCCAAAACCCATGCAATAGCAGACTTAGGCTGCGGTGAAGCAGCCCTATCCCGTCGGGTGCCTCACAAGGTCCGCTCCTTCGACCTGGTGGCGACCGCTCCAGGAGTGGAGGCCTGCGACATGGCCCGGACACCGCTGTTGACTGCGTCCATGGATGTCACTGTGTACTGTCTGGCACTGATGGGCACAGACCTCACGCAGTATCTGGTTGAAGCTAATAGGGTGTTGAAGATGGGGTGAGTTCCATATTTATTACTTTATTTCTTTTGTGTAATACAGTGAATTTCCCCATAGATACTCAAAAGCACATGCACCTATTGACCGCCCCAGTTGGATTAATACGATAAATGTTTTCGTGCCCGTGCCGCCTCAGTCGTATTTATACGACTGAGAACCTATGTTTATTTTTTATATCATTGCACGACCCCATTCGTCTTGTTGATTTATGAGCTGGGCGCTAGGGGCACAGCAATTGATATAAAATCAAGCGATCAATAGGTTAACAAATAAAGTCTTGCAGTCACTACTACATTTAACCTTAAGGTGACAGTTAGCATGAGACTCGTAAAAAAAATCTGTTTTGTATCGTGGTCATAAAATAGCCTTCCAGATCATTTGGAGATATTCGCTATTACAATCATGATTATTATATAAATGATTGATAAAAACCATGATTTTCTTAATTATTAATTTGAAATTTAATTTTTCCACAGAGGCCATCTCCTAATAGCCGAAGTAGAAAGTCGATTCGACAAGGTCGACAACTTCGCTAAGGAAGTCGAGAGACTCGGCTTCAAACTGAAACAGCTGGACAAGAGCAACAATGTGTTCTTCTTCATGGAGTTTACGAAGATCAGGGACCCGCCCGTGAAGAAGGCCAAACTACCCGCGTTGACCCTGAAGCCTTGCTTGTATAAGAGACGATGAATAAAGCTGTTGAACCTTCTTTGAGTTGTTTGTTCATAAAAATCTCTTATTCACTATCCAACTAAAAACTTTTTACAAGTCACGCAACGAGTTATGAGCGCTGACCTTGAAAAAAACAAGCGAAACAAACCCTTATTACTTAGACATAAGGGTTTGTGACGTTTGTTTTCTTCAAGGTCAGCGCTCATAACTCGTTGTGCGCAGTATAACCTATTGACCGCCCCAGTCGGATTGACAAATGTTCATGCCCGTGCCGCCACAGTCGTTTAAAGATGCGACAGAGAAACTATGTTCGGTTTTTCTTCAATTGCGCGGTCGTATTTGTTTAGATATTTATTTGTCGATTTATGAGCTGGCGGCTTTTAATATAAAACCAAGCGGTCAATAGGAGACAACAAGAAATTTAATCGACGAAAAAAGGAACTGAAAAGCGGGTCGGTGCCAAAAAAAAAAACAATGGCGCCAAGCAAAAACTTTTTACAAAAAAAACCTGACTTCCAAAACAAACACTACAAACTGAAAAATTACTTTAATTTCGGAAGTCTAGTTGGTATATACGTCATGTTCGTGAACGGGCGCCGTCAGTTGGGGCTGGTCATCACTTAGCCGCCTGGGCTTATTTTAATTGTTTTAATTTTGGATTGTTGTTTTGTTACAATTTGTTGTATTCTGGACGCTTTTAACGCGGACGTCTTTTGTTGTTTTTTACATCGTTCTCACATTATACAGGGTGTTTGGTGCATCGTTTGCCAAATGGAATTGGCCGACAGAAGAGTTCATTTGCTATCTCTTAAGGCCCAGTAACTCATTCCTTGTTTCACCGGTTTTTTTTAAATTACTTTTTAATTTTTAATTAGAAAAATACAAGAACTCTGCATTTAAGTTTAATTTTTTTTTAAAGTTATGAGTATAGCCTTCAAATTTTATTTTAATTCTTATGTTTACTCTTGTATGGTTCTATGAAAATAAAAATTTACTTACTAACAACATCTAGTTCCTTTTTAATAACTCCCAAAGTTTTTGAAAAAAGGAAACATACACTTAACACTCAACTCTAAATTGCTGAAAAAAAAAACTAAAAGCGATCGGGATCTTCGAATTCTTTTAAAAAGTTCTCTAGTTTGTCCCCTTTCCAACGGTGTGCAATATACCAAAAAAAACATTTAATAACTTCAGTAATTCGCTAAATGTGTAATCGAGACACATCAGGCTGACATTCGATATTACGGTAAGAACACTAGTTTTCACATAAATAACATTCTTTAAGTAGGTGGATAGTGTTATCTCACTCTTACGCAGTCTTTTATCTCTTTCTAGGGTCCTAAATTTCCTCGAACTTGAAATAAAATATTAACTTTTATTTAATAAGTACCTACTTACTTAATTATAAATTTTGTTCAAATTGTCCTCCACTATTGCGTACACACGCGCGACATCTTCGTCTTATCTCGACTATAGTGGTGTGTAAACGTATTTCTGTTTTGATAGTGATGAAAGTAGCCTCAATGCGTTGGACTAAATCATCCCTAGTCTCAACTTCAGGGGAGTAAACAAGTTCTTTGGGCCATCCCCAGATGTAAAAATCTAACGGAGTCAGGTCTGGGGAACGGGTGCCAAGGAATAGGGCCATCCCTCCCAATCCATGATTCTGGGAATGCAACTTCCAAATACTCCCTGGAGGTTAATCTCCAGTGAGCGGGATAATCGTCTTGATGAAAAACAAAAGACAGGTCTTCACTGAAAATTGGTAGCTGAGCTAATAATTAGGGTAAGTCTGTTTGTAGAAATTCTTTTTAAGAAGTTCGTATCATCGACGTCCGAGTGTAATAAAAAACGACAAAACTGGACATTTTTTATTTCAAGTTCCGAGGAAAGTTAGAACCCTAGAAAGAGATAAGAGACTGCATAAGAGTGAGATAACACTATCCACCTACTTAAAGAATGTTATTTATGTGAATCTAAAGTTGAGTGTTAAGTGTATTTTTCCTTTTTTCAAAAACTTTGTGAGTTATTAAAAAGGAACTAGATGTTATTAGCAAGTAATTTTGAATTTCGTAGAACTATACAAGAGTAAACATAAGAATTAAAATTAAATTTTAAGGCTATACTCATAACTTTAAAAAAAAATTAAGCTTAAATGCAGAGTTCTTGTATTTTCCTAAATAAAAATTAAAAAGTCATAATAAAAAAACCGGTGTAACAAGGAATGAGTTACTGGGCCTTAAGAGATAGCCAATGACCTCTCCTTTCGACCAATTCCATTTGGCAAACGATGCACCAAACACCCTGTATAATCATAAATTCAAAAGTAATGATGTAACAAATATTTTTGTAAAATGTAATTTAAAAAGAGTGTCCATGGAGTTTCTTGCCCGTTCTTCTCCATAGGTACCTACGCTTTGGAATGGGCAACTAGCTTCATATTTTCTGACTGACCGACTTCTTGACAATTCAAAAGTGCCTGTTAAAGGTTTAATTGAAATAAATGCTTTGAGTTTGAGCTTGAGTTCTGTCCTTGGACTTGTATTTTAGTTTTTTGTCACCGACTTCGTAGTCGGGTTTTTTTTTATTTAAAAGTTCATAATTCTCGCTTTTTAGTGGGTCTGTTTATAATTTATCTAAGTTACAGTAGCCTAATGTAAACTTGCTCATCGCCTCTTACAAAATATTGCTTTTCCCAACGCAGGGACGTTAATTGTTGAGGAGTTCTCCTGCAGGTATTTCACTATTCGCATTGTGACGACCATAAATTGCTTAGCAACAATATTAAAGTAATCGAATCACAACCCATGGAATATTTATTATTGAGTAGTTCCGGTGGCCATCTGGGGTCTTCATCACCAGTTCCACTTCACCAAATGGTGCTTTCGGAGAGCAATTGCACGAGTTACTATAAAAATACCCAAATCGCTAGCTATAGGTGTGCCTTCAATATTTGAAGAGTTCTTTTGATTTCTCCAGAGACCCATCATCAAATTCTGACCTGATGACAATGCTGCACTGGGACCACCTGGAAAGTATACCCTTTTAAACAAAAAAAGATTTTTCAAATCGGTCTAGCCGTCTTCGAGTAATCAGGGAAAATACATAAAACAAAATAAAAGATTTCAAACGAACTGAGAACCTCTTCCTTTTTTTGAAGTCGGATAAAAACGATGGCAGCTTGATTGATAATCGTAGATTGTTTCTTTGGCGCCGACTCAATATTAACCATTTACATTGACTGCCTCGTAAGTCACAGGATCACCGAGTTTAGGAGTCAGGGTTTACCTTATCCGTCTGACCTTTAGCTAACCAACTTATGTATACAAAGACCTAAAAATAAACCTATCAATAAAGATTTTTATTTTATTATCACACATCAGACATTACTTTCTTAGCATAAACTAAAGATTTTTATTTTTCGCTTTTCAGTATCTTTTTTGTCGTTTTAATTTTTTCAGAACCACTTTTGTGTAAGTTCCTACAGAATCTGTTCACAAGTGAAAATTCTGCACTTAAGTGAAAACTAAATCCCTATTTTAGTTTTCAATTTTATATAGGAAAGATATGCACGGTAATACATTTAAATAAATTATTTAAAAAAAAAAAAAATCCCGACTGCGGTAAAAAAACGGAAAAGCTAAAAACAAGCCCATTTTGAATTAAATAAAAGTTGGAAGCAGGCGGGACCCATTTGAATTTGAAAATATAATAAAAAGGATTATATGGGTCCCGCCTGCTTCCAACTTTTATTTAATTCAAAATGGGCTTGTTTTTAGCTTTTCAGTTTTTTACCGCAGTCGGTTTTTTTTTATTTTTTTAAATAACTTTTTTATTTCCAGCTTTTTAGTTTACAAAATAAATGTGAAAGATTTCGCAGACGATTTAGCTCTTGGTTCGTGTTTTTTTACGATTTGTCACTTCGAATTACTTTTAACCATATAAGTTGTATATATTTTTGTAATCACCTTTAAAAACTCTTTATTTTGATACCCCACTCGATAGGTTTCGAGAAAAATAATTTTTTTTGAAGACATAATATTGCGCCTAAAATCGGTCATTTTATATTTTTTCAATTTTGATATACCCAGTGACACTCGCGCTACCAAGACGAATCTAAAGACGTATAATTTATCAAAATCCGTTCATTCGTTTAGAAGTTACGAGGGAACAAAGAAACGGACATACATACATACATACATGCTGGTCAAACACATAACCCTCCTTTTGGGCTTCGCCGCAGTCGGGTAAAAAGAATACGCGTCCACTTGACCTCTTCCTTTTTTTCATCGGTTAAAAATGTCGCGATTTGTATTGCTGCCAAAAATCTATTAAAATTCTTATTTCGCTATTTCCACTCAAACAAATATGTAGATACTTTAAGAAGTCGAGAATCAGGTTGATTTCAGTTTAATTAGTACTATTTCAGTTTAATTAGTACTATTGAAAATTACATAAAATATTGCTTATCTACTAAAGTTAAGGAGATTACAGGACCAAAACGCAAACAATGCAAGTTTTAGAAGCAATATGTAAACTTGCTCATCGCCTTTTATGATCGACAACAGTAAACAAATCAGAAAAATATATGATATTCTTCAGGATATATGCTAGGCACATAGTGTGTTGAAAACTTAATACAACTAGTTTGATTATATAGAAAAAAAAACATGAAGATACCTCTAAAAACTTTCTTTTTACAATAAAACCATACTAATATAGGTACATACAATCATTCTGATTTTTTGTTATTCTACAAAAAGCAACTTACTAAAGCACTAGTGTTTTAATTTTTTAGTCTAAACAATAGATTTTTGTAAATAGATAATTGCTTCATATTTTGCAATAAATTACCAGCGTTGTGTCATCGTGCTTCTCTTCCTTTTCTATGCAGTCCGACAGTGTCAGTAGTCCCCTCAAAAACCAAAATTGTGGTTTGATAGATTTGCATTTGGAAAATCGTCTCAAAATAAAACAATTTATTATAATTTTAATTACTTTATTTTACAAATAATCATCAATGATATTGATTGTCATACAGCACGTTTCTTTAGAGCTTTCACCTGATAAAGATTCTGTATCATTAGCTTATAACTAAGTTATCACAATAATTTTATTATAACATTCACTTTATATTCCGAACTATATCATCAACTCCATAGACAACATTAGACGAGATTAAAAAAATTGGCTACTTAAAATACGTCAATTTGCGCCAGGCGCCGACTAATTTGACAGGACTAAATTAAATGTCCTTGTCTTAATGAAATAGAAAGAAAAAGATGCCTGAACTTAAAGTTAGTTTAGTTTGTAAACAGAATCGGCGCCACTATCCAAGAATAATTTAATTCCGGTCTTACAGAATAACATTTTCTTCAAAGTTACATAATTTTCTTCTAAAAAAAGGAACTGAAATAAATGCATCGATTATTATCTTAGGTCTTAGTGCTGAAACACGAGCGGCACACGTCGACGGAAGCGGCAACTGCAGCCGCCGACACGCGTCCTTCGTGTATTTGAGCACCCGTCCTCAAATACACGAACGGGACGCAGTCGACGGCAGCCGGAGACGTCTCGGCGGCTGTATCGACGCGTGTCGCCGACGCATGCCGCTCGAGTGTATGAAAACTTAGGCTTAATTTGTGATGTAAAAGATTAATTAATTGTAAGGAAACAGAGCAGTACTCTAATTGCGTAACACACTATTACTCTCAATTTGAATCATTTTGAAGCATATTTCTAATCCATTGCTCCATATGTTCGAAAAATGTGTCTCCTCAACAACGTAAAAAGACGCAATGAGTGTTGTTGAACTATCAAAATGAAACCCATTGCCACTGATAGTGTGTTACGCAATTACCCTGCAGGTAGTCTCCGCCGCGACGCACCGACAGCGACTAGAGACGGCACTGCTAAATAAAATTCGTTGCGCCGAAAGTGCGTTGAGCGCAAAACTTCTTTCACGGACTGCCTTTAAAGCCGTCAGTTTCTACAATTCATTTGTGTCGCAACGCGAGTGTTGATTCGCTTGGTTTGTATGGACAATGCCGCCGCAGAAGCTTCTCTGTGGTAATTTATAACTTACATTAGGTTAAATTTACTACTCTTTATATACAATTTACTATGCTCTGCCCTCCAATTCAGAACCACAAGTCCCATAGTCACGGTACAAAAATGGTTGTGCAACACTGTTGCAGTAACATGATTTTATATTGCTGGAAACATGTTACATACATCATATACTAGATGAAGTGTTGCCAGCAACACAAACAAACGTTTTGAATTGGAAGACTAAAGAAGGTACTTTAGACATTAAGTTCTTCCATAACATCCTCGGCTTCAGCGCGAAGATTCTCCACTTTTTCAATGAGCGTCATCTATAAATAGTACACAATAATATTATTATATAGTTATAGCAATACTAACATCCGCAGTCCTATTTGCGTTGTCAAAAGTTTCAAATACTGGAGGACTATTCTGTTACCTACCAGCGTCGAAAAGTTTATAAACACACAACAATATCTAGACGGTAACAACACCGTTGGAGTAGAAAAGATCAGTGTCTATAATTTACCGCAAACAAGCAAAAGGAATAGAGTCCGCTAATAAAAATGTCACTATTCGCTGTCGATCCGATACAGCGTCTGAATAATAATAATAACCATTTTATTAGTTTAAGTTGTCCCATTGCAGGCCATCGGCCTCCCTTCCTTCTTTCCACTCTTTCCGGTCTGATGCAATCAGGGCCAATATTTAAAAAATGAGTCCAGTTGGATGAAAACCTGTCTGGTACGCTACTCCACTTTTCGGATGTCATAACAAGGTCAGAGGAGAATTTCAAGAATAGGTATAATTTTAAACACATCTTACCCTGGCAGCACAGATGAGTTGGTTGGCCGCGTTGCGCGACAGATGTGACACGCCCGACATCAGGTCGTCTGCGGACGCCTTGGCGAGGTCTTCTACACGCTTGTACCCCGCACGTAACAGTTGCATTGCACGCGCCTATTTGAAAAGCAATTACATTTTCATCTCTCATACTCGGAAAGTAGTGCTTGTTTGATCCGAATAGCGGGTGGAAATCCCTGCTTCCCGCCCTTGGGCGGGAAAGACTCGTAGTAATTGCTTCCCTCCCTAGGGCGGGAATGAAATTTAAAAATAGAACTAAATTTAGTTAGGTAGTCAGCTCAGTCAGACATACGACACCAAATTTATTATGCTACCCATCAAATCTTATGAATGTGCGTTAATTAGGAGAGTTGGATAAAAAGCTCATATGTTAACGCCATTAAATCTTTCATATTTAGCGCACAAGTTAATAATTTACCTTGAATAAATTCAACATACATAGGTACGATAATCGCCATTTTGATGGCAGTTGTGGTCGAGGCTAAAAAACATAAAAATTGGACATTTCGAACATCCAGACTTTACCATATGGGGCTGTGAATATATATCATTTAATTATTTGACGAATTTATCCATAGTTTAAGGTAAATAAGTAGTGGTAATGAAGTTTATTTGATGTCTAATGTCGAAGTTTCGCGCCAATCGTGTGTGTTTACATTTTTACTTTTCACAAATTTCACACACACAGATGTAGATAAGATTTAAAATGTGACAAATGTTATTGATAATATTATAAACAACACGAAAATGCCCAGGTTTTAACGTAATATTCAAACACAGGTTCAATAATACGTATTAATCATTACCACTACTCAATTTGTGTTCAAAATCGCCGACCATTATTGTTTTTTTTTATTGCAATGATGTGTGAAAGCGATTATTCCAAACAATTTTTTTTTTAATTGCGATTGACTCGAGTAGTTAATATGACGAATGTAATCGATATTTGAAAAGAAATTAAAATTATTTTAAGCAATAAATACAATAAGCATTGTTTATAATAATGATTTATGCTTTTCTATTATCATTTCAATCTCTTCTAATATCATGTCAATAACAGACAGGCCATAGGTACCTCATTTACTGAATTTCGCGCCGAAATGCTTCTATAATTGAATAATTTATATTCGGAATGCGCTCGCTGTTTAAAATTATTTTAATTTATTGGACAATTATTTATTGTGGATTTTATTTTTGATACTTTCTAATAGTTTACTACAGAATTCCCAGTAAACATTTTTTAGGTATGCTTACCAGAAGTTTTTTTGAGAATGATGATAATTAATTAATTCTATAGATTGGATATTCTGCAAACACTTTACATTTCAATACATTTTGTTAGTTTAAAGTGTTTTTATTCAGTTTCCAATAATTTTTTTTATTTTTTTTATTGCGAGTATCGATTAGGCTGTATGCAAGTTTTCAATCGAAATAAGAAAGTTGGGTGGACGGTCAGCACTAAAAAGTGTCACGTCGCAACACAATTTTTAGTAATTTTTATCAAGATTATCGTGTTTTCTAAGTAATTTATGAAAAATGGTAGAAGTAAGAATGCAGACAGAATGATAATAATACGGGCCCTAGTAAGCGGGACGGCCCGCGGTGGTGACACAGAATCTACTCATGTGGCGGTGACGTGGTGTGTTCCATACTTCAAATTTAAAAAAGACTAATAAATAGGTACCTACCTATTATTCATGTAATTATTATCAATAAATATTTTATAAAAACTACTATTTTTTACTTTCCTTAAATTCGAAATGAAAAGTAGAGTGTTTAACGCGGGTGAAAGTCATCAATTCCTACTCGGACTATAGCCGCCCTCGCTGCGCTCGGGCGTCTAAATGCCTCGTATAAGAATCGATTCCTTCCGACCCTTGTATAACAATGTACTATTAATGATGCACCTGGACAATCTTCGTCTTTCCGTATTAGTACGAATAAGCTATAGTATTTTTATCTCACGAAGGGACGCGCGCCTTACTTGTGTTTACCAAGTGTACAAATACGCTGTAAATGTGTGTAAGCGCAGGAGCTCTGTCAGCGGGATTATCCGAAAGGGTTACCGCTGGCCCGGAACATAAAGGGCTAAGGAAGGAACACGGGTGGGTTTTGGTCAGTAAGAGTCTGACACTCCCTTCTGCTCCACCCAGAGCGGGAAGGGTCATTTGATGATTTCCCACCATGAAAAAAAAAAAGGCACGAGCTCTCGGTACCGTCCGAGACAATGGCGAAATCGGAAGTGTGTGTTATGTGCTGCCACTATTTGTCTTCACGCATTATTATTTTACCTTCTTAACATTAGGCAACTCCATCAGCTGCTGCAGCTCAGGCGCGGCGCAGTGCTGCAGCTTCCCGGACAACTCGGTCAGCAGCGCGCAGAAGCTCCACAGTCGCGGAAGTTCCGCGCAGAAGCGGGCAGCACACGATGCGAGGGTCGCTGATGATGACATCACTGACTGTACTGTGCCGCGGGCGAGGCTGTACCTAAAATAAAGCCGTCATCATCATCACCATTCTTCCATACTTCCAGGAAACGATGGATGGACTGTGTGAAAGATGATATGGCTAAAAAAAGGGGGGTGACTACCGAATTGACGACTAATAGAGAAGTATAGAAGAAAAAGACATGTTATCATCTCGGTAGTCACCCCCTGAAGTAAAGTGTTTAAGTATAAATAAGGGTGGTATTTAATACTTTAACTGTAAATCCCCTTTTTTCAATCAAAATATTCGAAATTACCACCAAAAATACTGAATTGCACACTAAATTTGCTCATCAAATAAATCAATTTTTCTATACTGTTAGATCTTTAAAGCTTAACTGTTTTACTGAATGACTATCTGTTAACTAAAAGTAAATCATAGTGGCCGAGAAAAAAAATCCCAAAGTTTTTTTTTATCTACAAAAATATGTGGTTAGGCGTAGTCGACGGAGCCCCGCTTCGCGGGGATTTATTATTATTATTATTGATTATTTCTGTCTACAGGGTTTAAAGGAACCTAACACGAAGGGGATGACAAGGGCTCGTTCGCTCGCTTTGCTCGGGCTCGAGTGAGCGATCACTCGAGCCCCCGTCATCCCCTTCGAACCTAACCTGTCCGAGTCGGGGTGTCCCAAGTCCCGAGCTCGCTTCGCTCGCTCCTGCATCCTAAGTTGTCATTACAAATGTGTTACTTTTGTATATTATGTTGGTTTAGTGTGTAGTGTAGTTAATTTGTAGTACAGTCATTTATTTGATATGCAGTAGGTTATTAGTGGAGAAATTTTGTTTGCTTAAAGTTCTAAATAGAGGTGCAGTTAAAAATTCCCCTATAAATAATAGGGGGACATCCACTAACCCCCACTGGGCCTGTGTCGTGGATCACAGCCCAATCCCTCTCACAGAGAGGAAGCCTGTGTCCCAGCAGTGGGAACATTATAGGCTGATTATACATAGGGGCGAGCCTAATGCCATTAAACTGGAAATATAAAATATAAAAATGAAATTAATTAAAAAGAGAACTACTTTTGGATGTGGGAAGCGAACGATTTCAAATCTTTCGTAGTTTCCACACGACTGTGCGACAGCAAAGACAAGGTTATTGAAATATTTTATTTTAATTTTTAACAAACGGTTCACTTTTTTATTGTTTTCAGAATTCGAACACAACTAAAAAAAAAACGAGCTGAAAACTATAAACAATATGGCCTTAAGGAGACTATGCTCACAAACTTACTTGTATGCGACTGCAGGGAAAGGCATTTGGTTCCACAAGTCCTGCAGCATCAGAGCCAAGTAGAAGCGACACAACACTATCTCGGGCACGTTCTATAATAAAATGATCCAACAGTAATAAAAAGCCTCCACATGTAAAATATATCTACAATACCTGAATGTAAAGACTTACTTTAATAGGTTTCCCAGTCATCATCCTTATAGCGTTGTGTTCAGTGATTCCTAATATTTTCGCAGTTTGAACACCTTCTTCGTCTAAACTGCCATACTGAAAATGACCCATATGTTTAAGAGCCTATACTACCTCAGCTAAATTTCGCTCTTTATCCCGCTCGCACGATACTGCTCGCGGACTGTGTGAGAGCGAGACAAAGTGCGGAGCTGGGCGGAAGGCAGCGCCAATAGTTTAGGTATTTGCTTTTTACGGTGAAAATAAAGATAATTCAAAAAAACTAAATAACATAAGACCTCCTTTATAGTTAGTTCAGTTAGTATGCAAAGTTTCATGATCTAATTTGAAGTATTTTTTGAATACCAGCGGTTTATTGTTCGGTTTGGAGGTAACTTTGGAATTTTTTTCTATCGAGAAAATTTTATGGAATCGTGTTTTCGTCTAACATAGTACCTAACATTAATCCTCAACTTTAGCATATATTTATTTCAAAATTAATGCTGCGGTATTTTCGATATAACGGAGGATCATGCTAAGCCATTTGAGGTAGTATAGGCTCTTAAGGCCTACACAATTAAAATTCCTTACAGAATGTAGTATTACGTAAGTTTGAAATAAGCGTGACAGTTAAAAAGGCCAATTCCATTAATTTGTGCAGTGTGCAGCATTTGTTTCTTGTTTCATAATAAGGTTATATTGAAAAAAATTTGGTTTTTCTATTTCGTGTAACTTGTTAAGTATGTGGAATAGGGATTTAACATTTTGGTATATGTTTTTTAACTCTTTGGTCTAGTATCCAATAAAAGGAATACACTTTTTTCATTCAATGAATTTTCTCGATACAAAAAAATTGCAAAGTTATATCAATTTTTTTTACTTTTTTCGACACCACGGCGTAACGCTTAAGAGTTATTCAATGGAATTTACTTTAAAACATAGAGAATTATCATATCAAAGTTTACTTAAAGTAGTTTTAAATTTAATTCATTTGTATTTTGTTAAAAAAGGATTAAATTCGTTTCAATTAAAATTATTTCAGTATTCAATCACTATCGCTCGCTTAGTAGATCAGTCGCTACGATTTATATTCGTGGTAGCGCCTTAACGGGAAACTTTAATAGCAATAACAATATTTGGCCGTTTTGTTAATTTTCGCTTTTAAAATACAATAAAAAAAATACTAAAATTGAGTTTTGATGCGCAAAATCCGAACCCAGTTCAAAAATTGATTCCCTGTACAGTTCTTGGCAACACAACAGAAATCATAGTATTAGGTAAAGTAGACTAACCAAAGAATAATAATGTGCGTAGTCAGGTCTAATCCCCGCTGCATCATGAGGCGTGACTAAGTACAACAGGTGCAAACTGCCCATGAGCACCAGACTCCTGGACGCACGCTCCAGGTCTAGCAGGAGTTGTTTAGCCACTGACAGGTCCATGCAACCTAAGAGAAGAACATTAGCAAGAAGACTCACAGGTGAAAGGTTACTTAGCTCTATGACTACAGTAATAAGGCTTATATTTGTTTGTATTAAAATTATAATAAAAAAATCTTTATTGCAGGCCACATGACCCAGAAAACACAATAAAAAGAAATTACAATAAAATAGTTAGTCATCAGTCGATGTTTGTTTAGTTAAATAAGTACTTGTATAGGCGGATACACACATTGGGAGACTCGCAATGTGTGGACGAGGCATGTGCTTCCACATGCCTTTTTTTTTTGGGTGAGAAATCATCAAATGACCCCTCCCACTTTGGACGGAGCGGAAGGGAGTGTCAGACTCTTACTGACTAAAACCCACCCGTGTTCCTTCAGTTGCCTGTGCCAGGGGCCACGGTGTCTCTTTCGAACAGCCCTGTCAGGCATCGGCCCTAGCGGACCCCGTCAGTTAGTGCTGACATCTCCTTGAGGGGCGCGTGAAACACAACGCGCCGTCGACCGGGGCCTGGTCCGTCCGGACGGTGAGCTGCTCATTGCTTGCCGTCCGCAAGCCTGCGCCTACGGTGGCCGGGAATCGGCGACTAGGGGCGTGAGGGCGCAAGGATTGCCTCTCCCTCGCGCGCTCCGCCTCCTCCTTCGCGAGCATTACTGCTTCGCAGAAGGAGGTGACAGCCTCCCATGTACTCTTGCTACGTACCATGGCCTGGACTAGGGCCGGACGCGAGAGACCGGTTGCTTCCACATGCCTCACCACGAATACTCACGTCCCCACATTGCGAGTCATGCGATGAGCGCCGTGCGCTGCTCACCTCGCAGTGTGTATCCGCCTCAAGACGGGCTGGTGTCCGCAACTCTACGTCCAGTTACGTACAGTTAAATTAGTAACCTAAAATTGAAACAGTCAAAAAAATTATTGACATAGTACGTGAGTAAGAGGTTGGATTGATGACGCTGTGTTATAAAAAATCGAAACTAGATGTATCACACGCCCCAAAGTTGATAGCGTTATTTAAACGCTTCCGGGCTTTTAAATTGTCAATATTATAACCGAGATAAGTCATAAACGCCCCGAAATGCGTTTAGAATCGCGATTCTGAACGCATTTCGGGGCATTGTATATTTTTAAAATAAAAAAAAACTTAATAATCATCCTCCATCCAACCTCCAAGCAATAACGACACACCAACCTTTAATAGCTGCATTTCCCAGCGAGCTGACAGTCAGTTCACTGTCGTTGTAAACGTAGCAGTCTATGTCACTGACATGCGACTCGTCGTCGTGCGACTGCACTTTGTTCACCACTTCCAATGCGCCGGATTGAAGGAGGGAGCGGAGGGAATCGTCGCAGATTGATTTGATGTCTGAGGGGCTGTGAATTGATTTTTTTTTGTAGATTCCCAATTAAGAATAATTGCGCACCTGGAGCCTGCTTGGCTGGTTGGTTTGATTTGTGACTAAGTAATAACAGCCGTGCTGGTCGATCGATCAGGTTAAACTACGCTTGCCGCGGTTGTTCCGTGGATGGGTGACCATCTTTATATATGAAGACCCCTCCGTGCCTCTGAAAGCACGTTAAGCCGTTGGTTCCGGCTGGCAATCGAGGATCTTTGACAGTCGTTACGGGTCGTCAGAACCCGAAAGTCTCACAACCAGTCTTACCAAGGGGTATCGTATTACCTAGTAACTGGATTGTGAAGGTCAGATTGGCAGTCGCTCCATGTAAAATACTGCTATTCAGCTTCATCCGGTTAGACTGGAAGCCGACCCCAACATAGATGGGAAAAGGCTAGCAAGTTGGGAAAAAATTGGCGAGAAACAGAATCGGAAAAATATAGTGACTGCAGAGCTGGATCTGTCTTCATTTACACAAGCTAGCCATTTAATCACTTGTATACTGAGCAACTTTCCCTATAATAGTCATATGCGATTCGCGAAAAAATTTACAAAAATATGGAAGTTTTTGAAAAGCAGCCCGAAATCTGTATGTAGATTTGTACCCGGTTAGAGTGAAATGTTCCTCTTCTACTGGACTTAGAACGTAGCCGACGAACCGTAGGCCTGTGTGGTTATACACTTCTGTCTACCTCTTTAGGACATAAACGCGTGATATCAAGATGATTATTGCAATTAATAACTCACGTATCATCTCCCGTAACAGCCAGCAGCGTGCAGTCCAACAAGCTCCTTAGCTTGGGGCGCGTGTCGGCCAGCCTGAGTGCCACCGCACTGAGTAGCAGCGCGGCCGCGCAGGGCCGCAGGCAGCTGCGCGCGGGCGCGATGCCGCCGCGGAGTACTGCTTGTAGTTGCGGCCACTCGCGGGAACCGCAGATTACTATGCTCTCACCTGGCAGCAGTAAAAAAAACAAGTTCAGAAAGGTTTTAGTACTTAACAAAAATACAAAAACATGTCGGTATATTGGAAAACCACCTGGACTTTCGGTTGATTATGTTGTTTATTCAGAATTATTTGCTGTAAGTATTGCATGTTCTAAATAAATGGCATAATAAAAGGGAAAATGGCTTCATGATGATTTATAGCCTTTGTAGGCAGTTCTAGATGAAAGAAGAAGCAAGTTTCCCGTTGAAAAGGGAACATTCCTATAGAGATGGTAAAATAACAAAGTTAGGCATGTATGACTGACCGGTGTCACAGACGCCAGCACGGCCGGCCCGGCCCACCATCTGTCGGTAGGCGCCCAGCGAGAGGAAGTCGCGGCCCACCTGCGGCGCGCGGATGATGACGCGCGCGGCCGGCAGGTTGACGCCGGCCGCTAACGTTGAGGTGCAGCAGAGCACTGATATTGCACCTGACCTAATATAGATACACAGTCTAGCTATATTCATTCCTTAAGTAACCGTAAGAACGCGTTTGGCGTTAATAAGTATAATATTAATGTGCTGTGTAATTTGTGATCACGTGGCAGTTTGACTGAAGATGCAGTGATGGACCTAACAAAAGCAATCGTGACAACACTCGATGCAAAATAAATGCTGTCTATGTATAATTCTAGACCTACCCAAGGCGTTTGACACGGTCTCTACCCTCATTCTCCTAGTAAAATTACAAAAGCTCGGAATACGAGGTATCGTTCATAATATCTTTAGGGATTACCTAAATAGCAGAAAGCAAAGTTAAAATAGATGAACACATCAGTGACGAATATACAATCTCTTATGGCGTTCCGCAAGGGAACATCCTGGGCCCTACTCTCTTTCTGTTGAAGGTATATGTATAAATAACTTCAGCTCCAAAATATTCACTTATGCAGACGACACTGCTATCTTCGTCTTGGGGTCCGAACCGGCACACAGTCAAGGATGGAGCAGAACACTCTCTATCTCAGGTCATGAACTGACTCACAAAAAATCTATCAAAGCTTAACCTACCTAAAAAGAACTATGTGCCCCTTTCCATCACTAAAGTTAAAAAACCGCCTCATAATTTCTCTATTCGAACTCTTATCTGCAGTTCTCAGAATAACTGCACTAGTGCACATGCCATGAACTTAACCGTGCGGAATACGTTAAATATCTGGGTGTGCACATTGATAGTGGACTGAGATGGAACAAGCAGAAAGAAGTTGTAACCTTCAGAACGAGGCGGTTGATCCACAGGGATTCAAAATTTTACTGGTCTACTTGGCCCAATGACAGTCGGTTATGCAATATGCGCCACCGTCTGGAGAGAGCACAGAGAGCTGTCCTGAAAGTGATTACAAAAATACCATACAGGTAGATACTCCACAGCTCAAAACTAGGCTTTCATAGTATTTAATTAATGGTTTACCTATAAGCCTGTTCCAGCAGAGATCGCTCATCGCTTGCTAGCCCCGCGTGATGAAAAGCGATGCCATAGCGGACCGCCAGAGCTAAATCAGCGTTCGCTCCCTCTGCCCTTAAAGCCGCTTCAAGTGCTTGACGCTCAGCCTTCTTGTGGGATATCATCTCCCTAGACGCATTAAAGAAATTATACATTAAAGGCCACACCAAAAATATATGGAGAAAGAGACTGTTCAAAATGACCGAAGAAACTTAGAATATTATTAAACTGTATGTCCATGACATAAGGAGTGATTAAAAAAAACAGTACATTATGACAAATGTCATTCTTATAACAAAATATCGTGAAACTATTTCTTTAGTTTCTTCCCATTCTTTTCCACACAAAACTACCTTTTGGAAGGAATAAGAGTAATTTTATCTTTCTTCTTGTAAATGACATTTAAAAAATGCCTTTTAGTGGTGTAATTGAAATAAACGATTTGACTTTGAATAAACATTGTTTACTAACCGTCTCTGCAACTTGCACAGTAAGGCTGCAACATTCTCACAATTGCGTTTGGTGGAACAGAAGACCAGACAACTGCCTTTAGGCACCACCTCGGACACCAGACCTCCGAGGAGATCAGGGTCTAGAGTGGTTGCGGCTGCTGAGTACTGCAAGTAAAACACAAATTTTTAATAACGTGGAATTAGCCATGGTGAGCGGCGCATTTGGCAACTGCCTTTAGTAACTTTAACTGTGCTGCTGCTAAGTTCAAGTAAACCCAGATATAACGCCACAATTCCACAAAATATATTAAGAAGCGTTCAAGAATAAGCTTCGGAGAAGAGAGCAATTTTTTTCATAAGAGGAGTAAATGGGCAGATTCAGAATATTTTTTTTAGGATTATCTAAGTGCTTATTTCGATTCGGAAGCTAAGCTTAAGACAGAACAATTGATAGATCAATTGGATAACTGTACGAAAATAGAATCACTTACATCATACTTGAGCTCAAACGTCAGCCCGCAGGAAGCTAGCGATCTACCTAGAAACACAGTAGCACACTTACATCATACTTGAGCTCAACACGTCAGCCCGCAGGAAGCTAGCGATCTACCTAGTAACACAGTAGCACACTTACATCATACTTGAGCTCAACACGTCAGCCCGCAGGAAGCTAGCGATCTACCTAGTAACACAGTAGCACACTTACGTCATACTTGAGCTCAACACGTCAGCCCGCAGGAAGCTAGCGATCTACCTAGTAACACAATAGCACACTTACATCATACTTGAGCTCAACATGTCAGCCCGCAGAAGGCTAGCGATCTACCTAGTAACACAGTAGCACACTTACATTATACTTGAGCTCAACACGTCAGCCCGCAGGAAGCTAGCGATCTACCTAGTAACACAGTAGCACACTTACGTCATACCTGAGCTCAACACGTCAGCCCGCAGGAAGCTAGCGATCTATCTAGTAACACAATAGCACACTTACATCATACTTGAGCTCAACACGTCAGCCCGCAGAAGGCTAGCGATCTACCTAGTAACACAGTAGCACACTTACATCATACTTGAGCTCAACACGTCAGCCCGCAGGAAGCTAGCGATCTATCTAGTAACACAATAGCACACTTACATCATACTTGAGCTCAACACGTCAGCCCGCAGAAGGCTAGCGATCTACCTAGTAACACAGTAGCACACTTACGTCATACCTGAGCTCAACACGTCAGCCCGCAGGAAGCTAGCGATCTATCTAGTAACACAATAGCACACTTACATCATACTTGAGCTCAACACGTCAGCCCGCAGAAGGCTAGCGATCTACCTAGTAACACAGAAGCACACTTACATTATACTTGAGCTCAACACGTCAGCCCGCAGGAAGCTGCGATCTACCTAGTAACACAGTAGCACACTTACATCATACTTGAGCTTAACACGTCAGCCCGCAGGAAGCTAGCGATCTACCTAGTAACACAGTAACACACTTACATCATACTTGAGCTCTCTATCCGGCACGATCTCGACCTCCTCCCCCCACACGATCCGGTGCAGTACATCTCCCAACTTGACGTACTCCGTCAGCTCCACCGGACGGAACTGCCGCTGAAACACGTCAGCCCTCAGGAAGCGCGCGATCTCGTGCAGGTTGCCTATTGTGGCTGACATGCCGACGATCTGGATGTCCTCTGGTTGATGAAAAAGACGTTTGTAAGGAATTTGTTTACTAAGTTGTAATTCATGGAGATAAAATTATGACTATTTCATGCTCAAATTTAACGTAAGTAAGTATTACATTTATGATTAAAAATATGATGAAGATTTCTAAGACTATAAAATGAGTAAATGAAAACAAAATCGCAATTTATATAAAGTGAGAATGAAACTTACGATTGGTAAATATCAGATTATTTTAAGTGAGAATGAAACTTACGATTTGTAAATATAACAGTTGATAGTAAGGTTTCAAGTGTGCCGCCTCGACCTTTTTCGCCAATTAAATGTAATTCATCTACCTAAAAAACAATACTAAAATAATATCTACCTAAATTAAAACTCAATTTTAAAAAGGAACATGTAGGTACCTAACTATACCAAAATATATGCATAGCATGTAAATAATACAACTAAATTAATGCCTCACCACAAATCTTGCTAATTGGAGCCAGTTAAACATACCACTTCCTGTTAACTTATTGTTTAGATAATTTATCTATCTATATTAATAAAAATCAATGTTTGTCTTCTATGCGTTCCGAAACTATTGGTCAGATTGTGATGAATCTTTGGTAGGCTGTTCTAAGTACGCCCGTGAGGGATCCTAATTATTAAAACATGGGGAAAAATAACAAAAAAATCTGAGGAGGTACGAAGCTGCCGGGTCAAGCTAGTCTCTTACAAATTCTGCTTCATTTTTAGTGCCTTTTGTGGTTACACATCGCCCTCCAATTATTCTCATAACATGTCAACAAACATATTTGAAATTTGAAAACACATTTATAATCACATACTTATATATCAGTATCTTACCACAATCAATCCAATCTCATGCAGTCTGTCCAGCTCTATGAGACTCCTGATTAACGCCAGTCCTTTCTCAATGGTGGCTATATAGATGCTGTTCTTTCTGCGTCGCTTTTTGGGCGGTATGTGACCCTTGCCTGCTGCATACTCTTCAACTAGAAATTCTAGTTGTACTGCAAATGTTGATAGAGCCCAGATCTAGGGTTAAAAATAAACAATGATAAATAATTTATATGCTGTAATTTATTGTGTAATAAAATGGAGAACACAAACCTTAGGTTTGATAGCTTGAAAGACATTTGAATGTTGTAATCATAGTTGAAATATCTTTCCAATCAGAACAGAGCAATGCAGTTTTTAATTATTAGGGAACTTTATCTAAGCCATAATAAACATAGGATGTAGTTTATTTAATCTTCAGAAAGCTTACAGTGTAATAACTTGATTCCAGATAAATAATGTACAATTAACGCTTACAGTTGCCATTTACAATATGTACCTAATTTTAAAAGAAATAAAAATACACACAAAAATAAAATATAAAATAGAATCTTAGCAAACAAATTCTTCTTTCTTTAAATTGATGATTTCATGCTTTGCCACTCTAGTTAAATCACCCTGTTATTGATGTACAGATGCCAGCACATCAAGCTACCTGAAACTGTAAAATCTTCCCAATCAACTTAAATCTATTAAAGAAATTTGACAGATTGTAGTAGCTCAATGTGCTGGCATCTGTACAATTATCCATCTAACTATCTAGTTGGCTTTGGTTTTGTGTATTACTGATCTTAGTTCAAGCACTAACCTTTTCCTGCACAATAGCCACAAACGGCAATATGAACAATGCATTCTTCTTCCTGTTAAGCACTTCCCTTAGCATCAGGACTTCGGCCACCAGGGTCTTACCTCCGCTCGTAGGAAGAGCATAGATTAAGTTCCTTCTTTCACGCACTGATTCCAGGTTTAGGCATTCTTCTTGCCATTCTAAAATAATAATAGTTTAAAGTAATCAGCGTTTGCGATTTATTTGCCAAGACTGTAAACAAATATGAATTAATGGAAAAATAACTTTAATTCCTGCACCATAAAGTTCAGTTTACAATACAACTTCAAACATATTTATAACTTTTTCAATAGTGCTAGTCACTCTGAAATCAACTTAATTGTCATTGAAATAAAGTTGATGTTTGTTTAACTTGAAATATGGTGGGTGTGTGCAGCACTGCACACTTTTTCCACCCACTGCCAGACTTTACCCACAGCCTGACTTCACCCAAAGCTGAGCACAGGCATAGGCCTCTCTTTTCTTGTGCAATCCCCACGCTCCTGTGCCAGCCTCATCCAGGTTTTCCCCACTATGGCCAGTATAACATAGTCATAGACAAATCATAAATGAGTGAAGTGTCATACTCACCATAAAACTTTTCAATGTTCCGGTAAGTTTTGAACAAACCCTTAGCAATCATTGGCAGACCATAAAAAGTATTGGTGGGATTTACTACTGCTGTTGTTTTCTTTTTGGATTCATTTACAATTTGGTTGGGATGTACACATTTTTCTATAACATCTTCTTTAATATCAAGTAAAAAAGAATCTCTAGTCTCAAACAAACAACTCTTATTCTTCATAACATCATCAAGGTTGCTAATTGACTGATTTATAAAATCAAAGCTCTTTTCTATTTTGTCTTTAAAACTTTTATCTACATGATTGAAGTCTGATTGTTCTAATTTCGAATGAAACATATCTTCGGAAATGTCTTCCATCACTTCTGGTTCAACTTGATTCTTTGTGGTTTCATTATTTATTTCACAGATTTCGTTTATCTTACTGGTGCATACGGGTTGGCTTTAGTATCGTTTGGCAGGCGGAGGGGGTTAAAAGTGGTTAAATCTGGTAGAGGGTGGGTCCCCGATTATAACGCTACCGTTCTTATTACAAGGTAATGGATATTTTTCGAGAAATTAATAAAAATTGTTTCTAACCTCAAATCAGATAAAAAGTGTAACGAAACGTTAAAATAGGCGATTGACAACCAAATCTGTACCAGTATATTGTCTGTGGTGTAAAATGTCTGTAAAATAGTTGAAACGGAACGTAAAAAAGAACTGTACTGTCAGTGTTATTAAGTACTCTGTGGTTCATTCCGTTTCTTCACGAGTGAATGTTTTGTTGTGTGTGAATGTTTTGTTGTTTTGTCTTGTTATGTACCCCACTTTATGGTTGAAATAGGTCGAATCTGTCCCAAAACCGACTCGGGGCACCCCGACTCCACGTAGTCTTTTGGCTGCTACCCCGAGGGTGTATTTAAAAATCCGGAGGCGCGGAGGGAGTGCAGCCCCCGCCCGCTGTAACAAAGCATAGGCACCCGTGCGAGCCGTAGCGGCTGAGGCTGGTCGCCGGAGGCGACCAGTAAGCCGAAGCTGCGGAGGTGAGCATGGGTGCCTATCCTTTGTTACGTAAGGGCGAAGGGGCTGCACTTCCCGCAGCGCCGGAGACGTGCAGAAGCAACTTTGTATTGAAAACCAGTGTTTTGAGGTTAGGTTACAATAATTTGTTTTTCTCAAGAATGGTGCGTCCTCGTTTCATGGGAGTGGTACCAGGGGGAACGGGGGAACCCCCTCCCCCCTCCACCCCCCACCACCTCGTTTTCGTGCCCCCGGATACTAAATTTTTACCGATTATAGTGTTTTGAGGTTAGGTTACAAATATCTGTTTTTCTCAAAAGTGGTGCGTTACCTTTTCACGGGAATGGTACCAGGGGAGAGGGGGGACACCCCTCCCTCCCCCCCTCCCCCTCCCACCCCCATCCGCCTGCCAAACGATACTAAAGATTACCCGAGCATGGTATATCGCAAGATGAATTTGAGTTGTTGTCCGAATCGCAGATGCTTCGAAATTCTACTTGATTGCATGGCAGAAGCGGAGAATCACACCTATCTATTTCGTTGGGCCCATCACTGATATAGTTCGAAGTAATTGGACTGCAATCTGTAACTAAATCACTATTCTGTGCAGCTTTACATAAACTTAAACTTGATCGGAATATTCTTCCAGTACCTAGTCGCCGGCGTTTCGGTGTCGAAGTATCCTTTATTTTACTTATAGAGTGCATCGTTTCAGATTTTCTATTTAATTTACGACGAAATTGATCGTTGATTAGATTTTAGTTTTGTTATTTACATGTTATTTTTGTAGAATAAAAACAACAACCCAAACGTAAACATAACCTATCGAGTTTGACATTTCATTGACATGACATGACACTGACACTCATGAGTTCATGACAGTCAGTTTGTAGTTTTGTTTTTTTTATTTGTTACTGGAGCTGCCAGTCCCAGCACTTTACTTACCCTCCCGAAGGTAAGCTAGATAAACACGAACCACAGATTGTGATTCATTGGGATCCAAAAAACAACCGACTTCAAAAAAAAAAACACTACAAATTGAAAAATAACTTTAATTTCTGAAGCCGGTGTCTTTGGTTCCGCATTTTCGTTTATTGACACCGACTTCCGAAATTAAAGTTATTTTTCAATTTGTAGTGTTTTTTTTTGGAAGTCGGTTGTTTTTTTTTGGAAAAATGTTTTTATTTTTTACTTTTTAGTGGGTCAGTTTGTAATTTATCTAAGTTACAATAGCCTAATGCCAACTGCTCATCACCTTTTACAAAATATTGCTTTTGTTTGCGATGTTGGGACGTTAATTGTTGAGGAGTTCTCCCGGTAAGAACCAGGAGAACTCCTCAACAATCACTCATCATACGCATTGTGACGAGCATAAATTGCTTAGCAACCATATTAAAGTAATCGAATCGCAACCCGTGAAATATTTGTCATTGAGTTGTTCCGATGGCCATCTGTGGTCTTCATTATCAGCTCCACTTTACCAAAGATGATTTCCGAGAGCAAATGCTCAAGTTACTTTAAAAAATATCCAAATCGCTATAGATTTGATTATAAAACTCGATTTCCATGGGATCCTCTCATGAGATTCCAACTTGATGATAATGGGACCACCTCGAGAGTATACCCTTTCAAATAAAAAAAGAACTATTGGAATCGTTCCAGCCGTCTTCGAGTAATCGGTGAACATACACAAGGTAGCTACTGTAAACTGTTGAGGAGTTCCCTTAACTGTCCTTCGTCTTCATCATCAGACCCTTAATGACAGTCACAACCTATCTAGGTGTAAAGTTCACATCAATACAAATTAATAAAGCCCAAACACAAGGTAACTGCTGTAAATCGTTGAGGAGTTCCCTCGACTGTCTTTCGGCTCCATCATCAGATCGACTCCAGACCTTAATTAAAATTGTAGTGCTTTAAAATACTTAATGAAATAATTAACAAACGCACTAGTCGCTCCTACGATTTTCGAATGTTCCCCTCGATTTCACTGGGATGCCATCATCAGATCCTGGTGTCCTTATCATGGGACCACCCTTGGCACATCTCCTTTCCAACAAAAAAAGAATAATCAAAATCGGTTCATAAACGACGAAGTTTTCCGCGAACAAACATAAAAAAATAAAATATATATATACGGTCGAATTGAGAAACCTCCTCCTTTTTTGAAGTCGGTTAAAAATGAGTTCCAATGTTATTTTTAAACGAAGTTTGTAATTATTAACTACCCAGTAGTTGATCATTTATTGTAGGTATTTTATGGGAAGTAACAACCAGCGGCAGCGTTCAGGTACCTACTCATGATATATCTTTTCTAGTTTTCTGCGCTACAGTCACAATCCTAACCATCCATCAATCTCATCAATCATCCTACACGTCTCTACTCCTTAATCCTTCGTATAATGGTATTCTCCTCCTTTCACCTCGGCTCGGATGCATTGTTTCCAGATTGTATTAGAACTCCTTGTATTTTGTTAGATATTGAATACACTGGTAACACTTCCCTTACAAAAATGATACGTTCAGAAATGAATAAAGTAAGAATAATTTTTAAATAAAAAACCCGACTGCGGTAAAAAACTGAAAAGCTAAAAACAAGCCCATTTTAAATTCAATAAAAGTTGGAAGCAGGCGGGACCCATATCATTTTTATTATATTTTCAAATTCAAATGGGTCCCGCCTGCTTCCCACTTTTATTTAATTTAAAATAAGCCCATTTTAAATTTTTTACCTTTTCAGTTTTTTATCGCAGTCGGGTTTTTTCATTTTTTTAAATACTTAACTTTTTTTATTTCCAGCTTTTTAGTTTACAAAATAAATGTGAAAGATTTCGCAGACGATTTAGTTCTTCGTACGTGTTTTTTACGATTTCTCACTTCGAATTACTTTTAACCGTATAAGTTGTGTATATTTTTGTAATCACCTTTTAAAACCCTTTATTTTGATACCTCACTCGTTAGGTTTTGAGAAAAAAAATTTTTTTTGAAGACATAATATTGCGCCAAAAATCGGCCATTTTAATTTTTTTCCAATTTCGATATACCCAATATTCACTCTCACAATTAAGACGAATCTAACGGTACCTCTCAAGCTGAAATCGATCAAGCCGTTTAGGCTACAGAGCGTGCCAAAGAAATATACATACATACATACACTCGAAAAACATAACCCTCCTTCTGACGCAGTCGGGTAAAAAACAGAAAACGTAGGTACTTATTCAGAATTCCCTTGAAGCACAAGTTGGCAGTTTTCGCCGTATGTACCCACTGTACTGGAGGATAAAGTGTATTTACTATACCGCACTCGTCGTACCGGTATTTTCTGTAGGTACTAGTAGACAACTTTTTCAGAACATCGGTTAAGTAAGTACCTAACAACTTTATTTAGTTGAGCCTAATCTTGGGCTGTAACCTTGCGTATATTGTGCATTAAATAAATATGAATTTCGCTATCTGTAAGATCAACGAAGCCTCGTCATTAATACAACAGGTTGAACCGTTTACACAGGTGTAAGTGCTAATTTCATTCATTTAACATCAGCCTATCGCTGTCTACTGCCGGACCTCATGCCTCTCCTAATTTGCACCAAGTAATCCGGTTCTCCGCCAACTGCCAAGCGCATTTAGTTCATCAGCCTACACCAAGAAGTCTATTGAAAAAGCCAGAAGTTTCACCGCTATTGTTTCTTCTTTTATTACCCCTGTATCAAACTGATTTGAAAATTAAGAAAGCTAAATTAGTTCAAATACCTAGTTCAAGGCCGGTCAACAATTCTAAAATTATTTACCCACTCCCACTTCCTCTCACAGTGGAAGTGTAACTCCTAGCAGTGGGAATGTTGTAAACTGATTGTGCGTATGCATAATGTGTTATTAAGCTATAGAATTAATTGAGTATTTATCAACTAGGTATGATGCGATGTATTAATAGGCTCGTCGCGCCCCCTTTAACATGGGACTTAAAAATAACTGGCGAAATGTGGGTTTACTATGTAGGTCTGCCTAACACTTTAGGGAAAATAGGCGTGATGTTATGTTACATTGAG
Source organism: Mesoligia furuncula (assembly GCA_916614155.1). NCBI lineage: Eukaryota > Metazoa > Arthropoda > Insecta > Lepidoptera > Noctuidae > Mesoligia > Mesoligia furuncula. Next base: position 2,217,452 of record OU744792.1, read on the forward strand.
ATCACTTAGATAAAAAGTTCCCTGTTATGCAACAACATAAATTGCTTATCGTTTAGTTTTGTTTCTGATGGAGTGCCACAGGGAGCTTGGTTCGGCCCCCTTCTTTATATCATAATTCAATTATCATCATTAAGTTCCGAGTTGAGCTTCACTGACAAATGCTTGCATCGAATGTACAAGTCCTTTCCTCTCGTGTGGTTGTGGTCCTTTTCCTCATGTGTGTGTGGTACTTTCCTCAACCATTACAGACGCTAATCTTGGTCCTCGCATGATCTGGCCAAGAAAGAGACCCCTGAGTTTGTTTCGCCATTTCTGCTCTGGTCAGAAGAAGTCAGATAGGAAATGTTGATTCCATTTAGCTTTTTTTTTCTTTTTACGATATGTAAACGTGATTACGATATTCTATTTACAGAATAAACCATTCCATTTAATTTCATCAAACATTCCAACTTCTTATCCGGGTGTTGGTGAAGCTGTTACCTCTGTTATTCGAACTGGTATAAATGTATTTTCTTTCTTTTGTATCTTATATGCTATACCCGGTCGACTGCCGGTCAGGTCGACCACACACCACGTGTTATTAAAATTTAAGTTAAGGCAGTAGCGAAATATCGACCACTTTCAGTAAAAAAAACATTTTAAATTAATTTTAAGTTCCGAAGCATGACAGATCCACCCCGTAAAGGGAAGTCAATACATTACCAGTTGGTCGTATTCCCTACGTCACCACTGCATCTCGTTCTGTCCACGTGGGCCACACCCCCGCCTCGCCTGAACGTCTCGTTACTCGGTCGAATAGCAGAGCTCATAATAAATGCATAGGAACAAAATGACTCCCCACCAAATTCCAATCTACCGAAGCTATGCTAAAATATAAAAATGTAACAATTCTCTCGGTAAGCTTTTAGTCAGGCCTGCTCCTCTCCGCCGTCTTTGCTGGACGGACAGACCGGCGTCGGCTCATACTCACACATCCGTAAGTGAAGTTTACAGTTAAAACTCTCAGTTAAAACTAAGAAATCATACAATTCAACCAGTATGACTTATTATATTTATACAGACGATCTATCGGGAAGTCAGGGAAGTGTACTGATTACAGCGGTCTTTTTTATCCTTACGGCCAAAGCGTATTTCCCATGCTGGAATCTGAATAAGATTTGAATGTTAGCGTATCACTCGGATGTCCCATTTTACAAGTTTTGTAGGCGCTGATAGGAGTTCTGAACATTGACCTTAAACGAGCCTTGGTTGAGCATGACAACAGTCGCCGTTAGCACCTGGCCGGAGTGCGGTAGTAGCAGCCCAGCAACTGAGGCAAGTTGACTTCCTCCTCCTGTGGCCGTTGCACCTGCAGACGTGTACGCGGGCCGGCCTGGCCAGTCAGTTTTCCTTTAGAAACCGGAGCTGGCTCGCAATCGTCGGCTCAAAAATGACCGGCGCTAAATATAGCGGCGGGCGCAGGGGGGGCGAGTGCGCGCGGCAGCTGTGCCGCCCGCCGCCGGCCAGAGCCGCCCCGGTCGCCGCGGACTCCACATTCCAACGTCGCTGTGCTGCCGGTTCAAGAACCAGTGCCGTGACTGAGTGACCGTCTTCCACCCGTGCGACGTAAGTGCCGTGCCGTGAGAGTGCCAGTGACGGGCCCAGCGGGCATATAGTGTGTAGGATAATGGTGTTACGGGAGTCCTTGTGGATGTTGAGTTCGGAAATGTCGAAGATAAAAGACGACTCGTAAGGAGGCTGGTCTAAAAATACGCGCGCGGTATGTGCCAAATGCGGACGGGCGCGGGCGTCGCCACGCTGAAATAGAAGCAACCGCCTTGTATAGTGCGCCGGATTACGTTACCGCCCGAGAATCGCGCGCAGCGAACGCGTAAAGTTTCAGCGAAAATCTCTACGTGGACGTATGAGAATCGCACTGAACACATGATTTCAATTTTTGAGTGAAAAATTTCGCATTTTTTGATCATACACACATTTACACTACACACTATACCCGAAAAAACATAAGTAACTATTTATTAAGCTCCAATGTCACGTTATTTTACAAGGCCTCAAAATTACAAAGTTCTAACAGTTTCTGGAGGTTGATGTACTACCAGCATCATAAATTGATTAATGCCAGAAACATTAATAAAATAAATAATTAATCCCGAAGAAAATCATAACAAACTTCAAGGACAAAAAGTAACTACCAAGTTGAAAAAAAAAACGGTTGCATATTTTTTATTTGTCTTGTGTAGATATTGATTAATTTTTTGCGCGATAGTTTATCTGACTTTACTGTCAAAAGTTCCATCTTTGAGGATAATTTGGTTACTTAATTAATAGTTTAAATATTAGATTAGCCGAAGCATTGAAAGTGCCTATTGATTCTAAAGATAGTCGCACATCGAAAGAATTTCAAGATCTACGAAAATAGAACTTTAAAAAATAATAATCAGATGACAGATGTTACATTATTACACGACTTTCACAAAGGTATTGATAGATAGAAACATTATTTAGGCACACAATAAATTTAGCTGTAACTAAGTAGATATTTTTAGATACGGTGCCTAGGGACTTTAAAACTTGAATATTTTTATTGGAACTTAGCTAAGAGGTCACGAAATGATTTTTGATGTAGCAGATTTGGTTACTTACCTACTTTTTTTTAAACTCAACCGACATATTTTTTAAACTTTTATAAGGTTTACGTACCGTCAAGTTGCAATTTTTTTTACTTTAACATACTTTTGATTCTAAGTTCAAAGTTTGCAAAAAAGCCTTCTTGCAAACTCTAATATGTTTTATGTTATGTGTTGTATGTTGTAAGAAAACTTTCAAATTAAAATCACAGTTGTTGATTTGATATGCCTATCAAATCAACAACGGTGACTTTAATTTAAAAGTTTTCTTTTTTGACCAAATCGATATATTACCTACCTACTTAAAGAATTTCCGCGCGGGTTTCTCTTTCATCATCAAATATCTTAATTTATTTTTGTATTTTTTTACCTCGATACTAGAAACTATTAGAACTCTTCATGACCGAAAGCTTTCTTGACCTCATTCCAAACTTACGTGTTGAAGGAAATGTAGTCGTTTCAATGGACTACGATGATGCTGCTTTTTCATTTACTTTAATTATATATACATAGATTGACTTGGCAATCGCACTGGCATCGCATGAAAACACAATGTATCCCACAGTGCGATTGACGCAGATAACAATACAATTTGAAAAGCAAACATTTCAAATGCAAGTGTCGTTGACGAAACGAAGACAGGAAACAATTGAACACAAAAGCAACCAAGAAAGGTCAAAGCTTACGCGGAGAAATCTGTAAAAATTCAAGGCTCATCGAAATCCGAATCCTAGGCAACATTGTGTTGAACGCGAAATCCAATTTTATACTTTCTTTGAACAGTTGCCAGCACGTAGGTGTGCTAGAAGGCAGGAAAGATCAAACCGCTAAAAATAAAATCGACTTCATAAACAAAACGCACGCTTCCCGCGTTCACGTTTCGCGCCCACGCCATTTTTTTAATGTTGGCACAAAAGAAAATGTTCGACGTTATTGATATTGCTATTGTCTATTTCGAGTTTATGTATAAGTTACGTGTTGGCTGACTGCAATTAGCTAAAAGGCAGCAGGGATTCACTCAACATTTATAGGTACTTACAAATTAAAATTGTTATCAGCAAATGAAGTACTACCCACATAAAATTTTGTAATTCGGGTGCAAAAGTTAAAGTTGCCATTTAATAAATAGAAAAAATATATACATTTTCACAAGAACGATAAACGATGATGTAAATTAACAATTTTTCAAAATCTTATCAAATCTCGGACAGAATCAAAATCTTTTAAAATCTTATCGGACAAGTACCTAACATTCAAATTTCCAAATGGGATTAGCTGTATCAGTAACACTACAAGAAACTAGAGAAGGAAGTTATAGCAATTTGCACATAAAACTGAAATTATACGAGTAGGTTTTAAACATTTAAACGGTTATGTGTGAAACGTCAATAGTCTATTTTGGGTGCCAAATGTAAACACATGTGTATGCACTGATGAGAGATAAATCTGTCCGTCGATAAATGTTAATAGATGCATCTATTGACGCGTTGCCAATATCTGCTGCGTTATGCTATGACGCCTTGCGTCATGTAAAGTGTAAACAGAACCGATAGTGAATTATCAACATTAGATCGAACTATGTATTGGTTATTTTGATAATTGCATGGGATGAGTTGGCAATGTGATACTACTGCAGTTGTGATCTTGCACTCAGCACGTTACTACTGAATTTGCCTCCGAGTGGTGCCAACAAACTATCAATCGTTCAACGAACCACTGATAGAACACTTGGCGCATTGATCACCCGGAAAGAAATATCATCAAGTTAGCAAACCCATGGAACATTTCGTTTCAAACATAGCACCAATTGGAAAGGAACTCAGAACATTTCATTCAACGAATTTTTTTGTTTTTCAGATTAAATAACCTACCACCATGTCTGACGAAGAAGAATACTCGTAAGTATTTAACACATAACACACCCACTGTCAGGATCTCAGTACGTAAGATGTTTCTTTGCTTACACAACACAACACAAACACAAATACACGATACTTATTGTACACTCTTCCACACTACATGCAAACTGTCCCCCTTGTCGTCTGTAGTATAACCATATACTTAGATTTATTGTTCTAACAACACCAACTATGTGTGTCTGATAGTCCTCGAATGTATACGTTAACTCCAATCCTATCTATTCCACAGTGGCTCCGAAGAGGAGGAAGTAGAAGAAGAAGTCCAAGAGACGTAAGTATGACATCTCGGCAGACAGTCCCTCCCGATTCCCGGAATTAGTTCTTTTAGAAACTGTTTGGTTTTGAACACTTCAGCTTCTCTCGGCCTGATTTCTTACTTGGCGATTCTATCATTTACCAAAACTATTAGAATGATGAAGTTCACGTGGATGTACGACGACAGTCTTACTTTTTTGGACATAGCGTGACCTATTTGAGCATGATCGCAAGGTTTGATTCCCAGTTTCTTGGAACCCCGCAGTCTCGGGCTTGTTGCACGCCCTCACCAAACCCTGTTCTCTCTTTTGTTGCAGGAAGTAAGTGGCGTGCCATTTTGGTTGATCCGGCACTCACAAATGCTTCGCTCGTTTTAGGCTAAGTTTAGATGGCGACCCTAACGCTTGTAGCGCTTATCTTATCGCTTTCGTTGCTTCCAGATATACAACTTACGCTAGGTGCTGCAGCGCTGCCAACCGTGCTTTCTAACATTGAAATCTTTCATATAACAAACCAGACCATGAGTTTGATGCTATCGGAAAGATCAGTGTAACGAGGACGAGTAAGTGCCTGATCTTTCCATGACATGTACAGAATGGAACTGTACCTACCAGAGTGTTGTCGAAGTTGTGAGTGAACATCAATTTGGCTTTAACCCCTAAGCTTCTGGTTCTGTAAATCAAATGGAATATATACTTCTTCGCGGCTGCACAGTTTTTAATCGTGTTTTGTTTTTTCTTTTCCCGTCGCTGCTCCTCTCGTCGTTGCAAACTGAAGACCCGCTCCTAAAGCAGAGTAAGTAAACTCTAGTTACGAACTGCCCTACCGCTTCGCTTCTAGCCACTGAAACTGTTATGGCACTATGATTGATTGGCACAAAATTAACGATTCTTATACCAACTAGAGATTTTGCTTAAGCAAAACGAAGTACGGTCCTTATGGCAAAATTCTAAAATGTTGATTACAACGGCTAGTGGCTTGTGATGCAGTGTTTGTATCGTGTATGCGCAGAATACACTAATTGTCACCGCTTCTTTGGTTACGAACAATGAATTTTGCAATAAAGAAGTAGAATATTGTAAAAGATAAGTAGAAGGCTGATTGTTGTTTTCTGTTTCTAGGAGTAGACCATCGATCGCGTAAGTTGCACCGCTCTCTGTGGTGTCACTAACTATAATCCTATCATTAACTGGACAAGGCGCGGGCGCATGTTTTTTACGATCGTTTCCAAAATTTATCGTATCCAACCAGATGATCTTTCAGCGAATGAACAACCGCTGGCCGACGTCGGTCGCTATTTTTATATCGGTTGGTAGGCGTTCTATTTTAGAAAACCGTACTGTGCTGCGCCCGCGCCATTCTGCAAAGAAACAAAATGTCGGTCAACGGGCGCCTGCACGAGTTGCCCCGACTTATTTTTGATTTAATGCATGAAAGTAATAACACGACATCGAAGCATGACTACCTTGTAATTCATAATATTAAAATATTGTTGTAATATGTGTATCTGTCCGTGTACCACAGTCATGGTAATTATAAATGTTGTCATAAACCCACAACAAACAATAATATCATTTACAAATACAAAACTACACAACTATGACTATAATTTGAACATAAAACAAATATTAATTTATTAAAAAAATTATGTTATACGGTTTTAGAGAATGGGGGACTATAAATCGTATAACAATAATAATGTTAACAAATAAATAATGATGTCACGTAGTTGTTCAGTACACAAGTATTAAAGCTAAAACTTTAACAACATGTACAGTACCTGATGTTCCTGCTTACACAAAGATATAAAGCGTAACAGCGGAAAACTTAACTTTAACGAGTTATCGTAAAACTCAATCACCGTAACAGAAGTTATATATGTATTGTGACCGTTATAACAACGGTTTCTAACATTAACACGAACTTATTTTATGACATCATAATTAATATGGGTATTTCGTATTTTCAGGGGTGAAGGAGACCCAGAATTCATCAAGGTAACTACAAAGAATTCAGCTCTTCCACTAACTGATTCCACGTTGCATAAATTAGGGTAACCAAAAGATATGAAATATATCAACAAGATTGCATATTTGCACTAGACATGGTGCTAAGGTTTCATCAAATAACATTAATATTTGTAAACAGCGTCAAGACCAGAAGCGGTCGGACTTGGACGATCAGTTGAAGGAATACATCAACGAATGGCGCAAACAGCGGGCCAAGGAGGAAGATGAGCTCAAACGCCTCAAGGAGAAGCAGGCTAAGCGCAAGGTGAGGCTCGTTTACAACGACGATATGATAGTTCTTTGCAAAATATTGTTGTTTATTTCTTGTGATGGCTAAATTATACGATTTGTATTCTGTTGTAGGTATCTCGCGCTGAAGAAGAGAAGCGCCTCGCCCAGAAGAAGAAGGAGGAGGAAGAAAGGAGAGTTCGCGAAGTTGAGGAGAAGAAACAACGCGACATCGAAGAGAAGAGGCAGCGACTCGAGGAGGCCGAGAAGAAACGCCAGGCTATGCTCCAGGCTATGAAAGACTCCAGCAAAACCGGACCCAACTTCACCATCCAAAAGAAGAGTGATAACGTAAGTCAATCAAAATTACAGTTACACGAAAATTCCAACGAATAGGTTCTTCTATACTTCTTCGAAAACATAACCGTATATTCTTTGATAAACACCCTGTTTATTTAAACTTTAACCACATCTAACGTGTAAACAATTCAAATTGTAATTTGAGCTGTTCTGAAGATAAACATGGTCTGATTGAATCATCAAACGAAATTAAAACTTTCTGATTGTATATGTTTACAGTTCGGCCTCAGCAACGCTCAAGTTGAACGTAACAAGACCAAGGAGCAGCTGGAAGAGGAGAAGAAGATCTCCCTTTCCATCCGCATCAAGCCCCTTAGCATCGAGAACCTCGGCACAGAAAAGCTCAGACAGAAGGCCACAGAACTCTGGGAGTGCATCATCAAACTCGAGACAGAGAAATACGATCTTGAGGAGAGGCAAAAGAGGCAGGACTACGACGTAAGTATTGTGACAATTTAACTTAAAGTAGCGAACTTTAGACATACTATAATAACACTCATATTTTTTAACAAAGAGTCGTTTAGTATTAAAGATTTCGTAATTTCTAAAGATTTTTAAAGTTCAAATTAATAAAATGTAATAAAGTTAAGAATTCAACATCTTTGCTAAAGTAGTTTAATAATATTTTTGTTAACAGTTAAAAGAGCTCAAAGAAAGACAGAAGCAACAATTGAGGCACAAGGCCCTAAAGAAGGGTCTCGACCCTGAAGCCCTCACAGGCAAGCACCCGGTAAGCATTACATTTACATTCATAAATTAGAAATACGACTTAGAAGAGTATGACGTAAGAGAAAGTTTCTAAAGTGATGCTTTATTTTCAGCCCAAAATCCAAGTAGCGTCCAAGTACGAGAGACGTGTCGACACAAGGTCCTACGACGACAAAAAGAAGTTGTTCGAGGGTGTAAGTATTCCTTACAGACACACTACCTTACATCCATACCTACTACAGAATTATTAGATAGTAGTATGCAACATCTGGAAATTAAAGACACATTAATTTACGAAACAAATTATCAAATCCTGCCCTACATAATTTGGACTTCTGCCAAGATCTCGATCCAGGTCACTTTCACATCCATTTAATTTCCAGTCATTACGCAGTAGCGATTTAAATTTTAACACACGTCTTCGAGGAAATTACAGCAGACTTAAAAGTAGCATACACACCGAAAATAAATTGGTAACATAACAGAACAAAGACTCCAAGACATCAGTTTTAAGAACAGATACATGAGACACATTTATGAATCTGAATTGATATTGATAATTACATTTAAACGCAGGGTTTGGATACTCAATTGGCAGAGTATATGGATAAATTGTGGAACACGAGGATGACCGAGTTCATGAATCGTACCAAAAGTAAGAAGCGAACGCAATGTTTGGTGATTGTGTTCCCAATGTGACCCTTCGACGCATGTCTTCACGGCATGTCCTGTTCCATTTGTGACCTAAATATACCTATGTGTGCCTGTTGAAAAAATTTGGAAGTGTGAATTTTTACTGCAGAATTTAATTCGATTGTTTTAGAAAACAATGAAACAATATGTTAGTATCTGTAGTAAATTTCACCAGCCACATTATTTCGACAGTTAAAAATACATTTTGCAAGTTGGATAAGCCCCAGTCGTGTGTATCTCCCTATTTTGTACCATTGTCATTGTATTTACCCTGTGTTAACGATTCCTATAGGACCTTGAGAAACTGAACAAGGACTTCCTCGAGAAGGTGTGGCAAGAGAGGGCCGAACAGTTCGGTGGCAGGCAGCAGAGTAAGTATAATTTACAATTTAATTTTGCAGTTTATAAAACGGTAAACGAATGGACGTTTAGTTTGACTATTGATTTGTCCAATCTGCAAAGTTATGTTGGTGGAATGTAAGCCCAATTCATCTGATATTGAAGACTCTGTGCACAAGTTTTTGACGATATCTTGTTGCATGACATGTCCTCCTATGTAAATAACTGTTTGTTTGTAAACGATTCGAATTTTCCTGCACACGAATTTTAACTAAGAGCAAAACGTACTTCTTGTAATGTTCTAGCGTGGTTTCTATACGTGAGGATCTGGGTTCGACTCCCTACCTACGAGCAAATAATGAGATTTTCATTTAACGATCACTGCTTCTAAAAGAAAATCTTACGACGCCTGTAAAACATGACTTATAACCGTCTGTGGTGAACCGCTGTCTGATTTAACGTACCGCAATAAGAGGTAAAGACCATAGATTGAAAACTTTTCTCGAATAGTCAACATCATAACAGGCCAAAAACAATATATTCCCGATACTAATATTTACCAACAACAGCGAGGTTGCCCAAGTGGTTCGGCGAGAGGCCCGGCAAGAAGGGAGGCGGTGAATCCCCCGAAGGCGAGGAGGACGTGAAGGCCGAAGTTGATGACGACGAGCCCATATACGAACCTGAGCCCGAAGAGGAGGAAGAGATCGTAGAGGAGGAGGAGGAGGAAGAGGAGGAGGAAGAGGAGGAAGAAGAGGAAGAAGAGGAAGAGGAATAAGTTAGTATTTAACCCAATTTGTGCGCATATCAAGCCATACATAACCAGTATAAGCTGACTTCTGATTGTACGAAAAACCTATAAAATGCAAGGTCTGCTATAATTGGAGATGTATAGCTTGATGTGTAGCCGTGTGTACGTGATTAGTTTGAAAATACGCAAGTTAGAGTTGTATATAATCCCACAAGTTTGTCTGACCACCGAGCTAAAAGTGGAACTACCGAACTCACTATGAAAAGTGGCAAGGTGTGCCATTTAGTCTTTTCGTTTATTTTACATCTGACAACAACCTTATAGAAACGACAATAAAGATCACTGTGATGCAAAATCAGAGGTAAAGTAACTGATAAAGGACGTTACGTAGTTGTTTAGCCAAAATTTTTTTTCTTCTTGAAAACTACTTCACCCATTGTTTTAAAAAGTGCCAGAATTGTTGTAAAAAGTCCTTTACTTTGTCTTTATAAACATATTAGGTATAATCATTTGAAACTTTCTATTTACAATATTATTTTTTTATTTAAAATAAATTTTGGGTGTCACTGATTGATTATGCAACTTGGGATTTTGATATGGATATGATACTTAACATTTTTCTTTTTGTTCCAGACATACGCACCACGATTGATCAGGGAAGCTAGATCGCCGACACTCACGGGTCGGACAGTACTGTTTTGTAACCAATCCATTAACTTATTACTATTATAAATTATTTTTATTATTTATACTGTTGAATCATTCGTTACGGAACATGGACATTTTTTGCACTTAGAACGTCGTGAACAACTACGGCGTAACAATAAACTAATTTATTTCATAAGGCTGTCGAGTTTTTTATTTCACCTTCAAAAACAATGAATGGTCATCTTTTTTTCAAGTCGATGGTAAATGTACAGTATTATGTTATGATATGGCCCAGTAGATGGCCACGCCAATCGCGGCATCAGTGGCGTTTCTTTCATCAATTTGCCTAGCCTTTTCCTAACTATGTGGGGGTCGACTTCCAGTCTAACCGGATGCAGCTGGATTACAAGTATTATACATGGAGTGGCGTTTTTTTCATCAATTTGTCTAGCCTTTTCCTAACTATGTTGGGGTCGACTTCCAGTCTTACCGGATGCAGCTGGATTACAAGTATTATACATGGAGCGACTGCCTATCTGACCTTCACAACACAGTTACTGGTTAACACGAAACCCCTTGGTAAGACAAATTATCAGACTTCGGGTACTGATGATCCGTAACGACTGCCAAAACAAACAAGAATGACAGTCGGGACCTGTTGGAAGTGTGTTTAGTCTGTGGTCAAGTAAGTGACACAACAAATAATAAAACTGCAATTAATGAATTTGCGTTAAAATTAATTACCCAAATTAAAGTAATTAACGAGATAGAACAGGACCAATGGCTTAACATGCTTTCCGAGCCACGGAGTAGACTAGAATAGTCTTGATATGTAAAGATGGTCACCCATCTACGGACCAACCGCGGACAGCGTAGCTTAACCTGATCAGTCGACCCATGCGGCTGTTATTACTTAGCCACAATCCCTTTAGATTAGTCATCAGTTAGTATAAAACTGGCAGCGAGTGATAATAAATAGCATTTGTTTAGTCTGTAAAGTGAGTATTGAATACTTGGCTAACAGCCAGGCTCGTCACGAACCGAAAAAAGTATCGATACCGTAGCGATATTATGTTGCCTGCCCTGGTCGAATGTTTTCGTTCGATTGTCCCCTGTTGGCGTCATCAGTGACTCCCTTTTCCTTCTATAGCCCCTTTTCTTCTCTATAAACTCCAATACCGTATCGATACCTTGTATTCATTCACATACTCGATACTTTTCGAGTGATTATCGAGAGTATCTATGCTTTAAATGCTCGATACTATTAGAGTGTGTCGAGGCACTGAGCGAGATAAAAATAGGTTCATGTTAAACTGTTGTTGAGAAATGTTGTGTACTTTTCTTGATACTACAGTGAATTATATTTTATCGAACTGGATTTCTTGATGGTTCTGATAATAGCACATACTCACTAGCTAAAATCTAAAAATGAAGCTTTTTGCAACATAGTTTACTAGCCACTACATAAACCTTGAATAAATATAATAATAAAAATATGTGGACCTGAATAAGACAGGCTTATAGACTTCGACTTCGTCGATTTTGACTATCGATAATTTCCGAACTTACCTATATGTGACAATTTAATTATTAGGAAAATATATGAATGATCGTCAAAAATATAGAAATACGAAATTGAGCAACTTGTGCAAATCTAAGTCGCTTTGAAATGCGAATGATTTTAATTACCTTCGAGGTCGATATGGAAATAAGACGTTTATAAATAAAAGTATAACATACATAATTGTTAAATGGTATATTCAATACAATAAATCTATAATAATAAATGTTCGTTACAACTAAATAGCTTAATACAAAAGGACTAACTAACAACTACACAATGAGACACTTATTTCATCTACAATGCTTTGCATTCCAATACGTACAAATGAAAATATATAAACAAATTAAATTAAATAATCTAAAGTTGCCTGTACACTTACCCGCTTTTATCGATATCGACATTTCTCGACAGAGGAACGTTACTAATGTAGAACATTTTGTCGGATATCATCGATCAAAATTTTTTCGGATATCATCGATCAACATTTTTTCAACTGACGAAATCGGGTAAGTGTTTAGGTGTAACCATTATACAAATAATAGTATTATTCGGAAAGAACAACTAAAGTCAAAATTAAAATGAGGAATCAAGACTTCATTAAAAAAATACTATCGTCTACCCATTGATATGGTCAAAATTAAGCTTAATGATAATTTTGGCAGACTAACACAATTCTGTGACAAGACAAATATCACAAGTTTTGTCATGTCTCTCATACAAAATTTCGACCAAAAAAGTGACATGTGTCTTGTAAATTGTGAGATAGCCAGCTGGAGGGGTTAAGACTCGACATAACCTACAGTAACACGGGTTTAAGTCTTCTTCTTCTGCCTGGCGTTACTAATCCCGGCGTTTGCCAGGCCTCGCCTACATAAAACATAAAAGTTTCAGTAAGTAACAAAAAAGCAACGGCTTATAAAATAACTCAAACACAAATGCGGTTAGTTTCGTAGAATTTAATTATATTATCGAACTAATTTTAATTTAATACATGGCAAGGAACTTAATAATACCCGGAATATCTGTAAGACGAGATTTCAGAATCATAAATATCGATATTCTACCTGATCATGTCATGAGACCTTGTATAGCGTTAACGGATTCATGTGTTTACTCGTAATTACATTCCGAAGCTACGCAAACGAATACAATTCTTAAAACTGTCTTGTTAAGATTCAATTTAGAATCAGCCTCTACTACAGTCATTCTAATTTTAAACAATTTTCGAACCGGGTTATAGGATGCGTAAGATGATATTTGGAGTGACGTCTTTAAAGACAACATAACAAGGTCTAATTTCGCGCACGGCCGCGGTCATATAATGTTTATCAGATTTCAAAACCGATTCCTTCTCACACTGAGCACAGTGAGGTCTAAGATATAAACTTTAAAAACGAATTATGAAGGGCACATGCATATTACTTTTTAAAATGGTGAACTTACAACCTTTGTATAAAGCTAAACTTGTTCAACTTTTTTTCTTTATTGTGGTATTTTTGTCAAGCATTTGTTTATGCTGCACTTTGTCATTTCTCTAGTGACCAACCACAAGATACAAATACATGCAAGCAATAATATACCTGAAACATTTCTCGTCCGCGACTGAAAACCCTTTAATACTAGTAGCCTTTAGGACTAAATTCGTGTCACACAGCGTAGTTGTTAGATAGTCAGTACTATTATGGTGATATCTTACGCGGCGGGAATGGTGCTGGAAGCTGGCTTCTGCTGGGGAGTCTTGTGCATCATGTTGATCTTGTCTCCCAGACTTAGCGCCATGCCCTAAGGGGGTAAAATGTATGTGCATGAGATGTATTGAAAAACAACATAAAAAACATAAGATTAGGCTAGTATTCTACTAAGAGATAAGCAGGGATGCGCATGAGTTTGTGAACTGTTCGGTGGTCGCCACGAAGAGAGCTGTGTACTTCGGTAGCCCAGGTACCCTCCGCGAGACGGTCAGTGACATCAAGGCTTTGCTGGCCTTCCTTGAGGAGCTGGGCTGAATCGAATCATCGATTTTCCCACCCGTAAGTAAAATACGCGCGTTGTGCACACTCTTACCTACACCTACATTTCGTCAGTTATGTTGAAGTTCTGTGTAACAAGAGGCAAGCCTATTGTTATTCACCGGATACAAAGCTAGACTCCGGGCTGCTAATGAGAATTGGAAAAACGCTTTGCCACACACTTGGCTTTTTGCCAATCAAATCGAATCAGGGTCGAATCCTGGCTTTATTTACCTGGCACTCTATCCATATGCACCATAACTCATTAATTCGACTACTTTATATTTCTCCCCGTAGTTTTATCTCAATAACTCAAGTTTAGTAAGTTTAGTAAATTTTTTTTAGCCAGCCAGGTCATACAGGCGTGAACTGTTTTAATTAATACTGTCTACCTTAATACTATGTACAGACGCCAGCACATCAAGCTACCCGAAACTGTCAAATTTTCCCAATCAACTTTGAACCTTATGCTTTAGGGATAAGGTTGAAAATCTATTAAAGAAATTTGACAGATTGTAGTAGCTTGATGAGCTGCAGCCAGGACTATTAAGTATTTATCAAATTAACACACTACGTCAATTTGCCGTGTTATACCCATTTCATACATCTGTTAAGGAATGACTGTTGTGATTTGCATACACGGACAACCTAAGTTGGTAGTCCTTCTGTTGGTAAGTTAGTTAGGCTTTTAATATGGTATCTAGTGTATATGGTTTTATTATTATAAATTAATTTCTCTGACTACACATACTGAATGATAGAACGCCTTTTTTTTTCGTATGGGAAATCATAAAATGACTCCGCTGTGGGTGGAGCGGAAGGGAGTGTCAGACTCTTACTGACTAAAACCCACCCGTGTTCCTTCCTTAGCCCTTTATGTTCCGTGGCAGCGGTAACCCTTTCGGACAATCCCGCTGACCCGGCAATGATAGAACGCCTTAGAAGGACATTTTGTGACCTAATTAGTGATGTTCTTCACAAACGTCAAGTGGATTATATTCGCAACTGGCGTGCGTGTACGACCAGCCGGGTTATGCTGTAAAAATCGGCAAAGTGAACTTGAAGTCTTGAAGCTGTCACTAATGTCAGTCTCTAGCATCATGTGGAAAGACAGCTGACTTCAACCAAGTTTTCACTGTGAGTGTTTTACAGAACAGACCGGCAGATGTATGAACGTAAAGCAAAAGGAGTAAGTATCATAGCAGTTGGCGTTTTATAGTTTCCGCCTACTCCCATGGGAAGAAAGGGTGAATATAGGTATGTACTATGAAAGTGTCTGTGTGTAGTCTGTGTGGTGCCGGACTTAAAGAATAGCACCACCCCATACTTCCCGTGGGTGTCGTAAAATGCGACTAAGGGGCGTACCGGAGAATGGGCAGCAGCGTTCTCTATGCATTCCACCACCATACCATACTGCGATCGCCAACCCGCCTGCCAAGCGTGGCGATTATGGTAAACCCCCCCCTTTTGGGGGAGGCCTATGTCCAGCAGTGGACGTCTTTCGGCTGTAATGATGATGATGATGAAAGTGTACAAGCAAGCTACATACCTGGCTCTTCGCCCTTATCCGCACGTGTCCGACCACGGGCGAGTTGGGCTTGTGTAGCGGAGTCTCGATGCTCAGGTTGGCGAGCGCGTCTTCACCGAAGATGGAGCGCGCGTACAGGTTCGCTGCCATGAAGCCGCATTGGCCTGATAATGCCTGGTGAAGAAAAATGTAGTCAATAATAAGTAAAATAAAGTCCTTCAGACCGTATTTTGGCCACGGCGGCGGCCAATCTCAACGGAGACTACCTTTGGCGCGGGAGATATTATAGTGCACAAGTGTGCGCGCAGACACAGGTGCACTCTCCCCTCACACTCATAGTCCGATGGGACGGCAATCCGACACGAACGGAGAGAGATCAGGTGCCCCGTTGGTCTCGTGGTCGCAAGCGCGACCTTCTGAGGGTGGGTCCTGGGTTCGATTCCCGGGTCGGGCAAAATGTTATTAAGTTTTTCCATTAGGAATTTCTTAGTAGCCCGGAGTTTGGAAGTTGGTGGTGTGATACACACGTGCCTCGATAAGTACGTTAAGCCGTTGGTTAGTCAATAAATAAGGGGTGTAATAAGACGCTTAAAAAAAGTAAAAACGACGAAACCTGGGCAGTTAGCACTGTGTACCTTGCTGACTAGCCCCTATACAGGGTTATCGGTAAAACATTAACAACCTCTTAAGAGGTCATTGTACTCATTATTATGAACAACTTTTACTGTGGAACCAAACCTGAAATCGCGAAAAAAAAATCTGCTGTTCCCTACATTTTGACAAGTTATACGAACATCATGAGTTATGCGATTCCAGGTTTGGCCCCATAGTAAAAGTTGTTCATAATGATGAGTACAATAACCTCTTAAGAGGTTATTATTGTTTTACCAATAACCCTGTATATTACCTGGGCATTATCAAGAGCTATTTACATAAGACTAGCTACAGGGGTGCAGATTTCACTATCGCTCAGTGCAATAATACAACAGATATAGTATTTTTACCTCACGAAGAGACGCGAGCTTTACAAATGGCTACAAAGTGTATAAACACCCTGTTAATGCGTGTAGACGAGTAGCGTCAGCACATAACACACACACACACACACATTTTCGACTTTGCCATTGTCCCGGACGGTATCGAGAGCTTCTGCGCTTACAACACTGTACGGTGCAGCCGCACATTCTGCAATTCAGCAGTTCACGCCACACATTCATTTCAACTCATTATATTTAGTTCAGTTCGCGTTGGGCTATCAAGTCAGCCAGGCGTTCTCGTTACAGCCAACAAGGGCCGCGTCACTCACTTCATTTCCACACTATCAGTCCATTAAGCTCATTTTACCTATACAGTAGTGTTTTAGTACTTACCTTCTTTTATTCCATTCATCCCTCATCTAAAAGTAATGTATGGTCTAGCAAGAGATCATAAAGCACACGTCGCTTCGTGAGAGAAAAATGCTACATAAAAAACAAAAAAACATTGGCACTCCGGGAGTGCCGACAGAAGTGAAAACAAAACACAAACAGAATACTTTGCCATCACTAACTGACAGATCGGATATACATTAAAACCGAGTACATCCCGAGGACAGCCGAACACATCCGAAGCGGGTATTTTTTTAATCGTCTTATAAACAAAACACGCGCGGTGTCGCTTACGGTAACAGTGGCGCGAGTTCAATGGTTTTTTCCCATCTCAAAGAATGCTAAAAAGTTTTCACTTCAAAAATATCCAAGTCGTTATTAGCAAAACTAGAAGCTTTTACACAGACCAAAAGTGCCGATGCAGTTTTCATCATAATCGTTCTTATGGTTTCTATAGCCAGTTTGCTCTACTGAAGTTTCAGAGATCGCCTTGAACTCATTGCTCAAAAATCCTGTAGGTTTAGTTTACGAGATAAGAGGATCACTCTCCGTCAGCAAGCCTAGTGGCTGCTGCACGTCTAACGTTCATATTTTATTGTTTACATTGAATCCGACCTATGTAATTTCATTTCTTTACTTATTTTATTATAAAAGTTATACAATCCAATATCACTTTCATTTTGCTTCAGCTCTATCGCCGCGATCAGTTACCTTTTCAGGAGTGAGACACTTCATGTTGGTTGAAGACAGCAGGTGTTGTAAGTACTCTCGCAGATCTGTGATGTTCGTGTTCACCGACACCTGTGGAATATAATCACGTTAATATTACTATACTGCGATCGCCAACCCGCCTGCCAAGCTTGGCGATTATGGCAACCCCCCCCCCCCCCCCCCCCCTTTAGGAGGAGGCCTATGTCCAGCAGTGGACGTCTTTCGGCTGAAATGATGATGATGAATATTACTATACAGAAACAAGAGAGATATTGGAGTATGATATTATATGGGATCACCATAACCTTATGTCCATAATCAGCCTATAATGTTCCCACTGGAACACAGGCCTCCTCTCGGTGAGAGGGAGTGGGCCGTAATCCACCACGCGGGCCCAGTGCGGGTTAGTAGATGTCACATGCCTTCGAGTTTTTGGTTCTAGGACATGCCGATTTCCCCACCATGTTTTCCAAGCAGTTGTTTTTAAATTGTGAATGGGCCCGCTCTGGACCTCGATCGCGCCTGATGTAAAGCGATGTATGAGGTCTAAGATGGAACGAGCGTGCCGCAAACAAACAGTGGTGATGAAATAGTTTACCAAAATAACGCGCCTGTCTGGGTTCGAACCTACGACCTACAATTCGTAAGTTGCGACCGTTGCCACTGGGCCACCACTCTTACGGAGTTGCAATTATTGAACTGTAATTTTTAAATTACGTACAAAAGCAGGCGGAAAAGAGCACAAACAACGTCGCGAATAGTTATAAAATATTTAGCTGTTCAAATTAATTTATCCATATTACTAAATGAACTGATGAAATATCGCTGTGTTGTACTAGAATATTAAAAGAACTGCAATAACTAATATCGTGACACAAAACATTTAGTTTTAGGTGCAAAAAAGCACACATCTGATGTCTGCGCCGATGTTTGCACAACTTTGTACTTCATATCAAAAATAATAAAGTCTAATTTTCAACTACAATGTATAACCTTGTTCTCCCACTCGAACTCGGCCCACATCTGCCTGAAGTCGGCGTCGGTGCAGACGGCCGGCTGGATGTAGTCCACGATGTCGATGTGGATGTCGTTCAGTACGACCACGCCGCGGTCCATCGAGGCGCCTGATACTTCGTATACTGTGGTGAAGGAGGGAAATCATGAGTTACCTATCAGGATCAATCTGTCTAGCCTTTTCCCAACTATTGGTACTAGTTGGGGTGAGCTTCCAGTTTAACCGGATGCAGCTGAATATCAGTATTTTACATGGAGCTTTTATATTATCACTAGCTGACCCGGTGAATTTCGTACCGCCTTAGAAACAATCAATACAAAATGTATGAGAAATTGAATTATGTTCATTATTTTGTTTTCGTGATTTTTTCCCATGTTTTAATAATTGCTAGCTGCGCCCCGCGGTTTCACCCACGTTGGCAATATCGGAATAAAAAGTAGCCTATTTGTTAATCCAGGGTGTCAGCTACCTACATACAAAATTTTATCAAAATTGGTCCAGCCGTTTGAGCGTGAAGAAGTAACAAACATATAAACACAAACACACACTCACACACTTACAAACTTTCGCCTTTATAATATTAGTGTGATTCTGCTATTCGGGGCCGAAAAATTCAACAAATTAAAGATCATAAAAATTGGTGCAGTGGTTTTTGAGTTATAAATGGTGTAACTAACTCGACTTTGTTTTATTTATATAGAAGATTGATGTTTAGACATCAAAACCCATCACGTTTGCGGAGTTTTATCAGCTAATTGAATTTGACTTTAGGGCGCTTTCAATTTAGACGTTTCATGTCGGACCGCTGCGGTGCCGAAGCGGTGCGTTCGTCGTATTGCGCACGGACGTTCGTTTGTTTTCATACAAAGCGCGCGGTGCGGCAACAGTGCGGCGTCGGTACCGCGAACGCTCGACAACCCGCACCGCGCGCTTTGTATGAAAACAAACGACCGTCCGTGCGCAATACGACGAACGCACCGTTTCGGCACCGCAGCGGTCCGACACGAAACGTCTAAATTGAAAGCGCCCTTAGAGTTTTTCGCGCGTTTACAGACCCCCTAATTATCAGAACTTTTCTGTATTTGAGTCAATAATGGAAGATGTCTTAGCGAAACTTGCATCCATTAACAAAGCCGCAATTATTTGTGGTGATTTTAATATTAATATTTTGGAAAATAATTCTAATAGCAGTAGATTATTAAGCCTTTTTAAATCGTTCAATTTATCAAATGTTTTTACAGAACCGACTAGAATAACTCCAACTTCTGCTACTTGTATAGATAATGTCTTTTGCGATTGTGATTATTTAGATAAAGCCATCGTCAACCATCTGCCGTCTGATCATAGTGGACAAACGGTATCTTTTAAGTTTAAAACACCTTTGCAAAAAGTGCAAATACAATTTAGACCAATAACGACTGGTAAACTAAATAGATTCAATAGTACCCTAAATAATAAGTTAAATGATCTGGGCCATGATAGGGATGATGCAAATAAATTGTACGAGGATTTCTTTTCAGTAGTGTACACTCAATTCAATACAACTTTTGAAAAGAAAACAAAAAACATTTGCCCTAATTTTATATTTAGTGACTGGGCAACTAGAGGTATTAGGATAAGTAGGGAAAGACTGTTCGAGCTGTATGGCCTTAAGCCTTACATCAATACTGTAACTTTCAGCAAGTATGTTGCTACATATTCCAAAATTTTTAGAAATACATGCAAAATAGCCAAAGCCCTGTACATTAGCAATAAAATCAAATCAGCTGAAAATAAAATAAAAACAGTTTGGAAAATTATAAATAACGAAACTAGTAGAAATAAAAAACGAAACACTGATTACACATTGGAGACTTCACGTGGAGCCATAAGCTCTAACTTAGAAGTAGCTCAGGAGTTTGTAAATTTCTTTACTAATATACCATCAAAAACGACGGAAGCCTTAAATTCCTCATCCGACGTATCAATTGATTTATTAAGAGCAAACGTTCCAGCCTGCCCGGTTGAATTTCAATTTACACATATTAACCCCGTAACAGTAATAAAAGCTTTTAAGCAAATTAAGATCAAATTGACCGAAGATCTTTGGGGAATGTCCATTAAAGTCTGTGCCTCCATAATTGAGACTATTGCACCTTATTTAGCCTTAGTATTTAATTCGTGTGTTGATCAAGGAGTCTTCCCCGATTTAATGAAATTCAGTAAGGTAATACCACTTTTCAAATCTGGGGACAGTAAAGACACCAATAATTATAGACCCGTATCCGTGTTGCCGGTTTTCAGTAAGGTGTTTGAAAAGATAATGCTTAATCAGATGCTCAATCATTTTAACACGAATAAAATCCTTCACGATCAACAATATGGTTTCACCAAAGGACGTTGTACGACCGACGCCGGTGTAACCTTATTAAAACACATTTTTAACGCGTGGGAAGAGGCCCAAGACGCCATAGGAATCTTTTGTGACCTCTCTAAGGCATTTGATTGCGTCGATCACGAAACCTTGCTTTTGAAACTTGAGCATTATGGGCTTGGAAAACTTGCGCTCAGTTTAGTTAGTTCTTATTTAAATGACAGACAACAGCAAGTTCAAATAAATGGTGTCAATTCACATGGTTTAACAGTAAAAATGGGTGTGCCACAAGGCTCGATATTGGGTCCTTTCCTCTTTTTAGTGTATGTTAATGATCTACTCCATTTATTAAAAAATCAACCACAAATGGTGTTATTTGCTGATGACACTTCCTTAATTTTTAAGGTAAATAGACGTGCTACAAATTATGACGACGTAAATAACGCCTTACTGCAGGTCCAAAGTTGGTTCACTGCTAATAATTTAGTATTAAATGGGAAAAAAACTAAGTGCATAAGATTTTCTCTACCAAATGTAAAGAGTAGTGATTGTGAGATAGTATTGAATCAAGAGAAACTAGAATTCGTCGATGAAACGGTTTTCCTGGGGATCACGCTCGACTCAAGGCTACAATGGGGTCCTCATTTAACATCTCTTGCAGGACGGCTAAGTTCAGCAGCTTATGCTGTCAGAAAAATCCGCCAATTTACTGATATAGATACCGCGAGACTGGTCTATTTTAGTTACTTTCATAGTATCATGTCTTACGGTATTTTGCTTTGGGGACGGGCTGCAGACATTGATTCTATTTTTATTCTGCAGAAAAGAGCCATCAGAGCCATATATAACCTCTGCAGGCGTGATTCTCTAAGGGAACTGTTTAAGGAAATTAACATCATGACGGTACCTTGTCAATATATCTACGAAAACATCATGTATGTAAGAAAAAACTTACATCTTTTTGGTAAAAGAGGTGAAAGACATAATTATAGTACTAGGAATAGGGACCTATTAGTTCAACCAGGTTTCAGACTGGCTAAAGTAGACTCATCTTTTATGGGGTACTGTTTAAAATGTTATAATAAAATACCTCCCCACATTCTTCAACTGAATGAGACAAAATTCAAGTCTTTTATAAAACGCACACTATGCAGTCAGGCATATTATAAGTTAGGGGATTACATCGCTGATAAAAATGCCTGGCTCAATGCTGGTCCTGCTCCACAACCACAACTAATTGATTAACACTTGAAAATACTGTTGGAGCTGCTGAAGATTGTAAGATTATCTTTGCATTGTATAAACTCAATTTCCTTTGCATTGTATAACTGCATAGCACAGATGTGAGTTCTATGTAAGTATACCTTCTTTACCATTTACCGGGTAATATGTCTTACATTGACTTGAATGTGCCATGGCGGCTGATAGTATGTCATGCTCACACAAATGTCTCGCTGACGGTGGCGTGTGTATTGGATCATTTAGCTCCCTTCAAAATGGTTGAGCTGAATGGTGCTGATCCATGCGTCATGTTCGTGAACGGGCGCCGTCAGTTGGGGCTGGTCATCACTCAGCTGCCTAGGCTTATTTTTAATTATTTTATTTTTGGATTGTTGTCTTCTTACTATTTGCTGTACTCTGGACGCTCTTAACGCGTACGTATTTTTTTACATCGTTCTCACATATAATTGTAAATTCAACATTAATGATGTAACGAATATTTTTGTAAAAATACAATTTAAAAGAGTGTCCATGGAGTTTCTTGCCCGTTCTTCTCCATAGGTACCTACGCTTTGGAATGGGCAACTAGCTTCATATTTTCTGACTGACCGACTTCTTGACAATTCAAAAGTGCCTGTAAATGGTTTAATTGAAATAAATGGTTTGAGTTTGAGTTTGAGTTTGAGTTGAGGAAACAAAAAGATTTGATGATTTTTTTGGTCAGCGACCGCTGCCGCCGGTGGTGTAGTTACTTGAAAAATTTCTGTTTTAAAATTGTATTTTTTTTTGTGCAAACTTCATAGATTTGATGGGATCGATATCTAAACAAGAAAAAACGAAAAAAAAAAACATTTCTCTTTTGTTTAGTTTAGATATGGATGTCCAATACGTCTTGAGAGTTTCACCAGCAAAATTTAATTTGACCTTGTATTTTAAAACTAGATGAGATCTGTGTTTCCTATCCGACTACTCCAAAGATACACGTAATGGTAAGAGCTATGCATAGGTTACAATCGTTTGACGTTGCAGGTGTAAGAAGCCGCAAGGTGCACACACGTACCGATGTTCCCAAAGATGATCCCGTTCTCAGTGGAGGCCACCTTGACGTGCGCCTTAATGCTGGCGTAGTCCCTCGGGGCCAGCACCACGCCGCCCGGCCGCTCCACCAGGCGCAGGTCGCCCAGCGTCGCCAGCTCCACCGTGCAGTTCTGCAGGGTGTCGTCTGGGGGAAGGGACGTTATGTCATCACTGATATCGAGATTTGCAAACATGTTAACTCACTCAAAACCAATTTTGGAGCGATATGGGTTAATTGGGGGTTCGCGGAACAGACGGTGGAAAATTTTTGAATAGTGTACCGATGTGACAGAGTGCGTTAGTATTAACTTTTGACTATTTTGGAAAAAACTCACGAAAATCCAATCAAATCAAACCTATGGGGTTCCCAGCACTGGTGCCGTATTATGACGGTTTAATGCCATCATGATTCCAGTGTAAAAGAGAGACGGAGCTATACGTGACCGGTAGCACCATCCCTTTTTCGCACTGAAATCATGATGGCATTAATACTTCGTAATACGGCACCTGGTTATATACTGCCGCAAGGTAACCAGAATTACGAAGTGACAAATAAATTTTCAACGTAAGAGCTTAATGTACCCTTAAAAATCAAATCGAATGACGAGATCGCATTCTATGAGTCCTTAATATAGAAAGCAGCACCATTCTAGTAGAGATCCAGAAGTACCTTCACCTTCCCGTGCGTTACCTTCGTCGTTTCAGCCGATAGACGTCCACTGCTGGACATAGACCTCCCCCAATTTTGGGGGGGGTTTGCCATAATCGCCACGCTTGGCAGGCGGGTTGGCGATCGCAGTATGGTATGATGGTGGAATAAACAGAGAACGCTGCTGCCCATTCTCCGGTACGCCCCTTAGTCGCCTTTTACGACACCCACGGGAAGTAAGGGGTGGTGCAATTCTTTAAGTCCGGCACCACACAGACAACCTGGTGCGTTACCTTATACCACGAAAAATAAAAAACAGTGGCACTCCGGGAGTGCCGAGAAAAGTAAAAACTTGAACAAAACACGCGCGGTATCGGTTACGGTAACAGTGTCGCGAGTTCAATAGTTTTTTCCCAAATCAAAAAATTCCCAACGTGCCCAAAGAAGTCACTTCAAACACAATTAGCTGGAACTCACCGGTCTGGTTGACCACGAGTACATCGAGTACGATGTCGTACTGGTTCACTGCGACTATGGCCTCCGCGTACACCGGGTCCGAGAATCCGGTCAGCTGCGTCACCTTGGACAGCTTGCCGCGCTCTTCACTCGTGCCTGTGCTGCGACCTGTGGGGTACAATGCCATTTAATTAGACCTAAATAACGTCTGCGTTAACTTTATAAAAAAAAAATGCCGAGGGCAGAAATGGTTCCTATTTCAGCCAAGTTGTATCTAACTTATTTTATATACTGGCCAATAGTTTCATGAGTAAAGTTGTCAAAAAATAAAAGGCCCGTTTTGACATTTGTCATCGCGACGTAACTAGTGAAGTAACCCCATACGACTCGGTACTTGATACTTACGATAAATCGATTCAAGTTTGTATGAGTATTTGATCGATTTGATTATGTATTGTAAAGTGATATTAATCTTTTTTTTCGAGCCCAAATCACTATCTTTAAATCAATGTCCAAAATAGAAGAGCCAAGGTTAACGTGATAGTAAACAGAAATAGTCCAAAAGCAAAGCCGTGCCGCTTAGTCAGAGACAAGCCATTCTACAGAAACCAGTGGCAGTGTCGCCAATTCAAAATTTTATTTACGGCTTTGAGCGCAAAACTCATTATTTTCAGTAAAGATCACTACAGAATATTTAATTACTATTAAAATCGAATGAATCTGGTGAAATTCAGTAATTAATTGGTTACAGCACTAGTATTTAAAAAAAAAGACTGAGAACGTAACTGTTTTTGAGACGTTTCGTAATAATTAGAAATTGCATGCTACTATAAAGTAAGCGCAAAAAGAATCGTCGTTTCAGCCGATTGACGTCCACTGCTGGACATAGGCCTCCCCCAATTTTGAGAGGGTTTGCCATAATCGCCACGCTTGGCAGGCGGGTTGGCGATCGCAGTATGATATGATGGTGGAATACATAGAGAACGCTGCTGCCCATTCTCCGGTACGATCCATAGTCGCCTTTTACGACACCCACGGGAAGTAAGGGGTGGTGCTATGGTGTTTACGAGTAAGTCCGGCACCACACAGACAAGTCCGGCAACACACAGACATGCAAAAACAATACTCGCAATATATTCGATCATATTATTTAACGCGCCAATTTTTTTTTTAAAACACTATGTAATTAATTATTATTTTATTGTTTCTTTCGTTTCGTTCCAAGTTACATTCTAGGGTCTTTCTCAAATGTCAAAACGGGCCTTTTATTTTTTGACTACTTTAGTTAAGTGTCGAAAAAAAAACTAGTTTCTTGTTGTGTGCAACAAGAAACCAATACGCGTCACACAACAATTTTTCTTTTCAAACAGTCAACTTTTTCTTCTCATTGCCGTAGTAAGTATTGAATCGAACATTATCGTGTAGCATTTAACCGTTATGTTACAGACTATTATCGCCTCGCTTTCGCTTCGATGCTACAATAATTAACAAAATCACTCCTACCTTGCAGCGCCTTGGAGAGTGACAACTCGAACATATCGTGATGTGTGCTAGCGGCAGTGTTGCCAGCTAACTGCGCGAATATAATGCCGGCCTCCACGTCCACTCTGTTGTCTTGACGCTTTGATTCTCTGTCCTGTAGGGCAAAAACGATAATGTATTGCGTGCATATTATTAGAGATTTTTTAACAAAGGATACGAATTAAAAATTATGTTACAAGCCTTGCGCCTGATAGGATCCCATCGGCAAAATGTCGAACTCCCATGCCAACTTTCATCTCCTATAGGGGTAAAATTTACAAAAAACTTCCTTAGTGTTCACCTTCATAACAAAAGGAACTCTTCTGCAAAATTGAAACTTCTAAATTTGATAAATTATTACTCCAACTGCTATGAAAACATCGATAGTTGATTATCATCGTGAACAAGAAGCAGAGCGTTGCGCACGATGTCGGGCCGCGAGCTGTCAGGGTGCAGCAGTAGCACTCACCTTGTCGGGCCGCGAGCTGTCAGGGTGCAGCAGTAGCACTCACCTTGTCGGCCTCGTCCAGCAGGTTGGCGGCGCGGTCGGGTAGCGCCAGCAGTGCGGCCAGCGCGTGGCTGGAGCCGCCCAGCAGAGCGTTGCGCACGATGTCGGGCCGCGAGCTGTCAGGGTGCAGCAGTAGCACTCACCCTGTCGGGCCGCGAGCTGTCAGGGTGCAGCAGTAGCACTCACCTTGTCGGCCTCGTCCAGCAGGTTGGCGGCGCGGTCGGGTAGCGCCAGCAGTGCGGCCAGCGCGTGGCTGGAGCCGCCCAGCAGAGCGTTGCGCACGATGTCGGGCCGCGAGCTGTCAGGGTGCAGCAGTAGCACTCACCTTGTCGGCCTCGTCCAGCAGGTTGGCGGCGCGGTCGGGTAGCGCCAGCAGTGCGGCCAGCGCGTGGCTGGAGCCGCCCAGCAGAGCGTTGCGCACGATGTCGGGCCGCGAGCTGTCAGGGTGCAGCAGTAGCACTCACCTTGTCGGCCTCGTCCAGCAGGTTGGCGGCGCGGTCGGGTAGCGCCAGCAGTGCGGCCAGCGCGTGGCTGGAGCCGCCCAGCAGAGCGTTGCGCACGATGTCGGGCCGCGAGCTGTCAGGGTGCAGCAGTAGCACTCACCTTGTCGGGCCGCGAGCTGTCAGGGTGCAGCAGTAGCACTCACCTTGTCGGCCTCGTCCAGCAGGTTGGCGGCGCGGTCGGGTAGCGCCAGCAGTGCGGCCAGCGCGTGGCTGGAGCCGCCCAGCAGAGCGTTGCGCACGATGTCGGGCCGCGAGCTGTCAGGGTGCAGCAGTAGCACTCACCTTGTCGGCCTCGTCCAGCAGGTTGGCGGCGCGGTCGGGTAGCGCCAGCAGTGCGGCCAGCGCGTGGCTGGAGCCGCCCAGCAGAGCGTTGCGCACGATGTCGGGCCGCGAGCTGTCAGGGTGCAGCAGTAGCACTCACCTTGTCGGGCCGCGAGCTGTCAGGGTGCAGCAGTAGCACTCACCTTGTCGGCCTCGTCCAGCAGGTTGGCGGCGCGGTCGGGTAGCGCCAGCAGTGCGGCCAGCGCGTGGCTGGAGCCGCCCAGCAGAGCGTTGCGCACGATGTCGGGCCGCGAGCTGTCAGGGTGCAGCAGTAGCACTCACCTTGTCGGCCTCGTCCAGCAGGTTGGCGGCGCGGTCGGGTAGCGCCAGCAGTGCGGCCAGCGCGTGGCTGGAGCCGCCCAGCAGAGCGTTGCGCACGATGTCGGGGCGCGCGCTGCCCGCCAGCACGCACATGGCGCCGTGTTCTAGGTCGTCAGCTGTTAGACCGGATGTAGCACCGCTAGAGCCTAAGAAAAAAAAAGTAGGTATGTTTTGTGTGGAATAGTAGCTTTCACCCTCGAAAATCATTAACACGACATCCATGACGAAAAGTTTGAAAATTTTCACAGCCGCCTTCTTTTTTTTTCCTTTCATTCCATTTGCAATTGGTCGTTAGACCATATGCGAATTCGTTCCATGACGTTTTTGACCTTACTGTTGGCTTTAACACCCTAGAAAACGACACCCGTGATGAAAAAATTTTAATGTTTTCCCAGCCGACATCTTGGATTTCCAATTCGACTTCACTATTGGCTTGAGCACCCTCGAAAACCATGAAAACTATATCACAGCAAAACTCTTTTTCGTTACGTAACATTTCTACCAGTTCACTCCTACCGCTTAAGCCGCATTAAAGAACTTCGTTACAAAAAGAAAAAAATGTACCTATTTGAGCCAGGTTAACCGTATAGTTCGGGGGCGCCCCCGAATGGACCCGAACACACGAACCTCCGCCGGCTCGGTACTGGGTCCCATTGGACCCAGGAATTACGACATACGACACCCTTCATTGATTATGTAAATATTTATTATGCTACCCATCAAATCTTATGAATGTGCGTTAATTACGAGAGTTGGATAAAAAACTCATAAACGCCAATAAATATTGCATATTTAGCGCGCAAGCTTATTAATTTACCTTTATTAGATTTAAGCCTGTAAATGCGATAATCGCCATTTTGTTGACAGAGGTGGTCGAGGCTAAAAAACATAAAAAATGGGGATTTCGAACATCCAAACTCCACCACAGGGGCAGTGAACAATACATCATTTAATTATTTGACGAATTCATCCATTGCCCAAGTTAAATAAGTAGCGGTAATGAAGTTTTTTGATATCTAATGTCGAAGTTTCGCGTCAATCGTGCGTGTTTACATTTTTACTTTTCACAAATGTCACACTTACACATGTAGATAAGATTTAAAATGAGACAACTATTATTGAAAATATTATAAATAACACGAAAATGCCCAAATCTTAACGTAATATTGAAACACAGGTCCAATAACACATATTATTCATTACCACTACTCAATTTGTGTTCAAAATCGCCGTCCATTATTGTTTTTTTATATATTCTGGAACAAATTGAAGACTACAGAGTCGATTCTGATCCTAATACCCACAATCTAAGCAAGTGACTATTTTTTAATACTTTTAAACAGTTTTTTTATGTCTTACGTTGTCATAGTTTTTGCATGCTTTCTGTAGTACCAACAAAAAAAATCTATTACTTAACCCTGCCAGCCATACA
Source organism: Mesoligia furuncula (assembly GCA_916614155.1). Classification (NCBI taxonomy): domain Eukaryota; kingdom Metazoa; phylum Arthropoda; class Insecta; order Lepidoptera; family Noctuidae; genus Mesoligia; species Mesoligia furuncula. Next base: position 2,246,545 of record OU744792.1, read on the forward strand.
CATAATATACAATTACAAAAACAAAATATTACTTAAAAACCTACACATTATCAAACATTGCAAGCGCCCAACAAAATTCTGTGTTCCGATAAATTTGGCGAGTCATTTCGTTGTCAATAGACTAACACCAACAACATCTAGTACAGACTATGGTTGATTTCCAACTAATTTCCTCGGACATTGATGAAAAAATCAATGTCGGCAACGCATTGGTCGCCGAATTTCCGGAACACTGTAAATCAGCTCTTCATATGACTCATCAAAATGTTACTATTTTAACTCAGAATATTAGAAGTTTACATAAAAATGGTGATGAACTTTTAGTTCTTCTTAAGCGGCTGGATATTGCCTATGATCTAATTATATTGACCGAATGCTGGCTCTCGGATACTACCGTCATACCGTCGATTGATAATTACCTCTCTTATTCTACAAAAACATATCTAAATAAAAATAGCGGCATCGTCATTTATGTTAAAAACAGCATAAACTGCTCTATAACAGAACCAAATTATTGTCTGGAAGCAAACTGTTTAATTATCACTAGCGATAGCGATTTAGCCATAGTTGCGATTTATAGACCACCTTCTTTTAGGAATATAAATTCATTCTTGGGATCTTTGGATCAAGTGCTAACAGGGCTGAAAAAATTTAAAAGTATTGTGTTGATAGGGGATATTAATATAAATATAAAGGATAACCAGAATGGGCAATCTCTGGAATACAGTAATTTGTTGGCTTCACATGGTCTCTTAGCATCACATACCTTTCCTACTAGAGAAGGAAACTGTCTTGATCACTGTTTTATCAAAACAAAATTCAAAACTACAACTATAGTTTGTAATAGCGCATTGACAGACCATAGTTGTGTTATGACTACAATACCTCGCAAGACAACGGTTATCAAGAAACCTAACAAAAGATTGTACACAAAATGTGACTATGATGCCGCTGTGGCAGATTTGCAGCAGCTTGATTGGAAAGAAATGCTATCTCTGACGGATCCAAATGAAATGACTAACCAATTCCTTAATATCATAAGAGACACCTTAAAACGACATACACATACCTATAAATTATCCACACGTAAAACAAATATCAAACCCTGGATAACACCAGGTTTGTGTCGATGTATGAGAAACCGGGATAAACTTCACCTAAAACTTAGATTAAATCCAAATAATGAGGTTTTGAAAATTACATATAAACGTTATCGCAACACTTGTAATAATTTATTGAAAACTTTAAAAAATAATCATTTTAAAACCGAATTAGAGAATAGTAAAAATAACATAAAAAGTCAGTGGGGCTTAATAAAAGATATGTGCAACTTGGACAAAACAGATACGTCAGTAGCGAACCTTTTAAGTAACGCGGAGGACAGTCAGAGCTCTCTGAATGACATAAATAACTATTTTGCTAAAGTTGGTGCCGATTTAGCCAATAATATATTATCTAGAACTAAAACAAAAGAAGAGCAACTTAGTAGAAATTTGAATCTAAAGAATATCAATCCACCTCTGCATTCCTTTATGCTCTTCCCAACAGATGAGAGTGAAGTTAAACGTATTATCACCAATCTTAAAAATACAGGTTCATCGGGGTGGGACGGTATAACTACAAAGTTTTTAAAAAAGGCGGTGGATGTTATTGTAAAACCAGTTACTAGTATTTGCAACATCTGTTTTACCAAAGGGACCTTTCCGCTGGCTCTAAAAAAGTCTGTCACTGTTCCAGTTTTTAAGTCTGGGGATAGAGATAACGTGTCGAATTATAGACCTATTTCCTTGTTGCCTAGTTTGTCAAAAATTTTGGAAAAACTAATCAACTGTAGACTAAAGAAATATTTAGAGTCAAAAGGATATTTCTCGTGCAATCAATTTGGATTTAGGGAAGGCAGATCTACCAGTGATGCCTTACATAAGTTAACTTCCTTTATTGTTGATGGCTTGGATGGTGGAGATAGAGTCCTGGGTATATTTTTGGATCTCGCAAAGGCGTTCGATACGGTCTCCGTCCCTATTCTCCTCACTAAGCTGGAATTCATGGGAATTCGAGGTATACCTCTGGCTTTATTCAGGGATTATTTAAGTAACCGCAAACAAAGTGTCAAAATCAATGATGACTATAGCCAAGAGGTTGATGTGGTATACGGAGTGCCGCAGGGAAGCGTACTAGGGCCAACGCTTTTTTTGATCTACATTAATGATCTATGTGACCTTTCTCTGCACAAGGGACAAATTGTCACATTTGCCGATGACACGGTTCTGTTATTTAGAGCAAAAACATGGTTGGACATGAATAATATAGCAAATCAAGGAATGCGCTCAGTGGCAACTTGGCTTGATAACAATTTGCTCACCTTGAATGCCCAAAAAACCGTATACGTCACGTTTAGCACGTCAATTAAAACTCAGCCTCCAGCAAACACCATGGATATAAAGGTACACAAATGTCAGGATGTTTTAACATGTAACTGTTGCGGTATTATCAATGCCACCTCCACTAAATATCTCGGTGTTGTGGTGGATCAGTTTCTTAACTGGAAAGAACAAGTCAAAAAACTAAGTGCTCGTATACGAAAACTAATTTACATCTTTAAAATACTCAGAAATGCTTGTTCAATGCAATTACGCACTACTGTGTATTACTCACTTTGTCAGTCTATTGTAAGCTACTGTCTAACTATTTGGGGCGGTACATCAAAAACTACCTTGTTGGTTGTAGAAAGAGCTCAACGTGCACTACTTAAGGTAATGTGTTTTAAAAACTACAGGTATCCTACAGATCTCTTATATAAAGAAAATAATGTACTTTCTGTACGGAAACTCTTCATCCGGCTCTTAATTATTGCACAACACAAAATAAAACCTGACTTCGGGACTAGGCGAAGGTCCGATATAGTTTACAATACTCCCAAGTGTAAGACTAAGTTTGCTCAGACTTTTCCAAATTATCTTGGCCCCAGCATATACAATAAAATAAGCAAAAAATTAAAAATAAGAGATCTTAGCTGTCGCGAATGTAAAAAGTCTCTTGATGAATTTCTTAAAGAACTAGATTACCATGAAGTGGAAAATATTTTGAGATGACATAATGTCACACACACACACACACACACACCCCAGCACGCACATACACACACACACACCCCCCCCAAACACACACATTTTATACCAGATAACACCAAATATGGCAGGTTATAGAAGAAAAAAAAAGTTTTATTTTATTTGTCATTAAAATTTACATGTTTTTTTTTTTAATTTTCTTAAATTCACTTATGTTATTTTTTTAATCGATCTATTTTTTTTATTTGTTTTATATAAAGTAACAAGAACACTACAAATATTGTAAACAAACTTAGCATCTAAAAATTTTACTTATACTATGTGAACTTACACTACTACCTACAAAGTAAAAATCAAGTTAACAACAATTTGAATGTTTGACACATTCTACTCACATTCTACCTACAGTATTGCTTTGTACTATTTGAAAAGTGAGATTATCTAATTATTTACTCTCAAATCGGCTTATTATAATATTGTGTACAGAGAACGAGGAATGCTGGCTCACCGTAATACAGTTTATACTAGTACGGGAGTCAGGGTGAATCGGTTTCGCAACGACCTAAATATTTTATTGTGAACTGAGTTGCTAATTGGGTGTCTAATCTTTTGGATCCATGGATTATATGTAAGTACCTACTTGTAAAATCTGTTGTAAGGTTGTTGTTATTTTTGGCAAAATAAAGATTTATTATTATTATTATTATTATTATCGTAATGATGTGTGAAAGCGATTATGATAAACGATTTTTTTTTTAATTTCGATTGACTCGAGTAATTAATATGTCGAATGTCGGAAATCGATACTGAGAAATTAAAATAAAATCATTTTAATACAAAAAGCATTGTTTATAACAATGAGATATGCTTTTTTAATGTAATTATAATAGTTTTTTGGACATTATATTAAAACTGAGTCAATAACTGAGGACCTTTGACCATAGTCATTCATTGAATTTCGCGCCGAAATTGTTTCTATATTTGAATTTATCTTCGGAATGCGCTCGCCGCTTCAAATTTTTTTTATATAATGTACAATTATTTATTTTTGATACTTTCAATAGTTTGCTACAGAATGCCCAGTATACATTTTTTAGATAGGCTTAACAAAAGTTTGGGAATGATGATAAATTAATTGGATAAATTGGGTATTCCGCAATCACTTTACATTTCAATATGTTTTATTAGTTGTATGAACTTGGAAGTTTTTAGGGTTCCGTACCCAAAGGGTAAAAACGGGACCCTATTACTAAGACTCCACTGTCCGTCTCTCCGTCTGTCACCAGGCTGTATCTCATGAACCGTGATAGCTAGACAGTTGAAATTTTCACAGATGATGTATTTCTGTTGCCGCTTTAACAACAAATACTAAAACAGAATAAAATAAATATTTAAGGTGGATGTTGCGATGGGCCGTCCATACATTTTTCTTGGGGATTGTACGCTAAACACAGACACACTTTGTTGAAAACGAATCATTTTATCACTTTTCTATAATGAAATGTCCCCGCGATCGACCTTTTTAGGAAATAACTTACATTATTTACTGAGGAAAACGATCGCGAAATCCAGACGAAAGGAGATGTCCGCTTTTTGTATGGACGCTGGTTTTTTATTCCGAGAAAAATCTAACCAGAATCAAACTACATCCAAATAAAAGCTACTAAAATATGGAACTTGGAACCACTGAAATAAAATTTTTAGAGCCCTCCATTTAAGAGAAAAATGATAAATTATTTAATGTTAGTACATGTATATTATTTGTTGATGGCAACCCAAATGAAACCTCCCACACACTTTGAAAATGTCATAATGACAGATAGATTCCATTCATATGTCAACAAATATGTCTGATACGTCACATTTTCGCTCGTGCCTTTGTGTTATCCAATGATAACGTATTTTAATTTGTGCTTTGCTTTCTTTGATTTAACTGACTTGGCCTTTTCACAACGGATTCTTCTTCTTTGCACATGATTAGGATACCGATAGCTTACGAACCTTCAACCCTGACGACTTTGCTTTTTCTTAACGGTTATTTGATATTGCACGCGATTAGGACTTTGGATTTAAAACCCCGTATGTAAGTACTGTTCTTTATTTATATTTAGCTCATTAGGGGTTTTATTTGCACAACCTTTGCCTGTTTTACGACCTCTGATAGTCTGCAAAAATTAACTTTCATTTCTATCTTCAGATTATGGCTCTCTGCATAAATTGCAATATAGCAGTACATGCTATAAATCAGCACTATGAATATAACGCTTTAACATGAGCCCAGAGATAGTCTCAATAATTGAAGAATGGATGCTCAAGAGGTAATGTATTCTTTAACTTACATTATAAGTTTTTTTTTAATAATGTGTAACCAGGCTTAATAGCTTATGTTAAAAAAGATTAAATAGCACTACTTTGCTCAAAGAAGATGCAGAAAAACGATTCGGTGTTCTTAAAATATTATTTTGTTTTAGGTAACAGATGGAGATCGCATTTGCCAAGAATGCATCAACCTTTTACTAATAGAACTGAATAACAGAAACCAGCACAATATAGGTGACCAACAGCTGAGTCATCAATCAGTATGTGCATGTTGTGGCGTTTCTATCTCAAGAAGAACAGGCAGGCACTCTCGTCCTTTACCTGTTGATCATCCTGAGCAGGCTTATATAGCTGGCATCATCAACCCCCGTCAGGTTAATATGTAAATTAAATAGTACATTGCACATAGTACATTATTGTATCTCTGATTAGTGGAACACACAATAAATTAAAACTTAATTTCAGATCCCTGCCAATGCTTGAGCATGTAATAGGAAGCGGTGCTCATGTGATGACAATAGTCTGGTATCTTGGATGCGCTCGGCATCAAAACGATATATCTCCACCTGCTCAGTTTCTCGACAATATTTTAATAAGAGAAGATATTGAAAATGAAGAAAGTTAATAAATGAATATTCAAAACCAAAAAAACGTTTTATTTCATAACAAAACTACATACATAAAATACATAGTAACACTTGCATCCAATTAGCATATTTATTGTCGAAACGCTTTTCTCTCGATTCCAAATCATTAAAAAGACATTTCAATCAGTAGATACTATTATCATTTATTCCTGCTAAGCCATCCCTGTGGAGTATGCTGAAACATGCACTTCTTGATAACCGAGGTCTTTGTAAAATATTGCAACTTGCACATGAACATTCGAAGTATAGCCATAATCATGTAGAATGCGCTTTAGTTCTAAAAGAATTATGCTACACATTCACTGAAAACATTTCTTACTAGCTTCTGCCCGCGACTTCGTTCGAGTTACGATTACATCATTTTCGCTTAGTGTTCTTTAGACCTTTTTCTTATTACGTTACTCGGCTTTTGAGGGTCGTAGCATGATGATAATGTATTCGATTGCCCTTATCCTTCCTCAAGAATTAGGCTATCAAATTCAAAAAGAATTATTCAAATCCGACTGGTAGTTCCAGAGATTAGCGCGTTCAAACAACTTTTCAGCTTTATCATTAGTATAGATTATATTACAGAGGTAAATAAATAATCTTTGTTATAAATAATATTTGTTTCGTTCACATTGTTATACTCCGTAATAATATATTATATTGTAGTCTGTGATAAACTCGCAAATCAAACAATAATTTATTATTGTATTCTGTGTTGTCAGTAATGGCAGTACCATGTGTCAATACTGTCAATTTTGACAACTTTATAATTTTTTAGGGTGCGTTCACTGTATTATCCGAGATAATTAGAAAGGTTCGTTCGTTTTAGGAGCAAATTAACACTAAAATAAAAAAATATTTTTCTCAAAATTGGAGGGTTTTAAAAATCTGTGAAATAGTTAGAACCACTTATTTTTGGGATGTCTATCCAAATATATTTAACTTATCCTGGTTAGAATTATTAAATAATAAAAAACCATTTCTGGACATCTCCTTTGACAGTTGCGCCACTAGTGTGCGTGAGTTTTGACAAGCAAACTCAATCGCTATGATTGCGATAGTTTAGAGATGAGAACTCTAGATGGCGTAAACGCGTTATTATAATTCTGTTAAATCAATATCATACGTAATAAGTGATTGATTTATTTCCTTTCCTACCTTTCATGAACAGATTCACAAAAAAAAACGTTATAATCAATAACCTGACCTGACGACCTTACCAACGTAAACAACTTTATTACATAATATTGTTTTGTGGCAACATAAATATCATTATTCGTAGATAGGATTTATTAGAATGGGTAGTTGAGACCGCGAAATACAAATTTTCTTACGTTTTTTGCCACTAATTGGTGGTAGAAATCTAACTTAGAAAGATGTATTAATGATTCTAATGATTATAATTCTGTAAATATGTACCTGTTATTGTCGCGAATCATATTTTGATCAAGATACAACCTGACACTGACCTGCAAATTGCAAAAAACGTAAGGAAATTTGAATTTCGCGGTCTATGACTACCCATTCATCTTATGCGACGCGCGACGTTGCCGTCCCACCCGAGTTGTGTCCGCAACCTTGAACAACATTGAAAGAATTCCGAAGAAAACGGGCGCCACCATGTTGCCACTCTTACGCCGCCGCCGTAGCGACATGCATGATATAAATATAATTTTGGGGCTTGCTTGTATGCAATAGTATTGCACACGGATTTTCTTGCGTGTTATTTTATTTTGTATGCTTTGCATTTTCATTGATTCAAATTGCAATATTTCTAGTATTGCAATTATTTGTAGGTATAGTAACTAATAATTATTCAATTTTAAAAGTAAGTAGGTAAGTAAGTACCTATCTTTCGGCGGTTTTAGAAACAGCAAGTTGGCCCGTGATTTTAGACGCTGAAATCCCGTCACAATACTAATTAGGTACTTACATGTCTCAATTACATAAGTACAAAGTCAGTGGTTATGTGTTTTTACCTACTTATATTTTTTGGTCAACAATACATTAAATAAGTAAGTACATAATATTATAATTCGGTAACCCAACGAGTTTGCAAACATTTGCAAAATCGAATGTACCTGTAAAATAGAATACCTTTTACGCATATTGTCAGTTTCAGACAAACAAACATTATTTTTAGTTTGATAGTTATGTCGCATCTAGCGGGGCGGCGGGCGGTCTAAGTACTTGCGCCGGCGCCTCGTACAATAGCTGGACGTGCGTTCAGAACACATTATATTGTAATCTTTGGTTCAGAACTTTGACTTTTGAAATCATTGGTTCAGAAACAAACAAATGATTGAGTTACTTACATCAAACGTGATTTATTATTGTATTTAAACATCTAATATGTTTTTTTTTCTTATTCATCGACTAATATTCTACCAGGAATTTATATAAAGATAAGTAAAATTTTACTTTTAAGTTTCTATTTTCTGTACCTAATGATTTCGGAACGTAACCTTGTCATAAATCGTATCTTATTCAATATCATCTGTACGCTGTACCTGTAATAATAATGATCTAATAGTAGGTAGCAATTCTTTTCTAGTAGAAAGAATGCTTGAATACAAATCAAATCAAATCAAATAATTTATTTGCATAATACACGTGAAAAGGTGTTACAGGTATAAAATACGACTAGGAAATTCTGAGATCTCATTGTACGGTTGTGAAATTCGATAGTATTAAATTTTATTCAAATACTGAGTTTATAGAAGTATTGTACTATTTTTTTGTTTTTCTATTTCAGATTTCTCTAATCCTGAAACTGATTAATTTCAATGGATAGGAGTATATTATGTGTTCTGTGATTTCAATTGACTGTGGAAACTGTTCCAAAGAAATGTTTATCTGCGATATCTGGGTATCGCATTGTGGACCCGAAGAATGTAATTGAATGGGCATTCCAATTAGAAAGACCGAAATATGTGTGAATCTTCACAAATTGAATTTGTTAGTGAGATGAGAAGCGAATTAATTTTCAAGTGCACTATGTCTGGTAATTGCGTGGAAGCACTACGGAGAGCAGTAATAAAATAAATACTGCATTTTTGTGGGCAACTGCGACTGCTGGTGGCTATTACACTCAATCAGCTCACATTACCAGTCTCATGAATTTTCCAATACTTAATGTCGCCAAATAAATGACTAAATTTCGTCGTGTTGAAAAAAAATTAGGCAGTGTGTGGTTTGAACATTTGTCAGAGGAAATTAAAACTGCTGGTGAACAAGAAAGGTCAGTTGCTATTCAAAAAGGTCATGTATCTTCAGACGGTGTTCCATATGTTACTGTATGTAGTTGGATGATGGCTGAAAAGGTCATATGGCTACAACTTTGATTCATGTTCTTGTATGGTAAGTTAATGTATTACCAAACACACATACATAAACATATACCTTCTTCTCATGGGGGAGGCAGCAACTACAGAACGCCACCTGCTAAGATACCTTACATACCTACTCCGTTACTAAACACATATTTGGTTCTGTATGAACTTTTTACTATGTGCAATATTTACAAGTGTTGCTTTTCCTTTTCAGGCCTGCATTGTTGGTAAAGAAACTAAGAAATGTCTATTTCTTGGTGTTCAAAAAAAATATTGTTATACGTGTCAATATTATGAAAAAAGGAGACATGGACATGAAAGCACATAATTGTTGCAAAAATTTTACTGGACCGCCTACAGCAATGGTGTCACTAATTATTGTGGAAGGCTTTCAAAAGAGTGAAGAAATGCATCAACTTCCCTATTTGAGTTTTATTGGATACGGAGACTCCTCTGTTTGCAAACTTGAAAGAGAAAGTGTCATATAGGAACTTTGGTCTGAGATGGAAACATAATCAAAAAAAATGAACGCAAGAATCATGTAATCAAAAACTATACGAGGGCACAGGTCGAGGGTCGAGGGCGAGGGGGAACTATACAAGGTAAATAAATAAATCAAATTTGTATTGACATCTCAAGACCAGTGAAGCATATTCTGTATTCATATTTGTACTTTTTTTAGATGTTAGCCAACACTAAGCTCCCACTTTACGGGCGAAATATTTTGAAGCCAAACGTGATGAAGGTTACACTAGTGGCATGGAAAATTATAATGTGTATCAGTGAGAGTAGCAGATTTGCGAAATAGCCCGCTTTTGTATTCGGAATACATGAAAACTGCAAGCATTATTACTGCAATGTCAATAAAACAGCTGCAAATGGAAATATAATAAGTCAGAAATTGTCAGTACCAGTAAGAAATGCTTTGATTATCATGGTACAGTATTGTTTCTTTGTATGTTACATAACCATCTATTATATTTCATTGATATTTTCTAGTAAAAACATATTCTATTTTCAGGATGATCGCTTGCTACTGGACACAAATGGTATGGAACTGTATGGAAAAAGCAGACCACACCCAGGGACACATTAAAAAAAATACATAAATCGAAAGGAACAAAGTTGTATTCTGCCAGAAATCATATTGAGACATGGTCAAAAAAATGCTAAATGTGTAGATTTGAATGGTATGTATACACGGCTAGATATCAAGTTATACATTTCCAGTATAAGCTGACCTCCCATTATATGGAAATCTTATACAATGCGAGATCAGCTTATACTGGAAATGTATAGCTGGTTAATTATGTAGCCGTGTGTACCAGTATATACTGGCACACAAGGCAGTTTTTTTAACTTCATAAATTGTATCAATTTCAATGTCTAAAATATATTATTATGTTATTCTAGTGAAAAATCGTCCATCAACATCAGTTGGAAATTCGAGCAAATAGTAAAGTTTAATTTTAATTTTAGAGCAGCTTTGAAGATTGATGGTAAATGACATTTTGAAATGAATAGGAAATAATATTTGTCCAAAGTAACATAATTATATACTAAGTAAAGTTATTTTTCTTTGCAGCAGCCTTGTAGCAGTGGACAAAAAGACCCACGGCACATGGTGAAATCATCAAGTCAAACGATTTTTGTTATATTGTATTTTTGTAGTAGTTTGTTTAGAATCGACACTATAATATATTACTTTTTATTTGTATTTTACTATAAAATCAAGAGGCTTATTTTTGTAGTAGTTTGTTTATAATCAACATTATCATTGTATATTACTTTTTATTTGTATTTACTATAAAATGAAAAGGTGAAATAATACTTTATTATGTAAGATAACCACCTGGTGAACTCAATAAGCTGGTCTTTAGATTTTTATTTTTCTAAAAACTGATAAGAGGGCTTTGACATTATAAAATATTTTTTCACCTACCTGGGTAGATGTAATCGCATACTAAATTGTATTTTTTTGATTTGTTGTTATCTTTTGTTTTTTTCTTGTGTATGTTATGTGTAATATCTGTAATTATTGTAATAATTGATTATGCTATAAATTTAATCATGTATCAGGCTTCATTTGTGTCACTTCAAATACTTTTATTTGATAATTAATTACGGTGTAAGGTATTCTAATAAAACTATCTTTATAAACTGTGTAGACTGAAGTTTTTGTAACTGAACAGACAGCTGTGCTGCTGGGAGTTTGTTGCGCCACTTCTTTCCAGGTAAAGCTCTAGGAAGTGGTGAAGAGCGGGCGTTTTGGGGGACTGTCTTATTGTAATTTTGACATTCGAAAAGTGCTGATTCTCAGCCTAGTTTGATTATTAAATGATTTTATATAAATGCTTGACTTTTATTATCCTATCATCATACTCATGCGTTTTCCCCATGGGGGTAGGTAGAAACTACAGAACGCCACCTGCTACGATACCTTACATACTCCCTTTGTCTCGTTTACGTTCATAAATCTTGTCATACACGCACGCTGGTTGCGAGTACTACGCACAGGCACAGTATTCTCAAGAAACGCATTTCATTTTTCATATAAATATCGTAGCAGGCGGCGCATTTTTTAAATACACGCCATCTGGTGGTCTATTCTTATAAACGTATGGAAGTACTCGCTTACGTCTGTGTGTGTAAACGACCTGTATTCAATGGCAGATTTTATGTGTCGAATTGGGTGGATTTTAACAGTTATGTGTCGAATTGGGTGGATTTTGAGGCAATGTTATGACCAAATTCAATAAAGTGTAATCTCCGATAACCGCGTCCACTACTTTTACGACTTAATAATGTGCCAATTACACATAAAACAAAATAAACTAAAAATGTTGACTTCAGCGCCATCTAGCGGGAAAATGTCCAAGAGCAGATCGTATGATGCTCCTTAAGGGGCGGCTCCCATACAACATTCCTGTTTTTTGGCGTTTTTGCCTTGTGATACGGAACCCTTCGTGTGCGAGTCCGACTCGCACTTGGACAGTTTTGTATTTAATAGTTTACTTGAAATTGTTTTTTTTTGTGTTACTAACCCAACGTAATTTTAAAAACTGGCCTTGTTTATGTCGGACCACGCACAGTGAAAACCTCCGGTAGTTCGGTTGAATATTTACGCATGCACAATGCTCATCATTAATTTGATCGACTGCAAAAATAAGTTTGTATTTCATAAACTCATCATTCATAACGCACCCAAAAATTAAAGTGCCGGCCAGAAAAGAAAAGTACCGTTTTCTTCGATGTTGACGTCACCCACAACGGCCCTGTGTCACTTTTAGGGGAATAACATATTGAGCATTTCTTACTATTACAGCGAAACTCTGCAATTAACCCCCTTGGCTGCTATTTGAGATTAAAAATGCCAAAAAATCTTATTTTTATAACAAGTGTTAAAACACTTGTTATAAAAATAAGATTTTTTGGCATTTTTAATTTTTTTTTAATGTTATGCTTAAAAGCATAACATTAAAAAACAAACAAGCGCGAGTCGGACTCGCTCTCTGAGGGTTCCGTACCATCATATTTTTTAAATTTTCATCGGTGTGACCTATTATTCGTCAGAGAATTATAACACTGCACGCTGCGGTGTAGAATATTGCAGTTTTAGGTCAGCGCTATCTCATGACCGATAGTGGAAGTAATGTATATATTGTTAATGATTTCTGAAAGAGTGTGCAATTTAGAGACATCGTTTTATTTTTCCTGTAATCGTTACATAAACTTCTATCACATAGAATAATTTCAGGTTTTTCTCTACGCAAACTTCGGAGATAAGGGGGAAACGGTATTTTTTTTTACATTTTTATCAAAAGTCAAAAAGCATGCGGCTTAAAAAAAAATGTCTGAGAATGTGCAAACTACGCTCTTTCTTGATACCCCACATACCTTAGTAGCCCCACTTCGAATTTTTCAAAACCTTTTTCAGTCCCGGTTGTAAAAAAAAACAAAAATATTTTTATTTCTTTCTTGTTTGCAAAATAGTTGGGCAAACGTCACCTAAAACTATATCAAGTTGATAGCATTAGTAGTTCTTGAGATATCCAGCTGTGACAGACTGAGTCGCAATATAAGGGTTCCTTTTTCACGTGATGCTAACATCTCTTTGAGGCGCGCGTGGAACACGTACCCGCCAGGGCCGAAGCCTGCCGGGTCAGCGGGATTGTCCGCAAGGGTTACCGCTGGCTCGGAACACAAAGGGCTAAGGAAGGAACACTGGTGGGTTTAGTCAGTAAGAGTCTGACGCTCCCTTCCGCCCAGAGCGGGAGGGGTCATATAATGATTTCCCACCCAAAAAAAAGGGTTGCTTTTTACCATTTTGGTACGGAACCCTAATAACAACTTCAAATTGAATATAACATCCCCAACATTCCGAACATGTTTTGACGCAGTATATTAAGAGATTTGCTATGTTATTTTAAGACCAGACTTCTGATAAGATCTCCTGGAATCTATAATCACAGAAATATATTTTGTATTTTTTTTTATTTTAGTCTCAGTGGTCTTATAAAAATATATTTGTGACCCTCACTACAAGCCCTTTCATTTGATATATCACACGGTACCTACAGTATGCAAAGCTTTTTAAATTTTCTAATGTGACCCCAAAAAGTGACCCCATATTATAAATTTATTTATTTATGTTACACGGCCATGTTCGAGTCACAGAAATTTATAAGTGTACCAAATTTCAACTTAATCGGTCCAGTACATTCGAAACAAATCGGTTGTGACAGACCTACACAGACAGACACACGAGTGATTCTATAAAGGTTCCGTTTTTTCATTCGGACGTAGGGAACCATAAAAAGTTACACGCCTATCCACAGTGTACTTATTAAAATAAAATTATTATATTTAAATAAAATGATTATATTTAAATAAAATTAATTCATGAAAAATATACCAAAGAGTTTTTATTAAATTTCTACAAATTTTAATTTTTTTTAAATACCGATTATCGATTATGCTTTAAGACATTTTTTAATCGAAATAACAAAATTGGGTGGATGGTCAGCATTAAGAAGTGTCACGCCGCAACACAATGTAAGTAATTTTTATCAAGATTTGATCATGTTTTTTATGTAGCTTATGTATGAAAAATGGTAAAAGTAAGAATGCAGAGAGAATGACAATATCTTTATTTTTCCATTTTGGATATTTTCATCAAGAGATTATGTGGTTTATGTACATATTTTCAGCGATTTTAAGATGCCTACCTTTTGGATAGGTGTAGTAATATCTATTTTATACATTTTTCGCAGTAGAATGACGCGGTTTGACCGACATGAGCATATAGTTAAAGATATTTGCCACAAACTTATTGTCCAAATAGGCGCGGTAACACATTTTTCTTAATAAATTCGAATGCTGAAAGTTGAAGTAAATTCCTGAAAATCATGACGTAATTCGCAACATCCCGTCGAGTCAGCTGGTATGTCATATGTCAAAATCTAGTCGAGCAGAGAGGTTAAGTAAACAACAAGCTAATGCAATGCCGAATACACACACAGCGCCAGTGGCGTGCATTGCATAAAGGCATATAAGCAGTGCCTATCTCGATAAATCAACAATCCCCAACCAACAACCTGTCAATTACATTTCAGTGTGTATGCCCCACAGATAGAAACTCACAAAATTATTTATTTATTTATTAAAACTTTATGCACAAGTAAAAACCGTACAAATGCGGACTTAATGCCATGGGCATTTTCTACCAGTCTACCTTAGGGTGATGCAGAAACAATACACAGTAGGTGCAATAGCAGGAGACAAATAGAAAATATTAGAAGTAAAATATAACAATAAATACATATATACATACATACAAAAAATATATAAAACAAAAAGTTATGAGAGCAACAAGGAAACCTACAACAACTTAATTCTGAGACGAATCTGCCAACTTCTTGTGTTCTCGAGCTTTCACTTTAAATGTGAACTGATTGGTTACCGTCCTGATATTCTGAGGGAGCTCATTCCAAAGGAAAACCATACTTGAATTATCATACTTAACAAAAAACAAAATCTTCATACAAACACGCGCGGCAGTAAGCAGTAGGCCGTCTGGCGACTGTCTCGGCTTCCACACTATTCACACAGTGTCATTGCCCATTGGTCTTTGTTTACTCGTTCAAGTTAATACGACGAAATTAAAAATACGTACGTCTCACGCGTAAATACCATGACGTTCGACCTTCGCAATTTATCACTCTAAAGTAGGCAAGCCTACTCAAATAACCAACCGAGTATGAATGTTAAAATCGTAATTTGATATTGAGGTCGCCGAAAGTGAGGTAAAAATGAAAATCCAAAGTGGCGGCTGCAAAAATTTTCAAATGTTCATCATGGGTGTCGTTTTCATGGTTTTTGAGGGTGCTGAAGCCAATAATAAAGTCAAAATGAAAATCCAAGATGGCGGCTGTATTTTTTTTTTCATCATGGGTATCGATTTTATGGTTTTCAAGGGCGCTGAAGCCGATAGT
The DNA here is from genome assembly GCA_916614155.1 of Mesoligia furuncula. Lineage (NCBI taxonomy): Eukaryota > Metazoa > Arthropoda > Insecta > Lepidoptera > Noctuidae > Mesoligia > Mesoligia furuncula. The sequence continues at coordinate 2,262,393 of OU744792.1, forward strand.
GAAGTCAAAATGAAAATCCAAGATGGCGGCTGTTTTTTTTTTAATTTTTCATCATGGGTGTCGTTTTCATGATTTTCGAGGGTGCTGGAGCCAATAATAAAGTCAAAATAAAAATTTAAGATGGTCGCTGTTTTTAATTTTTCATCATGGGTGTCGTGTTTATGGTTTTCAAGGGCGCTAAGCCCGATAATGAGGTCAAAATGAAAATCCAAGATGGCGACTGTACTGTTTTTTTAAATTTTCATCATGGGTGTCGTTTTCACGGTTTTGGAGGATGCTGGAGCCAATAATAAAGTCAAAATGAAAATCCAAGATGGCGGCTGCGACTTTTTTTTTAATTTTTCATCATTGGTGTCATTTTCATGGGGTGCTGCCAATAGTGAGATCAAAATGAAAATCCAAGATCCGCTGTAAAACTTTTTTGTTAATAGATACTTTTGTTTTATGTCTCTGATTAGTGACCGCGTCTGTCTAGACTAGACCCGGCCTAGTGCCTGCCTACCTATTCTGAAAACCACTGCACGCCACTGCACAGCGCCCGTGACTGATGGCCGATAATTTACACAAACCTACCTACACTTGTAATCGTTATTCATCTAAAGTTTTTCGAACAAGACTGCAATTATTGTAGGATATTTTTTTAGAAAAGATAAAGCATAAACAAGGCTTAAAACATAATTAAAAGCAATCGTCAAATTTATACCACTGCATACACCGAACAAAGTAATCTTATTTATCGTGCCAAACCTGCAAAAAATTCAGTTTCTCATACATTTATTTTCGCATCGACACATACCAGCGTTACTAAAGAAAACAACAAGTACTCACCAGCATTTTGCTTGTGGAAAGCCAAGAGTGTAGCAGCTAGATGTATGGCAGCAGTAGCGTCGCGCTTGTCCAGCTTGAGGGCCAGCTTGCACAGCGCGGAGCAGGCGCAGGCGGCGGTGAAGGACTCGCCCTCGCCCAGCGCCGCCCACAGCGCCGGGCCCGCGCTGGCGCAAGGCGTGTTGCTACTGGGGGGACATTACGAGCTAATTACGCACTGTCGACTCGCCGCGTAGTGGCGACGCACAAGCGACTGTCGGTCGCCGGCGACCAATAGGAGCACGGCTTCATATGGAAGCATTCACATTGCGAGCAACTGTCGTAGGGACCGGACGTTGTAGTATGGGGTTTCAGATGACACAATATCTCATCAAACGAACGCACAGGCATTCTTGCGTAATTAAAAAAATTACGAGGGAATTTTCTGGCACCTTCATAAATTATTAAGAGCATTCCTTTTAATCGCCGTTCTAGTAACAAAGGATGTATCCGACACTCTTTTGTTTTTTTTTTATTTTTCTTTTCCTTTATAATTAGTAGCGCTACTATGCAACTTCTTCGACGTCCATTCTGCACGAATGCACTTGGAACACTGTCGCCCGGCTTGGTCTCTTGGCCCTAGTTTCCTATGTTTTGGTCGCCGAGGGACCGAGTCGCCGGCGACCAGTCGACAGTGCGTCATAGCTCTACATTCTTAATTTATCATATCGACGCTTGAAAGGCAAAATTGACTAAGCTACATAGGGCTCACTTTACAAGAGAACAGTATAAAGTTTAACTTTTCATTAAAAAAATCATATAAATTCTGAATCAGATGATAAAATAAGATTTCCAAAACAGCAAGAATTACGCCTGTAGGATGATTACAAGAACTTTTTTTTTTTTTGAATAGTTAAACTTCAAACTGTGATCCTGTAAAGTGGGTGCGTCCCATATCATATAAAGTTATTTGGTACATTTTCATTTCAATAACGTTCACAAGATATAATAAATGTGAGATATACCAACTGTTGAAATAATTTCTTTACATATAACTTTTATATACTCTAAAACATATTTAGTATTATTGTCTGTGTATAGTGGTATTGTCTGTGTGGTGCCGGACTTAAAGAATTGCACCACCCCTTACTTCCCGTGGGTGTCGTAAAAGGCGACTAAGGGTCTTACCGGAGAATGGGCAGCAGCGTTCTCTATTTATTCCACCATCATACCTTACTGCGATCGCCAACCCGCCTGCCAAGCGTGGCGATTATGGCAAACCCCCCCCCCCAAAATTGGGTGAGGCCTATGTCCAGCAGTGGACGTCTATCGGCTGAAACGACGACGACGACGATATTTAGTATAACGTTATTGGATATAACGTTTATTTAATCGAAAATCATTAGTTATATCGTTTAAAATATAAAATTCTGATTCGGATAGGTTAGGTTACAAGGCGTTCGTGACTTCGGCTTACGGCTACGTCGACATAGGATGCAAGAGCGAGCGAAGGGCACCCTGAGGTTCGGTTTAGTTATGTTACTTTAAACCCTTTACACAGAAATAGGAGCCCCGCGAAGCGGGGCTACGTCGACATAGGATACAAGAAGCGAGCGAAGGACACTCCGAGGTTCGGTTTGGTTAGGTAACTTTAAGCCCTTTACATAGAAATGCGGGGCTACGTCGACATAGGATGCAAGAGCGAGCGAAGGGCATCCCAAGGTGCGGTTTGGTTAGGTTACTTTACACCCTTTACACAGAAATAGGAGCCCCGCGAAGCGGGGTTAAGTTGACATAGGATTCAAGAGCGAGCGAAGGGCACCCCGAGGTTCGGTTTGGTTAGGTTACTTTAAACCCTTTACACAGAAATAGGTCCCCTCCAAGCGGGGCTACGTCGACATAGTATGCAAGAGCGAGCGAAGGGCACCCCGAGGTTCGGTTTGGTTAGGTAACTCTAAACCCTTTACACAGAAATGCGGGGCTACGTCGACATAGGATTCAAGAGCGAGCGAAGGGAGCCCCAAGGTTCGGTTTAGTTAGGTTACTTTAAGCCCTTTACACAGAAATAGGAGCCCCGCGAAGCGGGGCTACGTCGACATAGGATGCAAGAAGCGAGCGAAGGACACTCCGAGGTTCGGTTTGGTTAGGTTACTTTAAACCCTTTACACAGAAATAGGAGCCCCGCGAAGCGGGGTTAAGTTGACATAGGATTCAAGAGCGAGCGAAGGGCACCCCGAGGTTCGGTTTGGTTAGGTTAGTTTAAACCCTTTACACAGAAATAGGACCCCTCCAAGCGGGGCTACGTCGACATAGGATGCAAGAGCGAGCGAAGGGCACCCCGAGGCTCGGTTTGGTTAGGTTACTTTAAACCCTTTACATAGAAATGCGGGGCTACGTCGACATAAGATTCAAGAGCGAGCGAAGGGCACCCCAAGGTTCGGTTTAGTTAGGTTACCTTAAACCCTTTACACAGAAATAGGAACACCGCGAAGCGGGGCTACGTCGACATAGGATGCAAGAACGAGTGAAGGGCACCCCGAGGTTCAGTTTGGTTAGGTTACTTTAAACCCTTTGCACAGAAATTGGAGCACCGCGAAGCGGGGCTACGTCGACATAGGATGCAAGAGCGAGCGAAGGGCACCCCGAGGTTCGGTTTGGTTAGGTTACTTTAAACCCTTTACACAGAAATAGGAGCACCGCGAAGCGGGGCTACGTCGACATAGGATGCAAGAGAGAGCGAAGGGCACCCCGAGGTTCGGTTTGGTTAGGTTACTTTAAACCCTTTACACAGAAATAGGAGCCCCGCGAAGCGGGTCTTCGTCGACATAGGATGCAAGAGCGAGCGAAGGGCACCCCGAGGTTCGGTTTGGTTAGGTTACCTCAAACCCTTTACACAGAAATAGGAGCCCCGCGAAGCGGGACTACGTCGACATAGGACTCCAGAGCGAGCGAAGGGCACCCAGAGGTTCGGTTTGGTTAGGTTACTTTAAACCCTTTACACAGAAATAGGAACCCCGCTAGAGCGAGCGTATGAGAATACAAATACCTTTATCTAGGTATATAAATATTAATTGATTAGAGACTCATAGTTTTCAGTACAACGTAATTTAAGCTGGTAGGAAAGTATTATAGCAATAAACAGTCATTTTAATTTTTCGAAGATTTCAGTATCTCATTCGGTCATTTTGTCATTTTAATTCGGACAAAAGTAATCGGAAAATTTGTATTTTTGGCAGTAGATTTAATATTTTAAGTAAGGATACTTCTTATTTTTTTTTTGTCAGAGCTTTTATTACTACCCTTAAGACTAAATAGGTTTTATGTCTTTTGAGTGGTATATCAAACGATTTTATATTAATTGTCTGTTATGCATAAAGAAATTAGTTACTTTAAAATTATATGAATCGTTTATTATATTAACTGATCATTATATCAAATACAATTCTAGGTTCAGTTGTTATATCTTGTAAATATTAGAGGTTTTGTAATTATATCATATATTACTTACCCCTGTAAAGTTAGCCCTATGTCGTTTAGTAAATTTTGCCTTTCAAGCGCCGATATTTATAGTCTTGGGTATAATTGGTATCACTAATATCGAAAATGACGTCAAAATCCAAAATTTTGTTTTTGACGTCATTTTCGAGTTAAACAGTCTTTTTTTTCACTAATTTTAATGGTTTTTCGGAAGAAATGTCCACATTTTTGACATTAGCTTTGTCGGGAATGAGGACGATTTTATGATGGCGACCATTTAAAATTGTAATTTTATACAGACGAAACTCATTTAACTACAAAATTATTACGAGCCACAGACAGTGCAATTAAAACCTATAAAAAATATGATGTAAAATATCAAAATTTCAACTTACACTGGTAAGTTGAATGCGGACTGTGAGGCGTAAGTACCGTCACTGGTGACCAGTTGTCGCGGGGCTGATGTGTCCTGTGTTTTAGCAGCCGAAGCCTCTGATTCTTCCTACAACAAAATACCATGCCATTTACGTTTTATTGAGTTCAATAAGGCTGTTATTTACAGCAACACAAATCATGACGATGCGATGTAATGATTTGGCGCATGCTTTGATTATCCTTAAAATTGAAATTTATTAATTAATTATTTTTAATTAAAAATTATCATTCCTTTCATATTGAAAAAGCAGCTGCGTATATTTTTACGTCAAGCGGATCCAGCAGTATTTTCACCATGGATATTATTTTTTCATCGCTACAATTCTCATTACCGAAGACGGAAATATTCTTAATGTATGAAATGCATAAATACAGAACCTACTTATATTGAAATAGATAAAAAAAATCTCAATTATAAAAAAAACAGTGGCACACCGGGAGTGCCGACAGAAGTGAAAACAAAACACAAACAAAATACTTTGCCATCACTCACTGACATATCGGATATACATTAAAACCGAGTACACCCCGAGGACAGCCGAACACATCCGAAGCGGGTATTTTTTTAATCGTCAACAAAACACGCGCGGTGTCGCTTACGGTAACAGTGGCGCGAGTTCAATGGTTTTTTCTCATCTCAAATAATGTCCAACGCGTCTAAAGAAGTATTCACTTCAAAAAGAATCTGTGTATCAATAACCCACGTTACATAATAAATGATTTGATTAGAATGAAGCCAATATCGTCACCTTGTCCTCTCCCCCAGCAGCCGAAGGTATGACAGAAGCCAACACAGCCAGCGCCGCCCTGGCCCGCGCCGGCGTGTCCGCGAACTGCGCCAGGAGCCACAGTGCCGAGCGGGCTATCTTGCCCACTCTGATGCCTGTCACTGACTCTAGAAGTTTCTAGAAATAGACACAAACGATCAGTAGAACAGCTGACTTGGTATATTTTGTTTATATTCGAATTACAAAAACTGGTTACAAGGTTTAAGTTTGAACTAAAGTTGGAATTATTTTTGTTATAATGATGATTTATTTCATTACATTTGGGCCACATCAGTCACATATGTGCCTGACATTTATTTTTAAAGCCTATTTTAAAGAAATAAACATGGAAATGAACACTAAATAGAAGATATTTATTGAATTTTATAACATTATTAACAAATGATTTGACGTTATTGAATATTTTGGTCTGGCAGTTTATTTTATTCGTACAGGCTAACTTATTTACGGTGTTCTTAAAAAAATATTAAATTGATGGCTTTTTACAAGTTTCCGCTGATAAATACGAAAATAAAAACTTAGGTCGCACAAACTGCAATTACCTATAACATATTTTTTTTGTAACTACACCAAAGGAATGCGCTTGATAGTTTACCTGATAGATATGGTCACGCAGATCAACGAAGGTGTGTAGCGCAGACCTCAGGAACAGCATGACATCCTGCGCGGCCGGCTCGCTGCCGTCGCCCAGCAGCTCCAGCAGAGCTGGGGCCACGCTACCTGCTACCTCCGGGAACTAGGACAAACGACAGTGTTGCTTTAGTTTTATTCATTTAGATTCATATCACACTATGGTGCTCTTTTAATATCACTTCGAACGGTGTCAAATAAAATCAATTACATTTACATGTGGACAAAGGTCGAGTAGGTATTTGTGTACTTCAAAAACATGATTCCATCACTTCATAATAATAATTATAAATATTATAAACATATAATATAAATATTATTTAAGGGAGTCGCTTCTTAAGCCCGTGCAAAGTCACAATGATGAGTATCAGTGTGCCTTTTTCAATTTCATAGATAAGATTTTCGTTAAGTTACCTAAAAATCACGTTATCTTTTTAACTTTATTTTAAAAACTGGCAGTGATTGAAAACATCGTTAATTAATCCTGATGGGATAAAGAAATCTCCTGAACAGCTATGGTATGTATTAGTTAGTTGGTGCATACCTTAAGTGCAGCTCTATGCAGCGCTCTCACAAGTAGCTGTCTGTACTTGGCGGCATCGTCATGGTCTGCTGAGGTGGCTCTTGCGGCTTCCTTACGAAGAACTTGGACTAGCTCCTCCGCGTGACGGGAGCTCACCAGCTCCAGGGCTGAGGGGAAATCAGTAGATGTTGCCATGAGAAAAGTTGAATAGGGTTAAGAGGTATAATTTGTGCAGGTAGATTGTGAAGGGTTAGGTTATGATATTCGAGTTTGAACTCTGTTGCTCCAGTTAAAATACAGGTATTCAGCTGCATCCGGTTAGGCCAACCCCAACAGATCGATCACTTACCCAGCTGCAAGGTGTGCTTCCTCACGTCCAGGTCGGAGCTGTGCAGCACGCGCAGCACGTCCATGGCCAGGTCGGGCAGCCAACCCCAACAGATCGATCACTTACCCAGCTGCAAGGTGTGCTTCCTCACGTCCAGGTCGGAGCTGTGCAGCACGCGCAGCACGTCCATGGCCAGGTCGGGCAGCCAACCCCAACAGATCGATCACTTACCCAGCTGCAAGGTGTGCTTCCTCACGTCCAGGTCGGAGCTGTGCAGCACGCGCAGCACGTCCATGGCCAGGTCGGGCAGCCAACCCCAACAGATCGATCACTTACCCAGCTGCAAGGTGTGCTTCCTCACGTCCAGGTCGGAGCTGTGCAGCACGCGCAGCACGTCCATGGCCAGGTCGGGCAGCCAACCCCAACAGATCGATCACTTACCCAGCTGCAAGGTGTGCTTCCTCACGTCCAGGTCGGAGCTGTGCAGCACGCGCAGCACGTCCATGGCCAGGTCGGGCAGCCAACCCCAACAGATCGATCACTTACCCAGCTGCAAGGTGTGCTTCCTCACGTCCAGGTCGGAGCTGTGCAGCACGCGCAGCACGTCCATGGCCAGGTCGGGCAGCCAACCCCAACAGATCGATCACTTACCCAGCTGCAAGGTGTGCTTCCTCACGTCCAGGTCGGAGCTGTGCAGCACGCGCAGCACGTCCATGGCCAGGTCGGGCAGCCAACCCCAACAGATCGATCACTTACCCAGCTGCAAGGTGTGCTTCCTCACGTCCAGGTCGGAGCTGTGCAGCACGCGCAGCACGTCCATGGCCAGGTCGGGCAGCCAACCCCAACAGATCGATCACTTACCCAGCTGCAAGGTGTGCTTCCTCACGTCCAGGTCGGAGCTGTGCAGCACGCGCAGCACGTCCATGGCCAGGTCGGGCAGCCAACCCCAACAGATCGATCACTTACCCAGCTGCAAGGTGTGCTTCCTCACGTCCAGGTCGGAGCTGTGCAGCACGCGCAGCACGTCCATGGCCAGGTCGGGCAGCCAACCCCAACAGATCGATCACTTACCCAGCTGCAAGGTGTGCTTCCTCACGTCCAGGTCGGAGCTGTGCAGCACGCGCAGCACGTCCATGGCCAGGTCGGGCAGCCAACCCCAACAGATCGATCACTTACCCAGCTGCAAGGTGTGCTTCCTCACGTCCAGGTCGGAGCTGTGCAGCACGCGCAGCACGTCCATGGCCAGGTCGGGCAGCCAACCCCAACAGATCGATCACTTACCCAGCTGCAAGGTGTGCTTCCTCACGTCCAGGTCGGAGCTGTGCAGCACGCGCAGCACGTCCATGGCCAGGTCGGGCAGCCAACCCCAACAGATCGATCACTTACCCAGCTGCAAGGTGTGCTTCCTCACGTCCAGGTCGGAGCTGTGCAGCACGCGCAGCACGTCCATGGCCAGGTCGGGCAGCCAACCCCAACAGATCGATCACTTACCCAGCTGCAAGGTGTGCTTCCTCACGTCCAGGTCGGAGCTGTGCAGCACGCGCAGCACGTCCATGGCCAGGTCGGGCAGCCAACCCCAACAGATCGATCACTTACCCAGCTGCAAGGTGTGCTTCCTCACGTCCAGGTCGGAGCTGTGCAGCACGCGCAGCACGTCCATGGCCAGGTCGGGCAGCCAACCCCAACAGATCGATCACTTACCCAGCTGCAAGGTGTGCTTCCTCACGTCCAGGTCGGAGCTGTGCAGCACGCGCAGCACGTCCATGGCCAGGTCGGGCAGCCAACCCCAACAGATCGATCACTTACCCAGCTGCAAGGTGTGCTTCCTCACGTCCAGGTCGGAGCTGTGCAGCACGCGCAGCACGTCCATGGCCAGGTCGGGCAGCCAACCCCAACAGATCGATCACTTACCCAGCTGCAAGGTGTGCTTCCTCACGTCCAGGTCGGAGCTGTGCAGCACGCGCAGCACGTCCATGGCCAGGTCGGGCAGCCAACCCCAACAGATCGATCACTTACCCAGCTGCAAGGTGTGCTTCCTCACGTCCAGGTCGGAGCTGTGCAGCACGCGCAGCACGTCCATGGCCAGGTCGGGCAGCCAACCCCAACAGATCGATCACTTACCCAGCTGCAAGGTGTGCTTCCTCACGTCCAGGTCGGAGCTGTGCAGCACGCGCAGCACGTCCATGGCCAGGTCGGGCAGCCAACCCCAACAGATCGATCACTTACCCAGCTGCAAGGTGTGCTTCCTCACGTCCAGGTCGGAGCTGTGCAGCACGCGCAGCACGTCCATGGCCAGGTCGGGCAGCCAACCCCAACAGATCGATCACTTACCCAGCTGCAAGGTGTGCTTCCTCACGTCCAGGTCGGAGCTGTGCAGCACGCGCAGCACGTCCATGGCCAGGTCGGGCAGCCAACCCCAACAGATCGATCACTTACCCAGCTGCAAGGTGTGCTTCCTCACGTCCAGGTCGGAGCTGTGCAGCACGCGCAGCACGTCCATGGCCAGGTCGGGCAGCCAACCCCAACAGATCGATCACTTACCCAGCTGCAAGGTGTGCTTCCTCACGTCCAGGTCGGAGCTGTGCAGCACGCGCAGCACGTCCATGGCCAGGTCGGGCAGCCAACCCCAACAGATCGATCACTTACCCAGCTGCAAGGTGTGCTTCCTCACGTCCAGGTCGGAGCTGTGCAGCACGCGCAGCACGTCCATGGCCAGGTCGGGCAGCCAACCCCAACAGATCGATCACTTACCCAGCTGCAAGGTGTGCTTCCTCACGTCCAGGTCGGAGCTGTGCAGCACGCGCAGCACGTCCATGGCCAGGTCGGGCAGCCAACCCCAACAGATCGATCACTTACCCAGCTGCAAGGTGTGCTTCCTCACGTCCAGGTCGGAGCTGTGCAGCACGCGCAGCACGTCCATGGCCAGGTCGGGCAGCCAACCCCAACAGATCGATCACTTACCCAGCTGCAAGGTGTGCTTCCTCACGTCCAGGTCGGAGCTGTGCAGCACGCGCAGCACGTCCATGGCCAGGTCGGGCAGCCAACCCCAACAGATCGATCACTTACCCAGCTGCAAGGTGTGCTTCCTCACGTCCAGGTCGGAGCTGTGCAGCACGCGCAGCACGTCCATGGCCAGGTCGGGCAGCCAACCCCAACAGATCGATCACTTACCCAGCTGCAAGGTGTGCTTCCTCACGTCCAGGTCGGAGCTGTGCAGCACGCGCAGCACGTCCATGGCCAGGTCGGGCAGCCAACCCCAACAGATCGATCACTTACCCAGCTGCAAGGTGTGCTTCCTCACGTCCAGGTCGGAGCTGTGCAGCACGCGCAGCACGTCCATGGCCAGGTCGGGCAGCCAACCCCAACAGATCGATCACTTACCCAGCTGCAAGGTGTGCTTCCTCACGTCCAGGTCGGAGCTGTGCAGCACGCGCAGCACGTCCATGGCCAGGTCGGGCAGCCAACCCCAACAGATCGATCACTTACCCAGCTGCAAGGTGTGCTTCCTCACGTCCAGGTCGGAGCTGTGCAGCACGCGCAGCACGTCCATGGCCAGGTCGGGCAGCCAACCCCAACAGATCGATCACTTACCCAGCTGCAAGGTGTGCTTCCTCACGTCCAGGTCGGAGCTGTGCAGCACGCGCAGCACGTCCATGGCCAGGTCGGGCAGCCAACCCCAACAGATCGATCACTTACCCAGCTGCAAGGTGTGCTTCCTCACGTCCAGGTCGGAGCTGTGCAGCACGCGCAGCACGTCCATGGCCAGGTCGGGCAGCCAACCCCAACAGATCGATCACTTACCCAGCTGCAAGGTGTGCTTCCTCACGTCCAGGTCGGAGCTGTGCAGCACGCGCAGCACGTCCATGGCCAGGTCGGGCAGCCAACCCCAACAGATCGATCACTTACCCAGCTGCAAGGTGTGCTTCCTCACGTCCAGGTCGGAGCTGTGCAGCACGCGCAGCACGTCCATGGCCAGGTCGGGCAGCCAACCCCAACAGATCGATCACTTACCCAGCTGCAAGGTGTGCTTCCTCACGTCCAGGTCGGAGCTGTGCAGCACGCGCAGCACGTCCATGGCCAGGTCGGGCAGCCAACCCCAACAGATCGATCACTTACCCAGCTGCAAGGTGTGCTTCCTCACGTCCAGGTCGGAGCTGTGCAGCACGCGCAGCACGTCCATGGCCAGGTCGGGCAGCCAACCCCAACAGATCGATCACTTACCCAGCTGCAAGGTGTGCTTCCTCACGTCCAGGTCGGAGCTGTGCAGCACGCGCAGCACGTCCATGGCCAGGTCGGGCAGCCAACCCCAACAGATCGATCACTTACCCAGCTGCAAGGTGTGCTTTCTCACGTCCAGGTCGGAGCTGTGCAGCACGCGCAGCACGTCCATGGCCAGGTCGGGCAGCCAACCCCAACAGATCGATCACTTACCCAGCTGCAAGGTGTGCTTTCTCACGTCCAGGTCGGAGCTGTGCAGCACGCGCAGCACGTCCATGGCCAGGTCGGGCAGCCAACCCCAACAGATCGATCACTTACCCAGCTGCAAGGTGTGCTTTCTCACGTCCAGGTCGGAGCTGTGCAGCACGCGCAGCACGTCCATGGCCAGGTCGGGCAGCCAACCCCAACAGATCGATCACTTACCCAGCTGCAAGGTGTGCTTTCTCACGTCCAGGTCGGAGCTGTGCAGCACGCGCAGCACGTCCATGGCCAGGTCGGGCAGCCAACCCCAACAGATCGATCACTTACCCAGCTGCAAGGTGTGCTTTCTCACGTCCAGGTCGGAGCTGTGCAGCACGCGCAGCACGTCCATGGCCAGGTCGGGCAGCCAACCCCAACAGATCGATCACTTACCCAGCTGCAAGGTGTGCTTTCTCACGTCCAGGTCGGAGCTGTGCAGCACGCGCAGCACGTCCATGGCCAGGTCGGGCAGGGCCCGCGCGGCCGCCTCGCCCGCGTCCTCGCGCAGCGCGGCCAGGCGCCCCACCACGATGAGCTTCACGTTGTTGTCGCTCTCCTTCACTATGAGGTCGATGTAGCATGCTGCGGCTGCCTGAGAGCCGAAAAATAGGACTTTAAGAAGTGTTTTTGTAAGGAATTTTTCTAGACACCAAATAACGTGACTATCACAGACGGTTCTATACAAAAATCCACACGCTATGCGACTCTTTCCATTGCTCAGTATTTACTAACGTCGCCGTCGATAAAAAGACAAATAAAAAAGTTAAATAAAAACACATGCCCTTTTATTTTCACTAGCACCAAAACCCTTTAATTCACAACAATGCTTACATTGACTCATCATTTCAGCCGATAGACGTCCACTGCTGGACATAGGCCTCCCCCCCGCCTGCCAAGCGTGGCGATTATGGGTTTGCCGTAATCGCCACGCTTGGCAGGCGGGTTGGCGATCGCAGTATGGTATGGTGATGGAATGCATAGAGAACATTGACTAATACAGAATAAAAGACTAACCCTTTCAGTCTTTTATAAGACATAATAAGACTGTCTTGAATATACTTTCTACACTTACTTTGATAGCAGCTGGAGCATTGGACAGCGTGACGAGTGTACCAGCCGCCTCGTACCTCACAGCCGCGCTAGTTGCATTTAGTAGTCCGTACACTGTGCGGATGAAGCGAGACCGTTCTGAAGGGTTCGCGTGACACACCTAAGACATAAAAGGAGATTACATTTTTTTATTGCGCTTACGCACTGCGTTCCGATTCCAATACCTTTTCTTTATAGATTCAGTCCAAGATTTCTTAGAAATGCGTAAATACTCATACGACTAGTATTGTGACAATGTTTGTTTTGTAATAATAATAATTTATTTATTTGACAGACAACAAAAAGGTCCACACTGACAAAAACAAAAAAAAAACATAAAAGATGTTAGTAACAATATATCCTATGTTAGTACTTATATACTAGTATGTTAGTAACAATGTGGCTTATGATCTATGTTAATACTTATACACTACGACAGACAGTGTTGTTTTGATGAGATGTCCCATTATGGGGACATCTCATCATGCCTGTCAGCTATCACTTTCTGGAGGCTGTTGCCACTGCCACGCAATCTGGCGAGCAGAGACGCACTTTTCTTACGTACGATAGCTGAGAAGCTGTCGACTCGGGCTTTTGCGAACATCTCTGACGCACTGCAGTAACGTGGCAGCCGCATCAGCGCCCTGAAGGCGTTATTGTATTGGACGCGCATCGCATTGACGGCACGTTTGGTACAGCTGATCCATAGGGTGCTCGAGTACAGAGATGTGCAGTATGCTTTAAATAGCGTATGTTTGACCGCTTCTGTACATCGAGCGAACCTACGTGCCAACATGTTCGCCCGTACCGCCAATGCCCTGCGTTCCCGTTCAACATCAGCATCATCTTTAAGGTTGTCAGCAATCACGTGTCCCAAGTATTTAAACTGATGTACCCGACGAATCGGGACATCGTTAATTTTTATTGGTGGCACATTTACTGGACATTTCTTGCCAACAGCCTCAAAGACCATGAGTTCGGACTTCTTCACATTATACAGCAACCCATGGCTGGCAGCATAGTTCTCACAGATTTTTACAAGTTTTCTGAGTGCACTGACCGAGGGAGCCAACAGCACCATATCATCTGCGTAGCTAATGTTATTAAAACACAACCCGTCCTCAAAACAGCCCACATGCGCACTGCTGAGTCCCCCGATCAATGCATTCAGATACAAGTTAAAAAGATTAGGGGAGGTTAAGCCCCCCTGCCTCACGCCACACTCCAACTTGTACGGCAGAGAACATCCATTTCCCCACCTTACAACGTTAGTTTGGCTGTCGTACCAGTACCTAAAAACGCTCAGGAGCTCATTGGGTATCCCTGTTTCCTTTAATTTATCCCAAAGAATGTCATATGAGACCAGGTCGAAGGCCTTGGAGAGATCTAGGAACGCCGCATAAACTGGTGTACTCCTGTCAGCGTAGTACCTGACAGTGTGCTTGAGGCATGCGATTGCACTTTCGGTGGATAAGCCAGGTCGAAAACCAAATTGCGCATCGTGCATCGACAATCGTTGCCAGAGAAATAGGTCTATAATTCGACCGATCTGATGAGTCTCCTGTTCTGTTTTTAATCACTGGCACGACCACCGTCCTCATCATACTGTCAGGCAAGTAGGAGTGTGCGATACAAAAATTAAACAGTAGTGCCAAAACTCTGGGCAAGTGGCAACCCGCACGCTGCAAGTACTCGATACTGAGTCCGTCGTGACCTGGGGATTTCCCTCTTTTCATATTTTTTAGAGCTATCTTAACATCTTTAGCTGTGATAAGAGTGGGTCCTGTTTGGGTCTCATCATCGATCACTCGCTGCGCTGGCCCCAACGGTGATCGAACCATGAAGTGGTCTTTAAACTCCTCTGCTATTAGTTGCGGTTCAGTAACGACAGTAATGTTGTCATTTTTTTATTTCTGTATTACTGGAAATGTAGTAGTTACTATAAAAATGTGACTTAGGAAGTCGTTTGCTACTATCTACTTTCCGAACTACACTCAGGGGCACAATTAACCGTCCACTCATATCGAATTCCATATCGTTTGTTTATGATAACTTAAGCTTTGACTACTAGGCGTAACTTCATAAGTGGGTATGTCTGGAATAAACAAAACAATCATACTAGTGTTTTGTTTACTTTTGTGGTTTTTATTCAATAATAATGAGTTAAGTCGAAATTTGACAGTCTCGCCCCTGGTTTTGCGTGAAGGATACATTTGTTTTAAATCGTTTTGTTACCACTTTTTCGAATAAATCCGTGGTGTTGGAGTGCCGTGACCTCCTTTACACCAGAAAAATGCCATTGGACGCAGCTGGAGCAGACAGGGCTGTGGCACTCGCAGACGCTGGGTTCAGCCAGCGTCGGATTGGACGAATGCTTGGATACCCACGAACCACTATTCAAGATGCTAACCGGCGTTACAGAGAGACTGGTTCCTACACGAGGGGGCCAGGGCAAGATCGTAGAAGGTGTACATCAGAGAGAGATGATCGTTACATCGTCTCGAACGTTCTTCGAAATCGTTTCACAACCGCTTCTGAGGCTCGTAACCGTTTGTTTGAGGTACGAAATGTAAGTGTGAGCCTAAGAACAATAAGAAGAAGGTTAGCAGAGAGGGATCTGGGATCATTTCGACCAGCTCGAGTCCCAGAACTGACCACAACTCACAGAAGAACAAGACTTGCATTTGCTCGAGAACATTTAAATTGGACTTTGGAACAATGGAAGGCAGTTCTCTTCTCTGATGAATCAAGAATCGCTTTACGAGGTCCAGATGGACGTCAGCGCGTGTATAGACGCCGTGGTGAAAGGTTTGCTGAATGTGCTGTGGTTGAAACAGTGGGCTACGAGGGAGGCTCGATAATGGTGTGGGGTGGCATTTGTTACAACGCCCGTACAGCGTTGGTCGTCTTCGATAGAGGCAGCGTTAATGCTCACAGGTACGTAACAGAAGTCTTAGAACCACATGTGATGCCGTTTGCGACACACCGCGAGAATTGTTACGGATTACCTGGACGCCGTCAATATTCAGCGATTATCATGGCCCGCTCGGAGTCCCGACCTAAACCCGATAGATCATGTATGGGATAACCTAATAAGACGGATTGGAGTCGTACACCATCTCCTACGACCATCACTGAGCTAAAATCTGCAGCTGTTGAGGAGAGGGAGAACATCCCACAGAGCAACATTCAAGACATAATGGACGGGCTTTCAAATCGGTTACAAGAGGTCATTAGGGCCAGAGGAGGAAATGCACATTATTAATGAGATCATTTAGAGTATACTTTTTTTTTTATTAAAATTTTTCTAACTTTTGTTTTGTAAGAAAACTGCAAATTCTCATATTTTATTTTTTTTTGTTTCTATTAAACCATTTCATAACTTACGCATATTTCATTTGTTTTCGTAAAGGTTCACCCAATGTATTATTATACCAAAATTAATTAAATAACGATAGAATTTTGAAGAAATTGACAAAATATAGGTGGACGGTTAAATGTGCCCCTGAGTGTACAATCTCTCAGATCAATCTCACCTTATAAATCAGCTCCACGATAACCAACTGCAGGATGTCACCGAATCCCTGCACATTGTCCAGCCGTGACGCGAGGTAAGACAGCGCCCTCTCCTGATCAGCGTGCAACAGCATGAGAAAGGCGTTCCTCTTGCACGACATGTCCTGTTCCGTTTCCAGGAAATTGGCGACCAATTCCGGAGCGTCCGGGATTAGGAACTCGAAGTTTCTGATAGAATAATGTGTCATTTAGTATTTTCACTACAATTGTTTTGAAGTTTCGTAAAATCACAGTACGTGGTCGAGGCCCATACGCTTCCAGTTACAGGTCGGGTAGCCATGTACTGTTGGACCTTCAGGAGACATAATAAAAGAAGTGAATTGCTTTAAGTGCTTGTTTTCAGTTTCACCTTACATGCTAAGGTATTGAATGAAATAGTGCTTGGCAGAGTTGTAAGGAGTCGCCTTAAGTTTAAAGCGAATAACACAAGGAGACGCACCGTATCGCCGAGACAGCTGACGTGCCGGGGCTTCATGTGCTTAACCTTTTGAATGTCTTAAGTTACACAGTTCGACATAAGCAATTGTCTTTCTATTGTGTCTCTAATTACGGCACTCGATGAGTTAAAGTCTCATATTTCAATAGTTAGAAGTTTTATCTATAGAGTAAATATAACAGTTTGACATATTTTGGAAACGAAACCTGTCAAAGTGAGATATTTATTCCTCAGATATAAGTTATCTGACTATTAAAAATCAGCCTAATCCTAGCCAACACTTTTTTGCACACGAAATAATATGTTTAACCGGAATGTGGCACTTTTGTTATGTTGCATGTTTAATATAACACAGAATAGTTCATGTCAAAACAACATTGATAATCCAGGTTATAAACAGGCTTTGTCTAAGAACGAAATGCAAGTCACACACAGTAGTGCACTTGATATTCAAAATGTACCAGCTAACCTGTAGATAGTAAATATGGCAAGCACAGCATTCCTCCTCACATAAGAGTGACGGTGGTCCAGACAAGCCCTGATCGCAGGCATCAGGGGTTCCAGGAGTTCAGGCTCCTTTAGCTTGCACAGGAACCGCAGGGTTGAGCCCCGGATGAACTCATTGGGGTGTTGCAGATCCTGATCAATAAAGGATTTACTAAATGCAGTTTTTTATTTTGGAAATATTCAGGGTGGTGCAAGAAACCTGACAAAACTTGAAGGAGGCCAAGTTATGGGAGAGTAAAAGTTAAATAAAATAAAATTGGTTATGCTTATCCTTTTTGGACATAGCTACAGCCAGCAGCAATATATCATTTAATCTAGCAGAGAGTTACTAGTAGAATAGAGAATTTATATTCTGTTACTGGTAGTTGTTTTATAGCTTCAACAAAAAAGTTGTAGATAGAGAAAAATATCACCAAATTAAACACTGTAAGTATTCATTAAAAATGTTTTGGAATTTCACCACCTCTCAAATTTTCCTTACTGTTGTATGTTTAATCTTACTGAGAAACATGAAATATTCACATACCTTCCTGTAGGCATCACAGACAAGGATCATCTCCTGCATCAGCTTGCCATCAGGCGTAGTCTTGGGCACAATCTCCCAGAAGATGAGCAGTAACTTCTTGACCATGTGGTCCTGCAGTGGCAACACAAACCTGATGATGATCATCAGGAGACCGGGGATCTTCTCACCGGAGAGGATGATGCCAATTGTCTTCTTTAATGCTTCTATCTTTTTCTTTATGTCACCTTTTTCTGTGTACAAGTAAGTAGTGCAGATGTTACACTTGTGATACTCAACATTTTCATAGGAAATAATGTCAAAGTTGCTGTGGAACTGTTATTGTAGTCTCAGTCTAATTATTAAGTTTCATAAGTACTAGCAACAGTAGCTACAAATACTTCTACTCAGATCATATCGCTGGGTTAAAGGCAAAACCGACTATCTGAGATTTTTTTCAGTTTTTCACTTGGTTTTTAATTCTCTAAAGATACACTTTCTCGATTTATTTGTTTCTTAATTCAGTCTACTAAATATATCGACGATTGAAAAGGTAATTGGTCTAAGCGACATTTTGTAAAACTTGCAGAAGGACGGATCAAGGTTTAATTTTTGAAAAAAAAATCATAAAAAATCAACTATTTGATAGACTTTTATTTATTTAAAAAGTTAATACTGTTGAAAATTGTGTATTATTTTAGAAAAATTTTGTTGGTTAGCCAACAAAATGCATCAAATTTAGTTATTTTTTAACGAAGGCAAAATGGTTCAAATGCCTACCGTAAATAAAATAGTTGAAAGAAAGCGGCTCAAGCATCGACCTAGAATAAAATTCGAAAAATCAAAATAGCTTAAGTTATTGAGTCCTCAAAGGAAATTGCTCATTTCTCTACTGACCACCGTTGCGCATCAAACAATTTTGTATGCTACCATAAATTGGATATAAAAGCGGGGTAATGTCGTACTTTCATAGGAAATTAAAATTATCCATTTATTTTGTGGGGTTTTTGTTGTACTTTGATTTTCTGCTCAGTTTTGAGGTTAGTTTTGTAACAAATCTTCCACCAAAAAAACAGTATTTTACAACAATATGATTTGATTCACATAAAACAACAGAAAATAGTTCCAATAAGTCACGAATGATCCCAATTAAATAATATTACAAAGGTAGGTCATGCTAAATGTAGGTTTTGATAGGAAATAGAAAATAAAAATGCTTGAATATAGGAATGCAATAGTTTCATTGGTCCATATTATCATCATATTCATAAAATATGTCGTCTAAAAGCGGAGCCGGTGGCTCCACAGACCTAAATCGAGCCCAACTAAGACACCACAAAATGGTCATAATGAGAGCACATCATCCCATTGTCTGATTACCCACCAAACAATTGCAATAATAGCTATTAATATCACCTACTGAGTTACTTATTAATTAAAATGTAAGCCTAACCTTTGTCCCATTGCCATTGCCATTGTAACCATTGCCAGGATCGCCCAGAGGACACGGTGGAGCACACGGTGGAGGTCTGCCCCGCTTGGGCGGAGCACCGCCGTGTCCTCGTAGAGGCGATTGGCAGCGACGGCGACCTCTCGCGTCCGGCCCTGGTGCAAGTCATGGTCCGGGGCGAGAGGGAGTGGGAGGCAGTCACCTCCTTCTGCGAAGCAGTCATGCTAGCGAAGGAGGTGGCGGGACGGTTCAGGGAGAGAGCCTCCCGTCTCAGCCGCCGCAGGGGACGCCCCAGGCGTCGGGAGCCGCGTGACGACTCCCGGCCACCGTAGGCGCGGGCCTGCGGCCGGTGAGTAATGGGTAGCTCACCGTCCGATCAGGACCAGGCCCGTGCCGGACGGCGCGTACGTGTTCCACGCGCGCCTCAAAGAGATGTCAGCATCGAGGAGGGGCCCCTTAGGGCCGAAGCCTGCCGGGTCAGCGGGATTGTCCGAAAGGGTTACCGCTGGCCCGGAACATAAAGGGCTAAGGAAGGAACACGGGTGGGTTTTAGTCAGTAAGAGTCTGACACTCCCTTCCGCTCCACCCAGAGCGGGAGGAGTCATTTGATGATTTCCCATCCGCAAAAAAAAAAAGCCTAACTTTTGTGCTGACATGTCGTGATTTAATTCTTCCCCTTACTAAATACGTGTCCGTTCCCAGTACCAACGGCAAGTCAACCTCAATGTCTTTTGCTAGTTCAATTTCGCATATTTCGTTCCTACTTACATGCTCCCAATAATACGACTAACATCTAAAAATAAATATAATAGATATATCATATTCAGTAAAGAAATTGATCTTAGCATTAGTTTAATAGAAAATATACATATTGTATTAGTTTAATAGAAAATACACATATTGTCACAGAGGCAAAAGTCACAAACAAAATCAAATCAAACTAAGAAAAGTATAACTGGTGGTTCTTAATTCTCATCTCATCATCTTCCTCTTAGCGTGTCGATATAGCAATCTAAATGGACTCGGCCCAGAATTCAGCTACTTGTTTGCCGCCATCACCAGCGTCCTTCAGTTCCAGTAACGTGCAGCAGACGGGACACGATATTAAGTGTCCCATCGTTTGTGGAACAGCACAACATTTACACTCCAAGGCGGAGTCGTCTATGAATCTCCACCTGAACAGGTTTTCCTTACTTCGGCCAACCGTGGTCCCAAGGTTACCCAAGGTAACCCATGTCCTGGTAGGAGCTCTTCAGCCGGTGGAACGAATGGTTTGGGTAAGGAAGCACTGTCTCGCCACAGCTTCAGTCTTTATTGTGATCGTTCGCAAGTGAGTGGTACAACACACTTTCCCACTTTCTCATCATGATGCATTTAAATGTATATTTTGAATATAGTTAAACAGCTTCTAGTATTAGCTGTAAACAACAAAATACAAATGTGCTGAAAGACTTCCATTATATCCGTTGCCTCTCCGACTTGATGACGGGGTAGACACAACTCCCACAGCGTGACATTTTTAACGAAATCATTGGTGATTTACTGCACTGAGAACACAAGCCGTAGTCGTAAAAACGTTCTACACAATCCACATCACAGAAACAGTACAATGGTCTCTATAAGAATTCTTGACCGTGCAGAAATCTGAAGACTCAACTGGACACGATGTTAACGCAATGATAAGTTATTTTTTAGCACAACAAACTCAACAACTATCAATACACAAGTAAAAACAATGTTCGCTGCGGAGTGCTGGTCGGCAGGTCGGCCGACATGAGATGTTTTGTTTGACAAATAATTATTGACAGTGAGTGACACTTTTGACACTTTTGGCAGTTCACCTTTCACATTGCCCGTGATAGTGTTACCAACAGTTAATCTTAATCACCCTGATCATGTGATTTGTCAATAATAGAAATAGTTTTAATTAGTAAAGTAATGTAATTACACTAACAAGTATGGACAAATAATTAGTCTGAAATAAATGGATTTAATTTATTATTATTTTAAAGATGTTAAAAATATATAATTATATTAAGTTGCTAATGTTAATTAAAAAATAATAAGGAGGACAAATGATAAAAAAAAACACTTTTACATGTCAAACATATTTTTTTAAACTAGATGAGAAGGGCGTTTCCTATCTGACAACTCTGAGAAGAAAGGCCGATAGAAACTCAGAGGTCACAATCTCTTTTAAAGCCCAGACATAATCTTGGTCAGATCATGTGCAGACCATGTATAAAGGTGTCTGAAATGTTCTTTTGGGAAAAGAACCACACAGATTGAGTGGACCTGTCCAGTCAGTGCTCCCATTTGTCAGTAAACGTGCAGCTCAACGCAGAACTTAAGGAACTCAACGATTCGACGAACAATACCAAAGAAGGGACATTTGGGTAGGCCTTATAAATTAGGTACTCCAACTGCCAGATCATGACTAAAACGGAATCAATGACCCAGGAAGAATGTCATAGTTGAAATTATTTTTAAAACTCAGCGTCTGTCTTTATACTAAGCATTAAGACCGATTATGGGGAGGTTCTTAAAATTGGCAACACTGCTTTTACAAAAATACTCCATTTAAAAAAGTATGCAATAAAATCGAATTAATAACTAATTAAATACAAAATATTAACCTCACATACGATTTCAATCAACTGAACTCAGAAAAGATAAAAAAATAATTTATAAGTATATTTTTATGGCCATACTCTATTGCTTTAAAGCGGTACTGGTTATGGGCAATTTCCTTTGTCTAATTTTATGTCGTATAGATCAATGAGATTAGAAATGAGGCCTGTTTTGCAGTGGGTGCTAAGCGTCAAAAAAGTAGTCAAAAAATTTTGAAACCTATCTCAAACAACGGAGAAAAATTTGGTGATTTTGAATATGTATAATAACTCAATATTGCAAAAAATGTCGCTTAGACCAATTTAGCCTTTCAACCCTCGATATAATCAGGTTTTTACATTCGGTAACTCGGGAACGGTAAGTCCTGCGGTTTAGTTGGTTTTACCATTAGATAAAGAATCAAATGCCAATTCGAATGGCAAAATCGCAGATAGTTGGTTTTGACTTTAACCCAGCGATATTATGTCTATCTACTAAGATCATACTAAAGCAATGTTTGTTAATGGTGCCATTCCACCTGTAGAGCTTTATAACCTGAGCATAGTTCTTACACATACTGTACCATATAGGTACAGTATTTGTAAGAACTAGCTCAACAACAACAACAACTATAACAACTTGCTACACTCACTAGTACATCTTAGAATACAAAATTGTACTTACCAAGGTCTAACTTGAGTTGCATCTCATTGTAGGGCTCCGAATCCGTCGGGAAGTTGATCAGAGTATAACATGGCTGTTCCACACCCGCCATGCTGCAAATACAAATCATAAATCACTATTTATTCTCTAAAATACCACTTAGACATTTTTAGTAAAGCAAAATAACAAATTGAGAAATTGTTAGGCTAAGCAAGCAATATAAGTAAATGAAGATCTTATTAGAACTTTTGATTGGGAAGTTGCAAGTTTCGATCATATTTCACAATGTCTACTGATGACTTCTTGACTTGTCCCACCCATTATCTACAACAATTCTCAACAAAATATGCAAAGTAAGACGATTTTTGTCTCCGAAGAGGTAAGAGATAAAGATTTTTCCTATAAAATGTATCAGAGGCCTGAAATCCTGAAGTAATTTGGAATTACAAGCGTCCGGTCGGTCCTTCATACATCAGTATTTACTTACCTGAATCAATGTTAGTATTCGATATTATGTGTGCAATACAATATGTTTTCACTTGTTGGGTTTAACCACTGAAAAAATCTGTAAATTACAGGGCAAATGAGAATAATTTACAACCCAAAACTAAAATAATACGTGTCCACATCCACAACTTAAAACGTCACCGTGACATTAATAGTGATGTTCATCATGTCACTATAGTGTGGTGCATGCCTGTAGCATGGAGCGTTAGAAGTTAGTCACACTAATGGAAACCAAAAATAATTTAAGATAGGGAAATCAGCATAACTATCTATTGACAACCATTCGATACGCTTCCGTGCCGAATTTAATTTGCGTTATCGAAGGAGTCCTCCAGAAGCTGTTCTCAAAAATCCGAAGAACGAAAATGTTGGTTTAATAAACCAATAAGACGACCACTCACTGACTATTCTTCCAAGCGCTATTTGCCGTCGAGGACTAAGCAAATCAGGTAACAGAAAATGTGTCATTTTGAGCGGTTTTGGGTCTGCCTCGCTACTGCAGCGCTTCAGGTATGTTCGCATGGGCGCACACGGACTGTTTTCTTGCGACCATGCGGAAGCGCTGCGCGTCACTTGTGCGCAGAGTGCGGGCCAGCTCCAATACCGTTCTGAGTATGATAGCCAATAGGTTGGACTGTCCTTATGTGCGGCACTGCTGTGACAGACAAGTTAACTATAGTGTCGCTCGTAAGAGACTTCTGTAGTAAATTAGAACAGATTATTTGTATTATTTTTGATTTGAATTATTTAATATATTTAATTTAATTTGTGTGTTGATGTTGTATTTATATTGTATTTATTAGTTTGTATTTATTAGTTTGTATTTATTGATGTGTTTTTGTATTTAAAGATGTTTTCTGATATGGGTTATATGGTACCTGAAATAAATGAAATTATTAATTATTATTATTATTTAACTTGGATTGGTTGGGAATAGCTTTGCTGGCAAGTGTGAAGTTCCTCCATTGTATAAACCTAGTGACCAACCCTGGTTATGATAATATAATCGTCACCATACAACTGATAATACCTGCCGCCTGCGTGATCCACCAATAATTGAGACTGTCCGTTATGACGACGCAGTGTGCTCCAACTCAAGTCCGCTTATTAATAGATTCACATGTTTTGCACGACATTTTTAGGTCACCAGGATCAACACCCTATAATTGCTTATCACACTATCAATCACAAGCTGAATCATTTTGAAGGATATTGCTAATCCATTGCCGAAAAATTTGTCTGCTCAAGAAGAATGTTGTTGAAGTGTTTTAATGAAACCCATTTGCTACTGATAGTGGTTCAAAAAGGTCTCAGGATCACTGACCAAAAAATCTCGTTCATAATTGCATGCAATCAAGACATCTCTCAAAAAAAAAAAACTAACAACATGATTTGAAATAGAGTTCTTTTGGAGTTTTAGTCGATTAATCATGAGAGTTCGTGGGTGGTTTACTCAGAAAAATCAATACTTTCCCTGCGTTCCGAGTGGGGAAATAATCGATTTGAGCGTGCTTTAACCCGTACCGAATTAGCGTGAGCGTGATAACGATTCCCGTGAATCATCATAGATGACGTCATGACATGCGCCATCTTGCGATAACGCCGACCAAGCTTTAACCGCGAAATTCAAATTTTTTCCGCGAAACCAATCTCTTATGGAAAAGTGTTAATGGTAGTTAGATTTCTACCATTAACACTTTTCCATAAGATATTGATGGTTGGTGGTAGAAATCTAACTTAGAAAGATGTATTAATGATTCTAATGATTATAATTCTCTTAATATGTACCTGTTACTGTCGCGAATCATATTTTGATCAAGATACAACCTGACACTGGCCTGCAAATTGCAAAAAACGTAAGAAAATTTGAATTTCGCGGTCTCAACTATGCATTCACCTTAAGGGGATAGCGCTAAGGTAGCCCGCGAAATTCAAATTTTCTTACGTTTTTTGCAATTTGCTGGTCAGTATTAAGTTGTACGTTGATTCAAATATGATTCGCAGTCGTAACAAATATGCATTTACAGAATTATAATCATTACTGGCGCTTTCGCCTTAATAATATCACCGTGAGCGCTGTCAAAAATAACAATGTGTGTGTGTATTTTTTGTTTTGAGTTGCATCTTATCTTTAAATTTAAATAAAGGTGCTGCCACACTGCTGTTATAAAATGCTTACAAACATTTTCTAATGATCTAATACATTTAATCAAAAAGCTTTCAGAAAGGTTTTCATGTTCGGTGATGTTAGTAAACATTTTTAAATAGCAGTGTGGCAGCACCTTAACGTGGAATTTTCGAAATTGTGTTTCTGGCTGACAGTCGCCATCTAACCAAAGAAGAAGAAATGTGGTATTTATACAAAGAAATACTGTAATAATATCGTTTTGACATTGAGTAAGCACTGTGAGCACGTTCAAGAGCGTTCCGAATCGTTGACACCTGAGAGCTGTCATAATCGTAATATCTAAATTGGCACGCATGTGAGATGATGTGAGTACTGTGAGCGACTATAGCTAATTCGGAATGCGGCCTTTTTAAATGTCAAAATGATTGTCAAAATGTCAAAATATTTGGACATTGACGTCGCGTGTCGATCATTTGCATTCGGTGAATTTCGGTGTGTTTGTTTTGGAACTATAGAACAAATTAGAAATCATCAAAGTAGGTAATGTTTTAAAACTTTATCCACAATGGATGTGTTAGTGACATTATTTTACCTTCTATTCTCAATATGTGTCGTTTATCCGCCCACCGAGTTCGTGTCAGCCGGCTTTACAATAGCTCAGCTGTTCGAGAGTTTCCTGGGATCGGAAAATATGAATTTTATCGGATACCATATGAAGAGGACTACGATTACGGCTTTGATCCATTCTGCGTTGCCTTTGGGTTATGTTTTCTGCCTGTTGTTAGCGGGGGAACGCAATCCTTGGCTACCTGCGGCGGCGGCAGCGACCGCAATCATTCCATTGCTCATGTGCTATAGACTGCTATGCTGGTGGGAAAACGGTCAGGCGAAACACCCCGTCGTGAAGTCTCTATTAGCTTACGTTACCCCTGGTACTGACTGGAGAGTAGTGGCTGCCAACCTCAATATTGAGTTCAGGAAGTAAGTAAACAACAATTGTTTTACCTCACTTATTGCTCCGATTAAGACTAAACATGAAGGACCCACTAGGTACTTAGAGTAATGTAGGAAATCATTGTCGGCCTGCATAAAAAATTAAATACCTATCTAAATCATACTCAAAGAGAGCAGATGAGATTGATTTTTGAGAGATGATTGAGAGCAGGGATGGCCCAGTAGTAACGGCCGTGACTTACGAGTTGTAGGTCGTAGGTTCGAACCCAAACAGGTGCTTTACTTTGTGTAAATTGTTTATTTCATCAGCACAGCTATTGAAACAGTGAAGGAAAACATCGTGAGAAAACCGGCACATCCTAGAACCCAAAATTCGAAGACATGTGACATCTGCCAATCCGCACTGGGCCCGCGTGGTGGATTACGGCCCACTCCCTCTCACTGAGAGGAAGCCCGTGTCCCAACAGTGGGAACAATATAGGCTGATTATGTATTATTATTATGTATTAAATATTGAATGAGTAGAGGTATTTGCCCTGCAGTGGACCAGTAATAAGCTGGAATTATTATATTTATTTTATTCTTTGAATTAAAATATGTTAGTACTGAAGTATGTAGTTCAAGCATACAAAAATTCAAGAAGTTAACCAATGTAATATTGTTACAGTGTAGACAAAGTGTCTATCCAGCTGAACGCAACCAGCAGGTTCGTGGCTACAGAGACGTGGCTGATCAAACTGACACAGTACAAACTCAATGTTGTCAAGCAAAGAGACTGCACTCTTGTGGCTACTGCTGTGAGTATTTACATATTGAAGCCTGTTATATTTTCATATATCAAATATTCTTTCGAATAAGCCATGTTATTTTCATGGCAATAAAATTATACTAGTTTAATATTTTGATCTAAGTGTAGTTACGTTGGAGGATGGCTAATTAAAGTTTAACAGCAGCTAACTTTTCTTCAATAGCATACATTAAAATACAAAATTGGTTCAGGTGTTTGGCTGCAATGCTGCAGATGAGACACCTTAGACTTATAACACCCTTCTTTTTCCGTTGGGGGTTAACATAAAAAATAACTATAATTAAATTCTTGGTGATCTAGTTTTTGACACAGTATTTTTGAGTAAAAAATATAGTAATCATGTGATTACCATATAATTACCACACCAATTGCCAAATAATTGGCAATTGTAGCACAGTTTGATAACTCTTATTTATCAGTTTTTTTGTTTCAAATATGAGCATTCTTAATCAATCTCGCTTGGGACTGATTCTTATCTATTACTTTATTTGGTTGTTCAATTAAATAATACAATTAGGCTACATATAGATAATATTAGAGTATCAGGATGTTCGGAAGAGATAAATGGATTTTCAGTATAGCAAAAAAAGTGAATAAAATACGCAAATAGAAATTATGTCATGTGTTGTTGGTTTATGTGATTTTATTATCTCGCTCAGCGCTGTCCAAAGCATGACCTATGAAAAGTATTGTTAATCAATGTGTTTTGGCTATTACGGTAGATGCACCTTTATCATTTTAATGGAAGTGTATTGGTTTAGACTGTAATAATAAAAAAATATAATCTAGCGACAATTGTAATAATAAAAAAAAATAATTTAAGAGTGTATGGATGTTATTATAAATGTGTGTTATGAAAACATGTGATTATTAAATGTGTGTGTTGTACTCCAAATAAATAAACAATAAGTAGAAGTGAAAATTCGGGCGCCAGGAGCACACACCAAACTATGCCAAGGATAGACTAACCTGCGGGAACTGGAAACTTTTAATCTTCAAGCGGGGAGTATCAATAAAAATCGACACAAAAGTTATTGAACGATTTTATTACCCGAAGGCTGCTGGTCTCAATATACAAGAAAATTCCTTTCTAATATTAAGTTCTAAGGTGTAAAACTAAGATGGAATAGAAATTAATTTTTGTCCTGTCATTATTGCACTTTTGTCAATTTAAGTTAAGTTTTTATAAATCATACCACATTCCGGCGAATAAACTAACAAACCACGCTCATTTTGGTGATTTTGATCTTCGCGGGGGCGTCAAGGCGGTCCATGATATATGTCGGTAGGGGCTAGCGTTAAAAATTTAAGTCTTGAAGTAAAAATAAATAAGAAACGCCTCACGGCTGAAATCAAACATGAATAATTGTTAGCTGATGTACAGCGTCGACAAAAATGCCGATCGGAATCGTTAAGACCAAATACAAATTAACTCACCGTTTCTTTTCCAAAAAAAGCTTTTACATCAGTAGATGAATTAGTCCAAAAAATATATAAGGTTCAAAAGATCCTGAAACAAATATCGAAAACTATTAACGTCGGCCATCTAAATAACCACGCGACACGTGAATAGGTTTGAAACCACGAAGAATTTTACCAACCTTTTACAAAATATGGCCAATCCCATTATGATGCTGACAAGGGCAAATCAGCCACCACATAATTAGGACTGGATGTAGTCCTTTGGAAGTATCAACTTCCAGATTTCAATAGGAGCTCTAAAAACACTCCATCCTATGCAAAGTTGGGTCGAAAAGTGACCTGTCAAAATCAACTGACAGCATCAAAAGAAAAAATCAGTGTGACCACTACACGATCCCGATTCAAAGAAATGAATTTTTACATGGCAACACCACCCTGTTGCCTTCAAATTAAAGCAAAGAACGCGATATCATGTAACAGGCTTAAAAGACTCGTTACATTACATCCCCTCCCGAAAATAAAAGAAAGGAACTTTCTTTTATTAGAAAGAAATCTTCAACCAAATAAACCTGTTAAGACTGGTTTATTTTCTAATTCAAAAAAAGAAAAAAAATCATATAAAATTCAAAGTGCAAATTAATTCTGAAAATGTCAAACGACAAAATCTCAAGAATTTAATAAAAGTAAAAAATGTAAATGACAAAAAGTCAAAAACGAAATAGTGAAAAACAAAAAATTATAAGTTATATAAACTCATTAAATGAAACGAAGAGAGAAATCTCTTAGCGCTCCAAAACTCCAAAACAGTGCAGTTAGGCACTATAGCCACTGACTAAAAATATCAAACAAATTCGGACAATTTACCAAAACAAACTACAATTTTTATAGTGCAGTTAGGCACCTATCGCCACTGACTAAAAATTTCAAACCACTTGGAACAGTACGACTTTGAGTGCAGTTAGGCACTATCGCCACTGACTACTATGTCAACCGCTTCCAACACAACCATCTCTATGAGTGCAGTTAGGCTCTATTGCCACTGACTAACTCCGTATTCAACAATCCAAAAAATCTGAAAACTCCGAACAAAAGTTTTTAAATAAAGCTGAAAGACCTTATTTAAAATACTGTTACAGGCACAACCTGCAACGAGACCAAGGAAAGCATATTGTGATCGGCTCATCACCACCGAATTCCCGAGCACAATAGCTGTAAAAGAATGCGAATGCTGTGACTGGCTCAACACTACCAATCTCCCAAACACAGACAAACACAAAAAACATTGAGATCTCCAATGAGAAATCTCAATAACAAAAAAGGCGAAAGCCAAAGTTTCACAATGCGACCGGCATACCACCACCGAACTTCCGAACGCAAAGGAAAAAGGATGACGAAAGTCAAAACAAAATCTCGCATCGTGATTGGAACAACAAAGTCCAACACAATGGAAAAAAGTCGAAATCAAGGTCAAAAACTACACCAAGATCCAAAAAATAATAAGGCATTTTGTAACAAAGGTTACAGAATGACCCTAAAAAGTAAAGTCCAGGATGAACGCGTTACTAACAAAGTCAAATCCGATCATTAAAAAGAATGAAACTCCAGTAAAAATGAGAAACAATTCTGTCAACGAACAGCACAAAATAGATTTAAAAATCGATTACTATTTATGACGAAGAGGAAATAGAATGATTTTAAACTATGAGAAAAAAAGATTACAAAAACTTGAAATTGAATTTAAGTTTTTTAACCTCAAGGTAGAAATTACCTGAACTGTAGGGTTGTATAAGATCTTAATAAAATATAAACAGGTAGGTTACCCTTAAAAAAGAAGAATAAGATCTTAGACAATCCAACAAAAACAAACAAAACATAAAATAAGATCCTTCGATGTGAAAAATATTTGGTGTGAAAAAAAATAGTATTAAATTAACCAGAATGACCTAAGTTTTATTTTTAGAATGTCTCAAATTCAACAAATTTATAAGAAATTACCTAACATACATCTTTCAAACTGCTGATAACCTATCATCCATCCTCTCGTACATCACACTGTCAAAAGCAGCCTTCAAACAAAATTATCAAAATCAAGACCTAACACTTGGAAACCAAATTAAAATTTAATAATATCTTTAACATGATAACGTCCCACTGAACCTTTATTTAAATCTTTCAAAACATAAACGTTATCTGAAACCTTTTCAGTTATTTTACATTTTACAAACTTAGGTGCAAGTTTAGCTGAAAAATATGCTTGTGCATTAGATTGAATAAAACTTCTTCTCCACACCACATCACCCACATCAAAAGAAATGACTTTCCGACCCTTATTATAATAAGCGGCATTACGCTTATACCCCTTTAACAAGTAAGCTTGAACTTTAACAAAAATATCACTAAGTGAATTAAGAGAAACTGCATAAGCATTTCTATTTGAAATTTCTAGTTGAGATAAGTTATCAACAGAACTACTAAAGTGATGTAATGACGCATCAAGAATAAGCTCCCTACCAAACATCAGAAAGTTAGGAGTAAACTCAGTAGCAAGGTTTACACTATTATTTAAAGCTAATTGAACATTGGGCAAAAAACTTGACCAAGTTCTATGATCATCTTTAACAAAACACGATATGCAGGTTTCGACCGTTTTATTATATCTCTCAACAGGATTATTTTGAGGCGTATACAAAGTATTATAAAATATTTTGGTTATATTAAAACCTTTCAAAAAATTTACAAAATGTTTTGAAGTAAATTGAGTTCCATTGTCACAAACTACTATTTTTGGACAACCAAACTTGAGAAATATTTCTTTTTCAAAATGTTTACAAATTACTCTAGTGGTAGCATTGATCATTGGAAAGAACCAGCAATATTTAGTAAAAACGTCTACGACCGAAAGTATGTATCTATGACCAGAATAAGTTTTAGGTAAAATTCCTATGATATCAACTGAGAGCATAAGCATGGGACGATCAACCTTTTTAGGATTAATCATAATACCAAAAGGTGGAGATGTAGTATGTTTATAAGCTTTACAGGTATCGCAAGACAAAATGTATTGATGAATATCATTAAACATTCCCTTCCAAAAATAATGTTGTTTTAATTTATTTAAAGTTTTATGTATTCCCAAGTGTCCAGAATTTACATCATCGTGATTTGATCTAATAGTATCTAAAATATGCTCTTTAGGTATAACAATTTTCCAGTCTAAAAGACTGTGAGGATTATATTTATTTCTACAAAATTTATACAAAGTATTATTTTCAACTCTAAAATTCTTATACTTTCTAGGAGATTTTTGACATTGGATAAATATTTTTCTATACCAAGGGTCAGTAATTTCATCGTCAGGTAAGACTAAACTATCCTGAGCGTTTATAGCAGCGACTTCTATGCGAGATAAAGCATCTGGAACTAAATGTAATGAACCTTTTTTATGAATAATATCGAATGTAAATTGAGAAATTCTAGCAGCCCAACGAGCCAAACGTCCACTAGGATTACTGAGACCTAAAAGCCATTTCAAACAAGCGTGGTCAGTGACAACTGTAAACTTCATTCCCTCAATATAAGGTCTAAAATGTTCTATGGAATCTAAAATTGCTAATAATTCACGTTCAGTGGTACTGTAATTTCTTTCGCATTTATTAAGTGACCTAGAATAAAAAGCAATGGGATGTTGATCTCCCTTCTCATCCTCTTGACTCAAAACACTACCAATGCCCACAGAACTAGCGTCGCAATGTAAAAAGAAAGGTTTTTCAAAATTGGGACATTCCAAGACGGGTGAAGTTACTAATGAATGTTTTAATTCTTGGAATGCATTTTCAGCTTCGTCATTCCAAGTAAGTGACTTTTTAGAATTTTTACTACCTGCAGTCATTTTAGTTAGAGGAGAAGCAATATCAGCAAATTTACAAATGAATCTACGATAATAGGAACATAAACCAAGGAAACTTCGAAGTTGTTTTACCGTTTCTGGACGAGGAAAATTTTCTATTGTCTCTAATTTAGAAGGATCAGTATGCAAACCATTACTGTCTACAATAAAACCAAGATAGCGAAGTCTATCTTTGCAAAAGTTACATTTCTTTAAATTCACAGTTAGTCCTGCCTCTCTTAATATATTATAAATTTTATTTAATTGTTCAATATGGCTATTAAAGTCAGAACTTATACAAATTAAATCGTCTAAATAACAAAATACAGAATTATCATACTCTGGACCAAAAAGTTTATCTACCAGTCTCTGCAACTCAGCCGGTGCATTTGTGAGACCGAATGGCATGCGAACAAATTCGTACAGGCCTCTTCCAGGAACCACAAAAGCAGTTTTCTCACGGGAGGATTTCTCAAGTGCAATTTGCAAAAAAGCTTTAGAAAGATCTATTGTACTAATATACTTAGCACCTCTAAGGTTATCTAATATTCTAGAAGTATAAGGAAGGGGATAAGAATCTTTAATAGTAACAGAATTTAATCGTCTTGAATCTAAACACAATCTAGTACCTCCATCTTTCTTTTCTACCGCCAAAACAGGTGACCACCAAGGAGACTTAGAGGGTTGAATAATGCCTTCTTTTAGTAAAACTTCTACTTCATCAAAAAGTTCTTTTTGTTTAGCAGGACTCAAAGGCCAATATCTTTGTTTAAAAGGTTCACTAGTAACGTTAATTCTATGTTCAACTAAATGAGTGAGTCCCAAACCTCTTTTCTCATAAGAAATGTCTTCGAACAAAGCAATAGTGCTATTTAATTTCTGTTTCTCTGAAGGAGAAAGTTCAGCAATAGGAGTAACAGAACAAACTTGTATTTTATTATCTTGATTATCTTTAACAAGTGTAATGTTTTTCCACAAGTCTCTAGCTATATTAAATTTAATCCAAAAGTCAAAACCTAAAATGATTGGTGGGTCAAAAGAAGGAATAATTAAAAATTCTATTATCTTAGTAATATTATCACAAGTTACTGGCAAATCCATGGCACCAATAATTCTCCGAGAGGTCCCATCTGCTATAGAAGCAGAACCACAAGTAGGTCTAATTTTATAACCTGACTGCAAAAATTGTTCATGAATATTTGATCCTAAAACACATTTTGTGGAACCGCTGTCCAACAAACCTGAAATAATTTTATTTCCAACTTTAAATTCTAAAAAGGGTCTAGCATCACTTTGTTTTGTAAAAAGAATAGGAGCTGAGCGATAAATGTTAAAAAAGGTTTTTAAATAATCCAACCAGCCTGAAAAATCTTTGTCACGAGTAACATCGTCCGGCTTGTGACTTCTAATTGTTTTTTTACACATCGAGGTACTCAAAGTTTTATCAAAAACCTGGGCTCGATGCAACCGAATCAGTTTTTTGACTCTTGCGAGTTTTTAACAGCCGAATTACAAACGTCACAAGTCTTAGAAGTGACCCCTGCCTTATGACACTTAAAACAAACAATACCCGGTATGGACTTGCACTTTTTATATGAGTGTCCAGGTTTTTTACATTTCAGACAAGTTAAATCATTAGAGACTGCATTTACTTTAACTGAAGGTTTAACTGACTCTTTGTTGGGTTTTCTGTCTACAACAACTTCCAGTTCTTTTGCAAGTTCTAGAAATTGTTCAATTGAATCAATCTGCTTAAGAAACAAAAAAGGTGTATAAATAGGTAACATATTGTGTTTTATGGCATTAACTAGAGTTTGTTCAAACAAAGGTTCTGAAAGACGACTAGCCATATCAGAAATTTCAGTGATGAAATCAGGAAGCGACTCAGACGGTTTCTGTTTTCTGGTGCGGAGCTCATTCTCTAAGAAATAATCAAAGTCAGGCTTATCAAAGCGTTTTAAAAGCGCTAGCTTAAGTGCATGCCAAGAAGAGATACGAATTCGTATAGATCTAAACCATTTAAGTGCTATGCCATCAAGCAAATCTGAAAAAGAACCGACAAGCAAGTTTTCATTGAAATTTTTATAAAGAAAATATTCTTCTATCTGAGTAATAAATTCCCGAACACAAGATTTACCGCTATAAACTATTTTACTTTTCTTCAAGTCAGGCAATTTAGTGAAAGGAGGAAAGTTCTTTCGAATATTTTCATTTACAAGCGCATTCAAGGAATTAAATGAAGGCAATGCTTGTGCTGTAAAAGCCGAAGAAGAGTGAGCGATTCTTGAGTCAAAGGGATTGTTAACATCTGGGGCATTAACCATCTCATGAACTTTCTCAGCAACGTCAGCATCAACAGCAGTGCAGGCGTCAACATCACCCGAATCCTGAAGCGGCGGAAACTGAACTCCCTTGTCCATGATGAACAAACAGCAAGGCGAATAGCAAACGAAAAGCAAAAACTAAGTTTCAAAAAGTTAAATGTTTGAAAATAAATTCTCAAGTTTGAGGTTAATTATAAAAGTCAATGTGGGTATTCCCATAAAAAATTACTATGTTAATTTTATCGTTTTAAAAGTGCAATAATCACTTACAAGCAGTTTAAATCTAGATAAATTAAATGCACAATATTGTACTTAACAATTAGATTAAATTATTTACTTAAAAAGTTAAACTTAGTTTTTAAAATAACTTTACTGTTGAGAACAACAAAACGCAGTCTATGCTAAACATTTCTGTTGGTTTTGCTAAGAAAAACATGATATTAAACAAAAGCATCAATTGTAAACACCAAACATTGTTTACAAAGATTCACCAAATTAGGTTAAGTACTACTTATGAGTCAAAAATCAAAATAAACACAAAGTTATTAAAGTAACAATGTAGAACAAACCAATGCAAACAATAGACTCATAAGTTAAATAATTAATAGTGCAATAATGACAGTATAAAGGTACCAGACAAACCTACTTCAAGTCCCTGTTCGCAGAGCGCCAATTGTAATAATAAAAAAATATAATCTAGCGACAATTGTAATAATAAAAAAAAATAATTTAAGAGTGTATGGATGTTATTATAAATGTGTGTTATGAAAACATGTGATTATTAAATGTGTGTGTTGTACTCCAAATAAATAAACAATAAGTAGAAGTGAAAATTCGGGCGCCAGGAGCACACACCAAACTATGCCAAGGATAGACTAACCTGCGGGAACTGGAAACTTTTAATCTTCAAGCGGGGAGTATCAATAAAAATCGACACAAAAGTTATTGAACGATTTTATTACCCGAAGGCTGCTGGTCTCAATATACAAGAAAATTCCTTTCTAATATTAAGTTCTAAGGTGTAAAACTAAGATGGAATAGAAATTAATTTTTGTCCTGTCATTATTGCACTTTTGTCAATTTAAGTTAAGTTTTTATAAATCATACCACATTCCGGCGAATAAACTAACAAACCACGCTCATTTTGGTGATTTTGATCTTCGCGGGGGCGTCAAGGCGGTCCATGATATATGTCGGTAGGGGCTAGCGTTAAAAATTTAAGTCTTGAAGTAAAAATAAATAAGAAACGCCTCACGGCTGAAATCAAACATGAATAATTGTTAGCTGATGTACAGCGTCGACAAAAATGCCGATCGGAATCGTTAAGACCAAATACAAATTAACTCACCGTTTCTTTTCCAAAAAAAGCTTTTACATCAGTAGATGAATTAGTCCAAAAAATATATAAGGTTCAAAAGATCCTGAAACAAATATCGAAAACTATTAACGTCCGCCATCTAAATAACCACGCGACACGTGAATAGGTTTGAAACCACGAAGAATTTTACCAACCTTTTACAAAATATGGCCAATCCCATTATGATGCTGACAAGGGCAAATCAGCCACCACATAATTAGGACTGGATGTAGTCCTTTGGAAGTATCAACTTCCAGATTTCAATAGGAGCTCTAAAAACACTCCATCCTATGCAAAGTTGGGTCGAAAAGTGACCTGTCAAAATCAACTGACAGCATCAAAAGAAAAAATCAGTGTGACCACTACACGATCCCGATTCAAAGAAATGAATTTTTACATGGCAACACCACCCTGTTGCCTTCAAATTAAAGCAAAGAACGCGATATCATGTAACAGGCTTAAAAGACTCGTTACAAGACATACTATAGAAATTCAGGGGACGTGAATCAATGAACTCTTGAAAGGTGTTTGTCATCGACACAACGCTTCGAAGTTGAAATTCATCTAAAAATTAAACAAATCTTAGGCAATGAGTCTGTGAAAAACATCTTTCATGAGTTCATCGACTCCCAGGATATCTTTAGTACAGCCTAGACATCAATGCAGTTCCTTTAAAATAGTAAATTATAAAAGTCCTGCCCTCCAATCTATTTAGAAAATATGAGCCTAGGATCATATCTGGTTTGGACAGCCCTGATCTAGCTGAACCATTTGCTTTGCTCTGTCGTTGTTTTTAGGGTTCCGTATAAAAACGGAACCCTATTACTAAGACTTCGTCTGTCCGTCTGTCCGTCTGTCCGTCTGTCCGTCTGTCTGTCTGTCTGTCACCAGGCTGTATCTCAAGAACCGCGATAGCTAGACAGTTGAAATTTTCACAAATTATGTATTTCTGTTGCCGCTATAACAACAAATACTAAAAACAAAATAAAATTAATATTTAAGGGGGGCTCCCATACAACAAACGCGATTTATTTGCCCTTTTTTGCTCGATATCAAAAATGGCAACAGGTAGGCACTTGAAATATTCACGAAATACTCAGTTGTATTTTAACTTTAATAATAAATAATAATAATAAAATAAAATAAATATTTAAGGGGGGCTCCCATACAACAAACATGTTTTTTTTCGGCGTTTTTGCCTTGTGGTACGGAACCCTTCGTGTGCGCGTCCGACTCGCACTTGGCCAGTTTTTTCTTACTATTGGTACAGTTTGGATTGATAAATAACAATAACCTCATTTTTTTTGAAGTCGGTAATAACAAATTTCGGACTGGATAACTTATTCAAAACAGTCTCAATTGTCACATATTTTGCTTTCGACCTTCGTCCATTCTATAGGCTGATTATGTTATTTAATGTGTCAGTGTGTGTTTCCTTTTAAGATTGCATATATTCTTCTTTAGTGTTAAAAAATGAAATATTATGATCTGAATAAGCTTTATTTCAATACACCAAAGAAACTTGAATATCTGGGACAGTTATCAAACTTTCTGCATTCATTAGCAATTCTCTGACTTTTACTTATGACCTTATTTCTTATTCAAAAGTTTCTATCTAATCTGCTAATGCCAAGTTATGTTATGTAAATTGTTTTTGGACTTCTTTATTTATGACATTAAGGGGGAAGCGCTAAGGTAGCCCGCGAAATTCAAATTTTCTTACGTTTTTTGCAATTTGCTGGTCAGTATTAAGTTGTACTTTGATTAATAGTAGATTGTTATACAAGGGTCGGAAGGAATCAATTCCCATACGAGGCATTTAGACGCCCGAGCGCAGCGAGGGCGGCTATAGTCCGAGTGGGAATTGATGACTTTCACCCGCGTTAAACACTCTACTTTTCATTTCGAATTTAAGGAAAGTAAAAAATAGTAGTTTTTCAAAAATATTTATTGATAATAATTACATGAATAATATGTACCTATTTATTAGTCTTTTTTAAATTTGAAGTATGGAACACACCACGTCACTGCCACATGAGTAGATTCTGTGTCACCATCGCGGGCCGTCCCGCTTACTAGGGCCCGTATTATTATCATTCTGTCTGCATTCTTACTTTTATCATTTTTCATAAATTACTTAGAAAACACTATAATCTTGATAAAAATTACTAAAAATTGGGTTAAAGTCTTATATCAAGTCGCCTCCGTACGAAGATGGGAGGGTTGGAGGGGGGTTGGGGGGCGCCCTGTTTCACCCCCCCCACTCCTGCCCTGCCGGAGATGCGTAGTTTTTTTATTATTCCACTTTGAACAAAACCTTCTAACCTAACCAACACAAGTCTGTGTGCTCTGGGTAGGATCTGTCACTCATTAGGGTACGGGGAGGTAGTTACTTTCTGGCGCTTCGCCGGCCGCTGCCGCGGCACGCTCGCTGCGCTCGCTCGGCTCGCGCTAAGTGGTCACCGTTCTAACCTAACCTAACCTACACAACTCGCTTCGCTCGCTCGGTTCGCGCTATCTAACTTAACCTAACCAACACAAGTCCGTGTGCTTTGGTTAGGATCTGTCACTCATTAGGGTGCGGGGAGCTAATAATCATAGCAAAATATAAAATTCACGTAAACTCGAGAGCAACGGAATGACAAAACGAACGCCAAATTATTATAACGTATTTGTCAATGTAAACGAACCCCGCTTTCCGAATCGCGTCAAAAGCAATTATATCGCGAATCCGACCAACGCGCAACGTCACAAAAGTACTCAATAGTCCTTATATTTTGTGAATATTAAATTTGGTTGGTTTCGCGATATAATCGCTTTTGACTAAATTCGGAACGCGGGAAAAATGGTTTCTTTTCACGCATTTCGATAAACGCAGTATCGAAATCGCTACGAAATGTATCAAAATTACGTTCCTTCTTAAGCATTTGTAAGATTTCCCAAGATTTTTTAAATAATAATTAAAATATTTTGGCGCGTCTCCGGCAGCAAAAAATACATTTTATCGCTTAGTACGAACCCTCTAAACCCTCCCATATCTACACTTAACTCAGATTCAGGCGACTCGATATAAGACCCAACCCAAAAATTGTGTTGCGACGTGACACTTTTTAGTGCTGACCGTCCACCCAACTTTCTTATTTCGATTCAAAACTTGCATACAGCCTAATCGATACTCGCAATAAAAAAAATGAAAAAAAATTGTAGAAACTGAATAAAAACTCTTTAAACTAACAAAATGTATTGAAATGCAAAGTGTTTGCAGAATACCCAATCTATAGAATTAATTAATTATCATCATTCTCAAAAAAACTTCTGGAAAGCCTACCTAAAAAATGTTTACTGGGAATTCTGTAGTAAACTATTAGAAAGTATCAAAAATAAAATCCACAATAAATAATTGTCTAATAAATTAAAATAATTTTAAACAGCGAGCGCGTTCCGAATATAAATTCAATTATAGAAGCATTTCGGCGCGAAATTCAGTAAATGAGGTACCTATGTCCGCCTGTCTGTTATTGACATGATATTAGAAGAGATTGAAATGATATTAGAAAAGCATAAATCATTATTATTTATTATAAACAATGCTTGTTGTATTTATTGCATAAAGTAATTTTATTTTATTTTCAAATATCGATTACATTCGTCATATTAATTACTCGAGTCAAAAAAATAAAAAAATAAAAATGTTTGGAATAATCGCTTTCACACATCATTGCAATAAAAAAAAACAATAATGGTCGGCGATTTTGATTGAACACAAATTGAATAGGTAGTGGTAATGATTAATACGTATTATTGAACCTGTGTTTGAATATTACGTTAAAACCTGGGCATTTTCGTTTTGTTTAGGTATAATATTATCAATAACATTTGTCACATTTTAAATCTTATCTACATCTGTGTGTGTGAAATTTCTGAAAAGTAAAAATGTAAACACACGATTGGCGCGAAACTTCGACATTAGATATCAAAAAAACTTCATTACCACTACTTATTTATCTTAAACTATGGATAAATTCGTCAAATAATTAAATGATGTATATTCACAGCCCCATATGGTAAAGTCAGGATGTTCGAAATCCCCAATTTTTATGTTTTTTAGTCTCGACCACAACTGACATTAAAATGGTGATTATCGTACCTATGTATGTTGAATTTATTCAAGGTAAATTATTAACTTGTGCGCTAAATATGAAAGATTTAATGGCGTTAACATAATGAGCTTTTTATCCAACTCTCCTAATTAACGCACATTCATAAGATTTGATGGGTAGCATAATAAATATTTACATAATCAATGACTGAGCTGACAACCTACCTAAATTGTGTTCTATTTTTAAATTTCATTCCCGCCCTAGGGAGGGAAGCAATTACTATGAGTCTTTCCCGCCCAAGGGTGGGAAGCAGCGTTTTCCACCCGCTATTCGGATCAAACAAACACTACTTTCCGAGTATGAGAGATGAAAAATACGATTCGCGGTCGTAACAAATATGTATTAACAGAATTATAATCATTACAATCAATAATATAACTTGTTAAGTTAGTACAATCCCCAAATGTCAAGATTTCATGAAATAGTCATTCTTGGGGATTACTTGGTCTTAGAGAGTTGTGTTGATGATTTTAATGATTATAATTCTGTAAATACATATTTGTTACGGCCGCGAATCATATTTTAATCAACGTACAACTTAATACTGACCAGCAAATTGCAAAAAACTTAAAAAAAATTGAATTTCGCGGGCTACCCTGGCGCTTTCGCCTTAAGTGAATACAGGTTTTATTGAATAACAAGAGTATCCACAGAGCATGTAACCTTTTAAGCAGTGTTAGCAAACGACAGAAAAATAATTCGGTAGAAATAGGGGAAAAATATCGGTAGAAAACGGGAAAAGTTGTGAGTTGTAAATAAAATAAAAATTAAGCATTTTTTGTACAAATTTAATAACATTAAGATAAAAAATCAATCAGTTTTGTCATCCCAACGCTCTTTTGACATCGTACTAAACATGTTTTTGTCAATTAAAAAATCAAAACAACTAGCACCATCTATATGACGCTTGGTATGTAAAAGACCTTCAATTGAAGAAGATGAAAGTCTGTTTCTATGCTTCGTTTTCAATAAATTTATGCTAGAAAAAAATCTTTCTACATTAGCCGAAGAATGAGGTAGAGTAAAATGTCAAAAACAAATTTTGACAAAATGGGAAACACTGGCGAACCGTCACCAGCCTTTAATTGCTTTACAGCTCTCCAAAATTCTATTGGGTGATTTGAATCTATACAATTTATATTCCTAAGTTCCCTCCATTCAGTGTCAAGTTTTTGCAGTTCTACCTGATTAATTAAATTTGGAAAAGCTCTGCATATATGGACAATAGACGCTGTAGAACCGGCTTTTACATGATTAGGACAGAAAGCTACTAAATCCTTTTAATACATTATTTTTTAACGGAAATCGTCTCATGATTTGCCTGCAAGCTTCAATATAAAAATCTAAGCATCTAGCTCTAAATAAATTATCTTTATCGGGGGTCAGTCTTGCTTCCACTAGTGTATTTAGAACAGTGGCTCCATAGTAAACATCATTACGGGGTAAAAAATTTCGAGGGCTTACAAAATCTATATTTTCAAAGTTAAAAAATGGGAGAATGTGATCGCTTGACGGTAGACCGGGAGATGGGTTTGAAAATCAGTAGATCTCCCGTTTAAACGGGAGGTTCGGGAACGCTGCTTTTAAGAGACGGAACTTAGAACGTTCGGTTTGTGAGAAATTGTTAACCTTCTTTAGCCAACCACATAAAAAATAAACATAGCTACCAACATGAAAATTCTAAGTAGCACTGACAATGACAATCATGACGTTGACGGGAAGAACTGTCATAGATAGGGATGCGCAACGCATCGTATAGAAATCAATAAACTTATCGATATTTAGAGTTCATCGATATCGATGAAATGCATACTACGCAAATAATAGTGAGGCTCCAAAACTAATTTATTTTATTATAAAAATTGGTAAAATAAAACACTGATGTATAAGATTTCTGCATTTATTAATGCGCACCGGCTTCGCATGGGTAGCCTGATCGCTACCAAACTGCACAGGATCACCCGCTGGACTAATCTGATGATTGCTTGAATATTTCATCAAAATCGCTCCAGCTGTTGCTGCCTATGCAGTTTTTCTATTGGTAGATGCACCATATCGCCATATCGCAGCGGCTGTACTATTTTTGCAGCAAATAGATTGCTCCTTATCCACTACCTAAGTATGTCGCTAAGTGACTGGACAAGCAATGTAAAAATTACAAAACGATACTTTATTTTTGCGGAGCGTCGAACGGTACAGCCGCTGTGTCTTGCGGCGAGATAGTGATGAGGTTGTGACGATCCACTAAAACGTATTCTATCGACAACATTGTCGATTGCCCAACGAATACATTGCTATTATAGTTAATTTTTCAATTTGTCAACCGTTTTAACCTGGTTTATAGAAGATCAGAAAAAATGAGGTCTAAATCCGGTTGGTAAACCCTTGAGAAGATGTAAAATAATGTTAATATTTTTTATTTACTTCAATTATTTTTTTTAGCTACATTTTATTGATTTATAATATAATAATATGTTCTGGACATATCGTTTTTTATTTATTCTATTTTCTTGACCCAATTTTTTTTAAATACAATATTGAATGGAATAATCGATAACTTTCCGATTTGGTGAATCACTAGCGTATATGTAAAAAAAAAAGTGAATTGAATAATAAATGATAATGATAAATGATTTTATGTTTGTAAGTAGGTTTGTACAAACACTTTTACACGTCAATCATGTTTTTTTAAAACTAGATTAGGTCGGCGTTTCTTATCTGACTACTCTGAGAAGAAAGGCCGAAACAAACTCAAAGGTCACAGTCTCTTTTAAAGTCCTGACATAATCTTGGTCAGGTTATATGAAGACCATGTAGATCGATGTCTGAGATGGTCTTTTGAGGAAAGAACCACACAGATTGAGAGGACCTGTCCAGTCAGAGTGCACGCATTTGTCAGAAATCGTGCAGCTCAACTCACGATGTAGTTGGTGCAGCACAAAGTTTTACAAAAATGTAAAAAGGCGCGAGTGAAACATTATGCCAAGCCAGCTACACAACTATTTTTCCTCTACAGACAGACAGCCACAACCTCACCCCA
Organism: Mesoligia furuncula; assembly: GCA_916614155.1. NCBI lineage: Eukaryota > Metazoa > Arthropoda > Insecta > Lepidoptera > Noctuidae > Mesoligia > Mesoligia furuncula. Next base: position 2,305,255 of record OU744792.1, read on the forward strand.
TCTGGCGAGGACGAAATCCAATACATAAACATAGAGGCCATCCCAACTCGCGACGACTTAGACCGCTTCACCTTCCGCATCTCCACCACGGCCCTGCGAGACTTGCAGCCCCGACTGTCGCAGGCTATAAGGGTTCCAGACCATATCTCGCTGTTGCCGACCCTTATTGAGCGATTCGTCCATGTCTTCAAGCAATATGTCGATCAGAATCCTGTGTATTATGCTGATCAGGTCAGTGGTATTGAAATATTTGATGTTCCTTTTTGCAGGGGACTTTAAAACATTTAATATAATAATTGCTTTTGCCCGTGGCTTGGCCCGCATGTAGTTCAGAAATTATCCTACGGGAATGTAATACCAGAATAAAAACTATCCTATGTGATAATCCAGGTTATAAACTCTGTGTGTCAAATTTTATCCAAATTCGTTCTGCCGTTTTGACGTGATGGAGTAATCAACATCCAAACACAAACTTTCGCATATATAATATTAGGAGGATATTGGAGTCTCCAATTTAAAACTAGGTCACGAAGTCATACAACATATGAGTGTATGAGTACATGTACACACATATTGCTCATAACAATTCTTTGATAAATAACATTCATTCTAGTTTGAACTAAATGGATACAAAATAAGTACCTATTGGAAAACATTTTAAAAGAGTAACTGTAGTTTTTTCCACACGAAACTACTTTTTGGAAGGGTAACTTTTAAAACTTTTTTTATATATCATAAGTGCCTTTTAATGACTTTCTTGGAATAAATTATTTGATTTTGACTTTTGAGGTTGCATTGAGGCGGCAGAGCTTTTAGTTGAATTAGCTCATTCAGACCTCATTATTAATTGGCCGCTAGTCATAATATACGTAATTTTCCTAGGAGCTAGAGCTGTGCATCGGTTGTATGCAGAATCCCGCTGACGTAAAACTGAATAAGCGATGTGTCGCCCCTCCCCCGCACCTAGAGGGGGGCCCGCCACCATGCACACAGTGCAATTGCCGGTAACTTATTCATATTCATTATTTTTGCATGCAATCGTAATCGAATCATTCCTTTATATTTTCTGCCAGGATAAAGCTTTTGAACCGCAGGGAATAATGAAGCCATGTTATGATCAACTTATGATCACAAAATGGCTTCACTATTCTCTGCGGTTTAGTAGTCCCTAAAATACTGGCGATAGTCACAAGCTAAAAAACCTTGTATTATATTTATAGGCAGATATAAGTGTAAGCTGTTTAAAAGTTTGAATAGATCTGTTTTTAAATTGATATGCCGCAGGGTTCAATTCTTGGTCCGGTCCTAATAATTTTCAGCTTATTGAGTTACATGTTTATTAGAAGTGTCAGTTTTATGGGTGTTGAATATGAATTACAATCTTGCGCTAGCAGAATACATGAAATTATTAATTTTGTGTAGTGTTTCGATCACCAAGATACAGACTGTGCGTAGTTTGGGATAACTCTGTTGTCACTGTTAAATCTGTCTAAGTTTTCTGTTAGTTAAAATTGCATACCATGTTAGAGACGTCTACTTTAAAACTGCACATATCAAATGTTTGTATGGACATTTTAGTTGAGTTGCGTGCAGTTTTAAATAAAACTTGTATATTTAAGAACGTGTAAGTTAAATAATTTGGAATTTGTAATGTGCGCAGTGTGCTGTGGTGCTGCTCGTGCATGGGCCGCTGGTGGGCGGCGCGTGCGGAGGGCCCCCCGGCGGGCTGGCTGGCGGGCCGCGCCACGTGCCCGGTGTGCCGCGCGCCCTTCTGCCTGCTGGACGTGTGCCCGGCGCGCGCGCCCGGCTCCTGATGCCCGCGCCCGCCGCACGTGCTGCTCACCGTCACCGCCATCTACCGGCGTTGAGTGACACGTGCGTGCTCGGCTGCTACTCTACGAGTGACAGAGGTGCATGCTTTCGTTTCTGATTTTATTTTGCGAAAATCCTATCTGCAAAATGTCAAACTTTCATCCTCTTCATGGGGTAATTTTTCAAAAATCCTGTCTTTATACTCACTTTTGTTATAAAAGGATCTTGTGCAAAATTGTATGCTTCTAGACCAAGCGGTTTAAGCTGTGCGTTGTCTGTCAGCAGTGAATAAATGAATTTATTTTTTTAAATATTATTAATAGATTTTGACGACTGATAGTGAATGTTTTACTTTTGATAGTAATTGTTTGTTGATTCTGTTTTTATTATGTTTTATCTCAGGGGCGGCCAACCGGTCGATCGCGACTATTAGTCCAGTCGATAGTGGCAAGGCAAAAAATATTTCCAACTACAAAACTGATTTTGCTAATCTAGCGAAAGATACTCAAACGCAATGCTCACAGTAATAAGTAGTTACAAAGAATAATTTTCAGTTTTATAATTAACTCTTAATAAAATAAAAAATACTATATAATTGTGTACTGAACTATGCTGCTTCATTTAAGATTTCAAGAAGTATGTAATTGGTAGATCTCACAGGGTGTCATCAGTGAACAGTAGATCTTGGGTCTAACCAAGTTGGCGACCCCTGTTTTATCTGGTTTTATAAATGTTCCCGCGAATTTTGAAGATGTGGCTTTGCAGTGATGAACTAATTGTGACACGTCTATTCGTCTAATCTTGGTGTTGAATCAATTACAAAATAATGTTTCAAATAGTGTGTTTGTACTTCTATATAATTAATGCTTTTATTTTCCTTTTGCAATACTGATGATGGACAGTCAAAAGTTATTTATTTAATTGTTTACTTTAATAAAAAAATTCATCAGTACTACTATTAAGTATTGTTATTATTATTTTATTATTATCTAAAGAGGCTCTGTATTGGATGTTAGAAATGATATAATCAATCAACACATAATATTATACCATTGATGTCTGTATAATTATAATAATAAATTGTATATAGCGCAAATATTATTCAGTTTTGTAGACAATATAGGTTATATTTGAAGTAGGCTTGAACGAGATAATATTTGATTCTAAAACTAAGACAATAAAACAGTTTTCTTGGTCAAGTCTCTAATCTCGACTAAAGATATAGTTTACATTAAAAGTATGTAATTATCACGGACAAGTTTGCTTGAAATTATACGCCTTGGATGTATGTACATATTTTTAATATAATGATGACATAATAATTTATAATCAATTTTAAACTAGGGACTGAATATGTATACTTTATAACTCTGAATGTGTAGATATCGCTGTAACTGGCGTAAGTATCATAGAGATCAGACAGTGATGTGAAAAATGGAAATCCATCAAATTGAAATCGACTTCGCACATCACTAATTTAGTTAGATTAATTGCATAGGTACACTTATAATAGGTATATTAAATTAATTACATGTATATTTTATCTAAACAAATGCATTTTGGAAAGCAGAGGAAATATCTAAAACGTTTAGTAAGTAATATCATTCTAATCACTTAAACTACTACTTAGTAGAATAAAATAATATATCGACATAATAACTGTCTATTTATAAATGATCTGTTATTCTAACAAATTAATGAAATACAATTATATTCGGCATTCTTGTTGTATTAATTGCTGCGGTTGCATAGTGACAAATGAGGTCTGCTGACATTGAGTGGGCTATTTAGATGGTATCTATTCGATCGCATGGAGCCCCGGTTAAGCCCTTGACCTATTGCTGAAAGGTGCGGGTGCGACCCACACATGGCATGTGGCACGTGGCAATAAATGATTGACTGTTAACTTTGTGAAATTCGACATCCTTGTTTGACATCCTTGTTTTTTCGTCTCTGATGTGTGTGGGTTCTTCACCATTTGGTGGATGCTAGGTAATTTAAAGTACTTTTCTCTGTCAATTAGAAGGACAATTTTGTAATTTAAAACGTTCAAAATCTAGTCAGTCTCATCTCGGCGACAAACAACTGTCAAAAATGTAGGGAAATTAGAGGTATTTTTGACAATAAATGATAATAAATGTTAAATACCACCAAACATCCTTTAGCCCGTTCTTGACCATCAAAACCTACTTTTCTGATCAAATCTGATCCCATTAGGATTCGACAAAAATGTGTCGCGACGGGACATAATTATAGGGTTGAAACGTGGACACAATAATTTGTCCATTTGACCCTTAATATGTCGCCGCTGATAGGTATAATTAATCCGCCTGACAAGGACGCTAATCACGCTAAATGCCACACTTACTGCAGTGAACAACTGGTAATCAGGTGCAATAGGTGGAGTTGGAGCAAAGAACGTTGGTTAAGTCAATGTTATTGTGAACTGATTTTTGTGACAGACTACAACTCTGTAAGAATTAACGCAAAAATAGTCCAAAAAAAACCTTAGAGTACTTGTGTAAAGTTGACAAAAACTTTAAATAAATCGATATTAATACAAACAAATTAAATTATGCGCGTGCCAGTGAATGAATCTCGTAATCGTAACATTTCAGGAAAGTTTTCCGATTTTTCTCTTTGTCATATTTCTCCAAAAAAATAGAAGTGCTTTTCTGTCAACTTTGGAGGTAGGTACCTAACTTCTGATTGGTCCTTCAACTATAATAAATACTTAATAAATATTAAGAATAGTGAATATAATATTAAAATCATGAGAACTTCAAAAGTGAGTGAAGTTATCCAGCAGTATTTCAAAAACACAACGTTGCACGCCTTCAAATATTTGTGTTCGGTACACTACGTCGATCGGTGAGTACGAGTTTTTTTCTAATGTGTGTATTTGAGGATTTTATACGTAGATAAATAATAGGATTAGATATATAACTTGTAAACAGTATGTTCTTGATCGGTAGTTCATTAATAGTCTATTTACCTCGTTGGGACCCTCAGCCCAACAAAAAAAGATAGACAGCGCGCCATGAACATTAAAACTGAAGCCACCTTTTTATCTATGTGTGTATCGAAGGCTTGCCATTTGTTAAATGTTTTCCCTATAATTTGGGGATATTTGTACGAGTAGGAACTAGTATAATATTGTACGAGTAAGATATTGTTGAGTATGGTATTGGTATTAATTGGAAACCCAAAATATTCAATACATAAAAAATAAAATAGGAATATAACTCGAAGTAACAAATCATATTTATATGTATGTATTAATCGAATGGGGAAAATTTAAATCGTATTATGGCAACCCCCGCACCTTATGTCACTACTTTCGTTCGTTGGGGTTTTTTGTTCCAAGTAATCTAAAATTTAATATTATAGAAACGATATTATTTCAAGTACTTACAAGTGAAAAGTGATTCCGTGAGACTTTTTATGTGATTTGCTGTTGTTTTTGCAACTTTTCACTGCACAGGAAGGCATAATTATATTTTTTTTAATCTATGTTAACTTGACGACGACTCGTGTCGTACTAAGAGCGATGAGCATGGTTTTAGTGTAGGTGTGTGCGTGAGCGTGTATGTTTACTTGTAGGAGCACGGTTTTATGGCTTCACTTTTGATGTTCGCGGCGGCGCGCCGTCTTTCTTTTTTTGTTGGTCTGAGTTGGGACCCCAAAAACCAGCTGAACTAGAGGCGAATTTTGATAAATATATGTAGGTTGGTAATTGCAATCTGTTAATGTTTAAGGGGTTTGTTTTATAAACGATGATAAAGGTCACAGCTCATTAGAGCCACCCGTCACCCACTCCGCACCGCCTCGCCTCCTGCGGCTAGTATTCTTTATATGGATTTGTATGGGTATGCGATCACTACATCAACTCCGTAGCGTCACCGGATCGCCTCTGTCGTAAGCCCTCCACGCACGGACGGCAGGTGGACCACTCGGTGACAACTCGCTGCTCGCATGCTTGCCTTGCGTTGACTGCGCATTGCCAACGCGCGGGTCCCGAGTGGACCGAGCGCTGCCCGCGAATGATTCTCGCGAGGACGACACGTTAGCGATGCGCCGCTCCCCACCCTCCCTTCGTCGTCCACTGGTTGACGACGCGAGGTCCACTGGTTGACCGCGCGACGTTTATTGGTGATAACGCGGCGTCCACCCGTGGACCACCTGTCGACAACGAGTGGACGCCGTGCGACGAGGCGGTGCGGGGTGGGTGCCGGGTGGCTTTAATGAGCTGTGACCTTTAAAGTGTAGTGACGTTTAAACGTCAAAAATGTATGTAAACGGTTCCTAATCACTACTTAACTTTAAGCAACGTTTATGAATAAAGGGATAAATAAACAAGGACTTCGTTAAAAAACAGTTTGTCTTTTACACGAAATAAAACAACATTACGTACTTTACACTACTACGTACAGTCAACAGAAAAATAAGTGGCATTAAGTAGATATAAGTCTATAATGTACCCACTACCGGGACACAGGCCTCCGCTCTGTGGGAAGGAGGGGACCGTAATCCACCACGCGGGCCTAGTGCGTGTATAAAGTTTTTTTTTGTTATATATTTTTGTGGTGTACAATAAAGTATATATAAACAAATAATAAAATATACTGCATAGATTTTTTCATAAGTAATATCCTCGTACTTCATAATAATATTCTACCTAGATAATCATCCTTGCCTTGTCTGCTTTCAGCATCGGCTGGCTAGTGTGTTGCTTCGCCAGCGCGTGTTGCGCGGGAGTGCTATGCGCGGTACTGTGGGCGCGCTTCCTCGAAGTACCTGCGATACTAGCGCTGAATGACGACATACGGACAGCCACGTATGTAGAGGATCGCATACCGACTGTTGCGATCTGCTCGCCCCCCGAGAGCGCCGCCGACATCTTTCTAGAGAAATTGTAAGGAAATAAATGGTCTTCTTAGTCGGGTGGTCATTTGAGATGGGGCATGAAGGGTTGATACCTTAAACGTTATCACTGAGTTTTGTATCCATCTGTATGCCCTGTGCTGTGTGTAGTACATAGCACAGGGCATACAGATGGATACGTCGTTTCAGCCGATAGACGTCCACTGCTGGACATAGGCTTCCCCCAATTTTGGGAGGGTTTTCCATAATCGCCAGGCTTGGCAGGCGGGTTGGCGATCGCAGTATGGTATGATGGTGGAATACATAGAGAACGCTGCTGCCCATTCTCCGGTACGATCCTTAGTCGCCTTTTACGACACCCACGGGAAGTAAGGGGTGGTGGTATTCTTTAAGTCCGGCACCACACAGATGGATACACTCATCTGAAATTCACCAATGGTAAAATGGAACCCTTATGGTGAGACTCAATCTGACTGTCTGTCGGTCTGTCTGTCTGTCAGTCTGTCTGTCTGTCACAGCTGGATATCTCAAGAACTACTAATGCTATCAACTTGTTTGGAATAGTTTTAGATGCCGTTTGCCCAACTATTTTGCAAACAAGAAAGAAATAAAAATATACATATGTATATTTTTTGCAACAGAGACTGAAAGGGGTTCTGAAAAATTCGAAGTGGTGTTACTAGAGCATGTGGGGTATTATATGAAAGAGCGCACATTCTCAAAGAGTTTTTCTTTTTTTTAGGCCGCATAGTTTTCGACTTTTGATGTAAAATGTAAAAAAAATACCTTTCCCCCCTTTATCTTCGAAGTTTGCAAAGAGAAAAATCTGAAGCAATTCTATCTGATAGAAGTATAAGTAAAGATTACAGGAAAAATAAAACGAAGTCTCTAAATAGCACACTTTGTCAGAAATCATCAACAAAAGTTACATTAGTTCCACTATCGGTCAAGAGATAGCGCTGACATAAAACGGCAATATTCTACACCGCAGAGCACAGTCATGTTAAAATTCTCCGACGAATATAGGCCTCGCCGATGAAAATTTAAAACATATGATGGTACGGAACCCTCGGTGCGCGAGTCCGACTCGCTCTTGCCCGGTTTTTTTTTAAAGGCACTGGCTATATACCATTGTTCTAATAGTTAAAAAGAAAGTAAGTACATTTATTTTAGCACAATCTAAAAGGCACACAGGATGGCTGGTAGCAGCTGGATGAGAGTTGCCCAAAATCGAGTTGAATGGCGTGCAATAGGTGAGGCCTATGTCCAGCAGTGGACTGCTGCAAAACTTATGATAAGACAAAGTTGGTATAATATGGATAAGTTCAACACATACGCCGCTAATAGTGGCATACGAATATTTACAATATGAACTTAATGTACGGTGGGCTGCATCAATTGGGTACCCCAGTTGTATTAAAATTTTCATACAACTAGGGTACCCAATTGATGCAGCCTACTGTACACGAGGGTGTAAAACCCAACTTATGATATGATGATGACGAATTTGTAATCAAAATATTTCTTACATTAGTTATTCATTTATCTATTACATACACAGGTCCAACAACTCATCTCAAACAAACCGGATACCTATGACTCTCGCACGTCTTTTAACTGGTAAATCAACAGCCAAAGACCAGCTCGTATTGTTGGACGAACTCCTGGCTTCTCACAACGTGACGCTGCCCGAACTGATTATGAACTTCACTCCTGGTTGCAATGAGCATACGAAGAGGTGTCGGTACCAGAACAAAGTGCTGCCCTGCGAACAGCTGTTTGAAAAGGAGTTGATGTACTGGGGACTGTGTTGTGTTATGCGGCCGGACAAGTAAGTGTTATGAGATAAAGTATTACCTTGATAAAAAAACCGGTCAAGTGCGAGTCTGACTCGCGCACCGAGGGTTCCGTACAAATTTGTAGGTACCTATATGTAACTACAAATTTACGGTTTACGAATTTTTTCCTTTAATAAGTGACTACATGACATTGCTTCTTGCCAAATTTTATGCCAACGGGAAATATCCTAAGTATAGGTTTTGATTCCCTTGTGAGTGTCAAAATATGCGGCATAAACGGAACATAAACACTCGTATGTTTTCATTGCGTTGACTTAGAAGTTTGATTTTTTTCACTACTTCAAGGTATTGCAGCCCTGAGTATTTGATATTATATTTCAACTTGAGAGCGGGCCCACGCCTTTCTGAGAAAAAAGGTCTTGACAGACGGACAGACAGACGGACAACGAAGTGATCTAATAAGGGTTCCGTCTGTTCCGTTTTTCTTTTTGAGGTAAGAAAGCCTAAAAACAACCCCTTTTCGTCACTTTTTCTTGGAACGAAGTTACTTTACTCGGTTTACGGTAGAAGTTGACCGAAACTTATAGAAATCATCACGTAAGGAAAAAGCGCTCCCGTCCCAGACGCCACGAGAGACACTCCGGGCGTCGGGAGCCACGGGACGACTCCCGGCCACCGTAGGCGCGGGCCTGCGGGCGGAGAGTAATGGGTAGCTCACCGTCCGATCAGGATCAGGCCGGTGCCAGACTGCGCGTACGTGTTCCACGCGCGCCTCAAAGAGATTTCAGCATCGAGGCCGAAGCCTGCCGGGTCAGCGGGATTGTCCGAAAGGGTTACATAAAAGGCTAAGGAAGGAACATGGGTGGGTTTAAGTCAGTAAGAGTCTGACACTCCCTTCCACTCCACCCAGAGCGGGACGGGTCATTTGATGATTTCCGGCCCTGGTGCAAGTCATGGTCCGGGGCGAGAGGGAGTGGGAGGCAGTCACCTCCTTCTGCAAAGCAGTCATGCTAGCGAAGGAGGTGGCGGGACGGCTCAGGGAGAGAGCCTCCCGTCCCAGCCGCCGCGGGAGACGCTCCGGGCGTCGGGAGCCGCGTGACGACTCCCGGCCACCGTAGGCGCGGGCCTGCGGGCGGAGAGTAATGGGTAGCTCACAGCCCGATCAGGACCAGGCCCGTGCCGGACGGCGCGTACGTGTTCCACGCGCGCCTCAAAGAGATGTCAGCATCGGGGAGGGGCCCCTTAGGGCCGAAGCCTGCCGGGTCAGCGGGATTGTCCGAAAGGGTTACCGCTGGCCCGGAACATAAAGGGCTAAGGAAGGAACATGGGTGGGTTTTAGTCAGTAAGAGTCTGACACTCCATTCCAAAATAAAAAAAGTAATTTAAAAAATAAAAAAACCCGACTGCGAAACTGAAAAGCTACAAACAAGCCCATTTTAAATTAAATAAAAGTTGGAAGCAGGCGGGACCCATTTGATTTTGAAAATATAATAAAATTGGTATGGGTCCCGCCTGCTTCCAACTTTTATTTAATTTAAAATGGGCTTGTTTGTAGCTTTTCAGTTTCGCAGTCGGGTTTTTTTATTTTTTAAATTACTTTTTTTATTTCCAGCTTTTTAGTTTACAAATGTGAAAGATTTCGCAAACGATTTAGTTCTTGGTACGTGTTTTTTACGATTTGTCACTTCGAATTACTTTTAACCATATAAGTTATATATATTTTTGTAATCACCTTTTAAAACCCTTTATTTTGATACCCCACTCGATAGGTTTCGAGAAAAAAAAAATTTTTTTTGAATACATATTGCGCCAAAAATTCGCCATTTTAATTTTTTTTCAATTTTGATTTACCCAGTTTCACTCTCACAATTAAGACGAATCTAACGGCACCTCTCAAGCTGAAATCGACCAAGCCGTTTAGGCTACAGAGCGTGCCAAAGAAATATACATACATACATACATACATACATACATACATACCTACATACATACATACACTCGAAAAACATAACCCTCCTTCTGACGCAGTCGGGTAAAAAGAGGCGAATGCAGTAAATTATACAGTAAAATATCGTACTGATTAACACTGTGTGAACGTGAAAGGAGAAACCTTTGAGTATTAAACCAACTGGAGGCGCCATTGTCAGGCGATCCCTGCCAAAGGTACGAGACCGCCGGTCATAGCGGTTATCAAAATATTCCAACAGCATATGAAAACTGCTTAACATTAGCGGTTATGTTACATGTGTGCGTATAGTTTATGCTTGTGTTTGTTTTTTGTTTTGTGTGCGTGCGTAACAACGCGATCGAATTGCATTAGTGTATTATTACTATTCGTGTGCGTTCCCTCGTCCCCCGCGATGAAAGTGACAGACTTATTTGCATCGATATTAGTACTCGTGGCGTCTCCGGTTGGTTTAATACTCAAAGGGAGAAATACGTGCACGTGGGCTTATTGTAACAAGATGCATGTTTCAGATTATCGAACGTGCAGACGGGGCTGTGGGGTCGGTCTCACATCACGCAGATGTTAGACTTAGTGTTGCAGTGCACGCACGGATCTGTGCTGTATGGCTGCCAGGTGATCATTGTAACAATTACCTAAGTATAGCTTAGCTCAGGGGGATTGTCCAAAAGGGTTACCGCTGGCCCGGAACATAAAGGGCAAAGGAAGGAACACGGGTGGGTTTTAGTCAGTAAGAGTCTGACACTCCCTTCCGCTCCACCCAGAGCGGGAGGAGTCATTTGATGATTTCCCAACAGCAAAAAAAAAAAGAAAAGTATAGCTTAGTCATCCATACTAATAACCGCTGTTCATAGCCTTCTGCCACATGAATTAGCTGGACAGATTACGTTATTTGGTACACATTATAAATTTCTGTGATCCAAACTCGGACGTGCACGCCCTGTTCTTTCGCACCGCATGCTTCCCTTCATAGATTTTTCTTTTATTCCAGTAAGATTTTTCCTTTAATTTGAACGTCATAGACCCCCTCTTTTTACCTTCGTAATCAAAACATACCTTTCCCTGATATATTATAAAAAAAAATGGATACGTATTTATTGTATTCATTTACGTTTTACCAAGTTTACGTCACAATCTACTCCACAATTTAAATTCTCAGTAAATTCTCATGAGCGAGAACATTCTCGAGAATATTCCTAAGAAAATTCTCATAAATACTCTTAAATTTCGTTTGGTATTAATGTTAAATAAGGATTTCTGTATTAAAACAAACTTTATGATCTACAAATAGATAAATGTAAAGATTACAGGAAAAATAAAACGATGTCTCTAAATAGCACACTTTTTCAGAAATCATCAACAAAAGTTACATTAGTTCCATTATCTGTCAAGAGATGGCGCTGACCTAAAACTGCAATATTCTACACCGCAGTGCGCAGTGTTAAAATTCACTGACGATTAAAGGTCTCGCCGATGCAAATTTGAAAACATATTATTATTAAGATGGTACGGAACCCTCGATGCGCAAGTCCGACTCGCCCTTGACCGGTTTTTTTCTTCTCCATGTTCCGAGAATAATCTCCGTTGAAAAGAATTTTGCATAAATTCTCGATCAGAGAACATTCTCCGTGAGAGACTGTTCTCTCGACCCACTACAGTAGACATAAGTCAGTTTTTCCCTTCCAGCTAGTAACGTACTACGAAGGGGAGGAGTGGGTGGAGCCGGAAACTCTGTCGGCTGGCTACTTCCACATGGCACAACTCCGGTTCACCGCGATCCTAGAGAATCCCGCCACCAACCCCACCAGCCTGGTGGAAGGCGCTTGTGTTCATGACAAGAAGTACTCCAGGGATATGTGTATTGTATGAATACCTGATTTATGTTTAAAAATGTTTTATGAATAAAAAATCGATTCGACTAGGGTCAGAACACTCTGAGACTTTATGGCCTTCGCACATCGAAATATCTCAACGCAAAAGAAAAGGCAGTATTAAAATGTGAGCTTTATTTCGTGTCACGTAGGTACAATCGACATAAAGCTTATGATGACTTGTTGGCACTCCGTCCGGAAGTAGTTGATCTGTCACAACAAGTGACAGATTCAATATATCAAACGAGAAAATCTTAGCGCGAGTGGGACAACTGTCAAATCGTGTTGTCATTCAATCTTAGGCCGGTAGGTAATACCAAGAAGCTTATAGATGTGATGTGAAGTGGAGGCAACACTCTAAATACCTAAGTGAAGACGACTGTGGTCGGACACTCTTCGTCTAAATACACACATATTATAAGAACGAGATAGTGATACGTGTTTTCTTTGTCATATGTATGTAATAGCTTCTGCCCGCGACTTCGTCCGCGTGAAATTTCACCCTCTTAGTGGTGGAATTACGAAAAATCCTTTCTTAGAGGATAGCTACTCTTCACAAAGATTTAGCTAAATATAGCTGTTTAGCTAAATCGTGCATTCAAAACATAAACGGCCGTTTTTGTTACAAATGCACGATTTAGCTAAACAGCTATATTTCAAGTGTTGATAAGGTGTTATACAATTACGTTATTGCCTTTTCCACAGTAATAATAGACCACATTTTGTATTTTTGATTCTATTTACGAGTTATGACATTTTTTCGATTGGCGGCGCTAGTGGACTGTAAAACGACTCTTAAGGGGGGGCTCCCATACAACAAACGTGTTTTTTTCGGCGTTTTTTCCTTGTGGTACGGAACCCTTCGTGTGCGAGTCCGACTCGCACTTGGTCAGTTTTTATCTATACGCTTCTTGGGTGATACGGACTAGGGAACGCCCGTAATTCCGGCCGAAATTACGGATTTCGTGCTTAGAGAGTAGACGGGGTGTCAATTAACTTTGGAAATATCACTTTGCTAAGGAAGCGTTTTATATGAATACTAGCTTCTGCCCGTGACTTCGTTCGCGTGAAATTTCTTGTTCCCCCGATTCATCCCTCACTGTGCCGTTACATCGCATAGCCTGCCCACTATTACTTCGTTTTCACATAGCATCCTTAGTCGTCGTTTCAGCCGATAGACGTCCACTGCTGGACATAGGCGTCCCCCAATTTTAAGGGGGGGGGGCGGGTTGCCATAATCGCCACGCTTGGCAGGCGGGTTGGCGATCGCAGTATGGTATGATGGTGGAATGCATAGAGAACGCTGCTGCCCATTCTCCGGTAAGACCCTTAGTCGCCTTTTACGACACCCACGGGAAGTAAGGGGTGGTGCAATTCTTTAAGTCCGGCACCACACAGACAAGCATTCTTAGGAGCCGAGTAAAAAGAAATAGTCACAGGCACTCACGTCATGTTACCTATAGACTATTATTTTCTTCCTCAAGAATCGGGCTATCAAATTAGTAAGTAGTTCTAGAGATTAGCGCGTTCAAACTAACAAATAAAGTCTTCAGCATTCAAAGTTAAGCATTGAAGTGAACCTCGCACTTCTTTACTTTGAGTCGAGTTGGTTTTGAGTGGTTCCGGTATGCGGCGGCCATTCTACTCCTTTATAAATTTTGCTTCCTGTGGAAACCACCGGTCCTGCGTTCAAACCCTGACAGGCGCTGTACTTTGTGTAAATTATTTCATCACCACTGCTCTCAAAACGATGAAAAAAACATCGTAAAGAAACCGGCATGTCATTGACCGGAATCAAATCGCATGCTTAATGGAATACTGACTCAACTCAAAAAAGACGATTTTTGGGAACTCGCAAAAGAAGATCTTGCTATGAGGACTTTATGTACTACTGTTGACGCGTGAAATTAAAACTGATTTGATTTGATCATTAATTAATCATGAATGCTTGTATTTTGAACATTTGATTAACTATTGCTGTGATTTGAGTAAAAAAAAATCTGACCTATCTACTAATGGGTCAATGTTCCATTAAGCATGCGAAATATTCGAAGACATGTGACATCTACCAACCCGCACTGGGCCTGCGTGGTTAATTACGGCCCACTCGCTGTCACAGAGAGGAGGCCTGTGTCTCAGCAGTGGGAACTATATGGTGATTATGTTGAATAAGCTGTTGTTGTTGTTGTTGTTTATGCTGATTATGTTGAATTTTGCTTTACATAATATTATGTTATCTTGGCAGCTAAGATGTGCAGAGAAAGCATGTGGTTGTAGCGACCCGCTCATGTACAAATATATTGGCACTCACAGTGACTTGCCGGTGTGTCCCGCCACGCGAATCAGCTGCCTGAGAGCCAATGAGTACAAGAAATACGGTAAGTAGCTCATGACCTTAAACCTGTATGTTTTAGAGGTGTACACTTGTACAGTACATCGACATGTCGCCAATTATGTTTAAGTCTCTTAGAATAGATATGTCATTAACCGTGTAGAAGTACAGTCCCCGGTCTGCTGCTGACAAATTCTTGATACTTAATAAAAATACTTTACCCCATCTGGGATTTGACTAACAAGTCAAAACCTTCTTAGTTATTTGTTTCGCAATTCAGTTTCCAAACATGTAAACAGAATGATATTTGTTTATGGAAAATAACTTTAAAACCCACTCTTAAAGTTCAGTATGCGCTATAAGTTTCAATAGTACAGTCCACAGATATAGATATACCTAGATAACGCAGGAGTAACTACTTCGCGTGCCAAAAATTGCACCAACTTATGATTACAAATCGTAAGCCGCCCCTTTCGCGCTCATGCCTTTGTACTGCTGGCTGGGTAAGTGTATGTACGTTTGCCCCGCACGGCCCCCCAGAATTTGCGATTTAGGTGTGCACCAATGCAATGTACTCACCTCTAGGAGTATATGTACCGGTTTCTTTTTCAATGTACCTCTGTACTTTTGAAGAAATATGCAAAAAAAGGGGGCCGTGCCAGCCAAACGTTTTCAGCACGGCCCCCGTGTAACTTGAAAAATATATAGCGTATTAAAAAGTTTCATAAACTCAAGGAATGTACTTTATTAACACGTTCTGTGTACCATAACAGATATTGTGAATTCGTAATAACAAATAATATATAGATGTGGATAGGGGGCCGTGCTGAAAAAAAAGAAATAAGAAAATATCTAAAAAAGACAAAACAACCTTAGCCAAAAACTATTAAAAAGTAATTCATGTTTGGCAAGTAACATATGTACCGCATTGGTTTCTCATACAACTTGCTAAATTAAAAAAATAAACGAATTTTAGTTTATTCAGCACGGCCCTCTATAGTTGCCTATATCTTTTTAAATATGACATGTTTATTTACAAAATTCGACTTCCTGAATTATGTATAGGAGTACATTCGTTCCAAATAAATTGCGATTATGGTGTATTAGTACTCTAAAAGTTAAATTGGATCAAAAATATCCTAACATACAACTGATGGGGTGACCATGTTTCCACGTGAGAATGGATAAAAAAACTTCTGCATAAATTGAGTAACCATTCTCACGTGAAATCATGGTAGTAAGTAGGCGCAAATCGAACAAAACAACAAGTGTCGCTAAGACTAAATAGCTCAAAAGGCTTAAAAAATTCACAGATATATTTCCAATAAATCACACGTATTGATGTACGGTACATTACAATAAAATTACAGTTTCGTTACATTTCACAGTATTAGTTACGTTTACCTATGGAATAATCGCAGAAAAACTATGTGTCACTAACACTACAGAGCTTAAAAGGCTTAAAAAATCACAGATACGTTTCCAACAAATCACTCATTGAACCTTACCTACATTACAATAATATTACTTACATTAATCACATTAATTATTTAGAATAATCACAGGCAACTAGTGTAGAAGTTTCGTAGGTTAAATACCTACGAAACTTCGACATTACATATCAAAAACCTTAATTACCACTATTTGTTTAAGTGCTGATTTTTCCATCGCCAGATAACTTTTATTGGAGGAATAAAATTGACGTTTGACAGTTTTTGTATGAAATAACTGTCAAAATTTCAAAATTATTCCTCGAATATAGTTATCAGTCGATTGAAAAATCAGCCCTAACTTGAATAATGGATGAATTCGTCAAATAATGAAATGACGTATTATTCACTGCCCCTGTAGTGGAGTTTGAATGTTCGAAATCCCCAATTTTTATGTTTTTTAGCCTCGACCACCACTGTCAACAAAATGGTGGTTATCGCATTTACAGACTTGAATTTAATAAAGGTAAATTAATAAGCTTGCGCGCTAAATATGAAATATTTAATGGCGTTAACATATGGCTTTTTTATATAACTCTCTTAGTTAAGGCACATTCGTAAGATTGGATGGGTAGCATACAAATATTTGCATAATCAATGTAGTGTGTCGTATGTCGTAATTCCTGGGTCCAATGAGACCCAGTACCGAGCCGGCGGAGGTTCGTGTGTTCGGGACGGGTCCATTCGGGGGCGCTCCCGAACTATACGGTTAAATTTTCATGTTTATTAACAATCCGTTTTCGTGCTTGAAATAGAACTCACTGCACAACCACACGTAGAAAACACGTGAATACTGAAATTATCGGAGCAGTCTTTACATTTAGTGCTGTATATTGTGCGCGTAAAGATGTGACTGATCAATAAACACTCGAGCGCAACTGCGCAACATGAAGTAACTGCGACACCAGCGCCACTTCAAAAATCACGGTAGCGTCAGTGAACTAATAGCGACCGCACACAACAAGTTTTATCTGATTTAATTCCCTTAAAAGATGTCATCGCTAATATTAATTTTGAAGAAAAAAAAAACAAATTGTAAAAAAAGAATGTTTATTTCAATGTAGTCACATAATTTCATTAATATAGGTATAGAATATACGTACCTAATTTATGGAACCATGGTCACCCCATCAGTTGTATGTTAGGATATTTTTGATCCAATTTATCTTTTAGAGTACTAATACACCATAATCGCAATTTATTTGGAACGAATGTACTCCTTATTAATAATTCAGGAAGTCGAATTTTGTAAACAAACATGTCATATTTAAAAAGATATAGGCAACTATAGAGGGCCGTG
This sequence comes from Mesoligia furuncula, assembly GCA_916614155.1. NCBI lineage: Eukaryota > Metazoa > Arthropoda > Insecta > Lepidoptera > Noctuidae > Mesoligia > Mesoligia furuncula. The sequence goes on from OU744792.1 coordinate 2,322,709, forward strand.
CTGAATAAACTAAAATTCGCTTATTTTTTAAATTTAGCATGTTTTATGAGAAACCAATGCGGTACATATGTTACTTGCCAAACATGAATTACTTTTTAATAGTTTTTGGCTAAGGTTGTTTTATCTTTTTTAGATATTTTCTTATTTCTTTTTTTTTTCAGCACGGCCCCCTATCCACATCTATATATTATTTGTTATTACGAATTCACAATATCTGTTACGGTACATAGAAGTGCTATTAAAGTACATTCCTTGAGTTTATGAAACTTTTTAATACGCTATATATTTTTCAAGTTACACGGGGGCCGTGCTGAAAACGTTTGGCTGGCACGGCCCCCTTTTTTTGTATATTTCTTCAAAAGTACAGAGGTACATTGAAAAAGCAACCGGTACATATACTCCTAGAGGCGAGTACATTGCATTGGTGCACACCTAAATCGCAAATTCTGGGGGGCCGTGCGGGGCAAACGTACATGTAAGTGTGAGCGAGAGCGCGAGCTTGTGACGTCATAGTAGGTAGTCAAAAATAAGGCACGCTTGGTTTTCATACAGTTCGTGATACTTGCGTTATCTAGTCTGTGGTACAGTCAGTGACCTGCATAACCCAACCACTCTTATGAAAAAAACTCTTCCCGGCTTTTTTTATAAGAGGGGTTAGGTAACGCAGAGTGCTGACCATACTAGTCATTCTGAAATTAACTTAAATCACACGGCTTAAAGTTCATATTTGTTAAAATGGTAATAATTGGAAACAAGGATTTGATTGTACTTTAATCGTAGTTTCGATACTTCTTAATGCTTACTGAAAATGTATTGTTTGCAGACAATGTAACCTGCCAGTGCTTGCCGTCTTGTAAAAAGATCACCACTTGCATGGTCCTAGAATCTAATCGGATAACCGTCATCAAGCATGCTATTGATTCTTTATAGTAAGTAGTTATATCATAATATACCCTTTCTATGTACAGCAGTGGACGTCTTTCGGCTGAAATGATGTTGAATATACCCTAAGTACTCGTATTCGTATACCTTGTAATTGCTTTATCACCGTAAGCTTGACACCTCCTGGCCTCTGACAGCAGCAATCCAACTCCAACCTTTTTATAACGTGAATAAAGACCAATGTGATTTTGTCAGACTAGTCAGTGACAGCAACCTTATTATAACGAGAGTAAAGATCACTTGATCACTTGATCACTAGATTTTGACAGTCATGCAAATTTAGAGGTTAATAACTGGGAATGGATCAATGGACTGTTGTGGGAATTGTTGCCAAAAGTGATACAGCAGTTACGAGGTCGACTATACAAACTACAAATTGTCTTTTTCTGACATATAAATAGGTTAAAATGTGTTAAATTGCTTGCAGCTCTGGACTTAATGTCACGCCGACCATAATATTGAACTTGCGAGTCAATATGGGCCATTCTCGACTGTTTGTACTGAACCCCACTGAAACGTGGCTCACTTTGCTGTGTAAGTATCATTGAATGCGCATGAGTAGCCTACCTAACTTAACAGTCAATAACAACTCATTATTTGCGACATGGCTATAAGCACTGATGGCTTAATGGTAACGGCCGCGACTTACGAGTTGTAGCTTCGATCTTAGTTAAGCGCTTTACTTTGTGTGAATTATTTCATCACCACTGCTCTTAAAACTGTCAAGGAAACTTCTTAGAACCAAAAATTCTAAGACATGTGTGATATCTACCAACCCGCGTTGGGCCCTCGTGGTGGATCACGGCCCACAGCCTCTCACTGAGAGGAGGCCTGATTCCCAGCAGTGGGAACGATATAAATAGGCTGATTATGCTCCCTATAAACGTGGCGAAATTACTCTTCGCTTACTACATGCATTTGCATTCTATGTCAGACATTAGAGACATATCATGAAATTATCGTTGATCTCCTTTGTTCCAGCGTCCTTAGGCGGAGTTTTCAACATGTTTCTGGGTGTGGGACTATTCAGCGCATTGGAATTCCTATACTTTTTAATAGCAAAGTTACCGGTAGCTATAATAAAATCGTCTGAAATAGACTCGACTGCTAGGTATACCACCTCTGGGCCTGTTGGGTAGACCTCAGTCGGTGCTTATCTTCGGTTGGACTTCTGGAAATGTTTTTTTTTTTGTATAATTAAAGCCCCGTATATATCTCAAAACAAAGTTGCGCAACATGTTATGTATGGAAGCAATGTTGCTGGCCATACGGATTGTTGCAACCACTGACCTCTATCATACAACTTGTATAACACAGGGACTACGAAGTATTAATGCCATCATGATTCCAGTCCGAAAAAGGGATGGTGCTATCGGTCATGTGTAGCTCCGTCTCTCTCTTACACTGGAATCATGATGGTATTAAACCGTCATAATACGGCACCAGGTCAGTGGGGTTGAAGTGTCGAGCATAGATAAAATACTAAAATAATGTTGGGGTTTCAAGTGTTTTCAATGAAACTCCCGTATCGAGGTAGTTACTTAATTGCGGATATAAACTGTATTTTACTTACGTTGCTGTACAAGTTTCGATGATGGTGTAAAACACACTAAATGTTTTTTTTTTTTTTTAATTATATAAATGGCTTGGTTGGACCTTTTAGCCAAATACTAAATGTACAAGTTGTGATCGTTTTGCAGAACGGCAACATTTTGACCTGACATGACGGCAACATGTTCTTTCATTTTAAGCAGATCAGATCACGAAAGTTCCGAAACCGAACAGATCTTATTTCGTACTTAATTATTATAATATACTCACATAAAATATTTTTATGCATTTAGTGTATTTGAATTTTATTGCTATAACTTATGTATTCGTTACAATAAGATTATTCTTGGTTTATCTCTAGTATTTTTAAACATTGTAAGACGAAAAACGAAAAATGTATAGCTGATACGTCAAAAATGGCATGTCAATGTCAAATTGCTCTCGCTCGCATGCTCGCGCCTCTAGGAGGGTTTTGTTTATTTACTGTTTTTACTTTGGTAAACCGGGAGTGGATTTTAAATTAAAACTTGAAAGAAGCATCAAAGATAATTATTAAATGTAATAATGAATAAAAACGGAACGAAAAAACAACGCGGTAGTAATTATACACCCTTAGAACAAACAATGCTGCTTGCAAAGAGATTTAAGATAGGTATAATAGAGGGGCTATGCAAGGAAATGTCTTAGAAAAACTGTGATCCCATGTCTCAGTGACTCCATCTGGCATAGTCTGGCAAAATTAGAGCGGCATAATCACGGAATAGAATATTATCTACAAATTGTAAATGCAAGTTTGGCTAAAAGTTTATTTATTGTTGTTCAAAATTAAGTCTTATTACAACTCATGAATGTTGTTTTCATTTTACATGTCAACATCAATAAAGATCATTTTTCCATCTAACAATCAAATTCGAGCAATCCATAACGAGTTCAGCTACTCAATGCTAGAGGGCGCTGTAACCGATTTACTGTATTTAGCACGCTAACGTCATTGAAATAGATGTCATATTCGTATGCACCTGTTATCTATTTTCTACCAGCTAGAGATGTGGATATCGATAATTTAATGTCGATGTTTGTACAATGTAATAATTAAAATCTTTTATCATGTAATGGACCAAAGGTCGATTAGTATAAAAGGTAAAATGGTTAAATAAATCGTTAAGTGGTAAATATAAATAATTCATACGAAAATATACCGAAGTTAGGTCCAGTCGTTTTACCACAACGATATTTGCAAAATCGTAATGCGCAACTCGGCATATTTCCTTAAATAAAATAAAATAAAATACATTTATTTCGAGCAACCATAACTCATATGTTGAGAGTACACACACACACACAATAAAACATAATTAAAAGGATAATAAAAATAAAGTACTTACATAATATTAACAAATTAAAATGAAAACAAAATAAAAGACTTATTATCTAACCGGCCCTGCTGCCGGCAACATGCCTATTGCAGCAGTGCCGTATGTATGGGCAGTCCATCCGGTCCGCGATCATCGCCAGGACGGCATTGGTGCTGCCCCACACCCTACGCACCAGGGACGCACCCCGCTTGCGCATAGTCGCGTGGAAGCAATCGGTGCGCGCCTCAGCGAACATACCTGAGGCGCTGCAGTAGCGAGGCAGCCCCAATAAAGCCCTGAGCGCGTTGTTGTACTGGACGCGGAGGGTCCCATACGATGCACGCGTGTATTTCGCCCACAGGCTGCACGTGTAGAGGGATGTGCAGTACGCCCTGAAGAGCGTTATCTTCACCTCCCTCGAACAGCGCGAAAACCTGCGTGCGAGCATGTTCGCCCGCACCGACAAGGCCCTCCGCTCCCTCTCCATGTCAGCATTGTCCTTGAGGTCGGTCGTAACTAAATGCCCTAGATTCTTAAATTGATCCACCCTTTCAAGTGGAATACCGTTTAGAAAAACGGGTGGACAATTTTGCGAACGTTTCGTACCGGCCTCAAAGACCATGCATATACTTTTGGTCACATTATATTTTAACCCATGACCAAGGGCATACTCCTCACAGGTCCGCACTAGCTTTCTGAGGCCACAGACCGACGCGCTCAGCAGCACCATGTCGTCAGCGTAACTGAGATTGTTGACACAGACTCCACCGACATGGCAGCCAACATGCTGGTTACTAAGCGCAACGATCAAGGCATTCATGTACAGGTTAAAGAGGGAGGGGGAAGTCAACCCCCCCTGCCTCACCCCGCACTCCAGCCGATACGGCTCCGACATTGCACCCGCCCATTTAACGCTGTTGACCTGATGACTGTACCAGTATTTAAAGACGTTGGCAAGTTCACGTGGTAAGTTTATACCCTCGAGTTTAGCCCACAGGACATCGTATGACACCAGGTCAAAAGCCTTGGATAGGTCGAGGAAGCAAATAGATCCTTAGAAAATATTTTTCTTTTGGTGGAGACTCGTGGACACGAATGCGACTTGACGCGCAGGCGTACCGTACTAGACTGAGAGACTTGTTACTCCTAGGTAACAAGTATCGGATCACGGTTTTGTGCGCTATGTCCCGTCTATTGTAAATATTTTAATGTCTTTGGTTGCTTGATTTGATTAAGAACAGCTTGGCATGAGATAGCCCAGAAGTATAATGCAATGGCTGTAACTGGCACGAGAAATTGGATACGGCTACTGAATTTGTATGAGAATATAAAACAAAGAAGACGAAGAGAAATTCCTAAGGGGGTAAGAATACTTTAATTCTTTTTAAACCATAAAAATGACCAAGATTATGTCTGGACTTCAAAAGAGACTTTGACCCTTGAGTTTGTTTGCCATTTCTTCTCAGGGGTAGTCGGATAGGAAATGTTGAATCCATCTAGCTTATTATTTTACAATAAATGACGTGTAAAGCAGTGGCGTGCCTAGGGGTCAAACTTAGGGCAAGCCAACATACTTAAAAAAAAACCTACCGTATCGTCTGTCAAAGTTGTGCCTACCGACTGAGTTGCTTTAGTTCTTACTAATATTTGTATTTCATATTGTAGGTTTTTGCTAACATCTATTAAAATGAATGTTTTTTAATAGCACTATTTTTTTCTTTCATAAATTAAATACTAAGAGTTTATTAATCCTTTAAAAGATCGTAACTTTTCATTTTCGAGTTATCAGTTTCGCGTAAAATATGATAAGACGTATAAGAGCCATCTATTAACATTATTGGCATAACAGAGCTTCGAGTAAGTTCATATTTCACTCGCCTCCAACCCCTTAACAGTCGCTTTTGCAAAATATTACAATCTGGCCGAGAGGCCACTAGATGGCGCACAAATAATTGATTGATTTCTAACTACACAATTGTTTACGATGTTGATAATATTTATAATTGGAATTACTCACAATGTGAACAGCCATAGCTCTTCATTCTTCGCTTCTTTACAACAAAAAGATGACACCGTGACCTCGGAAAGGAAGTTCTTGTTGTGCTAAATGACACACAACATCAACTTTTGAAAAACAGCGCGATTGTGATCGACGCGCGTATTGTATTTGGAAATGTCTTCACTTAATTGACGAGTTATAGAAGTTTCGATTCGTGTTTTACCAAAACTACAGAATGAAATGACAGCATTCATGTGCTTTTGAGAATTCTGATGTATTTTACTGACACCAGCGAAGTTATTCAAATCATCGTAACCTGATGAATTCCTAGCGGTATTTTCTTTTGAGAAAAATTTGCAACAACAACAGAATAATTTGTTGATATGAGAGCAGACTGCAATCCAATGAGCGATCTGCTGATCGACTAAAATGCCTACCTATTACGTGATTTAGATTTTATATTTGTCTGTAAAACTCAAAGTAGGTATTTACCTTTCCGAGTAACGATTGCACACACTTTAATCCATCACAAGGAACAATTGCATACGTTTCCGAATTCATTTTAATGATAAGAAACTTTTTACTCACTTTAAAACAAAGGTAATCACCGCAAAAACTCATCACAACACATAACTTCTTAGAGTATATGAAAAAAAAAATCAAAGTAAAAAAATGCACCAGTAACCGCTCAAAACAAATTCAAACTATTTGAAATTGCATCATCATTATACTGCTTACTATTTACACACACACACACACACACGCTTCGTTACACGTTCCATTCATAAAAAATCAGAAGCCAGGCTTATAAATCAGTACAATTTGCGAAATGAGTACATAGTAATGTTATCAACAACGTGAACAATTTCTATACAAATCGTCCGAAATTAGAAGCCAAATTTGAAAGCCAGCAGGTGCGAGCGAGACGGGACGATTTTTGGTTTTGCGTTTTCGCGAAGCGGCATCGGAGATGTTTGGCAACGCGTGATGAAAATTGCGCGGAATTGAAATATTATTCTTTGAGAATGTAAATCTGGCAACCATGCATCGTACATATTATAGCGGCTGCCGACGCGACGGCCGGGATGCGCGGAGTTTACTTTTTAATTATTCTGATCAATTCTTGGGACACGTTTACAAGTTTACTTGTGTAGTTTTTATTTTTTATTGTTAGGCTCACGTTTGATTGAAAGCCGGGCTTTTCGGCTTTAGTGAAAGGCACGCCCCTGGTGTAACACTTTACACCAGGGGCGTGCCTTTCACTGTCAGTCCAAAGATCGAACCCAGGCAGTTTGGTATAGAACTAACAATATCAGTTAAAAAAAATATGTCAGTCAGTCATAATATTATCAGCATCTCAATCGCCCAACTTACTCTGACGTTGTTTGAGAAAATAAAAAAAGAATACTTAATACTCCAAACTCAAGTGGTAAAATGTAAGTCGAACCTTGTAAAGTGGGGCTACCTCAACGGAACGGCAACAGGGTGTGGATGTAGAGCTGTTTCAAAACTATGCTCCACCTCATATCCTGGACTCAGAACATGCAGCCCAAGTGACCTCTGCACTGCCACTGATAATGGCAAAGTTTTGGGCCAACAAAATTTAAATAACGGTTGTGCCTGCGACACAAAGAAACAGAAGAATACTCAATATTAATCACATTCCACAATGTGAACTTAGGTGGTAGATCTATAATACGATCATTATTGGCCCTGTTTCACTCAACAAAGTAGGAGAGAGAAGGAGCGAGAATTTCCCTGTTAAGTAGGTAATGGTTCAATGGCAATTTTTTCTTTGTAAAAGGTGATGATATGGAAACTCTGTGCCTGCACAACCTCCTTTTATTGTAAAACATGAGATTGAAGAAGACAGCATTTCTGCGGCGAGTAGCGGTAAAGATTTTCATAATGGTTTAAAGTCACTTCTTAGACCGCTTTCACATTTAGGCGACTTTAGCAGCGCGACAGTCGCGCGACCGTCACCCATTCAGAATTTCATAATAAAAACAGAAGCGCAGCGGACGCGCGGCTGGTGCGCTTCTGTTTTTATTATGAAATTCTGAATGGGTGACGGTCGCGCGACTGTCGCGCTGCTAAAGTCGCCTATATGTGAAAGCGGCCTTATTGCAATGAATAAAACACGTGTACAAAAAATATAAAAAAATGGCGTCGCGACTGAGAGTCGCGGAGGATCTCTGATACACGTCCGTATCCGCTCGCAATCGGTGTTCTCTCTCTTTGTCGCCCGCGTCGCTTCGTCTGCGCTAGCAGCGAGGTGCGCGGGCGGCGGAGGAGGGGGCGCACGCTCTATGGCACTGCGTAGCAACAACAGCGTACCTTCTCAAGCCATAGAAAAACCCGTGCTATATCCTCCCCCTCTAGCCTAACTAAGTGTCATCGCGGTTAGGCTAGTCTAAGTTCCTACGCGGCCTACCACGTCTACGTTTCTCCCGAATGGGTGGCTCTACCTGACCGGCGAAAGACGTGAGGTTCGAAACGTGATATTTCCCTACGTTCCTACCGGTCTGTACGTTTTCCAGACCATAAGTGGTCGGGCTGATAGCCTTCACGATTTTGTATGGGCCGTCACGACGTGGGATAAACTTCGCGGTCTGTCCGCGGCCAGCGTCGTTAGGTCCCTGCGTTTTCAATAAAACTAGTTCGCCTACCTTGTACTGTGGTGACGGCCTCCTCTTTTGGTCAGCATTCTCCTTCTGAACGGCCTGCGCTTTTTCGTGAGTGTCCCTGGCCTCGTCCAGGGTTGCAGCCATCTTCTTCAGGTACGGCGTAATGCTGGGCACGAAGTTGTCGTATTCTACGATAGCTCTCATGTCTGTTGCAGAGTCGGAAGGAGCCCGTAACTCTCCCGAAGGTGAGGAATGCCGGCGAATACCCTGTACTGCTGGTAGTCGCAGAGTTCATAGCAAACCTGATTGCTGCGAGATGCACGTCCCAAGTGGTATGGTCGTGGCCTACGAGCATAGCCAATTGAGGTTTGAGGTCCCGGTTCTTTCTTTCTATGGGGTTGGCCTCGGGATGATAAAAGGGCGTGAGCGACTGGCTTATTCCCAGAACGTGGCAGACCTGCTGCATAACCTCGCTCACAAATTGCACGCCGTTGTCACTGATAAGGCGACGTGGCACTCCATACCCGAGAAACACCTCATTCGCGAGAGACTCAGCACATTTGACGCTGGTCGCATTATCTCTAACGGAAACAGTTCCACCCAGCGCGAGCAGACATCTTCAACGATCAGTACCCAACCTGTTCTTTCTAGGCGTTTCTACGAGCGGACCAAACAGGTCAACGTAAACTACCTCGAATCGTCGTGACACAGCAGGTGTCTGCAGCAGTCCTCTCCATCGTTTGACTCCAAGCTGTACCTGTATAGGATACCGTCGGAAATGGTGTACCCGCGGTCGGACCATGGTCTCCCCCTAGAGGGTTCGTCGGACTCCATGTCCTCAATAATTTTCCGGACTTCTGGGTCCATTACCTGATTGCTTCGGATGTCACTGTTCCTCTTTGGCATATCGATGACCGTCAAGCATAGGTCACCCTCGTTCTGGTCCTCAGAACAAACGGGTCGCGATAGCGTATCTGTAACCACGTTCGCGCGACCGGGTGTGTATTTAATGTTAAGGTCGAACTCTTGCAAGGTGAGGGCCCACCCGACCAGTCGGCCGCTAGGTGACCTTTGACTCATCAGCCATCGCAAGGGCTGGTGGTCTGTCCTAACCGTAACCTTCGCGGTTTCTACATAACCGCGGAACTTACCGAGTGCCTACACGACGGCGAGAGCCTTTCGCTCGGTCGTGGAGTAGTTCCTCTCGGCGCTAGTGAGGAGTCGACTTGCGTACTCAATGGGTCTCTCGTTGTGTCCCTCCACCTGCATCAGAACAGCCCCTAGGCAATAAGCGCTGCTGTCAGTGCAAAGGACGAAGGGTTTCGACTCATCCGCCTGACAGAGAATAGGTGCGGACACGAGGAGAGACTTGATGCGTTCAAACGCCTCCTGTTGCTCGGGGTCCCATCGCCAGGCACTTGACTTCTTCAGGAGGTTAGTGAGGGGCCTCGCGATTTCCACGTAATTATTGATAAAGCGTCGGTACCAACTCGACGTCTGTAAAAAACACTTTAAGTGCTTTACGATTTGAGGGGCGACTATGTTGTCAACGGCTGCTGTCTTGTCTGGATCCACTTGGATCCCGCCTGGCACGATAACGTGACCTGGGAATTTGACAGGAAAGACAGGGTATTCGCCGGCATTCCTCACCTTCGGGAGAGAGTTATGGGCTCCTTCCGACTCTGCAACAGACATGAGAGCTATCGTAGAACACGACAACTTCGTGCCCAGCATTACGCCGTACCTGAAGAAGATGGCTGCAACCCTGGACGAGGTCAGGACACTCACGAGAAAGCGCAGGCCGTTCAGAAGGAGAATGCTGACCAAAAGAGGGGGCCGTCACCACAGTACAAGGTAGGCGACCTAGTTTTATTGAAAACGCAGGGACCTAACTACGCTGGCCGCGGACAGACCGCGAAGTTTATCCCACGTCGTGACGGCCCATACAAAATCGGGAAGGCTATCAGCCCGAGCACTTATGGTCTGGAAATCGTACAGACCGGTAGGAACGTAGGGAAATATCACGTTTCAAACCTCACGTCTTTCGCCGGTCAGGTAGAGCCACCCATTCGGGAGAAACGTAGACGTGGTAGGCCGCGTAGGTACTTAGACTAACCTAACCGCGAGGACACTTAGTTAGGCTAGAGGGGGAGGATATAGCACGGGTTTTTCTATGGCTTGAGAAGGTACGATGTTGTTGCTACGCAGTGCCATAGAGCATGCGCCCCCTCCTCCGGCGCCCGCGCACCTCGCTGCTAGCGCAGACGAAGCGACGCGGGCGACAAAGAGAGAGAACACCGATTGCGAGCGGATACGGACGCGTATCAGCGATCCTCCGCGACTCTCAGTCGCGACGCCTTTTTAGGGTTCCGTAGCCAAATGGCAAAAACGGAACCCTTATAGATTCGTCATGTCTGTCTGTCTGTCTGTCTGTCCGTCTGTCTGTCTGTCTGTCTGTCTGTCCGTCCGTATGTCACAGCCACTTTTCTCCGAAACTATAAGAACTATACTGTTGAAACTTGGTAAGTAGATGTATTCTGTGAACCGCATTAAGATTTTCACACAAAAATAGAAAAAAAAACAATAAATTTTAGGGTTCCCCATAATTAGAACCGAAACTCAAAATTTTTTTTTTCATCAAACCCATACGTGTGGGGTATCTATGGGTAGGTCTTCAAAAATGATATTGAGGTTTCTAATATCATTTTTTTCTAAACTGAATAGTTTGCGCGAGAGACACTTCCAAAGTGGTAAAATCTGTGTCCCCCCCCCCGTAACTTCTAAAATAAGAGAATGATAAAACTAAAAAAAATATATGATGTACATTACCATGTAAACTACCACCGAAAATTGGTTTGAACGAGATCTAGTAAGTAGTTTTTTTTAATACGTCATAAATCGTAAACCACAATTTACCATTCATTCAATCAACTCAAAAATAAAAAAAACATTTATTTTCATAAACATAAACCTTATGCATAAACCCGGATGTTACGGAACCCTCGGTGCGCGAGTCTGACTCGCTCTTGCCCGGTTTTTTTTTTAAATATTTTTTGTACACGTGTGTTTTATTCATTGCAATAAATGATTATTTAAAGAAGTGACTTTAAACTGGCCACTTTTAAATCTAAAGGTACCAAGTGGTGACGTAAACGCAGTCTTGTCTTGATCCTCTGGGCAGACGCTCACCTGATAGTAGCCTGAGCGAAGGTCAAGAGTGGTCATATACTCACTGGTCTTGGCCGCGTGCAGTATGTCCTCAATGCGTGGGGGGGGTACCGGTCTGGTTCGGTCACCGCGTTAAGCTTCCGGTAATCTATACAGAGCCTTAAACTTCCGTCTTTCTTAGCAACAAGCACGACATTGGAGGTCCAAGGTGACTCACACTCTTCGATGACGTCATCTTGCAGCAGCTTATCAAGCTCCTTCTGTAAAGCCTCTTTCTTATTTTGCGACATCCTGTACGGCTTTGCTTGTCCAAGCAATAGGTTCTTGTTGTGAGCTTACCTTTATACGATGTGAGGTCTTTTAAATTTAAAAATTATTTTCTTTTTCCCTGCAAATAATTTGCTTTCTATTAGATGCATGTGACTGAACACTCTACCTTTGAAATATTGTGTATGTAATATGTATTAATAGTCTTACATAACATGACGCTTATTTTACGTGAATGGTTAGGCAGAGGTTAATCCATATATTTATCTAATAAATTATCAAGCGCGCGGCGGCAGCAGCTGTCCTAGGTTTTAACAATAGGGTGGGCCCTAATCTAATTACAATCTAGCCATTTACTAATAAGTAATTTAATTATAACCTAAACTACTAAAAATTGTCTTTAGTAAGACTGTCCAATAGCACTTTTCTTATTGTCTCTATTAAGGCGAATACACTTCGTTCTTGTGTTTGTTTGGCACTTTTGTACTTTACACTATTAACTAACACTAAACACTAGCTCGAACGGTTTTGTTCTTTTTAGGGCTGATTTTTCCATCGCCAGATAACTTTTATTCGAGGAATAAAATTGACGTTTGACAGTTTTTGTATGGAATAACTGTCAAAATTTCAAAATTATTCCTCGAATAAAGTTACCAGATGATTGAACAATCAGCCCTTAGTCTTCTAACTATGTTTGTGTGGTCGAGAAGCTGGATTGCCTCGACGTTCACATGCTGATGAAGTCTCTTTTCGTGAGCCTCTGCAAGTTTCTGGATCACTTTTTCGATGAACTCAACTTTTAGGTCCCGGTGGAGGTCATCATTTCGTATGTACCAAGGTGCATTTACAATTTCCCTTAGCACTTTGTTCTGGAATCGTTGTATAATTAATATATTGGTCTGTTTGGTGCAGCCCCATAGCTGAATACCATAAGTCCAAACTGGCACCAGGACTTGTCTGTATAGCAACAATTTATTTTGCACGGACCTCATGGAGTTTCTTCCAAGTAGCTGAGACCGGGTACAAAAGTAACATTTTGTACTTTGACACTGGTTCCCAGCTAGTTATCATATTTTTAATGAAATTAATATCGTCACCTATAAACTTCGTTTATGCTCTACAAATTTGTATTTAAATTTACCTCAATATTCACTGTTTATTGAATTACAGAGATTAAAAAAAAAATCACGATTGTTACTTTCGACCCCGAGACCAGGGCGAAAGTAACACGGTGTGGGTCGAAAGTAACATGATAAAGGTTTATGTCATAAATATGAAATGCAATATCAAATCAACTAATTATTTATTAGTAAAATGTTTTTTAAGAACATAAATGTTAAAAAAACGATTCTATAAAATAAAACGTAAGTGAATCATACTCATTCCATTACGGGGACAAATGTAACACGTAAATCTTTTTCTCGTAGTGCATGTTACTTTTGTACCCAACCACAATGCCTACATAAAAATGGCACTTTCTATTCAAAAATCAATAAGGACACTGTATAAACAATCTAATCAAGAATTACTTTCTAAATAGTCACATATTGATATCATAATTTTAATAGTACGTAACACTAAATGAATAAATGTCAAGAAAGTTACTTTTGGTTCGTAAAATCACGTGGCGTCCTCTAGCACAACCTTATGGCGCAGGGCGAGGGCTGTGACTGAATGCAAGCGGGGGAAGCGTTGAAGGCTATCTCCTGACGGTAGCGGGGCGGCGTTTCGACTATTTCATAAACCTACAATCGTTTGTTACTTGCGACCCGCAGTTACTTTTGTACCCGGTCTCCCCTAGCCAATGCATTCTTTTGAATCGGAGGTCGAGTTCATCTTTTTAAGGTTCCGTACCCAAAGGGTAAAAACGGGACCCTATTACTACTGTATCTCAAGAACCGCGATAGCTAGACAGTTGAAATTTTCACACATGATGTATTTCTGTTGCCGCTATAACAACAAATACTAAAAACAAAATAAAATAAATATTTAAGGGGGGCTCCCATACAACAAACGCGATTTTTTTGCCCTTTTTTGCTCGATATCAAAAATGGCAAGAGGTAGGCACTTGAAATATTCACAAAATACTCAGTTGTATTTTAACTTTAATAATAAATAATAAAATTAAAATAAAATAAATATTTAAGGGGGGCTCCCATACAACAAACGTTTTTTTCGGCGTTTTTGCCTTGTGGTACGGAACCCTTCGTGTGCGAGTCCGACTCGCACTTGGCCAGTTTTTTCTTCTTGACGTGGGCTTTCCGGCGTAGCTTTGTATCAAGGGTCATAACGAGATACTTGGCTGTATTCTCGTATGGAACTTGTTTATTATTAATGTAAACTGGAGAATACTGTTGTTTTTTGTTGGTAAAATCTATGTGAACAGATTTCGATTCATCAAGTTTAATCCTCCATTTTTTGGTCCAGTCATAAACTTGATTTACAGCCATTTGTACCTTTTCTGCTGCTTCTTCGTGGCTGTTTCCTACAGCCAATATGGCTGTATCATCAGCAAAGGTCCCAATCGTGTTTTGCTCTAATTCATGAATATCGCAAGTGTATAGTAGGTACAAGACCGGACCTAACACCTAGCTTTAATTTCTTTCAGTTCTGAGTAGGCGTCTTGTCTTATTCTAAAGACTATTCAGAATGTAGGATTCTAATATATCCGCAAACTGCTTTGGTAACAGGTTCTTCAGTTTATGTATAAGGCCTTCATGCCATACTTTGTCAAATGCTTGCGCTACGTCTAGGAATACAGTAGAACATACTTTCTTGTCTTCAAGGGCAATTTCTATTACGTTTGTGATCCTATGCACTTGATCGATGGTAGAATATTTTTCTCGAAAACCAAACTGGTGCTCTGGTATTATGTTTTTACTATCTATGATTGGTTTAATCCGTTTGAGTAACAGCTTTTCAAATAACTTGGACATGATTGGTAGCAAGGAAATAGGCCTATAAGATGATGTTTCGTGAGCCGGTTTCCCTGGCTTAGCTATCATTATTACTTCGGCCACCTTCCATAAGTCTGGTACATATTTAAGCTCTTTGAGTGCGGAATTGATAAGGGTCGTTAACTTAACCAGACCCTTTCTTGGGAGGTTACGAAGTATTTCTCCTGTTATTAAATCGTAGCCTGGTGATTTTCGTGTACTTATATTACGTTTTATTTCTCGTGCGACTTCTCTCGGTGTTACTAGTTTTATGGTAACTTCATTTTCTGCTGTCACCATATTAGCGAAAGTGTGATCTTCAATGATTTCCCCGTCGTTTGGCTGAAATATATTTTCTAGGTGCTCTGCAAACCTCTTTGCTTTTTGCTCGTTAGTAACTGCCCATTGCCACATTTGATAGGTGGCATTTGGGTAATCGGCCTTTTTAGGTGCTTAGTAGCCTTCCAAAGGAAGTAATCTGTCTTTTTGTCGTTAGTTAGGCTCTGAAGATAGGGTTTGGTTGTGTCGTCTTTGAAGTCTTGGATTAGTCTTTTTACTTTTTTTGTCAGATTATTTAGTTTTCGTCTGTCATCAGGGCACCTAGATTGATGCCACGTTTTTCTCTGCCTTTTCTCCATGATGAGCTGCTTGATTTTGAGCGGGTATGTATTTCCCTTCGTCCTCTTGTTGGAGTCGGGTGTATTTTCACCCCCACGCTGCTTGCTGGATTTGCATTATGAACTTTTCTAATTTGATGTTTAGATGTTCGGGTGTTTTTAATGGTACTTCAAGGTCTATTTCATCATCTCATCATCAAGGCCATCTTCAAGGTCTTTAAGCTCTCCCAGTCTGTACACGTATTAACGAGAGTGGGTCTGATTTCTTTTACTCTGGTCAGTTAATCGTATACAACTTTATATAAAAAGTTCTCGCTAATTTCTAGATAGATTGCTGAGTGATCTGAGTCCATGTCATAGCTTTGTTCTGATTTTATATAACTGGTTGATACATCTATCAACCAGTTACCTATATAAAAATAAAATAAGTACAATTTCGTATTTTACGTCCATGAACAGTTACAGTACCTAACTGTAATTTTACAAAAATAACTAGTGGTTTTATGATTGTCTAATAGAAGTTAATTGATTTTATAAAATACTAGGTCGATAAAACTATCCTATATCCTTCCCCGGGATGCAATCTATCTCTCTGCCAAATTTTAGCGACATCCGTTCAGTGGTTTGTGTGGTGCCGGACTTAAAGAATACCACCTTTATAACCCTTTTAATACCACGTTTACTTCCCGTGGGTGTCGTAAAAGGCGACTAAGGGTCGTACCGGAGAATGGGCAGCAGCGTTCTCTATGTATTCCAACATCATACCATACTGCGATCGCCAACCCGCCTGCCAAGCGTGGCGATTATGGCAAACCCTCCCAAAATTGGGGGAAGCCTATGTCCAGCAGTGGACGTCTATCGGCTGAAACGACGTTCAGTGGTTTAGGCGTGAAAAGGTAACATACAGACAGACAGAGTTACTTTCGAATTTATAATATTAGTACGGATGAATAAAAAGAGAACTATACATAGGTATTAGGTATTGCAGTACAAGAGCAAATTGAATAAATTAATGCGTATAGTAGTAAAACCATTTTTACCCTAAATAGTGTTTTAATTATTATATTTCTCTACATGAGTTACACTATTCGAATAGAATGTTATTTTAAGGCGAAAGCGCCAGGGTAACCTGCGAAATTCAATTTTATTTACGTATTTTGCAATTTGCTGGTGAGTATTAAAATATGATTCGCGACCGTAACAAATATGTATTTACAGAATCATTAAAGTCATCAACACAACTCTCTAGGACCAAGTAATCCTACTGAATGACTATTTCATGAAATCTTGACATTGGCGCCGATTCTGTTGTTCACAAACTAAACTAAATTTAAGTTCATGCATCTTTTTCTTTCCATCTCATTAGGACAAGGACAGAAGATAAATATTAGTTTAGTCCTGTCAAATTAAGATACTCCATATACAACTTTGACGAGATTAAAAAATTGGCTATTAAAAGTACGTCAATTTACGTCAGGCGCTGACTAATTTGACAGGACTAAACTAATATTTATCTTCTGTCCTTTTCTTAATGAAATAGAAAGAAAAAGATGCACTGAACTTAAATTTAGTTTAGTTTGTGTACAACAGAATCGGCGCCATTTTAGGTTCTAATGATTATAATTCTGTAAATACATAATTATCTACTACTAGCTGACCCGGCAAACGTTATTTTGCCATAGGTATAAATTATTTCTAGCTGCCCGGCGCTACTTCGTTTGCGTGGTGTCATACCCCTACCCCTACCCTACTCCTACACTACTCCTACCCTACTCCGACCCTACTCCTACCCTACTCCTACTCTACTCCTACCCTACTCCTAACTTACTCCTAACCTACTCCTACACTACTCCTACACTACTCCTACCCTACTCCTACCTAACTCCTACCCTACCTCTACCCTACTCCCTTAGATATATTAAATTTTTCTCTGCGTAAGAACCATCCTCGTATTTCAAGGAACATTCTAAAAAAAGAATTAGCGAAATCGGTTCAGCTGTTCTCGAGATTTGCGCTTAGCAACACATTCAGCGATTCATTTTTAGGGTTCCGTTGCCAAATGGCAAAAAACGGAACCCTTATAGATTCGTCATGTCTGTCTGTCTGTCTGTCTGTCCGTCTGTCTGTCCGTCCGTATGTCACAGCCACTTTTCTCCGACACTATAAGAACTATACTGTTGAAACTTGGTAAGTAGATGTATTCTGTGAACCGCATTAAGATTTTCACACAAAAATAGAAAAAAAAACAATAAATTTTGGGGTTCCCCATACTTAGAACTGAAACTAAAAAAATTTTTTTTCGTCAAACCCATACGTGTGGGGTATCTATGGATAGGTCTTCAAAAATGATATTGAGGTTTCTAATATCATTTTTTTCTAAAATGAATAGTTTGCGCGAGAGACCCTTCCAAAGTGGTAAAATGTGTGTCCCCCCCCCGTAACTTCTAAAATAAGAGAATGATAAAACTAAAAAAAATATATGATGTACCATGTAAACTTCCACCGAAAATTGGTTTGAACGAGATCTAGTAAGTAGTTTTTTTTTAATACGTCATAAATCGTAAACCGCAATTTACATTTTATTCAATCAACTCAAATATAAAAATAATAAAAAAAACATTAAATTTCATAAACATAAACCTTATTCATAAACCCGGATGTTACGGAACCCTCGGTGCGCGAGTCCGACTCGCTCTTGCCCGGTTTTTTAGGGTTCCGTAGCCAAATGGCAAAAACGGAACCCTTATAGATTCGTCATGTCTGTCTGTCTGTCTGTCCGTCTGTCTGTCTGTCTGTCTGTCTGTCTGTCCGTCCGTATGTCACAGCCACTTTTCTCCGAAACTGTAAGAACTATACTGTTGAAACTAGGTAAGTAGATGTATTCTGTGAACCGCATTAAGATTTTCACACAAAAATAGAAAAAAACAATAAATTTTAGGGTTCCCCATACTTAGAACCGAAACTCAAAAATTTTTTTTTCATCAAACCCATACGTGTGGGGTATCTATGGGTAGGTCTTCAAAAATGATATTGAGGTTTCTAATATAATTTTTTTCTAAACTGAATAGTTTGCGCGAGAGACACTTCCAAAGTGGTAAAATGTGGGTCCCCCCCTTGTAACTTCTAAAATAAGAGAAAGATAAAACTAAAAAAAATATATGATGTACATTACCATGTAAACTACCACCGAAAATTGGTTTGAACGAGATCTAGTAAGTAGTTTTTTTTTAATACGTCATAAATCGTAAACCACAATTTACCATTCATTCAATCAACTCAAAAATAAAAAAAAAACATTTAATTTCATAAACATCAACCTTATGCATAAACCCGAATGTTACGGAACCCTCGGTGCGCGAGTCCGACTCGCTCTTGCCCGGTTTTTTTATATTATAGAGATAGTCGCGAATCATATTTTGATCATATTTCAACTACTTCTCGTAGACACATCCCAAGGGGCTGCAGGACTTCCTATATTCCAGGGCTGTCGACAGAAACCAGTGATCTACTAAGCCGGTACGAAACCATGTATAACACCGACCCTTTTTCGGAGGAAACCACGCGGGCTGGAGAAGTGCTGCTATCAAAATTGGGTGAAATCAGACGGGAGAGGTGGATCAACACTGTTACTAACATCGACATGACCCATAACAGTAAAAAGGCATGGAGCTCTATAAGAAAGCTAACCAGCGAGTCCCCTCAACCAACTCCGCCAAGCCAAGTCATCGCTAACCAGATAGCTCACCAACTGCTTGTTAACGGTAAACCAACACGCCGCTCCAGCAAAGTCCCCAAGCCACAAAAACCCGATGGCGCTTGCGACGATATTAGCAAACCGTTCAACCTTTCTGATATCGTCACAGCGATTGGGGGTCTTAAGTGTGGTAAAGCCTCTGGAGTGGACGACATATCAGTTGAGCAAATCAAACACCTTGGCCCAGTTGCTGTGTCGTGGTTGCTATATCTGTACAACAACTGTTTGGAATCAGCTTCAATACCCCGTCTCTGGAGAAAATCAAAGGTCATAGCAATTCTGAAGCCAGGTAAAACAACGGACGATCCAAAAAAACTTTCGTCCAATATCTCTGCTCTGCCATACGTACAAATTGTTTGAGAGAATGCTGCTGAACCGACTAACGAGTGTTATTGACCCGATGTTAATCCCGGAGCAAGCTGGTTTCAGACCCGTCAAGTCTTGCTGCAATCAGACCCTCAAACTTGTTCAACACATTGAGGATGGTTTCGAGATAGGAATGGTCACAGGCGCTGTTTTTGTGGATCTGTCAGCTGCCTATGATACAGTCAACCTCAAACGGTTGCTATGGAAGGTGGAGACATTGATAAGCGATCAGAACTTTGTCCGAATACTCCGAGAACTCCTCCACAATCGTCGGTTTCAGGTCCGCCTTCTCTCGGAAAGAAGTCGTTGGAGAGCGCAGAAAAACGGCCTACCTCAAGGTAGTGTACTGGCACCGCTTCTTTTTAATATCTACACCAACGACCAACCATCCAGCCCTAACACGTCCCGCTTCCTGTATGCAGACGACCTTGCCCTCACGTCCCAAGCTACCACCTTTTAGGAGGTTGAGGCCCACCTGTCAGATGCTCTTGGTGACTTAGTCACATATTACTCCGCTAACTCACTCAAGCCCAATCCGAGCAAAACCCAGTCTTGCGTATTTCATCTCCGCAATAGAGAGGCGGGCCGCAAACTTAACATCGTTTGGGGTGGGGTGCCCATCGAACACAGCAACTCCCCTAAATATCTTGGTGTTACCCTGGACAGGTCTTTAACCTTCAGCAAAAACTGCAAGAATATCAAGCAGAAGGTGCACACTCGCAACAGTCTTCTTCGTCGACTGGTCTCATCGAAATGGGGTGCTTCGCCTGACGTTGTGCGGACTACTGGACTGGCGCTATCTTTTTCTGCGGGAGAATTCGCGTGCCCCGTGTGGAGCCGTTCTGCCCATGCAAAGCTGGTGGATACAGCTTTGAATGAAACGTGCCGGATCATCAACTGGCTGCCTAAAACCAACCCCGGTACAAATGTTGTATCCGCTAGCAGGAATAGCGCCACCAGTGGTTCGCAGAGCGGTGGCAAGCTCCAGCGAAAGAGCCAAAATGGTCTCCGACACACGACACCCTTTGCACGACAACATCCTTGTGCCACAAAGGCTGAAAAGCCGAAACAGTTTTTTAAAGTGTGTCGTTCCACTCTCCGGCGGCCCATCACAAGAGAGACTGAAGCTGTGGCGAGACAGTGCTACCTTACCCAAACCGTTCGTCCCACCCGCTGAAGATCTCCCAACTGGACATGAGTTACCTTGGGTAATCTTTAAGTCTTTAAACAGACTCCGGACCCAGGTAGGCCGAAGCAAGGAAAACCTGTTTAGGTGGAGATTCATAGACGACTCCGCCTTGGAGTGTAAATGTGGTGCTGTCCCACAAACGATGGGACACTTAATATCGTGTCCTGCGTGTCCTGTCAGCTGCACGTTACAGGAACTGATGGACGGTGATGAAGGCGCCAAACAAGTAGCCGAATTCTGGGCCGAGTACATTTAGATTGCTATCGACACGCTAAGAAGAAGAAGATATTTTGATCAAGATACAACACTGACCACATACTGACACTGACCTTCAAATTGCAAAAAAAATTCGCTTATACAACTGCGCATTCACCACACATTGTTTACAAAACATCACACACATATCCCGAAGGGATTGGGCAGAGGCGGTTCAGATCTTTAAGTCCCATGTCCATGCATGTAAGGAGCAAATATTGCGATTAACAAATGCATTATTATTGTCAGTTGTCTCATAACAATCCAGAGGAATATCTAGCAAAAATAATAATGATGCTTACACGAATGCAACCATAACTCATGATGAAGTTTTACAACCTGTCATTGTCAGACTGACAGGTTGTTGACATGACTGTCATTGTCATGTCAACAACCTGTCAGTCTGTCAATGTCAAGCACACGTGGTTAAGTTATGTTGTTCCAGTACTGTAATTTTTGTTGTTTTATTTCCAACAAATAATTAAAAATCAAAACATGTCATCATGGAAGAAGGCCGCGAAGGCCAACCAGAAGACGCACAAAGAGCGTCATCAGCCAGAATCGCGGAAACACCTAGGTTTACTTGAAAAGAAAAAAGATTATAAGAAACGGGCAGACGATTACCATGAGAAAGGGGAAACTCTGAAGTTATTGAGGAAACGGACGCTGGACAAGAATCCTGATGAGTTCTACTTTCATATGATCAATTCTAGGGTGAAAGATGGGGTGAGTAAAATGTAATGACTTCATTTTCTAAAAGCTTATTTTGAACCTAAGAGTTTAACAGCTATAAACATGCGTTTCAATTTCATTTGATCGTATTTCGTTTAGTAACAATTAATCGCTCATTCATTTAATTAGCGAGAATTACATTTTGTTTTGTAAACATAACCTCCAAAAAAAAATTTTTTTTTTTATCTCACTTATTAATTTTATATATTGCACTCAATAATGAATTGCTAGATATATCAGTAGATTATCTAACTATGAATATCCATAGAAAAAATAGTATAATTCAAGCCTAGTTTACTAATAAAAATTCTATACAAGTCTTGTAATAACTTTGTAGGAGCACCATGAAGTTGAGAAGGTGGACGAGCACTCTACGGAGCAAGTGAAGCTAATGCAGACTCAGGACATCAAGTACATCAATATGAAGAGGACCATTGAGAGCAGGAGAATCAATAGGCTGCAAGTATGTGTTGGTCTATTATCAGTTTTTAATTGGTAATAACGCTAGCTTGCTCATCTTAGAAACTTCTTTGTTTGACAGTTTTATTGCACCATTTGAAGAAGTAAAGATAACATTAGAATATGCTGATTTAAATTATTTAAGTAAAGTACTTTTATCAAACTAACTACTCCAGCAAGTAATGTGTTACGGGTGTTTGAAGTTATAGGTAGAAAAAATAAAATACAACATGAAACTCCTAATATTTTGTGATTCATCAAATTAATATTTTTACAGGCTCAGCTCCACATGACAGATATAGCAGAAGCAACTCCAAACACACACACATTTTTCGTAGAAGAGGGAGAAGAAAAAGAATTTGACCTGGCTAAGAGACTGGACACGCACCCAGCATTGTTGGGCAGAAAATCCAACAGGCCTAGGATGTCTGACTTGGATAAAATTGTGCTGCCTGATGTTAATGATGAGGTTGGTATTATAGTCTAATTAGGTTTATAATTAGCATTTAATTTTTAGTTATCAGTATTTTTATTCAATTAGGCAAACTATGTTTATCTAATGCTTGATGAAGAATCTGCCAAACAAGCATGTGGTGGTACAAAGTGTATAGGTTCCCTCTTTGAGAAGTGGCTAGAGAGGCATCACGGTGCCCTCACCTACCGCCTGACGCAGATCCTCACCAGACACGGTTTCGGTCATGTTTCAGGAGGTTCCTTGCACATCATCAGACGGGAGGAAACGCCCGGGTATCACTGTCACCATTGCCAGGATCGCCCAGAGGACACGGTGGAGGTCTGCCCTGCTTGCGCGGAGCACCGCCGTGTCCTCGTAGAGGCGATCGGCAGCGGCGGCGACCTCTCGCGTCCGGCCCTGGTGCAAGCCATGGTCTGGGGCAAGAGGGAATGGGAGGACCTCTCTGGCAGTACATCCCTACATTATTGTCTGGGGACCACAACAGTGCAAAAGTCAATATAGTCATAATACCATTTGTTCACACTCTAATTCAAATTCCCCTTTCCAGACGCTACAATTAATGAAGAAGAAAAAACAGAAGATCTACAATGAGCTGTCAAAGAGGATAGAGAGGGAGAAAGAGTTGACAGTCATTCATCAGAAGATGGAGCTGAAACGTCACTTACAAGACGTAAAGGTCATGAAACCCAAGAGATTAAAACCTGGGACCAAGTGTTCTGCACCTGTGTATCAGTTCCAATATATGAGGAAGAAGTAACAAATGCCTTTATTTTATTGTTATTATAAGTGGAAGCTAAGTATTTTCTTGTGTTCAGCTGTAAATGATGTAAATAGTACATTGCGATACATGTGACTTAAGTGCTAAACGCAGTGCATTAATAGACTGCATCATATCATATACTATTTTATAGTTCGTGTGACCTTGCACTTAAATCACACTTTTCTGTGTAAAAATGAACTACTGAAGTCACAGAAAAGTGTGATTTAAGTACAGGTTTAGGTCACATAGTGCTATAAAGGCTATTAACCCTTAGTATGCCGGAACGTTTCGCTGTCTGTTTGCCTTTTGGCAAAGGCCTCCTCCAACTCTCTCCACCTTGCCCAGTCTTTTGCTGTCCTTGTCCATATATTTGTATTGCCTACTGCCTTCTTAATCTCGTCTGCCCATCTTCTAAACGGTCTCCATCTTTCGTTCCCATCCCTTGGATACCACTCTGTCACAGCTCTACTCCACTTGTCCTTTCCCCTTATAGTATGACCTGCCCATCTCCATTTTAGTTTTTTCACTTTGACTGTTAAATCTTCAATTTTGGTTTTCTTTCTGATGGTTTTGTTTTGGATCTTGTCAATTTTACTTTTGTTCAGCATGCTTCTTTCCATGGCGACTTGGCAGACTTCTAGTTTTTTTAAGTTGGATTTTGTTAGTGCCCATGTTTGGCATCCATATGTAAGGATGGGCAGTATGCAAGCATTAAATAATTTGGCTTTTATGGGCATAGCCATTTCTATGAAAAACATAGAAATGGCTATGCCCATAAAAGCCAAATTGTTTTTGTTTTTCATTATATCTTTGAGGGACCAGTAACGCTTCCAAGCTTTCCCTATTCTAGTTGCAATTTCTTTTGTCATAAGTTCGTCGATGGATGTCAGTTGGCCAAGATAGACATACTCATTCGTATACTCAATAGGGTTGCTGTTGACTACAATAGGTACCTGTTCTCCATTGGACATAATTTTCATTTTTAGTGTATTCATTGATAGTCCTACCTTGCGGCTTGCCTTGTCGAGATCGTTGAGCATTGTTTGTAGGTCTACTAGATGTGTCGCGAAAATAATTAGGTCGTCTGCGAATCGCAGATGGGTTAAGTTTTCGCCGTTGATACCCACGGCATTTCTCTGAAAATGTCCTCTAGGACTGCCGAGAAGAGTTTTGGTGAAAGCGGGTCGCCCTGCCGGACCCCTCTTTGAATCTGAATCACTTCTCCTTCCTTCTCTAGTTTCACCCGGGCAGTGCTGTTCTTGTAAATGTTTTGGATCAATTTTATGTATTTACCTTGGTTTTTTAGAGCCTGCCAGATATTTTCGTGGTCCAGGGAGTCAAATGCCTTACAGTAGTCTACGAAGCAGCAATAGAACATCAGCTGGTACTCTTTGTATTTCTCAAAAACCTGTCTAACAACATGAAAGTGGTCAATTGTTGAGAATCCACTTCTAAATCCTGCTTGTTCCCTTGGCTGGTTCTCGTCCAAGATTCGAGTTATGCAGTTTAATAATATTTTTGCAAAGACCTTGTAGATGTTGGACA
This sequence comes from Mesoligia furuncula, assembly GCA_916614155.1. Classification (NCBI taxonomy): domain Eukaryota; kingdom Metazoa; phylum Arthropoda; class Insecta; order Lepidoptera; family Noctuidae; genus Mesoligia; species Mesoligia furuncula. Next base: position 2,347,706 of record OU744792.1, read on the forward strand.
TGAGACTTATCGGTCTGTTGTTCCCAATATCGTTTTTATCTCCCTTTTTATGTAACAGAATGATTGTCGATGTGGTCCATTGTTCCGGTATGTATTCGGTTTCCATTACATCATTGAAAAGGTAAGCGAGAATTGGTATTGTTACGAGCTTCGGGTTCGTGACAATAAAAACTGCCGATTTAATAACCAAAAATTTACACTTTAATTAACAACACTAATTACAACTCAAACACACTAATTACAAAACACAATTGCACTACTGATCGCTCTAAGTCGCACTTGAATATCGCTTGATGTTTTCGCTTCGATCGCTGTATCCAAACTGTGTCGGTCGTGGCGCGTCTCGGCCTTTTATAGCGCCAAAGAGAGTTCTAGAACCTTCCATTGTAGAAACATCTAGAATGTTCGAGTACATGTCAGTCCCGACTGACCAAATGTCGATAGTTCGGGAAAGTTCTAGAAAGTTCTCGCATCGAAATTTCTAGAAGGGTCTTGAATACTAGTTCCGCTACGCGATACTAGATGGCGCTAGTGGTAACTACTGTCACCATGTACCAGGCATTAATTGTGGCGCGCAACAGTATCATAATATCTTTGGCGTGTATAAGAAATTCATTAGTGATATTGTCTGACCCTGGGGCCTTATCTTTCTTTTGTAACAATAGAGCTCTCTCTACTTCTCTCTGTAGTATTTTAGGTACCTCTTCTATATTGAACATTACAGTGGGTTGTTCTGTATCGTGTTTTGAGTACAGCTCCTTGTAGAACTTTGTAGCTACAGAGATAATGTCTGGCCTTTTTGTTTTGATATTTCCTGCTTTGTTTTTCAAAGTCGGTATCCATTCCTTTTTGTCTGTAAGTTCTTTGATCGCTTTTTTAACTCCGCCTGTTCTAGCGATGTGCTTTTCAAAAGTTTTCATTCTTAGTCTTCGGCGGTCCTTCCTCATATTTTTTATAATTTCCGACGTTACCAGGTTAATTTGTTTCGTTTTAACTTTGACTTTGAATGGTCTAGTATGTTTGGATTTCTTTGAATGGAGTGTCGCTCTGAGCATCCTATGGTTGCTGTTGAAGTTTAGGTTTTGGATTACACCGCAGTTCAAAAATAGTTCACTTCTGTTAGTGAGGATGTAATCTATTTCGTTCCTATATCTATCCCCTGGTGATGTCCAAGTCCACCTTTTGCTTCTACGTTTCTTAAATTGGGTGTTCAGGATGGTTAGGTGATGTTCGTGGGCGAGCTCGATGAGTCTCTCTCCATTTCTCGTTCTTTCGCCGTAACTGTGCTGGCCTAAGACAACTTCTTCTCCATTTCTTCTGCTGCCTATCTGTGCATTGAAATCTCCCATTACGATAATGTTTCTATGTGTTAGGTTTATTAACGTTGAATTTAATTTGTTGTAAAAGGAGTCTATTTCACTTTTGCTAGGGTTTTCAGCCGGTGAGTATATTTGTATGATTGACCATTTTTCGTTGGTTGGAGGGATCAATATGTTCAGTATGGCTATGCGGTCAGAGATACCTATAAACTCGTCGATGTAATGATGAAACTGAAGAACAGAATATATAGATTAATACATATAAACTAAATTTGTAACTAGTACTGTCTGAATAAAAAAAAAAGGTTTTTTTTTTTAATTTGCCGGAACGTAGATCTACGCGAGACACAATGGTTTTTAATTGTGTCTGTAATTACGACATACAAGGGGTTAAAATATAACATCTCGGATTCAAACCTGGTTAAAATTCCTCAGGGTGTACAATAATAACAGGCTAAAACATCAATCTCCAAGCGAAGCCATTGTTGGTTGTATTATAAACGCATTTCCACCTTTTAAATATTTTGTCTCTTATGACTGGTGGACGTGGGTGTCACTGACTCTGGCAGGGCCACCATCAGGGATTTTAAATTTGATAACACAAAAAATTTGTCGCTAATTAGTCGAAAGTCCTCATTGTCCAACCTTACTAACTGAACTCATTATATCTCCTAAACTAAGACCCGATTAAATCTGTGACTTGGCGACTGATTCCGACTAATTGGCGACAAAATATGGGAGAAAACAGATCTTCGCTAGGTGCCCTAGTTTTTGAGATATAAATGTGGCCCTGCTGGGGAGACTCTCCAGATCGGCCACCTATAAACCCTTACATCTTTTGAACCAGTGACCGACAAATTCTGATATTTGGCGACAAATTTCGACTAATTAGCGACAAATTTTTTGTGTTATCAAAATTAAAATCCCTGATGGTGGCCCTGCCAGAGTCAGTGACACGGACGTAGTGTAAAAAAACAAGGAGAAAATAAAAATACATTTTAAATGTTTAAATCGTTTTAATTTTTCGTAATAAATAATGTTTTCTTCATTACATTAAGAGATGCACTTAAGTTATTGTGTGGTATAATGATATTAGTAAGAAATTCAAAATAGACATCGAATTAAATAATATCATTTGGAAATTGATTATAAAATTGGTTTTTAACTTAAAATATATTTTAACTAGAAGTTAATGTAGTTAAAATATGTTTTAAGTTCTTAGTAGAATATTATAGAAATGTCCCTGATTAAACAACACAAATATTAAAATTACTTAAACCTAATTATACAATAGTCAATGGGTAAAAAACTGACTGGTGATCAACAATTCCCATGTTCTTTTTCTCATTGAGCTGTTAACATACACATTAACCGACTCCAAATAACTGGAGGGTTATTATCACTCATTGTCAGGAACGTTACAACATAAACGTACTAGCCAATCATATAAATTAGACAACTGGCATTTGTGAGGTCATTTACAAATATGATGGTAGTCAAGAAATAATTAAAGAAAAAAATGCACTATTTTTTTTGACAAATATACTTTACAGAATGAGAAAAGGAATTTATAGCACTCTGTGACCTAAACCCGCACTCAATTTACGCTTATTTGTGACTTTTTTTACACAGAAAAGCGTGACATAAGTGCGCGTTTAGGTCACTCGTGCTATAAAATAGTATACGATAGGTACAGTCAACAAAGGAGATAAGTATACAGGAGCATCGGATATAGTTGAAGTTTACTAAGAAACCGATGGATGTTCTGGACTGAAATCTCATTTAATAAATTAGCTGTTTGTTTTCTATTAATAAAATAACATTTTATTCGAGAACTTCCATCGGTTTCTTAGTAAACTTCAACTATATCCGACGCTCCTGTATACTTATCTACTTTGTTGTCTGTACATGTGACTTAAATTGTCCATTATTGCGTGGCGGGAAATTAGCTAAACGCCGTGCATTAAAGTCACAAGTATCGTATACTATTATAAAGCACGCGTAATGTACTATTTAATGTGAAAGGGGTCTCAGTATAATTTCAGATGGCAACACTAGTTGGCTTATTTCGTTTATCCACCAAAGTGGATACGCGGAAGCATGTCTGAGAATCCACCCCAGGCCTATAAACGCAATTTATAGGCTTACGGTGGATTCTCGGACATGTGTTTCAGAGTTTCCACCTTAGGGTGGATAAGCGGAATATGCACACTAGGTCGGAGTAGGTAGAGCTGTTTTTGCTACTTGCGACATGCGGACATAACATGGATATGCCAAATATTTCCCGGGCTCCCGGGAATTCTCCGCCCGCTGTACTGTACCTGTATCTGTGTAAGTGAGATAGCTAATATTTTAGACGTTTTAAGATAGAAAGAGACAAAAAATAAGCGACGAAAACAGCGCGTACGACGGGTTGGCAACATGGAGCATAAACATATAAAAATAAAAGAGAGATAAATTGCTTTGTTAGAAAAAGACAGAAAACATTTTCTAAATATTAACTACAAGAAAAATAGTATGTATAGGTAATTAAAAATGTGATCAATAAAAATTTCTTCTGTTTAAATAATTTTTTTTTTATAAAACTCTACATCCCTTTTTATTCTGTATTGTGTAGGCATTTAATATTTCCTTGTGCAATAAAGTATATTTAGTATTGTTTCTAACAGTTTTACTTAATTAATTCATATTTCACGAAGCTACCTCTAACAACATTCCAGGATCCCTGTGTGTGTATATAAGTAAGTATATACTGTTTGGGTGCTCACCTACCTGCTCATAACTGCCCACTTACCCATATTAACTCACTTAAATCAATCGACAATTTCAAAATCCCGGGATTTTAGAGGCATATCCATGTTAACATCAATGTTTGCGGTCATTCACCCCAAACAGCTCTACCTACTCCGACCACTGGTTATTACCTACCACCTAACGCTTGCCTAACACTAAATTCGAACGCGTGGAAATTAGCCGCATTCACGAAGTTGTCTAATTATCTTCGTCGGCTACTATATTAATAGCATTTCTTCATAACAAAATGACTACCTACTTAAAAATAATACGTCCATCGCATAATACCTCGAGTGCATCACAGTATAAAAGTTGTACGTATAACCTAAGGCGGTAACTTTCAGTAAGCTAACAGCCAGTTTCTCGAACAACAAATTTGTCACATTCATATTATAATAATTTTCGTTCGAGAGACTGGCCCTAAGAGTCTTTGGTAGTCCTATACTAAATCACAGTGTCACCACAGCACGCACTTGTGTTCGGGGTTCATGGGCGAGCCCGCGGGGCAGCTCCAAGCTTCCGCGAACTCCGCGGAGTTGCTGAGCGTGCCTATCACACGGATCTTGTTCGGACTGTGGACGCCTTCTACCATTTTAGATTTAAGAGCGCCCACTGTTGAGTTGCCGCACCATATCTGTTGGAAGAAGAATTTCATGAAGGTCATAGAGTTCCTATTGGGTTTGGGTAGACACATTTAAGAATGTATAGTAACGGCATTGAAGTGCTGTGTGGTTTTGAGCAAAAAAAGATCAGATCACAAACCAAACCAGACTAGTCCAGAGCAGACCAATGAACACGCCAGAGTTGTCCACATGTATGTATCCACATACACATTGTCTGTGTGGTGCCGGACTTAAAGAATACCACCACCCCTTACTTCCCGTGGGTGTCGTAAAAGGCGACTAAGAGGCGTACCGGAGAATGGGCAGCAGCGTTCTCTATGCATTCCACCACCATACCATACTGCGATCGCCAACCCGCCTGCCAAGCGTGGCGATTATGGCAACCCCCCCCCCCCTTTTGGGGGAGGCCTATGTCCAGCAGTGGACGTCTTACGGCTGAAATGATGATGATGATGATGATGTATCCACATGTCAGGAGATAAACCTGGTACGCTATGTAGGAAAAGGCCAAAAGCCCGGAAATCTTCAGTCTCAGGGTCGGTCATCGAGCTAAGTATTACGTAAGTGATAATTAGGTACAGGCGCCAGCACATCAAGCTACCCGAAACTGTCAAATTTTCCCAATCAATCTTGAACCTTATGCTGTAGCGATAAAGTCTAAAATCTATTAAAGAAATTTGACAGATCGTAGTAACTTGATGTGCTTGGCGTCTGTACAATGCTGTCGGTCCGAAGTTTGCGCAGAAGGCTGCGCAATAAATTTTTTTAGGAACCAAATGGTGACATGGTGCGAGTGAGAGAACATGCGTCAGAGTTCGGAGTGCCTTTGTTCAGATTAACTATTATTCATCGGGTAAGAGTATAGTGTTGCGCGCCACAATTAATTCCTGGTACATGGTGAGATTTGTTACCACTAGCGCCATCTAGTATCGAGTAGCGGAATTAGTAGTCAAGATCCTTGTAGAAATTTTGATGCGAGAACTTTCTAGAACTATTGACATCTGGTCGGTCGGGGCCGGTGTGTAGTCGAACGTTCTAGACGTTTCTACAATGGAAGGTTCTAGAATTATCTACGGGGGCCGCGAGCGACACAGTTTGGATACAGCAATACGAGCGAACACATCGAAGCGATCTTCAAGTGCGACTTAGAGCGATGAGTAGTGCAATTGTGTTTTAGTAATTAGTGTTGTTGATTAAAATGTAAAGTTTTTTTTGGTTATTAAATCGGCAGTTTTTATTGTCACGAACCCCAAGCTCGTAACAATAGTATAGGTACTGGAATCATCATTCCATTGTGAGAAGACACTAGTAATACTTTCACATTCCTGCTTAAGTTTACAGATTCATAGAAAGCCTAGTTGCTTCCACTTCTGGACATACCCTTCTAGTTTACCACTCCATAAATTTTCTCGTTCTAAACTACGACATTACCTGCGCGAATCCCAAGAAGAACAGCTGGTCGGGCGTGTGCCCCGGCAGCCCCGGCAGCGACGCGCGGCGCTGCGCAGGCGCACGGCGCGCGTGCAGGCGGTACGCGTGCAGCGCCGCGCGCAGCCCGCCGTTGTCCGCGATGTTCTCGCCCTGCGTGTTGAAGCCGTGCACCTGGGGGGGGCGGGCTGTTAGAGCTTTGTGGACGAATGTAATGTGTAACAAACAGGCTACTAAAAGATCGTGCATTGAATAGGACAGAACAAATGCTGAACTGCCGAAATCGCACTTCGGAGGACTCTTCTCCTTCTTTTAGTGAGTGAAGTGGAGGTTTATTTATCTTGCGCATAGACTACGGTCTACTACAGTAGTCCAAGTTAATAGTAGACAGCAGGAGCAGGTTTTGAAGATCTTTACATTAAAAACAATGTAGACTTATAGGGGACTAGCTTTTGCCCGCGGCTTCGCTCGCGTTAAGTATTATTAAAAAAAACTAATACATTTACATCCGCCATCATCCCTTATTTTATCCCCATGGGGGTTGAATTTATCAAAATCCTTTCTTAGGATCCCCTAAGAAAGGATTTTGATAAATTCAACCCCCATGGCATCCGCCTACGTCATAGTAGCTATATGCATGCAAAGTCTCAGCCCGATCGGTTTAAAATTGACAAAGTTTCATACAAAGTTTCATCCCCGATTTTATCCCCTGGGGGTAGAATTTATCAAAATCCTTTCTTAGGGGATGCCTACGTCATAGTAGCTATATGCATGCAAAGTCTCAGCCCGATCGGTTTAAAATTGGCAAAGTTTCATACAAACTTTCATCCCCTATTTTATCCCCTTGGGGGTAGAATTTATCAAAATCCTTTCTTAGCGGATGTTTACGTCATAACATCTACCTGCATGCCAAATTTCAGCCCGATCCCTCCAGTGGTTTGGGCTGTGCGTTGATAGATCACTATGTCAGTCAGTCACCTTTGAGTTTTATATATTTAGATTTCTGTTAAAATTCTTGGAGATTTTATTGAGACAATTGCCCCTGCCTTAACAGGCATAATTGCAGGATGATGCGCTGCACGTCGCTGTGGTAGTGTTCCAGCGTCGCAATGGTGATACTTACGGTATAGTTGGGCAACTGCGGCAGGTGGTACTTGCTGTACTGGTCGATGATGCACTGCACCTTGCTGTGGTAGTGTTCCAGGGTCGCAGCAGACCACCATTGCTTCAAGTTGCCTTCCTCGTCGTAGCGACGACCTGAGGATGGATTAGCAAAGAGTATTAGTTAGCGATCTCTTTGTGAAGAGGCATCTGGAGACCGAATGCGTGTTAGGAGATTATTAGGTACTTATTTTATTCTTTTATTTTTTCGGCGCCCTCTGTCGCCCACCTTGTGGCCCACTGGCGCCCTCTCTGTTTCCCACAGGAATGCTCCCTGTGGCCCACAGACGCCCTCCCTGTGGTCCACTGGCGCACTCCCTCTGGCCCACTGGCGCCCTCCCTGTGGCGCACAGACGCCCTCCCTGTGGCCCACTCGCACACTCTCTGTGGCCCACAGGTGCCCTCCCTGTAGCCCACAGGCGCCCTCTGTGTGGCCCACAGGCGCCCTCCCTGTGGCCCACTCGTACCCTCCCTGTGGCCCACAGGTGCCCCTCCCCTGTGGCCCAACGGCGCCCTCCCTGTGGCCCACAGGCGACCTCCCTGTGGCCCACAGGCGACCTCCCTGTGGCCCACAGGTGCTCTCCCTGTGGCCCACTGGCGCCCTTCCTGTGGCCCGCTGGCGCCAGACGCCCGACTCTCTTGTTACACCTCCATCATCCAAACTCCGAGCTACTACCAAGACATTCCTTAGAGAAAAACCCAATATCACTGCCCGATCAAATCAATGAAGATCGAATCAATGAAGGAGTTTTCGGAACGACGTTCCTTAACGCGGCTTGCGATAGGAGTTGACTGGTAGAAATCGTCACATAAAGCTTATGCTCCATGCGACTTTCAAAAGAGAGAAAGAAAAGAAATTCCAAGAAGGCTGCGAAAATTTTAATTTTTTTTTCTTCATAGGTGTCGTTTTGGAAGTATCTCGCGGAAAAAAATTCGTTCCTGACTGGGGTCCCCCAAACACACGGTTTTAGGGTTCCGTACCTAAAGGATCAAAACGGGACCTTATTACAAAGACTCCACCGTCCGTCTGTCTGTCTGTCACCAGGCTGTATCTCATGAACCGTGATATCTAGACAGTTGAAATGTTCACAGTTGCTGTATTTCTGTTGCCGCTAACACAACAAATACTAAAAACAATAAAATAAATATTTAAGGGGGCGCCCATACAACAAACGTGTTTTTTTCCCGCGTTTTTGCCTTGTGGTACGGAACCCTTCGTGTGCGAGTCCGACTCGCACTTGGCCAGTTTTTTACTTTGTGTCATATCTTCAATAAAAAACCTATTTTGCAACCACGAAACCAACGGGGCAGTCAAGAATCTAACTAACTAGGTAGCTATAACAACTAAGTATAAATGAATATATCTACAGTATCTTATCTAATTAATGGACTCGTTGAAGAAAAGAACGCTCTCTACGATAATAGGTACTAGTCAGCAAGCAGATACATTACCTTGATCGTCAAATCCGTGAGTGACTTCATGTCCCATTATGGCACCAATGGACCCGTAGTTGATCGCTCTGAAACAAATATCTCGTGTTATTTCTTCAGTTCCAAACATTTTTGGTAAAATTTAAAGTTAAAATATGAGGGTAGGTAGTGGTACTCACTCAATTCCGTTTCCATAGAACGGTGGTTGCAATATTCCGGCGGGGAAAGCTGGAAAAATAAATATTCTGGTTAGTTAACAAAATAAAAACCGTATGTTACACATAGTAAGGCAACAGGCGTGATCATACGTTGCGTAATAAATAATAAAATAAGCGTCTTTTAACGCGTTCCAAGAAACTGACGAACACTGGAAACTGTCGAGTTGACGCAACTGACTAATCCACAAAACTGACCAATCAACGAAACTGACGTACCGAGTAAGGGAAACTTTTTCCGTCTTATTACAAAACGAGTTCTAATTTTAGACCTAGCCTAAGCCTTCGAGCCAGTTACTGTGTTTTGAACTTTTTTCCGATAAACTAAGTTTTTTAACAGACTTCAAAAAAAGGAGGAGGTTCTCAATTCGGTTGTATTTTTTTTTAATGTTTGTTACCTCAGTCATATAAAAACCGATTTGGAAAATTATTTTTTATTTAAAAGGATATACTTCCAGATTGGTCCCATTTTTAGGAGTTTCCTCAATTCCTCATGGATCGCATCAGTTCTGTTGATGCGATCCATGAGGAATTGAGGAAACTCCTTAAATGTTATAGGCACACCTATAGTGATTTGGGTATTTTTTATAGTAACTCGTACATTTGCTCTCGGAAACCACCATTTGGTGAAGTGGAACTGATGAAGAAGACCACAGATGGCCACCGGAACTACTCAATAATACCTAAGTTTTTCACGGGTTGCGATTCGATTACTTTAATATGGTTGTATGGTTGGTTAATATGGTTGACGAGCATAAATTGCTTAGCGCAATTTATGCTCGTCACAATGCGAATGGTGAAATAGAGCTGATGGTGGAATTCCAGGAGAACTCCTCAACAATAAACGCCCCTGCTTCGAGAAAAGGAATATTTTGTAAAAGGCGATGGGCAAGTTGACATTAGGCTATTGTAACTTAGATACATTATAAACAGACCCACTAATAAAGCGAGAAATAAAAACTTTTTAACAAAAAAAAACCAAAAGTTTTTTAACAGAAAAAACCGACTTCCAAAAAAAACACTACAAAGTGAAAAATAGCTTTCATTTCGGAAGTCGGTGTCTTTGGATCTGTATTTTAGTTTTGCCACCGACTTACAAAATTAAAGTTATTTTTCACGTTGTAGTGTTTTTTTGGAAGTCGGTTTTTTTTTGTTAATTTTTTTTTAAGCAATAAGAATTTTAACTTTGTCGAATAAAAGTTCGAATTTTAAATATGGCTCGATGGTTTAACCCTAGATATGTGTGTTTTTGTGTAGTTTTTGGGGGACCTTTATAAAAGTTTCTTCCATTTCGTCTTAAGTATAAGTTAATAACAACAGTATTTGAATGCAAGTTTGATACTAGAACAAAATATTTTAGTTGTCAGAAATAAAATGTTTTTTTTTATTGGAGAAAAGTAACTTTATTAAAGTTCTGCCTTCTCAGTCGGTGTACTTACTGACAGAGTTGAGTGTCGCGGAGTAGAAGGCGTTGACCGTGGTGGCGGTGGCGACCCAGCGGTTCCTGTCGGGGCGCATGCGCAGGGACTCGAGGGACTTCTTCACGGCCGCAGACGTCAGCTTCAGGTACGTCTCGAATAAGTTGCCTTCGACTACTTCCGCCTGAAATGCACATAAAGAATAAATGAAAGGGAACAAAAGGGGAGTTGAAAAGTACCTGCTGAATTTTCATAGCATGGTTGAATCCAACAATCATACACGGAGCCTTTAAAATAGAAAATCATCTTTCTGAAATTGGAGTTTCATAGTGAAGTAATTGAATGTTTCATATATATTGAATAAGCACATTAGCGTTAAATCTACCATCATTAGAACGTACATAATATGGAACACCAAAACTTCTGCTATTTCTTTAACTTATTTGGCAAAGAATAAGGGTAACGTTTTCCGTCATAAAGTCTAATAAAATCAGAATAATCATATTAGAATACAATAATTAAGTATTAAGAATCAGAATAGGTAATCTAAGAGATTTTAGACGTGAATCAAATATCTCTAACATTACAGGCTAAAGCTGTGTCATTTACTCTCAGCAGTATATCGTTTAATTATTTGCTCACGTGTTTATAATGCTTGTCAAGCTGTTCATGTGTGAGCAGCCAGGCGGGGAAGCCCACGAAGTTCCTGATGGCCTTCAGTTTGTCCAGCGTCTTGAGGCGCGTGCTAGAGTCCATCCAATCCAGGTCCTGCACTGCTGCTGCGAAGGCCGAGCGTACATCCTCCACCATCTCTATAGCCTGGGGGGGAGGGGGGTAAAAATAAGAACTTAAGTATAGGTTAATCGAATTCACGTCGTATCCCGCCGACCGCCATTTTTGTTCGATATTAGTATTGCAAAAAACTGTTTCAGATCCTTTTCTAGAGAATTCATATCATGGGTGTAGATAAAGTCTTGTATGCAACTGTACATAATTAGGTATTATACAACAGTTGCATAAATAAATATTAGACTTCTACGAACGATCCAAACCTACACATTAAAGTGTACACATTATCCCCTTACTAATAAACATTGTATAGCGTTTGTATAGTTACACAACGCTTTGTCTTCTTCTTTCGAAAGTCATATTACTGACGACTCATCATCTGCCTAGCCTTTTCCCAACTATGTTGGGGTCGGCATCCAGTCTAACCGGATGCAGCTGAATACTAGTATTTTACATGGAGCGACTGCCTATCTGACCTCCACAACCCAGTTACTGGGTATTACGACACCCTTGGTAAGACTGGTTGTCAGACTTTCGGGCTTCTGACTACCCGTAACGACTGTCAAAGATCCACGAATGACAGCCAGGACCAACGGCTTAACGTGCTTTCCGAGGCACGGAGGGGTCTCGGTATGGAAAGATGGTCACCCATCCACAGACCAACCGCGGCAAGCGTAGCTTAACCTGATCGATCGACCTGTGCGGCTGCTATTATTTAGCCACTCGGTCGGTAACTATTCATCTGATATAATACGTTTATTAGTAAGAAGGATAGTCACAGGTATTATACAGTTCTCAATGTTCTTCTGTCACATCTAAGAGCATGCTTCTTTTGTACATCAAACCACTACATAACGTAACATAACGTCACGCGTGTATTCCTCAGAGGGGCCAGACATACAACTACTGTAACAACATTAAATAATATGTCCCACGCCCATTTGTTAAGTATTGCAATGAATAATTATTATCTTATCATAATTTCTGCCTCATAAAAAGTTTGCTACGGCGTAGCAAAGGAAAGGTCTCACTGCTACGCGTGCTACGAAAACGTAGGCGTAGCAGATAACCGATCTGCTACGCAGTGGACCAAATATCAAAATTATATTTGTTTTTGCCCTCCTTTTGTGGCTGCATCAATAGGTAAAAGTGCGCAGTGCTGCACACGTCCAGGCTATTCCAAGTTAAACAAATATCAACTTTATTTCAATGAAAATTAAGTTAATTTCAGAGTGTTATAAAAAAATGTTTGAAGTTGTAGCGTAAACTGAACTTTATTGTGTAGGAATTAAAGTTATTTTTCCATTAATTCATATTTGTTTACATTTTTGGCAAAAAAATCGCGTACGCAAATTACGTTATTAAAGTCGTTATAATTTTCAAAATTATGATTTACCACAAAAAAAAATTCCGATGAGTTTACAATAAGCTTAGTTACTGCGACCAATTCGGCTCGCGCGGAGTTGATCACTTTTCTAACCTATCTTAAGAGCGTTTACGCCGTACGGCATTTCATACAAACTTTCAAGCCCTTGTTTTTCGAAGTGATTGAACCGATTTTAATGAAACTTCATACGCATAAGCAGGATACAAAGGTCTAAAAAGTTAGTAGAAAACATTTTCGAAATGTCTTATTTAAAAAAAGATAACTGGAAATCTCTGTTTCTATGGAAAGTTTAAAATCGGTCTAATTTGGCTCTAACACTATTTTTCGAAAATGTTCTCTACTAACTTTTTAGATCTTTATATCCTGCTTATGCGTATGAAGTTTCATTAAAATCGGTTCATTCGTTTCGAAAAACAAGAGCTTGAAAGTTTGTATGAAATGCCGTTCGGCGTAAACGCTCTTAATAACCCGGGTAACCTGGGACCACATGATGAACAAAGGCCAGAAAAAAAAACAGGCTCATTTGTTTTAAAAAATGTGCGTCATTTGAAGGTCAATAAGTTTTTCGAGGATTTGTTAAATATTTCCGATAATTTAACTATTGTATAGTTACAAGCCAAATATTTATCATCCATACCTTTTGCCGGGAAGTGTAGTCGAAGTGCCTCTTCACATACAGATAACTCAGCGCCACTCCGAAGTTGGCGTTAACATTGGCGGTGCAACTCTTCCAGCGAGGAGTACGCTGCTGCAGCCCGAACACTGCGCGCGAGAACTCGAAGCCGAGCTCGCGGAACGCGCTCAGGGTCATCGGGGCCACGGTGGAGAATACACTCCACCAGAGGAAACGTTCTAGGGAAGAAGATGACGGTTATCAGCTTTGAGTTCGAGGTTTGTAACGCCGTGTTAATCTGGGGGCCTAAAAAGTTGAAGTATTACAAGCCCTTATCAAATCCCATTGGTGAAGCATTTTTCATATATTTGTTTTTGTCTGTGCTAAAATACCAACCAATCCAATCCAAATCCGATCCCAATCTCTTTGATTGTACAGTCAACGGCCAGAAGTCCACTTACACCGCAATGACCATTATCGCCTGCGCTATACGGGCTGCGGCGCCTATACACACATACGCATATTTATCCGTGTGAGTGATGTTCCAACGGTAACAAATTAATATCGCGCTACGAGTAGTCATAGATGTGGTCAATGCTAGACAAGGATGACAATATCAGTAACTTGTTTTTCTATCGCAGTTTGATTTTTTTTTTCATAGTAATGCAAAATTTCAACAAGTGAATGTAAGTTAATATTAGGTAGATCTGTAACGAGGCTGCACTCGCTAATGTGAACGGGATAGATGTGCGTTCGAATCCTAGTTGTGCCAGTTTTTTTTATGTTTTATATAATTATTATTATTTGTATGTTTTAGTAATTTATTTTAGTAAATTAGTTTGAATAAATAGATATTACAATAAAGGTATTTTATTATTATAATATGATAATAAATGAAACAACTTTTTATATGGTAACATTGTAATATTTTTTATACAAAAGAAATCCTTTACACTTATGTTATTATTATAGTATTGAATGTTAAAAAACACATTTTAGGTTACATATAGATATTATGAAAATTCTGATATCATTTAAGAGGTTATAGCTTAATTATTCATTTTCTTAATGAAAAGAGGATTGAAACTTAACCTCAATGTTACAATAATATAAATACTTATTTGTTAAAGTTACGGCCACTATGTCCCCTGACACAAAATTACCCTACCTGTCTATGATTTTTAATATTTCGTGTGACCTCCGTTAGCCTCGATACAGCTAATGAGACGTCGACGCATAGACGCCACAATATTAGCACAGATATTTGTGCCGCGCAAACTATCCCATAACTGCATGCAATGGGATTTGAGTAGCTCAGGGCATCTCTCGTCCCGAGCTTCCCATCTTTGCACCATTAAACCCCATATATTTTCTATAGGGTTTAAGTCAGGGGACCGAGCTGGCCAAGGAATAACTTTAATTTCCGGATGATTGCTAAACCATTCGCGAACAATGCTGGCACGGTGAATGGGACAATTGTCTTGAACAAAACTTATCTCATTTAAGTCTTCTGCGGGGTAGATATTACGCACCGTAGGCAACATTATATCGTTCAACACTTCCACATAGTTGACACTGTTGGCTCGCGTCGTTATAAAACTTAATTCACCGGGCCCTTGAGCACTTATCCACCCCCACATATTTACACTGATTCTGCCTGACTCCGTATTAGGTCTGACATTGCCTTCACACCAACGCGTGTTATTTTTACGCCACAGATGCAGCCTTCCTTTTTGGCACGATTTAAAAGATTTTTCGTCGGTGAATATTGTCGTCTCCCAATCAAAATCCAAATATTCCTGGGCAAATCTTAACCTCTCCTCTTTATGCTGTTGCGTTAAAAACGGTTTTTTAGCTGGCGTTCGGTGATGAAGACCTTCGGCGTGGAGTATGCGGCGAACGGTGCGTACTGATGTGCCGAACTCATCAGCAAAACGCCTTGTTGGGATGAAACCATTCGTCTCATATTCAGCTACCATATAACGTCGCTGAGGCTGGCTAATAAGAGGTGGTCTTCCGCTCCTCTCACAACTCTTCAGGCTACCTTCTTCCTCAAATCTCTTCACCCAACGACTAACAGTCTCTCTCTAAAAAAAAAAACTATATTACACACTTGTAACAAGCGATTAATCTAACATTATATTTTGTAGGTAACATCACATAAAATTAAAAAAATAAACTTACGCATAAGCCGGTTTCATTCGATATTTGAGATATATTAAGGCCATTCGAATATAAGGCCACAATATTTGCCTTGGCTTCAATACTAATATTAGCCTGCATATTGAATTCAGAAGAATACTAAAATAGCAACAACAAGATAACACAAACGCTCGTAACTATGTTCACCAACCAACAACAGTGAATAGTGGAATCATTTATGTAAACTAGTAAAGTAGTTAAAATATGAGGGTAGATTTACAAAGTGAACTTATCACATTGTTTCAAATCTACCCTCATATTTTAATAACGACGCTAAGATTAAAAATAATTGCAAAACGAAAGAATCTTCGTCTAGTTGTGGAATATTTAAAATATTTGTTAGCAACTCGGCATTCTTATTTCACATGTAGGTAATACTTAAAAATATTTTTCATGTTTGATGTGAGACTCGAACCCGAACGTTCGCCATGCGAGGCACAGTGCTAACCACTTTGGCCACCGTAACGCTCACTAACTTATTGAAATTTGTAATAACAATCATAAGCGGGCAACAAGTTGCCAATGTGTAGTGTTGTCAAACGTTCTTATAGAAGAAGGTCATAAGTACAACTAATGTTCCTATGCCATAGTTTTGTGAGATTGCTAGTCGACTTCTGACTGTTATAGTACAATGGGCTGCATCAATTGGGTACCCCAGTTGTATGAAAATTTTAATACAATTAGGGTACTCAATTGATGCAGCCCACTGTACCTACGTAGTGCAGCGAAAAAAACATTTTTACAAAAAAAAAACAACCGACTTCCAAAAAAAACACTACAAATTGAAAAATAACTTTAATTTCGGAAGTCGGTGTCAATAAACGAAAACGCGAAACCAAAGAAGTCGGTGTCTTTGGTTCCGCGTTTTCGTTTATTGACATTTTCTTCGAGTAATCGGTGAACATACACAAGGTAGCTACTGTAAACTGTTGAGGAGTTCCCTTAACTGTCCTTCGTCTTCATCATCAGGCCCCTAATGACAGTCACAACCCATCTAGGTGTAAAGTTCACATCAATACAAATTAATCAAGCCCAAACACAAGGTAACTGCTGTAGATCGTTGAGGAGTCCCCTCGACTGTCTTTCGGCTCCATCATCAGATCGACTCCAGGCCTTCATCAAATTGTAGTGCTTTAAAATACTTAATGAAAAAATTAACAAACGCACTAGTCGCTCCTACGATTTTCGAAAGTTCCCCTCGATTTCACTGGGATGCCATCATCAGATCCTGGTTTCCTTATCATGGGACCACCCTTGGCATATCCCCTTTCCAACAAAAAAGAATAATCAAAATCGGTTCATAAACGACGAAGTTATCCGCGAACACACATAAAAAAAAATATATATATATATATACGGTCGAATTGAGAAACCTCCTCCTTTTTAGAAGTCGGTTAAAAAAGAAAAACACGGACTGTCTTCGCCATATTATAATTCATAATGTTATCCTTTTATGATTCTCCAAAGTGGCTTTTTTAGGCCCCTTGGATTAAAATATGATATGACATATTGAAAAAAAAAATTAAAATTTTTCGTCTACCAACTGAGATGCGCATGCAAAAATAATTGGGATTTGTCCTATCTGAGAGAGCCGGCTGATCTGTTACTCAGAACCCTCCTATCTCAGACACCTTTCTCCTTCTATTTAAGAATACCTGTAATATGATGTTGAGCTGAAGATAGATTTATGATTATGTATGTCCATAATATTAATTGTTGTTGTCTGAGAATTGTGATCGAGTGTCTGGGAGAAAATTTCCTAAGTGTGATACTCAAACTGCTACAGCATTGTTTCTCTTACGGATTTTTCAAGGATTATTGCCTTGGGAGACTATTTCAACCATCATCAAAAAAACCACTAAGTTCCTAAATAATCTCACCAATAATAACAGGCTTGGTGTCAGCCAGCAACACAGACAGCTTCTGAAGGTAAGGCAGATCCATGACGATGACCCGGTCCGTGTGCAGCTGTAGCACCACGCTCGTGTTCGACAGCACCAGCTTCAGGTAGCGGTCCCAGTCGTGCTGAGGACGAGAAGGGATAAAGCTGTGATTGTAGAAGAAGTGAAGATATGAAGAGAAAAAGTAGATACATGTTAAAGGAATTGTAGCCCTCTATTTGCTCGTCATTCAACTCGATCCTCGGCTACTCTCTTCCAGCTGCCATCAACAATGCGAAGATAGTCGCTCTTACTAGCCTGAGGGTGTTCTTCCTTCATTGCTGAAGTTAAAGACTACACTAGGTAAGTCTTTCAGCTGTTCTGTTACCCGGGATTTGCTTGCAATCTTGCATAGATACTATCACAAAATGTCGTCATTCTCTGAGGAAGAACCTCAATTACAATCAGAACTCTATATTTTCCTTATTCTTTGAATAATCAGTTATTTACGGAACTGTTGGTCGTTTTGTAGTTAAGACAGTCCTATTTTTGAAAGGTCGCTTACCAGTTTCCATTGCGCGGGTCCTCCACTGGAGCCCTGCAACAGTTGCTGCACGGACACCTCGTGGAACAGGTGAGTGCCGCTGCGACGCACTTCCACTGGGGTCATTATCTGTGAAACATAATCGTGTTGAGAAAAGGCATTGCAAAATTGATGGTATGTTACCGGCTAACAGAAAGTAGAAGGCTAGACTATAAACTTTTCATGACGTGAATCATGATCCATGAATGACAGCCGGGACCAACGGCTTAACGTGCTTTCCGAGGCACGGAGGGGGGTCTCGGTATGTAAAGATGGTCACCCATCCACAGACCAACCGCGGCAAGCGTAGCTTAACCTGATCAATCAACCTGTACGGCTGTTATCATTTAACCACGGGCCGCTCTAACAGGGACTGACTGTGTACTTGAAATATTTCAACTACCTACGTCATATTAATTTTCATCAAAACGTTAGCTACATTCTTCGTGAACTAGAGAATAAGAACTACTAGCTAACCATAGCCAATTTCTTGCTGAACTCCACGATATCATCCGCGAACTGCTCAGCATCTGTCTCGTTGTCTGCGATGTTGATCATAGACTTGATGTACTTGTGGTACTGCTCCAACTCGTGGGAGAACTGCTCCGGCTGCAGCAGGTAGCGGTCGCTGAACCCTGGGGACACTTGCTCGATCTAGAAAGAAAATTTTACTTGAGTGTTTTGTAAGGAAATAGGACTAGATTAGAAGTTGAAATGCGTACCTAGTATGAGTACTTTATTTCAAGATTTTTTACGCCCACAAAAGCTCGACAAACCTGGATCTAGATTCAAGTTAATTGTCATGGAAGAATACACGCGAAATTCGTGACGACTAAGTACATGTTTGGGTTGCAACCCAAAAATCCATGCATGTACATTGTCGCATCATTATAACCACATCTTCTGTATATTTTTGCGGGCGGGTGCTGCACGCTGCAACTTTACCAGTAAGTAATTGACCATCCTTATCAATGAGTGCTGCTTTCACCAATGACTTAGTAAAAGCTTCCATATGTTTACGGCCAATTCAGGGTGTTCAGTCCCCAAAATGTTGATTAGTAAAAGACCGAGATAACTCTCCATTCTCTCTAGAATGAAGATATTGATAAATCATATTCTTTTTTATGTAAATTAGTTGTAAAAAACAGTTTCAAAAGAACAAATGATATATTTTGAAATTAAACGTAGTAGGTGCTTTCTAACCGATTACTCTGAGAAGAAACACCAAAACAAACTCAGAGACCACCGACTCTTTGCGACAGTCCATTATCTTGGTCAAATCATTCAGATTCATACATTTATGAGGATTGCCCAAGAAAAAGTAAGAGAAGAGTTGACTTACCACGACGCGGTTCCTGCTGGTGTTCCGCACGTCCTCGGCCACCTGCACGCTCAGCAGCACGCTGAGGCCCAGCAGCCGCCGCGCGCGCCCCGCCACCGCCTCCCACGTGAAGTTGGTGCTGGCCTGCGCGGGCGGGCGCGGCGGCAGGCCCAGCGTCTGCAGGAGCTTCTGGATCGGCTTCATGCCGTCGGCTTCTAGTTTTTCTGGAATATTAAGAGTTGTAAATATTTATAGATGTGCCACCTAAGATCGAGGAGTCCATTTGTTCCTTCTAAAGAAGCTAGGTTTTTATCTGAAGTTGTAGAAAATATTGACATGTAGTAAAAGATGAATGTGCAGAAGCGAAAAAACCAAAATCCACAGTCATATCCCTACACATCACAATGTTTTAAAAAAACGTTATATAAAAATTATTTTCTCAATTTCTGAATAGGTAGATATTACGTGTTAAGTACTATTAACCCAGAAACACAACTAACATTACAAAAAAAAAAGACACGAATGGAAAAGTAGTTCATAGGTATTACTTAGAATAGAATAGAATACTCTTTATTATGTACATAGATAGGTACACCATATAAATTACAGACATAAATATAGAAACTGTACAAAGGGTAACACAATGGGCGGTCTTATCGCTAAAAGCCATCTTTTAAGACAACCTTTGGATGAATTACAAAAAGGGGAAGGACAGACAAATACTGTAGGTAGTCTTGGGTGTAATAAATAATAATCAGCACCATATATACTCACCAGTATTAATACAAGTCCTATACAGACTCTTCGCCTTGACGACACTGTTAGGCAGTTCCTCATCGTCCTTTGCCTCCAAGAGTTCCCTCAGATCATTGACCAGCTGTTCCCTTAGCTTCGCCAGCTGGTCCCAGGAGGTGGCCCAGTCAGGCACCGGGTTCTGCTTGATCCAGCCTCCACATGCGAACTCGTAGAAGTCTGTGCATGGGTCCACGTCTTTGTTTAAGGCTTGTAGGATTCTTGAGGCTGTGGATGAGACATAATTATATTAATGAGTAAAAGACAAAAAAAAATTAGGTAGGTGTAAGTTAGGTAGGCGCAGTGGTCAGAGTAATAGCACGGCATGCCAGTGGTCGCAAAGTTGAGTCCTCGCTCATATCAGTCGAATGTTGGACAAAAATATAGTTAATAAAATAATTTCTTTAGTTTGAAGAATGGGAGTGAAATTATAATTCTATCAAAAAGTTTAGTAAACTAATACATATCAGTAGTACTTAAATGGAATGTATAGGTATAGGATAAATGTTGGTCTCTTTACTTCACAAACACACCAACAAACAAATTTCCAAAAAAAAAGACAACAAAACGGTCTATAATATTCGTATCGCCTAGAGGAGAGAGGGGAAAACAGGAAGCTCGCTAGCTTTCTCTACGAATGCATAAAATATGCGCGATATCTTAATAAACAACGGGTTTATGTAACCCCACCCTACCTACCGCAGTCGTACAGGTAGATGATGCAGTAAAAATATGTAATTATAAGTATAATAATTAATTTATTATTATCAAGATACTCGTTAAAGTTGTTGCAAAATAATTGATATTATCAGTTAATCAAATAAAAGCAGATAATCATCTCTTTTATTCATAAGTATTTTTTTAGATTAATTTTATTACAAGAAAGAAGGTAAAATTAAGTTGGACAGTTTTAAATTAAACAGACCTGTATCCTCAAGAAGACTGTTATTTTTAGGAATAGCATTATCCTTGTTAACTTCCGAGGCAATTCTGGCATCAACAACTCCCAATTTTGACAAAACAACAACAATCACTGGATATAAAAATACTAACAAAAATATTTTAAAAGTGAAACTAAAAGTAAACAAATAAGAATGCATTATGTAATCTTCCTTGTTCAAACGACAGCAAAACACAGTCTAACCAATATATCGAACGGAACGATGTTTTTATCGATGTATGAAAATAATTAAAAATTCAAAAACAAATGACACAATTGTTGTCCTAAGTACTAATGTCATATATTAAATCAACACGTGTCTGAACTACGTGCAAATCTAGCATCAATATACAAAATGCGTCTCAACCCTTTAAAGAAAAACATAGCTGAGTACAGTAACCCGCAAGCCAGTGGTAACAAAAGCAAGTAGGTATAAGTTGACCTCGCATTCTATTGAAACTTCGTGCTACTCTAGGTCAGCTCAAGTTCGAAGTGTTACCATCAGCCCGGCAGCGTGCGGTCTACTGTACCTATAGGTAGGTAGGTATGACTCAAAAGAATTAATTTGTAGAACAATTTTCTCGCCAAAGTGGCGCAGTTATCCCTTGCTGAGAGAAAACACGTGGACTGCAAAATAAGTGATGTAAGAACTACTTAGGGTTATATCAGAACATGCGTTTAATTTCAAAATGTATGCGATAATTTATATTTTAATTGGAACGATATACGCAGGGGTTAAGTGCGCTGTTTCTTTGAAAACTGAACAATTAAATGTGTATGTTACATAATACGAATAAACAGTATAAATAGACATAGGAGCCTTCCACTGTCGCGTCGACGGCGGCATCGTCGGAATATCTTAAGAAAAACATCAACAACATTTGTATTCGGATTCTGTAATACTTATGTAGTAATTACAAAAAATCTAATAAGTACAAAATAAATTATTGACAAGCGCAGTACAGGTAAATAGCGCAGTTTTAAACCTGCATATAACATAATTAGTTATGCAACACATACAAAGTAAACAAGTTGTAGAAAGCAATACTGGGACCTATTTTCCTCTCTAAACACTCTTACAAGCTACATCATACTATGCATGGTAAGAAAATCTTTAACTAAACGCATTTGGTAGGTCAAAACATGTACTTATTACATATTATTATAATGTTCTTTATAAAAAATGTGGTGGTGTAAATCAATGAATTAACCAGCCAGTTCGATCTCAGCTCGACCTGAAGTAAGCATAATTTGTTATTTTCTTGCACTTTTTTGCCTATTGGAGCTGCACAAGTATTTGTTCAGTACTTGTTAAGATTTCTCTCACATATGAACAAGAGTATAAATAAGTAGGTACTCGTAGTACTAGTACCTAATCTGCATATCTACAACCTGACACGGCATTTCTAGACAAAGATATGTTAGTACTAACTACTCGACGATAGAGATTTAATCTAAAAGGATGAGTCTACACTATTTGCATATATGCAAATGTTACATTACTCGCATCGTGAATGAGACGCCTAATTAGTCTAACATGGCAATAAAATGTACATTCGTAATTAAAATTGTGATACAAAAACTCTGAAGCATCCTTCCGTGGCTGACATTCTCATGGAGATGCCACGGTGGTTATAGTGATATGTTAAATAGTTATTAGACAGTCATTACACTATTTACATACCACCGATAAATTACCGGCTAATTACGATTGCGCGAATTGACACGTGTCGCGGTAAATGTTATGGCAAACGTATGGTAAAATGTGGTAATCTCCGCATTTTACCATAGCGCAGCGGCGTATTTATTTACTTATGGCTTATTTTTTGTAATTAATTACGATGGGATGTTTGCGTGCTGTTTGTTTGTTACTATTCAGCATAATTAGCGCACGCGTAGAATTAATTGATGAGTTGTTAATAGGTTGATATACGTCATGAGAAACAGGTCCTATTAAACACTTACCTATCCTAAGGGCTTTTCTACTGTGATGCGTTATCTCTAGGTTTATTTTGGAAAAGCATGTTCATAAGTCAGTGTTGTACGCCAACAAATGACTGACTTGTCCAAGGCTTTCGACACTATCTTTTTCCATACCTAGGCTTGCAGTCTATGTAAAGTGGAGACAATAGGAGTGACAGGATATGTTTTTGATATTTTTAAGAGCTTACCCCTTGGGGCAGACCTAAAGAGTCAATACAAGCTCACGCAAGCTCAAGCAAGTCTTTTGGAGTTCCTCAAGTTTCAATATTGGGGATCACATTATTTCTAGCAGCAGATATATAACTCATTAGTCCCTAGCCGGGACTATTGAGTTTATATATCTGTCATTCGTAGATCTTTAACCGTCGTTGCGGGTATTCAGAAGCCTGACGTTCTGACAACCAGTCTTGGGGTGTCCTGTTACACAGTGACTGGGTTGTGGTGGCCTTCGCTCCATGTGAAATACTGGTGTTCAGCAGCATCCGGTTAGACTGGAAGGCGGCCCCAACATAGTTGGAAAAAGGCTAGGTAGATGATGAACACTCACCGGTCCCGACGCACTGTTCGCTGATGCAGGGCCGAGGGCTGCGGTACTCCGTGAGCACCAGGACTGCTGTGTATATGGCCAGGGCTATCAGTGAGATGCCTAGCGCGCCGATGAGCACTGATGAGCAACGGACTGTGCGTTCTCTGGAAGAGAAAGAAAGTAAGAATTAGTTTTCACATAAATATACTTTGTCAATGATTTTGCAAGAAATGAATACGTTATCATTTCCAAAGTAGTAGTAGCTGTTTAAACAGAACCAGTATTTGGGGAGAAACTTAATTAAATAGCTATTTTCAATGACAAAAATGTGTTTATATATATATTACAATGGGATAAAATTAGACTCAACAATGATCATCAAACTTTTCCTTTTATAGATAAAAACAATCATTAAAAAAACAACACCATACCCCAAAACCCAAAATTACCATAAAGATGGAAAAACGAGATAGGGATTTTTCAATATTTTCGTGATTGTGCCACTGTGTCAATATTGTATTTACGTACGTAGGTGCTTATCATACTTTTCAAGTAAAGTCTGCTAACACGGGTAAGTAAAAAAATAAATAAAATAAAATAAAAATTGTTTATTTTGTAACCGTAACTTTACAAAAACACATTAGTGATTGGAGCCTCCTTTTAAGCAAACAATGCCTGTATTAGGAGACTCCGCTCTTTCACAGCAAGGTAATTATTACAAAAAAAAATTAAAATTAAATATTAAATGTGTGAGGGTGTTTGTGTATGTATGTAAGTGTTTAAATGCAATTTAAATAAATAAGGAATAATAATAACAATATCCGGGTGGATGTGTATGTAAATGGGGATGAGGGTGAGTTTGCGTGTGTTTATGAGTGAGTGTGTTGATAGAAGCAAGTGAGTTATGTGCTGCAATGTAGCAATAGTGCCTCAGTATCCTCATAAGAAAATGGTTTAATCCAATTTATTCTAATATTTTTACATGTATGTGCTTGTTTAGTGTATATATAAATCTCCTTATTAACTCTATTATATAGTTGAGCAGATCTTATATTGTGTTGTATAGCAGCGAACTTCGTTTTAGTTTGAGGGATTAATTATAGGGGAGGTAAGCCTAAAACGGGTAGCCCGCCTAAAGCGGGTATGCTTTTTAAATTGCGCACCTTTATTGCTAATAAGAATGTGTGCGTGCAGTGCGCGGCGCCTGCCACTCTCCAATCACAGGGAGCCGGCGCGCTTCTCTGGCGGACACTAGTTCACGGTAAGATAAGAAAGAAGTTTTTTGCTATTTCCACTAAAAAAAATTGAGTTACATTACTTTTGAATACTCGAAAATGGTTGACAATATGTTCTTACTAGTTTTGTGTTATGATTTTGCAACAAATAGACGTTTTATTTGTGTAATAGGTTGGCGTTTATTATTTCGGTTTTAAGGATATGAGTCGATTGAAAAAAATACGTGCTTGTGGGCAAAAAGGGTAGGGGCAAAGCGGGTGCCCGTTTTGCCCATACCCGATTTGCCCTGTATAATTTCATTGACTGCTTATTAGTTCTTTTATTTTTGCAGATGGTAAATAAATACAAAAGAAAGACTGCAAATGCATCGTGGGATGAAGGAGTTATGAAGCTTGCGATAGAAGAAGCTCTCAAAACTTCCGTCAATGGTGCAGCAAAAAAATATGGCATCAACCTTTCGACTTTACAGATAGGTACATGTAAAGAAAGGATGTCAAAAAAAATCTAGGATGATTTTACAGTTTTTACAGCAGCTCAAGAATTAGAGCTAGTTGAGTATCTATTTCACATGGACAACCTGTTTACATTGCCAACTCATTACGTTGTCTACAAAGTGCCGCAACCATTCCAAGAATACTGGTCCATTGATCCAAGCATTGTCACTGCAAGTAGCTGATGATCCTGGTGGAGCTCCATCTGAGTTATGATTGTTATGAAACAGTTCTAGTCATTGATTGACGTTAATCTCATGTAATTCAGTCCCTACCCGCTTTGCCCAAAAGCCCTACCTGCTTTAGGCCCCCCCTACGGGCAAAACGGGTAATTCGAATGGTAAAGATTCTTGTTATTTTTTTATTCTTAATGTACAAAACTAATAAATATGTCATTTATTTTATAGTCCTTGATAACCAAACATTTCAAAATATACAAATAAATTTTCAATTTGTATCTATAAGTTGTTTTTTTTTACCATCAACCTTAGCTTACCCGTTTTGGGCTACTCTCCCCTATGATATAATTACAACACATTCCCTATTTCTGTGTAAAGGGTTTAAAGCAACCTAACCAAACCTAACCTCGGGGTGCCCTTCACTCGTTCATAAATATGTTTTTGGAAATGGAATAAGGGTGTTAACCATAATGACACCATGCACCATGCATGCAAGCAAGTATTCCGCATGTAAGCAAGCATGCAGCAAGCATGCAGCAGGCATGGTTTCTGTCACGGCTCTGGCGCGCTGCGGGGGTCCGACGGTCACACGTGAACTTATCGTCGCAGGTGGTTTTTACGCTCACCACCGCAGCTTCGGCTTGGTGCACACCCTGGACCTCAGCTCGCGGCCCGCCTCGCCCTTCCGCGCCTACGCGGTCTTAAATTACACTCTAGGGGTAGGGCAGACAAGACTACGTGGAGTCGGTTTTGCAGCGATACGTTTCTGTCAAACTTTAGTAGCACAAAATATAGACTTTTTAAAACAATATTTTAATCCACGGAGCCACTAATAGGCCTTCTAACCTAACCTATCCGATTAAATAATCGTTATATCCAATAAAGTAATACAAAATAAGTTTAAGAGTATATAAATGTTATATGTAAAGAAATTATATCAACAGTTGGTGTATCTCGCGTTTATTACATCTTGTGAACGTTATTGAAATGAAAATATACCAAATAACTTATATGATATGGGACGCACCCTGCCAAAATAGACCAATAAATTCATTGATGGTCAGTAGTTCTGGGAGTGTTTTGTTTATGTGTAGGTTATATTAAAAACAGTATTATGTTGGTACATATTGTACAGTAAGATCACTTTCTCTACTTGATAGATAGTACATAGTATAGTGTTTCCTATATTTTAGATTCGTATCTGACACGCGATGTGACTTATATAATTGTGTTCTGAAACATTTTGATTGAGACGAAGTAGGACTATTCTGGGCTTGTAATAAATTTTACTCACACACGTACCTATCAATAAATTATGTGAAAATATCGTTTTCGTAGTCTTTGGTGTTATTATGATGCAATGGTGCTTGAGAAAAATGTCTGTCTTCTTAGCGATCAAAAAATCTGTAACTTTAGCACAATGAAATTGTGTCTCATTGAATTAAATTAGACGGTTAAGAATATCAACATTACTTAATACATCTAATAAATAAAATATACATGCATTATGTATAAGTATTTTGTTTCATTTATAAAGGACTATCTACCGTTTTTTCGTCCATTCCTTAACTGTGAACAATTAATTATTTCAAAGTTACAAAACTTTACTACATGTAAGTATTTTCTCTTGCCGTGTGCGCGTCTGTGATTGTTAAAACTGCGAGTGCTGTCTCATTTCCGCCAGGTAATACAATCTGTATGGAAATTTTACCATCACCATGTACTTGTTACGTTGAGAATTATTGTCATAAATTGTTTTATTTCAACTACTGAGAAAGAATTAACGGTGTGTTGTAATTTTTTATTTGTTTTTACCGACTTCAAAAAAAGGAGGTTATCAATTCGACACGTATGTATGTAATATTATTGGAACTGCATTATATTCACATATGACCAATTTCGGAAGTCGGCGGCAAAAAACTAAAAGTAAAATACAAATCCTAAGGACACACACTTCCGAAATTAAAGTTATTTCATAATTTTGAGTTAATTTCTTTTTGAAGCCGGTTTAATTTTTAGGGTTCCGTACCAAAATTGTAAAAATGGAGGCCTTATGGTGAGACTGAATCTGTCTATCTGTCTGTCTATCACAGCTGGATATCTCAAGAACTACTAACGCTATCAACTTGAAATTTGGAATAATTTTAGATGAAGTTTGCCCAACTATTTTGCAAATAAGAAAGAAATAAAAATATATGTACTTATATTTTTTGCAATAGGGACTGAAAGGGTGTCTGAATATCTCTAAGTGGGGCTACTAGGGCATGTGGGATATTATATGAAAGAGTGCAGTTTGCACATTCTCAGACATTTTTTCTTTTTTTTAGGCCGCATAGTTTTCGACTTTTGATGAAAAATGTAAAAAAAATACCGTCCCCTCCGCCCTTATCTCCGAAGTTTGCAAATAGAAAAATCTGAAATTATTCTATGTGATAGAAGTTTATGTAAAGATTACAGGAAAAATAAAACGCAGTCTCTAAATAGCACACTTTTTCAGAAATCATCAACGAAAGTTACATTAGTTCCACTATCGGTCGAGAGATGGCGCTGACATAAAACTGCAATATTCTACACCGCAGTGCACAGTGTTAAAATTCTCTGATGAATATAGGCCTCGCCGATGAAAATTTAAAAACATATGATGGTACGGAACCCTCGGTGCGCGAGTCCGACTCGCTCTTGCCCGGTTTTTATTGTTACCTACTCGTATTAGGTATAAATACAGTACAACAACTTTGCAGCGGTTAACAGTGTAGGTAGGCAGATGAATAGACCAATTTACAAGACGAAGTTTTGAGTGATGTCTACTATTTATCAAAGAGAAGAGCTGTAAGCAATTTCCCTGTTAGCAAAGTTCTCTCCCCTATGAAGTAGGGATAATATGAGAACTATGTAAGTGTGCCACACAAGCGTGACGAGTAGGTTTATAATTAAGCTATAATCTATCTTATCACATAGATTATAAATCTCATAATTATATACACAGCCACGTAATATGGCTCGTAGTTCAGAAATCGGAACTGAATTCAACGAACCGTGGCCACTCATTCATACTTGCATCACGACTTCTTCGCAAAACTCTTTGACACTGTTAAAGATCAATCTTACGGTACTCGACATGTCACTTTGTATGCCCAACAGTGCCCCGTTGGTCTCGTGGTCGCAAGCGCGAGTGCTGAGCGTGTGGTCCATGGTTGGATTGATTCCTAGGTCGGGCAAAGTGTTATTGGGTTTTCCATTAAGAATTTGCCCGGAGTTTGGAAGTTGAAGGTGTGATACCGTGCGTGCCTTGGAAAGCACGTTAAACGGTCAGTCCTGCACCATCTCTCTCCGGTCGTGTCGGATAACGTACCGTCCCATTGGACTATGAGAGTGAGGGAAGAGAGAGTACAGCTGTTTCTGCACATACACTTGTGCATTATAACATCTCCGCGCCGAAGGCTAGTCTCCGTTGAGATTAGCCGCCATGGCCGAAATACGGTTTGGTGGACTGATACCCAAGAGCGCAGCTACCCGACTTATGTAAGTTACTCTAAACCCCTTTTTTGCTCATCATCATTAGCAAATCAAATCAAAATATTTTATTTCACATAAACCTGCATGGGCACTTATGAAACGTCAGAAGCTAGGTTCACGGTTCCAATTGGTCGTTTCCTATGGAGAAGAACCGGCAAGAAACTCCACAGTTACTCTTTTTAAAAATAATTGGTTTTCACAATGTTTCCAAATTACAGTAGGTATGGGAGGACAGCATAGGCCTGTCAACAAGTACCAAGTACTTCATAAAATAAAAAATGGTCTACAGATCTAAAGTCTATAAGGCCTACAAAGTCCTCACATTTACAAAATAGAACCTATCAAAAGGGTAAATAAAAAATAAAACCTACTAAAACCAAGTGATATGATTCCCATTACAACCACTAATAAAGAGGTGAAAAATTTGAATTGTCTGTATATAATGTCAAATAATAAAGAAATATTATATCTATTAGTCGTCATATTGCTAAATTGCTAGGATATAAAGGTATAAGCCAGTCAGTAAGACTGATATATTACTTCGGCTAACTACATAATTATAGAGAATCTAAATCTATTAGAACAAGATGCAAAATTGAAGAGGCCAAAGGTATAACTATTAATAAAAGACGGTTTGCCTTTTATAGAGATGATTGAACTGAGACTAGACTTTCAAAATTATTGCTTTCACTAAACCCTTTCCCAGCTAAGTAACGCCCACTAACTAAATCTAATTTAACATGTGCTCACAGACATTTGTAAAAGTGAATATCCTCTAGAAATTGAGCATAGGCGGCCCTACGTAGGTAGGCTAGGAAATAATTTAATAAGCCAAAGTTAGGTTTATGATGACACCCCACATTTCAACGGCAGTAATAAAGTTCCTATGTAATAATAAGACGTCAAACATTGGGGAACCTGTCCAATAGAATCGACTGCCGTACCTGGGGATTGAATCTACAATCCCACGTTTAGCAAATAGCCTTGCGAACACTAAACAACAAGGCAAGTTAGAGAAACTTAAAAGATTAAATCATACTCAATTCTCTAATAGCCAAGTCTATAAACTATGTTTAAACGGCGTCGTCGGCACTCGAATCTCTTCCGGCCCGCCCGCAGCCGCGGAACTCTCAACAAATAACAATTGCCATCGCACATCGGAACCGTTTCACTTTCCTCCTCAATCAGCGCTGCACCGAGGAGGGAGTTCTAGCAAATGGGATAATTGATACTTGTTTGTGTTATCTTGCATGAAAGAAATATAAGCGTTTCTATACTTACGCTGTATCGACCCCTAATATTATTACATCGTGTTAGTTGATATGCGCCTTGGGCGACCCAGGCTGATACAGCATTCGTGGTAGGGTCGCGGGATGTTATGACTAACACCAACGACAGTAGAGATAAGAACCTAGTATTAAGAACACTGCATTTGATTTAGGTTTTAAACTTGGAGTCTGCACGACAAGACTCTTTTGTTTATTTAAAAAAAAAACCTCCGGCTGTACTTAACTAGGTATGCTTGTAGGACATAAACTAGGTGTTTATGTTAGAAATAAAATGTATTTACAATGTTACCGAAAAAATAAGGCAACTGAAGTTATACGAGTATATACAGAGTGGCGATTAGGTTGTCACATTAAACAGTACAGCGGTTATAACAAGTTGTTATCAGTCTGTTAAAATATATAAATTTTTCTAAAAATAGGAAACTGAATTTTGCAAACAAAATAAGTTGCGTAAAAATTGGCACGAAATAAACCACTCTGGATAATAAGGCTCTAGACACGCGCGGAGCGATGGTATCAACAATTCAACACAAACTTCCCAAAGGTCCCACGGCTAGAATGTTAATTTTTATCTCCTTTATTTCAATAAATACATATAAATTACATTTTTAAATATTAGAATATAAAACATTTAAAAATAGTTGCCCAGCGGTATCGGGATCAGGGTCCAAGCTACCAGCGGTCAGGGCTCCAGAGAGAGAAAATGCGAGCCGTGTCCAGAAGTGTCCGTGTACTGCTTTCTGAATGATCCAGCTGCCCAACGAGAGCCTCTTCAGGTGTTGGTCGAGGCTCTTGGCTATTAATCCATTGGCTGTCACGACTATTGGCACAATGATTGCTGAATCCTGAATGTTAATTATTATTAATTATTTTAATTGTATATGTTTAAAATACGTAATGTATCGCTACACTGTACATGAATGAAAAATGTAGAAGTTCATTTTGCATGTTCATTTGTGCATTATAAATCCTAAATAATAATGAGTACAAAACTTTCAGTACCTACTACTCAAAAGTGTGCATTCAGAAAGTAATGCCAATAACTGTGCAAACATAATACGTATGACTTAACTGCACACAATTCCCAGACTAATCAATGCTAATGAGTTAGCCCACTTTTACGAAACAGTTAACTTGTTAACAATGAAGTTAACACAGTCATGACATATACCTACCTCTAAACAACACAAGAAAGAAAGAAGCTGAGGAGCTCAATGTTTGTCTAACTTTTTTTTTATTTGGGTGGGAAATCATCAAATGCTGAAATGAATGCAAATGCTGCCGCTCTGGGCGGAGCGGAAGGGAGTGTCAGACTCTTACTGACTAAAACGCACCCGTGGTCCTTCCTTAGCCCTTTATGTTCCGGGCCAGCGGTAAGCCTTTCGGACAATCCCGCTGACCCGGCAGGCTTCGACTCTAACGGGCCCCTTCATCTGATGCTGGCATCTCTTTGAGGCGCGCGTGAAACACGTACGCGCCGACCGGCACGGGCCTGGTCCTGATCGGACGGTGAGCTACCCATTACTCTCCGTCCCCAGGCCCGCACCTACGGTGGCCGGGAGTCGTCCCGTGGCTCCCGAAACCCGGAGCGTCTCCCGCAGCGGCTGGGATGGGAGGCTCTCTCCCTCATCCATCCCGCCACCCCCTTCACTAGCATGACTGCTTCGCAGAAGGAGGTGACTGCCTCTCACTCCCTCTTGCTCCAGACCATGGCTTGCACCAGGGCCGGACGCGAGAGGTCGCCGCCGCTGCCGATCGCCTCTACGAGGACACGGCGGTGCTCCGCCCAAGCGGGGCAGACCTCCACCGTGTGCTCCACCGTGTCCTCTGGGTGATCCTGGCAATGGTGACACCCGGGCGATGTTTGTCTAACTTAGACAAACATTGAGCTTTTCAGCTTTTTTAGACATTCTAACATTCAGAATTCTGAGTTGTCAGCGTTTCTTGTGCAGGTTACTAAACTTTTCGATAGTGAAAAGGTACTAAATCTTGGCCTTGTCATCAATACTTGAGAAAGAGAGACCTCTATTGCGATAGACTGAGTTGGTTATAGTTTAGGTATAAACATCAAAGAAAATCTCGTGCAACGGTGTCTTACGTCATATCATGCTAAAAAAATCCAATGCGTTTTATAAATTCCACAACAAAGTTTCACTAAACAACAAAGTTTTGGAATACAAAGCCAACATTAAAATTTTATATCTTTTCCCCAAAACTTCGAACTTATTCGATATTTATCTGAAATTCCTCCGCATACACTCAGCAGAAATGTTCAATAATATGTGCGAATATATTTACGAGCATTGTCTGTCCAAGTTGACACAAGGCATTGACTTGGAAAAATAAAGAGTAACGGTAAAACCTCCGTGCTTTCCGCCCGGGTTAGGTCATTAGGTATTCTGCTCATGCCCTACGGAGACGTCGCGAAGATTTACAGTTTGGTCAAACTCGTGAGTAAGTATAAAATTACCAGCAAAGTCATAGAAGTTTTATTGTTTTTGGATGACCATAAAGGTAAAGTTGATGGATGGGCTTATAGTTATGTTAGTCAGACATTAGTCAGTAAATTCGGAACTACATTTTGTGAAACCACTAAAAGTTATCTAGGTAGTCGGTATTTTCCTACAACTTCTAACACGATTAGTCTCTTCCTCATCTGTGTAGAATAAGTTAGATAAATATTACGTAACTGGGCCCTCAAACTGGTTTTATTAACTCTAGTAGGTAACTATCTTAGCAACTGTTATAAGGTGATTAACTTAATTTCAGTTTATAAAAATATTGCCTAAAAACACCACTAAGTAACTTTAATCGTTTTACTTGATAACTATCTGGCATTAATTGTTGTTCACGAAACGGTAATTTATTTCCGATTTATTCACATTAGAAAACGAAATTATTAAAGGAAAAAAACCGGGCAAGAGCGAGTCGGGGACTCGCGCACCGAGGGTTCCGTAACATCCGGGTCTATTCATAAGGTTTATGTTTATGAAATTAAATGTTTTTTTATTTTTGAGTTGATTGAGTGAATGGTAAATTGTGGTTTACGATTTATGACGTATTAAAAAAAAACTACTCACTAGATCTCGTTCAAACCAATTTTCGGTGGTAGTTTACATGGTAATGTACATCATATATTTTTTTTAGTTTTATCATTCTCTTATTTTAGAAGTTACAGGGGGGGGGACACACATTTTACCACTTTGGAAGTGTCTCTCGCGCAAACTATTCAGTTTAGAAAAAAATGATATTAGAAACCTCAATATCATTTTTGAAGGCCTACCCATAGATACCCCACACGTATGGGTTTGATGAAAAAAAAAATTTTGAGTTTCGGTTCTATGTATGTGGAACCCTAAAATTTATTGTTTTTTTTTCTATTTTTGTATGAAAATCTTAATGCGGTTCACAGAATACATCTACTTACCAAGTTTCAACAGTGTAGTTCTTATAGTTTCGGAGAAAAGTGGCTGTGACATACGGACGGACAGACAGACAGACAGACAGACAGACAGACGGACAGACAGACAGACAGACAGACAGACATGACGAATCTATAAGGGTTCCGTTTTTGCCATTTGGCTACGGAACCCTAAAAATCAAGCATAACTTCTAGGTAGGTACACAAAGGTTTAACCCAACCACAATACCTATGTATGTCTCACTTACGTACCGCGAAAGTTTAGGGAATGACTGTGTCATCATGATTTATGCAAAGGAAAACTGATAGCATCTAATAATTCTTGGACATGATAACAAAAGCTCGGTATTTCCAAGCGCTTGCATTGTCATGTGACACATTATGTAAAGCGCTTTTCCGGTTTATTGTCAAGACATCGATGACAGACATTACTTTAATTATACTGTATATTACTTACGGTACTTAATCATTCGTTTTCTCCTTTATGAGGAAATTGGTTAACTCACTTTTGGTTATTCGTCTGTGTTGATAATCTGCGATCGGCTATTACCGATTAACCGGCAAGGGGCTTGTGGCTAAATGATAACAGCCACACGCCTCGATTGTAGGATTATGCTACGCTTGCCGCGGTCAGTTCGTAGATGGGTGGCCATCCCCTTCATATCGAGACCTCTTCGTGCCTCGGAACGCACGTTAAGCCGTTGGTCCCGGTTGGGTAGATAGATAGATCATTTATTTGTCCAATACATAAGTATACAAACACATGGCATGCAAGACATGGCATGCATTCTTAGACATTCGTTACGGGTTTTCAAAAGCCCAAAAGTCTGACACAAGTTGTCTTACCAAGGAATAGGCTAGTCTTACCAACGAGTAGGTATTGTGCTACCAGGTAATTGGATTGTGGAGATCAGATAAGCAATCGCTCCACTGGTATTCAGCTGCATTCGGTTAGACTAGAAGCAGAACATATTTGGGAAAAGGCGGGCAGATTGAGTGATTATTACAACCCTAGTCCGATGGGTAGGTCTTGCACACATCATTAGATGATTCTCCATTAAGAATCATCCCATTTCATCCCGTTCAGAATCTCAATCAAATTGAAGTAGCTGTATGCCTTTAACTTACTTAACCATCTAAAAATCTAATTATAAATTTATAAATGGTCTATTAATCTTGCTTAAAGTCAAGTGAAATCTCAAGAGAAAACATAAAGTAGCATATTTTTTCAGGTCATGGTAGTAAAGGAAACAGGGTTTTGGATTGCAAGGTTGACCTTACGAGAGCCATGCCGTGTTATACCCCACTATACCCATCATTAATACATAATCATATGTAATCATAAGATTACTGGCAAGTTCATCAATATAAGCCTACCTAGGTCACTGCAATTTCAGTGATATCATTGCTATAATTTTAACATAACTTTATTAAGTAGTCCTCTGTTACATAACATCTAATTTAAATATAACTGGAGAATCCTGGGTGTACTTAGTACTATAGGTACACCAGCCGGTCGATTCTGTAAAAATCTTACCGTGAAAACTTAGGTGAAGACAGTTTGTTTTTTCTAGGAATTGACACTATTGACAGCTCACTCCACGCTCACTTCACCTAAGTTTTCACGGTGAGATTTTACAGAATAACACCGCTGTGCCTAATCCTTTGTCGGAATGCAGGCGTGATGTAATATCATGTTTGTGTTTTAATAGGTAACGGTATTTCATGGGAAAAAAATACCCAAATCAGCTGCATGTATACGTTAAACCATTAATAGTGACCGCATGACATACATAGCACGGTTTCCATTGTTCTGAAGCATTGTGTTCACGCGATTAGCATAACTATAGGACGAAACAAATGCCGAATGTGTTCGGACAGTTGGATACCATGTTGGACACTTTCTAGTGAACAAAAGAAAATTTTGATCTGTCTGTATTGGTTCCGGTAACGTATGTTGTCGTTGAGTTCATAGTAATGGATAGTAATGGTAAATATCTGCGTTTTTCTGGTTAATAGGTGAACTTTATTGAATGGTTGTCATTGCTTTTGTAAAGGTATGTTGATTTCTAGATCTAATGGTGTTTTTTGTCTTTGAAAATCTCGTTTTCGGCTACGCAGGAAAGCAGCACTGAACGAGATTTCATATCATCCAGACAAAATAAATAATATAATGTTTTATGTCAGCAAGACATTTCGGAAATGATTGCAAAAACCGATTAGAAAAAACAAAAT
This sequence comes from Mesoligia furuncula, assembly GCA_916614155.1. Taxonomy (NCBI): domain Eukaryota; kingdom Metazoa; phylum Arthropoda; class Insecta; order Lepidoptera; family Noctuidae; genus Mesoligia; species Mesoligia furuncula. The sequence continues at coordinate 2,383,477 of OU744792.1, forward strand.
GTTTGATCAAGGCAAAGTGAAATCTCAATCTAGGTAGTAGCCGGAAATATAATAGGACACAGATTGCCTTATTACAAAACAAGATTTATCTTTAGACCCAGGTTTAAACCATCCAGCCATTTTTAAATTTCGAACTATAATCCAACGAAGCTAAAGTTCTTATTACAAAAACTGACGTTAAACCCTAGTCTAAGTTGTCAATTTTGCATTAAGATCTTTACGTTTGTCGGAATAAAGTTCAAAATAGAGTAACTGGCTCGAAGGTTTAGGCTAGGTCTAAAATTAGATCTCGTTTTGTAATAAGACGGCTAGAGTTCGTGATGATCAGTCATTGTTTTTTTGTAGCTATTTCGTTTTGAAAATGATATCTTTTTCAAAATCAACATCCGCTTCCGATTCTACCAGCTTTTACGACTTTTGAGATTATAGGTATTTATTTTCCGTGCTACGGGGAATGGAATAATATCACGTAGGTAGGTAGGTATTAGTTTGAAAAACAATCGTCGAACGAATTTTGATGGGACTTTCACGCATACAATCCCCTTTCACTGCTTCAATACTATAACTATGTTCAGAGACGAGCATGCCAGTGAAACTTGTAAAAACAATGGTTTTTTTTATGTGAAACATCTAAACGGCGGGTCATACGGGAGCATCACGTCGTTGGTGTCTGTTAACTCTCTCGCAGAATTAATTTTGGTATTTTAACATTGTATTTTTTAATAAAGACTTTTTGTCTTTAAAAAAGTCTGAATATTTTGTTTTTGATTATGCCATATTTTTTCCCTCTAATAAACGATTCTTTCATGCATATTTTTATAGAAAATATGCATGCAAAATAGTTTCGATGTTTCACATCTGCCAGGCGTCCCGCGACGGGTCCGACAAGCAAGCACAGTGACTGAGGATACCAAAACAGATTTTTAAATAACTAATTCACTGCAAAATATGTATGCTCTCAAAACAGTGAAGGAAAACATCGTGAGGATGTGCTAGAAACAAAAATTTGAAGACGTGTGACACTTTATGGGCCCGCGTGGTGGATTACGGCCCACTCCTTCTCACAGAGAGGAGGCCGCTGTCCTCTGGGGAACATTATAGGCTGATTATGCTATGTATTTTCAAAGAAAGAAGTATTTTAACTTCTATTAATCATAACCACCTTCCTGCAAACTCACCATAACCCCATAAGCACCTCATCGAAAGCCTTAACACCTGATCATTAATAGAAAGCCGATTACGTGCACATTTAAGCCACCTAATGGCACATAACAGCGCTTCCTAAACATTGGCTAGTGGCGGTTCATGGCGGTTCAATGCCACACGGATTTGCGCACGCGTTGATAATGCAATTAAAACGAATCACGTCCGATGCTTTCCATTGGTGGGTGAGGATTAAGGTAGGAACGGTTAGCGAACTTTGTTGTAGATAAGGTACTTTATATGGTAGATTGAAACGGTAACTTTTGTTTTAGTTTTAAGCCAATTGCTATATTTTTTATACCAAATAAATTGGGATAAGGGCTGGGGGCCTAAAAAGGCCACTTTGGCAGAATCATAAAATGATAACATAATGGACAGTTTAGTATTCATAATATTATCCTTTTATGATTCTCCAAAGTGGCCTTTTTAGGCTCCCAGGAGAATGATGATGTTATATTTTTTATATAGATAAAGTAAACCGGGTGGAAAATATGACACAGATTTAGCATTCTTCAGTTTCATAATGAACTTTCGTCGCAATCAATTCAATTTCAAAAGAAAAGCTATGCATCCAGATGCAGTTTAGAAAAGTTTTATGCTGTCCGCTATTGCTTTTAACTTGCGTCTTCCACGTGGGTTCAAACGATCGTGGTCTATCCTAATGAAACGTATCATGGCGACTACGACTATAATAGCTCTTAATAAGGATGTCACTTTCGCTTTTAATTGTTGTAGCGATGGACTTTCAACAGGTGTTATCGAGTAGGTTATTTCGTAATTTGATATTAGGTAAGTATAAGTATGAATTAATTAAATGACTTACTGTTGGGCGACCCGTAGAATTACTGTATTTTAAATAAATATATCAACCTCCGAGAGCATAATTTCGTAACCATGGCTATAACTATGAATATGGTCCACTTTTGAATGAAAAACCATAAAATGCCAAATGTAATCGGCACACTAAATAAGAGGAGACTCAAATTCAACAAAAAAAAAGAAAACGAGGAAAGTCAACAATATTTATCAATATATACGCGAATTCGTAGTAAACCAAATATTAGTCACAAATGGTAAAGGTGAAAACGAGATGAAATAAATGCACGTAGCTAACCATTTACCCGGTAAGTCTCAAACCACAGCAAAAATAATGCTCAGAGATATCGTCGACGGAGCATGGATGTCAAGGCTCAAGGCAAACAAACGAGGCTCTATCTAATGCACTATCTACCAGCCAGGACTGTCGGCCAGTGGACACAAAGAGATGAGAGATTGGGACATTTTTTGTGGATGTGCATTGCATCAAAGTGAATCATCGCTTTGTGTATACAACATCATGTTATGAGCACCAAATTATTTACTTGTACAAATTCTGTTGTCACGGTCTCCTAATTAATGGTCGTAACTGAATATATTTACTATTTACCTACATTTCTTAATTTGACAAAATAAAATGTTAAGCCGATGTTTGATATAGCATAACATAATTACCCTATAATGTTGCCACTGCTGGGCCACAGGCCTTCTCTCGATGAAAGGGAGTGGGTCGTGATCGCAAAATCAAAATATTCTATTTCACATAAACCTACATGGGCACTTATGAAACGTCTGAAGCTAGGTGCACGGTTCCAATTGTTCGTTTCCTATGGAGAAGAGCCGGCAAGACACTCCACGGTTACTCTTTTTAAAAATAATTGGCTTTTACAATGTTTTCAAATTACAGTAGGTATGGGAGGACAGCGTAGGCCTGTCAACAAGTACACAGGTACTTGATAAAATAAAAAAAGGTACACAGATCTAAAGTCTACAAGGCCTAAAAGTCCTCACGTTTACAAAATAAGAATCTATCCAAAGGATAAATAAAATATAAAACCTACTAAAACCAAGTGATATGAATCGGGATCCTGCCGTTTTGCCAAAAAGATTTTGCCAAAATTTCACTACCCAAACAAATTTTGGCAACCTTTCTTTATACCAATGCAATGTTTGGAATGATTTTAGTACGCACATTTTTATTTGGTCAAATTTTTACTTGGCAGAATATTATTAAGGATAATGTCATTTCGTCGCCTTAGAGTGAAAACCTCGGAAATGTAAATAGCATTTTATCCATTTCGGACAATTTTTAGTATCGAACAGTTCTGGATATAAAAGTGGGTTAAATTTCCATATCTATACATATAATAAAATTGTAGAAAAGTGGTGTCTTTACAATGGAAATATATTTAAAAAAAGTAGCAGGGGTTGTTATTATATCGATGCCGAACCCGAAATTGTAATTAAAATTTTTTTTGTCTGTTTGTCTGTTTATCTGTTTGTCTGTTTGTCTGTTTGTCTGTTTGTCTGCTGTGTTTGTGCACGCTAATATCAGAAACGGCTTATTCGATTTAGATGCGGTTTTCACTAATATATTGTAGTAAGCTTCACTTAACATTTAGTGTTTATTTCATGTCAATCGGTTCATAAATAAAAAAGTTATGTCAATTTAAAGAATCACGGCGAACATTTGTTAAGGTATTCTATCAGAGTACGTAAACGCCTCGCGCCTGCGCGTCCGTGGCTATATATACAAGGTGTAACGGAAAGGGGGTATCAACCCTGAAGGAGGTGAATGAAGATGAAAAAAAAATTTGGACCTCCCATAGTAATAGCACATCAATGATTTACTATTACTATGGGAGGTCCAAAATTTTTTTCATATTTCGACCTATGTTCTTTGGGGAAATTTGTTCAGTTTCATGAGCACATTCACCTCCTTCAGGGTTGATACCCCCTTTCCGTTACACCTTGTATAAAGCGCGCTGAGAGCCGCGCCGCTGCCATAATTCCGATCCAGCCTGTCCCTTGCTGCCCTCTCCCAGCGACGCCCTAAGCCGAGGTCCGTACCCCACAGGGGGTGCCCTTAGCGTGTAGTCGCTTAGTTTTTAAGTTTATATTGTGTAGTCAAGTTGTGTATTATGCCCTGGCTGGAGGCCTTAATTTATTGAGGCATCCACAGGAAAGCCAGGTTAAGCAGTCGACAACCCCTCAGGTTGAACTGCGAGATGACCATTTCAAAAGAAAACGCGCCGCTGCCATAAGGATTCAGTTATTCGTAGCGAACGCACGTATCCTGGAGAGTATAGGCGAATAGTTGGATTCGATTATTGCGATTCACTTGAATACTGACTGTTTGCATATTTCATTTATTTATATTTTAGGATATTTGCATATTTCATTTATTTATATAGTAGGTTAGGTACTTTTTCTTAATTTTCTTTAAAATTTTGTAAGTATTTGGTATAGGTTAGGCGGTTATTTCCTTGATTTTTGGGTATTTACTTATCTTAATTTTTATTTAGGGTTTTGTAAATAAATATTGTAAGCATTTATTATTGGTTGGGCATTTCTTTCCCTGATTTTCGGTATACATACTTATCTTAATTTGTATTTAGGGTTTGTATATAAATATTATAAGTATTTGGTATAGGTTAGGCATTTCTTTTCTTGATTTTCTTTATTAAGTATAAGTTCATTAGCTTAGGTTAGTAATTATTTTTTCTAGCAATTCTTTTGTTTTATAAAGTTAATACGTTTGTCTGTGTAGAAGAATAGCACCACCCCTTACTTCCCGTGGGTGTCGTAAAAGGCGACTAAGGGTCTCATCGGAGAATGGGCAGCAGCGTTTTCTATGCATTCCACCACCATACCATACTGCGATCGCCAACCCGCCTGCCAAGCGTGGCGATTATGGCAAACCCCCCCCAAAATTGGGGGAGGCCTATGTCCAGCAGTGGACGTCTATCGGCTGAAATGATGATGATAATGACGTTTGGTTTACACGTCTTAACACTTATTACTTAAACTGTGATAATTTTAGACTGTATAATAATCTGTAAGTATTTATAATTTAATTGTTTACGATAGTACGTGTTTACTAAATAACTGTGTGTTAAGTAGTAAGTACTATTTTATTGTAAGAATGCCTCGAAGAAGATCCAACCTCTCCCAATGTAGCAGAAATGCTAAAAGGATGAGATTAGTTCGATCACAGGAATCTGAGGAAGGTCGTGAGGCAAAAGGCTCTCTGCACCAGGCTAGGTTTCGTGCTGCAGAAACTTTTACTCAGCGAGAATCTCGACTGAGTTCAAATCGTTCTCGAATGATGACAACTCGAAATAGGGAAAACGGGGAACAACGAAAGGCACGTTTATCTGTCGATCGCGAAGCTCACGCGCTATCGCGTGAGTCTGAGACTTTTGCTGTCAGGGAAACCCGCCTGAGCTCCCAGAGTACGGACAACAAATGCTCGATCCCAGGAGACACAGGACGAACGGGAAATACGTCTCACTGCCGATCGTGAAGCTCATACACTATCGCGTGAGTCTGAGACTTTCACTGATAGGGAAATTCGTCTGAGTTCTCAGAGGGTTTTGACAGCAAATGTTCGGTCTCAGGAAACACAGGAAGAACGAGAAATACGTCTCACTGCCGATCGTGAAGCTCAAGCACTAGAGTCTGAGACTTTCACTGAAATTCGCCTGAGTTCTCAGAGGGTTCGGACAGCAAATGCCCGGTCTATAGAATTCCCGGTATATGTAATTCAAAATATGCTGCCCGAAAAGTCACTATTCCACGCGGACGAAGTCGCGGGCACAGCTAGTTAATTAATAAGAATACAGAACCTCCTTTTTCGAAGTCGGTAAAAAATATATATAAAAAACGCCGTAAAAAAATTTTACAGCTACTTCTAGCAGCAGTTACTTCTTTTACACTTACGAGGTTTTCACTCTACGGCGTCGATTTAGGCATTTGATCTTTAATCAAATGATTTATTACAGCAAACAATCTTTAGACAATAAACATTTGGTCAAATGATTTGTTATGACAAAAAATATAAAGGCAAAAATAAGATTTTTTGGGAATTATATAATTAAAAACCGGGCAAGAGCGAGTCGGATTCGCGCACCGAGGGTTCCGTAACATCCGGGTTTATGCATAAGGTTTATGTTTATGAAATTAAATGTTTTATTTTTTATTTTTGAGTTGATTGAATTAATGGTAAATTGCGGTTTACGATTTATGACGTATTATAAAAAAACTAGATCTCGTTCAAACCAATTTTCGGTGGTAGTTTACATCGTAATGTACATCATATATTTTTTTTAGTTTTCATCTACATCAGGGGTGTCAAACTCAATTTTGCAGAGGGCCATATATTAGATTTAGAATGTGTAGGCGGGCCAGGTTCAAATTAAAATACTAAAACATGCTAAATTATTTTAACATCTTTATTTATTTAGTTATACATATATAGTTGTTACAAATCATACCAAAAGTAAGAAAGAGGGTGAGGGAGGGGCGCAGTATGCGTTAGCTGCACGGACGAAATAGAAGACGACTTCGCGCGCGCACGAGAGAGAGAGAAAAGCATAACTAACACTCTCTCACTCGTCTTGTCAGGCGCTACTCTTGAAATTACTTTTAAGTAAAGCGCGCGTATTTTTAAATCTGCGTAGAGGCATTGAGTGCAGTCTAAAATCTCTAAAAAAAAGATTCATTTTTATCTGTGATATATTGTGATCGCGGGCCGTATCGAAATGGCCCGAGGGCCGGATTCGGCCCGCGGGCCGTATCTTTGACATGACTGATCTACATCATTTATTTAATACAAAATATTTGTAACTTACAATTTTAAATTTTTTGCAATGGACATAAGCAATTTTATTTCGGAGAATTCAGAATTGTGTTGCAGAACTCGATTAATTCTGTCGTCTTCATCCATTTTTTTTCTTTTTTTGCCGGCGGGTCAGAAACGACCAGATTATATAGACAAAAAAAATATGGAAAAAAAAAAAAGAGATTATTTTTAGCATGCTATGAGAACCGAATTAGTTAAATGAGGTTAATTATTTAAAAAAAATGCTTAGGTTAGGTTAAAACTGTGACCTCCTACGGACGAGCCGAGCGAGCGAAGCGAGCGGTGCCGCGGCAGCGGCCGGCGAGTGCCAGAAACGACTAGATTATATAGAAAAAAAATGTGGAAAAGAACAGGTTTTCCGAAACTGAACTAGTTAGACGAGACTAATTATTTAAAAAAAGGTTCCAAATTAAAAAAAAAGTACTACCAGAATAGTTAATATTAATATTATTACTACCTGTTTAAAATTTGTCCCAAGTGGAAAAAACACCCTTGTAATAAAACGTCTTCAAAGTTAGATCTTATGCTTGAAATGGCTGCCTTAAAACTGCGAAAACTGACGATATTAGTATCGTTAGTTTTCGCAGTTTACGCAAAATAATATTTGGCAAATGTTATTTTGCGTAAAAGAGTTGTTCCAACTCAAATATTTGACTAAATAAAAATTGGTAAAAGTACTAGTTGGTTAAATAGTTACTGTTTAAACGTTCACTTGCCAAACATTAGGTTTGGGTTACAATAATTTGTGAAGGGATTTTTTGCTAAGTAATAATTTGGCAAAATGAAATTATGCGGAAAATTGTTTGGAAAGTGATAATTTGGCAATTTATTTTTGGTGAAACAAGGGAGACCTGATTGAATCTACCATGCGGGCCTATGTTTGATATGTACGGTTTTAATTTGATTCAAATTAACTAGCAGTATTTTCTAGCCAAGCCAATAATAATTCTAGTTTCCACAAGAAATCTCAGCAGGCAGTAATACGGTGGGCTGCATCAATTGGGTACCCCAGTTGTATTAAAATTTTCATACAACTGGGGTACCCAATTGATGCAGCCCACTGTACATTGCATAGGACAAGCTTTTGTATATTTTTGGTTATTTAAATACAAAATCTGCTCATCCTCATTGATATAACGAAGACAAACATCACTTCGGTTTGCTGATATAATTTTAACACATTAACCTATTAAACTCTTGCACGAAAACAAGATCATTTCATGATCAAATCAATCAATCAATTAAGACTTGCAATTAGGTACATACTTTGAATAATAACTCAATGCTTTTAACCTAGAACTTGCGTATAAATCATTTGTTCTAAAACAAAGATGCATCACCTGACGCATTACGAAATATAATTATTTTTTCTAATTATAATACTAGTATCTATTCGTGATTTATTACCTATTACATAATCAGGTTAACAATAATACGATAGATGGGTATGTGTCGGTCGATTGCTAAATAAATTGTGCAATTACTTGAACGAAATCGAGCAAGTATAATTGGTGGCAAAATACTGACCTAGGTTCAGTTCAGATAGATAATGTCTTCGTTTTAGTTTTAATGTCCGTGTCTATTGCATTGGGATAGGAAATGACAACATTGCTTGGGAGAACATAGGTCATTTTAAAGAAAATTTGACGGGTTCAGGATGTTGATAGGGTAGCCCCGTTTCTGCAGTGCATCAGGTATGTTTACAAGTTACAAGCACACGTCGATGACTTCCACGCCATCGTCAGACAGTAATCTGCCTCTTTGCTCTGCAGAGTGCGGGGGAGCTCCAACTCCATCCTAAAGACCATAGCAGGGATTTGCGAGTCTCCATTATTAGGTGATGTTGTTCGAAGATGTATTTCGAACAACAGCCTTGTTTCCAAATAGATAATAAGTTTACTAACATAGATATAAGTTATCTTTTTGTTTACTAACCCATATGGATGCTGCTTATCCGAAATAAAGATTATTTTATTTTTATTATTTTATACATACTTACGGGTCGAATACAGAAGCTCCTTTTTTGAACTTGGTTAAAAATGATTGTAACTTTGCTCAATCAGTTACAAAAAATAGACGTACTTTTATGAATGAAACAACAGCGCTTATGTACGAGTAATCTTTGCGTGTCATGTCACTATTCATTATTCTGAGCTAGTAGATTCAATTGAGGCGAACGCTATGATATCCTGCGCGTGAGTGATCTACTGTAGCTACAAATTACGTTTGGACGTGACATTGAACTACAATGGATGTAGTAATTCTCTTTTTCGGAAAATATTGTGCGGGAAAACTGAAACTCTATCCACCCATGAGCGAGGATTATGGTGATTTTTAAGAAACTAAAGTTCTAGTTTGTCACGGAACCAGAATTACCGAGCACTAAGACCTGAGCTGAGGGATTGGCCCTGAAAATGAAGCACAAAATATTTGTAATCAGCCGATCTATTCTGTAAAAATCTCACCCTCACGGTGAGATTTTTATGAACTTAGGTCTCAGACCAAACACAGAAAAACAAAAAAAGAAAGACGGCGCGCCGCGAACATCAAAAGTGAAGCCATAAAACCGTGCTCCTGCAAGTAAACATACACGCTCACGCACACATCTACACTAAAACCATGCTCATCGCTCTTAGTACGTCACGAGTCGTCGTCAAGTTAACATAGAATTTAAAAAAATATAATTATGCCTTCCTGTGCAGTGAAAAGTTGCAAAAACAACAGCAAATCACATAAAAAGTCTCACGGAATCACTTTTCACTTGTAAGTACTAGAAATAATATCGTTTCTATAATATTAAATTTTAGATTACTTGGAACAAAAAACCTCAACGAACGAATGTAGTGACATAAGGTGCGGGGGCTGCCATAATACGATTTAAATTTTCCCCATTCGATTAATACATACATATAAATATGATTTGTTACTTCGAGTTATATTCCTATTTTCTTTTTTATGTATTGAATATTTTGGGTTTCCAATTAATACCAATACCATACTCAATAATATCTTACTCGTACAATATTATATTAGTTCCTACTCGCACAAATATCCCCAAATTATAGGGAAAACATTTAACAAATGGCAAGCCTTCGATACACACATAGATAAAAAGGTGGCTTCAGTTTTAATGTTCGTGGCGCGCTATCTTTTTTTGTTGGTCTGAGACTTAGGTAAAGTGAGCTGTCAATAATGTCATTGTTGTGTCAATTGCTCACTTTTTCACGGTGAGATTTTTACAAAATACAAAGACTACCAGCCCGACTATTCTGTAAATATATATATAATTATATATTTACAGAATTATATAAATAAAATTATCCTATGTCCTTCCCCGGGGTGCAATCTATCTCTCTGCCAAATTTTATCGAAATCCGTTCACTGGTTTAGGCGTGAAAAGGTAACAGAGAGACAGAGTTACTTTCGAATTTATAATATTAGTAGATATGGATTGTGCAATTTACAAAAGGTCTGCCTTGAACTGAATTTTGAAAAATAATACAAATGTCGAAGGAAAATCTTGCTTTTCACGCAAATATTTATGCTTTACTGATGGACTAACCGCTTACTCAAAATTACTACTTAGGTGTGTAAGTACCAAATCACTGCCTTAAGCACAGTAAATAACCGACCATAATAACCAACTATTAATTACCACATCACGCACACAAGTTAATCATCCTCAAACCCGTATAATTTCCATCGAAACAATAATGCAGTCAGTATTATCTACCGAATACGGAAGTGTTCAGACTTGAGCCATCTCACCTCACAACAAAGGGAAAAACTGAATATTACAATAAACATAATTACCGATGCGAAGCTTTCTTTGTTAAGTGACTTATAGGCTGTTACAAGAAGGAAGGGCTGAGACAATGTGTCGTTTCGTTGTACGCATACTTAAACGCTTTGTCATTATTACCTACAAGTAATTGAATGTTAATTACGCGATTTGTTTTCAATGAAAAGGGATTTTCTATCAATGTGCGAAGACGCGGTGAATATCTTAGTCAATCGTAGAAGGAAATGTGTTGTATTGACATCGTTTAAAGACAATAATATAGGATAGTTTATTGCAGAAGACGCGTCAATGTTATAAGGGGTGATTAATAACAGATAAGAAACAACAGGCAAGAAAACCAATAGTTTATTCACACTTCCTGCTGATAAATGACCGTCGGTAGCCGTAAAATTATTATATCCTGATAGGTGTTATCGATTTAGGAACTCAAAATGGGCTCTAAAAATATCTGAAGAACGCTGACTATAGAACAGCTATACAAATATTAGTAGTATAAGAGTAGGTACTTACGTGGCACGACAGTTCAGAATCTGAAGAGTACAATTAGGGCAGATTAGATGCGGAATGTGGATTATCGGGCGGTTTCTCAAAGTGCCTCCCTTGTTTCCAAAGAGTATGAATCGAAATAGTCTGCCGAACATACTGTCACTTTTAATAACACCTAAACTCAAATAAGATTTTTTTTACTGCAGTTTAAATTAGGAGTAGATTTACCTCGGAGTAATTAATGTAACTGATTGTCTTCACCGAACTCCCGACTTGACTTCTTATAGAACAATAAAACCAAAACACAGCCCTTTTCTTTTGTTTCTGCCGTGGTGATAGATATTGAATAGAAATTGATAAAATATCAATAATAACTGATGACAAAACATCACAACAGTAGAAATTCATGAATAAGTATTTCTTGAATGCAAGATTTTTGTCATCGCATTATGTTGATTTGGCCAGCTAGATGGACCGATAACCTTAAAAACTGGCGAAGTGCGAGTCGGACTCGCACACAAAGGGTTCCGTACCATAAGGCAAAAACGCCGAAAAATACACGTTTGTTGTATGGGAAGTCCCCTTAAATATTCATTTTATTTTGTTTTTAGTATTTGTTGTTATAGCGGAAACAGAAATACATAATTTGTGCAAATTTCAACTGTCTAGCTATCGCGGTTCTTGAGATACAGCCTGGTGACAGACAGTCGGACGACAGACGGACAGACAGCGAAGTCTTAGTAATAGGGTCCCGTTTTTACCCTTTGAGTACGGAACCCTAAAAAGGTGGCTGGGACACACTGGATGCGGAAGACGGTAGACAGGGTTTTTTTGCGAAGCCTGGGAGAGGCCTATGTCTAGCAGCAGATAAACTGACTTGAATGAGTGTATTGAAGAATACACATAAAACATGTTCAGTTGTTGAGTTTAAATTAATGAGACAGTCCCCCAAAACGACATAATTAATGCCACCCCCAACCGATGACAGGACAGGTATTTGGAAAAGTTTTGGTAATATTAGAAAGATGGATACTTCGATAAACATCATAGTAAATTATTAGCCCTGTTTTATTTTTGGAAGTATCAAACCGCAGCATCCAATAAGATAAATAATGCGTAAATATGTAGTTAGCAAAAAGTTAATGGATTTCAAGGCACACCGCACGTTTTATAGAAATGGAAAATCCCATGTTTTGTGCCATGTTAATGTTGTAAAATTTATCGATAAAAAATCAGAAACAACAAGTAAGCCGCGATATTGTTTTGTTTATAAAATTATATATATCTACACGTGTTTTAAATTGAAGAACACTTTTTGCGTCTGTCGGTGTGATCACGTAGTCCTTCTTAACTATGTTACGAATTTTGAACACTATTTAAAGAATTTATTCCGGAAGATGATACAACAAAGAAATCTTCATCATTTATGAAGACGAAAAAACCTGCAAGCCAGGGGCGGCTAGTATGTAAAACAACAACAGATTATTTGAAGGTTCGACAAAAGAAAATAACAAAAAGTAGTAATCGAGGGTATCAAGATTTTAAAGGACCAATATCCAACGCGGTGGGCGTTGGACATTGAAGAGGAGAAATTCTAGTATTTTTAAGAACGTTCACTGTCTGATCTCGGTCAAAATACCTCTAATTTCCGTACATTTGTGACAAGTTTTTGACACTGATTGTCACTGAGATGAATGATTTTGAATGTCAAAAACACGGGAATTGGCCTTCTAATCTGATTGATACTTTTATAAAATCCTTGAAATACCCATGGCCATAACAAAACAAAGCAAAACGAAATAAACAATTCCATGAGATTTGAATAAAAAACTATTGCTATCTGAATGACGGCCTTCTTTCAACTACGGAAGAGTTCAGAGGCCGCCTCTCGAGTGCAGCGAGATGAACGAAACTGATGACACAAGAAACGAAATACTTCTTGCAAACGCATGGCTAATTGGCTATTAGCAAGGTCCAGAATGTTTGGGGTACCTTAGTCTTATCTTCAGGTACATTACAATCCTTTATGAGTGAAGTACATAAACGAAATGTACTTCCAGAGCTCCCTGAGTAGTTAGACCTGCTAACATCATGCTGAGTGAGTGACATTTTTACAACGGCATGGTGGCAGGGACACTTTTTTTAACCGACTTCAAAAAAGGAGAAGGTTCTCAATTCGACGGTATGTTTTTTTTTTTGTGTGTTTGTTACGCGATTACTCCGCTAATTGTGGACCGATTTTCAAAATTCTTTTTTTGTTCGAAAGGGTATACTCTCGAGGTGGTCCCATAATCATCAAGTTGGAATCTGATGAGAGGATCCCATGGAAATCGAGGGAAACCCTCAAATTTTATAGGCAAAGCTATAACGATTTGGGTATTTTTTAAAATAACTTGAGCATTTGCTCTCGGAAATCATCATTTGGTAAAGTGGAGCTGATGAAGTTATTTATCAATTTATAGTGTTTTTTTTGGAAGTCGGTTGTTTTTTTTTGTAAAAAGTTTTTATTAGTACTGCAAGTTACCATCCCTGCCTAGTTGCTATTCCACCAATTCGCACTAAGCGTTTTCAAATGTCTTTTATAATGCGCATAGCAAAAGAGTGGAACTCTTTACCAGCGTCTGTGTTTCCGAGCGCATACAACCCGAATCTCTTCAAAGTAAGAGTGAACAGGCTTCTTCTGGGTAAGCTCGCTCCATCGTCGACTTTGGCTCTGTCACCTCTGACCTAGACTAGAGTCAAGAGCAAACCCATTTCAAATAAAATAAAATAAAAACTAGCTTCTGTCCGGGACTTTAAATGATTCCACGGGAACATGCTACCGGGACAAAAAATAAGCCTATGTACTTTCCCAGGATGCCATCTATCTCTTTGCCAAATTTTATCGATACCCGTTCAGTGGTTCAGTGGTGGTGGTGGTAGTGGTATTTGTACTATTTATTATGTGAATCCACTCTTACACCACTCTTTGATATTTGATTTTAAAAGAATTAGTGTTCCGCGCAAAAACATAAAATAATATTCCTACCTTTTCTTATACATATAGATAAAAAACACTAATTCTAATCACTAATTCTTTTTTCTAATAGAAAACACCAGTAAACGTCCCGGCAAAAGCGATCCAGCTGTTTCGGAGATTAGCCAGAACAAGCAGACAGACAGTCAAAAATTTCAAAAATGTTTTTTTTTTGTTATGAGCAGTGATTGGAATATGTAGAGCTATTTAGGTTCATTGACCGCAAACATCGATGATAATATGGATATTCCACGGGATTCCGACTGATACTACGGGATTTTTACGGGATTTTATTGTCGCTAGAGTGACGCACGTGTTTTTGTCTCTTTCTGCGCCACTAGAATTCAATTCTTTACCAACAGTAACTTCGAAACTAAACTTAACTTCGTAACTAAAAGGGAATATCCATATTATTCTAACCTATGGCAAGTACATAAAACAGCTCTACTTATTCCGATCTATGGTTATAAGACAAACAATTAACATTTTTGTACTAAATGCATTATTATGAAAGTATTAATATGCATTTAGTAAACAAAAAATCATTTGACATTACAAACAGTCACTTCAATTTTATTTATTTGTTTTAAATATAGATAAACTAAAATAAGTAGCCATGCCGCTGTTGGGAGAGAAGTGTGGTCTTCTGATATGAAAACGATGATATAAAGGGTGAATTTTTCAAGTGGTGGATTGCCAAATCCGAAACTATGAGGAATAGCGAAAAGTACTCAAAGGAGTCGCGGGCTCGATTTTGATGAAAAATAAAACTGCATCATTGGATTTTTGAAAAATCAATATTTTTAGCCAGGAATCGAACCCATTAAGTTTGATAAAAAAAACACACTGTATTATTACACTACTCGAAAGTGTCCCTAATAAGGATCAAACTCTAGGAAGTAATGACATACGGGAAACTAAAGAAAAGAGCGCATTTTTAACAAAATTCCTTTTTTTTTAGTTTTCTTATGCTACTACCTACCTATTAAACCTTAACTGATTAATTGTTCAAAATGATGACCATTGTTTCCAATACATAGTTGGATTCGATTGTACTGCATTCAAAATTTGAATTTAGAACATAATGTTGTGAATGTGACTGTGCTGCGGGTATATTGAGCATCATTTCGAACAAGGTACAGGTAATGTCGGTATGAATACTTTAAAATAAGAAGCAGTTTATTAAAATCCAACATTTTCCTTAAGTTTGCCGTATGTCATTACTTCCAAGAATTTGATCTTTATTAGGGACACTATCGAGTGGTGTAATAATACAGTATGTTTTTTTTTTATCAAAATCAACGGGTTCGATTCCTGGCTAGAAATATTGATTTTTCAAAAATCCAATGATGCAGTTTTAGTTTTCAACAAAATCGAGCCCGTGACTCCTTTGAGTACTTTTCGCTATTCCTCATAGTTTCTGATTTGGCCATCCACGACAACTTGAAAAATACTACCTGTATATGATGTGAGCTATCGTAATCACATCTCGTTAAAACGAGTGTCATTGACCCCAACTTTATGAACCCTGAACATCTAAACTTCTTACATAACAACAATAATGATATTGTTGTAACAACAGTAACATTAAATCAAAGCACGTTATTAAGTTACTGGCCATAAAACGTGATATGAAAGCTTAGAAAATAATATTTTTGAGTCACGCGACTAACTGCGACTACTCGCGGTGGAAAAGACATCAACGCGCAGAAATGATTTTTTACACGACTATTACCGTGCTCCGCTTATGACTTTTCTTTGAAATCTTATAAAAGACTGCTTTTACGACCTACATATTTATATTTTTAATACATTACATAAAAGTGTTTTTTTTAATATTCTCTTGAGGTCAATTCCTTATTAGAAGGCTTAAAATAAATTTAAAAATACCTTTGCTTTGATTTTTTGTTATTATCATAATATTTTGTTAATACTTCATCAGTTACGATTTGTTTCAGAAATTGCTTCACTATTGCATCAGACCAATCCACATATACTCATACAGACCTCAAATCACCATAAACCGACATACCAACAAAATCACATAGGAAATCAGTGAACACCATTGTGTTACCTTACATAACAACAACATCGCTTATACAAGTCATACACATCAATCATACAGGCGCATAAAGGCGAGGTGTTCGGTGCAATTGTATGCAATCGTGTATTATCATAACGCTGTGTCATGTGGGGGTGGGTCGAACGATGGATGACAGATTTTTTGTTGTATTTTTATCTGATGATCCGATTTTTTCTGGTGGTGTCATTGTACTGTATATGAGCTCAACCACAGTTGAGCTGATTTTGAAATTTGATTTTCACACAGTTGAGAGTGTCAGTCAAAGCTCTGCGCGTGACCGATGGGTCACGAAACAATAGAAAATCAATTGTGTCTCATTAGCGGAGCTTAATGAGTTAATGTATACAATCAATCAATATACAATCATCAGATAAGAGAACCCTTTATAATGCCCGAATACTTTCAGCAGCCATCATTAAAAAAATATCGAAAACAACTTTAAATTAGTCAACATTCGGACGGATGTAAAAATTACAACGCACTGCTTGGCACCGAGATTTGAAACTCCAACAGTGTGTTTTTACGACCCGTCGGGATGCACTCTGCTGGATTCTCAATGCTCGGTTCTACGCCTAGAGTTGAAAATTCAGTGCGCGATAAAATAGCCGCGATATTTTATGTCCGTGCGAATGAGATCAATCAACCTCTCTGTTTACGATTTTTAGCCGAAAGAATCAGAATTGCCATCCAACGTGGTAATGCTGCCAGCCTTTTGGGCACTTATGACATTGACAGCGATGCGGAAGAAGTTTTTGATGCCCAATGAGCTCCTCCCTTTTTCTTTATTTTTTTATTATATGCTTGCATATAATAATATGGGTTGTTCCCAAAGTACTCCAAAAAGAGTCCCCAAACTACTCCATTATGTATGAATATATATTTTAGGATTAGCTTGTAAATTGTAACTGAGACTTTTTGGTAATACAATGTTTTTATATAATTTGTTAAATAAATCTCAAATACATTTAAATTTGATATTGTGTTCATTATTAATCTTCAAGCGAAAACGACTGCTATGTTTTTTTTTATATTTTTATTTTCACATCAATGGTTCAAAAAGCCTCATGAACCTTTTGTAATACGGACTAACATGTTAGGGAACTTTATAATACAGTTTGATTTAAGGAATGTACTGTGGAGCGTATCAATTTGTTTAAAACATGTGCATTGTATATGTAAAGAAGATAAGTAATGCAAAGTACACACGTTTTTGTAATAAAAGATAACCTTTGTAAGTACCTAATCTGTCTAAAGATAGCTTTGAAACTTAACATGGTAAGGAATATAAAGTAAATAGATTTGATACTTGTTAACATAAACTATGAATTTCTCAATTCGTTAATGATAAAAATGATTAAATAATATTAAATTTGTTAGTCCAATTAAACCCTATAAGCAAGCTATTAAGGTGGCACTAGCCGATATTTCGAGATGGTATTACTCCACTGTTTGTCATTGTACATCCAAAGTTAAACATGATATCGTTTTGTCTTACTATTAATTTCGTGTGTGCGGAAACAGAATTTAGTAAAATAAAAAGCCATTAAAAAGTTATGAACCAACAAAGATTCGTTTTACTTGCTAATTTTAACGTATATTCGGGTGTAAATCACACTAATATTATAAAGGCGAAAGTTTGTGAGTGTGTGTGTGTGTGTTTATATGTTTGTTACTTTTCATGCTCAAACGACGGGTCCAATTTAAAAAAAAAATTGTATGGAGGTAGCTCAACTATCGAAGTTTTCAATAAACTTTATTTGTAATTGATTTATGCAGTAGGTTTTTCATAGAACTCGATTTTCTAAAGGACTTTTCGTAATTTTTTACGCGCGTCTCAGTTCGGAACGGTTTTGTGTGAGTGTGAACTAGTCGTTGTGCATTTAGACTAGAATTTAACAGCTCATCACTGATACTAGCTCTGTCGGACACGATGCCAGATGAAACAGCGTGCGTATTGGTCATGCCCACCAGTCAGTTCAAGCTCGCGACTAGTTCCACCTTGAGAATTACAATATAATTGTATAAAAAATAATTATTAAAATTTCAAAACTTTTTCTCCAATTCAATACGATTTCAAGTAATTATTGTGTGTAAGCGAAATCGCAACGCTCAGCATTCAAAGTGCGCTTAAAGCTTCGCGCAATTATACGCAATATGGAACATTAAGATCCGCACGTATTATATATACAATTATATAAATACAATACACGCTACTATTATATATACAATACACGCTTATTATTGCACGCACTTCTACTCTTTCCTTTGTCTTTCGTTGCGTGTCGAAATTATTTGTTTTGTCTCAAGGGTGGCACTCTTCAGAAAATCAGTGGAGATTGCAAAATGTTAATACAAAAGCATTAACATTTAATTAATTCTGAAGTGTCATACTTAATGCAACTGCGTGACTATTATATCGAATTATGGTGCTGCTGCAATTGCCTTATGTCCTTGCAGGACATAAGGCAATTGTCAAATATAATTTACATCGTGAATCGCCTTTATTCCTTTAGACTTTGAGTAACTTTAAGTTACTTCTGACAACTGTTACTGCTACTAAACTCTTAAACTCTCTAGTCGCAATCTCATCTCAGAGTAAACCCATGTCAAAAACTGGTGAAAAAATTACGAAAATCACAGACAGTTTTGACAGATTCACACTGAGAGTGGAAAGCGAACGTTTTTACTTATAATGAGCTTATAATGAGCTTACTTATAATGAGCTTACTTGCGTTAAAAAATATTCAACGCTTA